>OY282499.1:62945337-64231837 GCA_958295605.1 Ajuga chamaepitys | reverse complement strand
AACAAGAGAACCCATCTTATCAACCTCGGCTTCAAGTCCTTATGAAATAGGTACCGGATGGCGGCATGGTCGGTATATGCAATCGTCTTAGATCCGACCAAGTAAGACCAGAACTTTTCGAACACATAACCAACAACCAACGTCTCCTTCTTGGTGGTGGTGTAATTAGCTTGGGCCGGGTTGAGAGTCTTGCTCGCATAGTAGATCAATCTGAACAATTTGTCCCTTTTTTTGCCCAAGGATGCTCCAACAACCATGTCATTGGCATCACATATCAATTAGAATGGTTGGTACCTGATGAACATGAACATATTCATTTTTTTCCCGCATTATCTATGTTCATATGCCACTGAGTATGGACATAAGCCACAGGAGTTGTTCAATATTTACCCCCAGTGTTGTGCAATACTCATTAAAACTCTTTGACGTAAATTCCTCCGCAGTATCCATCCTTATGTTTTTTGTTGGACGGTCTAAGAAATGCGTCCTTAGTTTAATTATTTGCGCTAATAAACGTGCAAAAGCAACATTACGGATGGACAATAAACACACACGAGACCATATACTGGATGCTTCTGCTAAGATCATGAATTACCTATGTCCACTTGCAGGGTGTATTGGTCCATATATGGCCCCGTGAACACGTTGTAAAAATGATGATGATTCATAACCAACTTTCTCCACGGATAGTTTCACAATGAGTTTTCCTTGTGAACATGATTCACAAATCATTTGACATCAACATTTTCGTATCTTTTAAAGGATTCCCTCTAGTATGTTCTGCAATTCTACGAATCATTGTGGTACAAGGGAGCCCTAAACAATCTTGCCATAATCCTGACATTTTTTTATTCACTAATTTCCAGGGCATGGTAACATATGATTCAATAGCTCGAATTGGCACATAAAACAAGCCATAAATCATTGCTTCAATTTTTTTCATGGATAACCCTTTTGCCCATCTTTAAAGATGTGATACATAGACACTCTTTATCACTTTCAATTAGTGTTTCTAGATGATAGTCATTCTGGCATACATCTTTAAAACTTAACAAGTTTTTTTAATCTTGTGGATAATAATGCATTTTCAATATGCAAGATGATACTATTTGTAATATAAATGTTGCATTACCAGAGCCGTCTATAATTTCTATGGAACCAGATATAGTTTTCACTTGTATTTTACACATAATCATACTTGAGAAATATTTCCTGTCAAATAGTATTGTGTGCGTCATTACGCTATTAAGTAGAAAATAGGTTCCCTTTTCAATGTTTTCCATTTGTATCCTGGTGTCAAACATAAGACAATATTTAGAATAATAAAATAACATGTAAGTATAAATTCATATATAAAGATCAAAATTGTTTACACTTTACATTAACTTAGGCTCGAGGATGTATCATCTGAGTTGGGTAAATATTACATGTCAAAAAGAAAAAATAATCTCAACCTCGGAAAAACACACTGTCCGAGGGAGTTACGAAACATGATATGTTCAATGGATATATACATAACTTTATTACATTTCTAACAGAGCAAACTTAAGTTTGAGCCTTATTCCACCAATCAGAGTCATGTGCCTCAAGATCAGGATCTCCAAGAAATCTGACACATCTAATGATTTCTTGTCCTGCGTAGGGATCTGGTTATGTACAATTTCAGTTGTAGCGGCCTCTATAATAGCAAGTGGATCAACAACCTCAGTCTTATGTGCTCGAACGCCTTTTTCTCTATTATTTTTCGAGGCCTAATACAATTCTACCAAGTGTGGGGCAGTACGACGGATTCTTGACCAGTGTCCAGTCATCCCACATCTATAACAAGTGTTATCATCATAGTCCCTTTGCAGGCGTTTTAACCCGATTTTGATTTTTCTGAGTAGATTGCATTTGTATACCTTGATAACTTTTATTTCTAGAATAATTTTTGTCATATATACGAGGATCACCATGTCTACCCTTGTAGGTCCCGCGAAAGGGTTTCTACTCATAACTTCTAGATCGTCCCATAATTATGCTAGAATCAACATGTGCTTTAGGCACAACTTCAGATTCAGTAGGACGTAAATCATGATTTTTCAAGAGTAACTCATTAGTTTTCTCAGTTGTAAGCAGGACAAAAATCAACTCATGGTATGTTTCAAATTGTTTTTGTCGGTACTGCTGCTGGAGTACCATATTAGAGACATACATAGTAGATAAAGTTTTCTCCTACTTGTCATATTCTAATAATTTTGTTCCGCAAAGAGCAAGTCGAGATTCAATATTGAATAACTTTGAGTTGTAATTAGCAACGGAAACATAATCTTGTAACCTCAATTGTTGCCATTCATAATGCGCTTGTGGCAGTATCACACTTCTAGCGTGGTTGAATCTCTCTTTGAGTCTTTCCCATATTTCACACGACCTTTCAATTTGGACATACTCATTTTTAAAATCCTTGAAAGGTGGTAGTGAATGAATATCAAAGCATTTGCTTCGTCCTTTTTGTTTGCATATTCTATATCATTCAAACTTTCAACAAGTGATGTACCTTGAAGGTGTAGTCTAACATCAACACACCATGTTAAATAATTACTGCCGGTAACATCGAAGATTTGAATCTTCTTATTTCAATACCCGTCATTTCCTTCAGGAAGAAGAGAAGTGAGAAAAAGAATATCAATTCAGGTTTTCCTATCTTCTTGAGCAAAATTCGTGATGATAACGTGTGATAAATTATTTGTAATAGAACTAGAACATAAGTGAAAGAGAGATTCTCTGAGGAAATCGTATGTATTTCATTCAATATACGAGCCATTTTTAATATTTTTTACTAAATCATCGTCGTGCTTCTTTGATTGACGTGTTTTCGCATTGTCATACTTCTTGCATTGTCGTGCTTCTTGGATAGTCGTATTTCCGCAATGTCGTGATTCTTGTACTGACGTGCTTCTTGGATCAACGTGCTTCCGCATTATCGTGCTGCTTGAATTGTGGTGCTTCCGACACTATCGTGCTTCAAACCTATTTTCAAAATTAATAATGCATAATAATGTCCACAAAATACATGGGTCACTATATGACTCATAAGAATATCATTTTTTTAAAAATAGAATATCAATATTACTCCGTGAAACAAATTGCAGGCTGCAGGTTTGACTATCACACATGACGCACTCCTGCTGCCCCACGCCATGTCCTACTCGACAATAATATATTAAAAACTAAAACAACAAAATGAATTGTTTTTTCGAAGCCAATAGTAAACAGTTTTTAGAAGCATTTTATGTTTTTCTCTCTCACTCGCTTCTCTCTCTTCTCAATTTGTGGCAGATTTTCTCTCTCTACGGGTGACGCCGTCTTATAATTTAGGCCACTACTTCATCGTCACACACAGCCACCGATGATTTTCGGTGCGTTCTTCGCCTCCTGTCGAACATTCTGATTACATCGGTAGGTTTTCCTGTTTATTTGTTCTCTTTTCTGAATTGCTCACAATTTTCAGTCAGTTTACATATATATATATATATATATATATATATATATATTTTTTTTTTTTTTGAAATTGGTGCTTATGTAGATTTATCACGATGTTCGTTTTGAGCATGTGTTGTGTGCATTCGATGAGTTGGATCTAAGAATCGTTTTGTTGAATCTTCTCAGGAAATTACGTTATTTCTACCCTTTTCCTATATTCTAGTTATGAATAGTGATCTCTAGTTTGATTTTGATATCCCGCTTGCCTTTTTATGTTATGTCACCTACAAATCTTGCCATAGTATGATCACCAAATTAGAAACGCTTCAATAGCACTTCACGCAGACTTTGTCGTTGTACTTGTTACCACCTCACTCTAAAGTTACATCCCTTATAGCACTTAGCCTGCACTTTAACAAAACAATTCTTCATTAGCCAGCATGTTTTCCTTGTCTTTCCTCCCTCAAGATGATGCTAAAGGCTTCGTAACTTTTTTATATTGTTGACAATGACAAAGGCAGCATAAATCATTGCATGAGAAATAAGCTATAGGTTTGCAAGTAATGGCAAAGGATATTCCATATGTGTGCTGGTTGAAATCCAGCACTGCGTCTGATGCAATTTTTGTTATCTACTTAGTCTGTTTTCTGTACTGCAGTAATGCAACTTATATAATTTTAAATGTGTCAATTTTGTCATATAGTCACCATTGCTAGCAGTGGGAAGAAGATATGAAAGGTTGTTTTTCTTCATTTCTACTGTGTTAATGTCTGAAGTTGGTTACGGTATCACGTAATCACTGCGAAAGACTTGAAGCCCTATCATACAGTTGAAAAACCAGTTATTTTGATGCTGCAATCGAAGTAATTGGATAAAGGATGATGATTTGTGCATTAAGAGATATTTCGTACGACATATTTATGCATATACAGAATAGTGCACTTGCCTGTTTGATTTTGGAGAAGATGGAGGGGATTATGCCTTCTCTCTCTCTCTCTCTTCTGTGTATATGCGGTTGTATTAGTATATGTTAGCACTCAGTGGCAGCACTCCATTTTGTTGTGTTAGTAATGGCCCGAAAGATGCTTGCCAACTTTCTTGTATTTCTTTTGGATGTGACCATCATGTGTGGCATTGTCATAATTTATAAATCCACCTGACATTTTACATGTTGTACTTGCTTCTAGTTTATTTCAATGATACGTGTTCTGGTCACAATGCAATTTTAACTATGGAGAAACTCTTATTTGTTTGTATAGGTGACTGATTTATTGATGTTATAAAATCAGCTAGTTATTTTAGAAATGGCTTCAGTGGGTACAGCACCTGCATGTGACTTGAGGGACGCGGGTAGCCATGCTGTAGGGGTTGAGAGTTTGCCTGAGGAGATGAATAACATGAAAATCCGAGATGACAAGGTATGTGCATCATCAATGAGGTACTGTTTTTTCTTTGTAAAAATGTTATGCATGGTTTGTTCTAGTCTTTAGACAAATACTTTATCCTTTTTAGGAAATTGAAGCAACTGTTGTGGATGGTAATGGGACTGAGGCAGGCCACATAATTGTGACAACCACTGGTGGTAGAAATGGTCAGCCGAAGCAGGTAATATGTATATCCTGTGTTCCATGTTTTTTACTATTTGCTTCATATGCCAGCACAATGCATGAAAAAACAAACAAAATTAAAATCAAACTGGGGAAAAAGTTTCTAGAAAGTAAACCTTGTGAATAAGAAAAAACACAGTACAGGTAGGATCTGGAGTGAGGTGTTTTATCATAAAACTTTGATAATATTTTTTGTGTCATGGGGGGCTGTGTAATTAATTAATAAGTTATAGAAGATGCAGCATATGAGATGTTGACTGTTTGTTTCAATTGAGGGAAAGAAGGAACCTATTGCTGAGATTGGTGTGAAGAATTGCACATTTAGAATTCACAATAAAGGGTCAAAATTCATTTCGTCTCAACTGTTGTAGAACTCAGGAAAAGATCAATGCAGAATAGAACTATAAAACTATTTTCTGCTGTAAATTTGTTGCATAAATGCAGCCAACCTTAACGGAGAAAAATATCTATGTGTTTCCTGTTGGAAAAAGGAAAATATATGTGTTTACTGTAGGTGGGGGTGCTGTATACAAAATCGTTTGCATGTGCATAAAGGGATACTTTTGTATGATCTTAACTTGTATAAGGATTTCATTTATTGTGTTTTACTTTGGGGTATATTCTCAGACAATTAGCTACATGGCTGAACGTACTGTCGGGCAAGGATCATTTGGAGTAGTTTTCCAGGTAACAGCTTGTATTTTCTTTTTCACTGAAGGGTTAGTTAATGATGTATTATATATCTGGTTGTTGAATTCACTTGTCAGTGTTGTTATTTCGACATCTTCTGGTTCTACAGGCTAAATGTTTAGAGACTGGTGAAACAGTTGCAATTAAGAAGGTTTTTCAGGACAAGAGGTACAAGAACCGAGAATTACAAACCATGCGTCTTCTTGACCATCCAAATGTTGTTTCTTTAAAGCACTGCTTCTTCTCAACGACTGAAAAGGATGAACTATATCTTAATTTGGTACTTGAGTACGTCCCTGAAACTATTCATCGTGTGATCAAACACTATAACAAGTTGAACCAGAGGATGCCATTGATTTATGTGAAGCTCTACAGTTACCAGGTACTTTGTCATTGTTAGTCCCCTTGTTGAGTTTCTATGGGCTATGAGCATTTTGGTTCTCCTGGAAAACATCCATTGAGGCTTATCATGTTCTATTTCATTGATTGTTAGTTGTTATTTTACATCTTAGCTGACTTCATTCTCAATTTTGAGCTCCTGCATTCTGAAGCCTTTTCAAGCCCACGTGGAATAGCATCTGTTACTCATCATGCTTAATGGTGGTGCATTTGGATTCTTTTGGTGTTAAATCTTTCTCATTCGTGATATGATATTGTCGAGGAGATGGGAATATTACCATGAGAATATCCCATGCTCAATTTAACGTCATTACTTGTGGGGCAGGAATTTTTTATAGTACTATTTTTGGAGGGATCTTGACATTTTCTTTTGCTGCTTAGCTCGTGTATGTTGACATAACTGTATCTGAATTGTCTAGGAGACTGATACTGCTAGAACTCAGTTACTATTTTAATCTTTTGGGCAGATTTTCAGAGCATTGTCTTACATCCATGGCAGTATTCGAGTGTGTCACAGGGACATAAAGCCTCAAAATTTGTTGGTATGTTTGTCTCAATTCTTCTTCTAATTGTGTTCCTACTTCTTTTGTCTTACTGAAAAAAGATTTTGACCCCAGTTTACACTTACATGGGGTATAGGACGACTTCAGATGCTTGCACTAGTTACTGCGCGTGTGTCCATCTTTGTTGCAATTTTTTACTTTTTTGCTGTACTATGTGAAGCCAATTGGTTGGTGCTTCAGTACAAGTTCTCTGGTTTGGCAGTGTCCTGTCTGGGAGTAGGGATATGATTACTTTACTCAGTTGAACCTTAAATTAATATTAAAGGTATTGAAGATTCAGTCAGAAGTTTATTTAATTTGTCCAGAATATCCAGACCAGTGAACCTTTCACCTTTCAAGGAACCAAGATAGAACGCACTGTTATCACTGTAGAAATCATTATTATCAGCTGGTACTAGTATAAAATGTTTCATGTATGATCTTGCTTTCCTTGTTTTGGATTAATAGTGAAACTCACCAAAAAATTGCTTTGTGAAAGAATTAAATGTTTCACCTGTGGATTGGAACTTGAAATTTGTTTAAATTCTGTGCTTGCAACTTGTTCATGTTAAATCTATATTCATACTATGCAGTGCTGATTTATGAATTATGCAGGTGAATCCGCATACCCACCAGGTTAAATTATGTGATTTTGGAAGTGCAAAAGTTTTGGTATGTAAATATCTTTTTAGTAAGAGATGCGCTATTTAATTGGGATCTTGGTTATTAAGCTACAAATATTGGTAGGTCAAAGGGGAGCCCAATATTTCTTATATCTGCTCAAGGTATTACAGAGCACCTGAGCTCATTTTTGGAGCTACTGAGTATACTACTAGTATTGACATTTGGTCTGCGGGGTGTGTGCTCGCTGAGCTACTTCTTGGACAGGTAATCATTGTAATCCTTTTGTATTTGTAAGCACGATATTGGTGTTGCCTTTCCCTTTACTGTGTAATGGATTCTTTCCTGACAACAGAAAGAAATTCCCCCTCCTAATGTGCATTATTTGTGGCCTTCCTTTTCAGCCTTTGTTTCCCGGTGAGAGTGGAGTAGACCAGCTTGTTGAGATCATCAAGGTTCTCTTCTCTCTTCTTGGAGGGGGGCTGTAGTCAGTTGAATAAATTTTAGTTGTTATCACATGTTATGTTTCTGCTTTCAACTGACTACTCTGATTTAGGTTCTGGGTACTCCAACGAGGGAGGAAATAAAATGTATGAATCCGAATTATACTGAATTCAAGTTTCCACAAATTAAAGCTCATCCATGGCACAAGGTACTTAGTACTTAACGTGTTAATCCCTTCTCATTTCACCAGCATCACCACATTTATTTTAATCTGCACCAGATATTCCATAAGCGCATGCCTCCTGAAGCAGTTGATCTTGTCTCAAGACTGCTACAGTACTCTCCTAATCTACGCTGTTCAGCTGTGAGTTCAATTTTCTTTTCTTTTTCTTTTTCCTGGTTGAATTAGCTCCAAGTGTGGACCATGAAAACATATTATATAGTAGAAGTTATCATTTTATCGAGTAGGTTATAGCCTTGCTGTTTTTTATAGTTTTATGAGAGCCTTTTTTATAGTTACTAGTTTTCCATTGGAAAATGACATTTGAATTCACTTGCATTACAGTTGGATGCATTAACCCATCCTTTCTTTGACGAACTGCGTGATCCCAACACTCATCTGCCTAACGGGCGTTTCCTTCCTCCATTGTTCAACTTTAAGCCTCACGGTAAATTACCGCCATGATTCTTCTGTTTTTCTTTAACTATTATTTTCGATTCAGGTCTATATTATATTGTTATTAGTGTTACACATTGTCTTGTATTGTTGCATTTTTAATATTTAGAGCTGAAGGGTGTCCCCGCGGAGACTTTGGTGAAGTTAATTCCTGAACATGCTAGGAAGCAGTGTCCTTTCCTTGCTCTATGAGTCCTTCAACTTCTTGACGAACCTTATCATGGGTGTAATGTATTCTTCTGTATCATTCCATTTATACCCTTCATGTTGTTGCTTGGTATTATATACGTATAACTAGTATGTTGTAAGTAAAAGCATGTCTAGGGAAAATCACTATCTACTAATTTGCTGAAATCTGAACTTACGCTCTGTAATATTTTCCACGTCAAAAGTAATGTTGTTTACGATAAAGTGACTCTCGTCTTATTGAAAGAGATCTGTTAGACCTCCTTGTTTTAGTTTTTGTCATAGGGTTCGTTTGCTTAAGATTGAACTCAGTAGATTTAAAAAACCGAATCCCGATAAAGTACATTCATTAACTTCCTCGATCAGTTTGGCCCAGTACTCTTCAGTTTTAAGCAAACGGATGGATAATGTTTTCCTAACCCTCTGAGAAAATGACATGGTATGTGAATATGTATTAAGCATTCTCCAGGAAAAGAAAGGCGGATCACAAAAAAGATAATAAAAATATTTTTTATGTTAACATTAAATATTCAATGTTATAACCAAATCGGCAGTCAAATCGATCTTACTAGCGGTTGGCAATTCAACCAATTTATCGGTGGTGTAACTAGTAGTCATCATTTATTAATTTTTCTGATGTAACTATACATGTTAATATTAAAAAAATAAACTCTTAAATAAGAAATTATTAATTAAACTTCAAATTTCAAATAAAGATAACAATAACTTAATATACTAAAGAATATGGATGTCTAAAAATAAAATTTAATAATTTATAGTTCATAAACTCCTTTTTAACTTTAAAATTTCTTTCCAACCATGACAAATATGATAAAAAATGAGTAACTTGTTAAAGTTTTATGAACCCACAAACTAAAGTAAAAAAGAAATATGTAAGTGAAATAAATTCAAATAATTAAAAAATTAAAAAAAGAAATAAAAAGAAGAAAACACCAAAAACAGAAATAATCGGTGTTTTTCTCTTTTCATTTTCCTCTTCGATTTCCCCATTTTGTGGTTTTTTCTGTTCAATTCGAATTTTTAGTGGTT
The DNA here is from genome assembly GCA_958295605.1 of Ajuga chamaepitys. Taxonomy (NCBI): domain Eukaryota; kingdom Viridiplantae; phylum Streptophyta; class Magnoliopsida; order Lamiales; family Lamiaceae; genus Ajuga; species Ajuga chamaepitys. The sequence continues at coordinate 64,222,160 of OY282499.1, read as the reverse complement.
GAACTTTAAATACGGGTTATAGGGCACTTTACATTGGTCCGAGCACTAGTTTCCAGTTGAACCGGTCCATTCAATCTGATTCTGACAACATTGAGTCAGACCATGACGATATTGCTAGGAAATAGACAAATTCCTCATTCAAGTCAACCGCAGTGATATTTGTTTTGGCATGTCTTCATCCGGATGATGCATGATTCATCCTCAATATATTTCATTTATAGTCAGATGATTCATTCCTCCACACATACATTATTATCTACTTCACTTTTTACAATTATCAATACAAATTTTACTATTTTCAACATACTTTTTACAATTTTCAATATACATCATACCCTACTATACCCTTAAATTAAAATAATTTTTTACTAATTAAACAACTATCCCATTTGTGGATATGCTTCATCGAACGTGACACATGCAATTACATCCTAAACCAAGTATGAATATGAATTGATAACATATGATATAATCAACTTTTTTTACATCTGAATTTAAATCTAATTACTTATTTAGTGCATACTATAATTTTATCAAGCATATTCAATAAGATAGTCTCATAAAAATAGACAAAGATTCTCAATTATTGTTTTTCCAAAAATTATATTAAGTGTATCTCATTTCTCATCGTTAACTTGTTTTTTATTTCTTTCAATTTTTGTTCCACTGAGATAAACAGTTAGCTAAAAGATCGTGGGGAAGACGAAGTTGGATAACTCAAGTGACATAGCATCTATTACTTAGACCTTTGATCCTGGGTTCGAATCACCATGAAGAAGGGGAGAGGGATTTTTTCTTTGTTTCTTAAATTAGGAATTTTTTTTTTTAAAAGATCGTGGGGAAGTCTTATATGGATAAGCGACTCCAACATAGGAGGCTCCCAAATATATATGCGTTATGTATACAGATAACAATTTATAATATATTTTATTTAATTTACAAATTAAAATTGAAATAAAATCTTGAAGCTTTCAATTTAAAGTCTAATAAGTAGTTAGTAACCAAGGAAAGTAAAATTATGTTCATTAAGGTAAAAGAAATTCCCCGTAAATAAATTTGCTCTATGATTATGTACTTAGTAAGTACTCCCCCGTCCCACTTAAATTTATGTACTTTTCTTTTTGATTCGTCCTACTTAATTTTACATACCTTTAAAAAGAAAATTTCTCTCACAATCTTCATCTTTGAAAAAGTCAAAGATTTCCCAAATTTTATTTTTTCTTAATATACATGTCCGGTCAACCGTGCAAAATTAACTGGGACGGAAGGAGTATTAACTACTTTTATAATTTTTAGGGATTAATTGCAGCAACCTCATCAAACTATTAACTTTTTTTTACATAAGTAGCGGTGTTTTTTTTTTTGACACCGATATATACAAATTAGATATGGCAAATAAACCACCACTCCATTTTCGGTTATTTTTCACTGGATTTCTGTACGTACACTACTAAAATTAAGGTTTTTTGTCACTACAAAATGTAGTTACAAAAAAGGGAGAGTGGTCACAAAAATATTTTTAGTAACTAAATGTCTAAATGTAGTTACTATAGGTTAGCCACTAATAGTAACATGCAAAAAAAAAAATTTGCAACTACTTTGTAATACTAATGTATTTGTGATTACAAGTAGTTGCAAAAGAGCTTACCATATTATAGCAAATTTAGTTAAAATTGTATGAAATATTTCTTGTAACTACTAATAGTTACAAAAGGAGTTATTTTTAGTAACTACTCTTGTAATTGCAAAAAGAGTAGTGACAAATACCTTTTTTTCTTGTAGTGGTAACTTGCGCTTGACAAATTTTTAAGAATTTTTTTCACTAATATATATGCAAAATTTCACCATAAACGGAGTTGGACTAGCCATTTGTAAAAAAGTAATGAGTCTCAATTTTCTGGACCATGACATGCTAAGTGATCAATTGATCATTACGTATCCAAACCTCTTCTGGAATTCCAGAGGCTGACTAATTCATATCTCTGCAAGAATTGCCTTAAAAACAAAAAAATTGACATATATATAAATATAAAAACAGACTAAAAAAAACATACATCAAAATACACAAAAATCGCATGCGTCTTTGACATTTTTTCTCAAGCTACAGTTCGGACTTCACCCTGTTTGATGCCATTACGATTCAACTAACCTACTTTGGATGGAAGGACATATTTTTTGTGAAGAATTACCGACGACACGTACATGACACACGATTGTTGGGTATTTATATACGAATAAAAATCAGGTCGAAATAGGAAATTTATTGTAAGTATGTTAATTGATTTTTTGGCAATGATTTTACGTTTATTCTGGACATAATATTGAGACTATAATTATAATTGGCTGAATTTTAATATGAACGTACCAGATGAATGCACAAGACATGTTAGGGCAATTAATGATCTTAACAAATTCTAGATGTGTATCCTTATTTGTCATTAAATTGCGAGATATACGTTTTTGCTTTATATAATGCACTTAAATGACAATAACATTTATTTTAATTATCATTAATTTGGGAGCTGACTTTTTATGATTGAATATATATAGTAACATAAACTTTTAATTGTCATTAGATGTGTTTTTCCTTATATGACGTATCCAAATTTTAGTAACCAATATTTTGATTGTGATTAGATTGAAATATTAATTTATACGAATATATGATAGGAATTTCAGCAAAGATTACGATGAAACCTGCGAAATTGACAACCGGGCAACTTGCTAGAAATAAAAAAATGGGTTCTAGACGAACTCATGTTTCCTAAAAATAGCAACTCGGTTTGGGCGGAAAAATGACTTATTTGGTTCGTTGAGATGATTTTGTTATTATATAGAATAAGATATACCTCTCCATTCATCTCATAACGAGAGTCATATTTTATATAATTATTTATATTTGTTTGATTAGATAGAGGTACAATTCTCTAAATTAAAACCATCAATTTACACATACAACTAATGTTATTTTATTTATTTATTTAGCGTATTCAATCATATGTAATATTTTCATAAAATTAAAGGCCCAACTATTTATCCAAATTAGTAAAACAAGATATTTACTTTTGAGACATGCTTTTCATTTTGATATTTTGTCACATGAGATAGATATCTTCTGCCTTATGTTCTATCCTAATTTCTATACATATGTGGTATACTAGATAATAGAGAAGGTATCTTGTGCACTAGTTGTACGGATTTAATTATGGATAAAATTGTATAGTATTTATGTCGTCTAAATGTATTACATGTTATAAGTAAATGTATCATGGTGAAAAACTATTAATGCTTAAAGATATCACTTGTTTTGGATACAGGTATACCCAGAGCAAGTAATACTTTAAGCATAAATCGCGATAATCACTCCAAATTGCACCGTGCAACTGATGCACATGAGACTTTGCGTAGACAATATATCACTAATAATAAGTGTTGTACACTGAAATAGTGGAATCCAAAATAAAAGTACTACTCCGTTTAAAATAAGTGTCTCGTTTGAAAAAAGTACTATTTTTTTGTTTAGTCAATTTGTCGAAGGCACAACTCTCCAAAACCATCAATACATACTCACAGTAATTTTTAGTTGGCTTATTCAATCATATCTAACATGCGGAACTAAAAAAATTATTTTTTTACTTGAATTAGTAAAACGAGACGAATGCCGATTTTTAAAACACGGCTCTTTTTTTAAGATAAAGGAACTTTTGATACCAAATTTTTTATACCAAATTTTAATACGGGACGGAGAGACTTTATGTTAATACTCAAATCATAAGTTTACAGTGAAAATCAAGCCATAGGGGTGGGGTTAAAGGTGCCCATCTGGTTCCGGTTCGGGGACCACCTAGGGTAGGAACTGAAACCAAACCGAGGTTTGATCGGTTACGGCTGCGATTCGGAACCGGCTACAAACCATCGGTTCCAGACGGTTTTCGATATATATATATATATATATATATATATATATATATTTTATCATGTTTTTGCTGGACAAAAAAATGGTACTACAATTGACATAAAAATAAGACAAGTTTTATTAAAATAAAACATCATTACAAATTATATACACACGTACAAATTACAAGTTACAACTTACACTTTCCAAAAATTACAAACTACAAAATTCATCTCTACTAAAATATAACAGTAATTAAACAAGCTACTTACATATGTGTGTGTAGGGCTTGAGTTTGATTCCAAGTTGAAAATTAGTTTAGAAAACTAAACTAATTTTTAACTTCGAATCGAATTGCTTGTGTATCCTCGGCCTTCCGGCTTAAGGTGAAGGAATTAAAATTCATGTAATTCTCTTACCTTTACTTACCTTTTCTAGTCGAAGCCGATTCGACTGTGTTCCTCAATTGTTTCCTTGCGAAGCGGGGGTGCTGGGTCCGGAGCCAGAGGATGTGGTCTCGAAGTTAAGCGGCTCTCCCTCTTCATCTTCATCGAAATCAACCTCTTGAGCTCATCGATTGGTCATTGTCCAATCTTCAAGTAGGAGTTGATTTAGATTCTCAACGGTCAATCTAGATCTTTGTACATCCAATGTGTAGCCTCCAACACTAAAGGTTTGCTCGACCGAAACAGTTGAAGCGGGACAAGTAAAAATCTCCTTGGCAATAATAGATAAAACCGAAAAAGAATTGAATCTTTTCGACCACCACTTTAGGAGGTCAGAAGGAGTATCAAAATCGAGTTCCTTAAAAGTAGTTTGTATAAAAAAATTTACCTCCCCGTAGGGATTAGAGGAACTCCTCGCACGTTTTTGTGATCAAGTATCATAATTTTTTTACAAACGTGCAAGACTCGGATTTACTCCTTGAGAAGATCCAACATCACTAGAACCGGCATCACTATCAACGACACCATCACCATTCAATCCTATATTCTCTAAATACGTCAAATAAAAGACATTTTGCATTAGCAACAATATGAGTGGGATTTGGGGGGATCATTCATATTAGGGAACAATGCATCATAATACATTTTTAACAAATATTAAACTATCTTCTCTAATCCTAGAATCTCATAATTTAGCAACAAAAAATAAATCGGGTATCTCAAGAAAATATTTTAACCACTTTGTCCTCATGAAAGCTATAGTTGTATGCAAAACCGAGTCATCTCTGTTATCATTAAAAAGAAGTGAAATTTTAACACAAGAGAGAACACAAGGTGAAGTAGGGTAATAGCAACTGGACAATTCCTTAGTTGCGTCTCCCAAAATATTTAGAAGTGAAATCATAACGGCACATGCATCTCATTGATTGGGAAATAAACAAATACGAAATTGGTGTTGTTGAAAAAATGCACACAATGCTTTCTTATACATGTAAGAATCATTTAACATTTTATATTTAGAATTCCAACGATGAGGAATATCAAAATAAAAAAAATTGGGATGAATTTCCCTTTGTTTACAAAATTTTTACCCATTTTTTTTTTTTTTTTTATCAAAGATGAATATCTAAGAATAGTGGTGACTGCTTCTCTAATAGGAGCAACTTGAACTTTGAAATTTGTTAAACCATCTTTAACGCACAAATTTAAACAATGACATATACTCGAATACGATTTTTTTTACCACCAGTAGATGGTTTGCAATACTCAATAAGGGAGGGCAAAGAGGCATTATTGGCACTCGCATTGTCAAAAGAGATTGATTTTTTTTTTTTATTTTTTTTGTATTAAATTATATTCTTGAAGAAATTGAAATAATTTTATGAAAAATATTGAATGCAATATGCTCGGCGTCACATTCTCTCTAACCTATTAACCTTTTTGCATTGTCCTAGAATCATCAATCAAATGATAAGTAATGCCCGTGTAGTGATAATTTTGCCAGTGATCACCCAAATATCCGAACATATTGAAGCCTTTTGTTTTAAAGAAGCAAATACATTTATCAAAACAAGTTTAAACTCACCGAAAACTTTTGCAATGTCACGTGTAAGAGTGTTTTTGAAATCCTCCTATATTGAGGACCACAACTAAGTTGCATAAACTTTTTACAAAAAGGCCATCTGCAAAATTAAAAGGAAGATGTTTTACCGAAACAAAGAAAGAGGAGAGTTAGATTCCGAACCTCCAGTAAACTTACCCATTTGTGTTTGCATTTGATCCAATCCAACCTTGTCGGGGTGTTTGCTGCTGATGTGTTTTGAGAGCGTTCCATAACCTCCTCCATGCTTGAAACTATACTTCTTGCTACCATAGTTGCAAACATCGTTGTAGAGCTCGATTTGTCCCGGATTAGTGTTTTGTAGAGTGTATGCCGAAGATTCCGAACTTCATGACTGATTGTGTTCCTTGTGAAGCACTTGGAGCACCACCACGTCCTCTCCCACGATCCCTTCCTCCACCTCATTGGCTTTGACTTTGACTCTCTTGGGTGGAACGTTCGTCTCCTTGAGAATCTTTTTTCGAAAAAGGCGGCGGCGGGGGATCCTCTCCTAAATGATTCAAATTTAATAAAGAATCATTAGAATATATAGACATAGTAATAGCATTCTAAAAAACATACAAAGTGTATAATAATCTAATTATAAATTTAAAACTAGAATGATAAGAAAATTTAAATTGATCAAATACTGAAATTTACCTAGGCAAGTGACAATGTCCTCAACATTCAAATCAGTTGGAATGTTGTCTAGGCCAACATCGTCACCATGATCATCACTGAGGTTGAAAAACGCCGGAGGAGGAAGTGGTGGATAAGAATCGGGCATCCGGCCCTTGTGTTTGTCGCGAGATGAAGAGCTTGAAGATGCATCCCTTCGGCTCACCATTTTTTTAATTGAAAGAAGTGTGAGAGTGATAAATTTAGGGAGGAATTGAGATAGATTGAGAATTGAAAAATATTGAAGCACTAGGGAAATATTTGCTACTAATTTGCAAAAAGAAGAACAATCGATCGATAAATATTATTAATTGAACACTAAAAATTGAGAGGTTGAGAGAAGGCGTCGGAAATTGGGTTGAATTAGGATGTATTTATAGGTGAATTTGAACTTAAAAAAGAAAAGGGAAAAAAGAAAAAGAAAACCCCCCAAACAATTACTATTGTTCTAGCCTCTTCAACCTCTTCAAAACGGTCAGTGATCATGGTCGTTACATTTAAAAAAGAGAAGTTTGGGCGCGGGAATCGGCGGTTTTCCAGTTTTGGACGCCGATTTGTTTCAACGGGCAATTAATTTCCACCGTTCGTTTCAAACTGACATTAAATCCCCGTCTTACACGTGGCCAACAATTAAAAAAATATACAAAATAGACGGAATCACCGTCGTTTTATCGGTTCCATAATTACATAATATATAACTTAAATCGAACCGCATATCGGTCGGTTTCAGTTCCGATTCTGAATTAGAACTGGGTCAACGATTCTGAAATTGTTGACCGACTATTTAAACCAGGCCTGTTTTCGATTTTCGAAACCAGATAGACATGACCTCTACCCACCGTGAGTTAGAATTTATTAAAGGAAATCAAAAAAATAATTCACAGAAGTGCTTCTTGAGAATACAATTAGAATATGAAATCCAAAGTACAGTTAAATTAGTTAGTACATCATACTCCATTACTTTGAATCCATTACCAAATCATTGACGATTGATGAAAAAAATAACACATATTTATGTTATGAACATGAAGACATGTTGAGATTCGATATATATATCATGAACCTGAAAAAGGTAAATGCAGACTTGTTTTTCTAAACAGTGGATATAAAAAATAAAAGTTTAAGAATTAATGGGTGAAAGAAAAAAGGGGAAGTAATGTAAACCAGCAACTTTTTGATATTTTATTTCTGGAGAGTCCACTTGTTACCAGAAAAGGCATTCTGGAAATGGGATTGGTCGGCTTCAATGGCGCAGTATAATAATGATTCAGAGATGTATAGTGTGCAAACCGACCAACAAAAGTACCTGCTTGCTTCCACTCACTATTCATTTCTGCATCACCTACATTCTTTCTGCACCAACTCGAGTGGGTCGCTGTCACCTACTCATCCATAATTTCATTCTTTTCCTCCTTTTTTATAATCGAGATTCCAGGCTTGCGCCTGACTAATTTTCGAGAGCCAACTCCGATCTTTTAGAAACTATACAAATGTATAGCTTGAGTAGCAGTTACAACTAAAACTATAAGTAAGATTTCATAACTAACTTTTCTTAACTACTTTTTAACTCCTTTTCTTGCTTGTTAATACTTCAGCATTCAACATCCTTAATCTGGAGGTTGCTACAGTGTAATCGTCATTAGTTCATTAATTAGAATAATTTTTTAAAATTTAATCAATACTTATATTAATTCCGGATGCAACACATTTTCAACTATACAAATGCAAGTACTCCCTCCGTTTCAGTTAACTTGTCACACCCATAAATGACAATTAAAGATAACAATCTCCACCCTCAAAATATCCACATTTAATCTTCATCTTTAAATAAAAATTTTATAAAATTTATTTTTTCTTAGCATCCGTGCCCGATCAACTGTGACAAGTTAACCGAAACGGAGGGAGTATAAGAAAAAGTTGAAAGTTAATTTGGAAAGTAGGCTACATCTACGAGTGAGTATAATATTAATTCATCTTTTTCTCAAATATTCTCACTTCCATTTTCGGTCACCAAGATTCCATCACTTTATATATTTTATTTTCTTGGCTAAAAATGGAGCTTGTCCTTTAGAATATAGTATCACACCACCAACTCAACTATAAAAATTGTGAAATCAACTACTCCCTTCATCCCGGCTTAACTTTCCTACTTTGATCGGACACGAAAATTAAGAAAAAAACAGATTTTGTAAATTCTTTTTTAAAGGTGAAGATTGAGACTTGAGAGTGGAGATTATGAGAGAAATTTATCATTTATGAACTGAAAAGTTAAGTTGGAACAAACCAAAAAAGAAAGTAGAAAAATTAAAGTGGGACGGAGGTAGTATTATTTTTTAGGAAGAAGAAGCTTTTGATCTTAATACACAGATAGATTCAAAATAGGGTAGTTGGTCTGACTTTAGATTAGTGGAGAAAAAGACAAAAGTGTCCATGGAAGAAGTGGGAAGGGCGTGTGCGGTTGTGGATGGAACTATGTTGGAATGTTTAATTATTAACAATAACAATACTACGGCGTGGCCTTCTAAAGTTGACAACGGCCGGTGCACGGGCGCAGCATCTCAAACCCCACCATAACCGTTTTTCCCTCATTCCCACGAGCACGGCTCTTAAATTCATGTAATTTAAATATTAATATTTAACCTAAATGTATTACATATTATGGATCTATTTAGTCGGGAAAAGTAATGGACTCATTTGAAAAACTCTTTATTTGTTTATTCTTTATGATAAAATAAATATAAAGAGTGTTGTAAATTCTTCAATCTTTTTAAGTTTTTTCTTTAAATTTGTAAACTAGAAAAAGAATTATGGACCAATTTGATAAACTAGACTCAGGTTTAAATATTTTTCGTTACGGCTCTGATTATGAGTAAAGATATGGTGATGAAAATATATTGATAATCATGCAATACCTTTATTCAGAATAAATAATACATTTAAACATAAATTGTAATACTAGACGGTACCACCTTCCTTTTATTCGTATTCGTATTCGTATTCATTCATCTTTTGAATTTAGAAGTAAGCGCATTCAATAAAATCTTGTGTTGATTTCGTAGCCATCAAATTCTTGATTTGGGAGTGGTCCAATTGTTGTTGACATGAGTCATCCAAATCATTCCTTTTTTGTAGAAAAAATATCTGCCCAAAATATATCTCTATTTATATAACACACAAATTAATTAAGAAATTATGGATTTCTTCTTTAGTAGCCTTGATCAAACATGATTTTCGAGAGAATTGTCTATAAACGAACTTAGAAGTTCGTCTCACGGAGTAATTTTTTTTTCTGGTATTTTTTCAAGTAAGATGAAAAGTTTTATACCAAAGAGGAACAAAACTCTAAGGACAAAAAAGTAAACTCTTATATATTAGCATGGTCCTTGCGCAAGGATGACACATATAAATCAAGAAATGGTCCAATTTTTTTGACGAAGTTGGATAACTCAAGTGGTAGAGCATCCACTACCTAAACCTTTGATCCTGTATTCGAGTTACCTTCCTTGGGGGGAAGGAGAGGGTGAGGAAGAAAAAATCAAACTAAACGGATTAATTGGAATTGATTGTAGCTTAGTTTAATCGAGAATTTCATTAATCAATTTCAATTACAGGACTCTCAACCCAATAAAGAAAATCAGGACCTATTCATATAATCGGATCGGGTGAAGAAAAGAAAAAAACGTGCAAGTCTATGAGAAATTACATTAAATAATCTGTCAAAAGATATGCTAAATATCAAAGGCGAAAGATTCATAGGAGATCGGAGATCAGAGGCCGCAAAAGGCATGAAAAGATACACAAATGCGCGGAGAAATCTCACAAAAATAAATATGAGGAGAGAAAAAAACTAACAAAAAACAAGACGAAACCAAAGACATCAAAATGGATAACTAATAATATGTTAAAAATATTCCCCCTGATGCGGTATTCGGGTACCGCTCTGCACTAAGACAGCACAGAGCGACAAAGGTGAACGCGGGGTGGGTGGAAAACCCATTCCGAGGATCCGGAGGGGAGGATATCAGAGCGGACCTCTAGGGTGCATCGGGATTCCAGAAGAGACGGGGAGGAGCCACCGCACCATGCGGGGAAAGCTGAGCGTGACCTATCCCGCTCGGTAGGGGGCCAAGGTGTCAGAGCTGTAACCCGAAGATCAAGTTTGAAGCAATATGGGCCTCATTGGGCCTTTATAGTATAAGCCCAATATAGTAGGGTTTAAGAGAGCTATACTGTTTTTCCTCTATTACGTTGCATTGTTATAATTTATTTCAGTCGGATACTGTTTGATTAAAGGATTATTTCTAATTTATTTCAGTTGGATACTGTTTGATTAAAGGATTATTTCTTCTTCGAGTCTAATGGATAAAAAGCTATGGATCTTGGCTTATTACATTTTTGCTATTTGTGAATTCTCTATTTGTGTTGCGGTTTCTTTAAAAATCTTCTTGATCGAGGATCAAATCCTCATCATCCCCAATTCCCTTGTGATTGTAACTCGATTGATTGAACACTTTGTAATGTCAGTGCTGATCAGAAATTAAATCTCACCGACCACACCATTATCATTCATCTAGCGGGTAGTGATCAGGGAATTTAATTAAGTATCCGTCTTAGTTAATTATGCCCAATCTACATCAATATTACTCAGAATTCACTAAATGCATGATAAATAAATGGGATGATTGTAGATGGAAAGATTTATACCGTAAATATTCTACGAATTCCCTTTTTTTTTTTTTTTTGCATAGATCTATACCGTCTTATTTTTTTGTATTTTCTGGAAATTTCCTTTTTTATTTGCATAGACGTCTTAATTTTTTGTATTTTCTAGAAATTCCCTTTTTTATTCTATATTGTTTACCATAATATGTGATGACTTGAAAAAGTTGATTCTAAGCATATTTCGCGTAGATCAAATGATAAAAAATTCCCAATCCAAAAACGAATTTATAATTTTCTGACAAAAATAGGATTGAAATTGCTCAATTTTAAAAATTACATGACTTGTATTCCAAAACCCTACACGATCGGGAATAGAATTACAAGGTAGCCATAATTATGAACATCTTCCCCTCCAGTTTAGCAATTTAAGGAAATCAAAGATTTTTAGGGTGTATTTTTATATGGATGAAGCGGGGCGTAGAAAATCTGACGTGAAGTTTTTAATTATATAAATTTCAGATTTAATGCTTGTTTTGTGGTAGAATATGGTAAAAAGTGATTAAAATAAAATTTGTAAAATTGGTTAAATTAGATTGTCCGGCCCGTCTTCGAACTGATAAATTCATAAACACACGTAGTCTTAGTGTCCAGTATATTGAAGGTATCTAATCTTGAAATGTATTATAATAAAAAAGAGTAAGCAGTATTCCGTATATTGATTAAGTAATTAACGCAGACGAAGTCGGATAGCTCAAGTGTTAGAGGCTTAGAGCATCTACTACCTAGGCCTTTGGCCCTGGGTTCTAGTCACTGGGGGAGAAGGGGAGGGATTTTTCTTTGTTCTTAAATTAGGAGAAAAAATTTAAAAATTAAGTAATTAACGCAGTGAATACATAATGAAGGTACAGAGGCAGTAACTTTTGAAGTAAGATATAAAAGCATGTCAGAAATTCTGATGAAGCATGTCCGCATGCAATTGCAAGTAATGGAATGAATGTGCAAATTAATCCTTGCCTCTATTTGGGGTATAAATCTCATCTATACGATAGATTTTCATTGGTGGTCTGTTTTTGTTTTTCGATTTCTCTCTCTAATTACGTCTGTATTCCAACTAATTTCGTCTAGGTCCCGATTGATCGTTAGACTCAATCTACCTTCTAACTAGCTCCTACCAACTTGTAAAACCTTGAGACGATTCTATGTTGATCATTCGAGTTCCCATAACGTGGGTGCAGCCCGAATGTAGCGAGGGCGGCCCTATAATAATGCCAAAACCCCATCATACATTCTTGACTCTCAATCCTCATTTTCTCAAAACCTACAGCCTACCCTCCTACTCCTAGCTACCATTGCATGCACATTCTTACATTATAAGTGGCCAACTTGTTGAGTTCCTTCAATCCATCCTATATAACTTCCCCTCATCTCTACACTCTAAACTACCTAAACTATTGGCTCATCATGGATTCCCTCCAATCTCTTCTCCTCCTTTTTTCTATCTCTTTCTGCTTTTTATTTCTTTCTGCTCAATCTAGAATAATTCCGCTCTCTCAAATTTCGGCATCACCTTCTCCTGCTCCAGAATCTTCCATCAAACCCGATTCCTCCAAACCCGATTCCTCGGTGTTCAGTGTCTTGTCTTTTGGAGCTGTTGGAGACGGTGTTGCTGATGACACGCTCGCCTTTAAAACGGCGTGGGATGCTGCTTGCCAAGCTCCTCATTCTGCTGTTCTTCTTGTTCCTAAGCATTATGCTTTCATGATTCAGTCTGCTATTTTTACTGGCCCTTGTAAGAATGAGCTGCTTTTCCAGGTAATGGCCTTTAGGCTTTTAACTATTAACACCTCAATTTCCTCTAAATATACTGGGAAAGTGCACGGTTACTCATGATTACATCAGCCGAACATATTTTATGGTGTTCGACTGGTGTGGTCAAACACCCTAACTATTCAATTACTATCAACCGAACACTTAAAAAATCTAATTAGGGGGTTGATAGGCTGCCCTTCTTAAGTAATTGAGGTTGAATTGATGAATTTTGTTGATTAAAGATTGAAGGGAGTATAATGGCACCAGATGGGCCTGATTCATGGGCCAAAAGTAACAGCAAGAGACAATGGCTGGTTTTCTATAGGATCAATGGGATGACAATGCAAGGAGGAGGGGTTATTGATGGAAGAGGAGACAAATGGTGGGATCTCCCATGCAAACCTCACAAAGTATACTTCCTTCTCTTTTCACTTAATTACATCACCTTTATCCATGCAAATTTTGAGCTTCAATTGCTAATACAAACTTAAAATCGAGATTTTTGTTCAACCGTCTGTAGATGTGTAAGAATATAGTAGTTTTGAACATAAGTAAATTAAAATGGTCAAGTTATATGATTACTTTTATGTTCTTTTCATGTAATGAAAGCTTTAAAAGTATCTTACAATTACAGTATCTCTTCGGTTAATGTTGTGCACTTTTATGTCACAGTTGAACAATCATTATGTAAATGATAATTGTCCAAAAGACGTGATTTTTTTTTTTTTCTAATTAAGCCTAATCATATCTAGATTTTTTATATTATTATCATTTTTTTAATTTTTTGCCATTTGAATTATTTGATGTTTCAACTTACTATATATATGCCAATGTAACAGAGCAAAAATGGAACAACACAACCTGGTCCCTGTGACAGTCCAGTAGTAAGTCTAGACATACAACACTTTTGTCTCCAATTCAACAATAATTGACACAACATTCATTGACAAAAAGTTGAATATTTATTCAGGCACTTAGGTTTTTCTGGAGCACCAATTTGACAATACAAGGTCTGAAGATCAAGAACAGCCCTCAGTTCCATTTCCGGTTCGATAGCTGCCGGGACGTCCACATCGACTCGCTGTACATAAAATCTCCGGTTGGAAGCCCCAACACTGACGGCATCCACGTCGAAAACAGCAACGATGTCCAGATATATAACTCACTCATTTCTAATGGTAAGAAATTAATTTTTTTTTTTTGAAGTTTTCAAATTCGGACATAAGTTGATGTAGTAGGGGTGTCCATGTAGGTGATGACTGTGTATCCATTGGAGCTGGTACTTTCAATGTGGATATAAGGAATATAACTTGTGGGCCCAGTCATGGAATAAGGTATATTCTTTGATCTTTGTCTTATGAATCTTAACTTATACTTTAATCACTTGGAAAGTTGGCAAGGTTGCAATAATTTCACAGGAAAGGCACTTAGGTTTAAAAGTTATTCCCTATTCTACCCTTATAAAAATGAGAAAATCTAATGTTTGGCCCCACCCCCTCACGCAACCACCAAAAGGACCAATCAAGTAATTTGTGTTAACTTTCCTTGGGGACTTTAACTGGGTATGATCGATCGAACAGCGAATTGTCACCTTTATGCATGTTGAGTTTTGTAACTTAAGCTCTAGATAATGCAGCATCGGCAGCCTCGGCATGAGGAACTCGCGAGCATGCGTCTCAAACATAACCGTATCCGACTCAGTAATCAAGCACTCGGACAACGGCGTGCGCATCAAAACATGGCAAGGCGGGTACGGAGCCGTGTCCAACGTGGGGTTCAGCAACATCCACATGGACACGGTCCGAAACCCGATCATCATAGACCAGTACTACTGCAGCAACAAGGCTTGCTCGAACCAGACATCAGCAGTTTACATCAGTGACATTTCTTACACGGGCATCAAAGGCACTTACGATGTAAGAAGCCCTCCGATGCATCTAGCCTGCAGTGATGCAGTGCCTTGCACCAATCTCACCATTTATGACGTCGAATTGTACCCTGCTCAAGGACAGAGAATGTGGGACCCATATTGCTGGAATGCTTATGGAGATACTAAGACACTCACTATTCCACCATTGTTGTGCTTGATGGACGGCTTTCCTGTCTCTTTGCCCACTGATGACATGGACCAATGTTAGTTAGGAATATGCATACTTGATTCACTATATTTAGATCGATGTTATACACTTGTATTTTAGTTTCCAACTCATGGAACATGGCGACAATCAATAAATGAATTGTTGCTTAAAACTTTTTTTTTTAGTCGGGGAGGGGAGCGAGTTTAAACATGTAACCTTCATCATAAATTGGTGATGCGATATCATTAGACTATCAAGGTCTGGGTATTTTTATCTTGTCTTTTGTTTAAGGCAACATGCATATAGAGGTGCGACAAGAATAATAATATTGTACATAGTATCTAAATCTATTAGGGTCTGTTTGTTTATGATTTGGCACAATCCACAAACATGTGTTTGTTTATGGGTTAGAGACAATATATTGTCTCCAACCTCTTACACATCATTAATTAAACTAAATTTTCAATACAACTTTAATCAATATTCAATAATCATCATTCTTTAACTACCTTTTACACACATCATAAATCAAATCCAATTTCCAATCCACTTTTATTCAATAACCAATCATTTTTTAAGAAACTTTTACACACATCATCAATCAAACACAATTCTCAATACAACTTTAATCAATAATCAATCATTCATTAACTATCTCTTACACACATCAAATCACATTTACCACATTTTATAATATAAACCAACTCCAACTCAATCTTCCAACCAACATAAACAAACACTCATTTATTTACCCTAACCTAAAAGTTCCATTTTATTCTTCACAACTTACAGTACTCCAGCCACCCACAACCATAAACAGACCCTTAGTTTTAAGAATACTAAGAAAAAGACACAATAAGAATAATTATCATGTTTTTCGTTTCATTATATTACATCAATCATATGAAATAATAAAGAAACACTCATATTCATACTAATAGACTCTAGAATTCTAATGACGATATAATTATTACCTAATAGATAAAAGGTAGTAAATCAACACAAATATCATAATTGACAAACTATAACAAATTTAATATATTAAAGCTAATAAATATATAATTAAATCATATCATTATCTCTACCTCACTTTCTTTTTTATACTGAAAGCTTAATAGAGTACT
Source organism: Ajuga chamaepitys (assembly GCA_958295605.1). NCBI lineage: Eukaryota > Viridiplantae > Streptophyta > Magnoliopsida > Lamiales > Lamiaceae > Ajuga > Ajuga chamaepitys. The sequence continues at coordinate 64,205,868 of OY282499.1, read as the reverse complement.
GATTAAGTTGTTAAAATACATTTGTTTTGACATTGTATCATAATATCTGGGCCATAAACTCATGGACCAATGTCATTTCAATCGGGTTGACCCTATCAAACCCCTTGACCCGATGAGCTCGGTCTTGGGTGGCACTATTCGGTATATTGATTAAGTAATTAACGCAATGAAGGTACAAGATGTGTTTACTTAAGACTTGACTCAGTAGATTTAAGGACTCAAATTTCGATAAAGTATATTCATTAACTTCATCAGTCAAGTTTGACCCAGCATTCTTCAGCCTTAAGTAAACATACTCATACAGATAAGAGGCGTTAACTTTTGAGGTAAGGTATAAAAGCATGTCAGAAAATCTGATGAAGCATGTGGGCATGCAATTGCAAGTAATGGTAATGGAATGAATGTGCAAATTAATCTTTGCCTTGTCACCGCGCATTGCCGGAGAGACTACTCAAATCTTGTGGCAGGAATAAAAAGATCAAGTGCCAAGCATTTAAATAACTCTCTATTCGGATCAAATCATCTGTTTCACTTTTGATATTTTTCATAATAAAAGTAACTCACGTAATATGAACTATGATTTTACGCAAGTGATACTCTAGATGGATTACATATATATATTAAAAAAAAAAAAAAAAACTCCTTCAAGAACGTCTCACTGTAAAAACAAATGAGACAATCTCTTATAAGATCATCTTATTGTAAGACCGGATAATCACATTAAAAAAGTACCATTTTCTTCAAAAAATCATACTACTCCCTCCGTCTCGGCTAACTTTTCACAGTTGATCGGGCACGGAGGTTAAAAAAAAAAATAGATTTTGCTTTTTCTTTGATTTTTTTAAAGGTGGAGATTGAGTATGGAGATTTTAAAGGTGAAGATTGTGAGAGAAATTTCCTTTTTAAGGGTGTGAAAGTTAAGTGAAACGGATCGAAATGAAAAAGTAGGAAAAGTTAGTCAGTACAGAGGGAGTATTATTTTTCTGCAAAAGTATATTTTTTGATTGCTTTGTGAAAAAGTATCAATTTGTTGAGAAATAATACTTTCGGGTAAAAGTATTATTTTTTCCTCAGACAAACTCTCATTTTTAAATATAATTTTTTTACAAACTAAATTAATACTTTAAGATAAAAATATTATCTTTACCCTCACTTTCTTTTCTTTCTAAGAGTTAATACTCCTAGTTTTTACAAGTCATCTCCCTGTAAAATGGTCAAGTTTTGCCCAAATAAAGTATATTAGGCCGATCACATATTTCTCAAATTAATTATATTGATATAGATCATTATTACATAAATAGGTAATTTGGTATTAAGTAAAATTATATAAAGATATTAGGAAAAATAATTAAAAAAGAAGTATAAAGACAATTTAAAAAATCTTAACTGATTTAACCGGTGGCAGGCACTACAACAAAAGAGGTCTTTTGTATAAGACTTTTTGACACCACAATTGTGGTCACTAATAATAAGTTATTTGTGACCACTTGTTGTCATAAATTTCTCCAAAAATTATTTGAGATGATTTTAAGACTACTTTAGAAACAACTAGTTGTTGCAAAAAATATTCGAGACGCATTTGAGACCACTTTTGTGGTCACAAATATATATTATTTGCGACCGAGTTATTGAGACGACAATAAAGTTGTGACAAATACTCATAAGTTGTGACAAATACTCATTATTTGAAATCACTTTACTTAAGTTGTGACAAATACTAATTATTTGAGACCACTTTTTTGTGATCGCAAAAGACCATTTTTCTTGTAGCGAGGGATACAAATTATGGTCGGGGGCTAACTAACTGTCGAAAAGATATTCCAATTCTATGTTTTTTTTTCCCTATGATTCAATTTTCTAAAAGAATGACAAATTTTATTTCCTTTTCATTAAAATTTCTACTCTCTTTTTGATACTTCCTCTGTTTCAAAATAAATATCGTTTTGGTCTTTTTTTTAAAATTAAGAATTGATAAAAATGACAAATATATCCATACAAAATCTATTTAACTGGGTATGTTTTATGGAATAAGAAAATAATAAACTAAGTTAAGTACTCCCTCCGTCCGGCCCAATTTGTCTACCTTGGCCAAGCACAGAGGTTAAGAAAAAACAGATTTTGTGAATCTTTGACTTTTTCAAATGTGGAGATTTTGAGAATGGAGATTGTGAGAGAAATTTGTCATTTATGGGCTGACAAATTAGATTGGGACAAACCGAAAAAAAAAATAGACAAATTAGAATGGGACGGAGGGAGTAGACTGTTTCGAGTGAAATTTGAAGAATTGTAATTTTTTTTGTCAAAATAACATTTATTTTTAAAATATTCATTGTGTGTAAAATGACACTTATCTTGAATCGGAGGGAGTACATAATTATCAAAACTTTTATCCCTATACTTAACATTGTAACTTGAATCCATATTAATGAGTCTTGTGACTTTATATAATCAAAAGAAAATCTAACCAACTATACCATAGGTTGGATATTTTTTTTGTAAAAATTGATGATAGGATAATTTAAGATGACCTAAAGAAACAATAGAACAACCATAACTATTTCAAGATCTAATTAACAATCTAAGTGGTTGTTTGGTTAAAGTTTTTTTCAAACATATTACTATAAGCTCTAACATTTTATAAGTTGTGTAAAACATTTATAAGATGTAATTTCTTAAGAGCTTATAAATTAATAAAATCTTTGGATAAAAAAGCTTATAAACTTGCAATTGAATGGAGTTATTTAGCTATGAATTTAGGGTCTAATTTGAAAGTTCAAATTAAACACACATTTTGATTAAGTGTGAAGTGTGTGTGGAGTGTTGCTTGTATGAAATGTGTGTAGTGTGTGCGAAAAAAGTATGTGAAATGTGTGTAGTGTGTGTAGAGTGTGTAGTTTGGGTATAACTTATAAGATATTAAAAAATAAAATGGATTAGAGATACTTATTTTTTGTGGAGCTTATAAGCTCTAAGAGCTTATTTTTGCATCTTATAAGGGTCCGCTTGGTTGCAAATCATCAATGTCAATGATAATGGGTATGAATGAGGGGTCGATTATATTATAAAATGAAATTGAGGGAATTGTTAATAAAAGGAGATAATGAGTAACTTATTTATCATGTATCAAACACCATAAATGAGAATTAGTCCTCATTCATTTTCATTTCTTACCCCTAAATCCCCAACCAAGCGAGCTCTAAATTATCTAACATTTTATTTTACCAAACACATTTCAAAAGCTTATAAGATCTCATTCACTCCAAATATTAATAATCTAAATGCTCTTTTTATCCACCACTTCCATAATATTGTGGGAAACTTGAATATAAAAAATAAAATATTTGGGGCATCTTTAATTCAATGTCTTTCGTAAATAGTTGTGAATTGTGATGTTATTTAAGCATGATTTCGTAAAAGCAGAAAAAACAAACATTTTCGAGTCTTGGTTAAATTGGTCAATTTTTTTTATTAATATCAATTTATCCACAACCTTCTAGAGTAGTTGCGATTTTGACTAATTACCTAATTATTGGAACGTTCCTCAAAAGATTATGATTTATGGCTTACAGAAACTCTTTTTTAACATCGTAGATGTGTGCAATATTGTTTGGGTTAAGAAAATTGTCAAAATTACAACTAATTTTGTTCAAATTAAAAAAGAAAAAAAAATGGCCAAGGTCATTGTTTTTTTTCAAGCAACTAATAAAACGATAGAATTAAAAAAATACTTAAAATGATAAAAACTTGAAAATGTTTAGGTTGCACTTTGATGGAATGATTTGAGGATGGATTTGAAATTCATATTCTCAAATCTATTGATGTTTGGATTATCATGGATTTAAAAATCCATCACTTTCATTTCGAGCTATTTTCTGAAGGATTAGAGTGGGATTTCAAAATGAATATCAAATCCACTCAATTGTAAGTGGATTTAAAATTCACTGATTCTAAATCCATGCATTTGAAATCCCTCAATTCAAACGCAACCTTGAACTTTTATTGCTATCCTAAGCTTAAGCTTTATAAAAAAAAAAAAAAAAAGTTAGACAAATGAAAATCAACAATTTTTGAGCTGGGGGAAAGGTTTTTCTTTATTTTCAGATTAGGGTAAGAATTGAATTAGCTCTGACCTAGGACCTCGATCGGCTTATTTCATTCTACACTTGGAAATATACACCAGCCAATCAGGTGATTTATCAATGATCTAAAGACGTTTATACACATTCATATGTGTTGGCGTTAAACTACAGTAGATAAGATTTCCGATGTAGTTCTCCAGGTGTAGCATCTAAAAGACCGCCCTTCATCTCTGTCAATATAATACTTGCCATATAATCTAAAACATCGAAGATATAGATATTTGTGTAGAAGAGAGCAATCTTCTTGCAAGTAAATTAGAACAAAATTCCCATATATTCAATCCAAGACATGTACACTTAAATACAAAACTGGTTGGTATCTTCATCAGCTCTCATAGATGCCCATAAGGATTAAGATACTTTACCCGAGATAGTCGAAACCAACGGAGAGTCACCTGAGCTCCCCCCCATACATTAGTGCACCATATGTATCATCTCCTCCCACGATCACTGACAGAAGAAGTCAAAAGTAACCGGTGGTGTTGAATAACTTGTGGAGAGTATCTTGGATGCGATAATGGCATTGGCTGCCTCAGTATAGTGGACCCCATCCCAGCTTACAAACCGAGTTGTTGCATCACAAACTTCAAACCCCGGAAAGCCACAAGTCACCTTTCTGTCATAGTTGTATGGCGGTCCTCCCGACCCACAGCATGCCATTAATGGACTCAAGAAACCTGGAGGAGATCAATGAGAGACCAAATAACTGCACTATTACAATGGGGTTGGAGTACACATTCGTGTCGAAGTGTATGTTTAAACGCCTGTTTTCATGTAATGTGTATAAATATATATGTGAAAATATTATCTAGCACACTTCGTGTGAGCATTTACTGATGTGGCAGCTGCTGTATTTTAATAACTAATTTATTGAACAAGGACAATATATAGTTTGACAATCGTACCATACTTGGCGGAGTTGGCTATCAGATCAAGCTTGATGGCGTATACATCAACATACACAATGCTTGCATCCTTTATCTCTGACCTTAGTTCTGTGCATGTATGGCGCAGGCCTTCGTTGAACAACTTCGCAGCAGCATTATAACTCGAAATGCATCCAAAGGAATCGATATCGTTTGGTACATTTTTAACTGAAGCAAGTTTTTGGGGCAAACAGCCCAAAGGCCCGGTGTTGTGAACCCAAAATTTTCTGCCTCCATAATCATATATTTCCTACATGACTTATAGAAGAATAAGATTTACAAGTGTACCTGAGCTTTATTAAACACTAATAAAGCAATAAGAGCTCCTTTTCTCCAACATGATTGGTGATATTCGGTTTGAAACATAAACTAAGGAGAAATGATCAAGTACTCTAAAAAAGTCGAGGATATGCCCTTAAGTATTCATTAAACAAGTTCGTTCTATATCATGTTAATTTGCATTTATCAGATCCTACCTTACATTTTCAAGCATGACAGAATCAATATAGCAATAGTACTAAAAGGTGAAGAAGGAAGGATTAAAAAATTATGAAAGACGAAAGGTGGAGAATCTCAAGGTACAATATTTCACTACCTCTAAGTGAACTCACCTTAACAGCATTCTTAATTGCTGCCAATATTGAAGGTATCTTTTTTACCACTTGCACATAGGATAAGCCGTTGGTAAATGAATCTGCAATGTCATTTTGCCCAATATCAATCATGTAAAGAGCATCACCGAACTGATCATGACCTATCCAACGGTTGACACCTAAACCTGCAAGAATGTCTTATCACTTCAGTAGTGTATTATATTCTTAAAACCTAAGGTACAATTTATGGAAACATATGAAGTATACAGTAAAGAGAATGTGATTATTAGGTTCTTTTGTATTTTGACCTGATTTTCGGTGAGCATTATGTCTAAAAAAAAATAAAATTGGAAAGTATTCTACAGGAGAATCAGAAATGAGGTACCACGATCCACATGCTCAAATATCTATGTAGTCGTTTATTGTAACTTGCAAGTGGGACTTCCGCCAACCCAAATTTGTTGCAGCATTTATTTTTCCTTCAGAAAATAAAATAAGTGAATTGAGTTCTTGGTTGTAAAAATCCTATATTTTAGTGGATGTGAAATTTTGGTGTGTTGTTGATTTCTCGTTTTAATCAAACAGAAATGAACCATGGCATCCATAAAAGAACTATATACTATTAACATGGTTTTACATAAAGGCAAGGGACAGTATAGAGCAAGGAAAGAAGGGATGGTATTGAAATTAGTTGTACATGGGTTGGGGTGGGGTGGGGGGGGGGGGGCACTTGAACAAAGATCAAATAATTTTCCCTTACCCAAGAATTCATGGATATATATGTCCCAGTCACAGAGAATTGGGCATGAAATATTCATCAAGGCATATTCACAAAACCTCCTACCTAGACCAGTGAACCGAAACTAATATATTCCCTGATTGAGAACCACCTATACGATTTTATCATTCCAGCTACTTACTTCTTCTTTTAAGTTTTTGTTGCCTTTTGTTTTTCAGAATTGGAACCTTAATGCAGCATGAGAGCTGCTGGTAATTAGTAAACCCATAATAATATTCACTGGCACTGCACTACCTCATTCCACCCACTGCCAATGGTGATCCAAGAAACTTTAGAGATCACAACTTAACAAGTTTACTGAGAAATTGCAAGGAATCACCTGTATCAAAAAGTTCAGCTGATCGATCCTTAAAATGCTTGAATTGCATCACCTGAATATTTAATGCAAAGGGTTGATATTTGGGCAATGTGACCGACCCTGCAACAGCAAAGTTTGCCCCATTCGAAAAGTTGGAACTTAAAGAATCCAGATATGGACTAAGAAGACTTGTACTTAGACTTTGACCTGTAAAACCAGTAAGATATCCTGTAGTTAAGAATGCTATAAGAAGTATTCACTACGATAGTACGTAAAGAAGAAAGAGATGCAAAATTGGATTACTTTTTCTATGGCTATGGTGATATTTCAATTGTTAAAGGAAATTTGGTTATTCTTAAAACAATTATCTTTTTATCATTGGTGATATATAGACTTGTGAGAGTTGCCCGTCAGTACTCCATCCTCCAGTATATGAGATGTGTTTGAGTTCAGGGCACATACAGTATTAGCTTTTTTTTTTTTTTTTTTTTAAATTTCACACACAGTGTTAGTTTCCAAAAGAGTAAGAAAACATTAGTTGAATTTGCCCACTTAATCAAAGGATCGCATGAAAAGACATCTAAACATAAAGGTTCATGTAGAATAACAAGAAAAAAAACCACAACTGGAATGGTTAAACAATTTGCTATCTTACGTTGAAAGTATTTTATGAAAGATTCTAAATAAGAACATTTTCAAAAGAATGAAATGGAACAAGAAATCAGTGTCTTTTTGCCTAAAAGACACTGGATATTGAAATGCTATAAGAAATGTTGCAATGCCCTCACTCATGTACCATTCATGACTGTCCCTACAATAATACCATAAGCACATGTGCTACATCCCAGTCAAAGTAAAAGAAAAAAAGATATAGTCGATGAGAATTTATTAATCCTAGGACCACATTTCCTAGTGGCTTTATTCCCATATCCAAGGGGCAAAAGTCTCTATATACTTTTCTGTATCCATTATATTCACTTTAGTGTAACATTCACCATTAATTCTACGCAAGCTCACATGAGTGTGTAGAATTCAGTGTAATCTGAGTGTAAGATCTACAAAACCGCCATGTCTACCCAAACAAATTGAAATTTTCCCACCGACAGAGACACAATAAGATTAATTTATTCAATCGACTGTAGTTGATGGACCCCATGGTAGAATGGGTACAGCTGCAAAAACATTTATAACTTTACCAAAAACCAACAACACTCGGAAAGAAATTAATATGAACACTCCAATAAATCATAAACACAAAAAAACCATCGAACGTTAATACCACTCCTCATTATGAAATTTAAAACCTGAATAATTTAAGCTCCAAAATAATTAAAATCGTCGGTTTGTGAATTACAATGCCGATCCGATGTATAGGTGATTGCTATTGTAGACTGTGAAGAAGTAAGCGATAGAATCCTCTCTAAACGCAAATTAAGCAAAAGTACAGATTAAAAACAGTACCAAAATACGAGATATTAACAATGACAATGAAGGAAAGTTAATGCAAAAGGAAAAAGGAGATGGTACATAGGAAATCGATGACGAGGCGTCCATCTGAGAGGCGGCCGGTGGATCGTCGGAAGAAGGTACGGCCATTGGGGAGATTGACGGGAAAACCGAGGCCGGCAACGAGTCCGCCGGTGTCGGAGTTAGAATCGCCGAAGTTGAAGATGATTGGAGAGTTTTTGCAGGCAGAGTGAGATAAATGAGGGAAGGAGAAGACAATGGTGAAAAGGAAGAGAAGTGAGAAGTAGGAGAAGGCATAGCTGAGAGAAGGCATGGCTTTAACTGTGGAATGAGCCGTTACTTGCTAGTTTTGCAGTATCACTTCTGCTTTACTCGTCAGTTTTTTTTTTTTTATGGTTTCTTGGAGGGATGCCGAATATTGTGACGTGTGGTTCCGCATTTGCGTCCCACGTACTGTCATTATTATGATTGTACTAAATATTACTCCCTCACTTCCTAACGAACTTGCATATTTTTTTAATCAGAGTGTTCCACGTTTTTTTTTTGTATACTTTTCATTTCAGAAATAAAATTTCACATCAGCACTCCACATTAATCACATTATAAATATATATCATCATATAAAGGTAAAAATAGATTTAACTAAATTAACATTTATCAAAAAATAATTTTTTTTAATATGTATATCGAGGTCAGTGCAAGTTCATTTGGAATGGGGGTACTAATATTCCAATTTCGTATACATAATAAGAACAATATTTATACGATTATAATAACATGGTGGAAGATTATAAAGTGATGAAAAAATACATGTTTATTGATAAAAGACAATGTTATTGAAAACTATAAAAATTATAATTAAGTTTTGAAATATTTACATTTATATACTCTATGTATTCCTCTATCCGTAGAGTACATTGAATGTACAGAAATGGCTATAACAGAGTTCTCTGGAATATTATTGTTTGGGTACGACCGGACAACTACCGATATCTATGAATATCTTTTTATCTGGTTTACTTGTAAGTTTTACCGGGTACGCCTTATATTCCAAATAAAATAATTAAACTTAGTGCGAGAAACTGTCATCCCAGTCAATCCAATTGGGAAGCCATCTCTGACGATTAATCAACAATTCGAATTATTTATTATCCTTGCACGCATTAGACATATATTTAAAAGGTCTCATTTTTCCCGATTAGACAAATACTAGGTGATTTTCATTTTTAAGGGTTACTCTTATGCTACGGCGGAGGCAAAGGGAGGCCACGGGTTTTTAGGCCCTTCTCAATTTTAACAGCTCTGGGTCTATGCAGTTGATGTTTGGGCCTCATCTTTTTTCTTTTGTGGATTTTGGCTTGTTGGACTTTCCTCATGAGCTACATAGATCGGAGATGGTGATTGATGCTTAGGCCTTATTATTCTTTTGGGCTTTTAGAGCATAGCCTTGATCCTATTGGGTTAGGCTTAACCAAGGACGAAAATATGGTTCTTACGGAGATATCGGTTTTTTAATTTACGAAGATTTCGGTAAGATCTCGATTAATATCGAAATATCGGTGCAATTTTCTAAAAAATATATTAAAAATCTGAAAATTTAACATGACATTTTTACATTTATTACAACAAACTCAAATACATAAATTCGTAAGCTTAATTAAGTTTTTATTAAATTACTCGTTTACCCTTATAGTTGAAATAGTTATAAATATATTATAATTTCAAAATAAATAAAGGACACCCTAAGGTTGTTATTCGATTTTCACTATCCCGGTGTTGTATAATTAACTTCATTCTTTATACATTTTTTAATCCTCTTTTAAATTCTTTTTAATATAAATCGGAATTAACCGAGTCGAAATTATAATTATCTTGTCCCGATTTTAATTTATTTGAGTCATGAAATTGTATTATTTCAATAAAATAATTCGCAGAATTTTTAAATAAACAGTGTACATTTTGTCTTTTTTTGTTTAAAAGTTATTTCATCTCTTAATTTGTACATAAACGATAAAATAGGTATATTATCTCCAAGTAGAATAAAAAAGGCCCTGAAGAACCCTAATTTCACAAACACGGCGGCGCTGCAGTCAACTACTTCACTAACAGGCCCATCCCCGCCCTCTCCGTCGTCTCTTCCTCACGCCGCCTCCCCCATTAGATTCGTCCGGTACCACTCGAATACCCGCAACGGGAACACATTGGACATCGTCGATGTGTGCTACTATTTCTGAATCGATATTCCCGCAGGCGATATTTTAGCGAGAAACTCGCGAGATCTCGCCGACGGCTTAACAAAACTGCATTACATCTCAAAATCGTCTCGACTGCGCTGCTCAAATTTAACGCGATATCGCCGAGATTTCGGCGGTTTATCCCGATTTTTCCGTCTCTCAAAAGCCTGAGTTCGCAGAAGAAACAGGTAATTAAGATAAACTGCGTTTGACAATTGTTAGGCATTTTGATTTTATTTTTATGTTTTTTTCTAGGGGTTACATAAGAGTTTTATCTGTATTGAAGGCAGGATCTTTTTATGTATCTTCTCTTCTTCTTAATCTTCAGTTTTGATGTGTTGTATGAGTTCTACACCTTCTGCAGTAGGCGACTAACTATTCAAAACCTTTTTTTTCGTATTTCTCGGCAATCGTTAGCTTGTAAAAATTGTGCTGACAATACATTCAATCAAGTGTGATTACTGAAGCATTTATTCATCGTTCTAACTTATTAAGCCGAAAAAGAAAAGAAAAATATGTTCTTGGGTATGAATTTCAGCAAGCTTTTTCATCTCCAAATTCAAGTATGTTCAAGATGAATAGACTTTACAGTGGGAAAAAAATAAAGAAAAGAGCCATCATCATCAAATTGCAGAAGTGCAATTAACACAATAGGATCAATTTTTTACCATGATAGACACATTATTACAGTTAAGTATTCCATTTTATTTGTTATTATCAAATAAAATGGATGTGTCAGATAGTATTATATAAACTAGGACTTGCTTTATTTTGGCATATAATTAGTTATTAAAGTTAATAATGGTTTGCTATCTATTATGTTTAAGTTCCACAGCTTAAGAGATTTCAATATCACAAACAAATCTGGAATGTCGAGTAGGAGTTCAGAAGAAATTTCGAGTGGAAATCAAAACCCTAGAATCACCTGGGATGGCTGTAGTGTGTTGCTGGACATCAATGATGGCGACAGAATGCTTTTCGCTCGCCTCACTGCCGGCGCGTAAGCTTGAATTCAGTGCACTGAAAATGTAGTATTTCACAATTACATGCTTGAGTCACCCTAATTTCGTGTTTTAGGAAAATAAAGATAGGGAACAAGAATTGCTCTCTGCAGCCTTTGATTGGATGCCCCTTTGGATCTTCGTTTCAGGTGGAGGTTGGTGAAGATGGCCCATATCTCTCTCCACTTCTTCCAACTGCTGAAGGTATGTTCAATTCTTTTGTAATTTATGAGAAATGCCAAATATTTGGTCACCGCATTAGCAGCTTCAAGCTTGTATCAGATGGTTTTTTTTTTTTTTTTTTTTTTTTTATAAATCTTGATATGTTATAAACAGATACTAATCTGCTGTTTTATTCTTCTTATTATTAAACCACTTTACCCCACTTCATTTATTACACATTATTTTACATGTTGAAAAATATGGATTTTCTATTATATTTTGTACATTTTGTGTAGAACTGTTATTTTTTTTTTCTAAGTTATATAAAGATTCTTATAGGTTTGACAGAAAAATTATTATTTTAATATTATATAATATATTATAAAAATAAAAATAAAAATAAAATAATCATTAGTAATGTATAAATTGATAAAATGACTACGGATAACAATTACACAAAATATCAATATTTTATAACTCTTACTGTTGGATGTGTTTTTGAAGGGGATTGAAAGAAAGTGAGGATCATGGTCACGACCACGACCACCAATTTTTAAATTTTTTAAGAAATGGTGTTTGTGGCAAGATGTAGATATAACTTTTTATGTTTTTTTTTTTTCATACAATATCTTTATTCATCAACTCAGCGATGGTATGCAAGCAACTCGACTAAAGGAAACCAAAGATATTGGACGGAAGAGAAGAGAAAATTATAATGCAACTTTGAAGAAAGAATTGACAAAAGTAAAAATGAAAATGTTTTGAGAAATTTCAAATAACTCCCTTTGATTAAGAACCCTAATGGGATTCTATAGAAGTTTACTTTATCCTTCATAAAATTAATAAGACCAATTTGGCCCTTTCCATTTAAATGAATATAGACCCTGGATCTCATAAATTTGATCTGGCGGATGATCTTTTGACTATAGAAAAAATTCAAATTAATTATTTTAGCTACCAAAACTTATATATACATCTAGTTTGATGTTGTTATGTCAACTTAAGGAAGTTGTAGAATTTTACATGGAGATAAGTTAGATGGTGTATCTGTAAGTTTTCAAGCCATGGTTTTTTCTAATTAAGCCAAACATTAGGTTAATTTTTGTTATTTTGAAAAAATGAAACTAAGAAACTGTTGGTGTAGAACTTGAAGTTGAGTTGATGGTTGACAATGAATTTGGATTTGTACCAAAAAAAGATGCACTTGCAAAAGTCGCACCATTTTGGTTCAAGTAGTTGAGATGGACTTAAGTTCTTAAATAGTACAAGAGATTGTTCATCTTTGTGAGACAACAAGAAAATGCAAGCTATGTGGAGAGTTTGGCTTCGTCCAGTTATTGTTTGTTTATCCATTGGTTTAATTGAATATTTGTATGAGCTCCTCTGAGGTTTCATTTAATCGCTACGTTCTTCTGGTGCTGATATAATCAAATAATTTATAGCAGGTAATAATATTGCAGAAGGAATGGAGACTGAAATTGTGGAGGAGTGCAAAGATAATCGTGCACTAGTTGATAATAACACAGCCCAGAGTCTTACCGGTGAAGACATAGACGACATGCGGAAGTAAGGTTTCCATTTTCTTAGTTGAATGACACTCGGTGCATTTGTATTGTATGCTTTACACGCTGATAGGAACTAATTGTACTGTAATTTCTGAATATAAGATTTTCTTTGCCTCATTTGTGTTTCTATGAGGAACTACCAGCATATTAACCAAATAAATTGTTGTCGTTTTCATTTTTTTAAACTTCTAGCATCTCATATTTTGGTATCCTAATTCCCAAAAAACATTAGAAGGTATTCTTATTGTATTTTCTTTCTACGCAAGCATTTACCAACTACTTTTGCAGAGGCGTCCAACAAAATAAACCAAATTGTTGATACGTTAAATGCATTGATGTTGTTTTAGCTAAGATAAGAATATATATATATATATATATATATATAGATCAGATGGCGTTGTTGTTTTGGTCATTAAAACATAAAAAGATGAAACTAAATTCAGTTGCTGCTGCCTAGTTTTCCTAGGCCACCTAGCCAGGATGGCAGAATCCAGCTGATTATGACAGATCTGTGGTGGTCAGTGGACACCTAGGCTGTTTTTTGCATTAGCACCTTATTGAAATTTTATTAATTCTTTTTGTCATCAGGAAAAAAATAGGAGTTAAAGTTTGTAAAGTTGTATGACCTTCCATTTCATTATTATGAATGTAAGTGACAATGCAATGAAGCTAAGTGAGTCCAAAGTTGATTTATTATGTGTAATTTGCCATTGATCAATCCTTTTGATTTGATTATTCTTCTCTTTCCTTGAGCTATCGCTTTTTATGTAAAGTTGCTGCTTCGTTTCCTATGTATATTCCAATATTTGTGAGCGTATGTTTTTGTGTGCAGGAAGGGGGCAACTGGAGTTGAAATTGTTGAGGCCCTGATTGCCAACAGTGCAACATTTGAAAAGAAAACTGCATTTTCACAGGTGCATTTGTAGTATAAAATGACGATGTGTTATGCAAACTTGAACCTAAATCCTTCTGTTTGCAGGAAAAATACCGGGTGAAAAAGCAGAAAAAATATGCACCAAAAGTACTTCTTAGACGTCCATTTGCCCGAAGGTTGCCATAATGCTGTCTTACCCGTATTACAACGTTTTGTTCCTCGGAACTGATAGTTATTTAAATAAAACATATTATTATGATTTAACAGAATGATTCTGTAGAATTTATAGCTTTTGTACTCATGCATATATATGCAAATGTGATGATGCAACCCACTGATTTCATTGAAATTAGAATTAATGCAGAGGAAGTTGACACCAAAATAATTTCTTGATGCATTAAGCTCTTTTAATTGAGAAATAGCTAATTACAAATTTTATTTGAAAGTGGTAGTATTGAAACAGAGCTTGAAGCGAAATAGCTCACTCGTCAACAACCCTCATCCTCGTATAATATATTCGAGAATAAATCGACTTTATTGCTCTTGTTTGTACCTTCCATACTCCTTCTATTAGCATTCCCTTAGAATTTATAGGCAAAGAGACTCTGGCTATAAGAAATTGTCAAAGCATCAAACAATCAATCCACAATTAGTTCTACAGTGCTTCAAAACAAAAGTTTGATGCGGTTGCATCTGTTTGAAACTCTGGAACTTGCATGACAGTTTCTTATCTGATTCATGTGGTAAAAAACAAAATAATAATTAAATTACCATGACTAAACCTTTATTTTGTTAGTTTCTTTCGATTGCACTGATAATCAGCAATTCAACATTCGTTTCAAATTTTGTGCTCTGCTTTTGCTATTTCTTTTCCTATTTGGTAGATCAATAATTTTAATGAGATATTCTAGCTAATTACCTGATTGTTTCAAAATTACTTTTAATTGTTTTACATTTATAAGTTTTGATTTCTGATTACCATCTCACTGTTATGTTTCAATGTTTTTTTTTCTTTTCAGCATATGTGAAGCATACTTCAAAAAACATGCCGAGAAAATTGGGTAAAGTACCTTGTCCCATGTGATGAAAAATTATTGCAAGGCATGCTTGTTGATCTTAGTTGACGGTTTAGATGCTTTTGCTGGATTGTACGTCACATGAGACAAATTTATTATTGAAGTCTTACTCTCTCTGCAATAGCACTGTAGATCCGAGTTTAAGCAAAATATTTTCAGTAGCAGATAGGATCATTAGGATAAGTTTTGTCAGATTCTATGAAGCTCACACTGCAAAGTTAAAATACTAATACTCAAAGAGCTTCTATTTACTACCAGGTTTTTGCGGGTTGACACTCTGTCCCTTTTGCTTTCCTTGGCTAACGTTACGGCGAACTCAGATGTGCTTATATTGGATATGCTGGATGGTATAATTACAGGTGCTGCTGCAGAGCGCTTGGGAGGTACCATCATTGCCTCATGTCAAATAAAATTTGTTCCTGGAAAGATTCTACTATGTTCTTTCTCTTATTGTGAAAATGATAATCACAGTAAATATCTCATCTTTTGTGTAAGGATCTACTAACGTTCAGAAATATGGCTATTATTATCTCAACTCTGTTTCCAAGGATGCTTTTAAATATGTAGCTGTTGTTACCAACTTTAAAATGAAAATCATGCTTAAAGTTCACGTTGCGCAACTACGTGACCAATAACTGTTGTAACGATTGATAGCCGAACTAAAAGGTGTTCCAAAGTCTACCAAACCGAGATAATGTTGAAAAGTTCCTCCAAGTTATGAGCTGCTTCTAAGTTCTGGATTTTGTTCTCTTTCCAGGAATGGGTTATGTATGTAATACGTATTGCGGAGGCTCTCCACGTCCCATTAGTATTGTCAGAATGTTCAATTTTAGTGATGAGACATGCAAAAGGTGCATCTTGTTATTATCATACTTCTATTTCATCAAGTACTAATAGTACATCTTTTTAAATTTTTATGACCTTTCGTGCAAATTCTTGCCATTGTTTGAGTCAATAGTTACGACATTTTTTTTTCATTCATCCAGGATAGTGCACGCTTCGCTGGCTGAATTACAACCTTCCTGTAGTGTAACTTCCACATCCATTGTTGAAGATGCCTGTAGTATTAATAATCAGCAAAATGTATGTCATGACTTCTTCATTATCTTATTTATTTATTTAGTTATTTTTCGATCAACTTTCTTTTTAGGCGTTCTTACAGAATATTTTCTACAGAAAGAAACCAATTCCTCTTCTGGTATGGACTTGGTCAATATGGATGAAAACAATAATGTGGATACAGAAACTGCGGATAATTTAGCTGCTTCCCCCAAAACTGGTAAAAGTGTCAAGGCTGGTCAAAAGGCATCCCCGGAGGCCATTAAGTACTGGAAGGAAAATGGGTTTTCCAGGTAATTGCATTTTCATTTTTTTAGTTGTGAAGATATATTTTTCCTAATGTTCAACGTAAATCTGACTTCTGGTCTTCTTCTGATATTTTCCATTTTCAGTTTGATTATTGCTGCTCCAGACTTGGATCCTTGGGGCATTGCAAAAGATTTGGTGCCACTTTTATCATACTCTGCTCCATTTGTGATTTATCACCAGTATCTCCAGGTAACTGTTTTGATAGGTCATAAATCATGATATTGTTACTGGTACAATTTCTCTTGACCTGTCATTCTTATTAATGTTCAGCCTGACATCCTGGAACACTTGTCAGTGTGTTCATTAGAATAGACAGGCTGGTTTTTATACCTTTGGTGTCTCAGTTTATGTAACTGTAAGGGATTAAAAGGAATTTCAAGTGGGGGGTTTGGTGCCTCATGTTCCTTAGTTCAGCTTTTTGGTCTTGAAACTCTGTATTTTTAGTTACTCCGCCCACTGTACCTGCAAACAAGTTACATCTCCATTTTGTCTTAAAACACAACGAGACTGTGACATGAACGGACAAAGGGATAGGGTACAATTTTATCTTAATTCTTTTAATACCCGAATTTGCGTTAACTAATAATATCATAAAATGAATTGATTGAACATTAGCAAAATTGCAAATATAAGTTCACCTAAATTCCATATAAAAATAACTACTAGACGGTGGTAGATTGATGGATTATGGCAAGTTTGAATACTAAAAACTATTATGGTAAAATTGACCACCAGACCAAATATTCCTTATGAAACATCACAACTTACTAGAGCAGAGCTGGTAATTATATACTGATGGAGTTTAACAATTTACTTGAGCAAATGCAAATAAAATTAATCTCCAGTTCTTTTTGTTGCAGCCCCTAGCCTCATGCATGCACAACCTGCAGACTGAGAAAATGGCCATAAGCTTGCAAATTTCGGAACCTTGGTTACGTGAATATCAGGTTTGCTTATATTTCAACCTGTTAACTGATGTTAGAATGAGAGTCCATCTACAGTTTTGGCATAAGAACTTGTGTTCTGATTTTGACTGAATGACGCATGGAAACGTAATTGGACTCTGCTTATATACTACTTATAATGCCTACCAGAACGTACCCCAGTTGAGTAACATTGAGTCATCGCACAACAGGATCATCGGAGTAGTTCTATTTATTTAGCTGAAAGCTGATATTCAATCAGGTTTCAGTGTGTGTATGTGTTTTGTTTGCCTGAGAAATGTATTAATATTTGCTTGAAACAATTGCAGGTTCTTCCATCAAGAAGTCATCCACATATGCAGATGAGCTCATCTGGAGGCTATCTACTGAGTGGAACTCGGATAACTGGCACTGATACTAATGAACATTAAAAATTATATTTGTAGTTAGAGAGCAATTACAAGTTCACCCTTCAAATCCGTAATAGCATTGTTTAATTTAGCTAAACCACATTTTGGGAGAAACTCACTTTTTCCATACGTTTATTATAGTACAAACTAGTGTGTGTTTTTTACATTTCTCACCAACTGGCTTCTTTTTCAACTTTTTGGAGCATTCATTTGGAAGCAGTGAGCAGTATTTTGGGGCAAACAATAGCCCCATATTAGATAGCAGTTTTATTAATTATCACGTTAATTTTGTAAATTTTTTAAAATTACTGTCATTGGTTATGATCTTTTCTTCTTTTGGGCCTCAATCTAAGTTTAGTTTTGGGTTGGGGTTGGATCATTTATTAATTAAGGTACAATTTGGACTACAGTTGGCAATGGCAACTTGGGTGGGCCGGGCTTTTATTCTATTGCTCGAATTTGTTGGACCTGATAGTATGTTGCACAAATTTTTTTATGGTCCAGCTTGTTTAAAATATCTGGTAACTTGAGCCGGAGCAATTTTACTAACTCAAAAAAATCTTTAATTATTTAAGTTTTACGAAGCTTGTGCAAACTCTTAATCGTAATAATTGAACATATATTTCAACTCACCCAAATTCACACTTTCGTTCTTCAAGAACAAATTTTGCCCTGTTTTCCTCTCTCAACACAACAAGATAGACTCATTCAAATTCAACACAACTTTCTCACTGTGTACACTACATTCTTCAATTCATCAAATCAAATCTCTTCCTAAAATCAGAACTAAACCTTAAAAAACTCTTATTCAACGTCCCGTCTGTCGTTGGATCGGGATGTCCTGACATAGTTGTACCTAATTTCAACGACGTATCAAGTGTCATTGGATCGGACTACATTCTTCAATTTATCAAATCAAATCTCTTCCTAAAATCAGAACTAAACCTTAAAAAACTTTTATTCAACGTCCCGTCTGTCGTTGGATCGGGATGTCCTGACATAGTTGTACCTAATTTCAACGATTTATCAAGTGTCATTGAATCGGGATTTACTATAGCAGTACTCAACTTCAACGACGTATCAACAGACGATGAACCAAAAGTGAATGGCTCGGCACCTTCTTCACCATGATCGTCCGACTCATCAACTCCAGCTTCAATATTTGCTCCAGCTTCAATATTTGCTCAGAACAACTTAAAACTACGATTGTTATTAGCTTGACCAATAATTTTATAAAAAAAGAGGAGACGATTAGAAGTAATTGAAAGAGAAATATGAATAATTATAACGTTTGATGATGTATAGTTGCATTAGGAATTGTTTTCCTTTTGTTTTTAGGAACTCACTTCTTTTTAAGGAAAATCACACATACTTAGATTTTGTTTCCTAATATAATAATGCTTATTATAAATCAAATCTATAAACAATATATTATAATTATAATATAATAATGACTCACAATGATTTAGGATATATTTATTATAGTGCGTAGGTATTTCATCTTCTATCCAAAATTTTATCATCTTTCATAAATCTTAATTATATTTTTACCTTGATCATGCTCCCAAAAGAACTCAGTAGGGATGACAAAAACTCCGTGGGAACCCGAAAATATTGGGTCGAAAATTCCCCGAAATTCCATGAGTGGGGATGGTATGAGGATGGGAATCGTACTCCCCGTCCCATCCCGGCCCCGAACCCGACTCCGTAAGCAAAGCGAGGATTCCCAATTCCCCGTTATATATATATATATATATATATATATATATATATATATATATATATAATATCCTTTAAATCTCACAACTTACTGCATTACTTCATATTTAGTTAAAAAATATTATACATATATAACTATATATATTTCATATGAAATTTGTTATTTTGTCTAAAAGATTTGGAAAAAATAAAAATAAAGAATACGGAGAATCCGAAAGGGACACTCTTCTCCGAATGGGGATTTGCGGCCCATCCGACGCAAGATCTCCAAGCGGATCGAATGTGGATTCCCTATCCCGACCCAAGATCTCCAAGCGGAGAATTTAGCAGGGATGAGAATCGAATTGAGAGTTAGAGATGAAGATAGGGAGTCCAATACCAACTCCGATCCCACCCATGACCACTCCTAGATCTCACTAATCATTCTTTTTCATAACCAGCCTTACCAAAAAAAGCACAGCGACAGAACCCCATTATCCAATCTTTACGGAAGCGGATTCAGTGCATTGGCAAATCCTATTTGTATTACTTTGATAAAAATAAAAATAAATTAATTAGAGATCACAATTTTTTTAAATGGTGGTCTTAAAAATAAAAATAAATTAATTAGAGATCACAATTTTTTTAAATGGTGGTCTTAGTTGATTTGGTGTGTGATATGTATTATTTCTATGGGTTTGTGTTGTTTCAAAAAGGTTATGTTTTTTTCCAATTTATATTTTGGAGCACCACACTTTCTTATTGATGAATTAGGTACATTATATCAATTCTGCAAATGTAAAATAGGATGTGGTAGACTTTTATAGATAAAGGTAAACAAATGCAAAATGGGTGAACGTTGGACAAATTTCTAACTTATTTTCTTCACATGGAACTGTTGCAAATTGCATCATCATTTGTTTAGGAAATTGTAAACTTTTTTTGCTGAAGTATTCTAACAAATATTCTAGAGAATTATAGAATCTAGTGTATTATTTTTATTAATCTATTAGTAATTTGTATTCTTTTTCAAGTACAGACACCTCTCGGACATCCTAGATATTCTATTGAAGCTATGAAGTTTAGTGAAGACACTTCCCACCGGTGTTCTTGATTAGTTTTCTTTCATTTTGAAGATAATATAAATTGTTGCAAGGCAGTATAAAATGAAAACAATTGATTCATTTTTCAATCACTCTGTCATTTTGAAATTCTTCCCCAGTTTTCCCAATTTTGTTTCCTCTTTTCAATTCGATTGTGCAATTTCAAGTGATTATAAATTGTAGGATTTATGCATCAATTCAAAGTTCTACTTGATTTGATAATAGTTGTAGAATGAAACTCAAATCAAAATCCAGCCAAAGCTCATATATGTTCCCTCCTTTTGCCTTTTCTTTTTTAAATTTTTTTTTCTCTATATCTGAAATGATATGTAGATAGGAGAAAGCAACCCTTTCTAACTAAAGGAGAAGACTGAATTTTTAACTATTGGATTCTGGTATGATCATGTGCTTCAAGCCTTTCATGGAAAACATAATGCTGAAAGATGGGAAATAATTTCTTTTTTCACGGTGAAGAAGAAAGAGAAGGAGAGATTAACTTTATATTTATTTTATGAATTTTATAAAAGAGGGTAATTTAGTAAATTAATTTACGATTATTTTTGTCTAAAAGATAAAAGTGGTGTATGAAGCAATTATTGTGGTGGCAATAGCCACCGTCTTTATTTTTTCCTGAGGCAAAGAAATGGATATCTTCAATTTGTTTAATAAATGTTGAAAATTTAAATTACACCACAAAATAAAAATAATTGAACTTCAATTTGTTTAATAAATGTTGAAAATTTAAATTACACCAATTACACCACAAAATAAAAATAATTGAACTTCAATTTGTTTATATATATGTTGAAACTTAAAATTACACTACAAAATAAAAATAATTGAATACTAGGCCGCTTCTGTCCACGTGCTTCCTGAGTCAGCTGCTTTTTTTTAACTCCTTGTAGAGCTCTCACTTAAAACATAAAAAAACATAAAAATACACTATAATTAGATAATAATTGACAAATAATAATAATAATAAAAAAAGAAATCATATTTAATTTTACTTACTGAGTGTAGCAATCTCAAACTTCGTTAACTGCAGCTGTCTTTCGGTTTACAAAAAATCGAATTACCAGATACAGTACGATCTGGATTATTCCCAGAAAAACCCCGATAAAATTTGGAGTCTGAACCCCCAACAAAAAAAAGAAAAAATGAATTAATAAAATAACTCATTATGTTTTCTATATAAATTAAAAAAAGATAAACTTTTAAATTACCGCAACTGCCCAGTCTTCTTTTAGTAAACCGTATGCAAGCCACATAATGCTGCATACAGTTAACGATAACGACAAGCCAAAGGGCATGTATTGGACACTTCGTGTCCGCACAACTCCACACTGAAAGAGAATTAACAAATATTAATATTAAATAAATTAAACCGGCAATTAAACTTAAAGTCAAAATTTTACCACTACTCTTAGTGGTGAGCTAAACACTGCGATGGACGAAAATGTGCCTATGTAGCCAACCACGCCTTCTCTAAGTTGGGGTTGGTCGATGAAAATCGTTGTCATAAGAATTATGACGAATATGCCCAGAAAGATGGACAAAATTTTTGCAGTATGAATCTGCAAATTCGATTGTTAAAATCTAAATATACATTCCTAGTCTATAAAAATAGTGTAAAGTAAAAATATGGATCTTACCCTAATATTATGGTTTGCATAATAGATGTATATAGTTATATATACGGTCTCTATTATGCATCCAATTGCATTGATAGATATAAGGAGTTGTGATGTCATCTTTAATATGGCATAGTACAGCCATAGTATTGAGGAAAAGAGAGCGACTATGTACGGGACACAGTCGTACTCTCTCGTGGATTTTTGTTTAAAAATATTCACGAATGTGAAACTGCAAAACGAATAAAATCTTATGAAGTGACAATTAACTATTTATTAATATTAATAAGTTTCGAAATTTGAGGAATTTTCTTTTACCAAGATATTGTGTTAGTACTTACATTGGAGAAAGAAATACTATGAAAGAACTGACATTCCCTGCACCGAAAAAGTAATTAATTTGTTAAAATAGTCTATAGTTGTTGGTTTCAAAATTATGCAGTGAGGGCAACATTGGATTAGGGTTGGGTAAGGAATGAAATTACCACATTATCCCCTCGGGATCATTATCAATACCCATCTAATACATGATTTGATATAGCCAGGGGGTGGCGAAATTCGACACATATGATACGAATCGCACGATGATTTTGGGTTTGGGCCGAGATTTTATCGTGTCCGAGTTATTATTCGGTCAATTTGATAAGACACGATAAAAATTAAGTCATTATCGTGCTAATCCGATAATGGCACATTATTTTAAAAGAAAAAATATTTGTTAATTTACTTCTTAGTAATGATTTATTTAAAAATATAAAATTTAATTGATCTAGTTGAAAAAAAAATTGTCCAAGCAGGATAAAAGGTGAAGTATTGATTAGAGAATTTAATATAATATTGAAAACAGTGTTGGAATGTGGATTTGATGAGCTTTAAAGCGCATGTTGTGTTATGATTGGCAAGAGGAAGACATTAGTCGATTAGGAATAACATGTTTTTTTAGATTTGAATGTGATTAGGAGCATTGTGATTGTATTTTTAGATGTGAATGTATCTCAAGTTAGCATAACCCATCGTCTAGAATGTAAACAGTGTTGTTATAATCATTCCGTAGGTCAATTCAGACTTGCCACACCGATTAGATCAGTTGAACTGACAGTTTAACCGAAAAATTGAAGCTTGTCTAGTTTAATTTATTTATTTTTGTGATAATAGTATTATCACAATATCACCATCCACACAAAATATATAATCACTTTATACAAAAAATATTTAAGAGAGTTCAAAATTTATTTCCGAATCAAAACAATACTACTTCATATTTCAAAATAACTTGAGAACTAATGTCTTCAGTGAAATCAAAATGTTAATAGTCCATACACAATGTCAATAATTATATCCCATAATCAGGAGTGGATCAAGAAATTTATACTGGGTAGGCTGGAGAAATAAAAAATTTAGTACGATAAAATTTTACAGAACGGTAACTTAATATTGTGTCGATATTGTTGACAAAAACCTCGTTCAATACAGATTAAACAATTTTACATGACAATCATCCTAATTTTGTAAAGAAGAGCTATCTTTACTTGTTTTGTTAGCACAAATACTCATTCACTATAGAACGTTTTTCAATCATTGAGAAAAATATCTCCATTTCTAGTATTTAATCTAGAGAAAGACAGTATAGTGATTAGTGAATCATAAATTCAAAATAAGTCCAACCATATAAAAAAATTATCAACACAGTTCATCAATTCTTGATTATTGCAAATAACTAATATTACTCGCATGCGATGCACGCAGTTTATTTAAAATATAATAATTTTAATTAAACTAAATATATTATAATGTAATATTTTGAAATGCGAATAATCAAATAAATATTTAAGAATTTAGAATTAAACATAAATTAAATTATAAGTAATGTAAATATAAGTTTCTCTCATATTATATATGAATTTAAAATGACTATATATATATTATAGATGCATATATATCTATTTTAGCATTAATAAAAAATATTAAATATAACAGATAAAATATATCTATTTTTAAAATGACTTCTTTTATCTTTGAAACCAAACACACATTTACGGTGTCTCCATCATTCTTGACCTATATGCATACACAAACAACTTAATTCATTATGAGTAATCAAACGAACACAAATATATAAATATCAAGTCATATTATTAAATAAAATAAATTGAATAAACACTACAATCTAACTCACATAATCAACCAAAAAAATAATATAATATTTTAAATCAAATAACTTATTATAGTACATGTAAATGGATGTCAAATCAAATATCACCAAAAGAGGATTAATTTGTACACATTAAATAGATTAAATACGAAAAAAAAAAAACTATTTGCAACTTTAAAAAATAAAATGAATATTGATTTTTATCAAATGTGGCAACAACTTACTAATTGTAGTCCAGAATATTAGGTTCCAAAGTGTTAATTACAAAATTATTCTTACTGAGGTGTTTATATATATATATATATATGTTAATTTATGAAAATAATTTTAAAATTCTAAATATAAATAATTAAAAATAATAATTAAATATATAATAAAAAGCACATATATTTTATTTGGATATTTCACATGTAATGCAAAGTTTCATACTTTGTCTTTATGTTCTTGCTTCTATTTTAATTTTTTAATTTATCTACATAAATTTTCAAGTTCTAATTTACATATTAAAATTTTTTCTTTCTAAAATTAGATTCTCATTTGCGACTTTTAACAT
The DNA here is from genome assembly GCA_958295605.1 of Ajuga chamaepitys. Classification (NCBI taxonomy): domain Eukaryota; kingdom Viridiplantae; phylum Streptophyta; class Magnoliopsida; order Lamiales; family Lamiaceae; genus Ajuga; species Ajuga chamaepitys. Next base: position 64,180,896 of record OY282499.1, on the reverse strand, counting down.
TTCACTTGGTGATTTCAAATATAGTTAAGTTCTTCTTATTTTTCAGTGAATACTTAATTCAACAAAATAAAATCTAAAAGTTGTTTAATAATTTGAATAACAAATTAAAGCCTGTGAGTTTTTCAAAATATTAGAATATTTTTCATGATTTATTTTGCACTGTGACTTATTTATATAAATATTATATTTTTCTTATAGATAGTTTATTTATTTACAGATAAAAATTTATTAATCTGAATTTATTTATATAAATATTATATAACTTAGGTTGTTAAGAGTAAATTTAGTGAATGCAACATAGTATTGTTTAGGTTACAAAGTGAAAAAGGATATATTTGCGGTCTAGTTAATGTGAAAAAAAATAAAAAGATTACAAAGTGTAACAAATGTCATAATTTAGGTTGCAAGAAGTAAAGTTCCTTAAAAAATTAATTTTAACAAAATACGTTATAAAAAAAATATAAATATACATTATAAAAAAATATAAAAAAGATTACATAATTTTAAAAATTTTACTTAAGAAATCCAAAGAAAAAAAGTAAGGGACTATTGATTGCATTGCAGAATAATTATAGGAGACATAATCTTCCCAATTTAAAGCTTGCTAGTTGATCCTAAAAGAAAAAAGCTTGCTAATTGCTAGCTATTTAGTGTTGACTAACATAATTAAGTTTTTTCAATTTATTGATACTAATTTTGGAATAAGACATAATATTAGATAAATGATATATAACAAAATTAATTATATAATATATAATTAGTATAATTTAGGTGGAAAAAATAAATTTACATTATTACTCGGATTTAGCTTTTGTATATATGTAGATATAGATAAACAACAAAAATGAAAGAGTGGAATAGGAAATTGTTAACATCTAATTAATTAGACTAAACATAAGTGGATAAATTGAAGAATCCTCAACAAAGAAATTATAATTGCGGAAGTATTAATTAACAGAGAAAAACTAAAATAAGAATTTTGTTTTATATAAAACAGGATGAGATCTTCTATTTCAATATATGTTCATCTTGTATTTCAAAATAATCACTACACGTCATGTGTATATGGTGGCATCGCTAACTAACACATGACGTGTAATAGTTGTTTTGAAATATAAGATGAAATACGAATTGAAATAGAAAATTCAATTCATGTGTCAGGTCACGAAAACAGAAGAAAACCGTTACCATTTGGTAAACACCCGCAGAGGTGTAGAAGATAAAGCAAGCAAAATAATATCAGTATGTGGCAGTGTAGGGTACTTACCTAGAATGCCGAAAACTGTGACCAGATTACTCCCAGCCATGTGATGATACTACTCCTAAAAAAACATAATAAAATGTAAATATGTTATGTTAACAACAATGATCAATGTCTAAACTAAATCGTCGAGATGACATAAGATATACGTGGTTCACGGGGAGAAGAAACCAAGAGAGTTACGATCACACAAACCTGACTGAATCAAGAAGCACTTGTACCGGCTTCTGTTCTAACCCTCGTGAAATAGAGAATAAAAAACTAAGAGAAAAGCTAACAGAACTATCAACAGCTTCTTCTTAACAGCTAATTTCCTTTCAATTCTGTCTTATAACCAACAACATCACGTGCTTCATCTTAAAACTCACGTGCTTGACAATGACTCAGAAATCATGCATGCATGCATATCTGGATGGGACTCGATAATCAGATGAGATCCTCTATTTCAATTTATGTTTCATCTTGTATTTTCTTGGACCAAATAATCAGATGGCCTTAGTTATATATTTCTCACTTTTTGCCACTCCCAAGAGGTCACTTTTGTTACAAAAACACCCCTAACATGTGTAGTAAAAATACTTGTATGCCCTAACATCAATTTTGCCTCTGCACTAAATTTCATTACCTCCTGCATAAAATACTTGTGAAATATGTTTTCCTAATAAATTAAAAACATACTCCCAATGTTTCATATTAATTATCGTTTTAACTACTTTTTCCTTTTTCCAATTGATTGACTTCTAGATTATTTTTTTTTACGAATTCTACCAATTCTCTCCTTGAACTCAATCCTAGAATATGTATATTTTTCACAATGTCACAGATATTTTATTTGGTCAAATTTTTAGTTGAGGGTAAATCTGTCAAAATATTTCATGCTTAATTCTTTCATTTTTGTTCTAAAACGACAATTAATATGGGACAAATGAAGTAATATATATAGGGTGAATTTAGCAAAATCCACTGCCTAATTTAAATTAATCGGATTTGAATCTGCTCCATAACTCCTTTAACCGATTTTTCACCTACCCCAAGTGAAGTGAATTTGGTGTGGGTTCGAATTTCAACGCGGTAGATATCATACCTAACATTAGATGTTTGGTACAGTATATCTATAATGGGTAGGAAAGTGGTGTATGCAAGGAATATAAATATTACTCATAATTTCACAATGCGATTAAAAAATGTTACTTTTTCCTTAAAAGGATACTTCCTTTAATAGATAAAAATAATGTTTTTGGAGAAAACGTGTACTTTCAGAAAATGGCTCAAATTTAAGGATTACATCACTTATGGAGGTTGGGCTCTGCCAATAAATCGTTTCCATTTCGAGAGGGAGACCAATTTGTTTGTTAAATAATATAATCATCACTACCAGCAAAAAAATAAAAAAGTTTTTATGATTTATTTACTTTAACAACTCAATTTCAAAACATTATTTAACAATATATATAATTTTTTTTCTGAAAGGAATATTTTACCTTAAATTTTGTACATATTGATTAACAGTACAAATTTTATGACCGAGCTAATATTAGAGAAATATTGAAAAATATCAATACTTTTAAATTTATTTATTTACTTGCTGAAATTGCAATTATCCATCTATCTGTAATTATATCCACGCTCCGACGAAGTTGGATAGATCAAGTGGCAGAGCATCTACTACCTAAATTATGAAATTTTTTAGGGTGTCTAAAATGACATTCTTTATGAAACAGAAGGAGTATTATGATGAATAAGTTAATTATTATCCCATTTATTAACAACTTATTTACATCATTCCATAGAATGATCGACCCCTCATTTATATTTATTACCATTGTCATTCCTAATTTATACCTAGCGGCCCCTTAGTTTACTGTTTTTTATATCTTTGCAATTTATGTTTGTTTGAATAACTTTGTTGTAAAGAGAAATTAATAAAGACTTAGTATCCCTCCTTTTATACAAAATAAAAACAAAACAAAACAACACAATACAAAATTATGTTTGAAGAGAAGTACAAGATTTTATTTTGGTCAATTAGGTGATGGTACTGCTTCCTTTATTTTTTATTTGATTATCAATCATATTAACTTATTCATGAAATTAATTTTTCTTTCTTTTTTTTTTTATTTGTCAAAATAAAAACAAGGCATTAACTTTTTAAACAAGAACTTATGTTTTTTAAGGAAAAAACTCTTTAAAACATAACTCTTTATATGAGAAGGAATGAGTATTACTTCATTGTGTTTACATTAATATCAATATTAGCCAAAATAGATTATTAATCTAATTAGTTCGTTTAGACAAAATATCTTACACAAAAAAATGTCTTAATAAGATTCTATTAACATTTCTTATTTTTCTGAACGAGTTTATTAATAATTATTAGATGTATTAATTAAATATTAATTATACCAAATTGATATATGATTTTAATTTTAATAAAAAAATATTTTTTCTTTTTTCTTGGGAAATAAAGATTGTAAAAAAAAAAAAAGAATTGGCTAGGTAAGATGTCCCTTTACTCTTTTTTTGTATCTTACTTGTTGCAAACTATCTTCATATATTATTTTCTTTTAATAGCATTGAGTTGTTATTATATTAATGGTTTTTGTTTCCAGTATTAGATGACATAATTTTCATACTTCATAATTCTATTTCAGCTATCATAGATAAATTTATATTTGGCCTAACACCTATTGTTGTGCATTTTTATATGTGACCCAATTATGTCTTTTTTATACTTCATATGTATTTTTTTTGTAATTTTTTTAATATTATTATTATTATTATTATTTGTGTTTATATTATCTATATATATATAAAAACAAAATGAATTTATACCTCAATTGGAAAGAAGACGTTTTCCCGCCCATTTTCACATTCCATTTTTAGCAATAAAATTCGCGAAATCTGTATATATGATAACACGTTGAAAAATCCGAAGTTTAAGGAAATCTGTTAGTATTTTAAATGTTATTCTGAAAGATAATCTCATTTCTGTTATAGCAAATCTCATTGTTGAGATATTTACTATACTCTGAATATTTTACAAAATCAATTCAAAATCCGATTTACCGATTTGTCTACAAGAATAGAACATAGTATTCGGCAACTTATACATGATGTTAAAAACCGAATATATTTGATTTCCACGAAAATAGGGATATTGATAGCAAAGTTAACCCTAGAATTTTCCATTTAAATACTAGAACAAACACTTAGCAAATCAATCATTTCATCGATCAAAATCAAACTACTCTATCGTCTTTTCAGCATTGCGAATTAATTACAGAAAATGCTTGACTTCTTCACAAGGCTATGAGAACAGTGTTTCTTGACTTCTTCACAAGGCTATGAGAACAGTGTTTCTTCACAAGGCTATGAGAACAGTGTTGAACCTCAGATGAGAACGGTGTTGAACCAACTTTATGGGATGAATCCTCAGAAAATGCTTGACTTCTTCACAAGGCTATGAGAACGGTGTTGAAGGTGTTGAACCAACTTTATGGGATGAATCCTCCGCAATATCGATGGTTTATGATTGAGTTTCTCTAATTTACAACTTTTGTCAATAAGAAGCATCATTGGACATATATCATCTCTATTTTCGTCGGGTGTGATTATTGTTATGTGGCGTGCAGTTATATTTCATTAAATGAGCTTGGATATGGAAAAAGTTCATAGGCAGGTAATATCCGCAAACTACAATTTGTATTGAAATAGTTACTAAACTAGCTTTTTCATTTCATTGATGATTTCGATTGCGTTTTTCATCACACTTTGTACCTTTGGTCTTGATCAATTTCATCATATATGACAATTAGGCTTGCACATGGACTGCAACTTCATTAATATAATCCCTTAACGGTGAGATTTTTTTTGGCGGTAATTAATTGGTGAAAAAATTAGGGTTGTATTGACATTGTCTTCTTATTATAAAAAATGAATTCTTAATTTTTTTTTTTTTTTTCTGGTAATTAGTTGCTACTATGTGCGGACAGAATCATGGACAAAATCCTTTTGCAGAACAGAGACCCTCTTAGCGGAACAGAGGGTTAGACAAATTCTACACCCTCTTAGCGGATCTTTAGCGGATCTTTGATAAAATATAAGATCATAAGGCTCCGGATATCTCCTTCGTCCGCCAGTCGTCTCAGACAAAGTGAAACCGATCGTGGTCAGGTTAAGGAGAAAAATATCTCCTTCGTCCGCCAGTCGTCTCAGACAAAGTGAAACCGATCGTGGTCAGGAGAAAAAAGCGAGAAAAGAATAACAAGACTTTTACCGAACAGCGCAGCTTCAAGAGCACTCAATCTTACTCAATCTTATTCAACGGACCGACTTTTACCGAACAGCACAGCTTCAAGAGCACTCAATCTTACTCAATCTTATTCAACGGACCATAAAAAACGGGCTTCAACTTGAGACTGGTGTTACCTTCTTCAATGGCAGAATTTGCAACTGGCTCTGGTGATTGGCCTTTGCATTTTTAATGAATATTATCATTTCCCTTTTTTTATGATGAATCAATTGGTTTCCGATTATAATTCTATTCTATTTAAATTATTTTATGAAAAACTTTGTGTGGAAGGGAAACGAAATTGAACAAGCTACCCAGTCACTTCGGATTTCAAATTCACAATTTGTTAGAGGTGCAAATATTTTCAAAAGAACATGAAATTACTTTGTATAATAAAAGCAAGTTTTGATTTTTTGTTATCAATATTGATGAGTTGGTATCCTGTCTTATTAATAAAAAAAACTATCAGATTATATATTGTGAAATTATTTGCAATCATGTTCTTTTTGTTATTCATTATTTTTGTTTTATTTAATAACAATAAACAATCATATTCTAAATCATAATCCGTCTCAACAGGCTAATATATAATATATAATTGAATAATTGTTTAGAAAGTGCATACATCTATTGAATTTTACAAATAATAAATATAAAAATAAAAAATAAAATCAACTATACTCTTGAACTAATTTATTTATATATTTAAAGACCTTTTACGTTAACCTTTCAAATATATATATATATACATATATATTTATATATGCATATGTATATACGTATATGTATTTCTGTATGTATGTGTCAGATTACAATATCAATACATGTTTAAGGTAACACAAATAATTTATTCTGAAGAATATAAATATTAATATGAATTTTTATTCTTTTTTATTTACATAATATAAAAAATCAATAAATATTTTTAATGAGTTTTTATATTAATGGCATCTGCAAAATAATTAGATATAATAAATGTTATATGATATATTTTCAGTTATTAATATCAATGTTATATATGATATTGATAATTAATATAAATTTATGGGAACTTATAACAAATATAATTCCAATCTTTACAAAATAAAGTATTGCGTGATATGGAAGAATAGATGAGACTTTCAGTGTTGTGGAATAATTGTTATGAGAAGTGTAAAAGAAATTAGTATATAAGGTGGCTATAAGTTGGAACAGAAGATTTGATTCTGATACTCATTCTGATCTTTTTAATATACTCCCTCCCTTTCATAAAGAATGTTATTTTAGACATTCTGAAAAATTTCATAATAATTGTCACTTTACCCAAAAAAAACTACAATTCTTCAAATATTATCTTAAACAACTTACTTAATTTAGTTGATTATTTTCTTATTTCATGAAACATACCAATTAAATATCAATCCTTAATTTCTCCAAAATGAACTAAAATAACATTCTTTATAAAACGGAGAGAGTATATAACATAATATAGTGTTTAATCCCATTAAATATTTATAAATTAATTTTTAATATAGATTATCTAAAAGTTGGTGATAAACGTGTACAATATTATTTGTTGGCGAACTATCATTTGTTTTAGTTGTAGATTTTTTTTTTCGTTTTCTCTTTTAAAGAAGCTTTAATTTAATTTAGATCGATATGGAGAATTTAAAATAATTTTAGCAATAGCCCCAAATCTACATAGTTATTATACTCACTAAAAGTCGGAACTGTTTTGACATTCTAAAGTTAAGCGTAATATTCAATGTAGGAAATACTTTCTATTAAGTATCATAATTTAGTTATTTAGTACTATTAAAGTTAATTTGAAAAAGAAAAAAAGTTGCTTATATTGAGTTTTATTAATATTTTATAAATATAATTTATCATATTTATAATTAAAATGTTGTTATAAAATGTTCTATGAAATAGTAATTTATGAACTTGATAAACGTTAAGGCAAAAATTAACATATTAAAATTTATCACAAGCGAGAAAAACAAAAATAATCAAATAAAAACTTATTTTATTTTAAGAGTTGGCCATATATTTTAATTTATGGTTGGCCCACTGGCCTACCGTTTTTTACTTCGATAAATTAGGAAAAATTATTTCCTTGACTAATCAATATGGTAAATTGAATCAAATTTCAATTTTTTCGAAAGTTAGATATGTCTCCCTAAAAATATGAAATAACATAATCTATTTAATTAACTGATCAATTTGTTCCCTCTGTTTCGAAAAACTCCAGAATGGCTATCAGTTCAGTTCCTTCAACATATCTGGATCTATTCAGTCCAGTTTAGTTCCTTCGACAGATCGGATCTATTCGGTCTGAGCATTCTGTGCTTTTCGTAGTTTTAGTTTAATTTTAAATTTAAAGCAAATATTGATATCTGAAAAAATGCAAGAAATAATTATAGTATTGCAGTATCTAAAATAATACCATATTCTCTATAAAAGATAGTGCAATAGTATGAAGTAACTTATAAGTTATATCTTTCTCCTAAAAAAAACTTATAAGTTATAACTTAAAACAAGTCCTAAACCTAAGCTTATAAAAATAAATTTTATAAGTTAGTATAGTAGATGCCTCATCTAAAAGGGAATAACATTAATTTATAAAGTTGTTAACTTTCGTTAATAAACCTCTTCTTCATATACCTTTAAGTAAAATTTGCATCATACACGGATTTTTGTTCTCTTAAGTTCTGAATAGCTACAAATAATATCACGAAGATGAGCTATGAAAGCGAATAAGTAAACTTACTGCTAATTCTGAGCGCAGTATGTGTTAGAATTCATGTTTATGAATTCTACCTTTATATATGTGAATAATTAAATACTCCCTCCGTTCCCGAATGAAATTGCACATTTTATATTTTAGTCCGACCCAAGCAATTTGCACACTTTCTTAACAAGGAAACAAATTTCACAAATTATATCCCATAATACACCTTTATTAATCAAATAAAGCACAAAAATAGGTTTGAAAAGTCAACATAACTCAAAAAATAAATTTTCTTAATATGTGTATCCACTTACCAGTGCAAATTCATTCGGAACAAAGGGAGTATTAGATTATAATAAATTTTATTACTTCATATAAATTACAAACATGTTAACTAATCAATATCTATAAATATTTAATTAAAATATAACTGTACTTTATAGACTTTTTGTATAAAAAAGACATCGTATCTACATATAGCAAACGAAACCTCAATTATAATATCTCTCAATTTACAAAAAAAATATTGTTAAGTCTACTTTCCACCTTCCATTTTGCATCACATCAATAATCTGAGTATTCACAAAATGCTCTGTCAATATTTCGAACAATGAGTCAAACTTCAACTAAATATTACCGTAGTGATCAAAACGTCTATATCAAGATTTCAATCAAAATTAATATACTTGATCAATTGTTTTCTTTATAAAAATCATCATATCTATATATAGATAATGGACATCAAACAATTCAACAATAAACATTATTATTGGTATAAAAATTAAATATAAAGAACAAGACACTTTGTATCTTAAATATATACTACTATATAGAGTTATACTTTAATATTGAAAACAAACAAATCATATTCATAGTAACATAAACATCGCTAACTCGCAAAATATAAAATATTTATATTTTTTAATGAATATATGTTTTCAAAGAACAATTCCCAAGGTAGGATGTACTTGAGTTCGGAGACTCCGTGTAGATCAGATTCGAATGTAGATCTTTTGAATGACCTTCGCACTTCAGAATTTCTGAAGTCAATCAAGCTAAAACTAAACATCGGTATACCAATTATGTTGTTGCGAAACATAGATCATTCACTTGATTTATGCAGTGGTACTTGACTGGTGATTACAATACTTGGTGATAACGTGGTTGAGACAAATGTTATATTAGAGTATAATGATGGTGTAAAGATTCTCATCCCTCGACTTTAGGTGACTCCTTTAGATAAGAGAATGCATTTTTCGATTGCAATGAGACAATTTTCCTTTACCGTTTCTTATGCAATCACTATAAACAAAAGTAGGGGCAATCACTTAACCATGTTGGTTTATTCTTGAAGAAATGCATCTTTTGTCACGGTAAGTTGTATGATGTTGTTTCCCGCATCACGAATTGAAATTACTTGAAGATTTTAATATATGACGAAAATCCGGAAAGAAAGACTACCAAAAATGTTGTCTATATGGAAAATTTTCAAAATTTGTAAACCTTATGTTTATTTTTGTCTAACATTAAATGTTAATATAGATTGTTGATTTATTTATATTATCTTACTTTTTTCGGACCATCATAGTATATATTATGTGAATAAAGATAACTTTATATATTTTCGGGTCATCGAATATCATATTTTTCTTTTATGTATGTATCCAATATCGATGAAATTTTGTATTATAATTAGATTAAATATTAGTGTGTAAAAATACTTCCCGTGCATCGCACGGGCAAATACTAGTTTTATTATAAACAAAAATCATGTTATCATGTTTTTATGATATCTATTTTATTTTAGTATAAACATAAAAATAGTTATAAATTTAACTTTATTTTAAAAGTTGTGTTATTAAGATGTAGTATTACTGGATCATGATTATTGTGCCATGTTTTATTGTATCATTATGCAATATGTATCATGTTCGTGTAACATTATTGTGTCGTGTAAGAGATTGTCACTCCAATCTAAACACAAATAATAATAATATGATGCATTGGTAATATTAAAAAAATTACATATATATACATTTTGTTATTATTGGAAAAACTTAAATATAAAAAAAATTAACAAACTCACCAATTTCATTTAGGCAAAAAAGACAAATTATAAACAAAATGATACATAATAAATTATTATTATTTTTCTAATGACGATCTCCATAACTATTTAATTCATAACATACATACTCATACCAATAGATGAGTTCAAAATTACATTTTTATTAGTAAAAAAAAAAAAAAAATATATATATATATATATATAGGTGACCGATAAGACATAATTGGGTCATATATAAAAATGCACAACAATAGGTGTTAGGCCAAATACAAATGTATCTATAATAAGCTGAAATACAATTATGAAGTATGAAACTAAAATAGGAAAAAAAGAATCTTTTTAATATAATAACAACTCAATGCTATTAAAAGAAATTAATATATGAAGTTAATTTCTACACTTAAAGATACAAAAAAGGATTAAATGGACATCATACCTAACCAATTCTTTATTTTTATTCTTTTTTTGTGTGGTCAATTACAATCTTTATTTCCCAAGTCAAAGAAAAAATAGATATTTTTTTAATTAAAATCATATATCAATTGGTATAATTATAATATTTTAATTAATACATCTAATAGTTATTAATAAACTCGTTTAGAAAAATAAAAAAATGTTAATAGAGTCTTAGTAGGACATTTTTGTGTCTATGATATTTTGTCAAAACCAAATAATTAGATTAATATGTTATTTTGGCTAATATACCTTTTTTTAATTTGATATTAATGTAAACACAATGAAGTAATTTATACCCATTCCTTTTCGCAAAAAAATTATGTTTCGCAAAGATTTTTTTTTCCCCAAAAAAATAAATTCTTGTTTAAAAAATTAATGCCTTGTTTTTATTTGTCAAAATAAAAACAAAACAAAAAAATTATTCATGAATAAGTTAGTATGATTTAGAATCAAATAAAAAGAAAATGAAGCCGTAGCTTCACCTAATTGACCAAGATAAAATCTTGTACTTTCGTTAAAACATAAAGGTAGAAATGAGAATGAATGATGACTCTGTAACAAAATACAAAAAAAAATATTACAAAATCGTATTCCTCGGATCAAATGAATAATATTTATAACTTGTGAGTTCCTATCTCTAGTTTTCCTCTGATTCTTCTCTTCGATTGATGTTGGCGTTGACTTTGATTTTTTCCGGTTTCGAACTTTGACTTGAGTAACATTAATTCAAAAGTTTTTCTCTGATTCTTCTCTTGATGTCGGAGTTGACTTTGATTTTTTCCGGTTTTGGACTTGGACTTTGACTTGAGTAACATTAATTCAAAGGCTTGTGAGCTTGATTTTGAATTAAACGATTCTTTTGATTCAATATGCGAAGAACGTCTTCGAAGATCTTGACGAACGACGAAGAACACCTTCGAAGTTGACTTGAAAACGCCGATTGGGGGGGTTTAGCACCTTGATTTCGAAAGATTGGCTTCACGCCGGAATGACTTCATAACGCCGGATTATAATACCGGAATGACTTTGTAATGTCAAGATTGATTTTGTACCACCTTTCTTGAGCTTGCGTTGTTGTGATTTTAGTGGAGAATGAGGCCCTATTTAAAGTTGTAGGATGGGAAAACTCTAATGGGTTCGAGTCTGAATAGAGCGATATTATTGGCCCTTCACAATATCATTATCCATAAGATAATTATCAAATTAATTGTATTTAATTTAATAATTACCGCAACAACTTGACACATGGAGCATTCTGATTGCTCCACCATGACTTGATGTTTATCCTCATTTTCTTGGATAATTATCAAATTAATTTAATTTAATTTAGTAATATCTGCATCATTTTGACACTTGACGGCTTCCCATTGATCAATAAAATACATAACAAATCATCAACTAAATTGACTATTTATTATAGGAATTCTATTTAATTAATTCCTAGCATTAAAATAATCAATATAAATTGATTCTCAACATATATTTTATTACGTGACGCATTTTAATTTGATATGAAATTTACGTATCAACATACTCATTCCTATTTATGTTGCTTGGTACATAATAAATAAGTTAATCATTATCCCCTTTTATTAACAATTCACCCCACTTCATTCGATAATATGATTGACTCTTCATTCATACTCATTGTCATTACCATTGATAATTTACAATCAAGCAGGAGGGAATACTAAGTCTTTATTAATTTCTCTTACAACAAAGTTATTCAAACAAACATAAATGGCTAAGATATGAAAAAATAGTAAACTTCCCTTTCTCCTCAATTCCCTGGATTAGGATATACGCGTAAATTCTTGTTCTCTTTAGCCAGAGCATCTTCAAGGAGGGAAAATAGTAAAATTGTAATAATTTTCACCAACTATTCTATTTTTATTTTGTGGGTTTTCAATTTTCCAAACAGACCCTATAATGATTTTGAATTTATGGGTCTTCCATTGATAGTTTCAAATCATTTAGGCCCTGGATTGATAGAAATTATCTTTCAGGACCTGAATTGATAGTTGACCTATCTTTCGGGTCCTTGACTGATAAAAACCCTTTATTTTTTTATATGAATTAAAAAATTTGAAAAGAAAAATCTTTTAACTTACAACAATTGTCCAGTCTTTTTTTAGTAAAGCGTATGCGAGCCACATAATGTTGCATACGGTTAACGACAATGATAGGCCGAAGGACATGTATTGGACACTTCGTGTCCGCACAACTCTACACTAAAAGAAAATAACAAATATTAATAATTAAATAAATTAAAATTCGATAATTTAACTTAAAGTTAAAATCTTACCACTACTCGTAGTGGTGAGCTAAACACCGCAATGGATGAAGTCGTGCCTATATAGCCCACCACGCCAGTTCTAAGTTGGGGTTGGGTGATGAAAATTGTTGCCAAAAGAATTTTGACAAATATGCCCAGAAAGATGGACAATGTGTTTGCAGTACGAATCTGCATATTCGATTGTTAAAATCTAAAATATTAATTCTTATAGTCGATAGAAATGGCGTAAAGTAAATATGGGTCTTACCCTAACATTATGATTTGCATGATAGATGTATATAACTATATATACCGTCTCTATTGTGCATCCAATTGAATTGATAGACATCAGGTGTTGTGATATCATTTTTAATATGGCATAGTACAGCCATAATATCGAGGAAAAGAGGGTGACTATGTACGAGACACAGTCGTACTTTCTCGTAGATTTTTGTCTAAAAATATCCACGAATGTGAAACTGCAAAAAGAAGAAAATCTTAAAAAGTAACAATTAATTATTTATTAATATTAATAAGCTTTGAAATTTTAGAAAGTTTCTTATATGATGATGTTGTGTTAGTCATTTACATTAGAGAAAGATGCACTAGGAAAGAACTGACATTCCCTGCACCGGAAAATAATAATTAATACTAGCAATATGCACGTATTTTGCACGTGATTTTGCCTTTCATTATTTCTTAATACATGATAAATCAAGTCCGGGCCTTGTATATGCATTATTGAACCTCTTGTCACATTAACTGTTCATATTATGTGCTTTGTTGTTCTTTTTTACTTTCAAACATTTCACTCTTTTGATTGTCATTTCTAGCAATGGTACGAGTGTAGCAATCTCAGACTTTGATTAGTGCAGCTGTCTTTCGATTTACAGAAAAAAAAAAAAAAAATTATTACTAGATACCGTACGATCTAGATTATTCCCAGAAAAAACGCCGATAAAGTTTGGAGTCTGAACCCCCAAAAGAAAAAAATATATGAATTATTAAAAGAACTCATTAATTTTTTATATGAATTAAAAAATTTAAAAAAAAAAATCTTTTAACTTACAACAATTGTCCAGTCTTTTTTGAGTAAAGCGTATGCGAGCCACATAATGTTGCATACGGTTAACGACAATGATAGGCCGAAGGACATGTATTGGACACTTCGTGTCCGCACAACTCTACACTGAAAGAAAATAACAAATATTAATAATTAAATAAACTAAAATTCGATAATTTAACTTAAAGTTAAAATCTTACCACTACTCGTAGTGGTGAGCTAAACACCGCAATGAATGAAGTCGTGCCTATATAGCCCACCACGCCAGTTCTAAGTTGGGGTTGGGTGATGAAAATTGTTGCCATAAGAATTTTGACAAATATGCCCAGAAAGATGGACAAAGTGTTTGCAGTATGAATCTGCATATTCGATTGTTAAAATCTAAAATATTAATTTCTATAGTCGATGAAAATGGTGTAAAGTAAATATGGGTCTTACCCTGATATTATGATTTGCATAATAGATGTATATAACTATATATACCGTCTCTATGTGCATCCAATTGAATTGATAGACATCAGGAGGTGTGATATCATTTTTAATATGGCATAGTATAGCCATAATATCGAGGAAAAGAGGGTGACTATATACAGGACACAATCGTACTTTCTCGTAGATTTTTGTCTAAAAATATCCACGAATGTGAAACTGCAAAAAGAAGAAAATCTTCAAAAATAACAATTAATTATTTATTAATATTAATAAGCTTTGAAATTTTAGTGATTTTCTTATATGATGATGTTGTTCTAGTCCTTTACATTAGAGAAAGATACACTAGGAAAGAACTGACATTCCCTACACCGAAAAATAATAATTAATGCTAGCAATATGCACGTGCTTTGCACGTGATTTTGCCTTTCATTATTTCCTAATACATAATAAATCAAGCCCGGGCCTTGTATATCCATCATGAGCCTCTTGTCTCATTAACTGCTCATATTATGTGCTTTGTTGTTCTTTTTTACTTTCAAATAATTCACTCTTTTGATTGTCATTTCTAGCAACGATACGAGTATAGCATTCTCAGACTTCGATTAGTGCAACTGCCTTTCGCCTTACAAAAACCGAATAAATAGATACCGTACGATCTAAATAAATCCTAGAAAAACACTGATAAAGTTTGGAGTATGAACCCCCAAAAGAAAAAAATATATATATGAATTAATAAAAGAACTCATTAAATTTTTTATATGAATTAAAAAAATTAAAAAAAAAATCTTTTAACTTACAGCAATTGTCTAGTCTTCTTTGAGTAAACCGTATGCGAGCCACATAATGTTGCATATGGTTAACGACAATGACAGGCCAAAGGACATGTATTGGACACTTCGTGTCCGCACAACTCTACACTGAAAAAAAAAATAACAAATATTAATAATTAAATAAATTAAAATCCGGCAATTTAACTTAAAGTTAAAATCGTATCACTACTCGTAGTCGTGAGCTAAACACCGCAATGGATGAAGTTGTGCCTATATAGCCCACCACGCCAACTTTAAGTTGGGGTTGGGTGATGAAAATTGTTGCCATAAGAATTATGACAAATATGCCTAGAAAGATGGACAAAGTGTTTGCAGTACGGATCTGCATATTCGATTGTTAAAATCTGAAATATTAATTTCTATAGTCGATGGAAATGGTGTAAAGTAAATATGGGTCTTACCCTAATATTATGGTTTGCATAATAGATGTATATAACTATATATATCGTCTTTATTATGCATCCAATTGAATTGATAGACAGCAGAAGTTGTGAAGTCATTTTTAATATGGCATAGTACATCCATAGTATCGAGGAAAAGAGAGTGACTATGTACGGGACACAGTTGTACTCTCTCGTGGATTTTTGACTAAAAATATCCACGAATGTGAAGCTACAAAAAGAAGAAAATCTTAAAAAGTAACAATTATTTATTTATTAATATTAATAAGCTTTGGAATTTTAGGAATTTTTTATTATGATGATGTTGTGTTAGTCCTTCACATTGGAGAAAGAAACACTATGAAAGAACTGACATTCCCTGCACCGAAAAAAAAATTAATACTAGCAATATGCACGTGCTTTGCACGTATTTTGCTCGTGATTTGGCCTTTCATTATTTCTTAATACATGATAAATCAAGACCTGACCTTGTATATGCATCATGAGCCTCTTGTCTCATTAACTGCTCACATTATTTTCTTTTTTGTTCTTTTTTACTTTCAAATAATTCATTCTTTTGATTGTCATTTCTAGCAACAGTACGAACCCCAGCTTTCAAGATAACAAATTTTATTTTCCCACAATCATCAAACTTGGAAATCCACTTTAAAATGAATTTGGAAGCCCCTCTCAAAGAGGCACTATGTATTCCTTCCTCCAACCATTATTATTCATTATGTTCCAATTCAGGTATCATACTAGTAATTAGAGGAGAGAAAGATAAGATGGCAAGGTACGATTGGTAGAAATAGTATCTATACTTTGAAATAGAAGTATATTAAGTGATAGTAATGTTGGAAAGTAATTGGTACAAAATTGTGGTCCTATTCTACCGGTTACAATTTATTACAAAATTGTGGTCCTATTCTACCAGTTGTAATTCTGCAGCTATTTCGTGCTAAGTAGTTTCAGGGTAACGATTCTCACTGCAAATTTATCATCATAATTTAGTTAGAATGTTTATATTGCAAATAAACACAAAAAAAATTAGACAAAAACTTGTGTGCACCTTGCCCCCACAGCCCGCGACCCGTTCATAGTTTCCTTTTTTATCCCGGTTTATAAAGGTAATATAAATAACACGATAGATGTCTTAATACAAAGTATTGTGGCCGAGTTGGTTGGTATCTCGTGTTGTTCTTCTTAGGGTGCAGGATTGAACCCTTGTGATTGCAAAAGCTACACTTTTAGTTTCTTTTTTTCTTTTCTAATATTTTTAATTAAATTATATAGAACAATATTCCACTTTTAATTAAAGGCTTGATGGTTTGATGACTTAATTATATATAATTGATAACTCCCTCACAGTGGATACAACTTCCAACAAGTGGTGTGTTTTACCTTATTTTATAGTGGTTTATCTAATTTGGATTGTTCTCTGTTTAAATTTCCAGAGTGTTTGATTTTAATTTTAATTTTTAAGCTTTTTTTTCTCTATCTGCGTTACTAAAGTTTCATTCATTTATTCTTTCTTTCTTTTTCTTTTTTTTTTTTTTTTTTTGAAAAGGAAGAGCGGATTTGGACCCCTGACCTTCACAATAAACTGGTGAGGCGATGCTACTAGGCTATCTAGGTGTGGCTTCATTATTTCTTTTCATTGTACTTTTTTTTTATGTTTTGTGTTTTAGTCTCACAGTTAGATTTAATTACAATAAATTACCTCTTCTCATTTTCCTAATATATTTCACCACCCAAGGACCATTAATTTTTGTCTCATAAGGGTAAAAGATTTGGTTAAATATATGAAGGATTTAAGTTTCTTGAGATATATCTCACATTTTAATATATATTATATCAGCTGAGGGATTAGTTAGATTAAAACTGTTAGTTAGTTAAATAGAGTGGGTTAGCCTTTATAAATACATGTAAACGCTGTAAATACATTTAACAAATTGTTATCTCTTTCTCTCTCTCTCTTAAATGAAGAAGTCTGTTATTTTCTCCAAAACAGTTGAGCTCTCTCAGCTCAAAATGGTATCAGTTTAGAATCTTCCGATTCCAACTACACCGTTCTTTCCGTTTTCGATCCTGTTTTCCATCTCCGTTGTTTGCGCTTATTGTTTGTTATCGATCTTTTGATGAGATTCGATTGATTGTTGATAATTCTGTTACCCTAATTATTTGAATTTGGGGATTTTGCAATTTTCATCATGTCTGTTGATAAAACTGATTCGGATTCTTTGAATCCTGTTCTTAACTCATTTTCTCCTCTTGTGCTTCATTTCATGATAATCCGGCCGTTGCCATTATTTTTTAGCCTCTTAATGGCTCGAATTTCGTTTCTTGGGGCCATACAGTGTGTCGTGCTCTTAGCTTCAAGAATAAAGTTTCTTTGGTTGATGGTTCTTTGGATCCGCCGTTGGAGGATGATGATAAGGTGGTCTTTCGAGCTTAGGTGCGCGCCAATGATCTAGTATTGAATTGACTGTTGAATTCTGTGAATCCAGACATTAAATAAACTCTGGAAATTTTTCACTACTGTAAGAGGGGTATGGCTTGAATTGCATCAAAGGTATGCTAAGTCTGATGGGACCAGGGTTTATCATCTCGAAAAATCCTTGAGTGTTCTTTCTAAAGGTTCTATTTCCTTAGTTACATATTATAATCAGTTTAAGGTCCTATAGGATGAATACCTCCGTTTTAGACCCATCTTAAAATATTCTTGTGATGCAATGACTTCCTGTACTTGTAATCTTGCTCAATTGGTTGCTCAAACTTAAGAGAGGGATGTTGTTATGAATTTTTTTATAGGTCTTGATGATTCTTATACCCCAATTAGGAGTCAGTTGTTGCTTCAGTCCCCTTTGCCTAGTCTTGCAAAAGTATATTCACTTCTTCTTCAAGAAGAGAGTCAGCGAGCTTTACATTTACCCATTTCACATGAATCTGTTGCTATGCTTGCTAAGAATGGGAATAAAGGGTTTAGAGACAGAAAGAAACCAATGGTTTGTTCTCATTATGGGATGCCTGGTCATATTATAGAAAGATGTTTTCAAATTATTGGGTTTCCACCTTTATGGAAAGGTTCAAGGATGCCCAAATCTAAGCTGAGTCTTCTGCAAATGTGCTAGTAAAATCCCCTACTAAGGACTCTTTCTGCCCAAGAAACTCCTATTACTACTAATCCATTGTTTTCTCAAGAACTGTTTGAACATTTTAAGTTTTGCAAAGCTGAAATAGAAAGGTGATCATTCTACAGCTGGAGCGTTTGTTCTGTCAACTGAACCTTCAGGTTCAGGTACACATTTTTCTTTTGCCACAGTTTATAATAATAACAAGTGGATTTTAGACACTAGTCCAATAGATCACATGTGTTGTGATTTAAATTTGTTTACTTCACCACCTACACTTTCTAATGTTAAAATCAATATTCCTAATAATAATTTGGTAATTGCTACTCATGTTGGTAACATTATTTTAAATGATCAGCTCACATTATATAATGTCCTCTATGTTCCTGAGTTTTCATTTAATTTGTTATCTGTTTCTCACCTAACAAGATATTCAGATTGTAGTTTGTGTTTTTTGGCTTCTCATTGTGCTTTACAGGCCAACAAAACCAAGAAACTGACTGGTACTGCTGAAGAGAAGGGTGGTCTATATCTCTTAGATAAAAATTCTTTGTTGAATTCCTTTGTACAGCCTCATGTTTCCATTATGAATGTTATCAAAACTGTTGACAAAATTGATAGTTTTACCTTACGCCACAATAGGTTAGGACATATCTCTTCCAAAAATTTACATCATTTGAGAAACATTACTGCTACCACTAGCTCTATGAATAAAGTTTGTGAGGTTTGTCCTTTAGCAAAACAGAGAAAGAAGCCTTTTCCCACAAGTGATACTCTTTCTCATTCTTTATTTGACTTAGTTCATTGTGATGTTTGGGGTCCTTTTTCAATAGAATCTTATCCGGGCATAAATATTTCCTCACTATTATAGATGATCATAGTAGGTATACTTGGATATACTTGCTTAAGCATAAGTCTGATGTTAGGCATTCTTTAGAAATTTTTTATAATATGGTCCTCACTCAATTTCTGATTAAAATTAAGTGTATAAGGAGTGATAATGGAACTGAATTTATATTATCTGACTTTTATCATAAGTTTGGCATTCTACATCAAACCTCTTGTGTAGAAACTCCACAACAAAATGGTTTGGTAGAAAGAAAACATCAACATCTGTTACAAGTAGCTAGAGCTCTTTTGTTTCAACCTAGGGCTGTCAAATGTGTATTCATTGGTTATCCTTTTGGTACAAAAAGGTATAAAGTTCTTGAAATAGCTACTGGGAAAGTTTTTTTGTCTCCAGGGATGTGAGATTTCATGAGCAAATCTATCCTTTCACTGGCAAAACTGATAAGGTACACATTGATCAGCTTTCTCACTCTGATTTCTTACATGAAATCCATAAGCATGAACATGAGCATAGTATGGACAATGCTACTGGTATTCCTGTGGTTAATACTGATACAACACCTGACATTATAAATCCTACAACTGTTTCTGAAACAGAAAATAACACTGTTGATTATGAATTAGTTCATCCTGATCTTACAGAAGAGCTTGAAACTTACACATTGAAATCAAATTCATGCTCCCGATTCTCCAGACAAACCACTTGCCTGATGGCGCAACTCTCTAGAATGCAGCGACGACCTCACTTCTTCTAGAGACACAGAATCCTTTCCAACAACAAACGACTGCACAAAGTTCTCATACGATGGTGGTAGAGAAACCAACAAGATCAACGCAATATCCTCATCTTCCAATTTCACATCAATATTACGCAGTTCTAATAAGATTTTATTAAGTTGATCTAAGTGATCGTGAAGAGACTGACCTTCACTCATACGCAGTCCGAACAAACGTTGCTTTAAAAGCAACTTATTGGTGAGCGACTTCGTCATGTACAAGCTCTCCAACTTCGACCACAACCCCAGTGCAGTTTCTTCCTCTGCTACCTCAGTGATGA
The DNA here is from genome assembly GCA_958295605.1 of Ajuga chamaepitys. Lineage (NCBI taxonomy): Eukaryota > Viridiplantae > Streptophyta > Magnoliopsida > Lamiales > Lamiaceae > Ajuga > Ajuga chamaepitys. The sequence continues at coordinate 64,160,093 of OY282499.1, read as the reverse complement.
TGTCGTCAGCGAGACACAACATGATTGTTGAGTGCGCTCTTTCGTCCAAAGCGGCCATCTCGGCAGATACGGCCTCTTCCTTATCGCCCACTTTGCCCTTTCCTTTATCCTTCTTTGGCATCAGCGGCGCCCATAATCCTTCACGCTTCAACAAGGCCTTCATTTTAATCTGCCATAGACTAAAACTCTCCCTCCCATTGAATTTTTCAATTTGCACGCTCATCCTAGATATATTTCCCACAAAGACAGCGGAAACTCGAACCAAGCTCTTGATACTAGTTGTTGGGCCCTAACTTGGCCCCATCTCTACATTGGTATGATATTGTCCGCTTTGGGCCAAGCCGCACGGATTTGTTCTTGGACTAACTCCCAAAAGGCCTCATACCAATAGAGATAGTCCAATCCTATTAAACCCCATGATCCTCCCATGTATATCCGATGTGGGACTTTGTTGGACAATCCTAACACCTTGACCTTAGTGATCAACCTCTAATTTCCTTACGTGGACGACTCCTTTGACGAGAAAGGACAAAATGGTAGTTACCATCTCCTTCACTATAGAGCGTGTTTCGTGGTAGGTGAATTTCATTATGGCACCACAATATGGAAGGCGAATAAATCATTATTCATTTTTCCTTATTTTACTAATAGGTTAATTCATCATTTCTTTATTTTATTAATAGACTAATTGAATACGAGTAAGTATTGATTATTTTCTTATTTTATTAATAGACTAATTTATCATTCCCTTATTTTATTAATAGGCTAATCGAATACGGGCTTGATTTACGGTTAAAATCACGCCTTCCAAATGTAGTAAGTTTATATGGGTGGGAAATAACTATGATTTCTAATTTGAGAGGTTTTTATTTTCATATTAAACTAGTGATATCCCCGTGCAATGTACGGATTGTAAATGTATAAGTAAGAAGAATTTTATATGTTCATATAATTTTAATATTATAAAATATTACAATCAATATACAATAAGAGATGCAAATTTATATGTTAATGAAAAGTATTAAAAATTAAAAATATATAAATTTGAGTAAGTTATAAAATATTCATATTTGTTTTTCTTAATGTATGAATATCTCTAGCATCCTTATATGGAGATGATGTTGATTATTTTGTACAAAGGATGAGTATGCATATGTATATTATAATTTTATTATAAATTTTCATATTTATCCAAAGTATATATTTTTTTTATTTTTTCAAATATAATGTTAAAAAAAATTCAAAAGCTTTTAGTGAGTATCAATAACACTACATTCTAATTTTATTAATTTTTATTTATAGCACAAATACACTATTAATTAACCCACACAATCAACCAACAAACAATTATTTGTCTTTAATTTAATTTGATTTATTTATACAATATGGTATCAAACTATATATCGATAATAGGTGACCAATTCAATTTATTGTACAGGAAAATCACTTTAGAAATGAAATAAAATATTTTTTATTTCATAAAATTAGATTATCTTTTTCAAAAAAAAATAATTGAAAATATAAACTGAAATTATAAAATATTTACTAAATAATTCAATTTTTATATTTTTATGTGATTAAAAAAATTAATTAAAAAAATGAAACAAAATTCAAATTAGTATTAAATATTAAAAAAGACTATCAGAGGTTTATTTGATAAAATCGCACTAAATCTACTTTTTTGTTTTATTTTTTTTAATTTATTTGTTTTCCTTTTCTAGGTATGAATATATTTGACCATAATTTTCTTATACACATAATTGGTACTACACAAATTAAAGGACATGTTAAAATAAAATTAAATAGAAGAAGAATGAGTATACTAAACATAACACATAGAATTTTAGAAAAAAAAAATAGTAATTTTGCTTTTGCCGATAAACTTACTCTCATCCCCACATTTTCGCCCCTCCACCCATTTTAGATTCTAGATAATTCTGTTGATTTCTCTAATAACAATTTCGGTCACACTCTCACAATGTAAGTCTCTCTTTATTACTATGGTGAATGGGGATGTCGCCTCCCTTCTCCTCAGTTATTTTGTATCTCTTAATTTTCACAGCAAATAAAATTATTTAAAGAAGAATAAAATTTGAAAGTATACACAAAATTTGAATGAATCAACAACTTGATTAATGTCGATTTCAAATAAAAAAAAATGGATTGATCGGAACAGATTCTGTGAGATATGGGTTCGGGTTTTTTTTTTTTTTTGGGAAGGTTGCATGAGTGTCTCCTATTATAGAATTGAAAAAGTTAATCTGATTGTAGGGACTTACTATTGATTAGAGATAATGGTGTATAAATCTATTATACAAATATTATAGATTTATCTCCAAATAAAATGCTTTATACCAAAAAATAATATTTTTTAAAAATAGTAAAGGAATTTAGATGGGAAAATTCCTAGATTATTATTTCGAATGTATTTTGTTATTATATATGTATATAGGTAAGATTGTAATGATTATTGAATTTGTTACCTTATTAAACTGATTGAAACGAATATTGAATTTTGTCACCTTATTGATATTTGATAAAAGGGAAAATGTATTGCTCTTAAGTTTATACGTGAGCTTCAAATTAGATCATGAAATATCCATTCGTCCAAATATACGCTAAAACTTTTTAGATACGACGAATACACCCTAAACTTTTAAATTCGAGACAAGAAGGCCCTTATGAAAGAAATTAACAAAAAATTAAATATATTTTAATAAAAACAAAAAAAGCAACAAAACTAATAGAAAAATATATTTAAAAAATCAAGAAATTAACAATATAAAAAAAATTGTTTAATAACTTAATATTTATGTAAAATAATTAGAAAATTTGAAAAATATTTAATAACTCGTGGATTTCGCATAAATTTTTTTCTCTACTTTATTCAAATAATTTCCTAAAATTCTATTAAATATTTTTTAATATGTTTCTTGATTTTTCATATACATTCTTTATTTAATTTGTTACTTTTAGATTTATTAAATATTTTTTAATGTATTTAGTTATTTTAATATTTATGAAGGTTCCATTTATCTCGAATTTAAAAGTTCATGGGGATTTATTTGACCTATTTAAAAAATTTAAGTACCTATTTGAATAAGAAAAGAATAGTTTAAGTTTGAATTCAAACCCGTCATATAAATTAAGGGACATATCTATACCCTTTTCCTCGATAAAATAGTGGAGTAACTATTTTTTGCGTAAGCGAAAGAAAGTTTTTTCTTCATTTTTCTTCCGTCCTATATTATTGACTTATTTCAAGTTGTGATATTGTTATATTTAGGGCCCATCCTTAATGAGGTCGAAATGTCCACTGCCTCCAAATTCTCCAGGCTCCAGCAATGTGCTTGTTTGTCAAAATGCTAACACCATAATATATTTTTTTTATTTTAGAATTTTTTGTTAATTTTCTGAATTTTTAAAATTTTAATTTTTCTTTTGTATTTTTTTATTGATATTATGTAGAAATTTAGATATATTTTTTGAAATTTTTAATAAATTATTTTAAAATTTTTAAAAAATTTATAAGTATTTTTACTTTTATTTATTTTTTTCAAAATAAAAGTATTTTCGATTTTTTTTTATTAGTGATCACGTGTCGTCATATTATTGGCACATGAGGTCATGTGCATGACACATGACCTATATAACTTGAAATATGGCCGGAGTTATAAATTGCAACAAAAACGCGTTATATAAATTGCAATCGGAATATTTTTTTTAGGCTAGGAGCTGAAAAATGACTAATATGAGATTCAATTTTATTGGTTCGTTTATGTGAAGGTCAATGGCAATATGGTGATACAATTTTATGGTAATAATTTATGGGGATTTGCTTATATTACTCCTAGATGCTTATATTTAATTTTGGCAAATTAAAGCCTACGGCTAGATGTAGCTCACCCGATCTTTTGGGAATTGAATTTCGTGAAAAATATATTTTATGCTTTCAATAAATTTATACTTTTTTATGGCCTAGAATTTAATAAGGATATTTACTAGAAATAGAAAAAATGTTACTACATTTAGTTCTTTTTAAGAAGAACTGTTGTTTAGTTAAAGAAAAAATTACCGTAAAATATGCTAGAAAATTTGGGCAGTTACAGCCCTATCATGATGGGTGTACTCTGCCTTGAGTAGAAATATATCTTCCTTATTTTGGTTACCCAATGACGTCAGGTTTATATGACAACAAAAGTAGTGTCAACTTATGAGTATTTATCATAACTTTATTATTAAAAGACAACATGTTACCATTAATTTGTTGTCCCAATCACTCGAACGCAAATATTATATTTGTGATAACAAAAGTGGTAATAAATGCGTCTCATAACTTTTACTGTCAATTAACACCTTTTACTGTCAATTCAAGTGGAGGCAACCGCATATTGTAAAATATGTGATGTATATTGAAGGGTCTCTTCAAGGTGATCTAATAATAATGGCGGCGACGATGTAATTAGATGTCTAAAGATACGATCCACTGCAATTGAAAAAAATTTACAAGCTGGTGAGTTATCTTGTTAATATCTTTTAAAATTCGTGTTGTAATTAAAAACTCACCCAAAATTAGTCTTGCTTGTAATTAACCCAAAATTCTATCTACTTAATTAGATTGTACTCAGCTAAAACAATACATTATTGACTGGATGACCGAAGGTAATTAATTAGACTCACCTATTATATACTCCTATATATATATATATATGATGTATTGTTTATATAATTTATTTAACTTAATTTCCATTACTTATAAATTTAGGAATATACAGACTTAATTTGAAGTCATCTAAATACTAGCAATAACTTTATTTGGAGTATTAAATTTAACATCCTGTAATAAAGTTAATCAGGCGACAATTAAGTGATTTCCAAAAGAAAATATGTGACCTGCAATGTCTCATCTATAAATAAAGGGTGATTCTATGGTACCGCGTGAGATAAAAATGACATTATTGATTTAGTGAGTCCTTCATATTTAAATATAAATGTTAATTCTTCTCTTAGTGGTACCGATACCACAGTGGTACCGAAGTAAGACTCATAAATAAATCAAATACAAGTCGGTAAGTCTTGCTTTTATAGACAAAAGAAATAAAATAATCATACTATTTCTCTTCTTTCCAACGGTGCTTACTTTGGTAGCGATATCAGAAGGCCGGTGCTGTTTAACATGAATAATCGAGGTTATTGTTTCCAATAATCTCCCTCCAAACTCTCCATCGATGCTTGTGCATTGTCAATCGGGGATGATGATTTAGGCTATCATACACTTATTACGGGTCAAGATTTTCATTTCGATTTCTGCGTTACTTATAAAATTCTTTTCTTCTGTTATCTTTGGTGGAACGGAAAAAACTTATCTTTTAATGTTTACCGTGAGTCTCAGCCTATATCCCGCTGCATTGACTGTACGTGTTATTGTGAAGCACGAAGTGATGGTATATATTGTTCTAAGAAGTATCCTCCAAAAAAATTGATAAAAGCTTATAATTGGTGATTAATATGTGAAATTGCTCATCTTTTAATAACATCATAGCAGATAGTTTAGAACAATGTTCTTTCTTTATATTCCATTTCTTTCTAGATGAGGCTTACAATTGATGAAAGCACATTGGTGGCTGTTAATTTCACCACCGCGGACTTAGAATGACAATGAAACCAACCTGTTGATTCAAGCAACACAAACGAAACTACAACACTCGCAACGCAAAACTGGAAACAAACAAAACTCAAAATCACAAGTTTTACGTGGTTCAATCAAAACGCTCTACGTCTGTGGATACTGTTCACATAAAACAGGTAATAGATCGTAATCGGAGAAACTCGAACAAGACCCTCCCAAGCTTAAGGACCGGTTCAGATTCAAGGCCACCGACACACCCTCCAACCGTTAATGACCATCTTATCCCTCTTATGATCGCACCAGACCTAGATCGATATATCCACCGTTATAGTCATCTTTGGACCCTCAGCATCGATCTTGATCGCCGATCACGGTCATCATTACAACATCGGGAGAATACATGGACAAAGTGATCCTCCAGCTCAGCGAAGAAGAGACACGTGGTCATAGGCCATCTGGCACCGACTATGACACGTGGAGGACACTTGACAATCATGCGAGAGCTGCTTCCAAAGGCTTTAAATACCCCAACATCCCAATTGTAATAGATCATCAGAAAATAAAGAGAAAAAGAGTAAGAGAGATAAAAAGACAACTCAGTGTGTAAAATCAGAAATAATCAATAAAGATATCCTATTTTATCATCAAATATGTATAACAAACTTTACAACTTTATACGGTCGACCGCTGAACCGGTCTAAATTTTGTGGTAACGGTCTATGCATAAAACAGCCATTAAATGCCATTAAATTCCTTAGCAAACACAGTTAACTAAGCTACTTAAGACGATCCATCCACAAATTGGCGTTAGAAGGAGGGGCTGAACCTCCGAACTATCAAAGAAGCACATAGATGGCGAATGAATCAACATCTTCCCACATACCGTCTAGACATACATTGTCTAGAGGGAATAGAAGGACCTCACCGGAAGTTACGTCTACACTACGACCACCTCAAGATCACCGTGACAATAGTCCGCCACCACCAATCAACCCTTTGGAAGCGGAATTGCTTCGTGATATTACCAACAAAACGGAACAGTTGACATAATTACAGAAGAAGAGGGCGGTCCACGACGAAGAACCGTCTCAGGTCCACAAAAATACCACTACGAGGAGGGGCATCGGAACCTCCTCCAATAGCACTAGATCGGGATCCGAAGAAAAAGGGGATTTACTGGTCTTCAACCCCGGTACTTGATCGAGATACACACTGCCAGCCTAGTTCGCCGGCTATGACCAGAGACTAGTGTCCCCATGAAAGGGGAGCGGTATCACCACGGAGGACTGCAACAGTGGCCGAATCAAGGTTCCCACAAAGAACAGTCTTCGACAGACTTGGAAGTCAAAGGGCACCGGAATGAAGGCCCCAACGATCGGTATTCCCCTGGGAACAAAATTTTGATGAACAGCACCCTCACAATGAATTCTGGCGGCAACAGAAGGCGGAAGACCGTCACAGGGAAAGACCCCACTATCATCAAGGAGAGGAACAGGAGATTAATTAAAAGTTTCCAACCAGGAAGAAGGGCAAGTATGTTGAGGCTGATTGAGGGAAACCAATTAACTCACTTCGTCTGCGATATTTACTAGAACTATTTGTGAATGTGATAATTAAAATTTGACAAAATCTCATGTGCACTGCACGGTGTAATTTAGGATGGGTATCGCCATTTATATTTAAAGATATCACATATTGATAGGGATGACCCGATCTGATAGGGATGACCCGGTTACTTCGGGCCGGGTTAACCCTGAGGCCCATTTACCAGCTCAGCGAACGCGCCCGCAAGCGCGAAGGCCCAGGCCCAACAGGCCCAGCAACGCGCATTCGATTCAGCAAATCAAATCGGTTCCGTGAATCAAGGCCCATGATCTTTTCCCAACGGCCATGCAGATTTGGGGGCAAGTTTATAGGGATTTAGTTAGGGTTTAAGTTTAGGGGTATAAATAGATGAAAAGAACTCGGAATTAGGGTTCGGACTTTGTTTTCTGTAACACGCACTGTAAACTCAACATTGGAGTGAAAGAAACACCTCGGCGGTTGCCGTTTTCTCCCCGTGGACGTAGATCTCCGGATCGAACCACGTAAATTCTGTGTTTTTATATATTCTGTTCTTGTTGATTACTGTTCGATTGGGTGATTACTGGATTGTGCATTATCAAATTGGCGCCGTCTGTGGGAACGACAAGGCAGTTTTTTGAACGCATTAACCGGTAATCTTTGACGTTCGCATTGCATTCAAGAATCATGGTGACGACTCGTTTGAACCAAGCCCGCCGTGGAGACCATTCCGATCAAGATCCACCCGTGGATCAAGTTGCACCGCCGAGGCAATTGCCGGAAGCGAGTGCATCCAATCATCAGGGTAATCAAAACCCTCCACCCCCCCAAGATCAGCAAGACCCTAATATTGCTGTTGCTCAGCCACCGGTGAACATTCAAATCACCCCAGAACTGCTCCAAGATTTCTTACAGGAGCATGCGCATGTCCTACAAGATTGGGCAGTTAATCGCCTACGCCCAGCGGGGCCTGCCGCAGAACCTGTTAGCCATAATGATAATCCTGGGGTGCCTCCACCTCGCCCGCGCGGACAGCAGGAACCGGGCTATCGCGGGCGTCAGGATCGACGACGGGAACGACCTGGTTCTTCCGAGGACCTTGGGAGTTCAAACGGATCACGACCTCGCAATGAGGAACCAGCTGATGTGGATCGCCGTCGTCCACTTAATGCGGCTAAAAAAGCTCGCTACGCTGACTCTCATGCTCAGGATCTCCAAGAGTATGAGCGGGTTCAACGCAACGTTGAACTGGACAGAATCCTAGGCCTTGATGCCAATGGAGAGATTATCACGCCGTTCTCCTCCAAAATCATGGCCATCACCCTTCCCGAAGGGTTCAAACGGCCAGCTATATCACCTTACAACGGCACGGGAGATCCGGCCAATTTTCTTGGCGCTTTTAGGCACAGTATGCTTAGTCATGATAACATCACATCCCTTCAGTACTGTAGGATTTTCCCGGAGTACTTACAGGATGAAGCTCGGGTCTGGTTTGATTCTCTCCCGCGAGACAGCATATCCTCATTCAGAGAACTCGCCGAGCACTTCTGGGCAAGGTTCGAAGCCCGAGCGAAGCCCATGGCCACTCTGGCCGACGTTATGAGTATGGAACAACGGGACGGTGAAACCGTTACTCAATTTCTGGACCGTTTCACAGCGGTAAGTCTCAAGGTGGGAAATTGCCCCGACGATGTGGCCATCAACGCCTTCATGAATGGACTCCGCCCTGGAGCACTCCACACCGAGTTAGCTCGGAACACCCCGGTCACAACTCGAGCACTGTTCAAAACAGTGTGCAAATTTGCTAAGGCCGAGGAACAGACACGGCAGAAGCGTGAGAAGCACGCAATCAAGCGACAGGCCGACAAGGCACAAACTGGTCCTAGTACGCGAACTAGCGCATTTTCACGCTTGACACCGGGGCATTCAGAATCCCGAAGTGCAATTCCGCAATTAACTCCACTGACGAAGTCACGGGCTGAAATTCTTTCACTCCACAAAAATGATTTCCGACCTTGTCCGCGGATGACAGCGCCTCCTGAAAAGAGGAACCGTGGAAAGTGGTGCGCATACCACCGAGATCACGGACATGAGACAGAGGAGTGCCGAGAACTCGGCAAGGAGATTGAGGAATGCCTCAAGAAAGGGTTTTTGCGGCAATACGTTGCGCGAACCGGAGACCAACCTCGGGCAAACCACAATGGGGGCTCGTCTCATCACCGCGGAGGTTACCATGATCGAGATAATCAACAAAATCGGCCACATTGGCAGAATAATCGGCAGGGGCCCAGTAACTACGCGCGACAAGATTCTGGCAATCGCCAGCCGTCACGTCTCCCACTTCCACCTCCTCCTCCGGGAGGACCCGGGGACAACGCACCCCCTCACGTGATAAACGTGATATATGGAGCCCTACCCACCGGGGCTTCACGACATGCCTTGAAGGCAGAGGCTCGACGTCCTCCTCCCGAGGAGCCACGCCACAAACGCCTCCATCAGTCCGAAACTGTCAGCTTCACGGATAGGGATCCGGTTCCAGAGATAACACCCCACATTGACGCTATTGTCATTGACATGACTGTAGCCAATATAACAATACGACGGGTCTTCGTGGACAATGGTGCTGCAGTAAGCATCATATTTGCGGACTGTTTTGAGAGGATGGGGATCTCCCGAGACCAACTTCGACCGGCCCCCGGGCCATTACAGACATTCACCCAGGGTGAAGTCCGGCCGGAAGGTATCATTACTCTCCCAGCGTCTTTGGGGACTTATCCGAAGATAAAAACTATCTTCGTGGACTTTTATGTGGTGAATTCTCCCTCACCATATAACATGATATTGGGCCGAGACTGGCTCACCCCGGCAAAAGCCATATGCTCCACGTATCACCTCGCGCTAAAGTTTCCCACTTCGCATGGTGAAGTGACCATCCGTGGCAGTCAACGGGTCTCAAAAGAGTGCATGTATGTGGCGCTCAAGAAGACTGCTAAGGTTTCTCCCAAACAGCAGCTTCAGGTAACATCACAGGTTCTGGAACCTCGGGACCGTACCCCATTGGGGGATGCCACTGCTCAAATCCCGCTGGATCCGTCTAAGCCGGAGCAGACAGTAACAGTAGGGGCCGTGGACGTGCCATGGCTACATCAGGCCATTATCCAGACCCTGCGAGAGTATTCCGATGTCTTCGCATGGTCTCCTCTGGACATGCCCGGAGTTTCTCCCGAGGTGATTACCCACAAGCTGAATATCGATCCCAGTGTCAAGCCAATCCAACAGAAGCAGAGGAAATTCGCTCCGGAGCGAAATGAAGCCATTCGAATTGAGGTGAAGCAACTCCTAGATGCGGACATCTTGTTCGAGGTATTCTACCCCTCCTGGTTGTCCAATCCAGTAATGGTAACAAAAAGCAGTGGGGCGTGGCGGATGTGTGTCGATTTTTCCGATCTTAATAAGCACTGTCCCAAGGACTGCTATCCTCTGCCCTCCATCGATCAAAAGGCCGAAGCCATTACGGGGTACGTGGCACTTTGTTTCTTGGACCTGTACAAAGGCTATCATCAGATCTTTATGGATCCACAGGATGCTATCAAAACGGCGTTTATCACTGCCTTTGGATGCTACGTTTTCAAGAAACTGCCCTTCGGGCTCAAGAATGCTGGGGCCACCTATCAGCGCCTAATGGACTTTGTCTTCCACGACCAGATAGGTCGAAATGTTGAGGTTTACGTCGATGACTTGGTCATCAAAAGCTCCTCCCATCCTTCATGTGTGCAGGATATCGCCGAAACATTGCGCACCCTGCGGCACTATAACTTGCGACTCAATCCGGAAAAATGCACTTTCGGTGTTGGCTCCGGGAAGTTCCTCGGATACATGGTTTCACAAAACGGCTTGCAAGCCAATCCAGCTAAACTCCGTGATGTATTAGATTTGCAGCCCCCAAAAACATTCAGGGAAGTTCAACGCCTTACAGGTGGCCTAGCGGCTTTAAACAGATTCTTATCGAAAGCAGCGGAGCGTCAGCTCCCATTTTTCAAGATCCTGAGGCAAGCGAAGTCCTTTGAGTGGACTCCGGAGTGCACCGAGGCTTTTGAAGCCTTGAAACTGCATATACAGCAGCTGCCTACTTTGTCAGTTCCTCTCCCCGGAGAGCCACTTTACTTATATCTGGCATCCGCCGAAGAAGCTGTCAGCGCCGCTCTTGTGCGCGAAGTGGAGGGGGTTCAACATCCCGTATATTTTGCAATCCGGGTGCTCCATGGAGCCGAGACGCGATATTCAGAACTTGAGAAAACCGCTTTGGCTCTTGTTATGGCAGCTCGGCGTCTTCGGCCATACTTCCAGGGGCGTGAAATACGGGTCCTAACCAATCACCCTATACGCCAGATCCTTGTGAAACCCGAGGTGTCCGGGCGCCTCGCTAAGTGGGCAATTGAGTTAGGTGAGTATGATATCCAGTTCCTCCCCCGCCGAGCAATTAAAGGTCAAGCACTTGCTGACTTCCTGGCCGAAACCCCGGCAGATAATCATGAGTCCTCCGCAGACAATGATGCACCACACCGCGTCACACCCACTCCTCCACCACGGATGTGGCAACTATTTGTAGATGGAGCATCCACAGTCCGAGGAAGTGGTGCCGGGCTGCTTCTCATCGACCCCGAGGGGGTCGAGGTCAAATATGTCATCCGATTCAAATTTAAGGTGACTAACAATGTAGCAGAATACGAGGCAGTCCTCGCCGGACTCCGGCTCGCTCAATCTTTAGGTGTTCGTCACTTAGAGCTTTTCACGGACTCCGAGATCGTGTCTAAGCAAATTCAGGGGACTTATGTCGCCAAAGAAGAAACAATGGTCAGGTACCGCGCTCTAGCACTCAAATTCATATCAACTTTTGATGCAGTTATTATCCAGAAAATCCCGCGAGCCCAGAATTCCAGGGCAGACGCACTCAGCAAGTTGGCCTCCGCGGTCCAAACTAATATATCCCCGGATATCAAGGTCGAAGACCTCGCCCATCCAGCAATTCATGAGGCTACAATATCGGTGCTGACCGACAGTGACCCGAACTGGATGACTCCGATCATTCATTATCTCCAAGATGGTGTTCTGCCCACTGACAAGCTACGAGCTCGACAAGTTGTACTCAAAGCCCCTAAATACTCCCTTCATAATGGGATTCTATATCGACAATCATACCTACAACCGAGCCTCCGGTGCCTCGCCCCTGCCGAGGCCATTCAAGTTCTGCGAGAGGTTCATGAAGGGGCCTGTGCAAGCCATATCGGTTCCCGAACTTTAGCCAAGAAAGTTCTCCGCTGGGGTTACTATTGGCCGACCCTATTTAACGATGCTCACGATCTAGTGACCAAATGCAGCAAGTGTCAGCTACACTCCCGGGTAAAGCATTTGCCGCAGACTGAACTCACCGGAATCCAAGGTGCATGGCCGTTCATTCAGTGGGGTATCGATATTGTAGGCCCATTCCCTGTTGCACCGGGAGGACTGAAATTCCTGGTCGTCGCCGTGGACTACTTCACTAAGTGGGTCGAAGCTGAACCACTTACGGCTATCACCGGACAGAATATTTTGAAATTTGTCTGGCGCAATATCGTTTGCCGCTTCGGCATTCCGAGCACTATTATCTCGGACAACGGTAAACAGTTTGCCAACGACCCATTCCGCTCATGGTGTAAAGAACTCCACATCAAACAGATTTTCACTTCGGTTGCCCACCCTCAAGCGAACGGGCAGGTTGAGGTCACCAACCGGACCCTTCTCACGGGAATAAAGAAGCGACTGGATAGTGCCAAAGGTCTCTGGGCCGAAAACCTGCCACAGGTCTTATGGGCTATTCGCACAACACCGCACACCTCCATCGGGGAGACTCCCTACAGCCTTACCTACGGATCCGAAGCCGTTATTCCCGCTGAAATCAGTGTGCCGAGTCCTCGCCTACTCACATTAGTTCCGGATGATAATGACGAGGCACTTCGCGCAAATTTGGATGAGCTTCAGAATCGCCGGGAACAAGCGTTCGTTCAGCAGGCTAAGTGCAAACAGCGAGCTGCCCAATACTATAACCTCCGGGTCCGAGGTACTCAGTTCAATGTCGGGGACTTAGTCCTCCGACTCAACTCGGCCAGCACAGCTGCCCCCGAGGGCAAACTACATGCTTCATGGGAAGGCCCCTACCGAGTCGTTGCCACGCACGACTCCGGCTCTTATCAGCTTGAGCATCTCGATGGGACCCCCATCCCCCGAAGTTGGCACGTCACAAACTTGAGACGCTTCTACCTGTAAAGGTCACATCGCAAGCACTATTTTTCTTTTAATTTCCTTTGTAGTTGTTATTTTTCTTTGTACTTTTGAATTTGCCCCGGCACTTATCATTGAATGAAATTCTTTGCTGGCATAACTTACTGAGTCATTCTCTATGTTACGGGGACGCCCTAACACAAACATACTATCATTATTAGTCTCCGGACAATTAAACCTTTCTCTCGGTCCGTCCGAGGGGGTTTGCACATTAGTCTCCGGACAATTAAACCTTTCTCTCGGTCCGTCCGAGGGGTTTTGCACATTAGTCCCCGGACTCACACCACTTTCTCGTCTGTTTAACCGGAGAAATGTTAACTCCCGCCCGATCCGTCCGGGGAGTTTTTGCTCCCGCCAGATCCGTTCGGGGAGAAGTGGATTAGTCCATACCGTGTTCCCGAACACCTACTTAAAACAATTAACAGATTTTATATCGTGTTCCCGAACACCCAATTAAGATGATTTGTATCAAGTTACTTTCATTACACCAATTTGTACACATTACAACAACTTTATTACTATTTTCTGAATATTACACAACAAACAGTTTTTTACATAAGTCTTTAAAAAAAAAAAAAAAAAAAAAAAAACAACAACAACAACAAACAAACAAATACAAAGACAACAAAAGCAAATACGTAAGCTAATGTCTATGGCCCCCGAGCCAATACTGCGCACTCCGGTGTTGGGACCCGCTCCTCGGTCTGCGTTGGTTTCTTCGGGATCTTGAAGATCTTTGACCTCGGGCTCCGGCTCTGTTACCCTCTCGGGCTCTGGCTCGGTCATCCCTTCGAGGTTCTCTTCGCCGAGGACTTTCTCTAGGCGCGGGCCCCGGGGCTTCATCTCGGGTCCGCGCCCGGTTGCTGGGTTGTGACGCCGGCCTCGGTGTCTGAACCCACTGCTCTGGGTCCCACTCCTCCGGGACCATTACTTCGATTTCCTGGGCCAGCTCCTCGACTATCTCCTCAGCAACCGCCGGGGGCTCTTCAATTGTGGTCATCAGGGCTGGCTCCCGAATAACTATGCCTTTGCTCTGCTCGGAGGGCTTCTTCTGGCCTTTAGTCTTCTTATCCTTCCGAGGAGCTCTCTGAGTACTTCGGTCCTGACTAGTGCTCGCAATAAACTCCTCAGCAGAAGGCCTCCGCCTGATTCGGCCCTTTAGCCCTTCATACATGCTGAGCAGTAGTTCCAGGACTTCTCTTTTCCTCACAAGCTCCGCGGATTCTACCGAGCTCCTTGACATCAGCGCCGCGATATCACTTTGGATTTCAACGGTCCGCTCTTCTACTTCTTCAAAAGTTAGAAGACCGAACTCGGACAGGATCCGCTCGTACTCCTTATGGTGAACACGGACACGACTCATTTCGGCTGCTGTGGTTCGATACTGCATCTCGAAGTCTTTGGCCCTTTCATTGGCCTCAACCACCTTCCTCTCCGCCGAGGCTATCTGCTTTTGCAACTTGGGCACTACGTGCAGTTCCAGACGGTTCCTCTCTCCGCGGAACCACTCAAGTGACTCCATTAACTTCTTTATCGTCTCATGCAGTTCCGCGGTGTTCTAGACAGACAACGACAACGACAAGATCAGTTACCCTCAAGCATGTATGAAGTTACGATCAGTACGACAGCAGATATCGAAGTGCTCATGCAATAAGACAAGAAGTTCAAGAGATCGAAAAAGATGATTGTATTTCACAAAGCAAAGTACAATTGTTCAAGACAGTACATCATCCCTAACATTTCTACAAATTTACAAGTTCAAATTTGCGGGGATCGACTGACCTCCCGCTCAGTTGCCTCAGGCTCTTCGGGCAACTCTTCTTCCTGGCCCTCAGCCGCTTCGGCAACTCGCTCTTCGGCTGCTACAGCGGCCTCAGTCGTGGCAGGGGCTTCGATCTCCATCTGGGGGGGGGGGGGGGGGGCTCAATGCTTTGGGGAGCGGGGGCCAGTTCACCGCGGCTGAATGCCAAAAATTCTTCATCCTGGTCCACTACGCAGTTAGCAACTTCTGCGGCAGTCAGAAGCTGCCTCTTCCCCCCGAGCGCGTTCACCAAGGGCCACTCCGGTAGCTCCGCCAGCGCGGCATAATAGGCCTTCTCCACCTCGGCCGCCGCCTCGGGATCATACCCGAATTCTGGGCGATGGATGTCCACGTCCGGATACGCCTCCTTCACCTGTTCCAGCACCATGGCCCGAGTGGCTTTGTCCCCTATTGCCACAAACCTTGTCTGGAAATCAAGGAATGTGCTGGAGTGTAACAGCTTCTCGGCGAAGGCCCTCAGCAAGGCCCCCTGCCCTCCAACCACGGCTGCCTTCTTCGCCTCCATCTCTGCCCGCAGCTGCATCAGCTCTCCGCGGAGGCCATGATTCTCTGTTTCTACGCTGCGCAGACGCGCGACCTCGGACTCAACCACGGCAGCCCTCTTGCGTGCCTGGGTCAAGTCGTACGACAGCTTGTCATTTTTAGCGCGAAGCTCCCGCGCTGTCGCGGCTAGCCCTTCCTTGGCCTCTATTTCGCTCTTCAGGCCGACCTCAATTATCCCTTTGGCCAGCCGAAGAATCTTCTCGGCATCTGTGCTGTCAAACCCCAGCATACTGGGGATCACCTGCTCTCCCTGGAAAAGTTAAACACAACGCGGCACACGGATTAGACCTCGGTTATACCCCTCGCGTAAGTTCGCGTAATGAGCAATGTTTTTTAGTGTTACCTGCGAGCTCTCCCCAGTCCGGGGCCTCTTGGATGGGGCCTGTGGCGTCCCAGTAGGCTCCGGCCTCTTCTTTGCAACGCCGGAGACCCCGCCAACGGCACTCTTTCCTCCGACCCAGCCGACGGTCGCGAACCGGTTGGTATCTTCCCCCGGGAAGATACTTCCGCGGCCTTCCCCTTCTTCGTGGCCGCTTCAGTCTTAGCGGGGCTCCCTGATGCCGGTTGCTTTCCGAAGCGTCCCACTGCATATATATCAATGGTTAATTCTGCGCCAAACAGTAAGCTTAAACAACAGGACACAAGAACTCCTACCCTCTTCGGCATCTCCATTTCCCGAATAATATGGGCTAAGCCCAGCCTTCTCCAGTTCCTCCTCGGAACAAAGGGTTTGGAAAGTCCCCACTTGCAGGAATATGTGCCTCGTTTCGGGCCCCGGATTCTCCACAGGAGCGGAATCCTGCACCTCGTCACTCCTCCACTTCGGGAGGGCTATTTTATTCCTAACAAATATGAACCTCTCCTTCCACCCCTCTACTTTGCTCGGGTTTTGAACCTTGAACCTTCCGCGGGCTCGAGGACTAAAGGAGTACCACCCCTTAGACTTCCCGAAGTTCTTAAGCTGGTAGAAAAACCTAAAAAGTTCTACCGTTGGTTCTATTCCGGCCTGTTTACTAACTACAGTGAACCCTACCAATTGCCTCACCGCGTTCGGCGCTAACTGGCAGAGGGCAATGCCGTAGTATCTTAACAACTCTACGACTATGCCCCACAACGGCAACCTCAATCCTACTCTAAGGGGGTCAATATATACGGTCATAAACCCCTGCGGTGGGCAACAGGCCCTATCCTCGGGGGTCGGAATTATGTACTCAAGGTCGAAAGGAAGATAAAATGATGGGAGTTCCCTCTCAAGCTGCCCCCGCGACATCCGTAACCCTATGGAGGATACCTCAAGATCCACCGCCGGGCATTCATAAAACGACACCATCATGGTATTACACTCTAAACCATCCACTCTGTTTATGGTTCTAATTACATCCTTCTCCGGAATGATATATGATGGGGGGGGATATCTAACGGTTTATCCGAATCTCCCACTACTTTGACCGAGGCCGAAGAGGGGGCAGAAGATGAAGCAGATGAAGAGGATGACATACTTACTTGATTTGAATTCGAAAGGATGGATTCGAGAAATTTTTGATCTCTGATGAATCACACACGCAAAGTTCCTCTTTTTCCCGCTTTCTATAACAGATGAATCACAATGGAGAAGATGAAAAGTTACTGTGCAATTATTCCTTATATAAATGCAAAAAACCGACGGCTCTGATGCAGCCTATTCAAATTCAGTGATGAGGATTCATGCGTGCTCTTCACGCGCTTTACAGTTACCGAGGCGCGTGGGGAACAGCTGTCTTGGAACTCGCAGAGCGTGTCACTTCACGTCTCTCTCTCATTATGGCGCCGCCAATCACATCAGCCTCACCCTTCTTCAGGAAGATTCAAGACTCACTCCGGTGTACTTTCCACCTCGGCCATACTACCACACTCCGGTGCCCCCACCATTTCGGCCAAACTACTCACTCCGGTGTACCTTCCACCTCGGCCAGACTGTAATATACTTACAACGCGTTTTTCGCTTCTGGGAAATTCGATATCTCATTATAGGTCCCAAACACCTCGGCCCAACTCGGCACTGCGTCCATTGATTGCTCCGCAAGGTCCCAGGGACGCGGACACACTCCGTCACGCATAAAACACTTCGGCCTGCCAGTGACTCCGGTCTTCTTGCTTACAGTTCCACCCCGGTGACAACCGAAGCTCCTACCTCGCTTCGGCTGGGGGGGGGGGCATCTGATAGGGATGACCCGATCTGATAGGGATGACCCGGTTACTTCGGGCCGGGTTAACCCTGAGGCCCATTTACCAGCTCAGCGAACGCGCCAGCAAGCGCGAAGGCCCAGGCCCAACAGGCCCAGCAACGCGCATTCGATTCAGCAAATCAAATCGGTTCCGTGAATCAAGGCCCATGATCTTTTCCCAACGGCCATGCAGATTTGGGGGGCAAGTTTATAGGGATTTAGTTAGGGTTTAAGTTTAGGGGTATAAATCGATGAAAAGAACTCGGAATTAGGGTTCGGACTTTGTTTTCTGTAACACGCACTGTAAACTCAACATTGGAGTGAAAGAAACACCTCGGCGGTTGCCGTTTTCTCCCCGTGGACGTAGATCTCCGGATCGAACCACGTAAATTCTGTGTTTTTATATATTCTGTTCTTGTTGATTACTGTTCGATTGGGTGATTACTGGATTGTGCATTATCACATATTATGGGCAAAAGTATTATAATACATTTACCCAAAACAGGTGATACCTTTAAGCATAATTCGTAATACTTTTTAATCATGATACATTTAGGCATAAATAATAATACATTTTGACTCATGACTTGGATTGCATGGATCATACTAGTACACAAGAAATCTCCCCTTAAAATTTTAACATTAATGATCGATTGATGGCAAAAAAAGGAAAAAAAACACGTCAAGTTTTTTAAATTGTTTCAAAATGATTATTAACATTTAAATTTCGTCTTATAATATACAGTTATCAATCATATCTATAATTTTAATTAAAAAATGATACAGAAAAACAAAAATAACACAAAAAATATTTTTTGCCCTTGGACAAATTCTGCCCATTCAGTGCAGTTTTGTATTGCATCCAACCAGGGAAATTCTTGCATCCCCACCCACTATTAGTATTTATGTGTCCAACGGCTAAAGCTTGCCCAACTGGACAAATTGACCCGATTATTCGGATATTTTCTTATTAATATTTTTAATCATATAAAAAATAAAAATAAAATAAATTATTTAGTAATATTTTATAAATCAGTTCATAATTTCAATAATTCATTTCTTTTTTTTTTCCAAAAAATAATTTAAATTTTGAAATAAAGATAACTTTTTTTTTTTCATTTCTAATGTAATTTTTGCGTATAATAAATTAAATTAGTCATTTATTATCGATCTATAATTTGATATCATATTGTATATATATTAAAATGAAAAATTAGATTAAAGACATAATTGTTTGTTGGTTGATTATGTGGGTTAATTATTGTATGTTTGTGCTACAAATAAAAAATTAATAAAAATTAAAATGTAGTGTTATTGAAATATTTTATTAAATTTAAAATTATATAAACATACATTCTTATTATTTATTCATTTACATTTACAAACCGTGGATTGCACAGAAATACCATTAGTATAGTAGTATATGATTCACATTAATTATACCTACTAAAATTATTCCAATGAATATTCGTATATATCGATAATTTAATAATATTAAAAAATATAACAAAGTTAAAACCAAGAATTTAGGCTTAAATTATGGTAAGCTAATATGAGAAAGTAATCAATAAAAAATGCGGATATTTAAATATCTCCTTATAGATAACCAAGAATTGTTACTACTTAATCTAGAAAGGGAAAATGGGCAAAAAAATTTTAGGATTTCTAAAATTGGATGGTGTTTTTTTTTTAATATATATATGAGTAAGATATAATAATTTAATAAACTAATTATGAAATTAAAATATTAAATTTTTACCTTTAATTTAATAAATTAGGAGTTTCATTATTTTAAACAATGATTTTTCTCTCTGAAGTAATTTAAAATATTTGAAAATTCATGTCGAATAAAATAAACTGATTAATTGTAATTTATATAAAAAAAAATCAATATTTTTTATCAATGAATTATCTTACGAATTCTTATTGCAACTTAAGCGCAATATTATAGTCAAATTCATTATAAACACGGAAATCCGACCTAAATAATTAATCAATAAATACTCTCATTTACATCGAATATCTCATTATAATATGTGTGATATATATGTCAAATTAAAGGTCGTGAAAAATATGAATAATTTGATATATTATTATGCATAAAAATGGATTAGAAATGAAAAAGTTACTTACATTAAAAAACCTATAAGAAAATTATGGACTTACCAAAACTGATAAAAACTTACCAACTCCATAGTCTTAAAGTTTAGGCAGGAAAACTAAAATTACTAAAATAACCTCCATTTTGGTTTTATATATAGATATAATAATTTTATAAACTGGTTATGAAATTAAAATATACCTTTTATTTAATACATTAGGAGCTAGTTTCATTATTTAAACAATGATTTTTCTCCTAGGAATAATTGAAATGAAGAAAATATTTGAAAGTTTATGGCCAATAAAATAAACTGATTAGTTGTGTTTTATAAAAAATCAATCAATATTTTTTTTTTATCAAGGAATTATTTTATGAATTTTTTTATTGCAACTTAACCTCAATATTAGTCCAATTCATTATAAACACGCAAATCTGACTTAAATAATTAACCAATAAATAATAAATTATTTACATCAAGTACTTTATTATAATATATGTGATATGTATGTCAAATTAAAGATCATAAAAAATGAATGATGTGATATATTATGCATAAAAATAGATTAGAAATGAAAAAAAAAAATTTATTTGTACTTAAAAAATCTATAAGGAAAATTTGAATTTACCAAAACTATTAAAACTTACCAACTCTATAGTCTTAAAGTTTAGACGGAAAAACTAAAATTACTAAAATAACCTCCATCTTGCTATTTTATATTTATATATATGTGTGTGTAATTCAATTTTTAACTTCTAATATGTAAACTTAATTTGAAGTTCAGCTAATTAGCAATTTTTCATCCCCTCAGTAATTACTTTATTTGGAGTATTAAGTTTAATATCCTGTAATAAAGTTAATCAGGCGACAATTAAGTAATTTCCAAAATAAAATATTTGACCTGCAATGTCTCACCTATAAGTAAATCAAATTCAAGGCGTAAGAAAGGAATTTAATAATCATGTGTCGGAAGGTGTCACAATTTCTCTTCTTTTCAATTGTCCTTGTTTTAGCAGCGATATCAGAAGGTCGTTTTTGTTTATTAGAGAACGAAAAGGTGGTTGTTTTCAACAATCTCCCTCCGAATTCGCCATCATTGCTTGTGCGTTGTCAATCGAAGAATGATGATTTAGGATATCACACACTTACTCCGGGTCAAGATTTTCATTTCGATTTTTGCGTTGCTGTCAAAACTCTTTTCTTCTGTCATTTTTGGTGGAACGGAAAAGATATATCTATTGATGTTTATAGTGAGTATTGGTCTATATCCCGCTGCATTGACAGGACGTGTTATTGGGAAGTACGAAGCGATGGTATATATCATTCCAAACACTATCCTCCAAAAGGCTTGACAAAAGATTATAGTTGGTAACAAATATGTGGAGATCGCTTATTTAAAACGGACTTCTGTCTTTTCTTTCCATTTCTTTTTGCTAGTTCAAGCTTCCAATTGATGAAAGCATATTGATGGCAATGTTGTTGATTCCATTATGCTATTATCATAGACTAGTAAATTATTCGTGTGATGCACGATTAGAGGATGTGTGTTTAATAATATGAGAATGTATAATTAATTGTAATGGATTTCAGTTGAAGCGCTTCATATCATATCTGTTTGTTGACATATGCAAATAGAAATTGATTGAACAACATACAAAAATATGTAAATATAAGGGTTATTAATTACAAAAAATATTGTTTAATGATGTAATATTTTTTTATTTAAACAAATGCAATAAATATATATACATCTAAACATTTCGAAATACCTCTTTGTAAACAACATTCGACTTTTTGTTACAACTTTTATTTTCATCATCACAAATCAATATCTTCAATCTACGGCAATTCGTGACCCGTGAAAACTGCAATGTCAAGCTGACCATGACTGAACAGGGGCTCTTTTTTAGGAACAATCCATCATGAGACAAAGATTATCTTTGACTTTTATTAATTGTCATGACAAAAAATATGTCAAAATTGCAAGAAAATATATATGTCACACTCATAAATCTTGGCATATACAAAAAAAATATGAGAATTTTACTATAATAAAAGAGAACCCTCTAAAAAAGGAAATCCGACATTTTTCTCCCCATTTTACCTTCTAAATGTTTTGATTTTTCCAACATCCTAAAAACACTAATATTTTTTTTTATTTAAATTTATTTCTATTATTTGCAATGGATCTAAATATTTATTTTGAGTTGAACTATTTACATTTATTATGAGTTGCAAATAAAAATAAATTAAATATTTTTTTATTAATGAAAATTAAAAATTATTAGATAATCTAATATTCTTTTATTTAACCAAAATTAAGTTACTCAGTTATATTGTTTGATTATTCGACTTTAATTGTTCTTACTCCAATTTAATACTCCCTCAATTTCATATTAATTGACGTTTTAGGATATTCTTCCATTTTCCAATTAATTGACGTTTTACATATTTTTCACTGATTCTACCAATTTTCTCCCTTGACTCAATCCTAAAATATCTCTATTTTTTAATCTATCAGAGATCTTTTGATTTGGTCAAATATTTAGCTGAGGATATATTGGGCAAAATATTCAATCCTTAATTCTTCCCTTTCATCCTAAAACGTCAATTAATATGGAACGGAGGGAGTATATTTTAAATCATGCATCTCATGATGGGGAATTCTAGTATTAAAAAAGAAAAACATATCTTACTTAAAAAGGAGAATATTAAATTTTTTACTCCACCATACAAAAAATGTAAACAAATATTTCTTTTATCAAATAAATAATTACTGATTGTTCTGATTTAAATCGTTGTTCAAAATTAAATAAAAGCATATTAGAATTTATATACCAAAACTACAAAAGCTTTATTTGTAGAAACAAATGTGGTGCTACAGTATTTTAATATATGAAATTCATTACAATTATAAGCATTCCTATCATAAAATAGGTCACAACTCGTCAAGTTTAGATTATTGATATTTGACACGTGTCCAATTATATTTCCACATTTTTTCGAGTAACCTAAAACCTCAACATTTCACCTAATATACAACTACGATGTTATCGGCACCACGGGAAATGAGCAGCCAACTTCCGCTCCAACTACGGCACAGTCGCCGTAGCGGAAATGCAACGATTTTGTCCAAAATTTCTTATACGTCTTAAACGATTACAACCAAAATCTGCGCTGATCTTAACTAGATTCAAAACCCTACACTCAATTCTCAAAATATGTCCATCATTACAAATAAAGACAAATAATGTGTAATTTTTTTAAACTTTTTAGAACTATTTTCTTTTATACATTAAAATTATAATAAAAAAGTGTTTGTCAAACATTATATATAATTGTTTGTATCTAATTCACGTCCAAAATGTATTTAAAATTATAAAAACATACAAAGTATTTTTTAATTTTACTACTTAAATACAAGAATTACAAATTTAATAAAAAAATACATCTCCAAAATATACTTATTAATCTGGTAAAAGAAAAGTCACCATAAATTAAGGGTAACACCCAAGCCCTCTTTCCACTTCCAAACCGCGACCATCAAACTGACGCCGACGAAGATCAAGAAATGTTCAACCTTCAACTTATTCCAACACCACCGTCGAGGAAGAATCCTGACCTTGTGGCGGCGCCATATATATTTCAGACGCATGGCCAGAAACTGCTGACTCTGACGTGCATCGATCAATTCTGGCACGATTGGTGCTGACTCCGCTGACCTTCCCCGCGGCGTCAATCACTCAACCCCCTCTTATTTATTGAATAACCTATATGACTGTCCTTTAACGGAGATATAATTTAAAGTATTATGTCTCTAAATGCAGGAAATTAGTTAAATTAAAACATTAGTATATGCTAATAGTATGCACTGAACAAAACTGGTCGTGAACTCGACACCATTGATTGTGGCTGACGATGTTTGTAATCGCCAACGATACCGACGATTTAAAAAATGTTTGCCTAATTAGACGCACAAATAGGTAATCGCTGGAGGTAATCGTCTCCAATTTATGAAAATTCCTTACCGGTGAAATAAATAATCTTACTAACCTTAAAGATAGATATAGATTCTTACAAATATATGCAAAACTTACTTAATTTATGTTATTACCATATTAATATGCAAGTAATTGGATCAATTATGTTGATTGATTGTCATATGCAATTTTTCCATATTTTTTTCGTATTTTATATTGCAGATTTGATCCAAATGATTCATTACCATTTGCAATGGATAATTTATGTTGATTGATTGCAGATTTGATTCAAATGATTCAATACCATATGCTAGTTGATTGGACCAAAAATAATTATACATAGCAAAAATACTTTGCGTCCGCGAACTGGGTCAGCGCGCGGATCGCGCCTTTATTTTAAAAAAATTCTACTGCAAGAACACACAATAAGTTTACTGTAAGAACATAATAAGTCTATTATAAACACAAAATAATTATACTGCAAGAATACAGTAAGTTTACTGAAGAACACAATAAGTCTACTCTAAATACAAAATTACTATACTGTAATTAAGACTCTAAACACAAAATTACAATATTACAACAGCACAATAATTAAGTCTTTGTGTAAGAACACAATAAGTCTACTCTTAACAAAAAATAATTATACTACAAGAACACGATAAGTCTACTGTAAGAACACAAAAAAAAAAAAAAAAAAAAAAAAACTGAAAATTGCGCACGGATCTTAATGTGGACTGGTGTACAATAAATCTATGGTGCATCAAATGCACACAAATTTTTGCCTATTGTTATCTGGCTGACTTACGTGATGTTTATTGGATATCTTGTTCTTTCTCATTTTTGTGTTTTTAATGGAGTTCATTATTATTATTTTGGATTTTTAGGTTTCTGGAAGTAAACCAAGAAAGAAAGAACGACCGACCATTAATAAAATTTGGGAGAGAGTTCTTGGTTTTATTTTATCTTTTTTCTGAGCTCATGGTTAAAGAATGAGGAAGAATATTCTACCTTTTAGTTTTTCTTTAGTTTTTTATGTTTTGAAATTACAATGGGTATTCTTGTCATTTTATAATAATAATTTAATTTATTTAATTAGTAGACTGTATTAAAAAAAAATAGTGGATTGCAAATAATCGCCGCCTATATTTATCCATGCAATGACTCATTGAATAGTTATCGAGTACTGAAGATAAAAGTGGGGAATTTCAGTCAAAATCTTTCTTATCTCAACATTTAATCTTAACATGTAAACATAACATATGTGTAAGAAATATTATTACACATCAATTATGTCAGAGTAGGTCTTGGGTGTACTCAACACACAATAAGTTTATTGTGCACTCCCCAATTTAATTTGGGAATTAGATATATATTAAGGGCTGCGTTTGGATGAATAAAAAGGTTGGTGGCCCAGCGGTTTAACCTTCAGGCGCGTGCGCTAAGGTCTTGAGTTCGAGCCTCAGCTAGTGCGCGCGATTTTTATTTTTTTCTTTTAATTCAAATTAATAATATATGTGTTTATATATATATTAAGGCATGATTGTTATCACATAAGAGACACCAGCTTAGATGGTAAAGTCCTAAATTGTTAGATATTAGGGTACGGGTTCGAATCCTATCTTCTCCAGTTTTTTATATATGTGCACTTTTTATATTATTTTAGACAATGTAATATATTATTCAAAAAAAATGTGTATACCTGTAACATAACATATACTATTACACAATATAACATATACTATTACGTAATATAACATATATTATTACGCAATATATATATTATTAAAAAAAAAATGTGTATACCTGTAACATAACATATACTATTACACAATATAATGTTACATATACTATTACACAATATAACATATACTATTACGCAATATAACATATACTATTAAACAACAGAATATATTATTAATAAATTGTACATGTAACTATAACATATACTATTACGCGATATAACATATACTATTGCGCAATATAACATATACTATTGAACAACATAAAAAGAGGTAAAAACAGAGCAAAATCAGGGTTCGAACCAACGCGTCCCGCGCGCCTGGACCCCGTGCGCACGTGTCTCACCGCTGCACCACCTGTTATTATTGTGAATTCATCCAAACAAGGCCCTTATATATATATTCTTAATTTCAAATTAAATAGGAGAGTACACAATAGTGCAATTGTGTGTTGGGTGCACACAAGTTTTTGCCATTATATCATAGAGTAAATATTAAAAAAAAAAAAAAAAAAGAAGAGAGATTTGCATGAGAAGATTTTAGATGTCAAGATTGAATATCTCTATTTGTTTGTTTTGAGGCTCATGGTTCATTATTTGGTAACGCGTTTGTTTTGGATTGCCTTCAATTTTTTGAGAGGATCCAAACTCAATAAAGCACACTTATATAGTCATCAACTTAACAATAACTCAGCATTTTTCAACTTTAAGCAAACACACAATATTTTAATATAATTTCTAACAATTTTTTGAAAAATTTACAACATTTCCACCGATCTTTCCTTAAGATTAAATTACCGATTGAAATTTTCATCCTTTGATTTCATTATATTTTACCAATTTTAATAAAAAAAAGGCATTTAATTTTTAAAATACAAAATAAGACACTAGAGTAGAGATAATAAATTCTCAAAAAAAGAAAAAAGAAATGGATGATTTGAGACCATAGGCTTTAATACTGAATAACAGGAGTCCCGTTCCATCTCCAAGGGCGGTCTCTGAGCTACATCTGCCCCTCTCTTCTCCAATCACTCTCTCCGTCACGTAAGTCCTTTTATTTTCTCTATACTTGTCACTCATGTACGCCAGATCTGGACTTAGCATCAATCTCACTTCGTCAAATTTTGCGATCGTATGGTGAAAATTTTCATGATCTATATATATTTATCTGATGTTGTGCCGAGATCGATATCCGATCTGGTTTTGACAGGTTTTATGCGTTAAAGTTTTGAATCAGCCTTCTGATTATCTGATTATTCCTCTTCACTTCCATTTTTTTCGTTTTCATTGTCGGTAATTTCGATTTGTTTCGAAATTCTTGGCGCATATCAACATATAAATGTTTATTTAGATTATTAGTGCTATAAAGACTGACTTGATTTGGTGCTACATGACCAATTATGGAATAAAAGTTTGCATCATTTGAATTTGATATTTTTCAACTGAAAATGGGAAAATTGGTGGAATTTTGACACGTATTTGAGAAGGATTCGTTTGTCTGCTTCTTTCCAACTTCAATTCAATTTGCAGCATTAGTGTTGTTTGCCACACCTTCTTGAATCCTGTGGGTTGACTGTAAATTTGTGCAGTCCTGATTATTAACCTTGCGTATACCTCAATCCTGTGAATTTCCAGGTGTAACAGACAGTAAAGATGGGTTTGTCCTTCACCAAGCTTTTCAGTCGGCTGTTTGCCAAGAAAGAAATGCGGATTCTTATGGTTGGTCTTGATGCGGCTGGTAAGACCACTATATTGTATAAACTCAAGCTTGGAGAAATTGTCACTACCATTCCTACAATTGGTGAGTAAACGTTGCATGTACGGCTCAATAATACTTTAGTTCTTGATGCTTTTTTTTCTTTCTCTGTAACTTATTATTACATGGTGGTAACATGGTTTAAGTTTCAAACAATAATTACCCTTCTCAGAAGAGAATATGACCCCAATATATCAATTTCTCAATTCAAAAAATCACATGAGCATTCGAGTGCCTGCATTCTGTGTCTCTTGCTTGTTTTGGTCCCTAAGTAGGATACTGATTAATTGCGTTTTACTTTACCAAGCCTAATTAAATAAATATGGTCAAGCTAGATTTCGCTGCTATTTTCTTTTGTCTTGCCTATTGCTTATTGATGAGTTTGATGTTTGAAATATGATGTGAAGTTGTACTCATGATTCTAATTCTGGAATTTGATGGCATCTCTGTAGGATTCAATGTGGAGACAGTGGAATACAAGAACATTAGCTTCACTGTTTGGGATGTTGGTGGTCAAGACAAGGTATGAGATGTTATAACACTTTTCTTTACTGTCTTTAAGAATCGTCCACATTCACCTTGTACTGAACTGATCTGATTTGCTGTGGCGAAAGCTTTATGCATCTGGAAGTTATTACGCTGACTAATAACTACTTGGTCTCCTGTGTTTCAGCTTCTGTTCGTGTTATATATTTTTAGTTTTTCAACTTTTTAATGTTCTTATGTTGTCAAGATGGCATTGTTGGGTCTCCCCTTTGCTGCTTTTGGTTGGGATTTTTGTGTTACAACAAGCATCTTATTTTATATGTGACAACGTTATATATTCCACATCTAACATTGAGACACAACATACGACATACGATTTAGTGAAATTTAGCATTGTGATTTTAGTGTGAATACCTTTTATGTTATGAAAGTGGTTTTTAGCATGCTGTTTGAAGTTAAGGCGAGTTACTCTTCATATTCATATTTGTTTAAGATTAGATCATTATATTGGTATATGATACAATTATATGAGACAACAGTCTTCGATTTGACCAGAATAAGCTGCATCTAACAATTTGTTTGATCTAGATCCGACCACTATGGAGGCATTACTTTCAGAATACTCAAGGGCTGATCTTCGTGGTTGATAGCAATGACCGAGATCGTGTTGTTGAGGCTAGGGATGAGCTGCATAGGATGTTAAATGAGGTACACCTTTCACAAAACTCATTCAAAGTTTGCTGCCTTCGGTCTGAGGGATGAACTTGGAACAGTGCCAAACTTATAGGATTGGGATGCCTCGTTTTGAAAATGCTAAATCACCTGCCTTTTGTTTCTTTCTCATCATGTTTGGAGTACTAACGTCTTCAAACTTGAAAAAAAGAATGTATAAAAGAGTGAGGAATCTATAAATGTCCAAAATAAGGACTGTAGTTTGATCTTACAAATATGAACTCATTATTGAACTCATCTTGATCACATTGAAAGGCATCAAATCAATAAAATATAGTTGCCTAGTGAACGTTGTGGTGAAAACCTATAACCACCTGTTTATTGAACTTATGACTATAATTTGATGATGCTTTTGTAGGATGAACTAAGAGATGCAGTGCTACTTGTTTTCGCAAACAAACAAGATCTTCCAAATGCTATGAATGCAGCTGAGATAACTGACAAGCTTGGACTACACTCTCTCCGTCAACGTCATTGGTACTTTCTCCTTCTGCCTCTGTCTGTCTGTGTGTTGGCACTTTTATACTAATTACAAAGGTTCTCCTTGGCACTTGTGGCAGGTATATCCAGAGTACATGTGCCACCTCCGGAGAAGGTCTGTACGAGGGGCTCGATTGGCTATCCAACAACATTGCTAACAAGGTAGGATCATCACCATCATCATCTATTAATCTGTTTTTTTTTTGTTATCACTATCATCATCTTAATCTGTTTTTTTTTGGTTAAGCACTGTTAACCTAATTAATTGTTGGTTTGCCAACAGTCTTGATGACGAATGTTGAAGGAATTTTGGTGTGTCAAATGCTGGTTGAAGTGGTGACGTTTTCTGCTTTTGTTCGGAGTAATCATGTACTCTGCCTACTTCTTATAGATTGATATTCATTTCTGTAATTTCAGCTGCTTGATTTTATGAATGATCATGGTCATGATATTGTTAGTGAATGGGAATAATCCCTGAACCAGAATTACCTTACTTGCGGAAGGTTGGTACAGGTATCTTAAGATGAATAAATTTTAGTCTAATGACATAAATACCCCTCGATTTTAGTCTCATTTGATGTTTTATCTATTAATTATGTGCATTGCTCATGAAATTGACAAAATAGTTATAACTTATATATTTGAAAAGGGGACTATTTTTATGGAATGGTGGAGTATTAGTTTCATAGATAATAGAAATGCATCTGTATGTCACAGAATGGATTTTGCTATGTTTATGAGGTTTATCAAATTATTGGGAAGTTATCTTGAATAATAATTTACGAAATAGTAGTCCCTTTTTGCTGATCTTGTCAAAGATAGGAGTTACTACTACGCATAGAGTAAAGTCGCTCACAGTGATCAAATTCGGCTTCTTGTATAATTTTTTTTCAAATAATAGAGTTGGTTACAAATATTATGTTTCGGCAAATTGGTGGGAAATGTTTCAAGTATAAATGCTTATATTATTTGGGCAACCGAAAGTATCGCATGGTAATTAAATGGGGGCATAACTAGACTGTTGATCAGTAAGAACCAATTAGTATTCTATTCACATACTAAATGTCCACCATGTATACAATTCGTAACCAAATGTACCACGACATCTAGAAAAAATTGTAAAAATAGGCGGCATATTGTTATTCTGACCTTGTGGGTATAAGAAGACTGAGAAGGATGGAGATTGTGACTAGGCATGTCAAAATCGATCCGTCCCGTCCCGCCCGATCCGCTCCGATTCGAGGTCCTTGGGGCGGGGCAAAATCCACCCCGATGAAGAACGGGGCACACCCCGCCCCGTTCACGGGGCGGATTGGATTCGGATCATGACCCCTGGCCCGCCCCACTCCCTCCCCTATTAATATAATTTATTTTTAATTTTAAATATATATTATGTAATATTATATAGATATATATACGCACACATAAATATTAAATATGTGTATATATGTATTTATAATATCAAATTTGATATATGATATGTTATACATATGTCATCCTAATACATTAAATTATGATTAGAATAAATTTAAATAATCAAATTTCATTTTCTAATAATTAATTTTACAAAATATAAAAAATGTTCAAACAAAACTAACATGTAAAACCTAAAAATTAAAACCCTACTAATTTCAATTATAAAAAGGGTCAATTACCAAAAGCAACCTGTATTATGAGCCTTTTTTAGTTTTGCAACCTAAACTTTTTATTTTTTCCGATGACAACCTGTATTAATTATTTTTTTTCAATTTGCAACCTCTGGCGATATTTCCGGCTATATAGACCATGTGACTTGCACATGTTCCTTTTTGGATTAATAAGATGGCGACACGTGGCGGCTAATAACATATTTAAAAAAATATTAATAAATATTTTAAAAATTTCAGAAATTTCATTAATAAATCTAGAAAATTAAAAAAAAAACTGAAATTCTTTTAGAAATTCTAAATATTTATTTAAAATTTAAAAAAATTATTTATAATCGAAAAAATAAAATAAAATAATTTTGTAATTAATTAAAAAATTCTAAAAATTCAGAAATTTCATTATAAATTCTGAAAAAAAAAATTATTTCTAAAATTAATTTGAAAATTCTAAAAATTTATTTAAAATTAAGAAACATCATTTAAAATAAAAAAATAATTTTAAAATCAGAAAATAAAAATAAATAAAAAAAACTGGAAATTTCGTTTATAGCTCCAGAAAATTAAAAAAAAAAATTATTTTAGAAATTCTAAAAATTTATTAAGAATTCAGAAAATTTATTTATAATCCCACAAATTAAATTCATAAAATGCACTTCTTAAATTTATTTATCCCGGAATATACGAAGTTCCCTTCTCTTTTATACTAATTTTCTACAATTTATAATTATTTTTCAGTATTTAAAACTTAATTTCTAAAATAACTTTTTTTAATTTTCTAAATTTTAAAATTAGCTATCTGATTTTAAATGATTTTTCTTAATTTTAAATAAATTTTTAGAATTTTTAAATTAATTTCAGATTTATTTTATTTTTTGAATTAATAAATGAATTTTCTGAATTTATAAATGAATAGCATTTTTTTGGATTATATATATATATATTTTAATTTTAAATAATTTTTTTTCTGAATTCAGAAATGAAAAATAATTTTTTAAATAATTTTTTTTTCTGAATTTTAAAAATTTATTTAAAATTAAGAAAAATCATTTAAAATCAGATAGCTAATTTTAAAATTTAGAAAATTAAAAAAATTTATTTTTGAAATTAATTTTTAAATCCTAAAAAATAATTATAAATTGTAGAAGATTAGTATAAAAGAGAGGGAACTTCGTATACTCCGGTATAAATAAATTTAAGACGTGCATTTTATGAATTTAATTTTTGGGATTATAAATAAATTTTCTGAATTCTTAATAAATTTTTAGAATTTCTAAAATTATTTTATTTTATTTTTTAAATTTTCTGGAGTTATAAATGTAATTTTCGGTTTTTTTATTATTTTTTATTTTCTGATTTTAAAATTATTTTTTTTGATTTTAAATGATTTTTCTTAATTTTAAATAAATTTTTAGAATTTTCAAATTAATTTTAGAAATAATTTTTTTTTCAGAATTTATAATGAAATTTCTGAATTTTCAGAAATTTTTAATTAATTACAAAATTATTTTATTTTATTTTTTCGATTATAAATAATTTTTTTAATTTTAAATAATTTTTTTAAATTTTAAATAAATTTTTAGAATTTCTAAAAGAATTTCAGATTTTTTTTTTAATTTTCTAGATTTATTAATGAAATTTCTGAAATTTTTAAAATATTTATTAATTTTTTTAAATATTTTATTAGCCGCCACGTGTCGCCATCTTATTGGTCCAAAAAAGAACATGTGCAAGTCACATGGCCTATATAGCCGGAAATATCGCCGGAGGTTGCAAATTGAAAAAAAATAATTAATACAGGTTGTCATCGGAAAAACTAAAAAGTTTAGGTTGCAAAACTAAAAAAGGCTCATAATACAGGTTTCTTTTGGTAATTGACCCTTATAAAAAAAACAGGGTTTTTAATTAAAAAAATATAGTTATATGTATATATATATATATATATATATATATATATATATATATAAAGATGATGAAGGCAAGGCGGGTCGGGGCGGGGCAGATCAGCCCCGTGCAGGGCAGATCACGGGGCAGATATTTTTGTCCCGTGCCGGGGCGCGGGGTGAGGCGGGGCAGGTCAAAAAATCCAGAAATCCGCCCCGCCCACATGCCTAACCGTGACTGTGAGGCAACCTTATCGTCGTTTGAAGGTGGTAGAGTTCGTGGGATATCGTGGTGTGATGTGTGAATTGGAATTGATCACACATTTCTTAGAGAATGCCGTTGCGCTAAAAGCAATTTGTGTTGACCCACACTTACCCAGTGAGTCGTTTATTTGGGATTTGAATAAAAATCGTTCAAGATGAAATGAGCGCAAGGGTTCGTGCTAAGAATCAACTTACAAAGATAGTGTCTTCGAACATAAATCGAAAGATCCTATAGTTCTATTCTATTGTTCGAAGTGTCTCTATGATTAAATTTGGAGTTTATATTTTGGTTTAATGCTTGATTCTTATTTCACTGGTTATTTTTGTCCCTTCTATTTGATCACTCCGTAGCCAAGATTGTGTTGGGCTTAGAGTCCGACCCATCACCTTTAAAGTAAACTGAAAGATCATGGGTCGACCAATAGTTTGTTCCTGCTGAGCCATTGGTCTAGGGGTCTGGCCAAATGAACTTGGTCACATTTTGAATTTCATGTTCTACAATTCGGTCCATCTAAAATATTAAACTACGAAATCAAGCCAATTTATCAGCTATAAATACAACAAAGTTAATGATCCGCCACATTCAAAATTTATCAAAGACATCTTCTTTTTCTCATCAAATATAGTTTTCTTGATATTATCACAATCATTATCTACATATAATATACATAAAGATAAAATGAGAAACTTAAACTAAAAATAAAAAACTACAAATTGATCGGCTCCATTTTGCAAGAGTCTAGCCCTATGCAATGACTCGCTGCAGCGGACTACCTTCGCGGGTTGTAAATTTGTCTAGTCAGTTGTTTATGCATCTTACATGTAAGCAAGGTTATTTACTTTCACAAACACAACGGAGAATGTTCTTTTTGAGAGTACAGAACATAACATCTTATCAAATAATGAACACACAAATATATGTACAAAGAAGTAATCCCTCCGTCTCACTCTCAGTTTCCTACTTTCTTTTTTCGTACGTGCCAACTGAACTTTTCACCCCTTAAATAGCAAAAAAAGTCAAACATTAAAATCCCCACTTTTTTTACTCATATTACAAGAATGACATTAACAAATCTGATTTATATTCCCTAAACCCACAATTAATCTAATTAACCTAACCCAACTTATTAATCCCCAACCCATTCCTAAATCACTAGCCCAGCCCACATTATCATATCCCAACTCATTCCCCCTCCTCATTCCATATCTGGTAATCTCTCTTTCTCTCTTACGGTCATTCTCTCACCCTAGAAACCCTAATTTGTTATGTTGCTTCTCTCTGTCAGTACTTCATCTTCCTCGTTTCACCAAGATCTGGGTTCTTCTCGCAAACCCTACTCTATAGCGTCGGTGAATCATTATTTATGTCCTTTTGGGATGGATTTCAAATCATCTGAATCTGAAGAGGATTTTGTCTTTGACTTCGAGGAGTCCATTGTTCCTGAAACCGATCTGGACGCAGTGGATCCTGGTGCTCTCCCAACTGGGATTGAGGTTTCGGAGCTCACTTCGGAGGGTTTGTGTAGTCCAAAAATGCAAAGATTCATCTTCGATTCTCTGGCTGTTTGGATTCTTACGATTCAAAGGTTATGTGCTTCGTTATATCTTAAGTTTGTCTTCTCCTGCTGTGTGTTTCTAAGATCTGTGAATCTTAAGATCTGATTGTCCATAGTGATGTTTATGGGAAATCCCTAATTTCTGATTTTCTGATGCATGTTCCTTGAAAGCCATAATTTATGTGGTTTTCTGATGCAAGTCCCTGAAAGCCCTAATTTCTGTTGTGTGGATGTTCAAAATTGGAACTGTATTTGATACCCGTTGATTTGTGCTTTTTTATGTTGGGTTCTAGTGATAGCCCTAATTTTTTATTTTCTGATGCATGCTCCTGAAAGCCCTAATTTCTGCTATGTGGATGTTCAAAATTGGAACTGTATTTGATACCCCTTGATTTGGGCTCTTTTCTGTTGGGTTCTGGTGATAGCCCTAAATGTGAAATTTGTGGTATTCTGCTATGTTGGTCAGTGATTTGATTGAATGGAATTGTAATTAACTGCTGGTGGCTTATTCAATGATATTTTTTTGTGAAATTCCCCTGATTGAATGTTGTTGCTCAGTTTGTTTATCATGTGATTGTGTTATGTAATCAAATAGTTTGATTGAATGAACTATGCTTTGTGACCCTAATTTGTTGAAGTGGTAGCCATTCAAAATGATGTTTGCATGTGCTGATTGAACTTGTAGCTGCCCAACACTATTTGTAATATCAACTCCAAACTCAGATTTGGGTTGATAAGGTTAAGCTCGGTGTAGTTTGAACTAGTCCAAATGGGCTAGTTCAATGCTGTCAGCTTCACCTAGTTGGTATAAGCTTAATCCCAGTGATAGATACTTGTCTGAGGGGGGAAAAAAATCAAACCCAAAATTTAATTTTTTATAAAATGACTCATCTTCTTATTGTTTGCAGTTTAAGTAAAATAAACACTTCACATGTGTTTACACTGCAAACAATAAAACAAAAAGCACTGTCTTTCTGAAACTGTTTCAAATGTACACTAAATTTGACATGATCCCTTCAATGTCATAGTGTTTTGTTGCTTCTTTGTTTGCAATAAAAAAACTCAATAGTATCCCGCACAAGTTGTTCTTCAACTTCTATAACTGTTGGCAAATTTTCAGTCCTTGTTAGGGCTGTCTTCCCTATGTGAGACAGCTTATAGTTATTCCCACCCTTCACTTTCATGATTTCCACCAAGCATGTTTGCAAACCCGTCTGATGTGGCAACCCTCCTAAAATCTGCATCTAAGTTGTTCGTATGTGGTCTTGCGTTGTCTTGCTGAATAATGATCTGTTTACTTACATTTGCTGGTCATTTTGCTTCAATTGCTGGAATGATTTGATTTTTTGATATCATATGATGAAAAAATAGTAAAAAATGAATCTGCAAACGGTGTTAGTAATGTCACCAAATCAACCCGAATGTTTTTAAAAACATTCGGATGATTTTAGAAGACTTACTAACACTATTAACTAAATGATGAACATTTTCTGATAGTTAATGGATTACCTTATCCAAAAGACAACTTTAAATCACTTCTTTGTTTATTGAATCGATCGGTTTCGTAATCATCGTGCCTCTTGATCTGTTTGCACTATTTCTGATGGCTGGTGCTTGTATTGTGAAAGAAAAAATGCCTATTTTTCCATCAAAGAGGACATCCTCTTCATCCTGTATAGTGGTCTTGCCACGACATATATGAACATGACCTTGGGGATGAACCTCTTATTCTTACATGCCCTATATAGGCCAACCTCAGATTCAAGTTTGTATGCCCTTTCTGATGCTCTTTGCATATAGAACCACTTCTCATCTATGTGGATAACGTTGTGCATGCTAGCAAAACTGATTTTGTTGGTGATGTCTTATTGCAAGTATGACAAACTATACTTCAGCATGTGTAGTTTGTTTGAATCTGTTAATGCAGGTTTGATTGCATTTGTATGAGTTTATTCTTCCAGTTTTGACCAATCTTTCCACTTTTGATTTACTTACCTCTAGCTCTTTAGCTAATCGTCTAATCATGTCTCTCTTGTTGTAAGATATAGCCCTCATGGCTTCTTCATCCAAAGTTTGAACATGAGATGAAGGTGGTCGGGGTCTTACCTCGGGAAAAGAAACGGGCTGCCCCTTTGAAATCTACTTTTTTGCGGCTTGTCATATGAACCATTCTGTCCGAGACGAAACTCCAAATGATAAAATGATCTCACTGACGTCGTTTCAGCACACCATTGGTGTTGTTTAGGAGAAGGCGTTGAGCAATATACAATCGTTATGATGGAGACAAGTTATTCCCATTTTTAGTGTCTTTCATGTTGTAAATTTGAAATCTAAACTTTTTGGTTAAATGTTGGTGAAACTGCATTGAATGCAGGTTCGGGCATATTTATAGAATTTGTAAGCTATAAATTCAGGTTTAGGGCTGAAATTTTTTTAATGTAACCCTCCAAAATGTTAGAGAGGAAAATTAGATTTTGAGGATTTTTGGTGGGAAATTTCCCATTATTTTTGTTCAACTTTTAAATTTTTTGGACTTGTAAACTTTATGTTTGTAATTTTTTTAGAGTTTCAGTTTTTTCCTGATAATTTACTGTGTTTGTACTTATTGAATTAGGGAATGATTAAAAAGTTGTTTATATTTCATCAAAAAGTATTAGTCAACTGTTTTTTCTTAACCTCCGTGCTAGGTCAAAGTAGGAAATTTAGATCGGGATGGAGACAATATATTTATTTAAATTACTCTTGATCGACTCTTCTATCCACTGTGAACACATATTAATATATCTATAAAAAAAAATTAGAAAGAAGATTTTTTACACATCAGTGATAGACAGTTCAACATCTGCTCACAGAGGATAGTTTTCTTGATCTAATACCATGAAGTTTGTTATGGATACTAAGTACAAATTTATACGTAATAATAAACATATGAAATGAATGCCCACGCATGGCACTGGAGAAATCCTAGTTGAGATCAACAGTAGCATACATCATTTTGGAAGAGATAATAAAATCCAAACAATAGTTCACACAATGAATTGCCCACAAAACAGACAAAAAGAAAATGTCATTCTTTAGAAATAAACCGTTGTCAACTGACAACAGACTACTAAAACAACAAATCATACAAGCAAATAACAAGCTTTAATTACACACTGTAGATTATTCAGCTCTACTCCCAAAGAATTTTAGTCCTCGGCTGAGCTTGTAGATACTACCCCGATCAATATGACCAAGAACATACATTCACAGTCCATCAGCACATATACAGTCGCAGGTACGTGTGTATAAATAGACTATAAATTTTGCACATCTACCCCTCAGCCCAAGCAAGCTCTGGAAATATAATATTATGAGAGCTTTCGATATACATATGTGTCTGTATATGTATATATATTTTATCTCAAGACCCTATTAGAGCTCAAGACAAAATTTTCTTCACCAGCAACGGTGGAAGTCAGCCGCCCCGCAGCCCATCCATTATTTACTACACGGGCTGGCCCACCTGCCACACGAGTACCCTCTACTCGTTTCTCATATTCCGGGAGGCCATTAGCCTTCCTCTCTTTCCTTCGTTGCCGATCCTCATCTCTCTCTTTCCTCAGCCAACTCTCCACAGTTCTCTGCAAATGCAACTATATAAGTACCTTCTACAAGGCTCTAAAGTTGGCTACACCAGCTCAAGTATAGATTCAATATACTATCTACGCACACGCACACACGCGCACTCGCGCGCACACACACACGTGTGTGTACAAATGGATAGTAGAAGCTGCATCTGATAGATTTTACCAGTTGCAGCATTTACAAAATTTGGATTGAGTTGGGTTTACTTGTTAGATAATGAAATCAGGATCCTTCAAACCACATCTATGTATCTTTTACGACAATACACACATCAACATGTTTTGATCTTCCTGATCAAACTGGCCAAAAATGCACCAAATAAGTCAAACCGTGGATAAATTAGAAATTTTAGAAGAATTGGCGAAAATAGAAAATGGCATACAGCTTTGAAGTATTTGGCAAATTATACCCTTGAAATAGAATTTGTGATGTTAATGGTACATTTTATGAGCCAACAGAATGATACTCGGTCGATATTTTGAAGGAGAGAAGTGCTTAATAGACAATTTTCATGAGTTCACCATTGGGTTGGCGCGTTCATAAAGACTTCCAAAAGGTTTCATCTATCATTTGTCTATTCTAAAACTCATCTTCCTAACAAGACCATGCAAATGCTAAAATGAGGATAAAGCTACCACTTTTAAAAAATTTCAGGATAAAGCAATGCATACTTCCAGGTATGGATTGCACAATATAACGATATAATATAATGATAAAATCTGCACTTCAACTTTTTATTGATAGGTAGATGAACTGACCATCAATGACAAATTGCTCATCTCCTTAATCTTATTCATAGGCAGTGCTAATTGCAACTTCCCGTGAGCCACATAAACCTGACAAAAATCATACAGTTATTATGACCAATGCTCGATGAAGATAAATTTCTAATGCACAATATGAGAATTAAACATACCATATGAGACGGCCAATCCTCAAGACCATCAAAAATATGCGTAGCATAAATAATTGTTGCCCCTCGTTCATCACATTCCTTCTTTAGAAACTTTAGAAGGTCAGCCCTAGCAAGAACATCTAAGTCAACTGTGATCTCATCTAGCAGGAGAACCTGATAACAACAGTCATAATTTAATCAAATCTAGTTTTGCAATCAGTATAAATGGCCATAACCGAACACATATGCCATATATGTGTGTACCTTGAATGGCTTTAAAAGACCCATACATATTTGAACCCTCCGTCTTTGACCATCAGATACTTTATGCATTCTCCAGGATAGGTCGATTGCTAAAACCTACAGTTAATAGATATAACTGCTCAAACTTGCCAACTAAAGCTAGATCTAGGTAAAATGTAAATGATCAATCTACTGGACAAATATATTGACATTCAATATGATTGATTCAGACATTCAGTGCTACGAATGAGTAAGCTGCTGCAAAAAGAATGGCTATTAAGGGTCTCCTTTTTCTTTTCTTTTTTTGAAGCTCTATTAGTTGCAACATACACTCTCCGAATGAAGGTAGTTAGCAGTTTTGCATCATTTATGATACATGCACCACATAGTATACATTTCGCACAAAATTTGAAGTCTTAACATGGGGAGATTAGAAAAGGAATCGAAGGGAACACCATACCTTAATCAATTCATCTCTTCTTTGAGGATGGATACCTGCCACCCCGTAAATCATTTTTTCAGCAGACACATCCATCTGAATCGAAACCTCAAAACCAGCAAACGCAACCTCTCTTCTCCACTAGAAATATGAAAATTTCCCCAAATCAAAATCGAAAACAATTTACAAATTATTAGCAATTGCTTCATTTGATTTAATCAGAATCAGATTGGCTAAGATGTTTATCTCTCGTACAGAAAATTCCAGTTAATTCTAACAAAACATATTCAAGTAATAAGCAAATTGCAGTTCGAAATTCCCAGTACTGATCAATTATCACTAAAGGACAATACTCCTAATAATGACAACACCACATACTAATGAAATAATAAGAAGTAAAAGCACAAATAAATTCAGAATTTACAAAACCTCGCCGCCTAGATAAGAGAGGTCCCCGGAAGATGTCAAACCAGTGTCGTGAAACGCTGATCTCCCCAAAACCTTAACCATTTCTGGCTCCACCATGTGCTTCCCTCCTAGAATTTTTAAGATAGTTGTTTTTCCTGCAATTCCACAATACAATCAACAATCGACCTTTTTATGAAAATGCAGCATAATTAGGAAATCAGAGAGCGGGAGGGGAAGTACCAGCGCCATTGGAGCCGACAAGAAGGCAGCGATCGCCGGGAAATAGTGAGAGAGAAAAATCTTCAATCAAAGGCTTGGCGCCCGGCGGAGGATGGCCGTCGATACCGGGGTAGGTGAATTTGAGCTTGGTGACCTGCACCGTGGGTTGAACTTTCTGTACCTCCACCGCCATTAGCCGGTCGTTTATTGTTCAGATTCAAATTAGAAAGAATTTGGTTGCATTGTATTTGTAGGTGGGTAACGTGAAAGGGATTTTGGGGAGAAGTATGGCGTGGCTTCGGTTGGGGCATGAATCTATAATTAGAATTTAGAAGCCTTGAAAGGTACACGTGAATTAATCCAACTGCAATGTAGACTCGTCCCACTCACCCGCCCCTCTATTTTTTCAAGTTAATATTTAGGAGTAACTCTGGGGTGCATCACGGGTATAGTGCATCCGTAAAAGCTACTCCCTCCGTCCAATTAAGTTGTCATACTTTTCATTTTGATCCCTCTCACTTAACTTGTCATATTCATATATAACAATTAAAGGCAACAATCTCCACCCTCAAAATATCCACATTCAATCTCCACCTTTAAAAAAATCAAATATTCCACAAAATATGTTTTTTCTTAACATCTTTGCCCGATTAACTGTGACGAGTTAACCGGGACGGAGGGAGTACTTATTATAGTAGGCTAGGAGAAAAATTTCTTTGCTTAACTTTTAAAGAAGTAGTTTAAAGTAAATATTATGATAAAATTGTTTAAAATCAAAATTAGATGGTGTTTGATACATAAACAGCTTTTAGTTTATAAGTGAGAGAAAAACCTTTTATTTATTTATCAAAATATCAAAAAGTTGGAAAAAATAACTATCTTTTACTTTTAGTTTTTTACCTAAAATCACTTGATTAAAGTTAAAGTTGTTTTCTCAAACGCTGCAAAACATTTTTCTCAGCTATAAGCTAAAACAAACTTAGTTTAAATTTAAGATAAATTTAAAAGGAATTTACACCTTAACCTTGGGCGAGTAAAAAGGGTGCAAATAGTCCTTAAACTTCGTACTCGGTTGTCCGCGTCTTTATATAAATATATTTTGATTTAAATTAATAGGGTACTAATTAAGGTTATTAGGAAAACAGAAAATTATATCTTAACATCTAAACTTTGTTTTCTAATTCCCATTAATTCTCAGTGTACATCACATGGGACTATTAATGCCCAAGACGTAAACCAAACACCGGAAAGCAGACACACTCACACATATTACATATTACATATTACATACTCCCTCCGTCCCAGCTAACTTTGCATACTTTCCTTTTCGGTCCGTTCCACTTAACTTTGCACACCCTTAAAAAAGAAATCTATGTCACAATCTCCACCTTCGAAATCTCCACCCTCAATCTCCACCTTTAAAAAAGTCAAAGATTCCCCAAAATTTGTTTTTTCTTAACATCCGTGTCAGGTCAACCGTGCAAAGTTAGCTGGGACGGAGGTAGTATTACGTATTACATATTACATATACATACAGATCCGTTTACTTAATATTGAGGTGTGTTGAGTTAAATTTGATCGAAAAAGTTAATAAATGTGTTTTATTGAAATTCGGTCTTCTAAATCTACTGAATCCAATTTTAAGCAAACGGACCCACAAATCATACGGTACCATATAAAATACTTTATTCATTGCACCTTAATTTGTACTCCCTCCGTCCTGCTTATCTTGCACAGAGGATCAGTACGGGTATTAAAAAAAGTTACTTTTTGATTGTTTGTTGACTTTTCAAAGGTGGATTGAGGGTGGAGATTATGTTATAACTTTCTTTTTTAGGTTGTGCAAGATAAGGTGGACGGTCGTTTAAGAAAAGTGTGCAAGATAAGTGGGACGGAGGGAGCACGTATTTTTTATTAGGGTGTTCCACAACAATTTGTACACCCTTAAAAAGAAAAAATTTCTCACAATCTTCACTCACAATCTTCACATTTGAAAAAATCAACTAAAATATAAAAAATATTATTTTCTTAATATGCGT
Source organism: Ajuga chamaepitys (assembly GCA_958295605.1). Classification (NCBI taxonomy): domain Eukaryota; kingdom Viridiplantae; phylum Streptophyta; class Magnoliopsida; order Lamiales; family Lamiaceae; genus Ajuga; species Ajuga chamaepitys. The sequence goes on along the minus strand of OY282499.1, from coordinate 64,117,524 downwards.
GTCTTTATATGTGCAAAATAGAATGGGATGACAAGAGTATTATCATATATATACTGACACAACACGTCACACACATCTGTTACACGTACATATTTGCACACACTGATAACCTATGCAGTAATACACAAATCACACATGCACCTTGTAGAACATATATACACACATTATGACTGTTTGCTTGGGGTTTGTCCAACCCCTCATGGGTTTGCCCAAGCCTCTTGTATGTTTGTTTACATAGTTGGCTCAAACCACCCCAAACTCTCCTTTCTTTCTCTGCTGACAATTCTGACTCTACTGCAGTGTGTGTCCTTTCCCTTTCTCTCTCTCACCCCTCTCTCACACACAAACACACACTGCTGTAAAACACACACAAACACACACTATTCCGATTTTTGCAGAGAAGAAGAGTGATAAAAAGGGGGGATCGTGAAGGGAACAGGAGCAAATCCAAATATTTAATTGCTATTTCAATGATAATGCAAAAGAGAAAAAAGAAAAAATAATTAGACAATTTCTTTTTAATAATTTCTAAGGAAAATGTAAAAAAGTGAATAATAATTACTTAAAAAATATTTTAATTCAGTATTCAAAAAATAAATTACAAATTAATAAAAAAATATACATATCATATTACATATTTAAATTGATTAACCAAAGATTATTTATTAATCAATAATTATTTATTAATCAAATTACATATTTATTAATATAATAATTATTTAACAAATTAAAATTAGCAAATATAAATAATTTAATCATTCTCCCAATCATTAACAACTAACTCTTACACATATCACATCATCTTTTACAATTAATAATTATATTCAACACTCCAACTACAACCCCAGCCACCCAACCAAACATCACTCTTTAACACCCCCAACCATTAACTCCATCCACTTCCCCAAGCCCAGCCACCCCAGCCCCAAGCAAACATTGCCTAAGTTTTGAAGGCAATTGCATGCTATAATTAGATATTTAGACATTCAACACCACACGTACCCACACGTCACTAAGGATCCGCTTGGTTGCAAATCATCAATGGCAATGGTAATGGGTATGAATGAATAGTCAATCATACTATGAAATGAAATGGGAGAGTTATTAATAAAATGAAATAATGATTAACTTATTTACTATTTACCAAGCATCATAAATAAAAATAAGTCATCATTCTTTCTCTTTCCTTACCCCTAAACCTTCCAACCAAGCGGGTCTTAAGTTTGGAAAAAACAATAACTAAATAAAAGAATTAAAACTTATCATCCAGTAGAACTAACAAATTAGCTAATTATTTCAAGAAACTAATTACTGCGATTACGTAAAGAATAAAAAAAAAAAAAATGAACAAATTTAAGAAAATACAAAAATTAACCAACGAAAAGAATAGGAACCGATCCTTACTTTTATTACTCGGATTTTTGAAGAAGAAAGGATTGAAGAGGTCTTTTTTTTTTTCTTCCCGTGAAAATTTACTGAAATTAAGTTTCAACTAAATATAGACTTTTAAAAGAAAATAAATCTCCTATTTAGAAAATTATTCAATTAAGTCTTGTATATTATAAATAAATTATGAATTGGACTTTGTGGACTATAAACATGATTTATCACAAGTCGGACCTATCTAAATACATGGAAAAAATCAAGCAAATTAATAATTAAAACATTTTACAAGATGTAAGAACTTATAAGATGTTTTAAATACTTAACCAAACATCCTCTCTCTCTCTCTCTCTCTCTCTCTCTCTCTCTCTCTCTCATTGGCAAGTTCTGTATTTTCCCGCTCATTTTTAATTACCCAATCAGGAAGGATAAGTGTCAAACACCGGTTCGTCAATTATTCAAGCTAATTATGAAAATTTTGAATAATAATTATTACAATTTAAGTATCTGGCCAATTAATGAGTGAAAAGTCAAATTAGTGAGAGAAATGTTCAATCAAATTATTTTATAATCCTATCAACATTAATTATATTATTAAATTTGGAAGATAATGATCACCAATTAATTATATTATTATAGTTAGTGTTAAATTAGTGTTAAATTAGTATTAAATGGATTTAAATTCATCAGTTATTTTTGGCAATAATATCATACCCTTTAATTATTTTTCAACCTATACATATTTAATTATTCTATAATCAATCATCTTATCATATAAATATTGTTGCAAGACATTTATCCCGCCATTCGTTTTTTGTGAATTTTTTTCTTCCTCTACCTCCTTCCTTTCAATCGCGATCTCTCCGGGTAAAGAAATATTATTCATCATCTCCAAGTTTAGGGTACGTCTCTATATTATAACACATTATAACATGATGTTAATTATTGCATTCTTTTAGAGTGTTAATTATTGCATATAATAGCCGATGCACGCAAAAAAATATAAATGTATATATATAATTCAAGATAACAACATGCATCTCAATATGCAAATCAAGTGCAACTGGAAGATTTTGGCCTAATCAGTCTGTAATCCACACAAAATCAATACTTATGGTCTTAATTTGTAGTCCCAAAATTAAGTGCCAAGAATATACATGCCAAAGAATACAAGCAGATTTTATTGAACAATTCAATTTTTTGGGGTTCGAATTTTTTTTTCATTTTCTTAAATTTAATCATTCATGTTTTATATATAATAACAATATGGTTATGATCTATTTGGTGAATTATTTTATGCAGGATGAATAATTTTCATCGTTCATGTTTTCGTGTTTTCAGATTTTCAATATCGAATAGCACATTCTTCGGCAAAGGTAATATATTTTTTTATATTGTTATGGTTTATTTAGGATTTTATAATTCTTCAGTATACGATCTTTTTGGTAATTCATACTAAACTTTACATCAACAATGTACAATATCAATTTGTTTCAAAATAGGTGCTATAGTTATATATGTGCAATATCTGATTGTTCAATTTCAAATTTTCATCTAAATTTACCCTCTTGACAATTATTTTAGTGTCCGTTTCGGATTAATATATATTTGATATAATAATCTGCACATTAGCATTAGGCCTTTAGATGAGAACATTAATTTACAAGATATGTTTTGTTTGAGTATCGTTAGGTCCAGTTTACATATTTATTAATTAACAATTTTTTTTTTCAAATTATATCATTATACTTTTTGAAGCTTACTTGGATTCGGAATTTTGACAAGTTATAATTGAAAGTCTAATTATAATTATTCTTGATGGCCTGTATAGTTGTGTTTATGCTTCATTCGCAGAAATTTTTTGCACATTGTATAAATATATTTTATATTCATATTCTGACGTTTTTATTTTTTTAGATAATTTTTGCGATATTATTATGTATTTAATAAATGTTGTTAGAGTTACATATTGATTTATCTAATTATCATAGATTATCTAATACTTAATCATTTTTTACAAATTGTTCATGTATATCAAATATTTACAACAAATCTACAATATATATCTCATTCATCTATTTTCAAGTGACAATCAATTTGGATTCAAATTGGTAAATAAATCAAATATTATGTTGAATTATTACTAGAAAGTCAAGTATAGCTAGAATTAGGAATTAACAAAATTTTCCTTTTAAATAGAAGCATGATATTGAAATTGAGATTTGAATTTCAAACTGATTTTTATTTGCCTAACTTACATTTTCAATGACATGCTTAACATAAAAAAACGATATATAATTAATTACATCTAGGATTTGATGTATCACAAGGAGAGGATTACTTGAAAAATATAATTTTGATAGGCTAATTGAAATACATATGTTAATTTAAGCCCTTCAAATAGTATACAGGGTGATAATTATACTAATTATAATTTTAGACATCTATAGTTTAAGCCCTTCAAATACATATGAATATATATCTATATATATATATATATATATATATATATATTCATGTATTTTTAAATTGATAAACAAAACGGACTCAAAGTTAATGTAATTTAAAATTTTGTACCAATTAATTATATAATAAGAACTATTAAATTTAATTATATTTTTAATATCAAATTTTATGGTTCTATTTAATTCGGTAATTAAGTTAAAAATTTATTAGTAATTATAATTCATGCAAAATTACATTATGAATGTAATTTCTCAGTTTTTTAGGAAGTTTTTATATATATCAAAGATATATGATAGAAAATTATTTTAGATTAACAACTTTTTTTAATATTTATTACATTTTGAGTTTTTCTTTTAATAACTTTATGACATTTTGAAATCTCGAAATTCATGAAAGACGTTTACTTGACTTTCGGATCTTTTTTATAACTTATTATATAAATTATCTGTTGACACTTATCTGTATAGTATTTTCTTGAATATATCTGAAATCAACAATAAATCCAGTTTAAAAGCATAATAAAAGCTATATTCATTTACCTTAAATAACCTATTAATGTTAGTAATTCAGAAATATTTTTGGACAAATAAATTTACTATTCAAATTCCTATATTTTTAATTATATTTATTGAACAATTATTATATTCTACTAACTTCGTCCTGGTTAAAGCTGTCTACTTGCATTTTCGGTCTGTCTCAATTAAACTTGCAACTTCGAAAAAGGAAACTGATTTCCACAATCTTCACCCTAAAAATCTCAACCCTTAATAGTAAAAGAAAAAGCAGTCAACTATTTTTTCTTAACATCCGTGTCCGGTCAAAGTGACAATTTTAACCGGGACAGAGAGAGTACTAATTAAAAGTCAACGTAATTGACTTCACCCTTTTGGTAGTTATGTTTATGTTAAAGTTTTATTAGATAATGGTAGTTTGTTAATCTTAATATTTTGTTCATGTTTGTATCTCAACTTTTACATTGCTAGATTATTGAGTTGTGATATATTTTTTGTTATCGTCTTTATTAATGTATATGGTATTTCGAATTTTCTATAATCCTTTCCAGATTTAGGACATTGAAGTTTTTCATTAGTAGAGGTTTTTTTTACTTATAATAAAAAATAACGCCTTCTTATAATCAGGATATATATAGATTTGTTGATTATTATTATTTTTTATTTTTATTTTTCTAGATTTTGGACATTGAAGTCTTCATTAGTAAATGTTTCTTTTTTTATTTATAATCAAGAATAATGTCTTCTTACAATCAGTATATATAAGCCTTTTTTTGTTTTCATTTCTTGCGTATTAATATAAATTATTTTATTTTATCAATAAAGTTTATTTTATCAAATTTTTATATATTATATGTTCATAAAAACAGTCAACTGGGATTATTGTCATCTTAAATTTTAAGTATTATCTAATTTTGAAAATGATTGAATAGATCTTTTCCTATCTTAATAGTTAATTTATATATTTTGTTTCTACTTCCGATGAGATTTTACTTATTATAAATAAACTTGATTGCCAATTTTAAGATTTTACTTATTATAAATAAACTTGATTGCCAACTGGGAGTACTATATATTTATAAATAATAAGAATAAAACTTTAATATTTGTCAAATAAAAAAATTTATATTTTTTTTATTTTTTATTTTCTTACGTATTAATTATTGAATCATATTGGGTTTAATGTTGTGTTATCATGAAATTAGATATAAATTATTCTTAATCGTTGGAATAATTAGTTAGGTTTTAATATGAGATTATTATCATCCTAAATGGTAAGTATCATCTAATTTTGTGAATGATTGAATGAATATTTTCCATCTTAATAGTCAATCCATATATTTTGTTTTCACTTACAATGATATTTTTCTTATTGTGAATAGATTTGACTGCCAATTAATATTGATTATAATCACTACCCCTTTGATATTTTTTTACATACTAAATATTTATAACAAATTAAAACAACACTTAAACCGATTCAAATAAAAATATTTGATATAATTTATAATTTTTTTCTTCCAGAGATTATTGTTGTCATTAAAAAATGGTATCATCTAATTTATATTAAAAAATTAGGGATTTATGACACTTGATATATAACTTATAACAAAACCCACATGAGTGAAAATTAATACATGTATGTATGCAAGATCCAGTCTAGACTCTTTTGATTAGTACTACCTAAGAATAGATAGTTTGTGACTTTGAACCTTCCATAGCAACCCACTGTCGGACACATCGGTGGCTTGGTAGATGTTAATCTTTGAACCACTCCCCCTTAGTGCGCACCTAGTCAACAGTGTTTGCACAATACTGACCAGAACATACATATTCTCACATTTTGGTCCGTTTCGGCCATGAACCCACTTTGGATTCATAAGTGTTTCATTTGAAGCGGCCCTTTACTTCTCACTGATATAGGTGACTCCTTTTGTCGAGTATCCTGTACTACTCTACCTTCTCGAGGTATTTAGGAGTCATTAAAAGTCATAAGACTTATCCTCTACCATCATTACAGGTAGATGTGGCAATTCGAGCGGCCCGGTGGGCTCGGGCCGGGCCCAGTCGGGCCAAGGAAAAGTTCGGGCCGGGCCGGGCCGGACCCGATTTATTTCGGGCCTAGAAATGTTAGGCCCGACCCGGAGGACCTCGGGCCATCGGGCCAAAAAAGCCCACCAGTGAGTTTTTTTTCTTTTTTAATTACTTTAACCATGAAATAGAATTATATATTGAGGCGAACTTCTATTTAATTCTCTTAAGAAAAAACTTGATCGGAAGATAATATATTACTATTCGTTGCAATAGGGAATGATATCTATTAATCTATAGGCATGTCTTAAACCCCAGATATAACAATAATAATAATAAAAAAAAAAAAAGAAGGAATGGATGATGATATATAGTTATATACTATAGGTTACAAGTTATTTAATTTTTGTGTACGTACGATACTACATGTTAATCAATTTTTCATTTTTCGACACATAATAATTAATGAGCATGCTTGGATTTAATTCATTTTCCATCTTCTGCTAATAAAACTGAAGAAATAGAGTATTAAATTAGTCAAATGTTTTAATTTCTTGGTAAATAGATACATTTATGCTCTGCTAGAAAGAGTAAAAAGAAAAACATGTTTCAAATAGTACACAAGATATTACTTAATTTCTAATTTTTTCTTATTTGATTAGTGAGGAGACAAAAATTCAATTCCATCGGGCCGGCCCGCGGGCCTTCGGGCCGGGCCGGGCTTGGCCCGCCAAAAGAAAAGCCCGTTCGGGCCGGGCCAAAAAAACCCGAATTTTTTCGGGCCTCTAATATTCCGGCCCAGCCCGCTCTATATTTCGGGCTAAACGGGCCGGCCCATCGGGCCAGGCCAGTTTTGCCATCTCTAATTACAGGTCTTACGAACTTATCTTGCGTTCTAGGGAAGGAATTGTAAGACATAGACTTTCAAGTGCTTCTCCCGAACTTTCAAAACTTAGTTTTCTCATTGAACTAAGTTTGTAGGATCTCTACTCATCATGGTTGGGTGTCCATTTTGATCGTTCTCTAATTTGTGGAGTTTGCTCTCATTCCCTCTCGCAACTTAACCAATTGATCTCGGTTTAAACCTTTGGTTAACTGATCCGCCAAGTTATCTTTAGACTTTATATAGTCTATTGAGATAACCCCAGTAGAAATCAATTCCCTCACGGTATTATGTCGATGGCGTATGTGCCTAGACTTACCATACATGTTATTCAGTGCCCTACCAATCGTGGCTTGACAGTCATAATGAACCATAACTTATGGCACTGGCTTACTCCACCATGGAATATCTTCTAAGAAGTTACGAAGCCATTCAGCTTCTTCACCAACTTTATCCAAAGCGATGAACTCTGATTCCATAGTGGATCGGGCTATACAAGTTTGTTTAGTTGATTTCCACGAGACTGTTCCACCTCCAATTGTGAAAATATATCCACTCGTGAAGAATGAATCCTTCGTGTCAGAAATCTAATTTGCATCACTGTACCCTTCAAGTACAGGAGGATATCTCGTATAGTGTAGCCCATGATTCAGAGTATACTTTAAGTATCTCAGAATCCTAGTCAAAGCTTTCCAATGTTCTTGACTTGGATTGCTTGTAAACCTGCTCATTTTGTTTACAGAACATGCAAAATCTGGTCTAGTACAATTTGTTATGTACATCAGACTTCCTATCACTTTTGCATATTCAACTTGAGCTATAGGTTCACCCATGTTCTTATTTAGATGAACATTAAGTTCCAGTGGTGTCTTGGCAGGTGGATCATCATAAGCGTTGAATTTTCTGAGTACTTTCTCCACATAGTGAGATTGAGTCAGAAAAATTTCCTCAGATCTCCTAATAATCTTGATTCCTAAAATCACATCAGCCAAGCCCATATCTTTCATGTCGAAATTTCTTTTCAACATCCTTTTTGTTTCCATTATGATCTCGTGGGTACTGCCCATGATTAACATATCGTCAACGTATAGACATACTATGACAAATGTTTCTTATATACCTTTTACGTACACACACTTGTCATATTCGTTATTTCTGAAACTATTTGACAACATGGTGGTATCAAATTTCAAGTACCACTGTTTTGGCGCTTGTTTGAGACCATATAAAGACCTTACTAGTTTGCATACCTTCTTTTCTTGTCCAGTTACTACAAACCCTTCAGGTTGATTCATATAGATGTCTTCTTCCAACTCTCCATTTAAAAACGCAGTTTTCACATCCATCTGATGAATCTCAAGATTGTGTATTGCAACAAGAGAGAAGCACTTGAATGGAAGTCATCTTGATCACAGGGGAGTAGGTATCAAAGAAGTCATCACCTTCATCCTGTTTGAAGCCTTTGGCTACCAAACGAGCTTTATACTTATCTATTGAACCATCAGCCTTGTACTTCTTCTTTAGGATCCATTTGCATCCTAAAGGTTTACAACCTGGTGGAAGGTCGGTTAACTCCCACATATGATTTTGCATAATAGATTCAATTTCATTGTTGATTGCTTCCTTCCGGAATGGAGCATTTGGACTAGACAGAGTTTCTTTGAGTGACTTTGGTTCATCATCTAGCATATAAATGATAAAATCAGAACCAAATGTCTTAGCAGTCTTAACTCTTTTGCTACGTCTCGTTTCCTCTTCTTCCAAAGATTGAGAACAACTAGTAGCTTCAATAGTTCTTTTCAAATTTGAACTATTTCCTTTCTCAAAAGTACTTTCTTTATTCGAATTTTCTTGCAATTTTTCTCTACATGGAAAGATGTTTTCAAAGAACACATCGTTTCTTGATTCTATAATTGTACCCACAGTCATATCCAGAATTTCAGGCTTGTGGATCTGAACCAATAAGCACTGTTGTTGAGTGCATACCCAACAAATATGCAATCAACCGTTTTAGGGTCAATTCTAATTTGTTTAGGTAATGGCACCTCAACTTTTGCCAAGCACACCTACACTTTAAGGTATTTGTATGATGACTTGCATCCTTTCCATAATTCGTAAGGGGTTTTATCTACTCCTTTTAGTGGAATTTTATTCAATACATGATTAGCTGTAAATACAGCTTCCCCCCACATAACCCTGAGTTAATCAACAAGGCATTCATCGTCTCCTTAAGAGTACGATTATTACGTTCTGCAACGCCATTTGATTGAGGCGCGTAAAGAGTTGTAGTTTGATGAATTATGTTACTCTGGGAGCACAACTCTTCAAACGGAACTACATACTCACCACCTCGATCACTTCGGATTATTTTAATCTGGGTGCCAAGTTAATTTTCAGCTTCAGCTTTATAATTTTTAAACGTTTCTATTACTTCATCTTTACTTCTTAGAAGATAAATATAGCAATACCTTGTGCAATCATCTATAAAAGTTATAAAAAACTATTCCCCACGTCTAGTCTGCACAAATTTTAGATCACACACATCAATGTGTATTAACTCTAGAGGTGTAGTGCTCCTTTATACTGAATGAAAAGATAACTTAGTCAATTTGGCTTCTACACCACTTCACATTTGTTATGTGATTTCATTTCATTCAGTTTTAACAAATCTAAATTTACTAAACATTTTATAGCATTAAGATTTACATGTCCTAATCTAGAATGCCATAAAGAGGAACATTCAAGCAAGTAAGAAGAAGTAAAAGCTTTTTCGTTGCTAGAGGAAGTTAGGGTATTCACTTGGCGTTTAACCATTACATTTATCTTGAATAAACCATTCACTACGAAACCCTTCCCTATTAACACTCCTTGCTTGCTCAGGATGAACTTGTCGGCTTCGAAGACCAGTCGGAACTCATGCTTCACTAGCAAAGATCCAGAAACCAAGTTTTTTCCGAATGCTTGGGACATGCAGCACATCCTTCAGAGTGAGCTCCTTGCCTGAAGTCAGCTTGAGAACAACGTTGCCTACTCCAGCAACCTCTGAGGAGGCTTCGTTTCCCATGTGCAGCTTCCTCCCGGAAGAAACCTTGTAACTGAAGAACACCTCCCTGTCAGAGCAGACATGACAGGAAGCTCCTGTGTCGACAAACCACTCTCTTGGATTGTCCACAATATTAGCCTCGAAAACTACAACATTGAGGTCTAATTCATCTTGCTCTACAACATTGACAGTCTTCTTCTTCTTCTTCTTTTGCTTAGGCAGACGGCAATTATTTGCCATATTGTTTGGTTTACCACAATTATAGCAACTTCCTGCAAACTTGGGAGTATTTGCATGTTGCTTTCCCTTGCCACTATTGTTCGGCCGACTGTTGTCCCGATTGCTGTTATCGGTTGGGCGAGGATCTCCTCTCCAACAAGTTAGCCTTTGCATCAATCTGAGCCCGATACTTGGACTCATTTTTCCTATTGTCTTCTTCAATTCGTAGCTTGAGGATCAAGTTTTCGAATATCATCTCTTTCCGTTTGTGCTTCAAGTAATTCTTGAAGTCACCCCACCCAAGAGGCAGCTTATTGATCAAGCTTGCCACCACGAATGGAACTGGAAACTTCTGTCTTCGACTGAAGCATCATGTACAATGAACTGAAGCTCCTGAGCTTGCCATAACCGAGCGCTTGTCCATCATCTTGAAATCAAGAAAATGAGCCACCACGAATTTTTTCGTTCATGCATCGTTTATCTTGTATTTCTTGTCAAGAGCCTCTCAAAGCTCCTTTGTCGTCTTCATGTCGGCATACACATTATATAACGGATCAGCTTGTTCGTTCAGCACATAGTTACGACACAGGTAATCCTCATGTGTCCACGAATCGAAGGCAATACACCTTTCCTGGTCAGTATCATCCTCAGCTGGGATAGCTCGAGGATCTTCCTTAAAAAGAAAGCTATCCCGAGAGTGGTCAAATAGAAGAGTATCTTTTGTTGACACCTCTTGAAGTTCTCACCGAAAAACTTATCCGGTTTTTCCATAGTATTAGCCGGAGGGATAGGAATGGTCCCTGATGTAGCATTGCCAGTGGGAGCAACAGTAGTATTTGTTCCAGAAAACATTTTCTAGAAATGAAGATGCTATATTTCGTCTTAAGATTGTATAATATGTGGTAAAATCTGAAAAATAAATTTCAGAAAGGTAGAATGAAGAAACTGGAACAACAAAGTCGAGTCGTGTAGAACATTCTCCTTAAGACGAAATACTTCCCGGCTAGTGCTCACAGATTGAAGTATTCGATTCCAAAGATAAAACGACTTTCCCCTTTTCTGAAGTAGCATCGCTATCAGAAAATGTATCAACGAAGTAAATAATGTTCGTCTAGACTGGGTTCTTAGAGCTGACAAATATGCAAAAATGAGAGATTATTTTCAGGTTAAAAAAAATCGTCATGTGTGCATGCAGGGAACATCTATTTGTATGCATGTGGGGGACAACCCAGTTAATAGGCTTTAACTAGCCATTAAGCTGGCTGTTACAAGCCATTATCCTGGTTGTTATATGTTGTGTAACAACCACAATTAAACACATTTAAAACCACCATAAATCTGTATAAGTATTGGAGGTTACAGGTTCAAACCCATCCAAAAGCCCATCCGTTAACCAAAGCCCGTCCGACAAGCCTAGCCGTTTTGGACTTCCAAAGAGAGTAGAGTCGGGGCCCAAAGCCCAAGTTTCCAGGTCCGAGCCCGAGTCCGTGGCATGTTCATGCCATGCCGAGCGATTGCGCTTGTGGGCTTCCAAGAGGATTCCCTCACAAGTATACTTGATATGCTTTAATGATGTGCTCTTATATTTATAGAGGTTTCAATGCTTCATTAATTCTAATGTGAGATATTAATACTTTATTAAATTTCACATAACTAAGTGGCTACATTTATGGATTAATTTCTCATTCATCGAAAATCAGTTTTGAGAAATTCAAAACCCTACGATTATCTACTCTGTATGTAGATTAATCGTGTGAAGTTTAATTCCTACAAAATTAAATTTACGGCCACTTAATTATAATATTAAGGTGCTTTAACCACACTTTTAATGTATAAATTATAACAATTTAAAATGGGAAATGCGATAACTATTTAGACTTTTTATTAGGGCCTAAAAATATTAAATTCTTTTATAATTTATAACTATATAAAAATAAAATAGTTGGGGAAAATTATTACAATTTTACTATTTTCCCTCCTTGAAGATGCTCTGGCTAAAGAGAACAAGAATTTACGCGTATATCCTAATCCAGGGAATTGAGGAGAAAGGGAAGTTTACTATTTTTTCATATCTTAGCCATTTATGTTTGTTTGAATAACTTTGTTGTAAGAGAAATTAATAGAGACTTAGTATTCCCTCCTGCTTGATTGTAAATTATCAATGGTAATGACAATGAGTATGAATGAAGAGTCAATTATACTATCGAATGAAGTGGAGTGAATTGTTAATAAAAGGGGATAATGATTAACTTATTTATTATGTACCAAGCAACATAAATATGAATGAGTATGTTGATACGTAAATTTCATATCAAATTAAAATGCGTCACGTAATAAAATATATGTTGAGAATCAATTTATATTGATTATTTTAATGCTACGAATTAATTAAATAGAATTCCTATAATAAATAGTCAATTTAGTTGATGATTTGTTATATATTTTATTGATCAATGGGAAGCCGTCAAGTGTCAAAATGATGCAGATATTACTAAATTAAATTAAATTAATTTAGTAATTATCCAAGAAAATGAGGATAAACATCAAGTCATGGTGGAGCAATCAGAATGCTCCATGTGTCAAATTGTTGCGGTAATTATTAATTAAATACAATTAATTTGATAATTATCTTATGGATAATGATATTGTGAAGGACCAATCATATCGCTCTATTCAGACTCGAACCCATTAGAGTTTTCCCATCCTACAACTTTAAATAGGGCCTCATTCTCCACTAAAATCACAACAACGCAAGCTCAAGAAGGGTGGTACAAAATCAATCTTGACGTTACAAAGTCAATCAGGTATTATAATCCGGCGTTATGAAGTCATTCCGGCGTGAAGCCAATCTTCCGAAATCAAGGTGCTAACCCCCCCCCCCCCCAATCGGCGTTTTCAAGTCAACTTCGAAGGTGTTCTTCGTCGTTCGTCAAGATCTTCGAAGACGTTCTTCGCATATTGAATCAAAAGAATCGTTTAATTCAAAATCAAGCTCACAAGCCTTTGAATTAATGTTACTCAAGTCAAAGTCCAAATCCAAAACCGGAAAAAATCAAAGTCAACTCCGACATCAAGAGAAGAATCAGAGGAAAACTTTTGAATTAATGTTACTCAAGTCAAAGTTCAAAACCGGAAAAAATCAAAGTCAACGCCGACATCAATCGAAGAGAAGAATCAGAGGAAAACTAGAGATAGGAACTCACAAGTTATAAATATTATTCATTTGATCCGAGGAATACGATTTTGTAATATTTTTTTTGTATTTTGTTATAGAGTCATCATTCATTCTCATTTCTACCTTTATGTTTTAACGAAAGTACAAGATTTTATCTTGGTCAATTAGGTGAAGCTACGGCTTCATTTTCTTTCTATTTGATTCTAAATCATACTAACTTATTCATGAATAATTTTTTTTTTTGTTTTTATTTTGACAAATAAAAACAAGGCATTAATTTTTTAAACAAGAATTTATTTTTTTGGGAAAAAAAAAATCTTTGCGAAACATAATTCTTTTTGCGAAAAGGAATGGGTATAAATTACTTCATTGTGTTTACATTAATATCAAATTAAAAAAGGTATATTAGCCAAAATAACATATTAATCTAATTATTTGGTTTTGACAAAATATCATAGACACAAAAATGTCCTACTAAGACTCTATTAACATTTTTTTATTTTTCTAAACGAGTTTATTAATAACTATTAGATGTATTAATTAAAATATTATAATTGTACCAAGTGATATATGATTTTAATTAAAAAAATATCTATTTTTTCTTTGACTTGGGAAATAAAGATTGTAATTGACCGCACAAAAAAAGAATAAAAATAAAGAATTGGTTAGGTATGATGTCCATTTACTCTTTTTTGTATCTTTAAGTGTAGAAATTAACTTCATATATTATTTTCTTTTAATAGCATTGAGTTGTTATTATATTAAAAAGATTCTTTTTTTCCTATTTTAGTTTCATACTTCATAATTGTATTTCAGCTTATTATAGATACATTTGTATTTGGCCTAACACCTATCGTTGTGCATTTTTATATATGACCCAATTATGTCTTATCGGTCACCTATGTATTTTTTTTTTATTAATAAAAATGTAATTTTGAACTCATCTATTGGTATGAGTATGTATGTTATGAATTAAATAGTTATGGAGATCGTCATTAGAAATAATAATAATTTATTATGTATCATTTTGTTTATAATTTGTCTTTTTTGCCTAAATGAAATTGGTGAGTTTGTTAATTTTTTTTATATTTAAGTTTTTCCAATAATAACAAAATGTATATATATGTAATTTTTTTAATATTACCAATGCATCATATTATTATTATTTGTGTTTAGATTGGAGTGACAATCTCTTACACGACACAATAATGTTACACGAACATGATACATATTGCATAATGATACAATAAAACATGGCACAATAATCATGATCCAATAATACTACATCTTAATAACACAACTTTTAAAATAAAGTTAAATTTATAACTTTTTTTATGTTTATATTAAAATAAAATAGATATCATAAAAACATGATAACATGATTTTTGTTTATACTAAAATAATATAAACACAAATAATAATAATAATATTAAAAAAATTACAAAAAAATACATATGAAGTATAAAAAAGACATAATTGGGTCACATATAAAAATGCACAACAATAGGTGTTAGGCCAAATATAAATTTATCTATGATAGCTGAAATAGAATTATGAAGTATGAAAATTATGTCATCTAATACTGGAAACAAAAACCATTAATATAATAACAACTCAATGCTATTAAAAGAAAATAATATATGAGGATAGTTTGCAACAAGTAAGATACAAAAAAAGAGTAAAGGGACATCTTACCTAGCCAATTCTTTTTTTTTTACAATCTTTATTTCTCAAGAAAAAAGAAAAAATATTTTTTTATTAAAATTAAAATCATATATCAATTTGGTATAATTAATATTTTAATTAATACATCTAATAATTATTAATAAACTCGTTCAGAAAAATAAGAAATGTTAATAGAATCTTATTAAGACATTTTTTTGTGTAAGATATTTTGTCTAAACGAACTAATTAGATTAATAATCTATTTTGGCTAATATTGATATTTAATGTAAACACAATGAAGTAATACTCATTCCTTCTCATATAAAGAGTTATGTTTTAAAGTGTTTTTTCCTTAAAAAACATAAGTTCTTGTTTAAAAAGTTAATGCCTTGTTTTTATTTTGACAAATAAAAAAAAAAGAAAAATTAATTTCATGAATAAGTTAATATGATTGATAATCAAATAAAAAATAAAGGAAGCAGTACCATCACCTAATTGACCAAAATAAAATCTTGTACTTCTCTTCAAACATAATTTTGTATTGTGTTGTTTTGTTTTGTTGTTATTTTGTATAAAAGGAGGGAATACTAAGTCTTTATTAATTTCTCTTTACAACAAAGTTATTCAAACAAACATAAATTGCTAAGATATAAAAAACAGTAAACTAAGGGGCCGCTAGGTATAAATTAGAATGACAATGGTAATAAATATGAATGAGGGGTCGATCATTCTATGGAATGATGTAAATAAGTTGTTAATAAATGGGATAATAATTAACTTATTCATCATAATACTCCTTCTGTTTCATAAAGAATGTCATTTTAGACACCCTAAAAAATTTCATAATTTAGGTAGTAGATGCTCTGCCACTTGATCTATCCAACTTCGTCGGAGCGTGGATATAATTACAGATAGATGGATATTTGCAATTTCAGCAAGTAAATAAATAAAATTAAAAGTATTGATATTTTTCAATATTTCTCTAATATTAGCTCGGTCATAAAATTTGTACTGTTAATCAATATGTACAAAATTTTAGGTAAAATATTCCTTTCAGAAAAAAATTTATATATATTGTTAAATAATGTTTTGAAATTGAGTTGTTAAAGTAAATAAATCATAAATTTTTTTTTATTTTTTTTTTGGTAGTGATGATTATATTATTTAACAAACAAATTGGTCTCCCTCTCGAAATGGAAACGATTTATTGGCAGAGCCCAACCTCCATAAGTGATGTAATCCTTAAATTTGAGCCATTTTCTGAAAGTACACGTTTTCTCCAAAAACATTATTTTTATCTATTAAAGGAAGTATCATTTTAAGAAAAAAGTAACATTTTTTAGATCGCATTGTGAAATTATGAGTAATATTTATATTCCTTACATACACCACTTTCCTACCCATTATAGATATACTGTACCAAACATCTAATGTTAGGTATGATATCGACCGCGTTGAAATTCGAACCCACACCAAATTCACTTCACTTGGGGTAGGTGAAAAATCGGTTAAAGGAGTTATGGAGCATTCAAATCCGATTAATTTAAATTAGGCAGTGGATTTTGCTAAATTCACCCTATATATATTACTTCATTTGTCCCATATTATCGTTTTAGAACAAAAATGAAAGAATTAAGCATGAAATATTTTGACAGATTTACCCTCAACTAAAAATTTGACCAAATAAAATATCTGTGACATTGTGAAAAATATACATATTCTAGGATTGAGTTCAAGGAGAGAATTGGTAGAATTCGTAAAAAAAAATAATCTAGAAGTCAATCAATTGGAAAAAGGAAAAAGTAGTTAAAACGATAATTAATATGAAACATTGGGAGTATGTTTTTAATTTATTAGGAAAACATATTTCACAAGTATTTTATGCAGGAGGTAATGAAATTTAGTGCAGAGGCAAAATTGATGTTAGGGCATACAAGTATTTTTACTACACATGTTAGGGGTGTTTTTGTAACAAAAGTGACCTCTTGGGAGTGGCAAAAAGTGAGAAATATATAACTAAGGCCATCTGATTATTTGGTCCAAGAAAATACAAGATGAAACATAAATTGAAATAGAGGATCTCATCTGATTATCGAGTCCCATCCAGATATGCATGCATGCATGATTTCTGAGTCATTGTCAAGCACGTGAGTTTTAAGATGAAGCACGTGATGTTGTTGGTTATAAGACAGAATTGAAAGGAAATTAGCTGTTAAGAAGAAGCTGTTGATAGTTCTGTTAGCTTTTCTCTTAGTTTTTTATTCTCTATTTCACGAGGGTTAGAACAGAAGCCGGTACAAGTGCTTCTTGATTCAGTCAGGTTTGTGTGATCGTAACTCTCTTGGTTTCTTCTCCCCGTAACGTGAACCACGTATATCTTGTGTCATCTCGACGATTTAGTTTAGACATTGATCATTGTTGTTAACATAACATATTTACATTTTATTATGTTTTTTTAGGAGTAGTATCATCACATGGCTGGGAGTAATCTGGTCACAGTTTTCGGCATTCTAGGTAAGTACCCTACACTGCCACATACTGATATTATTTTGCTTGCTTTATCTTCTACACCTCTGCGGGTGTTTACCAAATGGTAACGGTTTTCTTCTGTTTTCGTGACCTGACACATGAATTGAATTTTCTATTTCAATTCGTATTTCATCTTATATTTCAAAACAACTATTACACGCCATGTGTTAGTTAGCGATGTCACCATATACACATGACGTGTAGTGATTATTTTGAAATACAAGATGAACATATATTGAAATAGAAGATCTCATCCTGTTTTATATAAAACAAAATTCTTATTTTAATTTTTCTTTGTTAATTAATACTTCCGCAATTATAATTTCTTTGTTGAGGATTCTTCAATTTATCCACTTATGTTTAGTCTAATTAGATGTTAACAATTTCCTATTCCACTCTTTCATTTTTTTTGTTTATCTATATCTACATATATACAAAAGCTAAATCCGAGTAATAATGTAAATTTATTTTTTCCACTTAAATTATACTAATTATATATTATATAATTAATTTTGTTATATATCATTTATCTAATATTATGTCTTATTCCAAAATTAGTATCAATAAATTGAAAAAACTTAATTATGTTAGTCAACATTAAATAGCTGGCAATTAGCAAGCTTTTTTCTTTTAGGATCAACTAGCAAGCTTTAAATTGGGAAGATTATGTCTCCTATAATTATTCTGTAATGCAATCAATAGTCCCTTACTTTTTTTCTTTGGATTTCTTAAGTAAATTTTTTAAAATTGTGTAATCTTTTTTATATTTTTTTGTAATGTATATTTATATTTTTTTTATAACGTATTTTGTTAAAATTAATTTTTTAAGGAACTTTACTTCTTGCAACCTAAATTATGACATTTGTAACACTTTGTAATCTTTTTATTTTTTTTTCACATTAACTAGACCGCAAATATATCCTTTTTCACTTTGTAACCTAAACAATACTATGTTGCATTCACTAAATTTACTCTTAACAACCTAAGTTATATAATATTTATATAAATAAATTCAGATTAATAAATTTTTATCTGTAAATAAATAAACTATCTATAAGAAAAATATAATATTTATATAAATAAGTCACAGTGCAAAATAAATCATGAAAAATATTCTAATATTTTGAAAAACTCACAGGCTTTAATTTGTTATTCAAATTATTAAACAACTTTTAGATTTTATTTTGTTGAATTAAGTATTCACTGAAAAATAAGAAGTATTTAACTATATTTGAAATCACCAAGTGAAATGTTAGTATTCGCAAATGAGAATCTAATTTTAGAAAGAAAAAAATTATAATATGTAAATTAGAACTTGAAAATTTATGTAGATAAATTAAAAAATTAAAATAGAAGCAAGAACATAAAGACAAAGTATGAAACTTTGCATTACATGTGAAATATCCAAATAAAATATATGTGATTTTTATTATATATTTAATTATTATTTTTAATTATTTATATTTAGAATTTTAAAATTATTTTCATAAATTAACATATATATATATATATATATATATATATATATATATATATATAAACACCACAGTAAGAATAATTTTGTAATTAACACTTTGGAACCTAATATTCTGGACTACAATTAGTAAGTTGTTGCCACATTTGATAAAAATCAATATTCATTTTATTTTTTAAAGTTGCAAATAATTTTTTTTTTCGTATTTAATCTATTTAATGTGTACAAATTAATCCTCTTTTGGTGATATTTGATTTGACATCCATTTACATGTACTATAAGAAGTTATTTGATTTAAAATATTATATTATTTTTTTGGTTGATTATGTGAGTTAGATTATAGTGTTTATTCAATTTATTTTATTTAATAATATGACTTGATATTTATATATTTGTGTTCGTTTGATTACTCATAATGAATTAAGTTGTTTGTGTATGCATATAGGTCAAGAATGATGGAGACACCGTAAATGTGTGTTTGGTTTCAAAGATAAGAGAAGTCATTTTAAAAATAGATATATTTTATCTGTTATATTTAATATTTTTTATTAATGCTAAAATAGATATATATATATATGCATCTATAATATATATATAGTCATTTTAAATTCATATATAATATGAGAGAAACTTATATTTACATTACTTATAATTTTATTTATGTTTAATTCTAAATTCTTAAATATTTATTTGATTATTCGCATTTCAAAATATTACATTATAATATATTTAGTTTAATTAAAATTATTATATTTTAAATAAACTGCGTGCATCGCATGCGAGTAATATTAGTTATTTGCAATAATCAATAATTGATGAACTGTGTTGATAATTTTTTTATATGGTTGTACTTATTTTGAATTTATGATTCACTAATCACTATACTGTCTTTCTCTAGATTAAATACTAGAAATGGAGATATTTTTCTCAATGATTGAAAAACGTTCTATAGTGAATGAGTATTTATGCTAACAAAACAAGTAAAGATAGCTCTTCTTTACAAAATTAGGATGATTGTCATGTAAAACTGTTTAATCTGTATTGAACAAGGTTTTGTCAACAATATCGACACAATATTAAGTTACCGTTCTGTAAAATTTTATCGTACTAAATTTTTTATTTCTCCAGCCTACCCAGTATAAATTTCTTGATCCACTCCTGATTATGGGATATAATTATTGACATTGTGTATGGACTATTAACATTTTGATTTCACTGAAGACATTAGTTCTCAAGTTATTTTGAAATATGAAGTAGTATTGTTTTGATTCGGAAATAAATTTTGAACTCTCTTAAATATTTTTTGTATAAAGTGATTATATATTTTGTGTGGATGGTGATATTGTGATAATACTATTATCACAAAAATAAATAAATAAAACTAGACAAGCTTCAATTTTTCGGTTAAACTGTCAGTTCAACTGATCTAATCAGTGTGGCAAGTCTGAATTGACCTACGGAATGATTATAACAACACTGTTTACATTCTAGACGATGGGTTATGCTAACTTGAGATACATCCACATCTAAAAATACAATCACAATGCTCCTAATCACATTCAAATCTAAAAAAACCTGTTATTCCTAATCGACTAATGTCTTCCTCTTGCCAATCATAACACAACATGCGCTTTAAAGCTCATCAGATCCACATTCCAACACTGTTTTCAATATTATATTAAATTCTCTAATCAATACTTCTCCTTTTATCCTGCTTCGACAATTTTTTTTTCAACTAGATCAATTAAATTTTATATTTTTAAATAAATCATTACTAAGAAGTAAATTAACAAATATTTTTTCTTTTAAAATAATGTGCCATTATCGGATTAGCACGATAATGACTTAATTTTTATCGTGTCTTATCAAATTGACCGAATAATAACTCGGACACGATAAAATCTCGGCCCAAACCCAAAATCATCGTGCGATTCATATCATATGTGTCGAATTTCGCCACCCCCTGGCTATATCAAATCATGTATTAGATGGGTATTAATAATGATCCCGAGGGGATAATGTGGTAATTTCATTCCTTACCCAACCCTAATCCAATGTTGCCCTCACTGCATAATTTTGAAACCAACAACTATAGACTATTTTAACAAATTAATTACTTTTTCGGTGCAGGGAATGTCAGTTCTTTCATAGTATTTCTTTCTCCAATGTAAGTACTAACACAATATCTTGGTAAAAGAAAATTCCTCAAATTTCGAAACTTATTAATATTAATAAATAGTTAATTGTCACTTCATAAGATTTTATTCGTTTTGCAGTTTCACATTCGTGGATATTTTTAAACAAAAATCCACGAGAGAGTACGACTGTGTCCCGTACATAGTCGCTCTCTTTTCCTCAATACTATGGCTGTACTATGCCATATTAAAGATGACATCACAACTCCTTATATCTATCAATGCAATTGGATGCATAATAGAGACCGTATATATAACTATATACATCTATTATGCAAACCATAATATTAGGGTAAGATCCATATTTTTACTTTACACTATTTTTATAGACTAGGAATGTATATTTAGATTTTAACAATCGAATTTGCAGATTCATACTGCAAAAATTTTGTCCATCTTCCTGGGCATATTCGTCATAATTCTTACGACAACGATTTTCATCGACCAACCCCAACTTAAGGAAGGCGTGGTGGGCTACATAGGCACATTTTCGTCCATCGCAGTGTTTAGCTCACCACTAAGAGTAGTGGTAAAATTTTGACTTTAAGTTTAATTGCCGGTTTAATTTATTTAATATTAATATTTGTTAATTCTCTTTCAGTGTGGAGTTGTGCGGACACGAAGTGTCCAATACATGCCCTTTGGCCTGTCGTTATCGTTAACTGTATGCAGCATTATGTGGCTTGCATACGGTTTACTAAAACAAGACTGGGCAGTTGCGGTAATTTAAAAGTTTATCTTTTTTTAATTTATATAGAAAACATAATGAGTTATTTTATTAATTCATTTTTTCTTTTTTTTGTTGGGGGTTCAGACTCCAAATTTTATCGGGGTTTTTCTGGGAATAATCCAGATCGTACTGTATCTGGTAATTCGATTTTTTGTAAACCGAAAGACAGCTGCAGTTAACGAAGTTTGAGATTGCTACACTCAGTAAGTAAAATTAAATATGATTTTTTTATTATTATTATTATTATTATTATTTGTCAATTATTATCTAATTATAGTGTATTTTTATGTTTTTTTTATGTTTTAAGTGAGAGCTCTACAAGGAGCTAAAAAAAAGCAGCTGACTCAGGAAGCACGTGGACAGAAGCGGCCTAGTTTTCAATTATTTTTATTTTGTAGTGTAATTTTAATTTTCAACATATATATAAACAAATTGAAGTTCAATTATTTTTATTTTGTGGTGTAATTTAAATTTTCAACATTTATTAAACAAATTGAAGTTCAATTATTTTTATTTTGTGGTGTAATTTAAATTTTCAACATTTATTAAACAATAATTGCTTCATACACCACTTTTATCTTTTAGACAAAAATAACCATAAATTTATTTACTAAATTACCCTCTTTTATAAAATTCATAAAATAAATATAAAGTTAATCTCTCCTTCTCTTTCTTCTTCACCGTGAAAAAAGAAATTATTTCCCATCTTACAGCATTATTTTTTCCATGAAAGGCTTGACGCACATGATCATACCAGAATCCAATAGTTAAAAATTCATTCTTCTCCTTTAGTTAGAAAGGGTTGCTTTCTCCTATCTACATATCATTTCAGATATAGAGAAAAAAGAATTTAAAAAAGAAAAGGCAAAAGGAGGGAACATATATGAGCTTTGGCTGGATTTTCATTTGAGTTTCATTCTACAACTATTATCAAATCAAGTAATGGGAACGAACTTTGAATTGATGCATACATCCTACAATTTATAATCACTTGAAATTGCACAATCGAATTGAAAAGAGGAAACAAAATTGGGAAAACTGGGGAAGAATTTCAAAATGACATAAAGTCATTGAAAAATGAATCCAGGATGTCCGAGAGGTGTCTGTACTTGAAAAAGAATACAAATTACTAATAGATTAATAAAAATAATACACTAGATTCAATAATTCTCTAGAATATTTGTTAGAATACTTTAGCAAAAAAAGTTTACAATTTCCTAAACAAATGATGATGCAATTTGCAACAGTTCCATGTGAAGAAAATAAGTTAGAAATTTGTCCGACGTTCATCCCATTTTGCATTTGTTTACCTTTATCTATAAAAGTCTACCACATCCTATTTTACATTTGCAGAATTGGTATAATGTAACTAATTCATCAATAATAATTGTGGTGCTCCAAAATATAAACTGGAAAAGAAAATTTCAACCTCATTTATGTTAGGCCCGCTAATGCAAATAAAAAATAAGCCCAGCGTTTCTCGTAGAAAATAAATTAGAACTATTAACCCAGCCCATTATTGTAGGTCTATTTTTAGTCCAATAAATAAAGCCCAGCACATTTGTGTAAAGATGATAATAGGATTACCTATTAATTTTAAATATACACACACGCACTGGCCCAGTCCACTTGTCATAATGTAATCACTCATATGCACTCTCCATAAGAATTCAAATTATGAAAATATTTTTGGGCCACTTTTTCACTTTTGACAAGTTTAGATTATGAGTTTTAATAATGGATTATTGGCACGGAGACAATAAGAATAAGAATAAGAATAACAACGATAAGATCCTTACTCTAATACAATAACGTCTATCTAAGATAGTACTTGGTGGGATGATATCTTGTTCTTTCAATATACGATTATTTGGTTAGGCCTGCAAATATCAACACCGGAGAGGATCTCCGATGAAGAACCTCCAACACTCAAGTCAGCAATCAGAAGATTGAGTTGAAGTGTACGTATGTTTGCAAGTGAATAGTGAGAAAATATGATCATACCTTGATAAAGAATAAATATCTAGCCTTTTATACTTACCAAAATAATGTTTGGGGGGCAACAGTGTCATTTCGTGTATGTCATGTTAGCCCTAATTTTAGTTAACTTCCCACAGATTAACGGTTACTGGAGATATATCAGTGATCCCCCACATTTTGGCAGATGGAGAGCAGATTAACGGTTACTGGAGACATATCAGTGATCCCCCACATTTTGGCAGATGGAGAGCAGTTGTCAGTGTACTTATTGTCAGTTAGTTACTTTTAGATCGGAAACTACTCTACGACGATTTAGTATATCCTTTACAGTATCACAGTTCGTGCTATGGGGGTGGTACGTAAATCGTACTTCGTGCTCATGACCCCTGCACTAGGAAGGAGAAATAGTCCACTTCGTGTTTTGTGATCCGGTCACTCCTCTTAAGACGAGACAGATGGCCGAATCCTTCCTTGACCAAGTGCGTGTTTTGGAATGAGTAAATTTCACTATGACACAACAACTTCATTTTATCATAATCCAGATCTAACAATAACAACTTTCTAGTATTTAGCATATGATTCTCATATATATGTATTAATTACTATAATTCACATCTTTTGTTGTGTATGAGTAGCATAGAAAGAACATGTTAAGATATTGGAAGAACATCTTGCCGCTGTATTATAGGACAGTCGGCAAACACACTTTAAATTCCAGTGGTCCATACTAATTTAATGATCATAGTAATATCATGTTATCCAAACAGCCACCTATACACTACAAAGCACCTGTATGATGGATCTATACATTTTTGTGGTGTGATTCTTTTGTGAATTTTAATGGGAGAGTGACATATAAACAATAGATATAGGTCTCTTGTACATCTATAATTCGGGCCATGATCCAAAAGATATTACTAATTATGCCTAAATGTATTACATGTGATGATTAAATATTACATGTTCTTGCTAAAGATATTGTAATACATTTACTCAGAATATCTAATACTTTTAAGTATAAATGGTAATACCTAACCGAATTTCACTGTGCAATTGGTGCACATAAACTTTGTCTTTGATTAATGTTTTCTGTATATTTTCAATATAGAGTAATTAACAAAAAAAAAATGTATAGATTATCAAAATCCACACCTGGTATTTTTTTTTTACAGTTATTTCAAATCTTTAACTTACATCATACCTTTATATATTTCCTGAACAATGGATTTATTTCTTCATTTTTTTTATCTAGTTGACATTTCTAATTGAAATTAAAATCAGTGATTGAATCAATTCATATCATGTGTTCTAATATTTTATGTCCCACTCATGTCATACTAATTAAAAATGGATTATCTTACAAACTTTTCCTGTAAACAAGTTGACTTAGGAATTTATTACTCCCCCGTTTCATAAAGAATGTCATTTTATACACTTTGAAAAATTCACAATAAGTGTCATTTTACCAAAAAAACTACAATTCTTCCAATATTATCTTAAACAACCTACTTAATTTAGTTGATTATTTCCTTATTTCACAAAACATACCAATTGAATATCAATCCTTAATTTTTCCAAATATAGTTAAAATGACATTCTTTATAAAACGGAGTGAGATCATTTCTCACTAGTTTATCACTGGATGAATGGGGAAATAGCGTAAATGTTTTAGCAGCAAGTATATTTTGTTTTCCTTTAGGAGGTACAGTTTTTTATATTGGAAAATTTGATAAATATATGACCTCTTAAAACAGTAAATTCTCATTTGACATCTTTTATTTGTTATTTTTATTAATTCAACTATATATAATTTATTTATAAAATAAAATAAAAAAATTATTTTTATTTAGACTAATAAAATAAAAATTTGACTTTTGAAATCAAACAGTTGCTTAGGAAAATAAATAACTTTGGAATATGAATCTTTTTATAATGGAAGAAAGTTAAACTTAGAAACAAATCTGGATGTATGGATTATCAGAAAAAAGAAAACACAAGTTTATATATAAAGAGGACGGAATACATTTAGCAACAAATATTCAGGATTAAGGTTTGAATTTTTAATTGAAAATACCAAGGTTGTTTATTTATGAATTGATCCATCTAAATGGAGGATATATAATGATACGGCCATCAATTCATCTACTGGCCCAATAGGGACATTAAGCCCATTCCCGACCCGAATATAATAATGGACGTTGAAGATATTATTGTGCCCAAAGCTGCTGAAGATGGGCCCAACTAGTAACAAGCCACAAACTAATTCGAAATCGCCAACCACCTTACTAGACAAAGGACTACCTACCGAACAATAGTACACATAAGGTCACAGGACGCCTGCCATGAGGAGCACCATGGTAGCGTTGCAGGAACGAAAGTGTTTACCATTTTGATAGTGATCCTCTAGGACGAGGAGATGAATATAAATAAAAAATGAGAGTCATTGTTTGATTTTCATGGATGATTATAGTGTCTCTCGGCTAAATTCTCGAATTCTATAATCCTTTCTTATCTAATACAATCATCATTCTCCTGCTATTTCTTATCTTTATCTGAATCTCTTCCCATGCATCTTTCATATAAATTTTAATATACAGTGACTAGGCGTATCATATAAATTCAAGTTAAGTAACTAATATATATGGATTACCCTTTAATTGTGATTTAACTATATTCATAAATTTTACCCTTTTTTTATTTCAACAAATACAAATATTACCGTATTTAATTGTGTCCAAATTGAATTAATTGGTGGGGGGAGGGGGAGGGGGCGAGAGGGAGAGTGGCCAAACGCAGCCATTCAAGGGCTTGGCCAGGCGCGTGGCACCCACGCGCACCTGAGAGACGTGGCGCGGTGGGTCCCGCGCCCATAAAGCTTGTCAGCCACTCTCATTTATTTCGGTTTTTTTCCTTCTTTTTTTTTAAAAAAAAAAGATCAGTTTGAGTGTTGTTTTTTATGTTGCGTGGGATCAATTGGGAACATATAATACTATTGTCAACGGCCAAATTCACTGTTCCCGGCCGTTGACAAAAAATTTAACACATGTTCTTCCCTATAAATACATGTGGAAATATTCATTTTTCCACCAACATCTTTAATTTTCTCCCACTATTTCTTCATATTTGTTTTTTTTGCAAATTACTAATGGTAAGAAGATCTTGGGCGAGAAATTGGTTAAATAATTCTTTGGATTCGGAAAAAAAAAAATTCAATCATCGTCCGCTAACTTCCACCACCAGCCCCCAAAATTTCTCTATTCGACCCAACATGATACCAACTCCAAATTTCTCGCCCAAGATGAAGACACGCTTTTATTTTGTGTTGTATTGTTTTTCTCCTCTTTGAATTTTAATATATTTAATATTATATTAAAAATCGAATTATTATTTTTTAAAAAATAATTCGACAATATAATTTTTATCTACAAATTATAAATATTAATTAATTAATTATATATGTTAAAATTGTAAATAAGATTTAATTAAATTGAAGATGTGAAAATAAATAGGATGATTTTAAGGTGAGACTCTTAAATAGTGACAAATAGTATTAATTAGACATGAATTACATTGAGGGAAATAAATAGCATTTAGTGAGATTTGAACTTTTAATGTGCAAGTAACGTGGCGATAGATGCATCAGGTAGCATTTATAAATCAACTGTGAGTGCTCTAATGAAAAAATTTACATCCAAATTTACCCCCACACTCTTCCAATTATAATTTATAAACAAAAAGTAACCAATCGGATATAATATTTTGGAAACAAAGGATGAGTTGAGAGGATAATTGGACTAGGATGTCCTCATTCAGATGTGGCATGGGACATCCTCAACGTATTTTATTTTACACTGAATGGCCCATTCCTCGTGGTACATGTCACTACATCCTAATCCAAGTATCCCCGAAATGATCCAACCAAAAGTCAAAAAGAGAAAAAAAGTGACGCCAACTTACGGATAATTCGAGAATGCTACAGTTGCTCAACGCGGTTTGAAGAAAGTGTTAGGGGAGGTACGTGGCATAATCCGGTCCGATGATAAAGATTGTGGAACGTAATCCGGGCCTACCTCCATACCTGACCTCCACCTACGGGACACGTGGACTCCATGCGCGTGGATTTGGTCGGTGACAGTTGGTGGGCCTAACTGCTAACTTCAACTGCGTAATTTCGTATCATAGCATCTGTAGAAACAAATACAACATCACCTTTTTCTTTTTTCCTTTTTTCCTTTTTCTCATTCCAACTCTGAATAAAAAAATAAAGGACTTAAAGAGTTGAAAAATCAATCATCAACTAATTTTCTTAAATCTCAAATTTTTTAAAATTATTTTATATATTGTTAACGCTTTTCATAACTATAGGATTAGTATTGTAAAAAAAAAGTAATAAAAAAATTAGAATGACAATTATTTACAAATAAAATAAATAAATTAGAATGACAATTGAAAAAGACGAATGTAGTACTTGAGAAGTTCCATGCTAATTTTAATCAGAAAAAGATATAGCAATGTGTAGACATTATCAAATGTATCATACTATCTTAAAGTAGTTGAGATTGAAAAAAATATAGCCATTAATTTTAAATTATATGTCATGTGACATCCATCAAATATATTAACGTACTATTTCATAAGGTGACATAGAATTTACCAAATACTTCATACATGTAAGTATAAAATTTGTCCTGTAAAATAATCCGATATCAACAAAAAAATGTCTATTTTTCATTGTTTATATTGAAAATTTTAAAAATTCAATTATGTTAAGTTAAATAAAAGAAGTCCTATAAACACAAATTCAAATATTCAGAAGATCGCACTTCGTGAAAAGACTATTTTAATAGGGGAAAGAGCGTAATAAATAATTTAATATAAAATATTCTTTAGAGAAGAAATTTCAAAGCATAGATGGTAAAATTGTTATTATTAGGGATATTATGGATGAGGTGACAGTCACTGGAGCTGTCAAAATGGTTAGCTAGTCAGCCCAGCCTAATCAGGTCAGAAGATAAAATTGGATAGGGCCGAGTTGGGACAAATTTTTTAGGACTGCTGAAATGCTAGTCCAGTCCAATCTCAGACCATCGGATTATCGAACTAATTTCGATCCAATGCATTTTTCGAAAAAAAATTTGTTCAATACCAATTTCCATATAAACACAAATTAAAACTATTAAAAAACTCAAACTTATAATAAAATATGCTTATATAATAAAGAAATAAGACGAGGGACTTATATATTCAAACTTTTAAAATTCACTTTTATTTATTTATGTATATAAAAATTTCAAAAAATGTGAAGGTGCTTTTCCCTTTAAAAAGTAATTGGAGCAAAATATATTTGTCATTTCAAATAAGTTATGTAATTAGTAGATAGTACAATGTAAATGTTGAGCCTTCTATTTAAAATATAAAAAATAAAGTCAGGTTAATTTTGGGCTAAATTGGAGTGGATTAGATGGACTTAATTTTTCGAGCCAATGCAATCTTTTTCTCGGTTGAACGGGCGACCGACCGAATCTGGATTTCTTCTGACAGCCGAAAGAAAGTCTAGAGTGTAGTGAGTAAATAAATGAAGGAGCTGCTTATATATTAGACAGTTGATCTACTTTGTAATCTAGTCTAGCAATAAATTAGTTATTGATGTTCAAAGAATTCTGGATTATACATTTGACCGACTTAAGATTTAATTTATATAACACCACATTGAAAAGTATATATTATCGTGTTAGCATTTGACAAACAACCACATTTCTAGAGTATCAAAATTTGGGGTCGGTCGACAACAAACTCGTACAAATATAAATATTGGTGTCTAAATAGATCAGATGGGGTCAGTGGGAGAATTAATGAGGTTAATGACTTAATTCCCTATTTCTTATTCTGCAACCAAAACAAGAATAAATAATTATATTATCCCTTATTATTTTATTTAGACAAAAATATATTTTTATTTTTTTTCTTTTATCATACAATTAAATTGAGTATGTATACATATATATATATATATATATTTGTCAAACAAAAGTTAATATATATATATACACATATATATAATAACAAACAAACAAGTAACTAAATATATAAAATTAACTACATACTCTCTTCGTTCATAAATAAGTATTATTTTAGAAAAAATATTTTTTTCACAAAAGAGTGTCATATTAACATTTTTTGAATGTTTATTTCAATATTGTCCTTAGCTAAATCTAAGGAAATTTTCATATAAATCTTTACAAGATTAAATAAAGAAGGTTTGGACAAATTTATGGTAATAAAGAAAATATGGAGAGAAAATTGGGGAGGAGTTCTAGTCATCCCACAATTTCATAAATTTCACCTGAAAATTTAAAATTATACTCCCTCCGTTTCATAAAGAATGTCATTTTAGCTATTTTTTGAGAAATTAAGGATTGATATTTAATTGGTATGTTTTGTGAAATAAGGAAATAATCAACTAAATTAAGTAGGTTATTTAAGATAATATTGAAAAATTTGTAGTTTTTTTGGTAAAGTGATATTTATTGTTAAATTTTTTAGAATGCCTAAAATGACATTTTTTATGAAACGGAGGGAGTATTTATTTATGAACGGAGAGTATATAGGGAATGAGAATTCTAATTTTGTGTCGGGAGAGGATGGGAATGGGGAAAATGATACAAACTAATTTTTTTTATTGAATGATGTGTATATACCATTCCCTTTGTTATATCATCACTATCTATAAGTAGAAAAGTTATGTTTTTTAGTTGTATTTTCAGTTTAAAGTAAATATATTAAGAGTATATAAAATGAATAAATAAAACTTTAATTAGTTTTAATAAAACTTTAATTAGTTTTTCTTTCTCCAATCAATTTCCGATTTTTTCTCCAATATTTCCTTTATCATGTCTCTTTCTTATTTACAGATAGTGATGGGGATGTGGAAAAATTATTTTTCCACAAATAAGACACAGATTTATAAATATTTCACATAATCTAAAATCTATTACCTAGACCTTTGATCCTGAATTTGAGTTACCGGAAAAAAAGAGGAGAGTTTTTCTTTGTTCTTAGATTAAGAGATTTTTTTTTTTTAATTTAAGTTACTTCACTTCTTTGTTAGCAAAAGTTAGAAAAATCAATTCAGTAGTATCCTTACGTGACCAAAAATAGAATTATTTTTATTATTTCTATTGATTTTTAAATGAAGCCCTAAACTTAATGAAAGAAAATGAAATAATAGGGGACCAAATATACTCCTTCCGTCCCGACTCAATTTGTATATTTTGACTGGGTACGAAAATTAAGAAAAAAAATATTTTGTGGAATCTTTAATTTTTTCAAAAGTGAAGATTGAATGTGAAAATCATAAGATAAATTTATTTTTTATGAACTGATAAATTAAATTGAGATAAATTGAAAAGGAAAATAGGCAAATTACAGCGGGGGAGTATTTAGTAGGCAATATCAGGTAGTAGACCAAATGCTACTATGCTACTATGCCTCCCACCATTCTTAACTCAAATTACTTACCACCGTACATTAATTTATAACAATTAATATCATTAAGAAAGTAACCACGTGTAATGGTGGGCCAGGTGGCATTGAAGGACGTTGTTCTAGTATATTCAGCTTAATCAAATCCACACTCAACTTAATTAAAATCTGACCCAATCTTTTACTCACAAACCACCGTCCACACTATATCCGTCGGATGTACGCCCATCCCGCCACCTGGACGGCTATGATTGATTCACTTACTTGTTACCCCTCATCCCAGTCAAAACAAATTCTGTCACCTGGGTCACTCTTTAACCCCCGCGATCCATCTAATTGTTTTTTATATTAAAAAATGTCACTTTCCATGCAATATTATAATAATATTATTTTTCCACTCTCTCCCTCAAATTTCTATATAAGGGGGAGTGGCTTCAGCTACCAAAAACACCTCACTTCACAACACTACACACAGATACAGAAGCAGAAATACACACTAAAAAAGAAAAAACTTCGCATTTTTCAAAGCATTTTCGATCAAAAATGGCACCAGAACTTGTGAGTAATCCGTTAAACAGGGCCGCCTCCGGTTTGGTGAAAGCTGGCAGCCTGCCTAGCCGTGCTTACGTCACGTTTTTGGCCGGAAACGGCGACTACGTCAAGGGCGTGGTCGGTCTGGCCAAAGGTTTGAGGAAGGTCGGCACTATTTACCCTCTAGTCGTGGCGGTTCTTCCTGACGTCCCGGCTGAGCACCGCCGCATCCTGGTGGAGCAAGGCTGCGTTGTCCGTGAGATTGAGCCCGTTTACCCGCCGGAGAACCACACTGAGTTCGCCATGGCTTACTATGTCATCAACTACTCCAAGCTCCGCATATGGGAGGTAATTCTATTACTTTACATATTATAGATAAATTTGGACATATATACTACGTATTCTCTATTATTCTAATTTATTGTCTTTCCAAAATATTATTTCCACCTTTTATTTAGTTTTTGGTAAGAAATTTTTCTTTACCTATAGTTTTGCTTTCTTATCTTATGCCATAAATAGAAAAAACTATCTAATATTCAACTTTTTTTACCTGTAATTTTGTTCTCTTTTCCCTCATACCACAATTAGGAGATTTTTGAAAAAGTGTTGCATATACAGGGATGAGATAAGTGGATATATCAGAATAATTTTGGAAGAAATGTAATTTTAAGGATATTTATTTGTGGTTTTTTTTTGCCTAAAATACTTATTTTTTTGGAATAAAGTTGTTTCTAAAAACGACTAATATATAAGAACTGGAATAATAATTTCCTAGACAGTTCATTTCAAAAATTGAAATTTAATTTATTTAATCTAATCATTTTTTATGATTAAATTGCAGTTTGTGGAGTACAGCAAGATGATATACTTGGACGGAGACATACAAGTGTTCGAGAACATCGATCACTTATTCGATTTAGAAAACGGGTATTTCTACGCCGTAATGGACTGCTTCTGTGAGAAAACATGGAGCCACACTCCCCAGTACCAAATCGGGTACTGCCAGCAGAGCCCAAAACGGGTCCAATGGCCCAAAGAATTAGGCCCAAAGCCCCCTCTCTACTTCAACGCCGGCATGTTCGTCTACGAGCCTAGTCTGCCCACCTACCACGATCTCCTACACAGACTCAAAATCACCCCTCCAACCCCATTCGCAGAGCAAGATTTCTTAAACATGTTCTTCAGAGACGTCTACAGGCCCATTCCAAACGTCTACAATTTGGTTCTGGCAATGTTATGGCGCCACCCAGAAAACGTGAATCTGGAGGAGGTGAAGGTGGTGCACTACTGTGCGGCAGGGTCCAAGCCATGGAGGTACACCGGCGAGGAGGCTAATATGGACAGGGAAGACATCAAGATGCTGGTTCAGAAATGGAGAGATATTTATAACGACGAGACGCTTGATTACAAGCCGGATACCGCCGTTGCTGCGGATGGGCTGCATTTGACGGCGGCGCTGACGGAGGCTGCTGGTGTTGTCCGTTTCATCCCCGCACCTTCCGCCGCTTGAGAGCTACTGGCGCCTTCTTTTCCGTTGAGTCAGCAAATTATATATATTGTTTTTACAATTTTTTTTCTCTTTTGGATTGTTGGTGAAGATGGGCTTTAGCTTTTAAAGAAGTCCATCAAGAAATATATAGATTTGTGTAATTTTTTTCTCTTTTGGGGTGGTGTTTAGCTTTTAGTCCTGGTAGGGAAACAGTTTGTAAGACTTCCCTTTATTGTGGCCAGGGTCTTGTAATTATGTCAATATATATAATACAACTACAATTATACATGTAAATTTTTGTGTTTAATTTCTACTGCCTGATACAATTTTAGTTTTTGATAAGAAATTAAAAGGCACGAGGAATCAACAAAAAACCTTCACTTATTAAATTTTATAGATCCCTTAAATCTCTTAATTTTCTTTTACGTTCTTTTGTATTATTGTTCTTTCCATTAATATATGATACTCGATAAGGTAATTAAAAAGTTAGATTTTCTTATAGAAATTGTGTTGTAAGAACAGAAAAAAAAAAAGGAAGCTATAAATAACGCTCATTTATAATATTTCATAAAATTTAAAATTACCACTATAAAAAACGAAGACAATAAATTTGAAACAATCGCGTGCTTATCTATATATGACTATTAGTGAGTTAGCAGTAAGCTATAATAATAGGTTCATCCAAAGTGTGGCTTCCTTTTTCTAAAGTAGACAAATGGATTTTATACAGATTCTTCATACACAAATTCAACCTAAGACATCGTTCTTAAATTAAATTGTAAAAAATTATTCTCATTCAGATGATTTCTGTAACTTTTAAAATATTCAATAGAAACTAAAATTTATTTACGAGGCAAATATAAAAAGTTATTTTTAAACACCATCACACACGTCAACTACTGCGTATTCAATGAAGTGCTGATAGTCTTGACAAGAGCGGGTTTGGCACTGTGGAGGGTCGGGGCAGAATTTGACAAATCGGTCCGGCCCCTGTGAGGGACCAGATCATGCTTGGAGTGGAGCCAATTGTGGGTTAACCGGGTGTAGAGCAAGATTAGGGTTTCTCGTTAAATTAATACACTTAAAATAATATTTTAATTTATAGTGTTTATAATTTAACTAATTAATATAAGTCTTTAATATTAAGTTTATATTTATATTTCATACCCTAAAAACTTAAACAATAATGTACTAAATAAAATATATATGTTAAATAATAACTTTATATATATAGGATATTCGGAGCTGCAAAACCGGTTCGGATATGAGATATTTTACCTTCCCTAAGATAGATAAGAACTTTTGTATTATGTAGTTGATAGGGAAAATATGCACGCCACCTCTGTAATGGAGAGCGAGTCTCTACTAAATAGAAGAGCGATGAAAATAAGCAAACATCTCTGAGAGGGGCCCCACGACGACCTTGACTTTAGGGATGGAACGAACTCAGTTCTGAATATCCAAGGTGTTGGGAAATTACAAACAATACAAAGCAAAAACGATAAACTAGAAGAATCGACAAAGCCAAAAGAAACATACCAAATTTAACGTGGTTCACTAACAACTTGTTAGCTACGTCCACGGCCAAATGAGAGAAACTAATCAATATCAAAAGAGTGCTTACAACATAGGACAAAGACAAACTTCACCCTAGGTCAACTATCCAACCCTTCATCCTAACAAACGGAGACAAACTCGAGTATCAATCAATTGATACTCGATCAAAACCAAACTCTCCTCACTCTATGACCAAATGACTCTAAACCCAAAAATAGAGTCTCAAAACCAAATTGAATATTCTAGACCAAAAGAGTATCAAATACTCAACAAATACCAATTTTATAATATCTCAAATCAACAGACAACCTCTGTCTTGTCTCTCAAATCAAATTCAATGACTGATCAATCAACTTATTCAATCAATTGACCAATACCAAATTCCAAAGGTTATAAGACTATTTATAAGCCCTCCAAATCTAATCATATACAAAGAAGGAATCAATTTAGGCCTAAAATCACGTAGGCCCAAAAACTCCCCCGCCTAAGTAGACGACTCTCGACCGAGACACTCCTGCAGCAGCAATTACCCAAAAAAAACCTGACTCGACGTCTCGGTCGAGACAACCTTCCAACGCCAATCTTCAATTTCTTGTCACATTTGGTCGCGGCCGCGACGGGTCACGACCAATTCCAACAATGTCCAAATCCAAGTCTCCACCTCGATGCGAACGTCAATTAAAACCAAACCAGGTTCAAGGCACAAATTCCTAACAACTCCACCTTGCCTTGAATCCACAAACGGTGTAACTTCTTCGGACAAAGCTCCACCTCAATTTCAAATCTTCTCACAAATTTGTCGATCTTCAAGTTTACTCCAAATATCTTTCCCACCAAACAACGAAAACTCGAACGAGGCTCTGATACCACTTGTTTGGAAATTACGAACAATACAAAGCAAAAGCGATAAACTAGAAGAATCGACAAAGCTAAAACAAACACACTAAATTTAACGTGGTTCAATAACAACTTGTTAGCTACGTCCACGGCCAAACGAGATAAACTAATCAATATCAAAAGAGTGCTTACTACATAGGACAAAGATAAACTTGACCCTAGGCCAATTATCCAACCCTTCATCCTAACAAACGGAGACAAATCCGAGTCTCAATCAATTGATACTCGATCAAAACAAAACTCTCCTCACTTTATGGCCAAACGACTCTAAACTCGAAAATAGAGTCTCAAAATCAAATTGAATATTCTAGACCAAAAGAGTATCAAGTACTCAACAAATATCAGTTCTAGAATATCTCAAACCAACAGGCAACCTCTCTCTTGTTTCTCAAATCAAATTCAATGATTGATCAATCAACTTATTCAATCAATTGACCAATACCAAATTCCAAAGGCTATAGGATCATTTATAAGCCCCCAAAATATAATCCTATACAAAGAAGGAACCAATTTGGGCCTAAAATTACGTAGGCCCAAAAAATGCCCTGCCTAAGTAGACTCGGCCGAGTCTGCCTTGTCTCGGCCTAGACACTCCTGCAGCAGCAATTACCCAAAAAAAACCTGACTCGACGTCTCGGCCGATACAACCTTCCAGCGTCAATCTTTAATTTATTATCACATTTGGTCGCGGCCGCGACGGGCGACCAATTCCAACAACGTCCAAATCCAAGTCTCCACCTCGATGCGAACGTCGATTCAAACAAAATCAAATTCAAGGCACAAATTCCTAACACAAGGGTCACCAAAGGTAAATTAAAACTGGATAGCTAGAGTCCCGCGAGGCGCGCTTTTGGCCCTACAACTCTAAAGTATGACAAACGAGCTAGCATCCTATGTCAGCTCTGACGATAGTGCAGGGGTGATAATCCCAAAGGTCAACTCTAGTCATGTTGACCATTGAAGTAGAGAATGCCCTTGCAACGGACGTGTGATCGTTGTGACATGGGAGCCAAAATACGTACTCTCTAACTCTCCGACAAGAAGTACAGACAACTGTGAGTCTTTCTGACAAAAGATATTGTACCCTCTAACATTGGCGTCGGGTATAGAGGGACAGATGGCACAATATTACTAGGTAGCTGAAATGATCCTTTTAACCCTTTACCCTAGTATGTATAAAATAGTGTTTTATTCAATTGTCAAAATGTTACACACTCTTAACTTTCACTATTACATTGCTTTCTTGCATTCTACTTTGAGCGAGTTGATTTCTGACTTGGGCGTCGGAGGATTTTCGCCGAGCACCCCAACTCTATTTTGTAGATTCATGAACGTCTAAGAAGAAGCGATCTATCTCTGATCGTTGGCAACAATCTAAATATTTCATAGATATATTTTAACTACCAACATATTTAAGCAATGTTGAGAACTGTGTTCAAACAATACCTATCAATAGCAATTAAAAGTCTCCGTCTTCTAGTACATCCATCTTAATTAAATATTATTTTTTGCGCAAACCTTAATTAAATACTAGTAATGCCCAGAAAAAGGAGAATATTTAAAATTCCTACCCACACGAATCTTCTTGTTGACCAAGCAAAAGCAGTCAGCAGAGCAGCACCGCCATGTATATTTTATTTTTCACCCAATTTCTTTGCAACTGCTATAAGTAACCGTAGGTTTTATGCCCCCCCCACCCCCCCACTTTGCGACACGTGTAGTCCATGTTACTAAACACCCCTTAATCTCCGACACCCGCATTCCCACTCCAAACTCCCAACCCCATTCTCTCACCTTCGTTTTACCGACATGTCAATTTCCATCTAATAAATTTCAGGATAATTTACAAATTAGCTGTTGAATCCAGGGATGATTGGGGGAAGTGGGGCGAGGCGGAGCAGAGCGGGAAACGACGGTCTCCTCTTGTACTTCCAATTTTTTTTTTTTTTTAAATGTGTACTTTTATCTAATATTTTTTATTGATATATTAATATATAAGAATTTCCTCCCTTTTACCTTTTAAAGTTCGCTCCCCTTGATTATAAAATTTCGTTTCAATACTCTATAATATAGTTACACAAAGTTGCTCCTCTGAAGAAAGTTCATAGATCTTCCCTGGTTGAATGACTATTTTATATACTTCTTTCATTTTATTTTAATTGAAATTTCAGCCGGTGAAGAATTTTTCTAATTCATTATTGTTTTTTTATATATATTATTTTGTTTTAGTTGTTTTTACCGTAATCCTAAAATATTTCTTAATTTTTTACTACCATATTAAATAGAGAGGGAGAGGGCGGATAATTACTAAGAACGTAATTTGAGGGATCAATGAGAAAGAAAGGACATTGCTGGATATATGTTTATCAACCCATTGAATTCTCTATACATCCGCTTCATCCTAAAACGTCAATCAAAAGAAATGAAGGAACAAATAAGGGAATTAAGACAATTTTAAATTGAAGATTACTAAATATATCTAAGAACTATGTAATAAATTAGAAATATAATTAAATGACTAAAACATAATCATATATATATATATATAAATATATATATTTATTATTTTAGTAACTTTTTTATAAAAAAAATAAATTTTCGTTTTGATTCTATAACTAATATTTTTTTTATTTTCATGTACAATAAGATGCAATTTTTGTTAATATTAGTTTTCTTAGTTTTTGTTTATTTATCACTTGGCTCAATCCATTGAGAATTGAGTCAATCGGATCGTGTTTTCTTTTGAATTACTGGCAATATATTTACACACATCATCATATCATACTTTTATCACCTTTTACACTAAAAACAAACTCCAACAAAATCAAACAATCATTTATTTGACTGAACATCTTTTCCACTTTATTTTCACCAGCCTACAGTATTTCAGCCTTAAATAAACACAACCTTAATGTATTAGAATTTAATTTTATGTTCTTGCTTACACCATCACGAGATCTTGAATCCGCCCCTTGCAAATAAGATCTGGGAGAAAAAATATATACGGTCAATAAGAATCTAATGCTTAGGTGGGTTCCAATTAGAGTTAGAGATTTTTGCAATCGATAGTACAGGTTGTGTCGTAAGCAGACAAGATAATCTATTCACTAACTTAAAGTTCTAACTTCATCAACATATGTGACATGCTTTTATTTAATGTCATGATGATATTATTTTATACGCGTAATATATATTAATTGTCTAGAAAAAAGCGACCAAACATCATTTAAAATTGAGAATTTGGTGAGGATAACTAAACTAGAGAATATAACAAGTTTTAATACATTTAGGGGCCAAATAGTAGCAATAAGCCTATAGATTTGCAGTACGTTGAGCTTAAATAAATATTAATGCCAAAGAAAAAAGAGAAAGTGTTTTTAATTCTTACCAACCCAATCTCGTTGTCACCAGACTCAGCACGCCTATGTATATATCCTACCCGACATTTGTATACAACTGCTAAAAGTAACCGTTAGTTTATGATACCCCCCACTCTGCGACACGTATATTTCAGATTCAGCAATCCATGTTACCAAACACCCCTAATCTCCGACACTCATCTCTCCCATGTTTACGCATAAATCATTGCCTCGGATTGAAATTGCCCTTAAAACTTCCCGACATAATTTGTCTACTTTGATATGGTACAAAGATTAAAAAAAATAAAATTGTAGAATAATTGACTTTTTTAAATGTGGAGATTGAGAGAATGAAAATTGTGAGAGAAATTTACTATTTATAGACTGATAAATTAGATTGAGACAAACAGAAAAGAAAAGTAGGCAAATTAGAACGGATGGAGGTAGTATTTTGTATAATTATATTTAAATTTTTTAATAAATCATTGCTTCTAATATGCAACAAACATGACAAAACTAAATATTAATATTAAATAAATGTATGTAATAAATTATAAATATTAAATCAAGAAATTATCAAAAAACCCTATTGCCTAGATTGGCAAAAAAGACTAAAAATTATTTAATGGGTCCAGAAATACCAAAAGTCCTTCAAATAAAGTAAGGAATAATTTATAAAATATAAAAGAAATAGTAAATCGCTAAGTCTCAACCACTTTTTAAATTTAGTTATTAAAAATTGTTAAAATTTATTTTGTTGATGTATTAACTCATTTAAATATATTTTGATATAATTTGTTAATTTTTTAGATTTGTTAAATATTTTTAAATTCAAACAATTATCTTAATATTTAGGGGCATCCTATTTATCTTATGTCAATCAAGATGTTCAGTGACTTACCTAAAAAATGTATAATGACTTATTTATGCAATTTAAAAAATTCAAGCTTCTATTTAAATAAAAAATAGTGATTTGCACTATTTCCCTAGATTTTATCCTTTCCCACAAATTTCTATATAAAGAGGTCCAATACCCTCTCATTTCATTCACAACAAACCCAAAGCACACCATACAATATACTAACAAATCACTCATTTTGTTGCCTTGAAAGGTATATAA
Source organism: Ajuga chamaepitys (assembly GCA_958295605.1). Taxonomy (NCBI): domain Eukaryota; kingdom Viridiplantae; phylum Streptophyta; class Magnoliopsida; order Lamiales; family Lamiaceae; genus Ajuga; species Ajuga chamaepitys. The sequence continues at coordinate 64,076,804 of OY282499.1, read as the reverse complement.
CGATCAATCACAATGGCACCTGAAATCATGAATAATGCATTAGACACCGGTTTGGTGAAAGCTGGCAGCCTGCCTAGCCGTGCTTACGTCACGTTTTTGGCCGGAAACGGCGACTACGTCAAGGGCGTGGTCGGTCTGGCCAAAGGTTTGAGGAAGGTCGGCACTATTTACCCTCTGGTAGTGGCGGTTCTTCCCGACGTCCCGGCTGACCACCGCCGCATCTTGGTGGAGCAAGGCTGCATAGTCCGCGATATCGAGCCCATCTGTCCGCCGGAGAACCACACTGAGTTCGCCATGGCTTACTATGTCATCAATTACTCCAAGCTCCGCATATGGGAGGTAATTCTATGATAAGAGATGACTCCTGATTTAGTAACCATTTTTAAATTTTGTAAAAATGTTAGGAACTCTTAGTAACATATATGGTGAAGTCCTCACTAAATATTGATGTATTTAATTGCAGTTTGTGGAGTACAGCAAGATGATATACTTGGACGGGGACATCCAGGTGTTCGAAAACATCGACCACTTATTCGATTTGGAAAACGGTTATTTGTACGCCGTGATGGACTGCTTCTGTGAGAAAACATGGAGTCATACCGCACAGTACCACATTGGGTACTGTCAGCAGAGCTCAAATGGAGTCCACTGGCCCAAAAAATTAGGTCCAAAGCCCCCTCTGTACTTCAACGCCGGCATGTTCGTTTATGAACCCAGTTTGCCGACCTACCACGATCTCCTACACAAACTCAAAATCACCCCTCCAACCCCATTCGCAGAGCAAGATTTCTTAAACATGTTCTTCAGAGATATCTACAGGCCCATTCCCAATGTATACAATTTTATTCTAGCCATGTTATGGCGCCACCCGGAAAACGTGAAGCTGGAGGAGGTGAAGGTGGTGCACTACTGCGCGGCGGGGTCCAAGCCGTGGAGGTACACTGGCGAGGAAGAGAATATGGAGAGAGATGATATAAAGATGCTGGTTAACAAGTGGAGGGATATTTACGACGACGATACACTAGATTACAAGCCTGATATCGCCGCCGTGGGGGACTTGACGGCGGTTCTGACGGAGGCTGGTGTTGTTCATATTATCGCCGCCCCTTCTGCCGCTTAAGCTTGCTTCTATTAGTTCGTATGTAGTGAGAGTTGGAGGGACTTGAGCTATTAACATAGTCCCCCTTCCATAGAGAAATATATATTATATTGGTTAATTTGCTAGTTTTTTTAATTAGGCTTTAGTCCTACTATAGGAAATCGAGTTTGTATAATTGTATCGATTTCTCTTGGGTGTTGTACAATAGAGTGAACATATATACTATTATATTATATTATATAAACGAATCGAATACAGTAGTGAATTTTGCGTATTCATTTAAATGAAAGCATTGTACTATAATATTATTCTTTTGTATTTTTTAATTTTTTCAGTATCTTTTTCTTTTTTATGCATATTATTTTTAATGTGATACAGATTTTATTTTAAATTTTTTTTTCCTTCTCTTTTATATATTTCATTTGAATGGTCAGCAATGTAGTTTAAATGAACAAAGCTGTCTAAAATAGTACCCGTGTAAGATTCATGCTGTGAGATCAAAAAAATTTCATAAAAGAAAGTCTTGAAATCAGGAAAAATTAAATATTAGAGGACTTCAATTGTAAACGCCTAATCGGAGCTGACAAAAATGCAACTAGATCAAATATAATGGACTAAAATCATACACGTGTCCATAGATTGTTCTAGTTTAATATTAAGGGAGATTATTGTAGTATCACCTTTACAGGAGAAAATTGCACTTTTGGTTCCACAAGACATATCACATGTCCGTTAAATGACGTCATACATATTTTTGTCTTAATATTAAACAAATTTAATTTAAAAAAATAAAAGGAAAAACCTCAATTAAGCCCAAAAAGGAACAACCCAAATTCCAAAAACCCTAATCTCCCAAAATTCATCCCCAATTCCTGAAGCTCCAGCTGGTTTTCCGTTTGAAATCAGAGACATTCCTGGTGAATCGACAATCAAATTAACCAAGGAATCTGAAACAGAGAAAATCGTTATCGAGGTAAACGAAGCTTAGAACCCGAAGAACAAAAACGTCGAAGGAATTTTCATGTCGGGCCAATGCAGATTCTATTGCAATCAACTCCATAAAATTTGAGGGATCGCCTACACATATTGAGGGTCCTTCGACTCTCAGATTTTCTGGGGATGAGGGTAATCTAGTTCTGGAAGAATATTGGAGAACGATGGTTCTGCGAGAGAGGGGGTTGATTATGTCCTAATATCTGAGATTATTTGTTTGCTTGCAGATTCATTGACCTCGATACGACCATCTTACTGGCAGAGGATCTAGTTTTTTAGGGATATGAAGGTTGTTTTTGCTCTTATTGATGTTCCGCTCGGATTTCATATTTTATCAGTAGTTAGTGTTACAATTTTGTTATATCTTAGCTGCTTATAACTCAAATATCTGGTCCAATTCACAAGTTTGAACTGGGATATCAGTGCACGGAGGTGCGTGTCAATACTCTGAGCTTCTTTTACATCTTTGTGTTGTATAATCCATTAATCTTGTGATCAAATTCGAATTATATTTCAGGGGAATGATTTAGCTTCCCTCTGCTATATATTAGAGTTCTGGTTAAATAATGCATGGTAAAACTGATCATTTTATTTTCTTCTGCTAAACTTAAGACATCCATGAGTTTGGTGTGATAATTGATTTCCTTAACCATTTAAGATATATTCGTGTGGAGTTAAGTGAATCGAGTTTGACATAGAGCTTTGGAGAATAATGTCTCATGAATCATCTAATGGTGATTGCTAACTGCATATCCTGAGTTAGTATGTTTTATAGCATATGTTGCACTGTTGTACATCTTTCGAATAATAAGAGTAAGGAGGAGATGGAAAATGCGTGAGAAATAGATCAAATAATGAATCCTAATGCTACGTTACATTTATTTTTTTTTTTTTTTTATATTAGATTCTATCAACGATTACAAAGGACAAGAATGTGTTTGATTATGATCGAAAATGCAACAAAATTTGGGACTGAAAGTGGTTTTTTTTATGGGACCAAAAATGCAAAAAGCCTATGGACTAAAAGTGCTTGCAACGTTAACGAAAAACGTGACGTTGAGACCAAAAGTGCTAGGATTTGAATTTATAAGATCAAAAGTAAAAACATTAGGACCATAGTGCAATTGTTCCGTGTCCTGTGAGACCAAAAGTACAATTTTCTCATCGTTACAGTTAGTACTTTAGGTCCAATTTAGGTTTTTTGAGTAATAGGTCCAATTTAGGTTGTTTGTTAGTTAATGTTATAATTTTATTATTTTTTTTAGTTTTTTAGCGGAACTACAGGGAGGCCTGTTTCTTGGCCTTTTACTATATTATTATAAGGACGTCCCATTATTTTATGTAAAAATTAGTCTATTTTGAGATAGTCTTAAATTTGGTTTGAACAAGATTATGCCGCTAATTTTGAAGATTGCATTAAACATTTCAATATTATAATATATCAACTAACGCGAGGAATTACTTAATACTCCCTCTATTCCGCTTAATTTTGCATGTATGGACGGATACGTATATTAAGAAAAAATTATCTTTGTCTTTTGCTTGAGTTTTTTTTAAAAGTGAAAATTGAGGATGGAAATTATAAGAAAATTTCAATTTTAAGGTGTGCAAAATTGAATAGGACGGATCGAAATGAAGAATGTGCAAAACTAAGCGGAACGGAGGGAGGAAGTAGTTAACAGGCAGAGCACATGAAATTTTTAAAAAGTAATTATAAAATTATAGTGTTTTTGTGACTGAAGCAAATGAATATTTAGATATATACTACCTATTAAGAAGAACTTGAGTTCATGTGGAAGTTATGAGTGGATATAAAATAGAGATAATTAGTCAATGTTAGTTATTCAACAATTGACCAGTCAATGTTAATATTCCTCTATTTTTTATCCATACCAAGGCCACGTATCCTATTACCTATAATTATGAATATTATTAACATATATTCATTTCACTATTTTAGCATATGAACTCAATCATACTATCAAGGGTTATTCGCATATCAATCCTCAACGTTTCGTTGGACTGATATATTGTAGTGATACGTAGACTTGAATATATTTACAGAAAATAAATAATCCATTTAACATATATATTTTTCCTCAATCTATTACTCATAGAAATGTTCAAACATTTGAAAACAAATCTATCTTGTCTTTTCCTACGTTTGAACTAAGGACCTCAGGCATATGTTTTTTTGGCTAATCAATTGATGCTCACCCTTAGTGAACTAAATACTTAAGTTGTTGGTCGTAGTTCAAGTGAGGAAATATGAAATAAATTTAATTTTAGTGTTGGGATATTTCTGAGTGGTAGAGCATGGAGAAAGTCTATAACAAGCAAGACGTTAAGACCAATAAATAATTAAATTCAAGTATATAAATAGAGATAAATATGACTCAGTAACTAAAAAGACAAATGATACTCACTTCATTCCAAATATTCATGTTTGTTTTGTTCTTCATGCAAATTAAAAATGGTATTGCAAAATGAAAATTAGGAACATAAATTTCGTATTTTACCACTGTAGCCCTATTGATCAGCATAAAGATATTTACATTAGTGTCCATTTTCAATTTATCATGGGGTCAAACTTAAAACACGTATGGTGCATTTTATAAGCTATTTTATATTTTATCTGCCTTTTCATTATATTGATCAAACTTTTTAATAACACTAGTCATGAGTCATGACTGAGTCAGTCAATTCATGTCATGATCATTAAAACTTAACGGTGGATTAGTTATATTTGTAAGAGATAAACAACAGAGGAAAAAAAAAGGACAAACAAACAATCAAATCATATACTCTCTCTGTTTTACATATTTTTCTTTTCAATTAATTGACGTTTTATATATTTTTCATCTATTCTACCAATGTTTTCCTTGGACTCAATCCTAAACTATGTCTACTTTTCAATCTATTAGAGATATTTTGATTTGGTCAAATCTTTAGTTAAGGGTATATCTGTCAAAATATTCAATCCTTAATTCTTTCCTTTTATCCTAAAACGTCAATTAAGATGAAAGGGAAAAGGGGTATATTATAATTTGATTTCGATGAATTCATAAGATATTATAAGCTACTAAATGTATTTTCTCTACTTTTATGGGCTTTCAAATATTTGAACCTACAGTATAATAAGATTATTACAACTAAATCATGATGAATCATAGTTATAAGTTTCTAAATATATTTAAGGATTGATATAAAAGAACTACTAGTAGTATACGGATTTATCACTTGAGTACCTTCTTTATTTTTCCTCTTTGATTAGTACCTGAAGTACACAAGTTTATCAAATAGCAACCCCGGCAGATTCTTTCGGTGAAAATTCAAATTTTGAAAAGTATTTTCATTATTTTCATATAATATTTCAAATAAAATTTAAAAGTTCAAAATTTATTTAAAATATTAGAAATTATGTACAAAAATCTGAGAACTATTTTGGAAAATCAAAAAATTATTTAAAATCTAGAGAATGATGTAAACATCTGAAGAATAATGTAAAATTGGATATTGTGTTAGAAATTAGAAAATAAATAAAAATTCTACAAATGTATTAAAATTTATATTTCAATTCTGAATTTTTATTTAAAAAGATTAAATAATCATAAAATATTTCAATTATTTAATGTATCAAAAAAGAATTAGAACGTCAATAAAATTATTTCAAAAATTCGTAAATAAGTTTAAAAAAATAAAAATAATTTTAATAAAAAAGTAAAATTCCAAAAAAAAAATTGAGAACTAATTTAGAATTGCTTTTAAAATCTAAAAATATTTTAAATGAACTAAAAATTATCTGAAAAAATTCCAATCATTTTTTAATAATTATTATAAAATCATGCAATTGATATATATTACAATTCGGCCATCCCACTCCGACCTCTCAGGCCCATTAATTTTTTAAAGAACTTTTCAAAAAAATTGGATAAATTAACATATTTTAAATATAATATAATGAGTTTTAAGATTATTTTCAGGCATTTTAAATAATTTTATGATTTTATAATGTTTTTGAATTATTTAGTATTACTTTCCATTTTAAAGATAAATGCTGAAACTACTAGAATTTTCCAAAGACGGTTACTGAAATGTTTTCGATATTGAAAATTTATTTACGTATTTTAAATAATATTTAATGATTTAATAGAAATATCCTATGATGTTTTGAATAATTAAAAAATAGATTTTTTTAAAAATATTTTAAAGAAGTTTTATGGAATTCTTAAAAACAATTTTAACCATTTCCATACGAAAATCCAATTTGTTACTAAAATTTTTTAAAGTTTTCAATATAATTTTCAGATTTTTCATAATTATTTTTTTAATTTAAAAAGATAATTCCTAGATTTTTAAAATTATATTCTGAATTTTTTTATTTTTTTCATATTTTGATAATATTTGTTGATATCGGATAAATCCGTATACTTGGGGTGACAATTAGAGGCAAAAAATAGAAAAGATACTCAAGTGATAAACTAGTGACTGCTTTTCATATTATCCATATTTAAACTACATATGCAATCTAATAAACATCAAAAAGAAATTACTTAAAAGACTTCAGTTACATTAAATGCTACACCTAAAAAAATACATTGTATATATAATACACATTTACTTTTATATAATTTTACATGCATATATATGTATATATGCATATATAATTTTTTTAGCTTGGTTACTATTGAAGCATTTTGAAATATTTTTTATATACTCTTTTTAATCAAAATATTTTGATATACTTATATTGAAGTTTACATCTTCCCTTTCCCCTGCACCTCAACCAAACCTTTTGTACTTTTTCACAATTGAATACACAAAGATGTTTCACATTTATCCATTTGCATTTGAAATATTAAATAAACAAATATTTACATATTAATATATAGAAAATATACTTTTATTTTCATATATAATGAATATTTGTTATTTATATATTTACCGTTTGGTCACCCTCAATTTCTAATTTTAGCTCCACCTTGTATACTCCATCCGTTTCGTAAAAAATGTCATTTTAGACACTCTGAAAAATTTCATAATAAGTGTCACTTTACCAAAAAAAATACAATTCTTTCAATATTATCGTAAACAACCTACTTAATTTAGTTGATTATTTCCTTATTTCACAAAATATACCGATTAAATACCAATCCTTAATTTTTCCAAAAATAACTAAAATGACATTCTTTATGAAACGGAGGGAGTATTTGGGTGTATGCCCAAGTATTCTTCATGGTTCAACCTCAATATCTTTGAGAATCATGGTCCAATTAATTAATAACAACGAAAGATATTTGATATATTGTCTACATATGATCTACTATGTTAACGCCGTAAGGGTTGACGAAGTGTTCATAATTATTCACTATACTTGTGCATCATATCATATTTCCACATCAAAAGAGAATTGATATGATGAACATCTATTGTGAATATGTGCTCGTGCTATGCTTTTTTAATTATAATTTTATTATGCTACATCAATATTTTTCTAAAATTGTTTCCTCGTAATTTAAAAACAAAGAAAACACCCTTCCCTCCCTCATAAAATAACTCGAGCCCAAAATCAAATATTTAAGTAATAGATGATCTGTCACATGAACTATCAAACTTCGTTATTTATGCTATATCAATATGGTATCGTTAACAAATACCCACCCAAAACTTACTATAAGTATGCAAAATATCATTTATCTACGAAAGAGAAAATACTACCACCAACTAACCAACTACCAACGGAATTAAAGATTACGTTTTTTTAAAATAATTGATTACCAACAAAATCAAAGATTTGAAAAGGATGTTTAACTGATTAACTTCCAGCAGGACCAAAGTAGCTGAATTTTCTGGGCTGTGGATATTTGTGTAGGGCCCATAGGCCTTTAGTCTAAGTTCCACCTGCCCAGGCCCATTCATAAATATTAAATTAGCCCACATGACATGCTCTATATGCTTTTAACTGTCGGTCCAATAATATTAATTGTACGTGTTCTATTCTCACTAATTGATATTGAGATGTTGTAATAAATGCTATCCTATACTCCTATTTAATTTGTAGAAACAAGGTGTACACTTTTCATTACAAAACAACCTAGGAATTGGATTTGGATTCAAAAAGGTACTAAGTCAAAATATTTTATCAAGTTCTTTAAATTCATTTTTTTAATTAATTAAAAACTAAAAAGTTAACTTTTGAAAAAGTACAACTTTTACCTTTTTTAATTGTAATTTAATTATACCTTTTATTAATTTGTAATTTAATGCATGAATTTTTTAAAAAGAATTGTAGTCTAATACATTTCGTGACTTTTGGATAGATATTCATGACACATTTCCTAGAGCTCGAACTTTCTACTAATATTATAATATAATTCGATATATTTTTCATTTACTTGAATACACACAATTTATCATATATACTTATATATTTAGTTTACAATTATTTTGATGTATTTAAAGATTTGAGATGAGTTTTCTCTTCACTAAGTGAAGTTGTAAGCAGTTGTAAGAGTTTCTCATGCTAGTGTAAATTTATCCTAAAATCGTCATATATATTGAAGATTATCTCTATTGAACATTTATCTGGGTACTTAAATATACTATGGAGACTGTGTTACTGTTGAATGTTGACAAATTTAACACAATTGTAGTGGGTGATGGATTTGTATAGGCTAGACACATCTTAAAAGATGTTATATTTAAAGATATAAATTCCTCCTACTACAATGCAAATGGTTTTGATGATTTCACCTCATAGGATACAAAACTTATTTCACTTATAATCCAAAAGTTGCACTCTCTCGGATTATATGGAGCAAAAATCGCAAAGTTTATTTAAATAAATAAATAAATATGAGAGAAATCGTGTGGAGGAATTAAGTTCTCGTCAAGTCTTTCTGAATTGATTAATCTCTTGGGTATATAGTTTTGAAAAGTTGTTTGAATGGACGCATCTAAAACAATAAGGTGTCTCTTCATGAATGATTGTAATGAATTTGCACCTATTCATTTAACCAACAACTCACTCGCACCCTTAAGATCATCACAAATGAGGTCCTCTATTCCAATTTGTGTTTCATCTCTTATTCCAACTTTATGAGTATGTGCACATGTTTATGTGTGATGTCATAGTGGTGTCATTTTGTACACGTGGCATGTATTAATGGTGTTGGAATAGATGATGAAACACCATTTGGAATAAAGGATCTTATTCGGAATCATCACACGTACATCTCTTCCTCACACCTCTTCAATTAATTTAATTTATTTCTCTCTCTCTATACTTCTAAAATATATAAGCACTAATTAATACTCCCTCCGTTCCAAAATAGATGATGTTTTAGAAAAAAACAGAATAATTAAGAAGCAAATATATTACCAAATATAACCCCCTAAAATTTGTGCAGATAAGATTTAATGATATCAAATGTGAGTGGGAGGTTGAAAAGTCAAAGATATTTTTGGATTTACATAGGGGTAAAATAGAGAGAAATGGTAAAAAAGACCTAGAACATCAATTATTTTGAAATTTGTTTAAGAAGCTAAAACATCATCTATTTTGAAACGAAGGGAGTATAAAATATTAATGCATGAATGTATGAACGGACTTTAATGTGACGCATATTTTATCTAAATATTTTATATACAACAGTTACTACGTATATTTAACAGTAACGATTATTAGAAATATTCTTGGTTACAATTTTTAACAAGAAGTCGTCGATAAACTGCATAAAAATCGTATAGAATAGTAGCACTGCACTTTTTTGTATCAATAACGTGAAATCAAAATAAAAGTAAAAATAAAAAATACCCGATCTTAGCAAAAACATGAAATAAAATAATAAAATATAAATCATCCATGCATACCCAAATTACTGTATATAAGTGATTGTGAAATTAAAATAAATAATGAATTCAATAACTAGTCAAGTAACTGTAATAACTAAATTACTGAGATAAAAATCGGTTATTGTATCATAAATATATGAGAACGATATGCTAAATATAAGAAGGGTGTGAAAGTTGAGTTGGTTAATTTTAAATAAGGCAAAATCTTGTGTGCATGTGATGTCAGGGCCGGAGCTAGTACCGGCTTGTACCGGGCTTCAGCCCAGTGCAAAATTGGTGGAACCTTAATTTTAAATGTATAATTTTTATTTTTTTTATTATTTAGTACTCTAAATTTTAACTAAGCCCACCCCATTTAAGTTGCAACTTCACCTCTCAGCCCACCCCATTTATAAATCATGGATCTGCCCCATTTATAAATCATGGATCATAGGTTTATTGTACATCAATTCAAATTAAAACATGAAACTCAAAAAATGCACTCAATTATGATTAATAGTGATTTTCGCGTCCATCAAACTGCTTTTGCTCGTAACCCAGTGAACGTATATTATTAGGCAACAAAATATATACTATTAGACAAATAATATATTATTCAAAAAAAATTATTGTACCTGTAACTCATAAACGTATACTATTAGACAACATAATATATACTATTAGGCAACAAAATATATACTATTAGACCAAAAATTTAAAAAAAAAAAATCGCGCACGGATCGGGCCAACAACAACGGGTCGCACGTGGATCTCAATGTGGGCTGGTGTACAATAAGCCTATGGTGCATCATATGAACACAAGTGTTACTCTTTAAATAATGGGAACTGATATTATCTCGATATCTAGGTATTGAGGGTCCGCTTAGTTGCAAATCATCAATGACAATGGTAATGAGTATGAATAAGGGGTCAATCATAGTATGAAATGAAATGAGGAATTGTTAATAAAAATGGGTAATGATTAACTTATTTATTATGTACCAAGCACTATAAACGGGAATCAGTCATCATTTCTTACAGCTAAACTCCTCAATCAAGCGAAACCTGAATTGTTACCTTACAGTCAGAATTTATTTATCATTTCATTATGATATGCAAAATTCATTGCAGCAATGTAACATACCCGTGAATTTGAACGATTTTAAGTTGTGTTTGGATGAAAAGATATAAAAGTTAAGATGATTTATATGTATTGATTTAATTATTTTTATATTTAAAAATTCAATCATTCGAAATCCCTTATTTGAATATTTAAATTCAAATTAGTTGATTTGAATTATTTGATTTATTTTCTTTATTTTATATAAGAATAGAGGAGTACAATTAAAAGTGCGGAAGTAGGCTAAATATATGTGTGTGTGAAGTATGTGTTTGAAGTGTATGTAGCGTGTGTGCAAAATGTGTGTATGAAGTTTATGTGGTGTATATGCGAACTGTGTGTAGAGCATGTACTTTGTGTGTGTGTGTGTGAAGTTCGGGTAGTACGTGTTTATGTATAAGAGTGATTGTGGATTTTCAAATGATGAGATTATCGAAAGAATTTAAAATTCATGAAAATTGAACTGAACATTTAGAATGAATTTAAAATCTATTAATTCGAAATTTTAGTCAAATAAACTGGGTTGATTTAATTGTGTGTTTCAAATAAATATCTCAAATTCACTGCCGAATTCCTCCAACCAAACGCTAAGCTTATGTAATTGTTAGATCTGGATTACTATGAAATGAAGCATTAGAGTAATGGAAATTAAATTGGACCATCTAATTAAGCCCAATTTCTCAAACACATTAAAAAAGCCCAATAGCCCAAAAGTATTTTCACAATTTGATATCGCATGGAAATTGTGGTTGTGTGTGATGACAGGTGGGCCAGGCCCAATAAAACTGCCCGCAAGATCGACCTTTGTAACCGATGGATAATCTTATTTTCTGCGACTAAATATTTTTTTCTCGCTGTATTATTATAATTAAATTAATTATACTAAATAGGCTGGGATCAAGTTTTTGGATGAAAAGTGGACCTAGAGTGTGTTTGTTTTAGGTTGTCCTCGGTAGATTTAGAGGATCGAATCTTAATAAAGCACACTCATTAACTCATTTAGCTAAGTTTAGCTCAGCACTTCCCAGTCTCAAGCACACACACTCTTACTTTATTTTATGCGAGAAATGGGTTGGGCCTTATTTGTTTATGTGTTTTATGCTAGTTTATTTTCCGTGTGCTTAATATCCAAAAACTCTTCCACACAAAGCTAAAAGCGGCTAGTTCTACACTGCCCCGTAATTAATATCCGAATATATTATCTGCTATTGAATTGGTGTGTGAATGTAAATCAAAATACTATATCCTTTAATTTTAAATCTACACATTAAATATAGTGGTGTATAACTCATTTTGATATTACCAACAGAGATAGGATAGAAAAAAATAGAAAACTTAAATACCACAACCCCTTCATTAATTTTCTTCCATGACCAGTTGAGCATCTACAATTTCATAAATTATCGGCAACACCACCACCACAAAGTAGCCAAACATTCATAGACCATAATTACTTTCGTAAGATAGCGAGAGCATTCACTACCTAATTTTTTTATCTTGGGTTCGAATCACTTTGAAGGAAAGAAGAGAGTTTTTCTTTGCTCTTAGATTAAGGAAAAAAAAATTAAAGAAAGTCAAAAACTTGGGTGCATGTGATGCACCATAGCTTATTATACACCATCCTATTTCTAAAATATTATTCCGCGCATGCTGATTTATATAAATAAGGTTCTATTTGTTGAACAGTAAACACCAATAGCAAATGACTTTGTGGTATTTGATGCAGCCTTAAACATCTCAATCTTGATGTTCGGATCTCAATCTTGATGTTAGGGGTTCAATTCGGGATGCTGCCTCTAGCCAATGTTTTATATTTTTTCATTTTATCTGTTTCTTTTTTCCTTCTTTCTTCATTTTTTTTTTTCCTTTTCCTTCTTCTTTCTTATATATATATATTTTTTTTTTTGCCCTTTAAATTTTTTATTTTTTAGCCTGTGAGTCTGAAAAAAATTATAAATTGTATTAATAATTTTTATTTTTATTCTTTTAGTAATATTATGTATTTTATAATGCAACAATAATCGTATTGTAACTTCGAAACATAAATATTGTAGAATATACAAGAAAAAATAATCTAACTAAACTTATATTGTCATACATCATAATATATACTATGTCCAAATATTAAATATATTATGTGGTTAAAACTAATTTGCAAAACATAAATATTTCGCAGTGTACTAGAAAGTTAATTAAAGAAAATGTATATTGTCAGACATCATACCGTATACTATATCAAAATATTAAATATACTGTGAATATTGTAAGCTGAAAAATAAATATTGCGTAGTATGAAACAAAAATTAACTAAAACAACGTATACTGTCAGGAATCATAACGTATACTATATCGAAATATTAAATATACTGTGAGTATTGTAAGTTGGGAAAAATAAAAATTTCGCAGTATGAAACAAAAATTAACTAGAAAAACGTATACTGTTAGGCATCATAACGTATACTATTTCGAAATATTAAATATACTGAAGTATTGTAAGTTGGAAAAAATAAATATTCTGCAATATGAAACAAAAATTAACTAAAATAACGCATACTTTCAGGCATCATAACATATACTATATCGAAATATTAAATATACTGTTAGTATTGAAAACTAATTCATGTGTAAAATATGAATAATAGCTTAATAACTTAACTTAATTCTTAAGTAATGTTATGTATTCCATAAAGAAACAATAATTTTATCGTAAATTGGCAAAAAAAAAAAAAAAATCATGGCATAATAGAAAAACTAATCAAAACAAACATATACTCTTAGGCTTTATAATATATACTATGCTCGGAATTTTTAAATATACTGTTTGCAAGTATTATGTCCTCCATAAAAATTTATTAAAAAAAAAAAAAAAAAAAAAAAAAAAAAAAACTAACGCAAAATATAATAATAATAATAATTAATACATACATACATCTATATGAACTAAAAAATAGGTGAAAAATAAAAAGGTGCTGTTAGGATTCAAACCTCCGTTCTAAATGGTGAAATGTCGCACATTTATCAACTAAGTAGATTGCGCGCGCAAAAATAAAAATAGGTATACAATAAGCCCTAATATGCATCTTATGCACATGAATGTCACTTTTAAAGAAAAGATGTCGACTCAATTCTGTTATTTTCAATGGAGATGCTTTTCTTCTTCTTTTTCTGTGAGAGTGATGAGAGAGTCAAGGAATTAATGAAAGTGATAAAAATGAAGTGGTTGGAAGTGAAGAAACAAAGTTGCCGTAAAATTATTTGGCTGTAAACAAAGAAGAATTAGGGTAAAAATGATGACTCTTCATGTAACTTATTTTATTTTTAAAAATTAGAGATTGCAAAGAGAAAAAATATGACAGTACTTAGAATTATTCTTTTAAAAAAAAAAGACCAACTATATCTTTAGTTTTTCACTCCTAATAACGGACTATCAGAATAATTAATCACGTAAATATATTGAAAAAGAACTATTAAGCAACTTGATTACTTACTCGACTAGTACTGTTGCTGCCGATATCGAATGACAAGTTGTATTTAAATAATATTTTAACATGTTTATCTTTTATTTTCTCCGTAACCTCCCGATTAATTGTTGTTATGATATTAACATTTTTTAGAAGAAATTGCAGCCTTTTTAGCCTCCGATCTTAACTGACTACCGGAATAACTAGTTACAGTTACTAACGTATAAATTGAGATAAAAACTATTGAGCAACTTTACATTTTTTCTTTCTTGATCCTGGTGGTCTATTCTAGACCTGGACACCTTTCTTTTCTAATCTGTGCTTCTTGTTGTTCTGATATTAAGAATTTTTTAAATAAAAAATAAAAAAATTGCTCTCTTCAGTCTTGGCTCTTTATAACCGATTACCAGAATAACTAATAAGAGTCACTGACGTAAATATATTGAGAAAGAACTACTTAGCAACTTGAAGTTGTATTGTTTAGGAAAATTTGAAAATAATAATTTACCTCATAGAAGTTGGGCCTGTCGGGATTATCTCTACCCACAGATTTGACAAATCACTGCAAGAATAGAGATGTTGGATATATATATATATATATATATATAGTTGAGGATAGAAAACAAATTTCACACTACTTAAAGACGAGTTTTTCTATTCTATTTTCACGAGAGCTAAATAAGTCCAGTTGAACAGAAGAGTGGTAAATAAACTATGAAATACTTATCTGTTTATATAAATATCCAACTTTTGGAATTGAAATAAAATTTGTTGTAGGTACTTATACATACACGTGTGCATGCACGATTTTTTTGGCGAACGACTATTCGAATTGGTGCACAAGAAATCTTCCTTTCAAATAATGGCGCTAAAGTCATCGAATTGAACAAAGATTTGTAGAAATTAGTTCATCTTTAAAAAATTAGTCAGACAATTGATGTTGTTAATGTGAGAAATTTGCACTTTTGGTCCCATAGGACATGTATCTGTTTCAAAATGGTCTCATCCCTGACACTTTTGACTCCTTTGATTACAAAAGTTGCACAATTGGTCACAATGCATTTTTGTTCAACCCACTCAATCTCCCCCACATGTTCTTCATTCTCATTGGGAACTATAGTTTTGTTCCCTTCTAGAAATAGGGTGAACTCCCTTCCTTTGAAGCTCTGTAGGACCATCCACAGGTCATACTCACTCTCTATTTTCTTCAAGCCAAGACCTTCTATGACACCATAAAACTTTTTTTTCTCCATGTAGCCCAATTGCTCAGCCAAGCCTTCAATATACCTAATTTCTAGGTTCCTTGAATCAACACAATCAAATGTACTAACTTCAATGTGTACTAGTACTCCTTCCCACCTACCAAACATTAAATAAGCACTTTTCAGACCCCACTCAGATTAAAGAAATAGGTACAAAAACAAAGAAATTCGAAAGTGGACTCAAGCAATGGCTAAAATACAAAATGTGGGGGACAAACAATACATAATGGAGGACAACAACACATGGACTTGGACCATACATCAGCAAAGACAAAATCTCTACTATTTTACTACACATTCTCCCGGCCCTCAATATTCGCACACATTATACAACTAAAAAAGACTCCCTAAAGGACAATGTGGGGGGTTTACAATATAAATAGCCCATGAATAACGAGTGAAGCTACCAGGTCAAGCAATTGAGAAATAATACACAAGATTCAGCAAAGAAGAAACTTAAGTTTTTCATAATCTGGCGCAGGATAGTGCGCCATCCATTTGCGTTGCATCGCCATTTGATCTCACCCCAGTTTAGAACACTTTTCGCGACGTAATTGAAACAATGCGAAAACTTGATTAATTAAGTTAGGTTTTGATTAACGAAATTTTCAGTTTGAGCTCCAATTCTAGGGTTACGGATTTGGGGCTTAATTTCAAAACTTGACTAATCAAGTTAGCCGTTAAAACACATTTAATACCCTGTCTTTGTTTGAGAAAAAAAGGACTTCATACGTCATCCATAGGCATTCACAGCGTTTTATCACGTCGTTAACGGGCATGTGAGTTGTACATGCCTTAAAACGTTAGCCTTAGACGGTGTGGGACCAATTCTGCAAATTTTTTGGACTTAGTTTGCAAGAAAAAAATGTATTAGGACCAAGGACAAAAATATCGATTTTTACGGAGATATCGATGTTTCAATTTACGAAGATTTCGGTGAGACCTCGATTAATATCGAAATATCGGTGCAATTTTCTGAAAAATATTTAAAAATTTAACATGATATTTTTAAAATTATTATAACAAACTCAAATACATATACACATCTTAAATTTGATAGAAATAGATTTATTTGACACCTAATTCATAAAAATAAAATAATATAAATAATGAGTGGCAATATAAAACACTTTATGATGGTTTTTCAGTTCGAAAATATTATATTAAAAATTTGATGGTTTAACAAAATATTGTAACCAACTTTAATACATAAATTCATCTTAAAATTATATAAAAAAAACAAAATATTTTAAAAAATACATGTTGTCAAGTGTAAAACAAGATGTTAATTTGGTTTAGTGGTTAGAGTTTGGAGCTCTCTTCAATGGGTCTTCGGTTCAAATTCTGCTCTTGCATATTTTTGAGAACGAGATTTTGGTGAAAACTGCTGGGATGCGCGCGAGAATCTTGCCAAGATTCAGGATGGAAAAAATATTAAACTTTCATCCTACATCTATATATATATATATATATATATCAGTTCAATGATGTATATTACATGCAGGTAATATCCAGGGGTAGGGTAAAATCAATCCATTTGTAAAAGAGTAGGTCTTGGGTGCAGGGGTAGGGTAAAATCAATCCATTTGTAAAAGAGTAGATCTTGGGTGCACCTGTTTGAGTGCCACGGCCGCGACCAAGTGTCTCGCCGCGACACTTCAACATGCATTATTTTTTATATTTGTATAAAGTATGTTTGATATTTACATAAAGTATGGTTGACAATTTCATAAAGTATGTTTGAATCACAATTTTAAAGTGAAACATATTCAAGTCAAAAAATCCTAATATACTTAAGGTATGGTTGATTTACTCATAAAGTATGTTTGATATTTACATAAAGTATGCTTGACAATTTCACAAAGTATGTTTGAGTGTCAACATGAATTATTATTGATATTTGCATAAAGTATTTTTGTATTTACATAAAGTATGTTTGACAATTTCATAAAGTATTTTGAGTCACAATTTTAAAGTGAAACATATTCAAGACACAAAATTCCTAACATATGTATGGTTGATTTACTCATAAAGTATGGTTGATATTTACATAAAATATGTTTGACAATTTTATAAAGTATATTTGAGTCAAATTTTAAAGTGAAACAAATTCAAGACACAAAATTCCTAACATAGATATGGTTGATTTATTCATAAAATATGTTTGATATTTGCATAAAGTATGTTTGACAATTTCAGAAAGTATGTTTGAGTCACAGTTGTGCGCGGCCGCGCCAACTCCACTGCCCAAATTCTCCTTTCAGCCACAATTAGTCGTGGTCGCGAACAAATGTCACGACCGCGACCAAACCGATGCACAATAAAATTATTGTGTACATTCTTATATATGCTTTCGACATATCAATTGACGGCCATATTAATATATATACTAGTAATCCTCTAAAAAACCTGTACTTGGAAGGGCGCATGTTGGTCTTAATAATCTAGTAGCAGTTAGGACTATGCACGGAGTTTGAAGATCATCGTAATCGGATCAAAATTCGGACCGAATAAGTTTCTAACCGAAAAAATTTGTTGACCATTGTCCTGAACCGAACTGAACTGATTATTCTTTTGGTGCGGATTTAAATATTTTTCAATTTTTCGAACTGAAAATCATATTGAACCGTACTGAGTCCTTAACAAAATAAACAACTAATAATAAATTATGAATTTAAAAGTATATTATACTTAAAAAATTAATTTAAATAAAAATAAAAATTAAAATAATTCATAATTTTGTAATTAATTACGTTTAACATAAATAATTATATGAACCTTATATTTAATTATTATTTATGTGAACCTTATATTTAATTATTATTTATGTGAACCTTATATTTAATTATTATGTGATTTTCAAATCACAAGTTAGTGAATTAGAAACAAATTTGATGTAATAAAATTATTTATTTTGGTTAAATGTCCATAAATTTTATTCATACTAAATCTGTTGTTCAAAAGATAGAAAACATCACCAGTTATCCGAACTGAACCAAACCGAATCAAATCGTTCGATCAGATCCGAAATTTTGAAGTGAACTGTACCAAAAAAATTAATATTTGTATTGTGCCCTTCCGATTTTTGAATTGACACTGAATACTCATTTCTGAAATAACCGATGTTTGGTATGAATATGAAGATTTTTAAATCTCCAATCCACACCATATCGGGCAGACCCCTAACAACATATAATTGCACTTATCGATTTTTTTTAGGACTCATTTGCTTGATAAGATAAGAGAAGATAGCCTAGGATAATACATTTTTATTCAAGTGTATCCGAAATTTACTTTGCTAGATCAATTAATCTGGGTTATTCACTTTACCCGAAGTAACCCGGAGAATCCTAGATAATTGGTGGAATAACTATCCCCCAAAGCCCCCTGGCTAACCGAATAGGTGTGGGATAAGAAATTTTAATTACTTTTCATCAAATCAAATTCGTTTATTACCTCACTTGTTGTTTTACATATTCGACACTTTTAATATATTGCATTGGCCGAGAAATTTCATGAATTAGTTGCACGGCCTGACAATTTTCTCATATTGCAATTTCCTTATCTTTAAGTTAACTTTTAGTTCGCAAAGTACATGTTGTTCGTAACCTGATCTTTTGCAACAAGCAAATAAGCATTTGTGATTTGCTCGTCTGCAAGGAAACGTGATCGATTCGGCAAGAATCATAGTAATAAAATTCGGATAGGTTTTATTCGGTAGTATCAATTATTCACACTTCGCGTCTTTTACGAGAATAAAACAAATAAATTCGAAAAAATAAAGTCAGATCGACCAAATTCGGTAAATTTCTCATGAATAAATCTGGTTTAATACGTTAAATTAAAACTTTCATATTCATAATAATCTTTCTTATATTTATTAATTATTTCATGTTTAATTATTACTCTTGTTAGTTCTTTTAAATTATCAAGCACTACAAAATATAAATGTTATCTAATTATTACATTTTCACACTATCTATTTAAAAAATTTAAACCACAAGTAGTATAGCTCCTTTTTTATAAATTTGCAATTTATTGTTAAAAATAACTCAGATTGGATTCTTATTAGATCTTCATTTTAAATTGCATATCATTTGAAATACTATTTATCTTTTCCTTTTAAAAAATATTTTGAGTCAAAAAAATATTTTGAGTAAAGTAACTGTGAGTATTTTTTTATCAATTCACAAGTATTACTTTTAGCTATTAAACAAATATGCTTTAAATTTATCTTATTGGATAAATTCAAAATTATAAATTGCTATTTTATTTTACGAGTTTTAAAAATGTAGTACGTTGAAATTGAAAATTACAAAAACATAATTTAAGTAATAAAAGTAAAAATAGTAAAGACAATGTCACATAAATTATCTGAATATTATTCGAGATATATTCGTATGGATAGCTAAATTTTTAAAATCATGAGTTTTACTCATGTTTTAAATTTTTATTTAAAAAATACATAATAAATATGAAAGAAATTGAAAAATTCGGAGAATTTTATTACTATGGCAATAATAAAGAACAAATTCATAAAAATTGGAGGTATGTTAGTTTAACGGTTGAAATTTATACAAAACGTTTCTAATGGAGAATTTTGATCAAAACACACGGACAACTACATAAAACTTGCAATTTTTTTTAAATCAAAATTGCAATATGATTATTAAAACCAACATTAAAAAAACAAGGCAGTTTACACGCGGGTCATCCTTTAAATTGTACATAATATTACCTAGAACATACGTAACGGAGATAGTAGACATCAAACATAAAAAAATAGTTACAAATTGTGCAATCTCTTTTCGCCTTGTTGGATTTTACCAGACAACATTCAACACAAATAGACGTATGTTAAAGTAAACATGAGATATAAATAAAGAATATCATTTTCTAAAAGAGTAAATATTGGAATTGATTATCTACATTATTCCTAACCTACATAATTATCCAATGATATAGATATAAATGTTATTCCTATCTCCGAAAATTTCGAACCGAATTATTCTAAAAATAATAATAATTGTACTGTACACTCCCAATATTTAAAAATGACATAGAATATTCATTTCTAAAATAATCGAAACTTAATAAGAATCTGTAATTTTTTAAAGTTTCAATCCATACCATACTACGCAGATCTCTAACAATATATTATTGCATTAATTTAGATTTTTTTTAGTATGATATTGAGAAGAGAAAAGGATAACATTACAAATGGCAAATGAAATTAATTCTTTTCTCTCTTCTTCACGCTAGCGTTACTTGGAAGTTGTAAAAGTTGGGGTTTTGATGAAGTTGCCTTAATTGGGTACCTGTCTGTCCTAATGAACACAGGCTTTGTAATGGAGGGTAGTGTAAAAAGGAAATAATATAATAAGAGAGAAAAGACAGAGTGGAGAGTGTGGAATTTCAAAAGACACTACTCATTCGGGTTGTTGCAGCCCCAAATTCATCTTCTTCAAATTTCACACTGACAATGGCCGGACACGACAATGCAGAGAAGGCTTCGTCGTCCCACAACCACCACCTCCGCCGCCGCCGTGTGAACTTTCCCGTTGGTTCTGCAGTTGAAGTAAACACCGACGAGGAAGGTCTCGAGAACGTCTATTTTTCCGCCACAGTCATTCCCTCGCCACCTACTGAAAGTAGAACGTCGAGAAGACTCTTCGTGGAGTACACAAATCTGCTAAGCAGCGATGCCGGGTCAGATCCGCTCCGGGAACCCGTCAAGCTCGCGTTCCTGAGGCCCAAGCCACCGCCGGAGGACAATCGTGGAGGTTTTGAACCGGGCGACGTCGTCGATGCTTTTTACAAGGACGGTTGGTGGACCGGCGTCGTGGCCCGACCTGCGGAAAGCCATGACCGGTTCATTGTGTCATTTGATGACCCACCCGACGAGCTCGAGTTCGGGCTTGACGAACTCAGGGCCCACTGGGATTGGACTAACCGAAAATGGGTGCGCCCAAAGGTGATCCAATAATCTCCTCATTTTCATATTACACAGTTCTATTTTCATGCTGCAGCAAAAATTTCTCAGCTGATTCTGCTAACAATTTTGTCTCTGGTGATTGTTTCTAGGTTTTCAGAAATATTATATTAATTTGCTGCTTCCTGTGTAAAAAATTTCTGTGTGCGTTTTCACTTCTAGAACTGTCAAAAAGGGTTGGGCCCGTGGCCCGGCCATCATGCATAATAATGGTTGGGCTTCATATATTAAAGCCCGCTAAGTGGCGCTGCAATGGCTGGGCTGCGAGAACCGCGGCTTTTGCCGGCGGGGCGGGGGTTGGGGAGCCAACCCGCCAACTTCTTTTTTTCATAGTTTTCAGTTTTGTGTCATTTAATTAACTGTTCTAGTCACTTCCTAATTGCTGATATATATTCATGTTTGTACATGTATATTTGTAACATGATTTCTCTGCACTTGGTGTTCAAGTTGCTGTTCTTACAGTCTATGGAGGCTTGTTACTGCATTCCTCTTTCCTGCTTTATATATAAATATTCGAAACATGATTTTCGCTGCATATGGTGTTCACACTGTTACTGCAGTTTCTTGTTTTTGTTTTGAGATGAGCTATGCTATTGATTATTATCACCATTTTCCTAATTTCTTGCATTTTCAACTTTGTGAAGAGTAAAGCAAGGGTGACATTTGGTGTTGGAAGAAGGGTAGAAGTGTCATTTGACGGGGAAGAGTTTCAGGATGCTTGGTTTCCAGCCACAGTTGAGAAAAACTTGGAAGACAGAGAGTTTGTGGTAGAGTACAGAAGCTCAAATGGTGAATCCATGAAAGCCAAAGTTGATTCTCGCCATATTAGGCCTTGCCCTCCTCTTTTCATGCCTAAGAATAGTATCATTTTAATGGAAAAAGTTTGTGCATTCTTTGACCATGGCTGGTGGGACGGTGAGATTACGAAAGAGCTTGAGAACAATCAATGTGTTGTGTTCTTCAAGCAATTTAATCGGGATATGGAATTTGATTCGTCAGAATTAAGACCTCATATGGAATGGAAGAATGGTGAATGGTGGTTGCTAGATGATTGGGCGCATGAGAAGCATGACACACCTGATCAAAACTCTGCAGCAACTCCGGGTTCTATGAATGGCTCTGAATCTCTGTCTTCTCGTCCGAAAAGAAGGCAATACCAGTCTGATTCAGGGTCGACCGCTTTGAAGAAGCATAAGGAAGGTAGTGTCAGCCCTGGTACTGCTAACTATTTGAAAATCTGTGCAGTAGAAATGATGAGAGATCAGTCATTGTGTATTTCGTCACTTGAAGGAAAAAAATTTGAAATGCCAACGAGGGTTCGTTCGAAACGCGTTGGAAGGAACCCTAAAAGACTATTACTTAGAGGGGATGAAGAGAGAGCTCAAGAAGATTCGGCTGGGCTAGATGAGAATCATTTATCGGGCCAAGAGGAAAGAAATGATATAACCAAGCAGGTTGTGGTCGAAATTCAAGATTGTCACAAGGGGAAAGTGATGGAAATTGATGGAGTCCCTGACAATAATTTTGATGAAGAACCACTGGCAAAATTGATTCATGAGATAGTCTCTCCGACTTTAATTGATGATCCAACAAATCAATGCTTTACTGAGAATGAGATGCAACTCTTGCCTTTTACAAAGGACACTGACCTTTGGAAAACTGTCGAATCAAAGGAAGTGTTTAAAAGACTGCCCCAGAAGCCGCATTTCAAGCCGCTGGAACAGTATACTGAAAGCTTACGCGAAGGGTTGGCGTTAGGTCATATGGTAACGTTTGCCAATATAGTCGAAAGGATTTCAAAGTTGCAAGTGAACGAAGACACAATGGAGACACTTAGTGTTTTGGAAACACATGGTTTTGATGTTCAGGTCGTAAGGGAATGTGTAACTAAGCTGCTCGCTGCGAAGGACAGGGGGGAGAAGCTTCAAGAAGAGGTTAACAATCTGAAGAGCCAGATTTTGGAGGGCAATCGTGAGAAAACTCGGATTAAAGAAGAGAGTCGAGAGATTAAGGAGCAGATGAAGAAGCTGCAAGTAAAGCTAGATTTTGCAGAAGCTGCAAGAGGAAAGAAGGAGGAAGAAATCGAATCTCTGCAAGCAAGGTTAGATGAAGCTGAGAAAAACATGAAGAATGCCACGGGTGATGTTGAAGGTTCGGTTTATCTGTTCTAAAATTCTCTTGTGATTTTGGTACAAGGAGGAGCTTCAGTTGATTTGGCTTTTGCCGTGATGAATGACCAAACAATCCATGTTTGTTTGTGTGGTGGCTAAGAATATTTGGCTCGAACTACTGACTAATTGTTAAATAGCTCTTGTATCCATTTCGTCTTTTGTTCTGTGTTTAGTTATTGAAGGTAAATGAAGGATGTATTGCAAAGTTTAGCTTCTGTTTCTGTAATTTTCTGAAAATGTTGATATCTGGGTTTCGATTACTTTGATAAGAAAAACTGGATTGAGGATTCAAAGAAAAAGCAACACACAATAACATACACACACTAGAAGAGGAACAAAAAATGTGATCACAGAGATGGTTATTCAGAGGCTAGAAGTATGTTTTGGATTGATGAAGATGATGGTGGAGTTTGTGATTGTTTTTGTTGAAGCAGTTGGCTCTGTTATTGATGAGGGCTATTCTGGAAATGCAATATGCTGGTATTATTAAGGATTTACCTTTTTGTCTTCCCAATTTTTCGGAGAGAATTTCATGTACAGTTCCAGCTGTACTTAGTTTTTTTTTGGGTGCACGGTAGTACGCATTTGGATTGATGAGTAGATACAAATTGACTTTCACGTTCGGTTCAGAGAGCACTTTTTTCGTTGAGAATTCCTCGTTCCCTTTCGTGTGAATTCCCCAGCGGCGAACTAATTCAATAATGTATAAGTTCATGTGGATAATACACATGACATGGATAAGTATAGAATTAACTGGTTTTTTGTTCAAGAATCAAGATGGGTTACTGATCATATATGCAATTTTCTTCGTAACTCTACTTTTAAATTTATTAGTGACTTTCGGATTTAAAATTTTGCACCACATATTTATGAGATCAATCAAGATTCGAGTGCTGGCAAGTCAATTTTAACCCATTCGTTTTTCATTTTCTAGGTGCGTTTTATCCCTAAATTTTAGATGAGATGTTTAATACTTTTTAAAAAGACTTTAATACATCGGTAAACGTATACATTAACATATTCACGGTGGGCAGGTGAACGAGAGTTACATAATAATTGAGATCTCACAAATCTTTTGTTTATGTCTGTCCTATACTGAGTACTTGTAATGAATCTCAGGCTTCTTTGTCATCCCTCTTTGCCGAATTCCACTGTACATTTAGTGAATTACTCCTTCGTCTAGCTTAAAGTTGCCTATTTGTTTTTTTTGTCCGTCCTAACTAAAGTTGCCACAATCCTCATCCTCAAAATCTAAATTCTCAATCTCAACTTTTAAAAAAGTCAAACAATTGTTTTTTCTTAACATCCGTACCCGGTCAAAGTGACAACTTTAACCGGGACAGAGGGAGTATTATGTTAGTTGTTATCATCAAAGCAAAAAGAAATCCTCATTCCTTAAATCTAATACATTGAAAAATTTCTAAGTTTTTAAAATTTCAGTTCCTTAATGTTGATTAATTTTTCTGAATATGCCCGTGTTTGATGATACGAGACAGGATGATGCGACTTAAATTTGCTGTACATTTGAGGGATGTTTGTTTATGGTTGGACATTGGGACAAATCAGTCTATGGAATTCTCAGTTTTAATCAGGGCTCCTTCTTTCCATACTAATGGTCGTTTTAGAAAAAAATAAAAGAATTAAAGATAAAATATTTTGACAGATATATCCTCCTAATATTAGAGGATAAAGATTTGACCAAATAAAATATCTGTGATAGTTAAAAAGTAGAGATATTCTAGAATTGAGCTAGAGATAAAATGGGAAGAACTGGTGAAAAATATCTAAGGTCAATTAATTAAAGAAAAAAAAGTAGCTAGAACGACAGCTAATATGGAATGGGGAGTAACAAATTGTTTTTTGTTTTCTGGATTGAAAGAAGGATGTTTGCAAGTGGTTTTGTGCACTTTAAGTTACGTTTATGACAGGATTGACTTAAGTTCTAGTAAATGGTTAAATGTGATTTGTTGAATTATTTTGACGATGGTTTTTCTTTTAAGCTGATTTTTAGAAACTACTAGTTGGCTTTATCATACTTATTAAAAGCGCTACTTGAATTTTTGAAACATAAATTACCAAATATTGATTATTTTGCAAATACTTTAATATCGCAAAATTTGTCCAATATAACTTCATTTTCAAGCATTACCTACTTTTTATTTGGCAAATAAAAATTAATTTGAATCACTTCTTTCAAATCACAATTAATTGCAAATATCCTCTAAAAGTTTGTAAGAATAGTTAAAAATATGAAAAATTATTTTGTAATAATTGAATGAGTGAATAATAACTAAAATTAATTATCGAAATTTGTAAAATGATTTGGTAAGCTAGAAAAAAAGAAAAAACAAAGAGGGAGCACAAAATAGGTGGAGCTTCTCTAAAGAAAAGAGACGGTAGAGTTGTATTGAGAGGTACCAGAACAGACTGGTGGGCGAGACGGGAACAAGACAAGATATGTCGTCAAACTGGTGGGATACTAAAATCATGGTGGGTTAGGCGGACCCGCCTAATATATATGCGCACATATATATTAGAAGTAATATATATGCATAATAATCATTACCTGAGAACCCATAAACTATAATTAATTATATATACAATGTAAAATTATAGTAGCAGAATTCAAAAAAAAAAATTATTACTTAAGTCTAACATCTAGAAAAGTCATAATCTGCTCCACCATTTATCAACCAATACATATCAAAATAATCTTCAAAATAATTATGACGGCAAGAAAGTTGTATTGAGCCAATAGCAAATGAAATAATTGCTACAATAATTTTACCTTTATCCAATCAATGGTAATAGTGAGAATTGAGAAGTGGCCTGTCGCTTTTTGTTCTCTGCCGACTACTTGTACAATAATTTTACCTTCATCGTGATATTGGAAGAACTGAGAAGTGGTATGTCATTCTTTGTTCTCTTTAGATTACCTCTACCAGCACCATTGAGCTACAATTACGTGTGAGAATTTTTTTTTTCCTTTGAAAAAAAACGTATTTGTGGTAGTTTATAAGTGAAACATGAAAGTAGTTTCAGTGTTAGAGTTTAATTATGCTATAGAAATAAAATAAAGGAATAAAAGAAGTTGTCAGACTGACCTGTCCCAACTCACTGTCGTCCCCCGCAAGAACCTGTGGCCCACATAGGCTAGCCCGTCGCGACTTGCCACTTAAGTTGCTGTGATATATATAGCCCAACTCACATATTATGCAGGATGGAGTTGGTCAGCCCACCCCGATCTATTTTGACGTCTCTAGATGGATTTTCCTACTCAAGTTTTAGATGAAGTTTGCAAACTTTACATAAGTGCTTATCAGTTTAGAATTTGGGTGGAGTTATGTTCTGTTCTGATGCTTGAAAAAACATCTTCATTTTGAAAAAAAAATGATTACTCGTCAAAAGTTGCATGCCAAATTTTAATAATTTTTCATTCAATTGTTTGAAATCATTCGTTTTTTTAAAACACTATGGCTATGTTTGATTGGGGCTAGGGTGACTGGACTGAGGGAAGTGGCTGGAGTTAATGGCTGGGGATGTTAGAGAGTGATGTTTGGTTGGGTGGCTGGGGTTATGGTTGGAGTGTGAAATTTAATTATTAATTGTAAAATGTGATGTGATATGGGTAAGAGGTAGTTATTAATGATTGAGAGAATAATTAAAGTAATTTTTTGATTTGTGATTGATGTCCCCCCACCAAACTCTAATATCGTGGCTTGGCCAAACCAGTCCAAACAAACATGAGATGGGGTTGGCCAAACTGATGAGAGGTTGGGCCAACCCCAACCAAACATGCCCTATATGTACAAATAATTCTTTTAAAGTTGGGTTCTTACTAGGGGTGTAAGTGAGTCGAAACAACTCGCGAGCCACTCGAAATCGACTCGTTAAAAGATCAAAATCGACTCGAGAGAAACGAGTTGAGCTCGAGCTCGAGTAGATGTCGAGTTCGAGTTCGAGCTCACTGATACTCGGCTCGACAGGCTCGCGAGCTTAATCGAGCTTATCTTAAATTACTAATTTACCCTTTAAAGTTGACTTGATTATAAATATATTCTAATTCTATAAGGTCCCATTAACAACAATTTGTAGTATCATTAATGTTTTCAATTTAAATATATTTTTATATTTTTTATATTTTATTTTTGCAGGAGTCGAGTCGAGCTTATTCCGAGCTCAACGAATTTCTACCGAACCGAGCTCGAGTTTGAAAAAAATGAACTCGGTCGAGGTCGAGCTCGAGCCGAGCTCGAACCTGAAGTCTCATAGCCGAGCTCGAGCCTGCCGATACTCAACTCGGCTCGGCTCATTTACACCCCTAGTTCTTACTTTCAATCACCTTTTGGAGTAAAAACAATCAATCACCCTGTAAGTTGAAGTAACAAACATAGCCATGTTTTTAAATTTATCAATTGATAAAATCTGACCAATTGCATCCATGCAAAAAAAGAAGAAGATTAATCTCATGTGCGACGATAAATGCCGACTGGCGTATGGGACAAAAGTGCATGTTGGTAATACAACTATAGAATTAATCACTGACAACAATATAAATGTCTTGTAGATTATCGTGTTGATTCTCTGAATAGTATGTTATTTATTAAAAAATGAGAAACAAAAATATAAAAAATGGAGAAATGGAAATTGCAAATAATGATACAATAATTGACAACTATGAGACATTTTTAAATTACAACATAAACTTTAAAAAAATTCACTTCATTTTGTAATAATCATATAATTCCTTCAATTACAATATCAGTTACATGGATCTTAGATCCGTATAATTTTAATCATGTACAATTTTTTATGAAAATATATTAATGTTTATGTAGAATGTTATTACTCTCTTTATCCCACTCTAATTTGCCTACTTTTTTTTTCGGTTTGTCCCAATCTAATTTGACAGCCCATAAATGATAAATTTCTCTCACAATCTACACCCTCAAAATCTTCACATTCAATCTTCACCTTTAAAAAAGTCAAAGATTCCACAAAATCTGTTTTTTCTTAACCTCCGTGTCCTATCAAAGTAGACAAATTGGATCGGGACGGAGGGAGTATTTGTTTATACGTATTAGGGTTCATGTTGAAATATATTACTTATTCTATAAGAAAAGTATACATTTTTTATTCAGAACAAGTTATACTACAACTTGTAGTATAAACAATGAATTTTTTTCATGGATCGTCCTTTACCAATACATCTAGTGTAGAATTAATGATTTCTAAATTGTGATTCCATTACCATATCATATCAGATGCAGACAAGCTCGTTTGAAATCCTAAAATCTATATTTGATAATCAAAATGATAGGTTTATCTATCTAGAATCACCCTGTAGAATTTACCTTATCAACCTAGCTACTTGCCGCCACTTACAGGAATCCAATTTTAAAGTTGCAATGGGATTGGGCCTGCCACACTTCGCTTCTTCGTGGCCCAAATGGCTGTCTACAGTCTAGACGTGGCCCGGATGAAATCATCTGTTGCAAAATGTGTATTTTATTTTGTGTTTCACATATTGAGGAGGTGACATATGTTTCATGATTTTATAATTTAAAAAGTTATGGGCCATTGTCACCTTCTCAAGGTGTGAAACAAAAAGTGGAATACACATTTTGGAACAGATGATTTAATGCCAACGTTGCCACCCTAAAACTTGTGCTACGCTCTTCTGCCACGTGTTTGTCGATTAAAAATATTATTATTATTTTTGTTATTGTTGTTGTTATTAGATAGGTATTTTTTCAAATACTAAGATGATATATCGTAAAAGCTAATATTGGGTCTTATTTATTATGATAATTAATTATCACAAGTAATCTTTAATCCAATTTAAATATTGTTCTTCTTCCTTAAGTATCATAAATCATTAAACCATGGACTGAATTGTGAAATCGTAAGTCTACAATAGAAAATATACCTTAATCCAAAAAAGTGGAACCCTAAACCTTAAACATGGAATCTAAACATGAATCCTGAATCCTAAACCTAAATAATGAACTTTAAATTCACAAATCGAAAAAAAATAATTATAATTGGCTCGATTTTGGAGTAGGACACGATTGGAACAAGGTAAAAGTGGGATAGAGGGATCCCATATGAAACCAACAATACATTTTCTTTACACAATTATACTATTACTTTGAGGTAAATATAAGTTAATTTAGGTAAATTAATAATACATTTTAACTAAATACTAAGATATCTATTTTGTGTTATTGTGCATTATAAAATGTACCCTCTTCGGCTTATTTTGCACAATTGATCAAACACAGGTGTTAAGAAAAATTTAATTTAATTTTTCTTTTGATTTTTTCAAAGTTGGAGATTGGAGATTGGGGGTTGACATTTTGAAGGTGAAGATTATAAAAATTAGCTTCTATTTTAGGTATGTGCAAAATAAGTTGAGACGGTAAAAAGAAAAAAAGTGTGCAAAATAAATTGGGTCGAAGGGAGTATTACATTCTTAGATGAAAACATATTGCTATGCCGAAACGCATTACTATACATGCTGAGAAGTATTAATTTGCAAATTAAAACATATTTCCCCTTTTTAAGAAGTATTACTTACATGCTGGAAAATTATTATTTACTTCGCCTTGCAAAAAGGTTTTTCTTGTCCCTTATTGCTAGTTAAAATAAAATTCAAAAAGGTATTGTAAAATAATTCATCAATTTTACTTTTATTTATATTTACAACATGAATTATAAAATTTTGCAAAATAAATTATTAATTAATTTAATATGTTTTACAAATTAATTTATCGGTCATAAAATTGATTTTCATTTAATACATGAGCTATAAAATCTTGTAAAAATAATTCATTAATTTAATATTTTTTACAAATTGGTTCACCGGCCACAAAATCGGGCTTCAATTGGTAATGTGGAGTCCAATTGCTGAGTTGGTGCAATTAATAATATAAACAGTATGAAGAAATAGAATAATTTTTTTTTATTCTAACTAGGCCAATATGGCATCACTATTGCGGTAGCTGTTAATAGCTACGTAAAAGAGCTTAGCAACTATCAAGTTCTTCTCGAAATAGCCACAATATATTTCTTGTAAAATTGAGCGGTTCCTCACCGAACATCATCTTCCTTTCTTCTTCGTTTTGTTCCGCGTGCCTCCAAATTCGATATTGATTTCGTTAAGAACATAATTTGCAAGTTCAACTTGTTCCCCAACTATATGATTAACATTGTTGACTGTAATGTTTCCTTCTCCTTGAAAAATCATACAGAGACGATGTAAGTTTCCGAACTTAGTCGTCCGCAACAAAGTCTAAACCGAGGAATAAGGTCACCATGGTAGTTCCTATAAGATTTAACATTCTCATGGAGCGATTTACAAGTGGAGCTTGCAATGACGAGGTTCAATACATGAAAAAATCATAAACTTAATTTATCAAAATTTTGTTGGAAGATTAAGCATTTTCCTCCACTTTTGTGCAACACCAAACTGAGGGGAGCTTTTGGAATAATAATCAATATCTTTTCTTCACAAAGCCCTATTGACTTGCCAATAAATTTGTGAAGGATTGTCGTGAGTGAAGTTTGAAGTTTTGATTAAAAAACAAAATCTATTTTGTAATCACTTTACTGCTTAGCTGGAATTTTAATTTTAACTTTTTTATATTTATTTTTCATGTCACTGATTGCGCCTACTCGGCATTCAGATTTCACATTAGCAATTGGAATTTGATTTTGAGCCCGGTGAACTAATTTGCAATAAATATTATGTTGGTGAATTATTTTACAAAGTTTCATAGTTCATGTTGTAATTGAAAATGATGACAAAGTTGGTGCATTATTTTGCAATTAACCCTAAAAAAATTAATTTCATAAATACGATAGATATGGTTAGATAAGTTGAAATACCAAGAAATCGTATAAAGGATAATATTGTAGCTTTTAAAAAAATTACTTTTATCAAATTGGTGAAAATAAAAAAAATTGTGTTTCTGAAAAGTGACATTTTTACGGAACACTTTTTGATTTGCAAGATAAAAAGTAATACTCTTTTGCACTTAAACATATTACTTCATACACGGTAAAGTATTATTTTCACTCTATGGTTACACTTAATTTTGGTTGAGTAGTATACCATTGAAGGCCAAAAGTAATATTTCGTCCGGCTCGCAATCAAGGCAAAAATAAAAAGAGACACAGAATCAGGAGGTGACATGTCGTTAGAGCTGTCAGAATGAGCCGAGACTCGTGGGCCGACCCGCTTTGTCCTGCAGAATAGGTGGGTTGGGATATACATATTTTAACCTGCTAAGTGGCATGCTGCAACGGGCTGGCCCGCATGGGCGGCAGGCTTTTGCGGGGAAGGTTGGGGTTGGGGTGGGGTAGCCCAACTTCTTTATTTTTTACATTTTTATGTCATTTGATTCATTGAAATTGAACACTCAATCCTGCAACTACTCACATCTTTCACTTATCAAATTACCACAAATACATCTTTCACAAAGAAAAAAATCCATTCAAGCTAATTATAGCTCATCGACGATGGCAAAGGTAGTTGGTAGAGAATGAAGATTGACAAATGACTCCTTAGTTCTTCCGCTATCTACAGTGATTAGGAAAGGTTAAATTATTATACACTTTTTTCCATTTGACGAATAATGGATTAGATTATGACTTGTCTAATTGTTGAATTAAGTAGTAAATATTCTTTTTTAGAATTTAGTATATACATTTTTTCCATTTGATGAATAATGAATTAGATTATGACTTATCTAATTGTTGAATTAAGTAGTAAATATTCTTTTTTAGAATTTAGTATGTCAATTTACATTGTATAGATAGTTAATTAGAATTCATGATTTCTGAAGGATAATTATTGCTCATAATTTCTTATAATATGCAGGTTATGTAAAATGTATGTTTGGCAGGACCGAGGTCTTAGTAGCCCGTCAAATTTTCAATTCGCCCCGCGCTGCTCCACCAAATAGTGAGCTCTGGTGGATTTTGGCTTGTCCCGCTCGACCAGCTCGTTCTGAAAGCTCTACATGCATGTTGTCAAAGCTGGACCATACCAGAGCAAACACAAAGTTCCTACTACCTCCATTCACAAAACAAGTCTTTTTCGAGAAAATAATTTTTACACAAAAACAAGTTATTGTAGCAAAATATTTCTATTAATTTCTTCTAATATTGTCCTTAGATAAATTCAAATAAAATTCTTTACAAATCTCATAATATTATCATTACCTAAATTATTTATTCTCTCTATCGGTAAATAATGGTAATGACCATTTTTTGGATAAAAAATACAATTTAAAGTAATAAAGATAGATTGTATTTGAGTATTTTTTTCTTTCCGTCTACTAAATTCTTAATTTCATACCTGAAAGTCTAAACTGACTTATTTTAGTGAACGAAAGAAGTAAATTACATCAGCAAAAAGAAAAGAAAAGGAAAAAAAAAATACAAAATTGAAAACACACATGTTATTGGCAAAAATTCATATATATCAGGTGTAGAGGTGTTCAAACGATTCGAATCGTTAGTTTTGATTTCAAACTGTCGATCTTGATTTCGAACTGGCAGTTTAAAAGTCATGTGTGGACAAATTCAAACTGAACCGTATTACAAATAATTTTGTTACGGTCCAAATCGATGGTCCAAACCGTAACCATCAGTTCCAACGGTTTGTTTATATAATTCTTTTTGTAATTATGTTTTTTCTAAACTTTTTTTCTTTTTTTTCCTAATATGTAAAATTAAGTTAAAGAGTGAAAAATTATACAAAAAATGCGTTGAAGGAGGTATTTATATAAAATTAAATAAAAAAATCAGCGGTTCAAATTGAAACTGCCGCCTGATACAGTTTCATGAAAGGCGACCAAAATCGGATCAACGGTAGCCGTTAACTGATCGGTTACTGTTTTTAGAACGGTATGAACACCTCTAATCATGAAATGATAATTAATATAGTTAAAATATAAAATTAAAATTTTATTTTCTATTTATCTATATATTTCATTTATTTTTTTTATAAATATTTATTTAGTTAATATGAAAAATATCAAGACAACAAAATTAGCAGCAATTTTGGAAATTAATATATATAATTTGCTTATTGTAATAAAGCATTCTATTTTTCACAGAAACTAAAATTGAAACTAAATCTATTTTTGTGGAAGGAAATACTCTCTCCGTCCCGGCTTATTTTTTCTACTTTTTATTTCAGTCCGTCCTACTTAATTTTTCACACCCTTAATAAAAATATTTCTCTCATAATCTTCATCCTTAAAATCTCTACACTCAATCTACACCTTTAGAAAAATAAAAATAAAAATAAAATCTATTTTTTTTTACATTCGTGCCCGATCAATTGTGAAAAGTTAGTTGAGACGGCGAGAGTAACTAATAAGACACAAGAGGTCGCCTGTAGCAGTGATCTATCACTGTGCGCATCTACTTCCATGCAACAACAATTTATTTTATTTTTTCTATTGTTCTTTTCTTTTTTTCTTTTCCTATCTCTACTCCTGGAATGGTTTTAATTTAAATTTAAAATGAATTGAAGAGGCGGCGGTGGCTATAAATGTTTTTTTTCTAAATTTTGGCAAATTTTGTATTCGGACCACTATGGCAGTTTAGATATTTTACTTATACTAGTGCAATAACTTTTATTGTAATTACAATATTAGATGATATATAATCCCTGTTGATATAATAATATAGAAAAAATATGTATCATGTAACAGGACAAGAGAATCTTAATTGCAATGGGTCGCTGTTAATTATTTAATTTACTATCTCCATTTTTTTAAATGTTCTTTAAGTTTTTATACTTTGTTTATAAAAAGTTGTTCTTTTAACTTTTATTCTACATTTTTTCTAATAGTACCCCTATAATTACTCCTAAAAAAACTCTAATGTCTAACTTACCATATTTATATAATCTAATTAAGGGCTTAATTGTCTATTTTCTATAATCCTTAATTTTTTTTATCCAAATTTAAAAGAACATTTAAAAAATACGAAGGTAGTATTTCAATAACTACTATATGGAAGTAGAAGTATATAGTTTAGGGTAGAGAGCACCCTACACATACTATGGTAATATACAACGGAAAATGATCTCTATCTACGTTATAACGGACACATTAATGTAGTATGTTACTCGAAACTCGAAAGTAATTAACATCATTTTTACAGACCCTCATGCATTAGCTAGTGGTTACGAGAACAAAATAATAGACGATAATCTCGATTTAAATAGTAAGCAATCATAAAAATCGCTTAAGAGAGTACCACATCCGTCTCGCTCTAACTGTTTTACTTTTCTTTTTGATTTGTCCCAACTTAACTTTTCAGTTCATAAATAACAAATTTCTCTCATAATCTTCACCCTCAATCTCCATCTTTAAAAATGTTAAAAATTCTACAAAATCTGTTTTTTTTTTTAACCTCCGTATCCGATCAAAGTAGAAAACTTAAGCGGGGACGAAGGAAGGATGTCCTATGAAACAATTATAAAATACCTTAAGCATTAGTTAAGCATCGTACTATGGTCTAGTGTGTAATAAAGATCTAAAGATTCTAAACTAACGATGTCTGTGGAATTATGTAATGTGGACTTGGTGAGAAATTAGCATCTGGGTTATTCGGACATTTTCTGGAGACAGCTTTCAAGTTTGGATACAATGTAAGGGCGGTGTTTGTAATAAACCCCTTTTGGGCCTGGCTTTGACTCGGCCCTTTACATAGGGCCTCCATTTTAGGGCACACTCCGGAATAAAAAAGACCGTGTTATATGTCAAAATCCATGACCGTCACTTCCAATTCCGATTTCATGGTAGATCCCGCGCCAATTTCAAAGAAAATAAGACTGGTATATTCAGATCCAGATGCCACCGATTCATCCTCCGATGAACTTGCTAAAAACAAATCGAAGAAAAAAGTGCACGAGGTTGTGCTTCAAAATGGTAAATTCGTCGACAAAAACACGGAATTGCCTTCTGTTCCGAAGCAATCTCGAAGCAATTTCGTGGGCGTTAGGAAGAGGAGATGGGGGAGATACTGTGCTGAGATCAGAGACCCTGTGAATAAGAAGCGTGTTTGGCTCGGCACTTTCAGCACCGCCGAGGAAGCTGCGGAAGCTTATCTTGCCAAGAAAAGGGAAATTCAGGTTGAGCTCAAAGCCAAACGCGCCGCCCGTGAAACACCACCTACTGTCGATTCACCGTCTTCCGTTCTCGAAATACAGACCGCCGAGACCCGCAGCGGCGGAGAGGCAGGTGAAGAGGAAGTTTCCCGGAGAAGCGATGTCCACTTTCCGGTAGGATCTAGGGTTGAAGTTAGAACTGCCACGGAGGATTTTAGTGGAGTCTATTTTTCTGCCACCGTAATTCGCAGTGGGATAAATTCGAAGAAAATCCAAGTGGAGTATCGGAATTTGATGGAGGAAGGGGGATCCGATCCTCTGAGGGAGTATGTGAAAGTGTCGTTGGTGAGGCCAGCGCCGCCATTTGAGAGTGTTGAGGGCTTCGAACCCGACGACGTCGTCGACGCGTTTTATAAGGATGCGTGGTGGGCCGGTTACGTGTCCCGCGTCGTGGAAGGCGGCGACAGGATGGTCGTCACGTTCCAGAACCGGCCCGGTGAGATGGAGTTCGGGCTTTCCGAACTGCGGGCTCACTGGGATTGGGTTGATGGGAGCTGGGTGCGCCCGCAGACCCAAAAGGTATTCACAATTCAGTCATTGCTTCCATCTCCGAGGAAAACATTAAACTAGCTTTGTTAGTTCTTCTCTATTGTTACCTAGCTTTTAGCTTAATTGTTCAGAGTATTGTTATAATATTACTCCCACCATGTCAAAATAATTTTCATTTTAGAAAATCTTGTACAGATTAATGAACTTTGCAGAACAACTGATATGCCCTATTTAAGTTCAATTATTATACTTGTGCCTTTTGAAGAATTGTGTCTTCCTCTATTTTATTAACTGAGTAAACGTGTAATTCTGGAAGATTAGTGGAAATTATACCTTGAATTCCTGTAATGATAAATATCTTGGGACAGAGAGAGTATCTTCTTATGCTGCTGTACTCGTAGATTTTGTAAGGATTCTTGACTCAGTGGTCATTTGTTTGGATTTGATGTATCTCACTAATGTTCAATTTTTTACCTTTCTGAACTTTGAAAAGAGCATAGCAGGTTTGATGTTTGGTGTTGGAGCAAGGGTAGAAGTGTCATTTGACAGAGAAGATGTTCACGATGATTGGTTTCCTGCCACAGTTTTACAAGACTTGGGAAAGGGAGATCTTTTGGTGGAGTACAGCAGCACAGAGGGTGAAGCTATGCAAGCAGTTGTTGATGCCCTCCACGTCAGACCATGCCCTCCTCTTCTCAAGGACGGAAACACTTTTGTTTTATCCGAAAAAGTCGATGCATTCTTCAGCTTTGGGTGGTGGAATGGAGTAATCGTGAAAGCGCTTGATAACGATAGATATGTTATCTTCTTTAAGCAAATGAAACTAGATAAAGAATTCAGTCAATCGGAATTGAGACGTCATATGGAATGGAAGGATGGCAAATGGCTGATATCTTCAGTGCATGAACATCACAACACACAGAAGAAGATATCTATTCGGAAAAAGTCCCATGTGGCTGAAAAGAGGCAGTATGAATCTGATTTAGAGATACCAGGATTGATGTTTGGTATTGGAACAGGGGTGGAAGTGTCATTTGGTGAAGATGTTTGGTTTCCTGCCACCATTGAGCAAGACTCAGGAAATGGGAATTTTCTGGTGGTGTGCAATAGTGCAAAGGGCGACGCTGTGAAAGTTAATGTTGATGCTCTTCATATCAGACCGTGCCCTCCTTCGTTAAAGAATAAAAATAATTTTGTTCTATCGGAAAAAGTTGATGCGAACTTTGACTTTGGTTGGTGGAGTGGAGTAATCACAGAAGAGCTTGAAAATAGTAGGTATGTTGTTTTGTTTAAGCAAATGAATCTTGATATGGAATTTGATCAGTTGGAGTTGAGACCTCATATGGAATGGAAGGATGGTAAATGGTTGCTAGATGATGGCAAGGCTATTTCTTATTTGGCGTCAAAGAAGATATCAGTTGCTAAAGATCCGGAAATGTCTTGTGTGACCGGAAAAGGAAAGCATCTGTCTGATTCGGGTTCTGCTCTTAAAAAATGCAAGAAAAGAGATGTAGAGGGAGCTAATCGAGAAGATAGACATGATAAACAAGTAGAACAAGTTTCCTGTGGTTTTGTTAGTCCTGATTCTGTTAGTAATGTTGAAATATCTGCAGCGCAAAGTAACGGGAATCAGGCATGTAATTCTTCACGCAGGAAGAGGAAACGGGAAAAGAAAAGAAACAAAAACAAGGAAAAGAAAAGAAACAAAAACGAGGGACTAAATATCAAGTTGAAGATTAGATTCTCGTCGGGTACTTCTGCTCTGCCACTTGAAGCTGGAAACACTGAAGAAGCTGCTCAAAACAAGCACGCTGATAAACTTCCTACCATCATTTGTTCAGGAAGTGAGGTGGTTGTAAATAATACCATGGTGCAGAAAAAGAAGTGTAGAAAGCAATCAGCCATTGGAGAATATAATATGAGGAGGGGCAGGCCAAAAAGGTTCCTGTCTGAAATCACCGATCCTCCAGTGCTGGGAGATGCTCAAAATGGAGGTGTTGGTACAGATGATTTGAACAGAGCGGACGGTGATTGGGGGAGAAATTCTGAGGTGGTGATGGGGGTGGGGTTTGATGATGAACCACTTCCAACTGAGACAGACCCTCCATCTGTAACTGATGGTTCAAGACCTTTTCCGGGATGCAATGTAGAGCGATGTGTGGTTGATTATGAGGAACCGAGATATGGTGTTGGGCTTGCTGATGTAAAAAGTGAGGCCCAGCCTGAGAGTGAAACACGGACTTCTTTGGCAGAAAATAGTTGTGTAGTACCAAGGGAGCCACAAAGCTTGGTTTGTGCGGAAAACGTGGTTTCTATTACACCCAATGAGGAGAATGACAAGGAGCCAAAAAGTGGCATACAAACTTCCTGTGTGGTAGACGAATGTTCTTCATCACCAATTGAACCTCAATGTGAGAAAGATTTAGGTGTAATACGAGCTTCTTCGTCTGTGTTAGGAGAGACATGTTCTACATCAGCAATTGAGCAGCAAAACTTGCCTTCCGATAAAAATGTTAAACTTTGGGAAGCTATTGAATCCATAGAAGTCTTGAAAAGCGTACCACCACAAAGGCCACACTTTCAGCCCTTGCAACATCTCAACGAGAGTTTACGTGAAGGCCTGGCTATAGGTTACATGATAACCTTTGCTAGTTTGGTACAAAAATCTTCCAGATTGCGATTGGATGACCCGCAAAGCATCATAGATGACATAATGGAGACACTTGTCGATTTGGAAAAACACGGGTTTGATGTTGGTTCTGTACGTGATACAGTAACCAGGTTGCTTGAGGCAAAGAACAATGAGGTGAAGCTTGTAGACGAGGCGAACATTATCAAGAACCAGATCTTAGAGTACAACGTAGAAAATACTAGGATTGAGAGCGAGATAGAGGAGATGAAAGAGCAGATAAAGAAGTTGCAAGAAAATCTTTCGCGTGCTAAATTTTCGAAAGTGAAGAGGGATGAAGTTGTTGCTTCGTTGCAAGAAAGACTGAAGGAAACTGAGGGGAAAATTAAAAGTGTCCGGAATTTTTGACGGTACAGTTTCTGCTGTTGTGTGAATACAACCAAGTTTAATCTTACTGTCTAATTTTATTGTTTGTTGCTTTAGTGATGAAAGCTTCAGTTTGTTGTACCTGTAGTATTGTTTGTATATTTTGAGCTCTTGTAAAGGTACTAACTTGGAGGTAGATGTTTAACTAGGATGATT
Organism: Ajuga chamaepitys; assembly: GCA_958295605.1. NCBI lineage: Eukaryota > Viridiplantae > Streptophyta > Magnoliopsida > Lamiales > Lamiaceae > Ajuga > Ajuga chamaepitys. The sequence continues at coordinate 64,036,980 of OY282499.1, read as the reverse complement.
CTCACTTCATTCGACTTTTTACTGCTATAAAATTCACATGTTTTATCTTCAATTTTCTGGTTCAGTTTTGGCATGTTTCAAGAATCCGTCATTTTTATCTCTTCATTTTGCTCCATGTGTAAATGAAAATAAACACCCATGTGTAAAGTTTGATCCGATTTTGGAACTTTATGATACATTGTGTCCACAGGAAAAAATCAAGAATAGTCTCGTAACTTCTTACTTTTACGATTTTGGTTTCAGTTCTTATTTTTTTAAATAGTTCATTTAGTCTAATTTTGATCGAAAAATACATAAGTGGTCGGAAAAAGTCATGTGCAGATAACGTGAGCTTTTAAAATTAGGGCAAATCGATGAACTAGCTTAGTTGGCAACAATTAGCTGATTTAAAATTATTTTTTATTTTAATTCACTTTAAAAAATGTCACACAAACCTTACACAATAAATAAAAATAAGAAAAGAGAATACAAAATCCAAATTTCTCTTCCTTAAATCGCGATATACGCAGCTTAAGATGTAGTCCATCGGACCAACACTATATGTTGTGTTGGGCAGCTTTAAATTCATCCCCCTATATTCATCCCTACTGGAAAATTCGGTATGATATCGGTAAATACCGATACCGTACCGAAAATTCGGTATACCGAATTTTATATCGGTATCGGTATATACCGATCCATACAGTTGATTTTGGTAAATCGGAATTTCGGTATACCGAAAATTTACGGTATACCGTTAGAAATTTGGTATACCGAAATACCGAACTACCAAAATACCGAATTTCGGTATACCGACATATACCGAAAACACCGAACTTTTTTCGGTATTTCGGTATATATCGAAATACCGAAATTTTTAGATTATTATACCGTTACCGTACCGAAAATTTTCGGTACGGTAATTCGGTATACCGAAAATTTCGGTATTTTCGATAATTTTTCGGTACGGTACGGGCGGTATTTCGGCATTTCGGTATATTTCCCCACCTCTAATTGGGCCGGCCCATCGAGCACTACTGACTGATATTCTCTAATAAAAAACTATATGTGAGTAGTATGGAGATATATTTGTTTTGTTCACTAAATTTTGATCCAACATAATCTTAGTATGAATCGGCTCAACTTAACATATAATTTTTTTATTTAGTATGAACGAAGAATAGTAAAATTTTAGGTACCTCTTTGCCCTTCCAGACGTAGGACGGATAAATCCAACCTTGTGTTTGAGTTGAGATTTAAAATGATCATTTCATCAACTTAATCCTAAGCATATTGCACTCTATTTTATTACTCGCTCTACATTTCCTGCATAATGATTGCACATTTTTTATAAATCCTACCCTATTTTATTATAAAGCAAACACAAAATCTACACTAATATTTAAATTCGCACGCACGTACGAATTTAACACACTTTATTTTAGGTGTGTTTACTTAAGGCTGGGGAGTGCTGAATCAAATTTGACTGAAAAAAGTTAATAAATACTACCTCCGTCCCAGCTTAATCTGCCTACTTGCCATTTTAGTTTGTCCCACCTTAACCTGCCTACCCCATAAATAGCAAATTTCTCTCACAATCTCCACCCTCAAAATCTCCACACTCAATCTCCACCTTTAAAAAAGTCAAAGATTCCACAAAATCTGTTTTTTCTTAATCCCCGTGCCCGGTTAACCTAGGCAGGTTAAGCCGAGACGGAGGGAGTATGCTTTATCGAAATTTGAACTCCTAAATTTACTGAGGGAAGCCTTATAAACACACCATCTCATCTATATATACAAATACAGTATATCCTTGATAATGAGAAAGAGATACATAATATAAAGGATAGAAAGAAGGAAAGAAAGATAATTTTAAATTTTTAAAAAAATAATTATGGACTTGATCTTCTATTTTATTGACGAAAAAAGAAAAATGGAAAAAAGGGTAGTAAAACGTTGATAGGATAGAGTTGAGAAGCTCGAAAATCTAGGACTAGCGGAAGCTGAAAGGGTGGTGGGGGCTATTTAACATCTCTGCTGCATTCATCCTCATTTATTCCGCAAGGGTTTCCAGGCCCGACAATGGCTCCTCTTCTACACTTCCAATCCCCCGTTCTGCAAATTCAGTCCCCATCTTCTTCTATATAATATACACTTCAAATTTCTCACTCTCCCGCCATCTCTCTCACCACAACAAACCCCAATTTCGCCAACTCTCAATGGTAGGCGTCAGTTGGGATAGTGTTTCGCACTACTTCCAGATAGGAGGCGCCATCGAAATCAGCAGCGACGATGAAGGATTCCGCGGATCATGGTTTGAAGGCACTCTCATTCGACCACCGAAGAAGAATTCCACTAAGTTGGAGGTGGAGTACTCTACTCTCACGGAGGACGAAGCCGGTACGCGGCCGCTGAGGGAGGTTTTGGAGATGGTGCAGATACGGCCGCCTCCGCCTCGGGAGAGTCGCCGCACTTTCGATTGCAACGAGGATGTGGATGCTTACTATAATGACGGGTGGTGGGAGGGTGTGGTTCTTAAAGCGAAGAAGGAGAAGGATAGGTATAAGGTGTTTTTCCGTGTGACAAGAGAGAAGTTAGTTTTTAGGGCATCACAGCTGAGGCTGCACCGTGAGTGGGTCAATGGGGACTGGGAACCGCCCTTGGAGGAGAAACCAGTTGACATTCTTACTGATTCAGTCTCAGATGTGGTAAACACTAGTTCTAGCGAAGTGATTATTTTAATTTGAGTGGATTTATTGAATCTAGTGTGTGGATGATCTTGTACTTTGGTTTGTGCTTCTTATGGTAACTGAGACCAAATTCACTAATATTTAATAGCATTTAGTTTGTTCTATACTTTGGGGGGTGACATTCATTATGCAATGAATTCTGAATTTTGTTAACTTGACTAAAAAGACTTGGTGCTCTTTTGGTATACAGAAATACGATACCTCCATCCAACTTTTGGATCTATTGCTTCATTAATTAGCAGCTGCAATAACATTCCAATTTAGTTAGGAAAGTGATTATAAGCTTATGTTGCATGTGTATTACAGTGAACAGTGTTGTAAAAGTCCCGTCTAGGCGCCAAACTACCCTAGGCGGCATCCAGTTTATTCAGGAGTTAGCCCCATCTAAACATGCGTAGCACACAAGACAGGTCCTAGTATACGCCTAGCGCCCTTAAAACATTCTATTGTATTGTAAATGCATTTTTGTGGTTGATGAGTTTTCTGAGAATTCTAAATTCGCAAGGAAGAATGTTTGATTAGTTGAACATCAGTTAACCTATGTAGACCTCCTATCACTCAAAGGCTCATACAGATGGCCAGGGTATGGAGATAGGAAAACCACTAAGAATACTTGTTAAAAACTTGAAAAGGATCCATCAGATCTTAAGCATCTCACATACTTCAGAACATGTTAATGGGTACTCTTGACATACAGGTAATATGTCCCAATCTCATTAATTGCTGTGATGCCTACATAATCTAGTTTCTTTCCTCTGATCTGTTATATCTTGTATCGGGATCTGTGGGTGTTGAGTTAGCTTGGATCCGAAGAGTATTATCTTAATGCAATTGTGTCATCTTAGTACATCTTGAAAAGGAAATAGGTGCAAGAAAATTTGTTAAGGAAGAGGTTTAATTGACCATCATTCTTTTATTACTCTAAAAATGCTGAGGTGCTCCGATACTAGCATACAATTACCGAGTTAATTGTAAAAAATATACATATGGTGAAGTTGATGTTACAACAAACCAAATTTCACATTGTGGATCAGTTTCTTCCTTTACAATGGAAATTAGGATGTTTGTATTATTTATCTCTGTGTTTCTGAAGCAATATGCTAGTGTTCATATGCTAATTTCTATTGCCTATTAATGCAGGAAACTCCATTTTCAGCCGAAAAGGAGGTGAAAGAACATTATCTTAGCCCAGGAGAGCTCGTTGAAGTCTGTAGTGATGAAGAGGGTTTTCGAGGTGCTTGGTTTGCTGCAAAAGTTGTTAAAACTATAAGCAAAGGCAAATATCTAGTTGAATACAAGAACCTCAGGAATGATGATGACACGGGCTTTCTGAGAGAGGAGGCTGATGAAAGCCATATAAGGCCATACCCCCCTGATGTTGGATTGGTTGACCGCTTTGAACTTCATGAAGAAGTTGATGCTTTGTACAATGATGGTTGGTGGGTTGGTGTGATTTCTAAAGTTCTTAAAAACGATAGATACACTGTGTACTTCAGATATACTGGTGAGGAATTAAGGTTTGAGCACTCTGACTTGAGGGTGCATCAAGATTGGAGAGATGGAAAATGGCATATTGCTTCCAAGGTACTACTCCCCAACAACTCTTTATCTGCACTCCCTTTGTAGGACCTGACATATCTTTGTAGTGCCTGCATATTTTGGTTCATTTGAGACTTGCAAGATAAGCTTATAATATGAAATATAAAAGCACAAATATACAGATCACGCTATCAGTAGTCTTGATTTTGTATAATGTGTGGCAGACGTCAATAGTTAGTGTTGGATTGGCAATTGACAAGAGTAGAGGAGAATGCTTGCATTAAAAGGAGAAAAATTCAGATTTTAATTGAGTTTTTGGTTCAACTGATGCCACTTTTAGAAAGCATGCAATGTTCGATATTAGGTTGATTACGCTGTTCTCGTTCCACATATGTCAACTGTTTGACATAAAGTATGCTCATTTTGGGTGAAATTATTATGCTTGGCCGCTAGTGTATAAATTATTTTCCTCCTTTGCTGTTGCTAGAATTGAATTTCTTTTGGAGCATGGTATACTTATTTACATGCTTTTCCATTACCGTATCTTATTGTTTCTTTACAGTTCATATGCTTTTGATTGTGAATATGCTCCCCCGCCCCCAATAAAAAAAAAAAAAAAAGAAGAAGAAAAGTAGAATATGTTGTAGGGAAAAGAAGGGATTGTACACAATTTTTTCAATTCACTTCAGCTCCGTGAGCTTCTGTCATACCACCTGAGAAAAATTCTGTGAATGATGAAAGAGGTTGGTTTTCTGATACCAAAACTAGACACTGATTCATCAATCAACTTCAGTTCCGGCACACATTTGAAACCTAAGATGGTGCTGAATACGGGTTTCCTTTATAAACATGTCAATTTTTTGTTATCCGTTTCAACCTCAAGCACCATTAAATGCTTGGTATCTGAGCCCTTAGCTTGTCAGTTTTTCTATATTTGCAGAGTGCACCGTTCTTGCAACTATAGATGGCCCTTTTTTGGTTTGTGTGCTTAGCTTTTCATATTTTACAACAAAATACAATTGAAAATTTTAGTTCACGCATCTCATAATACTTTCATCAATTGTTTGCATGCTAAACATTTTTCATATTTTCTAATAAGTGACGAACCGAATGCGTTGCAGGTTCTGAACCTGTAGTAGAAGAATGCTGGATGGTCCGTCATTTTGCTAGTATAACAGCTGAAGTGTTTCTTTTTTGAATTTGAAGCCAAGGAACACTACTGTACATATGCTTCTGAGTTCCACCTTGTGCTGAAATGCTTCCTTGTACCATATTAAAAACCCGGATTTGGATTCTGGACTTTCGAGAAACACTTCTATTAAGCTGTTGATCTTATCACGTCTTGGTTAATAAGGGACAATTTTCTCACTTTGGAATTTTGAGTGTTCTGGTACCTTGCAATGCAAACTTTTCTGTGACATTTTGCCCCGTGAACTTTAATTAGCGGCTAATTTTCATACCAACAATTCTAATCCGTCCACCTTTGGACACGTAGAGCAATGGCCAAGATTTACCTATGACAATTTGCAACAGAAAAGATTGTGTGGCAAAGTGAAGAAGTACCTTGAGTTTTCGATGGCAAATTGCAATAGTTATAGTCATGCCCAATACCTACGAGGTTGTGTCTGGATTCAGTAATTCGAGTACGTATTTTGGGATAGATTTAATATTATCAACTAAATTCATTCAGCTAGTTTAACTATAAATTTTAATTTTAATCAATAGATTTAAATTCCTTCTTCAGTGTTAGCTTATTTAAATTTTGATTGATCAATCTTGATTACAACCAAGGAGGCTTGTAACGAGTGATTTAAAATGTGAGTACTTTGAAATCCTTGAAATCATTTGCAGTCTCAATTCCCAAATCTGTCTATCAAGAACAAACCAAGGGAATTGAAAAGGAAAAAATAGGATAGAAGAGTATTTAGCTTATTGTAATATTTTATTTATAACCAAACTTGTAATCCTTTTCTGAATTTAGTCCCTCTACTCTACCTAATCTAGTACTACCTTGGTCTCGTTCTAACTTTTCTACTTTCATTTTCGATTTGTCCCAACTTAATTTGTCGGTCCATAAATGACAAGTTTCTCTCAAAATCTCCACCCTTTAAAAAAATCAAAGATTCTACAAAATTAGTTCTTTCTTAATCTCCTTTCACAATCTCTACCCTTTAAAAAAGTCAAAGATTTCACAAAATTAATTTTTTTTTAATCTCTATGCCCAGACAAAGTAGGAAAATTAAGTCGGAACGGAGGGAATACTTATTCCCTTTACAAATACGTTGGTCGGGTGAAGTCCTTTATTGTTGGCCAGAAGAGGTTGAGCAATAAGGAGTCGATCTGATGAAGAAATTTGGGGCCCCTTCCTAGTGTTGGTCATCTTTAATTTCTGCTGTAAATTCTGGTGGTTGGAAAAATTTGCATTCAATGCTATTTTTGGGCTTATTTATAGTAGAATATGGACATAATTTGAATGTAATTTAGTTTAGGAGGGAAGTTTTTGTAAACTTTTGGATCTTAGGAATTTTTGGCCAAAATTTCAGGTTGTTGAAATTTTGGTGGGAAATTTCTCCCTAAAACTGTAAATTCTGAATTCCTTTTGTTTAATGCAATTTGGTTTGAACTGTTTTTTTTTTTTTTTACTTAGTTTTATTTCTGCAGTATTTTAATTTCAATGAAGCAAGGAATAAAAAAAGGGTGGAAAGTGTTAATACACTAATCCCTTCCTTAAAAAACTGATTAGAGACCCTCAAAAGTCAAATAAAAAGTTGTCAACTGTTTTTTATAACATTCGTGTCGAGTCAACCGTGCAAAATTAGTCGGGACGGAGGGAGTATAAATTAATAACTAAAAAATAAAATTTAATAATTATATAACTAAATATATTCTTATTAAAAAATAGTCATGTTTATAATTTCCTGAACTTTTTTAGTTATAAACATGATACAACCCAATAAGAAGCAAATAAATATTTAAAAGGAAATTTTAAAGACTAATGAAATGGTCTTTGAAGACAATAAAAAGTTGTTTCAAATAATAAGAATTTATAACAACTATATTATTAGAGATAACATATCGTTACTAATATGTCGTCTTAATAACATTGTCGCAGATAATCCATTTGAGGCGTGTGCGTTTAAAATGTGTGTCGAGTATTTTTTGCCTCAGCTGATTGTTTCTAAATATTTAAAAAATGACCTTAAATAATTTGTTGACAGTTTCATGATAAAAAAATCGTCATATAAACTTATAATTAGAGATAACAATTTTCATTCAAAAAAATATGTCACAAAAAACATGCTTCTTTAGTGTAAGGTTTAAATGTGGAAATTATAATATTTAATGATAAAACAACGTAGAATTTAAATTAGGAGATTTTAAAAAATTATGCAAAAATCACGAAACATCTAGGTGGTTTAAACTTGGCAAAATAATGTAGAATTTCATAAAAATATTACTAGGTGTATATTTCATTATAATATTTACTGATAATTATCATTCGATTAATACATTTGAAGTTAATGGCGACTTCAAATGATGTCGGGGTTGTGGTCTATCTAGGAGGTGGTAGTGATGGGTCACCATTGGACGCTAGAAGAGTGTCATGCAACATAGAATTTTCGGGGTTGATTCAAAACTTTTTCAAATGATTGAATCGATTGTAAAAAATACACATTGAAGGTGTCAACCGCAATAAGTGAAAATAACCAAACACATTTAATCTCAATCAACGATATATGATGATTTATGATTTTTCTTTGGCCCCAATGCAAACAATTACTGTGGGTTTCTTGCACGTTGAGTCCAAATCGGGTATTGCGACTATTTGGGATGAGACAATTAGTTTCGGCTATAATTCCTGATGTGCATACTACACTGCATAATGGTGATCGTAGAGACGCACCTCTAAAAACTGGGTTACATCGCATGCTACATATGTAAATTGGTGGAACCGTAGAAGTGAACATATTGTTTCGGCGCTCTCTATTGGTTGGAATGAGCCGGAAATGAATATCAATTACATGAGTTGGTATGAGAGAGTTACACGGTGCATTATAACTCCAGAATTACGTATGCATGTGGGTTACAAATCGCAAGCAAATTCATCAATCGAGATATTAGTACCACAACTTTACTATACCACATACACACACACGCGCACAATTGTTAAATTTATATGATGCATATATTGGTGTAAAATTATAGGAAAGCATAGTTGAGAGCATGTATCGACTCTCGGCTGATAAGCGAGAACACCTTAGTGTGCCCACCATACGCTCTTTCAAAGAGTTATATCAGCAGGATAGGCCTCACTTCCATGATCGTCGACCGTTGTTTCATCGACAACAACCGCAACATTATCCAACTCCATCAGACGTGTCTTTTGATGCAGACCAGTAGCACAGGAGTCGTAATAACCCACGACATACTAGACACACACATAGGGCTGCTCATGTAGGTATTGGGACTACTTCATAGAATGTCCCACCTCCATTTATGTCTACTACAAGCAACCATATGTTCCCATCGAGTTTTGTATTTTCTTGACATCATGGTGTCAACATAGATGTTGGCTGCTATGTTTAGTTCATTTAGCGCTGAGCCAAGATTTGGTCACGAAAATGAATTATCATCAGATCGTCCGAGCTTTGATTTGAGTATTAGTACAGAATAAGTAGTGCACAAACGTATAAGATAGTGATTCTGATGAACAAGAAGACCGCGGTAGGGGAAAAAGAAAGATATCTAGGCGTCGTTGCTACACCGGGTCTCATTATGGTTATTGAATAGTTTTATTTCTAATTTTAATCAACAATTTATTTAGTTTCAATCATGTGTATTATTCAAATATATTGATAACAAGTAGTTGAACTATTACCTCACTAACATAAATTACTATAGGAGAAAATAAGACAAAGTCTAATGTGCACCAGTTGCACGGTGTAATTCAGGATGGGTACCATGATTTATGCTGAAAGGTATTACATGTATTGGGTAAAGATATTATAATGTAGATGTATTATAATACCTTTACCCAAAACAGTTGATACCTTTAAGCATAATTCATGATATCGTTTAACTCTGATACATTTACCCACATTATATAATACTTTTAGGCGTAAATAATAATACATTTTCACCTATGGCCCGGATTGCACAGATCTAAGATACGTGCAACTGATGCACAAGAAACCTTTCCAGCAAATAAAATCAAAAGTAAGAGAAAATATAAAAATCAAACAAGTCCCACACCACTATTTTTTGTCGTCAATAAAAAAACAATACATAACTCGCGCGTAATAAGGGTGACTTTAGAGAAAAATATATATATTGATAGAACAATGAACTTCAAATTCACCACAAACACTCAAGAAATGAAGATTGAAATCAAAGAAATGAAGAATAACAAAACTGCGGAAACTGATCAAACAAAACAAGCACCAAACACCTTTTACGTGGTTCAGTCAATGTGACCTACATCCACGGAGGATCATAAGACCTCAATCCACTAAAACTCAGAGCCAATTTACAAGATTACAAGGAATTCTTAGAAAACCCCAAAATATCACTCAATTTTGGAACAAGAACCCTAACTCTCTAATTGCACTCTCTCGGTTCTAATTCCAAGGGGAAAACAGTTACAAATTATTTATATCAACAAAGCGAACTAATGTGATCAAGAATCGGACTTCGAATCTTCTAGAAAACGGGTCAAAACTGAACTTGAAATAAATCTGCAGAAAAACCATTGTGGAAGGCCTGTAAAACTGTTGTTAAAGACTGGGCAGTTATAACAGAATCATAACTGCCCTGTTTTACACCCAGTTCTTCAGCCCGACCCGGTTCTTCCACTGCTCAACCCGATTCCAAAATCTCTGATCCAAAATACACTTGGTAACACATGACTTTGATGAAATTAACCTTTTTACATATATAAATATATAATATGAACTCGCCTCTTGTGGAGGCGACACTAAAAAAATCATAACTTTGCACTTGCCTTTTGTAGGGGGCGACTTTAATTAAAAAAAAAAATATTAAACCGAGAATTTGTGAAGTTGGCTCTTGTACCGATGACATTATATGAATCACCTTCATTGGAGACGACTTTACTTATATTAATAATCCCCCAAACAGTACAGTAAAAAGGTGAAAATTTGTGAATAGTGTCGTACTGTAAAAAATTTGCCGGAAAAGAACACAATGAATGAATCTTTCTGGGCACCTGTTAGCGAGAAGGAGCGAATAGACATGGCGCTTGGAGATAGTAAGAGACTAATTAAGTCCACATTCTTATTCCTGGAAAAAATATCCGATCTTCCTCTTTGACTATTCCATATTAAGTTTTCAAAATGTATGTTTTGTAGGATGATTTTCTACTTCATCAGTGCAAATCATATATTTGAAGATGTTGTGACTTTGGTACTATTGCGCTACATGAAAATATAAGTTTGTCAGAGCTTGAGCAGCTCCAGAAAAATCAAAGACTAATATATCGCTCATCTTGATTGAGGTCCAACTCATGCTTGAAAAAAATCGTTTCAAATTTGATAATAAGGATATGGCACACAGACTGAGCAAACAACATTCGGTTCCAAACACAGTTTATAACTATAGCCGAAGACATAAAAAATTGTCGATCTCTTTTCGACCATGTTTCGTTTTGGGTTGTTGATTGCAAGGAAGTTAGTTTTTGTTACGATCTTGCACACGTTGCAGTTGAGCTTCCTTTCTTCAAGGAATGGGTTTCTCGACCTCATCCTAATTGTAATTCAACCTGGTGGATAGATGATATAGTCTATAATACAGTTTATGGAGTGATAGTCTATATTTTTGCTTCTCATGTTACTCATTCGAAACATCAATGAAATAATATTGTTTGGAAAAAAAAAAAAAAAAATTAACAATAAATTGATATTAAATTATTTCATGTAGGCAAGATAAATGTAAAAATGACTTAATTTAATCATTGAACCAAAAGATGTGCGGCGACCAAAACATGTGTTTTCTTCAAAGAAATTAGCCTTCTTCTAGATAGGATATAGTAGTATTTTTGCCCTTAACGAGGAATAGTTTTCAGTATAAATATTAATATATTTTTAGAATGATACATTTATTCAAAACACGTAATACTTTAATCATAAACACTAAAACCTTTCCATAAAAAAATGTCCACGACTCGAAACGCGGATCTTAGTATACAAGAGACTCAAAAATCTTAAACACATCAATTATTCATATGAAAATTGTTATGATTACCAGTTCAGTTGGGTTGCAAAGAGCTTTAACAAATAAATTTTATTGAATAAGTGGAAGAACTGTGTGAATATAGTGCAAGCATAATCAAAAATTATAACCATGCGCCGATTATGATGTGTTAATCTACTCACAAAAACAAGGAAGCAAGTTGTGAGAGAAAAAATGGCTCCCTTTTCCCCAAAAGAAGATTAAGTAAATGATATCCCATAATATGCTTCCAATGCTTATCCACGTTTTCTTGGGCTTTGTACTCGTTTCTTCTTGTTCTATTTAATTTAGTGGGACCATAAATCCTTCTTGACATTTATATTTTGTTATCCTCATTTTTATTCGTATCTACATTTAATTATTTACCATTCTTATTATCAGAGAATAATATATTTCAACATTCTTATTATCAGATAACATGTCATATATAACATCTTACTAAATTTTAAGATTTTTACGAACTATAGATCATAAAAATACAATTATTTGTATTCTTCAAACTTCATATTTGTCTTATTACTACAATTAAGCATAAAACAATTTGTTTTTTCCCTTTACTTATACGATCTTTGTAATTGGTATGTCTCTCTCCATATACTAATTTATCATTTACTTATTCTTCTTAGGGGAAAATGTAGCCAATTTCTCTCATAATTATACTATTCTAGAAAGTATTAGTCCATCCCAATAAAAAAAGTATGTTTGCACAACTAAACTTTATTGGACTTCAATTTGTAAAGATATAATTATCGTAAATAAGTGATATACGAGATCTATACATTTAGGCTAAATTCTGGAGTATTTAAATCTAACTCAAAACTGATTAATTTGGATGGGACAAAATAAACCAAATTACATTAACTAAAATTTAGAAGGAAATCAACAAATTACACCTAAATTAATTAATGGAAAAAGGATAAAGTAGGTCAAATAAAAATTGACTAAAATTTAAGGCACTTTTAACCTAATAATAAGGCTAAACTATAGAAGAAAAAAGACATGCAGCCAAAACAGTCTACCATCTAGACAGATCTAATCGGATACTTTTGTAACAGAGCATATCACACTAGTAACCTAGACTTATTTGACATGAGGAAAACATTTTTTCAGTCTAAAAGGGACGAAGGGATTACGATAGATTAAATTCTACGACAGATTCAGACATCATAACCTTCTATTACATTTGTTCTAAGCGTTCATCCTCCATCAGGTGAACCACACCATTTATCTATTATCAAAACGCACAAACTCACACACCTGATAACTGCAAATATACCATGACTAAGAAGACAAATCTAGTACTTCAGCAGGAGGAGCAGCGCAAAACATCCAGGGCCCATTTTGTTCCATAGAAAGAGGGGTAGGGTGGGGGTGAAAAAAGTGTCAAGTAATTCTGCAAATAAATAACTAGAAGTTACTGAAACCGTCGAAGAAAATCTTTGATTTCATCAATGTAGGGGGGTCTCGTCGGAATTATATGACCAAGCTCGTGTTGGATAATCACCGAACAACCAACCTCAAACAAGGAAGCAAGTTGCCTACTGGCTTGGCAATCTATCTGTCTGTCTCTACCCTCTTTGTTGCCAAATATATGAAGTGAGGGACAGTTGATCGATCCCTCAGCGCACTCTCCCATATTAACAACAAAACCAGAGCACAAAATCACAAATCTAAAATCAATCTCACCCTTGAGCTTCTCCCTGTGTGCACCGACTAAGGCAGCCATTGCAGCTCCTTGTGAGAATCCTAGTATCCCATCAAAGGGCCCCACTTGAGAAAATACTGTTTTCAGGTATTCAATGGACTTTTCAAACCCCTCTGTTTGATGCTGGTACTGAAGAGGGTCGAATGGCGCTTCAGCCATTTTCCACTCAGCATCTTGCTGCTTTGCATCGTAGTTCGAATCAACCAGCCATGCAAACTTTTTATTACAGTGGTTCAAAGTGGATTCATGAGTGTGGTTTTGATCAGACGGAGGAGGGTTGTAAATGAAAGGTAATTCGTGTGGGGCGTCAACAAAGACGAGTTCAGCAATGTTCTTGAGCTTCTTGGCTAAGGAGGCTGTTCTTCCTTTGAAACTGGACGCATTCTGCCGAAAACCATGCAAGCATAAAATTCGGAGTTTCTTGGACTTACATAAAGCTGTCTTTTGTCCTGCACAATACACCCAATTACATTCTAAATAAGCTCCAGAAAAAATGAGGATGCCCAACAAACACGTACACACACACACGAAAAAAAAAACCTTGTCTTCTACAAGAAACCCCTTTAGCATACTACAAACAGCTGCTTGAAATTTTGTGTTTCTTACGAACACCCCCTCAATTGGTGTACTTTGTAAGCAAAACAACTTTTGTGGGTTTTCAGTCATTAAGGGGTAATTTTGTATTCTGGAAAGGATCAGACAGTGTAGCCCACTAAATAGCATATAACCGTCACCAATTCTATTAGAAGAAGCAACTACCAAAAAGTGAAAGGCCAGCAGAGGGTAGAGAAGAAAATCAATTCAAGAATGTTACGAATAATAAAAGACCTTACCTTCACTCAAAAATGGATGGCAAGAAGAGGTGATTTGACCCGTATTGAGACTATGATCGTCACATGATGGTGGTTCCAATACTTTTTCCAGCGTAGATGATATTGATGGAACAGGCTTACCATATTTCTGGCACAATTCACAGACAAAGGAAGAATTTCTTTCCTGCAAATATGAGTTGCAGAGTTTTAGATTGGCTTCTTAACAAGCAAGCTGTCTGGTGTGGATCTTCTAAATGCATCAATTATATCTAAGGATTCGGGTTTATAAATAGTACACACCCGGCAACCATCACAGATCAGCACAAGCATCCTACAGTGAGTACACCGGCAGCGAGAAGAGTAGTCATCAAATGACGTGCCACAAAGAAGACAGGTTCCCAAGACATTAGTATTTGAGCTCCCAACAGAAACCCTGGAAGAAAATAGGTCATAAATTTAGCAAAATACACAAATCAATGTCTTTGCTATGGCCATTTTCTCCCTAAGATAACTTGAGTTGATGGATCTAGTAGAAACGCAATATTAGTGTTTCTTTATCGAAGACATGATTAACTAAATCTTCTTATCGGAGCTTGTGCAGGAGCAATGCAGAACTAGAGTTTTTTTCTGAATGGAAATCAGATCAATGAATATGGACGGATATATAATGCGTACCGATGGTCAAAAACAAAATTCTTTCCTTTGAAGAAGCCTCCATCAGGAAACTGTTCCATATATCTTTGAATTCCACCATATAACTGAAAATAGCAACATTGTGAACAACATGAGCATTCATCACCTGAATATAATATCAGCCCTTGGGGCATCATTTTACAATAAACTCTCATTACCAGTCTAACTCAGGAGAAAACACGATGAAAACATTGGACAGAACGAGATGCAAGGGATGGTAATCCGGAACTCTGTCATTCTCGCAGGCAGTATAAGTGAAATCGGTGGGGAAAATAAACTGATGGTAATTTACTAAAGGATGAGTGTACTTGATGTCAAACCAACATAATTATATTTTTGCAAAGCAAATGAATTTCAATTCATCAGTTTCATAATGCAATGATAAAAGAGAGATAGTCTACCACTACATCTGTGTCTAATGCGGTCTGTATGTTTAGACAATTAAACATGCACTTCATAGGGAACAAAAAATTACTCTCTACCAGCTTTTGGTCCAATGCTTAGTGAACTCACCTGAAAAACATTTTCAAAACCAGCTCCTTTAGATCTGATATAGGCTGATGCCATCTCACATCTGATCCCTCCAGTACAGTACCTTTAAATGCCAACATATGAATATAGATCATTGAAAATGTTTTTCCTGATATAGATGGAGGACGTGCAGCAGTAAAAAGAGGGATAGTAATATGGAGCACAGAAGAAACACATAAGTAATACATGGAAGCTCAGTGGAATTCCCAGGCAGAATCTATACAAGGAATCATAAAATGCTAGTGGAAGGATGAGAAGAAACATTCTGGAATATTTCATAAGTAATTGTAACCACGAGGAGTCGAGAAGGCCTTTTTTATCAAGTATCAACTCAAAGAAAGCGTAGAAAGGGATTGCGAATTCACCAAAAAGAAAAGTGACATGTTTTGGTTAAAGATAACGAAAAAGTAGGTAAAATGTTCTGGGCCAGTTCATAAACAAATACAGTTACTAGTTAAACTTATTACTTAATGCGGGTGTTCAACTGTCAATTCTCATTGCCTTGATGGCCTCTATCAAGGCATACAAAAGATTTCACCTCTACAAAACAAATAGAAGATAAAGCCACATGTTTATCAGAAGGAACTTAAAAATATAAAACACAACTGAACTCAGCTTAACTAGAGTTAACGGATTTGTATAAAGCACATTATAATCACGAAAGCATGTCCTGCTTCACCATAAAAACTCACATAAGGATATTGTTCCCTTGTAATTGCTGAGAATTGTTGTCAATCCAGGAGGGCAGGTCGCTGTACTGCCTAATCTCTGGATCCAACGTTTCGACACCAGGAGTATCAAACTTGCCTATTCGTGTTTCATACAAGTTCCTTGCATCTAACAGTATCAGTTTCTTGTCTGGTATCTCTTGACAGTTACCTGGCGAAAAAAAAAAAGAAAAAAAAGACAAAAACAAAAACAAAAGTTCAACAATGGAAGGCTTGACAAAGAGATTTTTACTGTTATACAAACACTAGGGAACCAAAGAACCATCAACAAGATCCTGGGAATACTTGGGTCAAATCATCCCAGGGTACAAATTCTAGCAACTGAACTACACATAACTCCAGAAACAACTTTCAGAAAAGAGATGGGGAAAGGGATTCATGAAACAAAAGAAAAGTAAGTACCAGAACTTTGAAGGACTGAATGAAATTCAACAGCAGAGAGATGCCTCCCAGCATTTGCAACATCCGGGGACTTCAACAGGGGATGAGAACTTAAAGTCACCAATTCCTATGGACAGTATGATAACCTGTTTCAGCTTCAATGTGAGGGAATGAAAGCAGACGACTTTTTCAGCCCTAATTGATTTAAATAAAATAAATATGGATAAGAGAGGGCACTTTTTAATTTTTAGAATAAGCAACTGGATCACTGCTTTGACATTGGAAATATTAGAGTGAAACAACTCACCCAACCCAAACAAACAGTGAACAGAACGAATAAAACAAAATAAAATCCCATGATAATACTGCTACAGGAGTTTTGCCACTTGTGGTAATGCAGCAGTTTGGAAGTGAACTTTGAGAACATTTTTCTTCTACTGGGATGTGAATATCCTTCTCTCATCACTTTTTGTTTCTTTAGGTTCAAACTTCAAAGAGGCACAATTATCTCTCTCCTCCAACCACCTCCCCCAACACACGCCTGCGTGTGTTAATTCACACAGATATGCACTGACACACCTTAAACACCACCTAAAGCAGATATAGTAAGATAAATACTAGACCCCATATGTCTGCAGTAAGAAGTAAACATTAAATATACAAACTACAACGAGTTTACTTGGTATTAGAAGTGTCAACTACAGTCTGCGCCAGTGTGAAGGATGCCAGTAATGCTACTGCATGTTTGAAGGATTTGGATACTCAGAGTACTCCACCGCGAATTTCGGGGAGAGAGTGACACACTACATTAGAGTTTCTCTGAAATTCACGGTGGAATACTCTAGAGGATCCAAATCCATGTTGGAATTGACTCCGACTAATATCATGTTGGCAGGTTCTGACATTATTGGTCCTACCACTATTATTTACTAGTATTACCCATTTATCAAATACTCCTATGATTAATTTTGTTCCCATTTCTCTAAGAGAACTCAAATGAGATCTATTGATCTGCACTCGCAGCATGAGTCCTATGTTTCTCTGTAAAATATAGGGAGTTGTGCTAGTGACTCAGTTGAGAATGGTGAGAGCATCTCAAATGCTTCCCTTCAACTGAAATAAAGCTAACTGCTTTTGTCTTGATGCTTAGCTAACTCAATAATGACATCAGACATTTCACTAACATTACAGATTGTTCACTAAAAACCAATAATTCTCCAGAAGTACAACAATCTCCTTGCAGTTCCCCGTCGTATAATAATGTTTTTTTCAAAATAAGGGAATTTAAGTCCACAGGAAAACCTAAGAGCAATTCTTACATGAAGGAACATATCTTTTGCAGGACATGTCCAATGTCCACTTAATTACTTATAATTTTTTTATTCTGAAACCATACCACTTAAATAGTCATTCCCAAACATACATTGGGGTACTTCTTGTTCTCCATTCATGTAATCTGTCATACATTAACCAAGATCTCAGTAGTGTTGAACCTTAATACTACTATTTTCAAATCTTTCTTCAAATCGTGCATGCTCATCCATCAAATCACCGTTACCCAGAAACAGCATAACTAAGAACCTCATCTTATATTCACTAAGTCTTTGGTTCATGAGAAATTTAAAGAATTTGGATCAAGGTAAATTGAGTTCTGCATAACCTTGACTATCCGGATAGAGAGAGAAGTGAACCCACATTCTTCGGCTACTTGATCATTCAACGGCTCCGAGCAAGAAGCCAGCTTGAAGTCCGTCCCTTCAAACAAAGCATTGGATTTCAGTGCCTCAATGTGTTTCTCCAGTGCTTTCAATTTTCCCCCAACCTGTACAACACAAATGCTAAGCTCACGAAGAAAAGGAAAATGAAAGAAAATAAGCTGAAACTCACAAAACTTTACGACAACTTAACCGAGTCTGGAAATAAGGAAAAATTACAGTGACGTTGACGCCCTGAGGAGAGAGGCGGACGCGGCCGAGGAGGGAAAGGGAGGTGCAGTTCGAATGGTAGAAACGGTGAAGGTCTTGGAGGTCAGGAATTGCTGCGTACTTGTAGTACAGCAACACCCCATAGCTGTTTTCTCCTCCAGTCATGACATGCGTATCGATGCCGTGGTCCGCCATTGATGAGCTTCTGTAGACTGTAAATGTCAGAAGTAAAACCCTAGGCTCGTTTGGGATGGGTTCGAGTGAAGGCGCACGTCCTTTGAAGCCATGAGGCCGCCAGTTGTATAAGGCTCGAGTTCAACTTGTTTGATTTTTCGATGTGTTCGAGTTCGACTCGAATTTCTAAGGAGATATTTGGTTTGGGATGTAGTAGCATGTGTCACGTTCGATAGGCATATTCACGGATGAAACATTCAAAAAGGTATTTTAGTTTTAAGATATGATGTGTATTGAAATTTGTAAAAGGTGATGTAGTAAATAGGGTACGGATGTGGAGGGATGAACCATCAATAAAGTGAAATACGTTGAGAATGACTCATGTCACATCCGGAAGGGGACATCCCAAAACAAATATCCGCTAAGATTATGTTCAAGTTCAATTCGTTTTATAATTACTAAGCTCACGAATAATTCGAGTTCGCTATGACTAAAACTCGATAATATAATAGACAAACATAATTTGAGCTCAGATTCGTTAAACATGTAACTAATAAACTCGCAGATGTGCTCAGATCGGAAAAGCCCAAGCGCTCATTAATATATGCACTCGAGTTGGTCGCTAGCTTGGATTCGCGAACAATCTCGCGAGCTTACGAATCAAATACCTGCATGCTTGAGTTCGGCTCGAAAATTTTGTCGAGATCCGAATAGTTGGCGAATAGTTTAGTTTGATTACATCCCGTTGTATACTTTAGTTGAACAACTTGTTAACGAGCTTGCTTATTCATAACGAATATTTTTTTTATAAACGAGTAGCGCATCAGAACTTAAATATTAGTTGACTTGTTTATTTGTATGGCGATTAAAAAAGTGCGAGTTTATATAAGATTCATAAATAGGTCCCACACCTGCAACAATGCGTAAATTGATAAGGTTTCCCGCAATAGTTACAAATGGTGATGTATTTCTCGTCTTTTCCGAGTTTAGCTTCTTTGAGAAGTGGACTATAACAGTAGTTGAGCGAGAAGCCGGTTGTGAACCTTGTGATTGTGAACCGCTTTCTCCACCATGCCACGACCCTTTCTTCTTCCTTGGCTTCGACTTTGGCTCCTGGAGTTGGACGTCCCTCATCTTGAGACACTTGTTCGGTAAAGACGACGGCGACATTTTTCCCTCTAATTAAAGCGAAAAATATAATTAGAAAAAAATTAAAATTTACAAAATTGAGAAATTAACTAATTGGAATTAGGAAAAATCAACAAGTTCACAAAAATTTGATAAGTGGACTGAATGAAACTTTAAAAATATAAAGTATAAAATAAAAAATTACCTAAGCATGACGTAATGTCTTCAACATTCAAGTCGATCGGAATGTTATCAAAGTCAATATCATCATTATTTTTGGGGAAAATTGATAAAAATGCCCTTTAACTTTGGGGTAATTAAAAAATTACCCACTAACTTTGGCCATTTAAAAAAATGCCCCGTAATTTAGAAAAAATTGATAAAATTACCCCGCAACCGGCTATTCCCAGTAATCCAACCGGTCAGCTGTTGATGTGGCCTGTTTTCTGATCTGTTCACGAGTTTTGCCACGTTTTTACAGCAGAAGCATGATGTGTCACTTTAGGAGGGCCCCTTTCCCATTCTTCTTCTTCTTCTTCTTCTTCCCATTTATATATATAGATGCACACACATATATACACACATATAAATAATCTATAACCCCCCCTCCTCCTGCAACCCCTTCCCAATGCCCACCAGACACCCCCCTTCCTCTTTCTCTGCATATATATATAGATAAACATACAAAAGTTCAAGCATCGTAGAAATCGGAAGAAAGATTATGTTTAATGGTGATGTCTTTAGAGAGAGAAATATATGCTATGGGAGAAAAATCGAAAATGTGTGTGTGTGGGGGTTCACAACGGCGGTTGGCGGTGGCAGTGGCGGTCGGCGGCATTGGGAGTGGCGGCGGCGGCGGTAAGAGGGCTTGCAACTTAGATGTGTGAATTCTGGAGTAAGATATTGATTTTTGTTGAGTTATTGAATTTCTCATTTTGTTCCATCAATGGCATTTGGCGGAGGAGGCGGCGCCACCACTTAGAAACGAGTGTGACGGCGGGGGAAGAGTGTGTGGGAATCCGGCTGAAGACTTCTTGGAAGCTCATCGCAGAAATGTGTGTCCATTTCCGGAGCTCTCTCTCCTGTTCAATTTTTGCTGCTCTAGTTTTTTTTGAGGTGTTGCTCTGGTTATTTAATTTAGTTGAAGGTTTTGGTCTAGTAGAGTACAAGATAGTGAAATTCTTCTAAATCCAATATCAAATAGAATGGATAATTGTTACAAATTACTACATTCATCAAAGAGAACACCTAAACGAAACATTAGAAAATTTGCAGTGGGAATTGTTGAAGGGGAATTGAATGGGAAAAAAGAACAGAATGACAAAAAATGGTTGGAAACATACCCAGCAAGTGAAATTAAGTTGGAGTGATGAACTTGCTAGAGAGAGAAAAAAAAAAAAGCGTGCTAGATAGAAAAATAAAAAAATTACGTGACCTAGCAGCCATCACTCAGAAAAACAGGCCACGTCAACAGTTGACCGGTTGGATTACTGGGAATAGCCGGTTGTGGGGTAATTTTATCATTTTTTTCTAAATTACAGGGCATTTTTTTAAATGGCCAAAGTTAGTGGGTAATTTTTTAATTACTCCAAAGTTAAAGGGCATTTTTATCAATTTTTCCTTATTTTTGAGGTTGAAATAGGCCGGAGGAGAAATTGGTAGTAGTGGTGAAGAAGAATAAGTCATCTAGCCCTTCTCTTTGTCGCCTTCGGGATGAGGTAAAGAGCTTGAAGAGTACTTTTTTGCTGTCATTTTTCTATTAAAAATAAATAAAAATTAAGTGATAGTTTGGCAGCCGAGAAATGAGAGAGATTAAACTTCTAAATTTGCTACTAATTTACTCAAAAAAACAACTAATTTGCTAGATGCTACTAATTGAACATCTAATAAGAAAGATGGATAGTAATGTATGAGAAATTTATGAAGGAAGGAGGTATTAATAAATTTTTTGAAGTAGAAAATTAAAACTTAATAAAATAAAAATCTACGGTTATTGTTCAAAATCAGAATTTGTCGATTTTGAAACTGTTACTTCTGGTTTTAAGCGGGAAGGTTCCGATTCCCGAAACTGTTTCAACACCTCTAAGGGATGTTTTTCTTTGCTTAACTTTTGAAGAATTGATTAAAAGTAAAGATTGAGGTAAAATTGTTTTAAAATAAAAGTAGGTAATGCTTGAGAATAAAAGTAATTTTAGTCAAATTTAAAAATTAAAGTGTTTGATACATAAGACCATGTTTACTGGTGATTTATTCACGACCGGTCATCATAAGCTAACAAATGTTTATTAAAAAAATAATGGAAAACCCAATGTTGTTGATGACCCAGGTTGTGGTTTGGTTGGTCAACCAATCCATTACACAATCCAATCTCATTCTACAACCTGCCTTATTAAATTATTTATTATATATAATTTTAATAATAAAAAAATAAATAATTTTTATTTTACAAAAATTAATTTTTTTTTTTTTATCAAAATTCTTATTTTTTTCCTCTACAAGTAAAGCCTAATATTGACATTAGAGTTGTGCATTGGAGTTTGGAGATTATCGAAATTGGATTGTAACCGGACCGAATTAGTTATGAATCAGAAATTTCTGAAACGAATTAAACTGGTTATTTTCTTGTTACGGATTTGAATATTTCTTAATTTTTTGAATCGAAAATTGTGTTGAACCGTACTGAACAATACCGAATTGTATTCTAAAGATTTTAAGTGCATGCAAAAAAGATCACCTTATTGTAATTGGGGAATTAAAATAATATTCTCCTTGAAATATATTAGAAAAAAGGACTAAAAATAATATGCAATTATTAAATCGTAGCAAAAATATTGATTTTATTGGGAAATATGTTATGTATTTGGATAAAAGAAATTAATACTTATTAAAATGTTGGGTTGTGTTGGGTTGTTGTTAAAGTATAAAAATGTATTTTTTGGGTTATGAAGTAGGTTGTGTATGAAGAGAGAAATTAATATTTTATTGATTGGTTGGGTTGTGGTGAGTTATTGATAAAAATAGTCTAAACAGCTTTTAGCTTTTGGATGAGAGAAAACACTTTTACTTATTTACCAAAATACCAAAAGTTTAAAAAACAACTATTTCCTACTTTTAACTTTTGACTTAGAATCACTTCTATTAAACTCGAAGTTGTTTACTCAATCACTCTAAAACAACGTTTTCTCAAGCTACAAGTTGAAAAGCAATTGCAAAATCACTTCTTCAAAAGTTAGAGGTATTTTGTTTTGCTTAACTTTTGAAGAAGTGATAAAAAAAAAATAGAGATTATGGTAAAATTATTTAAAATCAAAAGCAGGTAGTGTTTGAGAATATTAGTGATTTTGATCAAATATAAAAGTTAAAGTGTTTGATGCTTAAACAACTTTTAGCTCATGAGTGATAGAAAAACTATTATCTATTTACTGAAATACCAAAAAATGGGAAAAACAACTATTTTTTACTCTTAATTTTTACCCTAAAACCACTTTTATTAAAGTTGGAGTTGTTTTCTCAAATACAAAATAGTTTTTTCCAAGTCATAAGTTGAAAATTACTGGGGAAAAGTAATTGTAAACACTCCATTTTTTTAGAAAACTAGTAAATCTCCCGTGCGATGCACAATTATAAAATGTTTTACCGATCATACATGCATGACATTAAAAATGGATGGACTAAGAATTAGAAAATAGTCGAAGTATGATTTAATTTATTTAGAGATACATAAATGAACATAAACCCTAACATCAACACAAGTGATTATCAAAAATGAAATATAATCCCTAACGAATAACTAAAATATATAGAATGTATAGACTATTTGTAGTCACTCAAGACTTATGAAACATGGACACCTGGAATGTTGAGGGTGTAAAGTACTTAAATCTAATGGGATCACCTTGCCAAATATTTGACACTTCGATAAAATGAGACCAACCATCTACAATTTAGTAAAAAAATTCACGGAGGATCACTCGAACATCATGCGCACACCCTGTGACATATCAAGCTTGAATTGTGTAGGAACTTCCTTAGAAAAGTTTACGTAGAACTCTTCAGTAACAACCTACATTTATGGGTAAGAAAACTGTGAAAAACGAACAAAAAATATTAGATTAAATAAATAAAAGAACTAGGTTTTTTTATTACAATAAACTTCCGCCAAGGTGGAGATTTTCAGTGCCTTTGCTTCCCACATGGAATGCTTCTTCGAGTCGTATACCACACATAACTTTAGGAGGACAAGTCGATATGGATCTCACTTAACAAAATATCCATCGAGGACTTCAACGAATACATACATATCCAATTTTGATCCTATTTTATCTGTATGCGTGTATTATTTGATAAACACAGATTGTAAAACACATGGACATAATATCACAAAGGGCGTAAAATTCGTTTAAATAGTTTGAGAATCCGCTTTAATCGATTCAAATATGATAGTTATATTATTATCTGATTTGCTTGATTTGCTTAATTAACTCGTTTGATAAATGTCAGCAACAAAGAAAGTTTGATTGATAAACCCGACGTTAGGAGTACGACGGATGTTTATAGATAGAAAGTTTGTCATTTTTCTCTCAATTTTTGACTGAGTAATTATGCATGGTTTGAACTCTCCCAAAATAAATGGCATAATTTTCATTTATAGGTAACATATAATTGAAAATATACAAATGAAAGAAAAATAAAAACTTTATTAATATATAATTGAACTCTCCCAGACGAAGTTGGATAGCTCAAGTGGCAGAGCATCTACTACCTAGGTCTTTGATCCTGGGTTCGAGTCACTGTGAGGGGGAGGGGAGGATTTTTTTTCTTTATTCTTAGATTAGGAGAAAAAAGAAAAAAGATTTGATATACGGTTAAATTTTGATCGAATATCATTACAAATCTTACTTACTAATGATTGAAGATTAATCTTACTTACTAATGATTGAAGATTTTCCTTCAATATGGGAGTAGATTTTGACAGATTATGGCGAGTCATTTTTATATGATTGGAGACCTTTTCTAAATATGACCGAGTAATTATTGACAGAATATCATTACAAATATGGCTAATATATGATTGGAGAATATCATTGCAAATATGACTAATATATGATTGGGGATGATCCTTAAATGTGGGAGTAATTTTTGGCAGTTTGTGACCAGTTTTGGCATAATATAATTTAAATATATCTAATATATGATTGAAGATTTTTCCCTCATTATAAAAGATTTTACCATAAATTTAATATTTTTAGATTTAGTAATAGCGTTTGGGCGGAAAAATCAATTATTTCTACTTATAGAGGATTCCCCTTTATTATTAAGTAAGATTCCTTATCATTAATAAATCAAGTGCGCGAATGCCCTACATCCCGAAAAGAATATAGCTAAGATATCATCGGTAGTTATTATGCCCAAACTCTACTAACTTTTAAGTCAAATTTACAATAAGCAAGCACATGTGCCACAATATTAGCATTGCGCGGTACAAAATCGAAACAATGACATTGTAGTCAGTCTGCCAACATATATTTATCATCAATAATAAAGTCTCATCGATCTCTTTGATAAGCATTGCATGAGCCCATGAGGACATATTATCACCCTCTATCAACAGATTACCAACTTCCGTCTTTAACGAAACTGTCAGTATTTTGAACAAGAAGGTCGTACGCTGGGCGCATAATCAATGTGAACGGCAAGTAGTGGGTCCCCATGTGAATTTCGAACAATAAAACTCAATACCACCGACTTGTCGTCAAAGACGGCTACATCAAAGTTAAGCTTGCACTGCCCATCAGATGGGGCATTCCAACTCGGTGTTGGTGCATGAGGTAGTGCGGGATCAAGAGATGCAGCTAGGGGTGGGAATCTGGCCTCGGGTTTCGGGTACCCGATCCGATCTGACGTGCGGGGGATTTACTCGATAGGTTCGGGTTTTTTTAATACATCGGGTATTGGGTTAAGGTCGGGTCGGGTTATGTAGGGTCGGATTTTTGTAGGATAAATTTTTTCGGGTACTCTATTTTTAAAAAAATTAACCATAAATTTACACCTCCTTCAACAACCTAAAAGAGACAAAAAAAATGATTCAATCATAAAAATCAACTTAAAAAAAAAAATCCGACCGGGATCAGGTACCCGAGGGACGGGTAACCCGCAAAAACATGTTGAAAAATCGGATTCTTTTATCGAGCACCCGATGCATCGGATACCCAACCCGAAAACCCGACCCTATCCCACCCCTAGCTGCAA
This sequence comes from Ajuga chamaepitys, assembly GCA_958295605.1. Classification (NCBI taxonomy): domain Eukaryota; kingdom Viridiplantae; phylum Streptophyta; class Magnoliopsida; order Lamiales; family Lamiaceae; genus Ajuga; species Ajuga chamaepitys. Next base: position 64,011,138 of record OY282499.1, on the reverse strand, counting down.
TTCCAACATGCAATATGTTATGGAACTCATCAAAACGCCGGAGTGCCGCTTGAAGGATCTGTCTCGGCTGAAGTTCTTCGTTCTCAATGATATAAAAAGTGCTTTACTTTCGAGATTATCGGCATATTCCACAGTTTCAACCATGCGTATTGGGATTACTGGTGCTTGGCAAAGAAGTACCAAGTTCGGAGAAACACCCAAAGTATGGGTCAGCATAAAGTACCAAACACCTCCTAATTATGGGTCAGCATAAAGTATTTTATTTTATTCTAATATAGTAGTACTATAGTAACAGTAATATATAATTTAAAATCCTGGATTTCAGGTGGGTCGGGTTGTGGGTCGGATTACCCAGTCAGAATCCAATTATGCATTTTGTATTCTCGTCTTCTCGACCCAGCTTTACTCTCACTCTTTTACTTTCCTCTGTTCTTTCCGGGAATACATCTCGCAGTTCGCAAACCGTCGAGGAGAGAGGACAGGAATCGGAATATCAAGATGTCGCTGCGGCCGAGCAGCAGGACAGAGGTGCGGAAGAAGGGATACAAAATTGGTGTTGATGCGGAGGAGGCACGGCGGCGGAGAGAGGATAATTTGGTTGAGATCAGGAAGAACAAGAGGGAGGATAATCTCCTTAAGAAGCGCCGCGAGGGTATTGTCAATGGAACTTTTCCACAGCCGCCGCAGCTCTTCCCTGATCCGTCGCAATCTCCTGCTGCGGTCGAGAAGGTACATGTGCTCCCGCCATTTTTTCTGCTTTTCTACAAAATAGTGGCTATTGATTGTGGATTTCTGTGCTACTTAGTGATCTATATTTTGTTGGTTACTGATTTAATTGGAATTGAGTTGAAGTTGTAATGATCTGTTTATATGAGATTTTCAGACAAAACTGTGATCTATAGTTTTCGGAGTCTCGGAGTGATGTAGTAGGTCTTGGAAATTTTTAGAGATCAAGTTGGGGTTATCATGATATTGTAGGAGAAAGAAAGGATTTATATTGTGCTTTTCTTGAGTGATTTTGAATTCGGACAGTGACTTAGTTGACACAAACTAGTTTGAGTAGTGTGAGGAATTGTTGATTGATTCCTCGGCCACCTGGCTATAATTGTCTTCATTTGTAGAATGATAGGATTTAGCAGAAGTTGTGCTATTATTCTGCTGGATCTCTCTTTCTCCTTTATTTTTTGCGTTTTCTGTCTTAGTTGAACACTGAGTAATAATTGATATCTGTTAATCTGTGTGGGGTTTGCTTCTCTCGATGTCTTTTTCATTGTCAATAACTTACATGGCTAAGTGGTAGTAACATGACATCAGGATAGTAGGAGATAATTTAAAACTCATATTCTCTAAAATTGAAAGAGTGCTCAAAATTACTTCAAGATAGTTGTAGATAATAAAAATCATATTCCCTAAAATTGAAAGATAAAGATTGCTTAGAAGCTTTATTCTCGTTGGCTCAAAATTAGAGGCAGCTAAATCAGTTCATGCAATCTGTCATGATATGACGCTCACAATTTTTTTTTTCAAACAGTTAGAAAGTATTCCTTCCATGGTACGAGGAGTATGGTCAAATGATCCTAATGCTCAACTAGAAGCAACTACCCATTTCAGAAAGCTTTTATCGATTGGTATTCTTTTTATAGACTTTCTAATTCATTTATTTTTGGGATTATCCTTCACAACATCTATATTGAAATGTCTATACTTGTCAGAACGTAGCCCACCAATCGATGAGGTGATTAAAGCTGGAGTGATCCCACGATTTGTTGAGTTCCTTGGTAGGCACGATCTGCCTCAGCTACAAGTAAGTTCTCCATATAGATATTTATTTATAAGATCTGATGGAAATAAATCATCAAAACAAGGTATTTTTTGTTGCAGTTTGAAGCTGCGTGGGCTTTGACAAATGTGGCTTCTGGGACATCGGAACACACACGAGTTGTTATTGAACACGGTGCTGTTCCTAAATTTGTACAACTTCTTAGTTCTGCCAGTGATGATGTTCGTGAGCAGGTAATTTTGTCATCCCTTTCCGAGAGATTTCTTTTTGTATTTTTTTATTATATTCACTGTAGTGTTGAGGTCGGTCTTGAAATTTTCTAAGTGACTAATTGTTTATCAATAGCAGTGGCTGATTTTCGTAACAAGTGCTAACACATTTTCTATAACTGCTCTTTGCTAAGCAGGCAGTTTGGGCTCTTGGTAATGTTGCTGGTGACTCTCCAACTTGTAGGGATCTTGTCCTTGGGCACGGTGCCCTTTTGCCGCTGCTATCTCAACTAAATGATAATTCAAAGCTCTCCATGCTGAGAAATGCTACATGGACTTTGTCTAATTTCTGTCGTGGAAAGCCACCTACTCCTTTTGAGCAGGTCTGAGTCAGTTCAGTAATTTCGATATTGGGTAAATTAGTCTGTTAATGTAGTATCACCTTTTTCTGCACTTGGTCAGGTGAGGCCTGCCTTGCCTGTTCTCCGGCAACTTATCCATTTGAGCGATGAGGAGGTTTTGACTGACGCTTGTTGGGCTCTTTCTTATCTGTCGGATGGAACGAATGACAAAATTCAAGCTGTGATTGAGGCAGGTGTTTGCCAACGGCTTGTGGAGCTTCTGCTGTATGTTCCTATTCTATTACGAGAGAAGTTGAAGTCTACTTAGTTATTGCTTGTATTCTTTTTCTTTGTGTATACGTTCCAGTTTCTTATTGTCTTTTAATATCATTGAAATGTCATTTTCCTCTTGTCTTTTGATATCATTGAAATGTGATTTTAATTGTGTTCTCTCTAGGAAAATATTAATGTTTATCTATCAATGTTATGCTGCTAACACAATTTTGTTTCTCATGGAGCCATTCTTCCCCTACTGTTCTTGTACCGGCTCTTCGGACTGTGGGGAATATTGTCACTGGCGATGATGCTCAAACACAGGTATATATAATACCAAATGATGCTCTCCTATTAAAGAAATAGTTCCGCTATATTCAGTATGATTTTAATTTAACAGTAAGTAAATGAAAGAATGAATTTTTTTAACAATGTCTAATTCAAAAAGTGTTGAATTTATATTCTTATTCTCTATATTTAAAATTGAAAGAACATAAATTTTAAGTTTGAGTTGGAATGTGCACGAATTCATACTCAGGACATTGGGCTGGCCCTCAATCAACTATTAACACTAAATACCAGAGAAGAGGAAATTCTAGTATTCTGAAACAGTAATGTTTTGCCCGTTTACCATGCTTCACATATCCTTAGGATGTGGTCAGAAATTGTTCAGTCTGAATGATCTTATTATTTAGTTGACTTGATCTGTCTATCAAGTATCAACTACGATCACTATTACAGTCTCTCACTCTAAAGTGTCAGTATATCTAATGTACGCTGTTTGCCGATTCCTCACCTCTTATTTTCCATTGATCAATGTGAGCGACACTGCTTGTAGAATCTTCAATGCTTGGGATGTCTAGGATTTCTGCGTAATAGATTCTACAATTATAGGCACACTGTTATAGGGAATCTCATTAAGCTTTTGTTTGTTGTTATAGTGTTTGTCAATTATCATCATGATGGCATTCAAAACATGTCATACGAGTGAGATGATTGTTCAAAAGCACTCTATGCGGAGGAACTTTGAAATGGAATCACTATACACAGAGGAACTTTGACATGGAATCTTTTTTTTTTCTTATAATTAACACCATCTATTTTGAATGTTCACACAATTCCACGTTTTATGTCAGTTTGTGATAGAAAATCAGGTCCTCCCATGTCTCCAACAGCTGCTTACTCAAAATCATAAGAAAAGCATTAAAAAAGAAGCATGTTGGACAATCTCCAATATCACTGCCGGTAATAGAGCTCAAATTCAGGTACTTGTCTACTTTCTCTTGCTTGTCTAGTGAATTTCTTTTTCTTTAGCTATGTGAAGAGAAATCCTTTTCATGAAATCAATTTGCATATATGTAAGCCGCTGATGAACCTTAGAAAAAATTGTGGCATATAGTTCACTCAAATACAAGTGAATGAAAACTAACTGGTGTTCTTATCTTTCTGATTTTGACCTTTGCATTGTTGGAGTGTGATGAATGCTTGTCAGATGTCTATTTTGATCTGTAATTATTAGTTAGGCCAATATTGGACATATAAACTTAACATCTTGGTGAAAGAAATCTTAAAGTTAGGAATTATTAATATTAAAGGAAGAGACATTATTTATGGCTAGCATAGAAGGGGTCCCATTCATTACTTTGGCAATACATGAGACGTTTGGTTGACTGGGACATCCAATTTTTATCTACCATCTTAATTACTGTAATTGATTGTGATAATATTTTAGGAACGTGCATATTTTCTGCACATCTTTTCCATCTTACAAATTTTAAGAGGACTATTGCTGGCTCCCCATCTAACTACAATATATAATCATAATGATCTTCTAGTGATACGATGCAAATCGTGAAGCTTCTCAGTTTGATGTTGTTTAACCGTTTAAATTACAATATTATTAAGATCTTGATAACTTGGGATATAGGTGCAGGAATTAGGAGAAGAGGAATTATAAGAAGTATTTATTCATTTCTTTTTATTTTAAAATAACTATTTTAAGTTCTTATTTATGACTCAGTTTGACGTGCCTATGATTGTCTTCTTACCGAGACTCTATTAATTTTTGGAACAGGCTGTCATTGAGACAGGAATCATTATGCCTTTGGTGCAACTTCTTCAACATGCAGAGTTTGACATAAAGAAAGAAGCAGCATGGGCCATCTCTAATGCCACCTCCGGTGGGTCCGCGGAGCAGATTAGGTACTGGGTTTATGTATTGTGCAATTATAATGTCATATACACTTAAATGTTCAGCTGATCTTAATGTCCACTCTAAGAATATGCTTGGACCAACGAGTAAATGCATTTCACTATTTACTTGGGATTCGAAAGTTGAGGATGGTGAGCTTCAGTATTTTGTCGTTCAAACATGCTTAGTAAATATAATTGAAAGGAATTTGCATTTTTTAATGAAAAATAGTTCAGAGTTAATTAGATTAAAAGTTGGATCTGAAGAATGATTAATGATTGTGGTATGTGTTTGGATGGTGGTTTTGAATAGCATGAGTTGAAGAAGGTATTTATGAAAATAATATACCATGGCTGTATTATTTGTGGAAGTGTGTGCAGATAGAATGGTATTTTGTAAAGACTTACTTAAATTTGATTATTAATTTTATGTATTGGGTGTCAAAAATTTTCCATGTACATGTAGTATTTGATAATTTATTGTTAGTATATAGTGTTCATTTCAATTTATATATGTGTTTGTGTGTGTGCGCGTGCATGTGTTCCAATATGATGCACATCTGGAAGTTAGGAGGATGATTCCTTTTTCCAACCCAATCTTCTTTAATATCACTTTTAACCCTTTGTTCCCTAAAAAAAATTTAGTTTATACCGTGTTTTATATTATGTGTATGCATGTGAGCAGATATATGTACGGAAGAGCTGATTCTACTTTTTTTTTGTCGTCTAATTTTCTTGAGTATCATATTTACCTTTGTTCTTCCATTGTATCATTTTTACCCCTTATGGGCAGTATTACTTACCCATTTATTAGTTAAACGAAAATGAATGTGTATACATGCAAAAAAAAATACTCTCTCCGTCCCGGATGAACTTGCACCTGTAACTGTAAGGATGCACCCATATTAAGAAAATTCGCTTTTTGCTTTTATGTTGATTTTTCAAATGTGGATTGAGGGTGAAGATTTTGAGGGTGGAGATTGTGTTATAACTTTACTTTTTAAGGGGTGTGCAAATTTAATTGGGACGGACGGAAAAGGAAAGTGTGCAAGTTCATTCGGACGGAGGGAGTAGTTTTTACTTTTTAGCTTATCTATTTCTTACTTTTACAAACTAGTTGAATGAAATAAATACAATAATCACTGATAAATATTGCTCATAAGCTTTGCCTCATTAGTATTGTTCACTCTTGATTATTTGAAGTTAGGTTCTCTTCTCATATAGTCAGGTCTCTAATAGATTTTTTTCGAAGGTTTTGGCTTGCTAGCATTCCTATATTGGAGAGTTTCATGTCAACTTGGATAGAAATCTTACCAAATAATCTTTTTAAATATGTCCCGGTGCATGTTTTGCCAACAGTAGCACGCAAGTTCTTGCAACTTCAATGATTTGGAATATTAATTAGGACATTCCAAAAGAATGGATTTGATCTTTTTAATAATATTTGTCCAGGTAATATGGAAAACAAAGTAAATATCTGCACTGATTTGTCTCGGCTTGATGCAAATGGCCATATTGTTTGGATTTGATCTTTTTAATAATATTTGTCCAGGTAATATGGAAAACAAAGTAAATATCTGCACTGATTTGTCTCGGCTTGATGCAAATGGCCATATTGTATCATGATTTTTCTTCTTTTTCTGTTATGTTACTATCATGTCATCACTTGTTTATTTGTCCCTTATGCTTCCTGTGTTAAATTTACAACCTCCCCTTACCAAATTCATGTGATTTGAATAATGATTCTCTCATTCTTATTGTTTTAACGTTTTGTAGGTATCTGGTGACTCAAGGTTGTATAAAGCCACTTTGCGATCTGCTAATCTGTCCAGATCCAAGAATCGTCACGGTTTGCCTTGAGGGACTCGAAAACATCTTGAAGATAGGCGAGGCCGACAAAGAAGCCGGCCAAAATGGTGGAGTCAATTTGTATGCACAAATGATTGACGACTGTGATGGGCTGGACAAAATAGAAAATCTCCAGAGCCATGACAACAATGAAATCTATGAGAAGGCGGTGAAGTTGTTGGAGAAATACTGGGTTGAGGAAGACGAGGAGAATCAGAATTTGAATGATGGGAGTTTCAGCTTTGGCAACAATCAGCCAAATGTCCCTGCTGGAGGCTTCAAGTTTGGTTGAAAATGGCAGGTTTAGTTTGATGAAGTTTCTGGCGTGAGTGGTTTGTCTGTTTTGTCCCCGTTTCTTGTTTTCATCTGTTTACGTAGTTCTAGCCTTCCAAATGGGGTTGGTCGTCGGCTTTGGGATTGTTGAAAGTTTAAACTTTTTTACTTTGTCATAGTACATTTTTTTCCTCAAGGAAATTATATTTTGCTTTTTTGATTTTACGTTCTGTGCGTAGACTTGTAGTCTTTTCAAGTCACAATGGAATTTGTCATCCTTTTCAGAAACTTCAATGATATATATTTTGATGGTATTTTGTGTTTTGTGATGACAATGGTAAATGTTTTATTGTACGTGTTAAAAAATTGATTGGAATATATCGTATGCATCAAATATCGAGAAATTATATCTGATGTTTGCTTTTATATAAGTAATAATATGTTGGACAAATGTGATACGTGTTATATCTGGACAAACGTGATACGTGTTAGAATTATGATAATCTTTTTTAATAGCTTTGAAGTACTGTTTTAATAAAAGTTGCGAAGTAAAACAAGTAAAAGTATTTTTCGAGCAATGACATCACTATTTGAATAAAAGTTGTAAAAAATACAAAGTAAAAGTAGTGTGTCCTGACATCATTATGTAAACAATACATGTAGACTCTTTTTGTTTGGGAAACTGTACTTTTTTGGGAATGCTTGTTCAAATTACAGAATTTAGACTCTTTTTGTTTGGGAAAACTATAACATGTAAACAATACATGTAGACTATTTTTGTTTGGGAAAACTGTACTTTTTTGGGAATGCTTGTTCAAATTACAGAATTTTAAAGTAATGTGTAGCACTTATTTGAGTGCACCCTCCCATATCTTTGCCAGTTTTTAAGATCTTTTATGGGAATAGAAGTATATGCCAGTTTTCAAGAACACTTATGTGAATGCTACGGAAGTTGTCAAGCCTAACAATCTTCAGGTTGGAGGAAAGAGTGAGAGAGAATTGAGAGATTTGGTTTGTTTTTTATTATATTCGAAAAATACGAACCTTCTTTGAGTCTGTTATTGTTTTAGAGCAGTTTGAGTTTAAAAAAGAAATTTCTCTCTTTCCCTATAATAATTGTAGAAACCATTAAGGGAGCTTAGTTTCCAAGATCTCTTATCTGAATGTTATGGAAGTTTTCCTTGACAATCAGGATAATTCAAATTGTAGTTTTGGATACATGTAAGACTCATTCTCAATCGTTTGAGTGAACCGTAAAAAGATCGGGTCTCAGAGTGAGCCTCAATCGTTTGTGCACAAATGGAACGAATGGTAAACCACTCGGTCGGAGATGTTTACTTTGGTTGTTTGGTATATAATCCTATTGAGTTGAAGCCTGATTGAGTTTCTAGGTTATAACTCAAAATTTAACATAAAAATTGCATAATTGGAATGTGCAAAATAAAGCAGGTAGTTTAGAAGCGGTTGTGTTTGTTTGGGAAAATTAGGATGGGGACATTTTAGAAAGTAACTGTGTTTAGTTGGGGAAACAGGGTTTGTTTTTAAAGCACTGATTTAGGATTTTACTTATATTTTGGGTTGTGTGTTTTTGGAGTGTCTTAAGTCGGAGATTTAGGATTTGTTTTTTTTGTTTGCGTATATTGTGATTACTTTGTCTGTTGTATTTGTTTGGATTTCACGTCAATTTAGAATTTTAATTATGTTTGTCTCCAAATTTAATAGAGAGTTTATAATCCAGTACAATCCTAATATGTTACTACTCTATTCTACAACATTATTGCATCTTAAAAAACTCATCGTTCTTTTTAGTTTATTGAGAGATAATGTAGTAGAACAACGACCATTTTTTTCTTTTCTACGCTATATTATCTACCTAAGAATAAATCGATGTCTTGCAATTCGCTATTAATGAATACTGAAATATACAATTTGTCATTAATAGGTGAAATACGAGGTTTCTATGCCAATTTCTCTATTGATCTCTGATTTTATTTGGCGTACAAGTTTGTTCGAGTATAATAAAACCTGACCTTTGTTTTTTTCAAAAGTTCTTTGTAGATAAAATTCTCTTTCTTAAAAAGAAAATACTAGTAACGTGTCTTCCAAGTGAATAATTGAATTTTATATTGTCTTTTCATCATTATTATAAAATTTAATATTTAATAATTGATATAATTTTTTTTTTTCTTTTGAGTATAAATGTTTATAGTCCACCAACTCTATTTATACTTATAAGTTCGTCACATGAATGACGGTGATTCAACTCATCCTAATAAAAAATTATTCCCCATATTTTCTTTTAAATACTTCTAATATTATATATTTAGTAGGTAAACTCATAAAATATTCTTTATAAAAATTATTGTAAAGAAAATACTTTTCCCTTAAATTTTCCTCAACTTTATTGTTAACTCAATTAGATGTCCACCCGTGTAATGTACGGGATGAGTATATTTTTATTATAATAATAATATATAATAAAATTATCAACCTATATATTATTTACGAATATAAAATCGAGAGTTGATATTTTTTGTCCAATTATCTTTCTTCCTCACATATCATTTTTCTACATGTGTGTTTTTTTACATTTAATACCCTCCATCATCACAAATTGAAACCATCAGTTAGATTTTCATAAATTTTGACTATTCAATTTTTTGTATTTTACTTTTATTACATTTCACTATCACAAACTAAATATACAAATTATATTTTCATAAATTTTGTAAATTCGATTATTTGAATACATGATCTGATTATGCTGAATATTTTATGTAAACTTTTATATATAACTTGAAATTTGATTCATTATCTCCCTATTATTTCAGGAGTGCATTACATAGATTGTAATAAATACATAGGCATCAAACAATGTCAAATATTTTGAATAATTATTGTTTGAAAGCCACATATATTAAATAACATAATATTAGTTTTAGAAGTTACAAACATATTAGTTACTTAAAAATGAGTAGTAAACTATAGTATCAGGTCATATTCAAATAAACAATAATTGACTTATTATTTTTGTAGGTAACACAATTTTCTTTTCACAAAATAGAAAAAAGTAAAAATAAACAAACTAATGTAGTCAGCAAATCACTTTACCAAACATATCTAAGCTTAATTTTTTTTTCTACCGTAAAGTGTAAACCTAACAAATATGTATCTTTAATGAACTTTTTTTAAACCAAATAATTTAAATTTATCCAAAAATTATTGAGATTAAAAAAAAGTAAAATTAAGTAAATAATTTATCTTTTAAAAAGATTTAATCCGTTCAATTCAATATTATTTTTAGAATTATATCACATTTTAATTTTATATACAAATGTTTAAAATCAAAATATGTCATTATCATCCTAAAAACATATTTTACCCTTAAACATCAATATTTTAGTTATAATATATGCATTATGGATGTTAAATCGAAGATCATTTAAAGATGAATAATTTGATATATTTCTTATGAAAAATCCAGTTGGGACGAAAGAATTATAAGACCTTGAAATTTCAAAAGAAAAAGATAAAAGAAAAACAAAAATAATTGAGACTAAAGAAGGTGGATGATACACATGTCTCTCCCTTTTTCAGGGGTTCTCTTTTAATAACACAACATTTTTAGAGCAATATTTTAATAACTTAAAAAAAACAAAAAATCGGTGAAAATTATGTGGGAGAGACGTGTTTTTTCCTACTTTTATGCAACTTTCTTTTAGTATTAAAAGTAGATGTGAAACAACTTACACTTTTATAGTAGAGAGATTTGAATTCTGGATTTTCTTTATATGTAATATATCAAATATATACCATATCTTTATTTTATGTACATACTACTTACATATTGTAAATAGTGGCGTATCTAGAAATTTGAAAATGGGGGTACGAAATATAAGTGTACAAAATTTAATTATGTAATCCAAAATAAACAAATAATCAAAGTAGGGGAACATCCAATTTCGTCTAAGTAAACTCCACAAGAAAGTATTCAGTCATTGTTCAAACAAATATAATCTTGTTCGATTAACCGAATATGTTTTGAAGTGTTCGGCTGGCGTATCCAAACACCTCGAACTTTCACGTTTTAAAAGTGTTTGATTGATTTCAATGAGGTTTTGGCCACAGAAGAGGCAGGTCTAATGCCAATAACAGCAAGAAACCAGCCTGTCAGATTTGTTGCAAAACTAACCACATCGCGTCCAAATGTTTCCAACGTTTTCATCGTAACTTTTTTGGAATTAATCTTAGTTCATCTCACACTCATGTTGCTACAATTGAAGAACATCATGTGTTTCTGCAAGAACTATGAGTTTAGCAATCCTTCAAAACAAGATAATTCAAGAAATGATGGCAATTTTCAATCTAATGAAGCCAATTGGTACATTGACAGTGGCGCCACTAATCATGTGACTGGAGATGTTAGCAACCTTGCAGCTTGGCCGTAGGTAATGGTAATAAACTAATTATCTCTCATATTGGCTCTACAATACTTCCTAGTTGTAATTCTAATAAGAAATTGGTTATGAAGAATATTTTATGGGTGCCTGAGATCACTAAAAAAACTTGTTGAGTATCTCTAATTTACCTCTGACAATGATGTGTATGTTGAATTTCACTCTCTGTCTTGTTTTATCAAGGACAAGGTCACCCACATGACTTTGCAAACAGGAGCACTCAAGAAAGGGCCCTATTAGTTGGATTTGGCTCATTTACCTGCAAAGAAGTTGAACTCCACTGCTGCTAATGATGTTCTCTCTGTTTACAATTGTAAAATTGTTATTAAGTCTACTAAACACACATCTTCTTATGTACCATCTGTTTCAAATTGTACATCTACTAAATCATCTGTCTCAAAGTGTACTTCTACTGAGTCTGTTTTTCCTCAATGTAACTTTGTTACTTCTGAATCTGATGTAGATGTGTGGCACAATAGACTAGATCATCCTTGTTCATCTGTACTTTTTGAAGTGTTGAAACAGTGCATTAAAAGATGTTCTCAGAAGGATTTGTCTTTTTGTAGCTCATGTAAACTAGGTAAAATTCATAATGTTTCATTTCCATCTGTTTCTTTAAAGACTACTACTTCTTTCCAGTTGGTGTTTTTTTATTTATGGGGTCCTGCTAATACTCAGTTAGTTGAAGATTTTAGGTGTTACATACATTTTGTTGATGACTTTACTAGATATACGTGTGTTTTTCCTCTACGAAAAAGGGGAGACTTTAAATGCTTTTAAACAGTTTAGTAACATGATCCAAAGACAATTCAACAACAAAATAAAAGCTTTCCAAGCTGATTTTGGTGGTGAATATAGACCTATATTTTCTTTGTTGCATGCAGAAGGGGTCAGAGTGAGACACCCTTGTCCTCGCACTCACCCTCAGAATGGAAAAGTAGGGGGAAAAAATCAGCAAATAGCTGAAACTGGGTTGGCTCTGTTGGCTCAAGCAAGAATGTCAATGCAATTCTGGTGGGATTCATTTGCCACAACTTTGTACTCTATCAACAAATTGCCTACTCCCATTATTGGTAACATCTCACCTTTTCAAAAGTTATATTGTGAAAAATCATATTACAACTTTTTTTAGGTGTTTGGTTGCACTTGCTACCCATACCTAAAGCCTTATAATAATAATAATAAGCTCATGTTTAGATATGCAAGATGCTTGTTTCTTGGTTATAGTGTTTTTCACAAGGGTTACAGGTGTCTAGGAGAGTTTATACAGTGTCATTTAATGAAATGGAAGTTCCTTATCAAAGTCATTTTTCTCAAACTATTCCACACTGTTCTACAAGCAGTCAAAGATCGTTTTTACCTTTGCTTCCTCTACCAGAAATGCCTAACACACCACAACCTCTGTTGAGTGAACAAGATGATGTTATACCTTTGATGCTCACTCTGCTCAGTCCAACAGTGGTGCTAGTGCTTCGCTACATAGCAATGAGCCTATCAATCATGTGTCCCCATCTAATAGTCTTCAAACTGTTCCTTCTCAACACACTCGGTCCTCCAACAGTTTAATGACTCCTCTTGTTCAATGCAACACTCACTCTATGGTCACTAGGTCTAAGCTTGGAATTTTTAAACCAAAGGTGTGTCTGCTACAAACAAATCCTCTCGAACTATTTTCTATAATACATGCTTTGTCCAGTTTTGAGTGGAAGTTAGCAATGGAAGCTGAATTCTCAGCTTTACAGAAACCAACACATAGGTTTTGGTGCCTAGGACTGAGGATATGAAAATTGTACAAAACAAATGAGTACTTAGGGTCAAGCAAAAGCTGTTGGTTATATAGAAAGGTACAAAGCAAGACTAGCTGCTAAAGGCTTTCAACAAACCCCTGGTATTGAGACTTATAGCCCTGTTATAAAACCTATAACCATAAGAGTTATTCTATCCTTAGCAATCATAAGAGGTTAGATAGTGCAACAGATTGATATAAATAATGCTTTTCTACATAGAACTCTTAAAGAAACTATTTTCATGAGTCAACCTGAAGGTCTTGTGGATAAAACTCATCCTAATCATGTTTGTAAACTAATGAAATCATTATATGGATTGAAGCAAGCACCTAGGTCATTGACTGATACTTTAAAGGCTTTTTTATTGGACTACGCTTCAAAGTATATGTGAGTGCCACTTCTCTATTTTATCAGCAACTTAACACCAAAACTCCTTATCTTGTTAGTATATGTTCATGACATTTTAATAACTGGGATGTCTCTCAATACATATAACAGGTTATACCAGCTCTAAATAGAAAATTCGATTTAAAAACTACGGGGGAGGTTCAATAATTCCTTGGCCTTGAAGTTCATAGAACAGAGAATACTATAATTCTAAACCAACATAAATATTCCATTGACCTACTGACTGACTGATACACGTCGTATATACATGCATTTTAGGTTGATTTAGGAATATATTTAAAATCATTTGCATGTGTATTTGGCCAGAATGTGTTGCATATATATTTGGCCAGAATGTGCTTAAATTCACTATATTGAGCTAGATGATGTGTTTATGCTTGTTTTAGTGTTAATCGAGTATAAATAGGCTAAGAAGTCCGTTTTGATGAAGCTCAGACGAGAAACGAGCAAGAAGGCTGGAAGAAACGAGGAGATTAAGCAGAATGCTCCAACTAGGTCGAGGCGTGTTTTGTGACTCGGCCGAGCTGAGCTTGATTTTACGTTTAAGGCAGAATGGTGCAACTCGGGTGAGGCCACTTTGACCAACTCGGTTGAGTTGGCCAACTCGGGTGAGGCGGGACTCTGACTCGGCCGATTCGCTGATGGCAACTAGTTTTTAGAATACACACTTTGTCCTATTTCGAGCCCGATTCAACCGTAGTCTTCCCCAACTTATAAATACAAGCCTCCGAGTCCAAATTTAACATACTATCATCATCGAAGAAGCACTTGGAAGTGAGATCGAAGAGCAAGGAGTGACGAGACGAAGATCGGAGATCAAGATTCGGGTTTTATTATTTCCTTTCTTTGTAGTTAATTTCCAATATGTTTGTCTGCAGATTTATTTGGTTTTTTACTCTAGTCATGAGTAGCTAAACACCCTACTTGAGTTCACCAATTGTACATTTGTACTCTTAAAAGAATAAATAAATAATTTGAAAATGTAAGGTCAAAGTTGTTGTCCATGGCCACATCTTGCCCATTGGGCCCTTCCTATTTAAGGGAATTGACACGTGAAGAACGTGGCATCCATCATAGTGATCACCTATCCATATTTGATGATGAAAATGAAATGTCACATGTGTGCTGCTATATTTGGTGAATTATATTAATACAGGATGTAGTATTTCTTTTTTTATTTCTTTTCTTTCTTTTTTGTTTCAGATAGGCTAAATAAAATCCACGTGTATCACAGGGGAATGTTGTAGATGCATGTATTTGTTGAATATTTATACGTTGCACACAAAACTAAAATTTTCCATGATTGGACGTAGGATTCAAAATATATTTATTCGTAAAAAAGAATTAGATTAAAATAAATTAAGTGATTTATTATAGAGAAAAGGTTTAAATAAACTAATACGGAGAACCTTTTTATTTTATTAAAAGAATTATTTTGATTTATTTTTATTTACAATTCGAATTTAATGTAAATGATTCAATTCATAATGTGTATCAAAATCTAAACTCAATAATCAACTAACAACCAACTTATATATTTTGAATTAAATAATTTACTTTCCCCTCTATCCTATAGAAATAATCCTCTTTTCCGTTTTGCGATATCTCACAAAGATATTATATACTCAAATCTAATCTATGTAATGAATAAATAATATTTTTTCTAATGTAATAGTTCTTAAATTATGTAATATAGATGTTAAATTAGAAGCCATGAAAAAAAATTAAGTTGATATATTATAAAGAATGAAAAGTTTATTTGTGTTTCTATTTTTTTAGATTTTTTTCTTTATTATAAACTATATCAATTATAAGCCACCAAATTAAATTTAAATTTGAAACTAATTTATGGCATGGGTTGTTATTTTTTTTAGCAGGTAAAATGAGTAGGAAAATAACATAATTTACTTTTATAGAATATTGTCTTTATTATATAGTAACTAGAAATGGATAAATAACACATAAATCGAGGACTGTGCGGATCCTCAGGCATATATAAAATAGAATAATGATGTGTTGTTTAGGATTTTTATGTCTACTTTTACATATGGTTATGGACTTATTCATATATGTCCATAATCAGGGACGAACTTAGGACGAACGGTAGAGGGGGGCCAACCCTTGATTTTGAGTGACCAAATATTTAATATATAGAGAGAGAGAGAGAGAGAAACTGTTTATATGTTGCACATCTATGATGAATACCTTACCTTCATGTACACCTACTCATGCGTCAGTTTTTTTAATATGCTTATATAAATGCTCACCTACAGTGTGCAACATATCAAATCTCTATATATATGTATACTAAAATATTTACACATATATTATATATTCACAATAATTTGCATCAATATTTACGCTTCATATTTCACAATACTTGAAAGGAGGAAGATGATGTTAACAATAAAAAGATAAGTTAAATATAAGACAATCTTTTTATTTTGTCTTAATTTGCGGTGGTAATAATTGAGAGAGAAAATTACACCACCAGAAATACACAATCTTCTGTATATTATAATTAAAGTCCATAGGAGAAATGATATTTAGCTACATCTATTGACTTCCGCATATATAGATAGACATACAAGTAGAATACAAAAAGTTGGGGGTGGGGGGGATGGCCATCCTTGGATGACTGTGCATCCGTCGCTGTCCATAATAGGTACCATTCGGATCCTTTGATACGGTAAATGTTCAATTTTTTGTGACAATCAAATCGATACATGACACATATAAATTTGTGACATCATTCAATGATGAATATGGTGAAACACGAGAGGGAACACCAACATGTAATAAATTATCTCATTAGAGGAGGTAGGTGAGTGTGTTTGAAATATATACGTGTGTATGTCATAATTGAGACATACTATTATTGAGTATTAAATTTTGTACATATAACTGACTACAAAGACTAGAACAAAAGGTCAGCGTCCATGTCCTTGCAACTAATGTGGCAAAATGATAATGACTGACCAACCGATATTTATCGTTGCTTTAATAGTCAATTGAGTGGTGTACAACAAATATCTACATTGCTAATATGGTCTATGGATAATTAAATGCTGCCTTAGATGCAATTTATTTTTCCAACTGTAATTTCAATACAAAATCGGATATATTGAATTATAAGGATTTCGAATCATAGATATATATTCACTTACAATAGTTACTTTTCAAATTCATCTTCAAGCAAATACAATCTAATATTCTGTTTATCAAATATGAAAGAATATTAAAAGGTTATACCTGTTGATTTTATACCTATTTTAATTTTTTTTTTTTTTAACAATTACAACCAATGTACTTCATTAAATATATTCCTCCAGCGAGATGAACAAGACACACGTGAAGAAGCCCATGAGATACAATACACAAACTTAATGTGAGAAGCACAAACATGAGCGAAAAAATCAATACGGGATCTAAACATTCAAATATCAGATGAAATCCCGATTCCCACAACACCAGTCACAAACCATCTTTTCAAAAGAGAGAGTTAAAATACCATGATGGAGGACCAAACTCTATACACGGACGCTCAGGGGCGAATCTATAAATTGGTTATTGGTTGGCTAAAAAGAAAACATTTAACCATAAAAATTGTTATAGATGTTGGTACCTAACTACTATAAAAAAAATTACGATATAAGTCATTTTCCTACTTTGCTTAAAGTTCTTAAAAATGTACTAAATAAATATGGGATGTACATTCTAATAAAATAATAAAATTTTGATATAATAAGGACGATTATAGACTATAGGGTGGCTCCAACTTAGAGTAGGCCAAGTCTGTCTCCGCCTTGAAGGCACTAACCACTCTAGAAATGGAGACCAAACAAATAATGTAACAAAAATAACAAATAAAATGAAAACAAAAATGTAGATAACCACCACTTCGCACATCATCTTTTCCACAAAAAAATTTACGTGGGGAGTATGATTGCCACTTATAATTGTCACTCCCAAAATCTTGGAAGAAAATATTCTTGTGCATGAATCGATTAAGATGAATAGGGGACCAAGACAATCATCTTAGGTCCTCTAATAATAGAGGTTCTAAAATATATATGCATATATATATATATATATATAATTAGAATATATATTTTTTAACTTAGAAATTAAAATTAGAATACACTCTTTAAACTAAGCTTGTGTTTAGACCTTTTAATAGTGAACGAAATAGTTCAAAATTATGGAGAGTAGCTGATGGGATGAGGAGAAATTGAAATTGGTGTTTCTACCGTATGAAGTGGATGCTATTATAAAAGGAGAAATTTCTTCCCCTTAGAGCCCTACAACCCAGTCTCAAGGGATCGTGAGTTGACAAATCACGATGACTCAGCAGTCAAGTAGATAGGAGGACGTATTTGGTGCCCACCAGGCGTCGAACCTTACATCCTTGGGGCAATCTGCTGCCTCTTGACCAACCAACTGAGCTACGCCCATGGAGGCAGGGGCGAATCCAGGATTCACTAATGGGGTGGGCTGAAACGCAAAAATTTATATGCATTAAAAAGTTTTTAAAGTTCAATAAAATTGTGGCCTACTATACACTTTAAAAAGCATTCATTAAGAATAGAGTACGCAATAGCTTTTTTTCTTTTACTCCCTTCCTTTCAAAATAACAATCGTTTAAGAGAAGTTAAATAAAAAATAAAATAAGTGTCATTCTAACAAAAAAATCACAATTCTTCCAATTTTACACTAAACAATCTACTTAATTTAGTTGCTTATTTCCTTATTCCATAAAACATATCAAATTAAGTGAATGTTGTATGGATATATTTGTCATTTTTATGAATGCTTAATTTTAATTAAAAAAAAAGATCAAAACTACACTTATTTTGAAACGGAGGGAGTATCTTTTAAGAAATTTTACTAAAATAATTAATAGATATATTTGAAACGAAATATTTGGACAAGATTTGGAGTATGAACCATTATTTATATATGCATCAGAGACTATAATGTGTACAATAAAGTGAAATAGGGGTGGACTTAAATAAAATTTAGAATACACTACTAGAATAATGACCTAATACTACATTAATCTAATGACACTTCAAAGTAAATGCCTTTATAGATAGACTAATGATACATTTAATTATTAAATGGCTATTGCTACATTTATTTAAATATTATTGAGGCACTACAATGTAAATGCCCTAATAGACTTCAAACAAGGCATAAAGTAAGTGCCTTATCAATTATAATGTGTATATACGTACTAGATTTCATTTTCCATTCTGAGCCTGTAATTCAATTTTCAGCTACACCCATAGATGATATTAATTTCTTTTTTTGCGATTTTACTTATGGGAGAAAAAACTATTATTATTATTATTATTGTTGTTGTTGTTGTTGTTGTTGTTGTTATTATTATCATTATTATTATTCAAAAGATTTGGGCGGCCTGGCTTGACCCGGCCTAGCCCATCGAGCCAATACCATATGTCAGATCGGACCAATGTAAATTTTCATCAATTCAAAAATAATTGAGCTCTAAAATATTTGGGCCGTCGCGCAATTTATTGGGTTTGGACGATCAAGCCTGGTCTGTTAGGTCCGATGAGACACTCGACTAAAACTCATATGACCCAATCCGTCTATATAATTTGGGTCTGGGTAGCCCATGCGACGCACTGATTTTGTCACCTCTAACTAGAATTGTCAAAATGGTCGGGCGGCGTCAAATTTTTCGGGCTACTGAATTACTAGCCCAGCCAATCCTCGGACCATCAGGTCAATTTCGGTTCAATACATTTTTTCCTAAAAAAGTTAATTCAATACCAAATTTTATTAAAACACAAATTAACATTATTAAAAATTCAAACTTATAGTTCACTCCGGCGAAGAATTCCGGCGAGAAAAATATAAAAAATTATAAAAAATATTTAAAAAATTCATAAAATTAAGTAAAAATCAGAAAAAACAGAAAAAATATTTTTAAATTCTAAAGTTCATTTAAAAAATCATAAATTAACTGAAAATATTGTTTATAAATAAATTTTAAAAAATCTAATTTTCGGAGATGATCGGGATTTTTTTAAAAATTAAATAAATTGAAAGTAATAATTATGATAAATCCTTAAATTATTTTTTAAAAAAAAATAAATGAAAAAAAATCAAATTATTTAAGGATTT
The DNA here is from genome assembly GCA_958295605.1 of Ajuga chamaepitys. Taxonomy (NCBI): domain Eukaryota; kingdom Viridiplantae; phylum Streptophyta; class Magnoliopsida; order Lamiales; family Lamiaceae; genus Ajuga; species Ajuga chamaepitys. The sequence continues at coordinate 63,991,419 of OY282499.1, read as the reverse complement.
CTGAAAATGGTATATATTTAAAACAAATTTCCGACTTCAAAAATTTTTAAACATTTTCAGAAAATCTCAAATTAACCGGATTGTCGGAAAATTATTTACGTTTTTTTTTTTTTTGAAAAATATCGTATAATTTTTATTAAATCTGAAAATTATTTGAAATCTAAATAATTCATTCAAGATACGTAAAAATATCTATGAAATGTTGGAAGTATTTTTTTTAAAAAAGTCGATTTTCTTAAAAGAGTTTATTTATGAAAAATATAAAAACTACTTCCTCCGTCCCGGCTTATTTTGCATAGGTGATCGGGCACGGATGTTAAGAAAAAACATATTTTACTTTTTCTTTGACTTTTTTAAAGGTAGAGATTGAGTGGTGAGATTTTGAGGGTGGAGATTGTGGAAGAAGTTTCCTTTTTTGGAGTGTGCAAAATAAGGTGGGACGGCCGAAACGGGAAAGTGTGCAAAATAAGCCGGGACGGAGGTAGTATTAAAAATACAGAAAATAATATTTTTAAGAAAATATAATTTTTTAAAATAAGTATTTTCTTTAAATTCAGAAATTTAAATTTTAAAGTCCTTTAAAAGAATTTGATTTTTTTTTATAAAAATTTCAATTTTATGAAAATTACTTTTAAAAATATCAGTTAATTTTATGATATTTTAAATGAACTTTAGAATTTAAAAATATTTTTTCTGATTTTTACAGAATTTTATGATTTTTAAATATTTTTTATATTTTTCTAGCCGGAATTTTTCGCCGGAGTGAACTATAGGTTGCTATCTGATACAAAATATAGTTTAGGTTAAAAACGGGAAAAAAGTCCCAAAGTTCGGGCCAAAATGATATTAACCCTGTAAATTGTACCTCAAATTTTTAGTTAAATCACTATATTCAATTGCAAGCTTATAACTCTACACCAAGCTTTCAACCATTGAATCACATGGACAAGATTTATAATAGTGTTCACGTATTAATATGAATAATTCTTAAAATTAAACTCATTATTTTTTTAATGTTTAAACCTTAATTAAAAACTTCATCTTAATACCTTAGACCAACCTTAATAACAACTTTATCACTTATCCTGCTTGTGACGTTTCCGAATAAACGTTCCACTTTGATTTTTTATTTATTTTAATAACTTTATCACTTATTCACACATATAACTCACTCGACATTCTCTCTCATTTCTTTTTTCTTTTTTCTTTTTTCGAAGCATTCTCTCTCATTCTTCTTTTCACCGATAAGCTAGCACTTTCTCATTCATTTTTTTTCTAGAATATTCTAATTTTCTTTTCCAATTTAAAATATTACAGTAAAATAGTGCCAAAAGAAATGAAATGAATTGGGAAAAACCAATTGTACCCAAAAAGTGAAATTAACAGTGGGAACAGCGGGAAGAAACCAAATCCTTAGCCCGCCAAATCCCTATGCCCACGAACGAGAAAGAGAGAGGCACACGACGTGATTCTTCTCTTCTAGCCATTCTTCCGCTTCTCTACAAGTAATTATTTTTGTGGCTTTATTGGGGAAGGAGGAATGACCATAGCGGAGAAGTAGTTTCTCTCTCTATCTGAATTTCCAATACAACGGATGAGGTCTAAGTTTTTTCTCCCTTTTTCATTCGTGTATTTTATTTGGTTGCTACATAGTAGAGCTGTAAACATACTTTGTTGTCCCTGAGATTGAATACTTTTTCTTGTCAATTAGATAATGTAATTTTCTCATTTTATCTTTCCTTTATTGGTATAAATTATTTGATTTATATGATTTCTGTGGAAATTTCGATTTTGTATATACAGTACATCTTTGTATTTGCAGCATTAGGTAACATGTTTTTATAGATGGTTAATAAATAGTGTATGAGAACACACATATACATATATACACACTTGGGAGAGTGGGACGGGGGAGTTTTTGATATGGAGCTCACCATAAAATCCTTATGTAGCCTATAATGATGTGGCTGGTGAAATCACGAGTATCACGTTTTATTCCTTTCTTTGATTGGTGTATTTCATTTGGTTTTGCAGTAGCGACACTTGTACATTGTAGCTCCGTATAGGTACTTTGTCCCCTCCCCCCCCCCCCCCCCCCCAACCCCCGTGGCAGATCTGTATAATTACATCGTCCCCCGTCATAAGGAGATTGAACAATTGTGTTTGTTGGTAGTTTATGTTATTGTTAGGATGTTTCTTTTATAAGAGTTGTCAGATGTGTTTGTTTAACAATTAAATATTACCTATCAATGGTGATCTTTCTTTTGATTTATACTTTCATAATTTCTATTATTAATTTGTGTCTTTGTATGCAACTGTGTATTCTGCTTCCAACTTGTTTATTGTTACTCTACAAGATGACCGCTATGCATAGAAGGATGGTGCATGTTGGGTGGTTCACTTTTCTTCTAAATTGGATTGTACTTTTGTTGTTCTTGTTCTTTTATGTTATCCAGACTCTTCTACTTTATACTCTACCATGTTGTATAAATAGCATAGGCCCTATATAAGTCGAAGTTAAGGTAGCCAAACTGAGCCTAGCTTGTTGGGAAGATACTTCTTAAGACCTACACTACTATTCAAAGCATCAATAACAATCTTAGATGTACCAACTTAGAATTCTTGCATTTGTAGCCCTTTTTACTTCTTTTTTCTCCTTATTTTGCATATCCAAGGTTCACTGGTCAATTCTTTATTTGTCAATCTAATTTTGTTGCTCCTTTATTTTACAGTCATGTCTAAAACTCGAAAGCGGACGCAAAGGAAATTTAATCTTTGGGATGAGCCAATTTTACAATCACCCGAAATGATGACAACCGAAGATCATTCTCATAGTGCTCCCAACCAAATTGATCAGTCAAATCGTGGGGATGAAAGTATGAGTAACAATCAAGAATTGCACATTTGGAAAAAATGCTTTTGGTGCAGCAAAGATGCGGTCCTTCACAAGTGAACTCTAGCCAACAGGTGTCGGCATCCAATCCTCTATCAGGCCAAGCTGCTGCAAATCTTCCTCTTCTGGTGAAGTTTTTCTATATTTTCAATATCTTTTACCTAAATATAGACATTTCAACATCATGTGCTATTGAACATATATGTCTAGTTTTAATGTCTTGTTTTTACTTTTTTCTTTTTTGAAGGTTGGTGCGTTTGTTTCTTTGAAGAGTCTATTTAATCCAACAAAAACAGTTGCCAAAGGCTACATTCATAGCACCAGTCCAAGTACTGAAGTTGGGGGTCACATCTTGGGTTCAAATTGGTGCGAAGTAAATGTCAAAGTAATACTTGAACCTACAGAACAGTTAATCAGGCCTTATGATAGTCTCCAGACGATGGCAGATACACTTGGAGAAATGATTGCTTGGCCTTGTCATTTGGTATAGCTTATCCTCCTAATTATGTCTATAGGTTATACTACTCAATCAACAATAATTTGATTCTTACATGTATTTATATTATATTTACAGGTGACGCCAAGTGAAGATTAATAATTTATCTTATCTTGTGTTTGGCCTTGCAAGCTCACAAATGCACTGGGACATTTGTGCATATTATTGTATATTATCAAGTTTTTTACTTTCAGTTTTCAAATTAATTCTACGAGAGGACCATCCAGTACTTTTAGATTAATATTTCTCTTCCAGTTTTAGAGATGTTATGGACAAATGGTTTTCATTCCTTGCATTGTTAAAACTCCAGCTTCTTGATTATTATGATTTAATAGTTTGTGATGTATGGAATGTATGTCTTTATTCTAATTACATTGCATATACATATTTTTTGTTGAATTTTATTCATTTAAAGAGCTGACTTATGGAAGTTGATTGTTTATGTGTACTTGTGGATGGAATTGATTTCACATGTAAGTTCATCTAGTCAGCTATATTCTTCACGGGAAGGTTTAAGCTCAGACGCGGCCACAGTGTCCATGAATCTGTTCTATCATCTATAGAATCGTTGCACCTGATCTCAAGACAATGATTGAGAAAGAAAAGTATCAGGTAAAGCATTAAATTGTTCAAGCTACTCTAGTTACAAGTTTTTTTGGGGAGTATGGTTTTGTATACCTCACTTAGTTATTGTTCTAATGTGTTGACATATTTGGGAATCTACTTTATGGAATATAGCTAGAAAAGGAATACATTAGTCATGCGGAATAATTTAGGTGATTTATAGTCCAAATCCACTGATTTTGTCAATTATAGTAATTGTTGCTTTCTATTGTTTCAACCTGTGCATAATGCTTATAGTTATAGGAAGTGACTATATTCATATAATTGCATTTGGAACCCTTTTATCCATATTAAATTGCAGTATTGATACATGTTTCTTATATGATTTGTGATGATGTGATTTATGAAGGGTATTGATAACCTTAGAAATTAGAGTGTTGCCCCACTCAATGGATGATGTGGAATGTTGACAGGTATGCTACAGATCCTGGTTATGCAAATGTCTTCATCTGGAAACCTTGTTTCAGTGTCCTTTATTATACTATTCTATTGATGATGTTTTGGTGTTGTAGGAATTGTCTTCTGCTTGCATCTTAAATATTTGCTGGGACCAATTGGGACAACTTCCTAAAGTTGGGATTTATCTTATGGAGATGGCTCTTTGGGCTAATTAGGTGCATAAACACATAATCCTTAGTGCTTCACACTTTGCACCTCACATTTTTATACGTTCGCTAAGGGCATATCTTTTGACAAAGATTTCAGTAAATTGAATCCTTAAGGATGCAGTCCGCAATTGGTGTTCCAGTGTTCTGAATCGTATTTTTAGTGATTAATAGTTAACTCTTTGCTTGGAGCATCCCCACTGTGATATCTTTTCTTTATTGAAGTTTATGCTCTAATAGAAAAATACTTCTCTTTCTATCAATGAATTACCAATTCTCTGCATCTGCTTAATATGAGAAAGCATGTTGTATTGATTACTCAACCATCTTGAATTTTTGGAGTATTTTAGGAGGAGCGATCAAAGATGTTCCCTTATACTAGAATGCCCTATTTTTTGCAAATTCAGAGGGATCTATGGAGGAGATCGCACACTGATAATATGAGCTAGCTTTGTAAATGAGAGGATGACTTGCGCTGAGGTAATTTAGATACTTCTCGAGGACATTCTATTTATTATATATGTATTGTATATCCTTAGTTTTGCTCTAATGCCTTTTTTTTTTTTTTTTTTTCATTTTTACTACACTCAGATTATATTACAAAATAATTGTTTATCAAACCAAGTAAAGTCATAATAATTGCAGAAAATTGCAGCTTTGTTTCTTTAGCTCCAAACTTCTAAGTGGTTGGAATGGAGTTTACCTGAAGGACATGAATGAGATATCAAGTATATTCGAGGTGAAATCAGTACAGAGAATGCTGCTCCCATACTAGTGAATTTATTGTAAATTTTTCATTATTTGAAGACAAATTGTGTAATATATGTTAGAGATTTTTGACTGTTGTGCAACTATTGACGATTGTAATTCTAGAGTTTGTAGTGATTCTTTTATACTGTTTGCTAATTTTAATCAATTGACTATTGTAATTCTAGAGTTTTTGGTGATTTTTTTATACTGTTTGCTAATTTTAATCTTTAATTTAATACCTTTAGACTTTTCGACTATTTCATTTGTTATGTAATATACAAAATAGGTGTGTTATATTTTTGTTTTGTATATGATTGTTTTTTTCCTTGATTGCATATATGATTGTGGAAAAAATATTTCTATTATAATAATAATAATAATAATAATAATAATAATAATAATAATAATAATAATAATAATAATAATAATAATAATAATAATAATAATTACTAGTTGGTGAAGCCTATTAGCGGCTAGTGGTTCTATTTGCTGGTTTAATAATAATAATAATAATAATAATAATAATAATAATTAAAAAAAAAATCTATTAAGACATTAGTTATTGTGGTTTCAGAAAAACTGAAAAGGATCTATCAAGGCACTTTAAATTGAATCAAAAAGGGGTCTGTTAAGGCACTTCAAAGTGTATTATAAATTGTTGGATAATTAATTGTGTATAAAAAAAAACCTTATCATGACAGTTTGTAGTGCCTTAATAGATGATACCTGTCATTACATTTGATTAGATGGCATTTTTCCATAAATGCCACCATAGCTCAAATGTATTAATAAATGATTTTTAAAGGCACTTTCCAATGTCATTACAAGTCATATTTCTTGTAGTGATAATAATTAAAATAATAAAAATTATACCACTAAAAATACAATTTTACAAATTTTGTACTAGGCTAGAGCCTAGTGTTGGCCGGCTGTAGCTCCGCCACTGCATGGAGGCATAATGTGGAGGATAGGAGGTATTGGAGGTATGATAAGAAAGGATATTTTTCAGTTTGTTCAACTTATAGATTGGCGGTAGGTTTTGATTCTTCCGCTTCCTCATCATCAATCTGAAAATAGCACCGAGAAACATATATTTACACTATTTAAAGTTTCACTATATGTCATTCATCATAATTTTAAATAATAAAAAACATACTACCTTTGTTTTTTAATTATTGTTTTAGCTTAGGCTTAAAATTTTAAGAAGTAAGCGAAATGGACAATTAAGTTCTTAATTAAATTTTCTCTATTTCCTCAATTTTTTATAATTATACCACTATTACCTTTATATTATATCTCTTTTAATATTAAGGAGTAATATTAGGAGAGATATGGGAAAACAACCAAATACAGATACTCATAACCATTTCAAAAATCCCAAAAGAACAAGAGTGAGTCTTGTGTGTGACGATCTCACGTTTGATGAAATATATTTTTATTAAAAAAAAATATTTTTTCTCTCACACAATATGACAGTCTCACACAATCTTTTATCAACTGACAACTAAAAAAATAAGGTAATATTTAATTTAATTTAAATATTACTTTATTAGCATACTCTGGTGGATCAAACATGCTGGGGAGTTCTACTAGTAGGTACAAAATGAAATTATATATTATTATGGTCGTGTTGTTTCAATTTTTCAAAACCAAAATCGGGGAAAAGGTCCAAACTTTTTGAAAGTAACGTTTCGGAAATCACAAAACGCCAAACAGTACTTCTGATAATAAGTGCCAAAACGAATGAAAAGTAAGTTGTCAAAAGTTCAAAAACTAGAAAAAAGAAAGAAATATCTTCCAAGGAGTAATACACAAGACAAAATTAAAAGACCAAGTAGAGATATACTGTACCGGCTCTGTTCCAAACTTTTTAGTAATAATTTTTGATTAGTTCCGATTAATTTTCACCTATAAATTAGGTTTTTATTAACAATCTATGTTTATTTTCACCTATAAATCACTTCGATTAGTTTCGTCTAGGTCCTTATTATGCCACCTCAATCCACAGTCTTACTAGCGCCTAATAATTTGCATAACCTTGATTCCAACTAAAGGATCATATTTTTAAAATATACAACTTTTTACTTTATTGATTTGATAAAAGTTAAATTCTTCAAAATTCATAAGAACGAACTTATTTATTTTTTATTTAACTTATTCAATTATATTTAACTAGTTTATAAATAAAAAATTAAATTTTATTTGATTTAGTAAAATTAAACAATGATATTAATTTTTGAAAGATATATCTTATTTTAGGACAATTTTTTTTTTTTATTTCAACTAAACCTTATTTTATAAAACTGAAGGAGCATCTGTATTGTAGTTCTCGTTAAAATACTTTTTTCGTGACTGCCACCTGGGATAATAGATAATTTACTAAGTTAAATCAAATAATAAAAAATATCTATTTTGAGCATATTAATGGTAGTATATTTTAAATTGTGTTGGCTTATAAATGACATTTTTGTCGTGCGAGATAATTACATAGGAAACTCCACCCAATCGGGACGAGAAGCAAATTAGACCGTCAATCATGCAATAATTGGTAGGACAATTATGACATAACTAAATTGTTTCCACAGTATTACATTATAATCATCCACCAAAATAATTAAACTAGAAATCATTATTAGAAAATGAAGAAACTGTGAAACGGAAACTTCATTTATTTGAACCTTTGATAGTCTAGGTTAATGACAATATAGTCAAAATGGCTGGTTGAAGAGTAAATAATGGCCTAATAATTCAGCAAATGAGATCCTCTATTTTAATTCGTGTTTCATCTTCTATTTCAATTTAATTAATACGTGTCATATGTTTATGTGTGATGTCATAGTAATGTTACACGTGGTATGTATTGATGATATTAGAATAGATGATGAAATACCATTTGAAATAGAAGATCTTATCCGATAATTCAATTGGTTGATGATTTTATAATTTAGATCATTGATTTATTGACTTCGTTCCTACTAGAATTTGTACAAGAACAACATAATGATTAGTCAAGGTCTAAGAGAGTGGGAGCTTAAACGTAGCTAGTTTAATAACCATGTTGTAACAGTTAGTAAGCGAGGGTCTAACGACTTGTCCGACCTAGTGGAATTTAGCATTTAGACGGCCACTAATTGTACTTATTTGAATATTTTTGTAATAGAGGTTAATGTTTGATACGGATACCAATTACTTTTCAGATGAGATCTTATATTTCATCTTATATTTCAATATAACCACTACACGTTATGCTTATGTGATGAAATTATTAATTAATATATGACATATATTAGATTTAAGAGTATGTTTTGTATGTGACTGTTACACGGATCTCCATTTTTTGTGGCGACACCTTATTTACTCAAATTAAGGAGAGAAAGACAGAACCCCATTTACTCAATTTTTTTTTTTCACTATACTTAAATTGATCTGTCACATTCACATATAAAATTTTGTTTAAATTTAATGAAACAAAAGACGGAATACCAATTGAAATAGAGGTCCAATTAGTTTTCCTACCCAGATATTTATACTCAAATTAGAAAAGGAAAAGATAGATTAAGGCATCAATGTTTTTTTTTTTGGTATAATATCTGATTTTCCAGAAGGTATAAGAAGTATCCTCCAAGTATTTATTGATTTTAAAAAACGAATACTATCTTAGTCATATAAACAAAGAGAATAAATTATGTTCCACATGACTGGCATATGCCCCAAGAACCTGGAAATCTTGGACGGTCCAGATCATCCCACACTCGTTTCAATATCACTTTATTTATCTCCAAAAATCAAGCTAGAATATTCCGCCCGCAGCACAAATTTCCATCTCCTCACACAAAAGACGAGGTTCCGAGAAATATGTCTAGCTGGACGGCGGCGACGGTTTCCCGGTGGCTGGACGCCAGCTTCTCGCTACCTACATCGTTCTTCCGGTGGCCAAGGCTTTTCGCATCCTACTTGACGCCGCCGAGATGGAGCAGCAGCTTCAGCCTCACTGTCAGCGCCATCGAGCCCTGGCGTTGGGCCCCACGCATCGCGCTTCCCACAGTGGACGACGTCGTCTGGTCCGTCGTCTCCGCCGTGGAGTCCGTCGCTCTCGTCTCCTTCCTCTGCTTCTTCTTCGTCTTCTGCGGCTGCACCCTATGATGATGTAGATAACGATCTATAATGCGTATGTGCAGAAATTTAGCCGTGAAGGTTTGTATTGTTAGTTTTTTCGACTTCTACGGCCGTGGAATGTTGAAGTTCCGGTAGAGAATGGCGGCCGAAGGTTTATGGCGTGCGGCGCGTGAAGTAAGGGCGCGTGAAAATATGAGGGTTTTATTTCTTCTCTTTTCTATTGAAACAAAATTATCGTGCTTGCCAGTTGCTAAACTGCCAATGATGGCCTGCCGCTGGACTGCTTTTCACTGTCCCCTCAGCTCGAGGGTGGTTTTGTCAATCTATAGTCTGTACTGTAATCTTCACTAATTTTGTTTTTTTTATTATTATTTTATTTTATTTATGTGTTCTGTGCAATTTTGCTTGCTTCGTCATTTTTTGTTTGTGTTTAAAAAGTCTTTTATGTTATTTGATTTAGTCTCTTTATTACCATTTAAATATTACAATTAGATCCAGAAATATCTACCATAAGAAAATAGGAGCGAGATTGACGTATGGGTAGAGGCTTTTTTATTTATTAATAGATTAAATATTATAATAAAAATAGTCAATTGGGAGATTCTACACCAAGCACAACTGAGCTTAATCCTTTTGCGCTCACGTTCAGATTTTTTTTTATTTATCTTTATTTGAATAATAGTTAATAAAAATTCAAATACGATTACGATTGTAATATTAACAGAAGGTCGTTTTTAGTATTCGAAGAGACCATAAAGAAACACTGAAAATCCAAATCTTAGAGGAAATGCTCCTAAAGACCTAGATAAAATTTGATTATATTATATTCCCTCAGTCCCACTTAATTTTACAGAGTTGATCGGACACGGATCTTAAGAAAAAAATGTTTTTGCTTTTAAGTATCAAATGTGTAGATTAAGGGTGGAGATTTTGAGGGTGTAGATTGTGAGAAAAAATTCTTTTTTAAGAATGTGTAAAATTAAGTGGGACGGACGAAAAATACAAATGTACAAATTTAAGTGGGATGGAGGTAGTACGTTGTAAGCTTGCAAAGTGTGTTGATTTATTACTAAACTCCAATTTGAGCTTGATAAATATGTGAGTAAGCTCAGACTCAATGTGATTTCATATTTCCTCCAATAAATCTTGAATAGTTGGCAACCTAACTAAATGTAATTGTTAAATGTAATTAATTTCTTACCTGTTATCTTTTATGATAGATACAAGTACAACATAAATAGCAATTACAACCAATTCACAAATTAATTATCAAATAGACCAAACAAATAATCAATCGAACTAATACAACACTCAAAGAAACCAAACAAACGATCAAAACATCATAAAGTTGTACTACCTCCGTGTTTTTTTAGTTATCATTCTAACTTTTTTGTATGAATATTAAGGGACTTAATAAGTCGGGGAAAAAGTTACTGTACCCACGCAGAAAATTGGAACCCACTTTTCTGCCACTTTGACTTTGAAATTGTAAAATTACCCACTTTTCATGTGTGTTGTCCATTATACCCTTATATAATTTATTCTCACCCTCACCCTCACTGTCACCCAGGTCGTGTATCATGTTGGACATGATGCACGACCTGGTAGACATGATGCACGACCTGGTGGACATGATACACGACCAGGTCGTGTATCATGTCTTGTGGTCGTGCATCATGTCCGACATGATACACAACCCGGTGGACATGATACACGACTCATGTATGTGGTCGTGCATCATGTCCGACATGATATACGACCTGGTCGTGTATCATGTCCACCGGGTCGTGCATCATGTCGGACATGATGCACGACCACATACATGATACACGACCTGGTCGTGTATCATGTCCACCGGGTCGTGCATCATGTCGGGTCGTGTATCATGTCCACCGGGTCGTGCATCATGTCCGACATGATGCACCGGGTCGTGCATCATGTCCGACATGATGCACGACCACATACATGATACACGACCTGGTCGTGTATCATGTCCACCGGGTCGTGCATCATGTCGGGTCGTGTATCATGTCCACCGGGTCGTGCATCATGTCCGACATGATGCACGACCACATACATGATACACGACCTGGTCGTGTATCATGTCCACCGGGTCGTGCATCATTTCGGACATGATGCACGACCACATACATGATACACGACCTGGTCGTGTATCATGTCCACAGGTCGTGCATCATGTCCGAAAATAATACACGACCTGGTCGTGTATCATGTCCATCATTCTTATGTCACAGCCAATTGAGGTTAAAGTTCCTCAACAAAAAGAAGGGGCAATTTTGGTAAAGTGGGTATTTTTGCATCAAATAAGTTAAAGTGGCAAAAATCTCATTTGTACTCTCTGCAAGGGCACAGTGGCCCATTTCCTCTAATAAGTCAATCATCAACTATTTTTCTTAAATTTCTTGAATTTTTTTTTTATATATTGTTAACACTTTTTATAACAATAGGGTTAATATTGTAAAAAAATTTGATAAAAAAATTAGAATAATAATTATTTATAAACAAATAAAAAAATTAAAATAATAACTAAAAAACTTCGGAAGTAGTATAAAACATAAATAATGGTGAGACTCATAACTCCTATCTTCAAGCTTCATACAATAATTCATCTAAGTTAGGTGGTTTTGTTAGGTTATCAAATTCATTTCAATTCTCTCTAGCTGTCGGTATATTTAATTTTTTTTTGTAATGAATACGTGTTATAAAATAACGCATATGTTAGTGCTTAATGTAATATTCTCCACTTAAAAATTTAAAATAGTGTAGCTAGATTAATACTTCTCCATCCTAAAATAATTGGAATATTATAAAAGTTTACATAATTAGGAAATCTAATAAAATAACTAATACACCTAATTTAAGTTTCATTTTTATATTTATACCCTTTCAAAACAAAAGTTTCATTATTATAACGTCCTTTCAAAAGTTTTTCGTTTATCTTATTAGCAATATTTTTTTATTTCCAAAACTCATTTATATTATGGATAACATTGGAAGATTCGCATAAATTATATTTTTAATTGTGAAAACAGTAAACAATAGCCAAAATGACAACTCAATTTATATTTTAAATCTTCCTCTGAATAATTATTATTTTTAGCCATTTGTACCTATTATACCCTTACCAACACATGTAAATATGTGATATCAAGGGTATATTGAAGACAGATAGTTAAAATTATATAAAGGTTGACCAAAAATATCATTTTTATTATAAAAATGACTGAAATAAAATTTAACTCTTTTTAATTCTTGAAACAACAATTATTTTTATAATATAAAGCTTACGCTAAAATGACAATAATTTTGAGAGGAGATAGTAAAATCCTAAAACGCCCTTATGATTTAGTTGTGCGCCTTTCATAAAAGGTTGACAATCTTGACAATGTGATAGGGGAAATACCACATCTTGGTCCTCTATTAAACCAAGGCGAGACGTCAATAAGGAAACAACTATTAGGGAGGCCCCCTAGTAGCCACAACTAGAGGAATGATATGATTTCAGCTTTGAGCAAGTAGAGGGTCATAGACGACAAAATCAGAGCTGCATAGCGGGTCTCGCAGGGTCTATTCTCAACCCTGTAGAGCCGAGAAGTGACAAGCAAGCCAACATCATGGATCAGCTCTGGCGGCAGTGCAGAGGTGAAGGGATCAAGGGCAGCTTTGGCTCAAGCTAACCAATGAAGCACGGAATGCTCCTCTGAACGTTCTCCCTTGCCATCACTGAAAGAGAGCACAACCTTGCAAAAGATCTGTGATCATTGTGACCTGGGGCCCGAGATACGTGCTCCCCAACCATCCGACAAAAAGTACAAACAACTGTGAGTCTCTTTAACAAAAGGTATTATATCCTCTAACGCCGCCACCGAGTACAGAGGGACAGGTGGCACAATGTTACTGGGTAGCCGGAATGACTCCTTAACCTTTTGCCCTAAGAAACAGTAAGTATAAATAGTGTCTCATTCAATTGACAAAAGGTTACACACTCTTAATACTTACTATTAAATTACTTTCTTGCACTCTACTTTTCGTGAGCGGATTTCTGGAGAGTTTTCGCCGGGCCATCCCCCCTCCCCCTCTCTGTTTTGCAGATTCAAGGACGTCCGAGAACTGAGAAGAGATTCCACCCTAGTTCGTTGGCAAAATTCGAACACTTCATAGGTACTTCCAAACTCTCTGAATATTCAAGTACTATTGAGGGTTGTGTTCAAACAACCCCTATCAACTGGCGCTGTCTGCGGAAAACTTAGGTTTCAGACGTGAGAGTTACCCTTGTTTCCTTTGTCTTTAACTGAGTCTTTGTTATCTTTAGGAAGTTTTTGCCCTAAACAAGGAGGTCAAAATCTGTGGAAAATTTGTAAAGGGTTAAACTTAATTGTTCACTGAACTACATAGTATGGCTGGTGAAAACACCCCTCGAGATCTCACAACCGCCTTCGAGAAAAAGAAACTGACGGAAATCACCCTTGAGTGACTGAGCTTACCCCTCCATGAAATGTACCTACTGAGATGGCTGTGGAACTACCCCCACTACAGAGGGCTCCTCCGGGGGACGCAATGGTAATGATAACCTCTGACCAGCTGAATTATCTAATCAAAATGGTCGTCGATAGTGCATGAACCAACAGAGGTGGACTCTCAGGGACGTCTCCTAGTTTTTGTTCCCGTGGAGAATCGAGAGCATAGGCAAAGGGCTGTAAGGCAACCCATCCATGTCGAGGATGCTGCCCACATTGAAGTGAATGGTAGGCCGCCTCCCCTCAGGGAACCACCAACAGGCCAGGGAGGAGTCTCATGCCCCGCGACTGTAGAGAACGCCCCCAGAAGGGGGAGCTGCGCAAAGCAAGGCGAGGAGGAGAAAGTGATCGACTATGATGTCAGTTATGCTGCATTGTGAACACGGTAACCTAGCAGCTTCAGGACCTCCGTAGGGAGATGGAAGAACCCGAAGGAATAAGGAGACAGACATGGTAAAGACGGGTAAAGCATTGGGGATTGTAGATTCCCCTTTCACGGAGGAGATTTTAGTGGATCCGCTGCCTACCAATTTCAAGACACTGCAGTACGAGTATGATGGAACGACAGACCCTCATGACCATTTATTGAGATTTGAGAACAGGGCTCTCCTACATCAATATACAGATGGGGTGAAATGTAGGGTATTTTTGACAACGGAAACAAAGTCAGCTCAACAATGGTTTAACCAACTCCCAGTGGGCTACGTGACCTCCTTCGCGAAGCTGAACTCTTTATTTGTCCACTATTTTGCCAGCATTAGAAAGCAACAAAAATTGGTCCTGACATTGAGGAGCTTGAAGCAGGGCCTGTCGGAAAGTCCTAGAAAATACTGGGAAGGTTTAATACCGTGGCCCTAAAGGTACCATCTGCTACCTCAGAGGTGAAAATAAATGCCTTGGCCCTGGGGTTGGTGGATGGAGATTTTTTCAATCTCTAGCAAAGCGCATTCCTCGGACTTTTGACGAGCTCCTGGAGAGGCTGACAAGTAAATTAATCTAGATGAGGCCCGCATCGATAGAAGGAAGGAAGAGAAAGTGGTGGAGAGAAAAAAGGAGACCTCTGATAAGGACTGAAAGTCCACTGAGAAGGATAGGATTGTGGGCGGTCCACGACCTTGAGAAAGTCAGAGCTACTGGAGATAACCCCGGAGATTCCGGATTTCAAGTATCCGACCTCGGGATACATAGGTCCTAAGCACCCTAGATCAGACACTTATTGTTGGTACCATTATGACTACGGTCATGAGACAGATAAATGTTGTCATCTCAAGGACATGGTTGAGAAACTCACAAAGGATGGACACTTGGTGGAGTATGTCAAAAAAGAAAGAGACATGGGAGAAACTATAAACGCAGGGAATGCGAAGATAAGTGAAATGAGCCTGTGGAGGAGCCACGCAACAAGGAATAGTCCGTCCATAAGAAAGCGTACATTCAAATGATCATATGAGGGCCAGAGGATGCCGATTCCAACCGTAAGGAAGGCCTCAGCTCGTGCCGTGACAAGGTTCTCCAGGGGAGAAGTGTCCGAGGTGACAGTGACGAGGAATAAATTCCCCTGCATTGAGTTCGGTTCCGATGATGCAGCGCTGACCTAAAATCTCCACAATGACGCACTGGTGATCACGGCGGACATCAGAGAAGCTACGATAGATGAACTTGAAATTTGTAGATTGCACGGAGAATAGAACCATAATTTCTTCAAGCAGAACAATTATATTATCAAAAATCACTAGGCAGCTGCTATTTATTACAACGACCTGCAATCTTTGAAATATTTATAAATTATAATTTGTGCATGCAACACATTTCCACAAAGGAATAGATGATTTAATATGTTAGATAGGTAACAGGTGGAGGAATAAAGTAGTGATATATATTATTTGCTAATGTTATTTTTTCGAGTAAATATGTTTTAGGATGATTATGAATTTATATTTAGAAATATAGATTGTAAATGAGTAGGAGTGAATTTTATTTTTACTTTTTCTACTTATTAAGTGTAAGGTATTTTTAATTTTTTTTGACATAAAGGTATGTTTAATTTTTTTTTTTTTTTTTTTATTGATCATAGTAACTTGGTTTGATTTTTAACTAATAAATTATAGACTATTTTTGGTTGGGGTTGGGGTTGGAGTTGGTCCAACCTCTAATGGCTTGGTCCAACCCCTTCCTATATTTGTTTATACAGGTTGACCCAACCACCTCAAACCACTACAAATTTTAATACCACTTTAATCGTTAAATTAATCATAATTAACAAATTTTTACACATATCACATCATATTTTATAATTAAAAATTTTATCCGACACTACAATCACTACCCAACCATCCAAACAAACATCACCTTTTTACTTTCCCAATCACTAACTCAGCCAACAGTACTTCATCCACCCAAAACCCAACCAAACATGCCCATAATTGTTTTTCATGATTATTGATTAAAAGAAGTTATTTGCAATTCACGAAAAACAACGGTCTCGTAAGGAAAAACGCCAAATCGCTAACCCTTTGTTTCTCCCGCGCTGGTATCTGAATGACCTTGAAATCTTTTTACGAGAGAGTAAAGAGCTGGACTTGGAATCTAGCCATGGCATCTGCTTCGGCTCCAGCTCATCCTAGTAGAACGGGCCACTTGCAGAAATCGCACTTCCAACAAACCGTAACCATTTTGTTTTACTCTATCTTACCGTTATTTGTTGTTATATGTTACTGATTTTATGTATTTTCCGGAAAATTGAAGGTCTCTTTAGCAGATTGGTGGTTGGTGAAGGCTGATGATGGCATCCATGGCAGAGGACTCGCGGTGGCAGGTTATACTGTTGAGGGGTAAGTTACTACTCGCGCTATGCACTTATATTTGATTTATTTCGAATTAACGAAGGCTTTGAAATGCTTTTGTTAAAAGCTGGAAAGTGGATGGGCTTAGGTAGGAAGAACACGCATTAAGAACTTGAAGCGGCCATTCCAGTTATGTGCTTGAATTTTGATTAATGAATTTGGGGAATTTACTGAAAGGAAGTTAGAGAGAACGATATTTGATGATGGATATAGAAAGTGTGGCAACTGAATAGTGATTAGAATGATACAATATTACACTTTGGCCAAGGCCGCAACTTGCAAGAGATGAACTACTGATACTAAGGGCAAAAAATGCACTGCCCTGAGCTCTCGTATTGGTGTACACTGAACTAGGGTGATGCTTTTTGGGTTACGAAATGCTGGTTCAACCTCACACTGAGTGGCTGCTAGCTTCTTCAAATGATTTCATTGCGTTTATGCTATTTGGACAACTTTTCTCTACTACTTGGGGTAAGGTTGGACCTAGCTAAGTTGCAGTTGTCAGACTAGAATCCAGAAACGAAACAAAGGCTTGTTAATGGTTACGTTAATTTAAAAGAAAAAGAAAGTTTACATTGACATTGCAGTAGTCTTTATGGTCTGGTTCAGGTGTGGTCCTTGAGTGCAAGCTTATGAGGAACAATCAAATGAAGTTTCCAGGACAGTGCAAGGGCTTGTATAAGATCCTACTTCCTCTTGGGAGTTATCATATTGTTATCCCTAGCATAAACTTTTTAAACTCTACGTGGCCATCCCAAAGAGGAACATGGAGTGGGTTGGAAAGGACCTTACCTTTTCATCACTTGTGTTTTAGAAGAAGCAGGCATACTTCTTCGCTCCATTCATTTCCAATCCATATATCTTTATATTTGGTTTGCATCTGCTATATAGTCTGAAGCTTTATGTCTAAATTTACCAAAGTTAGTTTTTTTAGCCTTTGAGGCTGGATTGCAAATACTGGCAGAATAATTCTTTGCTTTGTTAAGTGTATAAAATTAATTTGTTAGCATATATTTTTTAAAAGAAATGCTTGCAGACCAGATTTGCATTGTAAGATGTAACTTTTTTTTTTTTTTTATAAGATGTATTTTTTAAAGTAAGAGAGTTGTATTTTAAATTTCTGCACAAAAGGCAGTGTCTTATTACTCTACAGTTCTATTCATGTCTGCTCGTATGTGAAGTATTCGAGTAGCTACACCGTACCTGGTTGAAGAAGATTCACCTATACTGTTAGCGCACTCAGCCTCCAAGTATTGCAAATGTTGATTGATGGTTCTGCTGGGGCTTTCTCCTCCCCCTTCACCCCCACCCCTCAACACCCACATAATAGCATATTGCATGAACCATGTTGATGTTATGTTAGATAATGAATGAATATATCAGTTTGAGATAGATTGTTTTATTCTTTTTTGTTAATGGGGCAAATATCAGCGTGTTCTGCTTTCAAAATCTTCATATATACCGTCAATGTACTTAATTTTTGAAGTTCTGCAGGAGTTGTGGTCCTGTTAAAGCTTTATCTTTCTTGTTTTCTCTTACAATCTTCAACATGATCCAATAATGCTATTCGTGGCAAACCTACCCTTTTCTGATGCAAAATTACTGAAACCTTTACTTTCTTTAAGCTCAAAATCCAGTGAACTGAGATTCACCTAGCCACTTCTCATGAGAGTTTATCTACCTTTGTGCTAGGAAACCAGCCATGCGAGTCTTTTCATCAGCACCTATCCTTAAGAGATATGATGTATTTACAGTTGAGACCACAGATGGGATATGTGTCATCCTGAATGGATTCATGAACAAAGAACGCACTCTAGAAAATGGGTTTCCATCTGATGTAAGTTCACAAACTTGCTTCTCATGCCTTTTAAGTTTTAAGAGGCACAGTTATTTGATCTACTAGTGGGGTTAACTGTTTCTGTTTGTGGATTAATTTTCTTTCTTATGATCTTAATAATTCTGTTGAATTCAAGTTTATCATGACATAAATTGATGCTGGTATTATGGAAATAAGGCTGCTGAAAGAATCAGTTTTTAGTTGTTAACAAAACAGCTACGTTCCTGTCATAGGAACTGAGTTCTCTGATTTCTGTAAATCATAGTTCATTAAGGAAATGCTTTTGTGGCAACCGTAAGGATGGTACTATAGTGAATATAGGTTCAAAAAGGTCGCATTCAGTTAGGAGAATGCAATCTACAATTACCTGGTCTGGAAAAAGTTACACATAAGAGAACCTGTATTGTCCCGAAAAACTTGTCTGCCATCTCAAATGATTTTGTTTTCTTTCCTGCAAAATTTTGAGTACATCTTTAACTTCATAGACATCTTCAATTTGGATTGTGTTTTATTTTTTTTTAAACGGGATTGGCATTTTGTCGGTGAGAATTTAATAGCAAGTTGTTAATCTTTAATATTCAAAACCTGAACAGGTGTTCAATTATTTTGTTTTTGGCTTTCCATCATGCTGGAAGGAGTATTTTGAAAAGTTCGCGGATAAAGAATCTTCCTCCAATGACATCTCAGTTAACCTTCTGAAGAATCCATCACCATATTCTGGAGGTATGTTTATCATCTTAAGGCATTTGATAGCTATGTAACTGCAGAGAATTTGGTTAGCAGTTTTCTGTTTGATCTTTATTCCTGCTCTTCTGTACTAGTGGAAGCTGGGGAGACACATGTAGAAAGTCAAGAAAAGGATTTTGGATCACAAGGCAAAATGAATGACGAGGGTATTCAGGAAAGCGATAAAACTAAATCCTCAGCTCTTCCATTGACCCAAGGATGTGGGAGTGTAATTGTGGCCTCTGAGGAAAATTTAAATATGTCCTGGATTGCCTTAGATGGTCTTGGAAAGGAATCGTCTTCTGGAGGCTGCAGTGGTGAAGATCATACTACTCTGGAGGTGCCCGTGAATCGTTTGAAGAACAAGATTAAATTATTATCAGATTCGGGTTGTCAGGGAAACATCAACGCATCAGTTGGCACTGATAAGGATGTCAAATATTCTCAACTCAATGATGGTAGAGAAGTCCTCTCTGCATGTCATTTATATCATGAGAGGAGAAAAAGGGCAACTGATGATTCGAGGAGTGTGCAGCCTGACAAAAACAATTCTAAAAAGGCTAATTTTGACAGTGGTATGAGCTTATCTGAGGATTTAAGTTATAATGGAGTTGGAGCACGTATAGTGAGCAACTTGAAATTGAAACAAAAGAATAATCAGATATCTACTAGAATAACAAGAAGTGAGAAGATCAGGTCAGTTTCTGTTCCATCAACAGCCTCTGGAGAAGTAGAATCAGCATCTGTTGATCGTCAAGCAGGAAGTGGAAACTGGACTTTTGAGGTTACCGTACTCAACATGCCTACAAATGAAATACAACTCAGGTCTTCGAATGCTGGTTCTGTTAAATATAGGTTTGATGAAGTTCCTGAAACTCCAAACCAGGACAAGGGCATGAGAAATATTAAAACCAGAAGCAACACCCAGAAGGCGAATAATAAAGCAACAAAGCCACTTCATACTCCTGCTGCTGCAGATAATCAAACGGATAAAATAATTTCTGGCACAAATAGTTCATCTAAGAAGGTTAAAGCCTCAACCTCGGAGACCAGAAGAAAACTGTCATATGGTAGTAAGGTGGACATCTTTATTGCATTTAGCTTGTGTTACAGCAGCTACTATGTCCTAATTTTTTATACTGATTCCATATGGTCTCTTGTGTACGAGTTCGAGTTTGCAACTGTATAAATATGGACCTAGAGATAGTTACTGGATTTAAAGGAGAGGAACATATTTATATGGAGTTTCCACATGGTGCAAAAAACAGTGTTGGGTTCATCGATGTAGGTGACCTTTCTACATTACTGCCAGCCATTACTTGACAACATTGAGAGTGAGTTCTAACTGGATGTGTAACTAATATATAGATACCATATTGGGATGTTACATATTGAGAAATTGTGGAGCTGTCTTATGGAATGATCAGTGCAATATATCAGTTCATATTGGTTGCATTTAGTGTCAATTTTGAATGATTTAATCAGTTTTTCCTCCAATGGAGAACAATGGAGGAAAATATGATAACGTCTTCTTGTCTTCTGTCCGTGCTGCTCTAACTTAAATTTGTACTGACTATGAACATTCGGAGTCAGGTTTCTAGGTTGGTGAGATAGGGATAGGCTCATAATCTGGTGAAATTTGAAGAAACAAACAAGTTTATATCTAAAAAGAAGTGACAGTAAATGAATTAAAGCTTTCCACCACCATAAATATTATGGGTAATACACTAGTAGGCTTGCTTCTTCACGTGCCTCAAACATGCATAAAGTATTTGCTAACATGAAATGCTTGCTTGGATATTTAATTTGTCACCTCATTCTGGTTCTTTTCTATTATTCATGTTCATTGTCCTTGTCTCCTATTCTGGCTGAAAGTTCTAAATGAGGTGTACTAGGCTATTAAAGTTGGTGTATATATCTAATCTGATAAACCAGGTGTTTACCTTCAAGATATACATGCTTCTTTACTTTCGAAGTTTATCACGGTATGGGCTATCGGGTCTACAACATAACCCTTTTGTATTAGGTGTTTCTTTGAATTAGTGAAGCTATTCTCTCTTATGCTGCAGTTAACTATTTTCTTTTCTCTCTGTGTTTAGGGTACCCCTGAAAAAAAGGAGAAAGTTTCCAGTGCGTCACGTCTGTCTTATAACAGATCTAGATCAGGTAAGTACCCAGGCCTTAAGTCAACATACACCTGCCAATTTTTCCGTTTTCCCCATATCTGAGTCTCAAACTTAATGAATTAGAGGTGGTCCTTGGCACTTAAAAGGGGGAAGGCGCCAATTTCAGTAATCAATCAACTAAAATAAAATTTTGTGTATATCTTCTGTTGCTGGAAATTTACAGGGAGACTGCTGATGCCTACTCTGGAGTTTTGGCGCAATCAGATTCCAATTTATGATGCGGTTTGTCTTGACTTTTGTTATATGCTTACCAGTATTATCATTTACCATGACAGACCTTTTTAATAGAGAATTGAAATTGGAACATTTGTTTCCTGCTCATACATCGAAGTTGCAACTTTGTTCAGTTTGAGCAATTTACTGAAAAAATGCTAAGTGCTTGGGATATGCTGTTGAAAATTTCCAGGATGTGGGACATTTATGTCATAGGAAATTTGCATCCTTAATAGAAAGAAGTATACTCTAACCACTATGACTATCTCACACCAAGAGAGTTGGTATTACATTTCTTTTAAGTTCACTGTGCCATTACAAATCTTGAAATCCAGAATTGTGAAAACTGATGAATATGATAGCAATTGAGATGTGATATCAGTATGTTGCCATTGGAAATTTATGGATCACTCACAAAATTTGACTTCTGCATCATTTCATATATATGTATATATATATATATATTAATTATATATTTCCCCGCCTGATTGCCGCATGCACATGCTTATGCACTAGCCTGCTATTTTACCTCTCAAAGAATCGTGTCGATGGTTTATGATGTATATGTTGATGATGGGAAAAGGTTATATTATTTGTCCGTACGGATGTCGAATGTCTTATTTATTTCAGAATCGGACAATCACCGGAATTGAAGAAGGCACACTCTCCGAGCAGCCCAAAGTTGGTGCGTAACCCCATCTCATATATGTGCATTCTTTTTAATTAATGATGTAATTTACTGATGATTTTGAATTATTCTTAGGGAGTGGATCTACATCTCAGAGGAACACAAGGAAGAGAAAGCAACCGACTTGAATGGTTCACCCAACTTTTATTTTATTTTGATCGTTTTTTAGATAACAGGTTATTTTGTGTATCTGAAAGTATCAACTTGGGCGTTTAATTTTATCTTTGATCCTTTTTAGCATTTTTGTTTGCTTCTGCTTTCCATGATTGCTAGAAGGTAAGGGGTCATTAGTTAATTCTGCAATTTAACGATCGCTACAAACGAACATTACTTTTATTAAGCGGCTCATGAAGGAGCTTGTTTATTTAAAAAAATAAATAAAATTTTGAGCTCATTTCATAAAAGAACAGAGCTTGAACATTAATGACTCGTTCATTAATAGCTAATAAACTTGTTCAAAATTTAATTAATAATAAAATCAGAAACAAAAATAACAATATTCATACTTCATTAAGATAATATTTTTATGTTACTTCTTATTATAATGAATATTTAGTTAATTTTTTATTTGTATGAAGATTTCGAAAGATGTGTGTTTATTTAATGTTTGCGAATATAATACTAGTTATTCACGAGCACTATTGTTCATGAACATAATTAAACATGTCCGTGAACAAAATCAAACACTGATCAACTCAGCTAATGTTTGATTATAAATAAATCTATCAAATATGAATACCCACAAGCTCATTCGGTTTGGCTCAATTCGTTAGCACTATAAAGAAAATCCCTAAAATGAAATAACTCATCGAGTGGTTTAACATGATTTAGAGTGTGTTTGTTTTGAATTATCCTCGATCTATTGAGGGGGATCCAATTTTAATAAAGCACACTTATATATTCCCTCAATCAGCAGTGACTCAGGACTTATCGGCCAAAAGCAAACACACCCACAGTTTTAAGATGATTACTTCTTGAGTGGTGTAATTTATTAATATTGCATCTTATCATCTCTCTTAGTTTGTCTTTCGAATGATTATTTCTTGTAGGGTAGTGTAATACAGTATACACCATATACAAGCGTAATTGCATTCCTAAAAAAAAAAATACAAGGGTCATTGCATTATTATATTTGAATTTAATAAGACATACATATGAGTCGTTGAGTCATGACAATCTTTATAAAAATAATATGGAGAACATAAAATGGTAGGCAAATAAAATTGTTCACATTTCTTTTCTTTTTTACTCTTTAATTTTTCTTTCATTTAGCGAAAGTAGTAATTTGATGAAGAAGAATCTATTTTGATCATTTTTTGTTTGTATTAGTTCTTCTCTAACTGATAAAAGATAAATGTGATATTCTTGTTTGATTCAAAGATTTTCCATTTGCATGAATCTTCTTCTTATATATAAAAACAAAATCCTCCCAATATAAAAATTTAAAAAAATTTCCACCTAAATTACCATCCTATTACTGAAAATAATTAATTTTTGTATATATAATCTGCATTGGATTGTATGTCATTTCATCCACAATTATAATAACATAAGGAATATATCAATTCTAATTATTCGCCTACCATCTGTAAGGTGAATTTACTAAATACTCCTTCGTTCCGGTTAACTTTTCGTACTTTTCATTTCGGTCCGTTCCATTTAACTTTTCACACCCTTAAAACGAAATTTTTTCTCACAATCTTCACCCTCAAAATCTCCACCTATAAAAAAAGTCAAAGAAAAAACAAAATCTATTTTTTCCTAACCTCCGTGCCCAGTCAACTGTGAAAAGTTAGCCGGAACGGAGGAAGTAGACTGCAATTAGTATAAGCAATTGATGCGTTCAATATGGAAAGAATGGTCAATTACCATATGACATAATATCATGCTCTCTTCTCCATCCCAATCAAATAGTGCCAGAATAAGAGAAAAATCTAAATTTATGTAAAAATCTTCCATTATCAAAGAATACCATAAATTGACATCTTGATTTATGAAAAATTCCCGCATAGCTGTACCACACAGTAATTGTCATAATCAAATATTTTAATACATCAATCACATTAACTCAGTAAAAACAACTACATTAGCAGGGTTTCTTGGTGTCTTATACAGACAAAACTGGAAACACTCCCATCAAAGCCAATGCAACATTTATGTTGCATTTGGACAGAGTTGAATAACACTAATGTTACATTTAGATGGAAGCATTTGAGAACGAATTTGAAAATTCATAGTTGCAAATCTATTGATTTTGTTTGGATAACCCTGAGTTTGGAAATCTATCACTTTTATTTTGAGCTATTCTTTTAAGGATTTAGGTTCTTGAGTAGATTTGAAATTTATTGTTATGCAGAACAAATCACTCGACAAAGCACAACTAAGGGTTCCTCTTAGAATAGACTAAGTGTTTATGCTTGCCTATGAAACATGATGTGAACAACATTTGAATTTTGCTACATCAATGGTGCAATGTCATACAAATGATTGAAATATTTGTAAAAAAAATGTTTGGGCCTATTAAGTAGCTATATTAAAACAAAATGTAACTAGATACAACAATTTTCAGTCTAATATAATTCTGCAATGGTTAATGTTCCCCAGTGCGCCATAATGTTGAATGGGATTTTAAAATTGTGATGCTGATGATGTTATGTGTAATCCTGTTTTCAGCCTTAGGTTGTACAATGCACATTCACTGAGATGCTTAAGTGATTGTGTGAACAACTTTTACCGTAAACCACTCGATAAGCAAGAAGAAGTCTGTGTCAAGCGATGCACTGGAATTTTCTAAGGCTCTCGATGTGAGTGTCGACAAGGTTCACTGAACTCAACAATGATACATCGACAGAGTACATGCATCTGGAGCCATTGGATCACATCTTTTATTCATTAGGAGCTAAAAATTGATAACATGTTGTTAACATCAAATAACAATTCTCTTTATAGCTCACCCAAGGTGCTCGGTTGCGCCCTCGGCTACCCCAGTTTTTGTCCAAACTGGTCTTGTCTAGGCATTACTAACAGAATGACTTGTGTCCATCTCGTGCCTTTTAATGCATTGTCAAATAGTGGAATATCTTCAATAGTATAGCCTCAATTACAGAAGAAACAATTATTTTAATTTACTATTGATTTTTAATTTTGTTGCACAAGTTTTTTCATCACGTATAATGGTCAACAAATTTTTCTTAGAGCGTTTTGCTATGGATCATTATTTGTCAAAACAATCTTTTACTATTGAAACTCGAATCAACCAGACGTGGTATATAAAGAAATATTTTAAATAACTATATTTATTTCACTAAATTATTACAATATATTAACCATCATTTTATTAAACTTCATAGTTCAATTTATTTCATCTTTCAAATATTGTTCAAATCGCGCATCACGCAGGCACTATACTAGTTCTGAGTAAAAGTAGTTAAACCATTAAGATTTTGATATTTAGGACTAATAATAGGATACAGTATTGGATATACTACTCCATACAAAGAAACTATATTATACATTTTGTAATTACTTCCCTAAAAAAACAATTGATGTTTTGAGAATATGATATATTTTATGTTAGGAATCATATTTTAAAGTGAATCAATATTCTCATAACTATATGATTTATGATATTCCTTGATGCATAATAATAATAATAATAATAATAATAATAATAATAATAATAATAATAATAATAATAATAATAATAATAATAATAATAATAACAACAATAACATATAAAAAAAAAAATCTCATACAAATAGTTCTTTTATGGAGTGCCTCTAGACGGTAGTTACCTTCTAGCACTGCCATATTGGCCAACAATGGGATTTGTAGTTTATTGCAAATAATTTTGCGGATTAATTTTATACTATGTAATTGGATATTAAACTAGTTGAATACATTAAATTTTGTTAACTCTATCGACTGTGTCCATATTATTTAACACAATTTGAGAGCTCATATGAGATCACATTTTTATGTTAACATATGGATAAAATCAAAATAATTAATTGTTTCGTGATTTTTATGAACACTCCAAAGTCAAAATGTGTGGTGGATTATTTAGTTGGTAATACATGACATGATGTAAATCCTAAGGGGATATTTGAATTGGTATGATGCCATTCGAATTAGGCATAACTCGTCCACATTGAATTTCACTTTATATCGGATGGTCCATTCCTCCACATCCACACTCTATTACCTACACCTTCTTTTACAATTTCCAATACATCTTTTACAATTTCAATATACATCCTACCCTAAACTAAAATACTTTTTTGGATGTCTCATCCGTGGACGTACCCCATCGAACGTGGCACATGCCACTGCATCCCAAATCATGTATCCCTTAAAAAGCCCGATTTGCGCTCTGGGTTAGATTTAGCTCTCCACTTTAAAAAGATAATAAAAAAAAAAGAGAAAAAGGAAAAAAAATAACAAAGAAAAAAAAAACTAGTTGGTAAAAAAATGAAAAGCAAGTCCAAACGCCGCCGTTTTACAAATCTGTGACTATTCTAGCCAGAAGAAATGAAGAATGGCACAAGTATTTTGTTAGGGTTTATGCTATTCTACTCGGAGTAAACCAGAAAATTTATTTCCCCAATTCGGAATGGCGTTGAGGCAAATCCTGACATGGAGCACGAGATTGTCCCCAGTCTCAACGTTCTCGAATTATATACCTGGGATTGCGAATTTCTCCTCCAAATCTAGCCATTATGCTGGTATGAGTTTCTAGGATGATGATGTTGGGGTGTGTGTGTATTTTTTTACCACATCTCAATTTTACATATTTAATCTATACGTTAATTCTATCTAAGCTTCATTCTGAGATTAAAAAAATGGATTGGGATTGTTTTGATCGAAATTGTAGTGAAGGTGGGGATACCTGAGTTCTTGAATGGAGTAGGCAAAGGAGTGGAGAAACATGTGGAGAAGTTGGAATCTGAGATTGGGGATCTCCAGAAGCTTCTGTTTACTCGAACCATTAAGCTCAAGAAACTCGGAATCCCCTGCAAAGATGTAAGCTGTCTTTTTCTTTTATTTATTAAGGTTTAATCTGTTTTGGTGATAGGAGACTGCTGAGTGTTCCATTTTTATTTGAGATTCGAAATGCCTGGTAACTGAATTTTAGCCACTTAGTGACTAGTTATGATCACTGTTCTAAAACTCTAGTATATCTTCAACTAGTCCTTGTCTAGGTGCTAGACTATTCTCAACCGCCGCCTACCTCTTTTACCCAACTCCTTCCCGCTTAATCTCTCCTAAGCCGCCTAAGCTCCGATTAGACGCTAGATCTTAATGTACCGCTCGACTAGGCCTAACGTCTTTTAGGACATTGGTTATGATAACTGGCAATGGAAATTGCTTTTCATTTTGTATAGGTTATAATCTGCAATGCGGCTCTTTATTAACTGTACAAATAGGTGGTAATTGAGCCTGTGAAAAAATGAAAAGGAAATGCGTAGGAGAAAATATTACAATCTTCTGTACTTTCTTCTAATTATAGTAAAAAGATAAGCACTTGCTATAGGTCGCCAGACATAGTTGGACTCGTGCTGGTATAAGAGGGAAGTAGATGACGTACTAAAGTTACAGATTGAAATGCTTGCAATGAACTGTGAAAGGTCACATTTTATTGGTAAACGATGCTTCCATAGATTCATAGATCATTACAATGTAGTTAGGTGGAGTTAACAAAAAGAAACAAAGTTCAAGGATTAAGTGGAAAGGTGGTTAAACTTGCAGATGCATGAATTCACCATTCAAAATTATTACTTAATGATTTAATGAAATGTTTCGTATGTAAACTGTTCCATGGAGGCATGCAAGAAAGATCTTCTTTTGAGAGATTACCCTGATGATTTAAACATTTAGTGCCATCTTATTCTTTTCCATGTAAACCCGGCCACGTATATGTGATGTTTTCTTTTTGTGTGTGTATATTTTCCTTTTCAGATTGTCTCCGTCCTGCATAATGTACTGGCATAGTCAATATAAGTTTTCGAGAGTTTTTGGCATAGTTATTATGCATATTGATTAAGTCCTTTAACTGTGATCGGTGAACATGTAGAACAAGTTATTTTGTTTTGTTATTTTTTTCTTTTGTTGGGTAACTGAAGTATGATTACTTCTGATTGGTGAGATGTTCTTGTTGTTCAACATGTTAATCAGTTACATAATAAAAATTGACATTACTGATGATGTGATCTTGAAGAGTAGAAAAATTAGAAATCTGAACTATATTAAATGTTTACAATGTCCTGATCTAGAAATGGTCATTTTAGCCATGTTGTTTCAATTGTCATTTCAAGCAGCATTACGCCACTACACGGATGTGGTTTTTAGTTATATATCTGAGCATGTGCTCACTAGTAGGGGTTGGGGTGGAAGTGGGACATCACCAGAAATAATTATTGCAGGACTTTCTAGCGTTTGTGCCATCCTTCATGTTTGTGACTTTTTTTCTTTTTTTTCAATTCCATGAGCTTTGTGCTAATTATCAAGCTTTGCTGACCTTTAATGTTTTTAGAGAATTTCATCATATATTATAAATGTATTAATCTGATCGTGGGATTTGTTAATTGTCGTAATGAGGGATCTGTTTTGTCCTTGTTCAGTTATCCTGTCATTTACACGAGTAATTAACTCTTTAGTCATGTGATGTTGTTACTGATTATATATTGATTGATCCCTCCATATTCATTTTATCTAAAGAGATTTGTATTTATATGGCAGAGAAAGCTGATACTGAAGTATGCCCACCAGTACAGGCTTGGACTGTGGAGGCCTAGAGCTCAGCCAGTAAAATCTTGATAAGTCATTCGTAAGCGGTTCAAACTTTTGCTGGAAAACGGTGACTGCAAGAGTTGGCCGTTTAGCACTCTGAAACTCATAGTTAGGATTCCGGTTTACAAATTCTTCTGTTTTGAAGTTCTTTTCATTTTACAAGTGTTTGAATATCATCAATACTATTGAGCTATTTAAATTGTTGAACACTCTCTCTTGCCTCATACAGTGGTCATATTAACACTCAGTGGTGAGAGGTTTATGTATATTGATTTCCGTCAAGAGGTGAACATTTATTCTCCTCTAGTCGATAGAGAAACCTTCCTCTGTGAGCCTCTTCTAAGTCACTGCTATAAATTTACTTGTTTTTTCGTCTCTGTAGACAGTATGATATTTTTTATCTCTTCCAAAGCGTATGGCATGTGCTGATTAAAAGCCTATACCTTGCACAATCTCTCTCTCGCCCAAAAACCAAAAGTAACTCAGGGATGCAGTTTAAAAGTGGGAATAGCAGCACAATGTTATGACAAAACTGTTCTACATTTCACAAAGGTTGTCTGACTCCCCAGCCCCGTCAAAGAAAAAAATGGGGAGAAAGAGGAAAGTTCCCGCAATAAATGAATCATACTGATTAGATAATACAAAGGAAAACAAAATGCTACATTGTGGTAATCAACTTCAAACAACAGAATCTGCTTCCCATTCAAACTTGCAGGTTCACCAAAAATATTCATGCATGTTTCCTCTCAAAGGAAGTTCCGTTGGTTCCAGTTCTATGCGGCCCTCTTCAGCCCCATAATTTATGCTGTGACACAAGATGGTAAGAGATCAAGATAAATGCCAAGGCCATTTATGCATATTTAATAATCAAGGGCTTTCTAAATTTAGAATGTATTAGAATCATCAGATCACATGATGAGTTTATTTTATTACAGACTTGTTAAGGAAACAACTACTGACGATCCATTGAAGAAATTCATGTTGGTTAACCAGCTATTAGCATACCAGAAAATAAGAGTTCAAGATTACAAAGCCTAAAATCCTAAATGGAGCACTCGGAACTCATGAGAATAAGCATCTAAAGTCCAGATATTCTGGCTAAAGGCTGAAGAGAAAACTCAAGAATCCATTTATTAAGTTAAAAATAGACAAGGGATCGAGGTAGATAATGGAATTGCGGCAACATTAATGTGCTCACGATTATCAAATAATAAATACCACTTATTAGAAGTATATTAAATATCATTCTTATGAAACTTTTGAATAACAACATCAATTTTTATCTTATCCAATATCCTGAAAATGCTATTTAGATGCCTTCCATAGAAGATTTATATTAACATCCCATCATCACTCAGCAGTAGTCAATATTACCTGGACACAAGCATTTAAAGGTTAAAAGAAAAAAGTCAGAACTTTACATGGAGCTCAGCGAGACATCACGATTGGCATCATGTTCGTGAACCCATTAGTCCTGAAGATTCAAACAAGGGAAGCTTAGTTGAGTAATTATAGGATAAATTATATAAAACTACAGAAGAAAATTTAGAAAAATGGTCTTTATAACAGTGCCTGTAAGACAAAATTGGGTCTTTACCTTTAAGTTAATAGAAAGCTTATTACATTTTTCAAGTCTCCCGCCTCCTTTATCCTCATAGTAGAAAGTAATTTGATAGTTGGCAACCTTACTTGGGTTTCATACAACTTTATGTAGTGTTTGCAAGGAAAAATTAATTGCCTAATGTAACAGATTCACACTAGAAAGGAAATTGAAATAATTACATACAACCTCCATTTTTACTTGTTTTGGAGTTAGATAAGAAAATTAAGAATCATAGGAAATGAACAAGTACATCTCTAATCAATCTTTCTCTCTCCCCTTTAATCTCTAAATTTCTCTCCTCTTTCCTTGAAATTTTTCCCTCTTTTCCCGTATGATTTTCTAACTTCTCTCATACATGGGAATGAAAGAGAATCAATAAAAATGTGGTAAAAAAATGAAAAATAGGAGATTTTTATGGACAGTGATAGGGGTAAGCATAAAAGAAAAGTGAAACTATTGCTAAAAAGACATATTTTGAAAAAATCACTCTCTAAAACAAGAAACAGGAGAAGACGGAGTTAGCATATTAAAGTGCAGCTGTCATGGCTGAAAAATATTGTTTCCAGACCAATAACAGGATTATATTACAATTTTGCGATGTATATGTATGGCAATTAGATGCTCCATTACTCTCGATAATGCTTGGTCTTCTGTTCTTGAGCCTTAGAATAGAAGTCATCTTGGATGTAGTTTTTGAGATTCTAGCTCATTCAGAAGATCAAGTTTCTAATCACAACTCTGTTTAAACACAGGTTTAGATGATTGATCAAGATTCTAATGGCTGTCATACAATGGGAATGGGACCTTGGATTATGTAAAATCTACATGGAATTATCGAGAAAACAAATGAGAACAAATAATGCACACTAATCTATTGCCGGCCTTTGTATCTGAACAGCCCCTAAATATGTAAATGATAACTGCATAACAATATTACCTACTTGAGTTATTTTCTGGTTGGTTGAATATTTTGCTTCAACAAATGTTGCTTATGGCCATGTTTTCTTTGATCACTCCTTTTACATATTCTGGGACATACAGATTTATTTGCTGATGAATTTCAATTCGATAAAGAGTCGTGTTTCCAATTCTTCAAATAAGATGGCTGAGAAAGAGAAATAATCCCACGATCTAATGAACTTATTGTGCCAATTTGAGAAGCATACAGACAAACAATGAATATAAGTTAGGGGAAAAACAGAAAGAATGACATGACCGTTTATAATGACATCAGGCGAACTCCATTGTTCTCCGAAACAAGATTTTATCACACTATCCAAATAGAATTCAAAGATTCATCAAGGAAGAAAATGATGGAGCGGTATAAAACCACAACCACTGCTTTGAAATTTGTAAAAAAGTGATGTACATGCAGAGAACGCTATTAGTTTACAGGCTAAATGACCCCTCTGCTGCTGCTTATAGGAATATGGCATTCAAGAATAGACATAATGCACATTTGAAGTGAAAAGGACTAAATGCGGATGTAAATAACATGAAAATGAATTGTGCATATTGGGATTTGAGAGACCTGTAAATCACTAATTATTTCGTACTTATTTATGCACATATATATGTGGTTGGCCACAAAAACTAAGAGGAAAAGGATTCAAGTAACATGATATTTACCTTGAAAGAGGAGCACCAGTAAAAAGACTATAGTCACCAAACAGGCAAAAAGATTAGCAAGCGGCGATGCTGGCTTCTCCTTTTTCATTCTATTCAAGGTCCTCGTTCTTTCCATCCTTTTACGTTTAAATTTGAGCTCAGTGATTTCCTTCAGCAACTTCATATCAGAAGCATCCAATGATGGACCTTTTGGAGGACGAGGAGGCTTTGATGGCTTTGCAGACTTCTTTTTCTTAGGCTTTTGCTGGTTTATCGTCTCATCTCCAAAATTTTCCACTTTTTGCCTAAAATCCCCCAATTGCTCCGTGTCCTTGGCAGAGATCTCACCAGAAACTATAAATTTGTCATATGAACACGAACAATCTTCATCATTATTACATTCACTTGGTGACTCGCAACCATTTAACCAACCCCTTACCCTGCCCAAAACATCATTTGAATTATCAGAAGACAAACCTAGACTTTTGCTTGTGTCTTCCTCACTTGTCGCTCCCCCACTCTCCAAGTCAATATCCAAATCTAAATCGCTCCCACTTGAATCTATCCGATTCATGCTCCTTAACCTCTTTATGAAGCTAGCACGCTGCAACAGCAAATAGAGAATATTGTCCAAAACAGGCAAATCTTATAGCTTTCATGTTAGCTCAAACTTAAGCTAACTAAGCTGCAACACCTATTTAATAAAGTTATTACCAACAGCAAGAAGTCATGTCATAGCTTCCTAGTATTCAGGCTTCGATATGGAGTCCACAATGCATTAGTCGCACTTAGTGCCCTGCCTTGAAGACACAAAACTTATCAAAAATGGTTGGTGAACTATGTCGTGGCAGAAAATTCGTGTTACATCAACATATCTTTTGTACCAAACCCCAAATATGTGTAATGGGATTACCACTAAACACAACATTAAGAATTCTAGTCATTCTCTATTTTTTAAAAAATAAAACATCATTGTCCACTTAACCAAGGACCACTAAAAACGAGCCAGAAAACAGCTGGAAACTTAAAAACGAATTGACACAAAGAGAACTGCCATATTTCTCTTTTCATATTGCTCTTTCAATGTCAAGTAACGGATCCTAAACCATTAAAAACTTATTCTTTTCACTTTCTGAAGCAACAAATAAATTTAATTCTGTTACCAAACAGCTTAATCTAGCTCCACACTTTGCCTGCACACATAATTACACATAATTTGGATATTCTTTCCCGCATTCCCTCATACACTAAATTGCTGACCTCAGAAAAAAATAATTGAAAAGGACAAATCAAAGTACAAGAACAAGAGGACAACAGGAATTCAGAATCAGAACCCACGCGCAAGAATTAGGTTTTTTTAAAGCCAAAAAGAAAAATGTAGGGAAACATGAAATCTGGTGTTTTAATACGCCAAGAATTAATTGCGAAGGAAATGAGGTTGATGATCAACATACCATTAGTTAGGAAACGTAGCATACAGAAGACGAATTGAGGGAAATCTGGAAGTTGTGGGTGTTGGGGAATGGGGGTTTAATCTGGTCAATGGTCTTATATTGACTTCTCCCATTCCAATACATACATTCTCATATATTTATTGAATCCGCAGGGTTTGTTTGTTTGTCTTTCGATATTACTAATGAGCAATTATCCTTCAATCTTCTCATAATTTCATATCCACTTCTACATGAGTACATTTCGGTAGGGTCAAAGGACATTCCACCGATTTTGGCTTCTATTTTATTTTATCATTATTATCAATATAATAATAATAATTGGATTTTTTTTTTTCCCCAGAGGGTCGTATGTTACAGATATTGCCTTCCCAAAAAAAATATAATTCATCTAATAAAAAACACATAGTATTATTTAATTAGAACATAACTTTTCCCTAAAAATAAATTATTCTAACGATCTATTCTTATTTCTTTCAATATTGTCCTTAAATAATAAATTCATATATATTTAGCTTACAAATTTTATAATATTATCGTTATCTAAACTTTTTATTCTTTATCGGTAAACTTATAGTAATAAAAAATTTGAAAAAAAAGGAATTGAAGGTGATAAAGCTAGATCGATTGCGGATGTTTTTGTTCCTACCTTAAATTATTAATTTCTGCCTAAAAATTTAAAATAACGTACCATTTTAAATGGAGAGATTATTTGCCAATAGCGTCACCTTATCTTACCTAATCTTACTGAGTAGAATACGACTCTGTTTGTTTATGGTTGTGGGTGTCTAGAGTACTGTAGGTAGAGGTGGGCAGCCGGTTCCCGGTTCCGGTTCCGAACCGCCCCTACTGGAACCGGAACCGAACCGGGAACACCCCGGTTACGGTTACGGTTCCGAACCGGCATAGAACCGCCGGTTCCGGACGGTTCTCTCTCTTTTTTTTTTAATTATTATTATTTTTATTTTTATTATAATATACAACTTATAGTTTCTAAAAGATAAAATTAATAAGTCAAATTTAACTTAAATGTTATAATACCATTTATAATTTCTTAAATTACAAAGTAAAATTTAATACAATAACACAAAGTACAAATATAAACTACAACTTAAATGTTATAATACCATTTATAATCTCTTAATTACAAAGTAAAATTTAATACAATAACACTAATTAAAAACACAATCAACCTACAAAGTTCAATACAAGTATACAACTATACAATTTTAACTAATAATATTGGGAAGGAAAAGAGAAAAAGATTAAAGGGCTTGAGTTTGATTCTAAGTTAAAAATTAAAATTAATTTTTAACTTAGTACCAAATTGCCTACGTATTTCGATCTTCCGGCTTAAGGTCAAGGAATCAAAGCCCACGTAGTTCTCTTACCTCACTTACCTTTCGAAATAAAGTTGGTTCGGTTGTGCTCATTCACATTCACTTCCTTGAGAAGGTGGTGTGCCGGATGAGCCGGTGTCGAAATCAAGTGTATCTCCTTCTTCGTCTTCATCGAAGTCAACTTCTTGAGCTCGTTTTCGGCTTTTGTCCAATCTTCAAGGAGGAGTTGATTTTCTAGATTCTCCACGGTTAATCTAGATCTTCGGGCATCCAAGGTGTATCTTCCAATGCTAAAAGCTTGCTCAACCGAAACGGTTGAAGCGGGACAAGCAAAAATTTCCTTGGCAATAATAGATAAAACCGGGAAGGAGTTGGATCTTTTCGACCACCACTTTAGGAGGTCAGTATTATTTTCAAAAGAAAGTTCCTCAAAAGTAGTTTGTAAAAATTTTTCAACTTCCCCATAAGGATTAGAGGAAGACCTTGCCTTTTTTTGTGAACGAATATCGTAAAAATTTTGCAAACGGGCAAGACTCGAATTTCCAACGAATTGGGTTGAAGAACCAAGACCACTTGAACAAACATCACTATCATTACCATCACCAAATTGGATCCTATATTCTCTAAAAATATCAAACAAAAGACTCTTTGCTTTGGCAACAATATGCAAGGGGTTTAGGACATCATTTTCATTGGGGAACAATGCTTCGTAATACATTTTTAACAAATATTCTAAGCCATCTTCTTTAATCCTAGGGTCTAACAATTTTGCTACTAAAAATAAATCGGGTATTTCCTCAAAATATTTTAACCATTTTTTCCTCATAGAATCTATCGTTTCATGCAAAATCGGATCGTCTTTATATTCATTAAAAAGAAGTGCAATTTTAACACAATGATCAAGAACCAAAGGTGAAGTAGGATAGTAGCAAGCGGAGAGTTCCTTAGTTGCATCTTCAAAAATTTTTAATAGTGAAATTAAATTAGCACAAGCATCCCATTGATTGGGAAATAAACAAATACCAACTTGATGGTGTTGAAAAAATGCACACAAAACTTCCTTATACATGTAAGAATCATTGAGCATTTTATATGTAGAATTCCTACGGTGAGGAACATCAAAAGAAATTTTTTGGGGATGAATTCCTCTTTGTTTGCAAAATCTTGCCCATTTTTTTGTTAAAGAGGAATGTCTAGAAAATAGTGGTGATTGCTTCTCTAATAGAAGCAACATATGTTTTGAAATTTGTTAGGCCATCTTGCACACATAAGTTCAAACAATGACAAATGCACCTAATATGAAAAAATTTACCTCCACAAGATGGCTTGCAAAAATCAATTAGTTGGGGTAAAGAAGCTTTGTTTGCACTAGCATTATCGAAAGATATCGAAATTTTTTTTTGAACCAAGTTGTATTCTTGAAGAATGGAAATAATTTTGTGACAAATGTTTGATGCGGTATGCTCGGTATCAAATTCTCTATAACCTATTAATCTTTTTTGCATTGTCCAAGAATCATCAATCCAATGGCAAGTGATGCCCATGTAGTGATGATTTTGCCAATGATCACCCCAAATGTCCGAGCATATTGAAACTTTTTGTTTAAGTGAAGCAAACATATTTAGTAAAACAAGTTTAAATTCCCCGACAACTTTCGCAATATCCCGAGTTAATGTTCTTCTAGAAATCTTCCTATGTTGTGGACCACAACTTAGTTGCATAAAATCTTCGTAAAATCCATCATCGGCGAAGTTAAAAGGCAAATGCTTTACGGAAACAAATTTAGCCAAATTTCTCCTCAATCTTGTCTCACTAAAGGAAAATAAAGGAGAGCGAGAGTTAGAATCCGAACCTCCAACGGTGTATCTTGGCATTTGGGTTTGGGATTGGTCGAGTCCACACTTATCGGGATGATGTTTTTTGACATGCTTTGTTAGTGTTCCATATCCCCCTCCGTGCTTGAAACTATAAGGTGCTCCACAATAATTGCAAGTGACTTTGTAGTCGGTTGATGATCCCGGCACTAGAACTTTTGTAAAGTGGATAGTGAAGACCTCGGATTTTAAAGCCGCCGTATCTCCTTGGCTTCCTTGTGAAGCACTACGATTACGAGATCGTCGTCCTCCACCTTGGTCTTGACTTTGGCTTTCTTGTGTTGGATGTTGATTTCCCCCTTCTTGAGCGGCAAATGCGGCGGCGTTTTCTCCTAAATTATTTGAAATAAATAAAAAAACATATTACTCAATAGGATTTAAATTTATTAAAACACTACTAATATAAAATGATTTTACTTACTACTAGAAAAGTTAGCATTAATAATACAATTAAATCTTAAAAAATAAATTGCTCAAATATAAAATGATTTTACTTACTACTAGAAAAGTTATAATTAATACTACAATTAAATCTTAAAAATTAAATTGCTCAAATATAAAATGATTTTACTTGCTACTAGAAAAATTATAATTAATAATACAATTAAATCTTAAAAATTAAATTGCTCAAATATAAAATTTACCTAGACAAGCGGCTATGTCATCGGCATCCAAATCAATTGGAATGTCATCATCGTCATCATCATCATTGAGGTCGAACAATACTTGAGGTGGAGGAAGAGGTGGAAGTGGAGCATACTCCTCCGGCGCATGACTCTTGCCCTTATCGGAGATAAGGCGAGAACCGCGAGATGATGAAGTTGAAGAAGCTCCCCTTCGGCTAGACATTTTTTTGGTAGAAGTAGGAAGAATAAAGATGCAAATAACAAAATATAATTGAAGAAAAAGAACTAGAAGAAATAAATATTTTTTTGGTAGAATGGAATTAAAATTCAATTTTTTTTAGAGTAGAGACTAGAGACTAGTGAGCTTGAGAGAAATTGAGGGAGCTTGAGATAGATTGAGAGAGGTGTAGTGATTTGTGTTGAAGTTGGATGTATTTATAGGGGTTTGAAATATAAAATAACAAAAAAATTTAAAAAAATCCAAAAACCAAGCCCCCCCCCCTAAAAATCTGAAATTGAGCATTTGTAATGGCCAAATGATCTGGGCCGTTGATTTTCAACGGCCAACAGATCATAGCCGTTAAAAAAAAAAAAAAAAAATTCGAGGAACCGCCGGTTCGAACCGGAAAACCGGCGGTTCTTGTAACGGCCACGAAGATCACGCCGTCCATTTCCAACGGACACTTCACCAGATCGTGACACGTGGCATTTTTGAATTTAAAAAAAAAATAATAATAAATTCGCGGAACCGCCGGTTGGAACCGCCTGTGGAACCGCCGGTTTAACCGCCGGTTCCCGGTTCCAGATTAGGTGGAACCGGAACCGAACCGCGATGTGACCGGTTACGGTCCCGGTTTGGAACCGGAACCGGGTCAACGGTTTTGGAACCGTTGACCGCCGGTTCCACGGTTCTCTGAACCAGATGCCCATGTCTAACTGTAGGCTGTGGAGAATAAAGTGGAATGTGAGATTGGGGTAAATAAGTGAGTGCTTGTTTAGGTTGGTTGGAGAATGGGTTGTGGGGTGATTATAATATAAAATGTGGTAAATGTGATTTAATGTGTGTAAGAGATAATTCGTGAACGATTGGTTATTAGTTAAAGTTGTATTGGAAATTTGGTTTGATTGATAATGTTTGTAAGAGGTACTGAATGATTGGTTATTGATTAAAGTTATATTGGAATTAGGTTTGATTGATAATGTGTAATAGGTAGTTAGTGGATTGATGATTGATGTTTTATTGTTGGTGATTAAAATAATTTATTGGGGACCTTTAGGATTGGACACAATATATCGGCCACAACCTAGAACCAAACATATATGGATTGAGTTAAATCCTGAACGGATGGGCCAATCCATAAACAAACAGGCCCTACGTCTTTTGTAACAAAATAAGCACTCAGATCATGAAAATAATAAATATTTAACTACCTGAAATATACTTAACTCCCAGCGAATGGAGGAGGCATATAAGGCAGATGAGCTGGTGAATTGTGCAACGAAAACGACGAAATCAGACGGATAACAACAACAACGAGTGCTTATTTTGCTCAGAGGCAACATATAGAGCCGTTGGAATAGGTGATTGATGTGGTCAGTGGAATTCTCAATGGATGACGACGACGATAGAATTCGAAGGAAAACAATGGTGAGGAACGACGAGGGTTAGTAATTTGGAAGATTGTGGGGGCACCGATTGAGAGACGCGTGCACAGTCCGAGGATGGGATTTTTTTTTTTCTTTTTTACAGTTGTACGTGAATTCGGCCCGTCTGGCCTGTGATACACGTTTTATACATGCATTTAACGTCGATTTAGGGACATATTTGATAACATTTGCATGTATCTAGTTGAAATATGCTTAAATTCATTATCTTGAGCTAGATAACGTGTTTGTGCTTGTTTTAGTGATAATCATGTATAAAAAAACTAAAAAGTTCGTTTGGACAAAGTCCGGACGAAAAATGTGCAAGAAAGTTAGAAAAAGCAAAGGAGAATTGGAGCTTGGACAGAACGAGTCAACTCAGGCCGAGTTGAAGGAAAACAACGGAGAGGACATCAAGGTCCAACTCGGTTGAGGCCCATCCAACTCGGCCGAGTTGCTCAACTCGGGCGAGTTCCGTATGGCAGTGCAATTATGGATTTTATGCATTTTTATCTGTTTCAAGCCCATCTTCACCCCCAATTTGTTCCCAACTATAAAAAGAGGTCGCTAGGTCCGAAAATAACGCACAGTACACATTCATAGAAGTTTCGGAAGCGAGATCGAAGAGCAAGGACGTGACGATACGAAGATCGGCATTCGAGATTTGGATATTGCTAGTATTTTCTTTAGTTACCTTTTCCAATATGTTTATTTATGAATATTGTTGGATTATTACTTTGATTATGAGTAGCTAAACACGTTTTGTGTTCTAGAGTTAGAAAGTAGATTGTAAATAATTATTTCTTGATTTTATCTTTAATTTTAGACTCCAATTTTATGTTTGTTTATCTATGTGTTTCTTTTATCGATTTAATTTAAATTGATCACTTAAATTAAATCTTCACGTTTAGCAATTTCACTTCGGGAGGAGGAAATTGTTAATAGACGTACAACACATAGCGTGGTTGTCGAAATTGTCCGAAAGGAGTGAGATAATAGCGTAGGCATTGGCTTACGGATTTTTGAGAGTCTTTAGGATTGGTCAACTCGGGAGAGTGAGTACTCCTAATTGATCAACAGTTTAATCGTTTCAGGAGAAGGGTTAGATTTATATATACGTCGTCTAATAAACAACATAATTGGTTGAAAAGTCTAGAATTTTAGATTAATCTTGCGTAAGAGTTCATAATTGAAATCTATATCCTACAATACAATCTTACCCATATAAGGACCCGCTTGGTTGGGGGTTTAGGGGTAAGGAATGAGAATGAATGAAGACTCATTCCTATTGATGGTGTTTGGTAGGGCTAAAATCATTTTTGGTCCCGTAACTCTTCACTTGTACAATTTTTGTCCCAAAAAAAGTTAAAAATTCAATTTAGTCCTGTAACTTTGGAATTGGTTCAGATTTAGTCCCTTTTCTTTCCGATAGTGACCAATTTGACTGGAAAATTGCATGTATCATTCACATGACTCATTTTTCCAACATAATTTTTAATATGTGGCACCAACAAGTGATAAGAAACGAGAAAAAATTAAAAAATAAAAAAATCCTCTTTCTTTTAATTTTTTTT
This sequence comes from Ajuga chamaepitys, assembly GCA_958295605.1. Taxonomy (NCBI): domain Eukaryota; kingdom Viridiplantae; phylum Streptophyta; class Magnoliopsida; order Lamiales; family Lamiaceae; genus Ajuga; species Ajuga chamaepitys. The sequence continues at coordinate 63,950,395 of OY282499.1, read as the reverse complement.
TTAATTTTTAATGTTATTTTTACTTCAAAATCACTTACCGATGCTAGATATTTAAAAATTGGATGGAAAAATGAGTCTGGTGGCCAATACATGCGATTTTCCGGCCAAATTGATCACCGACGGCGAAAAAAGGGACTAAATTTGGACCAATACAAAAGTTACAGGACTAAATTGAATTTTTAATTTTTTTTGGGACCAAAATTGTACAAGTGAAAAGTTACGGGACCAAAAATGATTTAAGCCCTGTTTGGTATATAATAAATAAGTTAATCATTACCTCATTTTATTAACAATTTCCCCCATTTCATTCCACAATATAATTGACCCCTCATTCATACCCATTGCCATTTTGATGATTTGCAACCAAGCGGGCCCTAAGTTTTCTTTCGATTGCTTGCTTTCCCAGAATTCTCTTTAGTCAGTTTATTTAGTATTTTTAGTTGAATTAATATTTAGTCTACAAACAACCAATTCACTAATCTAGAGTCTAGTTAGGAGTGTCTTAAATTACTCGGATTATCGAACTACGGTTAGAGTCAGTCCCTGTGGGATCGACGACCTTGACTACAGCTACCTATACCTACACCGTACACTTGCGGAATACCAGAGTTAGGAATAATAGCATTATTGAGAGTTTTGAATAATTTTTAAATTTACATTTATTTTTTGATTTTTTTTTTATATTTCTGAATTGTTGTATAACATTATTGAGAGTTTTGCATAATTTTATATTTTTAAAAATAAATATTAGAATTTTCAAAATTATTTTCTCAATTTTATATTTATTTTCTTATATTTTTATATAAAATTATTTAGAAATCTCTGAACTAGTTTGTGATGAAGTTCTAGTAAAGAGGTCCGGATACATATTGGGACTTGGACATGGACCTAAGTCTATACCAACTTCTTGTGATGACAGTTCTCGAAGGGTAGCCAATGCTAAACTTAGAAAGGAGCTTCAATCTACTCAAGGTGAACTAGAAAGCACTCGAGCCTCCTTGCAATCAGCACAAGGAGATATTAAAAGCCTTAATGAAAACATGGAGGCTTATAAAAGAATGACAATGTAGATATTTCAGAAAATAGCCCCTACTGAAGTTCAGTCTCTGATAGGTGCGATATCGTCAGCTACCCCGCCACTTTAGTGTTAAAGTAAGTCTACTCATTTTTATGTTTGAAGCATATTGCGCTCTCTCTGTGCCCCCTCTTTCATTTTTGAAGCATCTTGTGACACATGAACATATATATGAGTATGCAAATTATTATTTGTTGATGGACGATGATTATGGGAGAATAACGAAATGATGTTATAGATTATTTCATATTGTTGTATTTAGTCTAGACCTTTGAAAGAGATTTTAGGGAGCTTTCGGGGCTTCTAATTTTTACATAAGTTTTAAGCAAAAATGATAATTATTGATGGTTTGAGGGGCTCTATTAATTTTGTTTGTGAAATTTCTAGTTTGTATTGATCCTAAAGCTTATATTTGTTTTGACATCGAGTCACATAAAATATGGAATACATCCAAGATTTATGCAAGTTTTATTGTGGTGCAATGTTATTTTTGTGGTATTATTTTTTGACATATTGATGATAATAAATGTAGTTAATTTGTTTTTTTACGTAATTTGTTTTTACTATGATATGCAGCAAAATTTAAATGGATACATGATGTAATGATTTTTTTTTCATCAGGTTCATGTGGTCGATGAAGGAGCTTCAATAAAGAACGTAATTTTTTTTTTTTTTTTTTTTTTTTTTTTTTTTTTTTTTTGTGTGTTTTAGAGCAAACTTCATGTTTAAGTACTTGAAGCACTACTCGTGGTACCGAATTTGTTGAAATTTTGAATTGTTATTTTGATTATATTTATTTTTAAATGATTTTATAAATGATTCAATAGCATATCATTTTAGCTATTTCTTCGAAATAGCAAGGAGGCTCAATAATGCATTGCAATTTTTTCTCCAAACTAGGGATGAAAGTATTAATATGCTTTAAAACTAGTTGTGCATAAAATATTTTGCTAGCAATTTTTTCGTGTTATTTTATAATTTTTGTAGCTAATATTTTTTAATATTTTTTATTAATTTTATTAATTTGCGATAAAATTCGCCGCAAACTTAGCTACAAAAGAAAATTTCGCAGCTAATAATTAGTGACGAACTTTTACATTTTCGCCGCAACATTAGCGACGAAATATAATTTTCACGGATATTATATTTATTTTATTATTTTATAATTTTATAATTTTATTAATTAGCGACAAACGTGTAAAGTTTCGCGGCACACTTAGCTACAAAATATAATTTCGCAACTAATAAATAGCGGTGAATTTTTACCTTTTTGCTGCAAAATTTGCGACGAAATATAATTTTCGTTGCTAATATATTTATTATTATTATTTTATAATTTTATTAATTAGCGAAAAACGTGCAAATTTTTGCCACACACTTGGCTTCGAAATATAATTTGTAGCTAATAATTAGTGACGAAATATTACATTTTTGCCGCACCATTAGCGACGAAATATAATTTTCGCGGCTAATATATTTATTATTATTATTATTTTATAATTTTATTAATTAGTGACAAAATATTATAATTGCACTGCAAAATTGGCGGCAAAATAAAATATTTGCAGCTAATATATATTTTTTCATATTATTTATAAGTTTTATTATCAGCCACAAACATTTTTTTTTTGCAGCTAATATTTGCGGCGATGTACTAACTTTCGTCGCAAACGAAATTAGCGACGCTGAAACAGCGACGGCCCTGGCATCAATTTTTTTTGGTCGCAAACGAAATTAGTGACGCTAAAATAGCGACGGCCCTGACAGCAATTTTTTTTGGTTGCTCACTTGGTTTAGTGGCGAAATCCAACTGGTTTGCAACGAAAAATTTCGCCGCGAAAAATACATTTTCTTGTAGTGACCTTTTAAATAAATTATTATAAATTTTTAAAATAAGATGGTCACATGTTGTCATCTTATTGACCCCTTGAGGTCATGTGCCTATATATCTGAAATATTTTCGGAAAGGGAAATTGCAACAAAAATAGTTTATACAAGTTACAATCAGAAAAAAAAAAATATTGTTTAGACGAAAAACTGAAAAATGGTCAATAGTTCAGATTGCAATATGAAATTAACCCTAAATTATTTATTGAAGTTGGTGTGTGTATTTTGTACAAGATATGGGTTCATCTTGTATTTATTAAAGATAAAGCTTTTGGAAAAGTATATTAATTTTACATATTTATGGACTGGTACTCGGGCACGAGACCGCTCACCAAGGAATTTATTGGTACGAGACCACCCAATTTTGAGTAGGGGCACAATGTTGAAAAGAGTCAAAACAATCATAATTTTCTGTAAATGTTATTGATTTGTATTTCAGTGTATTTTTGTATACACGATTTATAAAAGAGAATTAAAAAATTAATTTGATAATTAAACTAAATAAATAATTGATAATATAAACTTCTTATTGGTTAATCTCATTTAATGATTAGATCTGATACTTTGTTAATTTTTATTTCTTCAAAGAATACTTCAAATTTTTTCTCATTTTCATTACCTGAAATTATAGTCTTAATTTAAGTTTAGCGGTTACATATTTAAGTTGGAGTCTTGCACAAGTAGTTGAGTGGAAGTTTTGTTCCAGCCATATAATTATTTTGTTAATAAATTAATTAACAATATGGAAGTTATATATCAGACTAAAAACATTCTAATCTTGCCATGTGACATAACGGAGCTTCTTTAAATATTAAAGATTAAATACGATAATTTTTATTTAATAGAAAAAGACACAATGTGAGTAATATTATACTCAATTTTTTTTATAGTTTTTTATATCAATAACTATACTTATATGTATATATATAGACATACTTAATATATAAAAAAACTCAATTTTTTGAAGGAATAATTAATTTATCAATATTAATACATACATTTACATATATATATATTTATATATTCACGTTAGTACGTTACAAATACATTGGATAAAAAAATGTCGAAAGAATGGGAGGGACAGTTCCCCATAATGTGGTGTAATTATATATGTCTGGAAGCATCATATAAATGTGTTCTGGGAATTGTATCACAATAATAAAACTTGATGGTACAAATTCTTACCAAGTGGAATATGAGATTGTGATAAATAAGTGACTGTTTGTTTAGGTTGGTTGGAGATTGAACTGTGGAGTGATTATAATATAGAATGTGGTAAATATAATTTGATGTGTATAAGAGTAGTTAGTGAATGATTGATTAAAAATTGAGAATTGAGTTTGATTGATGATGTGTGTAAAATGTAGTTAGTTGATTGATGATTGATGTTTTGTTGTTTGGTGGTTAAAATAATTTATTGGGGGCTTTAGGGTTGATTACAATAAATTGACTACAACCCAGGGCCAAACACACATGAGTTGAACTAAATTCTGAACGATTGTACCCAATCATAAATAAATAGGCCCAATATTTTTTAACCGTAATCAAACAAATTATAAGAAACAATAATAATGATAATAATAATTTTAAAAAAGAAAAGGAACATCAGAAGTCTCGTCTGCCCTAATCATAAGTGCTTCTATAAATTAGGGTTGGTCTAAAACCCTAATACAAACCAACAAATCTTTCCTCCGTTAGCAAATAAATCAAACATGTTTATACCACTTCAATTATCAACTCCTTCAACCACAACTTTCAACCCCTCCACCTCCAAATACTATGTCACCTTCGGTGGGGTCACCATCGAGACCACCGTGACCGACAAGGCTGCCGTCGCCACCGACTGGGTTCAAGACATCACTTCCCACCACGGCGGCAGCCCCATGGTGGTTGGTCTCGATGTTGAGTGGCGGCCCCACCCGGTTCGTACAATGAGCAACAAGTCAGCCACTCTCCAGCTCTGCATCGACAACAAATGCTTAATCCTCCAGCTTTTCTACATGGACCTAATCCCTGAATCAATCAAGGCTTTCCTCCTCAATCCCAACTTTACTTTTGTTGGGATTGAGGTTGAAGATGATGTTTTGAAGTTGAAGAATGAATACGGGCTTGAATGCAGTAGGAGTAGGGATATCCGGGCCGAGGCCAAGGAGCAGTGGCCCGGGAGGTTTAGGAGGCCCGGGTTGAAGGATTTGGCCTCCGAAATATGCGGGTTGAATATGAAGAAGCCGAAGCATGTTTGCATGAGTAATTGGGAAGCTAGAGTGCTTAATGAAGCGCAAGTGGAGTATGCGTGCATTGATGCCTTTGCTTCTTACAAGATTGGTCATAAGCTGCTTATAAAGAAATGATTTCTTATCGTTTCATGCCATTATCATATTAGTATATCGCAAATTTTAAATTGCTTACAAAGTCTATATTTAATGTGATTTATATATGCCAATGATGTTTTTATGATGTCTCCTCGATTCTAGATTCATATTGTATGAAGATATTAATAAAAAATTGTGAAATTTGTCTTATATTATAGGCGGCCTTAAAATTAATTCTTTAATTTTCTGAAGTTTCTTCAATTCAGTTCTTTTATTGAATAACTAGTTTTATTGAAGATTATATACTCTTTTATTTTATTCAATTAATTGATGTTTTATATATTTTTCACCAATTCTATCAATTTTCTCCCTGGAGTCAATCCTAAAATATCACTATTTTTCAATCTATCAGAGATATTTTGATTTGGTCAAATCTTTAGTTGGATTTCGTTTCAATCTATCAGAGATATTTTGATTTGGTCAAATCTTAAGTTGGATTTGGTCAAATCTTTAGTTGGATTTGGTCAAATATTTAGTTGAGGGTATATTATTCAATCCTTAATTCTTCTCTTTCATCCTAAAACGTCAATTAATATGAAACGGAGGAAGTATTATATAATGTGGGTAATATATACTAATATAATGTGGGTAATATATACTAATGATGGTTTTATGATGTCTCCTCGACCAGGGGTGGAGCTACGTGCGGTCCGTACCGGGCTTCAGCCCAGTGTAAAATTTATAGAACCTTAATTTTAAATTTTAAATGTATAATTTTTATTATTTTTATTATTTAATACTCTAAATTTTAACTAAGCCCATCCCATTTAAGTCGCAACTTCATCGAACATTGATAAATTGTTAATGTTGATAAATTTTTAATGTCTCAACCCGCCCCATTTATAAATCTGGATCCGCCCCTGTCCTCGACTCTACATTTATAATGTATGAAGATATTTAACAAAAAATGGAAAACTTAGTTCTATAATTTACGTGCGGTCCTTTTTTTTCGTTTTTCTTGAATTTAGCTCTTCTTCTTCTTTTTTTTTTTTTTTTTCAGAAAAATATATATATTTTTTAAAAGCACATGTGCCATACTTGGCCTTGTTAAATTGGATATTTTCCTTTTTATAAGTTGTCTCTGTGGTCAATGACTCAATGTTGCTATATTTTTGTTGTTATGTTGTTTATTCGGGTGTCAAATGCACATAATTTGCCATCCTAGGAAGATGGAAATAACCTAATATGGTGCGACAGATATGTGTTACACGTACAACTATTTGGCAGGGATTTTGAATTCCAATTTTAAAAAACTCCAAATTTGAGAAATAATGAGGTAAATTATTAAATTTAAGTAATTAAAAAAATAAAGAACTAATTTTGAGATAGTTTGGCCCATGCACCTATTGATGTTTGTTAATTTATAAATAGAAATAGGATAATTTCAAAGAGAATGAAATTCAGAGTCATAAATATAATAGAATTATTTAACTAGTGATGCTACAATTGAACATTTATATATGCACATTTGTTCTGGTGTAACAAGCTAAAATAGAAGATAGTAACATCATATTACACCATTTTTAAAATAAGAAATCGGTACTTTCTCTTAAAGATTTTAAGAGATGTTTTAGGTTTTTGAACCTGACATTTTTTACTCTTAATTTTTTTTCCTCTCAATTGATCGATATGTTGTTCTGCCTCTGTGAACTATTGATCGTGATTAGTTATTTTTACCAGATTTTGTAGTGTCAACTAAAGTTTCACATTAGTTATATTTGAAAAAATCGTGGACTTAGTATATATTTTCTCGTTGGATTAAAGCGGACACAATATCATATGAAACTACATAGATTAATTTCCTTTCCAAAATATACATGAAAACGCGAAGACATACTATCCACAACAAGGCATGTGGTTGAACTGAGATCGGCTGCCTGAAAGGTTTTTGGATTTTGGTCTTTCGGACCAGACTTAGAGAGTGTTTGACTAAACTTATTTTAAACATCTTATAATCTCCAATATCTTATAAGTTGTAATTTTTAAGGAGCTTATAAGTTAACAAAGTGTTTGGATAAAAGAGCTAATAAGCTTGCAATTGAATATAGTGATTTAGCTATAAATTTGGGGTCTAATTTAAAAATTAATATTAAACACCCATTTTGATTAGTGTGTGAAATGTATGTAATGTGTGAAGTGTGTATAGTGTGTGAAATGTGTGTAGTGTGTGTAGTATGTGTAGTGTGTGGTGTGTAAAGTTTGTATAGTGTGTGTAGTTTGTGAAGTATGTTTGTAATGTGCGTTGTGTGTGTAGTGTGTGTAGTATGTGTAAGTGTCTGAAATGTGTGTAATGTGTGAAGTGTGTGTAGTGTGTGAAATATGTGAAATATGTGTAGTGTGTGTAAGTGTCTGAAACGTGTGTAGTGTGTGAAGTGTGTGTAAGTGTGAATTGTGTGTGAAATTTGAGTGTAATAATTAAGATCTTAAAAAATAAGATGAAAATAAGTTGGGGTATAACAACCTTTTTTTTTTAGATCTTATAAGCTCTTAGAGCTTATTTTTGTGTTTTTTAAGCTCCTAAATATCTTTTTTTGCCAAACACTTTGCAAGAGCTTATAAGCTCCTATAAGATGTTTAGGAGCTTATAAGCTCAGCCAAACACCCTCTTAGGTTTACTTGAAAGGGGTATTGACTGACTTTGTGTGGTGGGCAATAATGGATAGGAACATGACTACTTTCTCTTCAACGAAAACATACTTGGAATGAGTTACACCACCGAAATTCTCAATGAGGTAACATAACCTACCAAACGCGTTACAGTCCATGCTAAGACATTTAATGCAGTCTGCATCCGTAGCACGGAATATACGATTTAACCGCTTTACTTGATCCGGAATACTATCTAGCATGCTATACGAATAACTGGTCGCGTTCGGGCAGATTAGTCGGTCGAAGTCAATCTACTAATGTGGTCCACTATGACGGTTATCATTACTAGTGTCCTAATCTAAATTTCTTCACAAACGACCTCTTTGGATTTCCTATGTCACCCCTGATTGGTCAGACTGCGCTAATTTAGGACAATAGTTTTGGCTAACAATTAAGGTTGGTGGGTGTGAACTCTTTTAAACGACTACCTTAAAACAACAAATAACTGGCCTACTGTAGCTCCGCCCCGGGTAATAAAGACAACGATATAAAATCGGGCATGTACTCTGCCTTTAATATACTAGTTAAAATCACTGACTAGTGTGATTCATCCTTTTTAGTGTTTTCACCTTGTCGATCCTAAACCAACTGCTCCCCCCATTCACAAATAAGTGTCATTTTAGGATGAATCATTTTTTTTTTTTTTTTTTTATAAAAGACTATCATTCTAGCATTTTTTTCACATGCTTCTTCTAATTTTATCCTTAGCTAAATCTAAGGATATTTGCATACAAATCTTTATAATATTAAATAAAGAAGGTATGGGGAAAATTATGATAATACAAAAATGATGGAAAGACAAATGGAGGGGTGTTGTTGTCCATCCCATAATTTCTTAAATTCCCCCTGAAAGGCTAAAATGACACTTATTTGTGAATGGAGAGAGTATTAAATAAGACCTCGATCCAAAAGTTAACAAAAGTAACTAAAATGAAAATGTGTTTATATATAAAATAAAATAAAAACCGAGAAACCAAAACAAAAGTGTAGCTCGGATGAGGTCAAACTCCAATATAACCAAGACGAGTTTATTTGCTTTTGTGTTCAAATGGTAATTTCAGTTCAACATTAGCTCCCTAATGAGTTTTTGTTACAGTATTTATAGTGTTTAAGTCGGTCCAGTCATACGCTACAACTAGGGTTGCTGAAATGGCCCTAGCCCGACGGGCCGGTCCGAGCCCGCCCGAAAAACCCAGGATTAGGTTTAGGTATTTATGGCCCGTTTAAAATCCGGGCTTTTTGGCCCGGACCGCCGGACCCGTAGGGCTATGCGGGCTGGCCCGCAATTTAGCCGAGCTGGCCCGAGATATATATGTATTTATAATTTATTTGTATTTGGAGCCTGAAATTTTAAGTTAGTCGACTCAATAGACTCAAGTCAATACTACAAAATACATATTACATATTGTGATACAAAATAATATTGATACAATAAAGCAATAATACTAATTATAATATAATAATATATAGTAATACACATCCCAATTGCCGTTCCCCCTCTCCTTGGCTCCAATTCACTCCAGCGCCGCAATAACTCATCGTACAACAACTCTTTACTTCAGCAGGCGTCAACTCCCCCACACCGCGTGAATGATACTTAACTTTGATAACATTATGTTATTTTTCATGTATGTACATGAATGATGATTTATTTGATAGTTTGAGCCCTAAATATTTTTATGTTTGAATTACTAAGGTTGTCGGATTTCAGTATACATATAATTTTTAAAGTTTGACATGTAGTGTAACATCCCACGCTTTTGAAAATAGACAAATAAGATTTATTAGGAAAAACTAGGAAACTCTTTCTTACCTCACCTTGCTTCACAAGTTGGAATCCCAAAATATTGTGTAAGCTACCAAAATTTTAGGGACAAAGAACTTAAACTACATAGGTATACTAATAATTAGTGGAGTTTTAGCAAAACTTCATAAATCGGAACACATTATTCTCTCAGGGTCTAAACTGTTTAGCAAACCAATTGTAAATGATTATTTAGATGTAATATTTTATCTTGCTACGCCTTTAATCATTTCACGACACCCCGTCAGCTTCACCACCTGAAACATAAATTTATAAATGGGGTGAGTTGTCAAAACTCCGTGGGAACATATTGTCAAAATAGAATACAAATGGATTACATGTTCAATTTCGTGTATAGTAAGTAGAGATATAAATTGTCATGGCCGTTCGAGGTTAACATTTTGCGGGCACTCCCGAGGGTCCTAAGTTAGGATCCCGGACCATAGACGGTCCCATGTTAAACATAGTTATAGTTGAGAATTTGCATACACTTTGAACATTATCACATAGTAAACCACACATTTAACCACAAAAGTATCCGGAATTGACAAATAATTAGAATAAAGTTCCCACCTTGATGATTACCAACGCGTTGCAAGAAAACCCACTTGACCTCTACTCCTCCTCGGAAGACTCGCCTCCTAGAAAGAGAGTAACCTATCTTAGATTGACTGTCTACTACATTAAAATGATGCCATGTTTATATTTATATGTATAAATTGAAAATATTCAAAAGAATATATATAAAGCAAATTGAATTGTCAAGATCCTTTGAAAAATGCTAGACATTGAACTAACAAAGAAATTGTTGAAAAATAGTTGATAGAGGCTTGAAAGAAGCAAAAAGAACTTGAAACTTTTTGATGATTGATGAATTGAAGTTTCTTTGAAAACATTCTTCAAGTTTTTGTAAAGTGTGGAGAAAAGAGTAAAGAATATATGTTTTCCCTAGAATCTCACCTCTAGCTTGTTGCAAATAATTTGAAAATGAAAATAACACCAATTCTAGCTCCCTTTTATAGGACATCCTAGACTAAATGACCTATAAATGCCACTTAAAGCCTCTAACCTTTCATTTCTAACTCTTCATTCCCCTAGAATTATTAGGGAACTTAAAAGCTTAAGTTACAAGAAGATCATGGGGTGGAGTGATGTTTCACATACTTTCTAGAACTAGGAGATAAAATGATAAAATATAATTAAATTTATATTGATAGTTGTTATAATCCTACCCCCTTAAAATATAATTAATTTATATTTGATGGTTGTTACATGTAGCCCGATAGTGGCCCGTTTAGCCCGAAAACCTATAGGGTTAGGGTTAGGTTCACCATATTCTTGGCTCGATAAAATGGCCCGATAAGCCCGAGGCCCTATAAGCCCGAAAACCGCTAGGGCTAGCCCGAAACCGCTAGGGCTGGCCCGTTTGGCAACCCTAGCTACAACTGTCACAACTTAACACTAATCTATTAGCTAAACTATCCACTTGACAGGTGCTTGGACACCTTGGTTGTCCCGGTGTTGCCACTGAGAATTGAACACGTGACATATGCTTGACACCAATCTCATCCTTTGAGTGTCAAGTAGGACTACTTTACATGTCATACCTTAGTAGTTAAGTCTCCTAGCTCGGTTGGGAAGCAACTTAAAAGGTGGATCTTCAGGGACTAATCACTTGTAGTTGTAAATGTTTGAAGTAACAAGGACCCTGGCGTGCCAGTCTGATTGCGTTAATTGTTGGAAGGAAACGCTGAGATGAGGAATTGTAAATATCTCAAATTTATAGAGAAGCTAGTTGGATCTTCATGTTACAAACTTCTTCACCTTCATCTGATTTATTGAAACAGGCCTAGAATCTTGAATCTCTTTTGTTGAAATTTAAATCTTCTCTTATGGTAAGGATGTGCATTGTAAATGATATTAGATAATTAGTGGACGGAGATTGCATTTTTGTTTCTTAAATAAGTTTGAATAATTTTGGGGCTAAAATTGAGTTTTGTTTCTCAATTTTTTTGATAGATTTCGTTTCTCAAAGGTTGAAATTGGTTGATGAAAATGAAGTTATAGATTCTGCAAAGATGAAAGTTATAAATTATGCATAATGTATGAAGATGAAGTTATAAATTCTGCAAATTCAATGTGTATAGAAATTTTAATTTTTTATTTTCATTCTAAATTTCTATGAAGTTTTTGAAATTTTCTGATTTTTTTACTAGAGAGTATACATTTTGAATTTTACATTATTTTGAATTTTTGTATAATATTAATGTGATTTAATAATTTTGTGGTTTAAAAAGATATTTTTATTTTTATATAATTTATTAATTTTAAAAGTTGATTTGTAATTAATTTAAGTGATGTGGATTTATTTTTTTATTTTAATTTGAAGGTCAAGATGCGGACACGTGTACGGCAAAGAGGGAGATGCCAAAATTTGCAGGTCATGTGCGTTGCATGTGTACTTCTCCGACGAGCCTGACAAATATATTCCGGCATGAGAAGTCTTAAAATCGCGACAGAAATTAAATTAAAAGACTAAATTTGCAAAATCCTTATTGTATGGGACTAAAAATGCAAGCTTAGACGAGGTGTTGAGGTGACTAATTATTTTATTGTTTTAGAGTACTTAGAAATCGGTTTAAACCGCAAGAGGTGATCCATGAATTGACATTAGTGTAGGCTATAAAGTTTTTTGACACAAATATATTATGAAAAATATAAAAAGTGCAATTTCATTTTCCTTTTCTTTTTTTACCATGAAAAGATAAATTATATTAGTTAAATTCTACAAAGTATATGCCTCACGAGGTATAATTCAGCTTACAAATTATAGTAAAAGGGAAATAAAGGAAAGTAAAACATAAACACCAGGCCTAAAATTAATTTTCAATCTAGCAAGTATTAAATATGTTAATAGACACCTACAATACAATACAGGTTGTAAAAAAGGTGTCGCAGACAAAAAAATTGATTGTAGTTTAGTTGATTGAACGTCTTATAACCTTAATCATTAATTATCTAGAAATCAATTCGGACCGTCCCCACTCTTTCAAGATTTATAGTAAAACAAAAAATTGCCTCGTTTTGTCCTCAGTTACTAATTAATAGGCGAAACCATCCCTCTTCCGCTGGTCGGGTCGGTTCAAGGACGGACCGGGATGGATGGTTAGGGGGCCGAATTATCGACTAAAATTAATATACACGTGATAATAAATATTCAATATATTAAATTTATTATTTAAATAGAATATCAACAATATTTATTATTAAATATGTTGAAATGTGTTATTAGTTACCTATATATTAAAATTTAGAATATTTTTATTGCATATTATCAAATTTATCTAAACTTATGTGTTTCTGAGGGGGGCCAAAACACATCCATTTTTTAAAATAAACACACAATATAACATATTAAACCTACCCAAAAGAGTGGATCCGACCCTGGGTCGGTTCGATCTGATTTGAGTTGGCCAATTCAATATGCATCTTTACTCCACTAAATTACTGAAGTGACCTTCATTCTATTTTCCAAATTCCCAATGCCTCCTAATCACTATTTCCAAACAGATTATCAAGTATTAAACCAGTATATATGTTCATCGAATCAATTAAAGAGTAAGAGAATCTGAAACGTCTCTCCTCGACCATGTTCATTTCCGGTCCACTCACTCATACTACATTTATTCGAAATTCAATGCTCTCCTTTTTCTCTCCTTAATTTTTCTGGGAAATGCATGAAATAGCACTTAGGGTTTCAATCCACATACTCCCTCCGTTTTCAATCCACTGACGTTTTAGAATGAAAGAGAGAATTAAGAATTTTAGAATGAAAGAGAAGAATTAAGAATTAAATTTTTTGAATGATATATCCCTCAACTAATCTTTTTTGTCTGATATATCCCTCAACTAATCTTTTTGTCTCATCTATTATTCCTAAAACCACGTTACAATAATTATCTTTCCTCTCTCCCTTTATATTTACGCGCTATACTCCTTTAGCGCGTTTTACTGGTAACTTAAAAGATACTAAGAAATATTCTAGGATAGTGATAGGGATAAAGTTGAAATTATCGTAAAACGTTTTACTGGTAACTTAAAAGATACTAAGAGATATTCAAGGATAGTAATAGGGATAAAGTTGAAATTATCGTAAAATATATCTAAAACGACACTTAATTTGAAAAATCATTAACAATTTAAAACGTCACTTATTTTGAAACGGAGAACTTAGACCTAATCCTGATTTATTTATCTATAAATAGGAGACGCATGGGAGAATATTCCATAGACCAACAAGCCACATTGTAAGACAATTGCGGCAAACATGTATCACTATCCAACATCCTCATCTTCCAACTCTACAACCTCCAAATACCATATCACCTTCGCCGGAACCACCATCGAGACCACCGTGACCAAAAATGCCGCCACCGCCACCGAGTGGGTTCAACGCATCACCTCCCTCTATAGCGGGAGGCCCACGGCGGTGGGCCTTGACGTGGAGTGGAGGCCCCACCCGACCCCTTACATGAGCAACAAGTCAGCCACTCTCCAGCTGTGCATTGACAACAAGTGCTTAATCCTCCAGCTTTTCTACATGGACCTAATCCCGCAATCAATCAAGGATTTCCTTCTCAATCCCAACTTTACCTTCGTTGGAGTTGAAGTGGAGGGTGACGTTTCGAAGCTGAAGAACGAGTATGGGCTGGATTGTAGAAGGACTATGGATATCCGGGCGGCGTCGGTGCAGCTGTGGGCCGCGTGGGGGTTTCGGAAGCCCGGGTTGAAGGATGTGGCCCGAATAGTTTGCGGGCTGAACATGACGAAGCCTTTGAATGTTTGCAAGAGTGATTGGCAGGCAAGGGAGCTTACTGAAGCGCAAGTGGAGTATGCGTGCATTGATGCTTTTGCTTCTTACAAGATTGGTCATAAGCTGCTTCAGAAATGAGTACTTGTTTGCTTTTTAAGCAGCTTATTTTAAGTTTAGGGTTATTAGTTAATGCCGTAATGAGAGTTTTGCTACTACTTTCCAGTTACTGTTTGCTTTTAATCAGCTTAATTTAATTAAGTACTGTGTATTGATTTCCTTATGATATTTTGTGATTTCGTTTTAATTCATATGCTTTTATTAATTCATAGTTTAGTAATACACAAATATGTGGATGAAACTATTTTTTCCAAGATGTATATTTCACTTTCACTTCATATTGTGTTTCATACAATATGAAGGTGACACGTTCCATATAATTAAAAAGGTTATTGGATATGTGTTACTTTCACAATGTATGGAACACAAAGTGAAATACATATTTTAGAACAGTTAATTTTAAGTTTTATGACATGTTATTTATTAAAGCCTCACAATTTCACAACATGCCATCGGTTAAACAGGGAGAGACTTTTGAAGTCTCCTAATAGGAGTGGGAGAATGAGTAAATTTAGAAGTCGATCCTTTTATGTTAAACCGACTAACTCTAACACTTTAGAGGGCTAAACCTAATGCGCGGTTTCTTATTCAATCAAATTCTAGGTTGATCAGATCATTCTAAATGACTGACGATGTGGTAAATTTATTCCTAATCCTACTAATGTTTACCATACTAACTAGGTTTAGGTATGTCAAAGGGATGGATCGGGGCGAGTTTTTGGATTTGCTGAACCCCCGCCCCGTCCCGCCTCGCCTTGCTTCGGAACAAAAATTTTCGTCCCATGATCTGCCCCGCCCCGCCTTCATCTTTATTTATTTATTTATTTATTAAAAAAAACTTGCTTTTTATTTATTGAAGTCAATAGGATTTTAATTTTTAGGTTTGCATTAGCTTTATTTTTATGTTTTTTAATTTAATTATTGAAAAAATGAAATTTAATAATTTAAATTTACTCTAATCATAATTTAATATATTAGGATGACATATATATAACATATTATATATAAAAATTTATATTATAGATACACATATATATTTTTAGGATTTTGTGTATATATATATATATCTATATAATACTCCCTCCGTTCCAAAATAGATGATGTTTTAGCTTCTTAAACAAATTCCAAAATAATTGATGTTCTAGGTTTTTTTTACCATTTCTCTCTATTTTATCCCTATGTAGATCCAAAAATATCTTTGACTTTTCAACCTCCCACTCACATTTGATATCATTAAATCTTATCTGTACAAATTTTAGGGGGTTATATTTGGTAATATATTTGTTTCTTAATTATTCTGTTTTTTTCTAAAACATCATTTATTTTGGAACGGAGGGAGTATAACATAAAATATATTTAAAAAATATTTATACATATATAGGGGGCGGTGCAGGGCGGGGGACATGACCCAACCCCGACCCGATCCGCGGATGGGGCGGGGCATGCCCTGCCCCGTTCTCCATCGGATCAGAATTTGCCCTGCCCCAAAAGTCTCGGATCGGGACGGATCGAATCAATTTTGACATGCC
The DNA here is from genome assembly GCA_958295605.1 of Ajuga chamaepitys. Classification (NCBI taxonomy): domain Eukaryota; kingdom Viridiplantae; phylum Streptophyta; class Magnoliopsida; order Lamiales; family Lamiaceae; genus Ajuga; species Ajuga chamaepitys. The sequence continues at coordinate 63,934,149 of OY282499.1, read as the reverse complement.
TAACTAGGTTACTATCAGATTATTAGTTAGAATAATGGTCAAATTACATATTTTATTAAAAGTTGTAAATTGCAAAAAACAATCCTTGAAAATTAATATAACTTATAATTTTAATATAATAATTCTAGTTAAAAATTATATACTTATGATGCAAAGAAAAAAAGAAACACAAAATAATCATGCATTGTAGTTTGACGCTAAACTGGTGTGGTTTTAAGATAAGCAGCACCTAAAAAATTCCTTAAAATAAGATTATAAACTTGTTATTTAAATTTTGATTTTTTATTAATTGATTAATTGTTCTATAACCTTTTGTGTTGTATATAATTTAAATAAAATTTAATTTATCATTTTAAACATATTCTTTTGATCCAATATATATTATAAGTACAAAAAGAGACAAATTGGAAAAAAATTACGTGACTTTGGCACTAATTGAGAATCGCATATTATTATTTGCAAACATGACATGAGATTACAGAGTTACTTTATAATAAAAAATGTTTCATATATAGGAGGCTTCTTTAGCATATCACTAATTTAACTTTTTAACATATTCTCCATATTCAAATTTGGTCGACGATTGTGCAGTTAATGCATGATATATTTAATGAATTATTATCTACATATTTAGAGTAAAATATTTTGCTTATGTTTTAAAAGTGATATTTCAAACTCAAGCAAAAATATAGTTGATATATAATTTTTCATTATAGTAACTAATATATTTTGATGACCAATCTATTTACTTCTTAGAGTAAATGTTTATTACAACATATTTATACACATAAAAAAACCTTATGACTTCTAAACTATATACTTTATATTTGTTATTCTTTTTTTCGTAAAAAAATTGAAAGACACGAGTGTAGACATGAAGTAACTATTTTTGCAATAGTATCTTTAAACTTATCAAAATTAATAACTTACCCCAAGCAAAAAAAAAAAGTGAGGTTTGACAAATGTATAATTTTTTATTTTCGGTCAATTAGATTAATGTATATAAGGATGAGGTCTCACATATATGACTTTGTTTATTTTTTTCATTGGACTTATCCAACCATATTAATTTATACTTAATTGTGTTATCTTTACTTTGACTTAATAAAATAATGTTTTATCTTTTTGGAACTTGACTCCTTTTTAAGGACATAAAGTATTTTTAAAACATCGCTCTTTGTATAGTACACATGGACGTAATTATAAACAATATTTCGTTTTAACTTTGATAGAGAAATATCTTTAATTACAAATTGTACTTAATATATTTCTTCTTAGTTTATCAAAATTAAGCATTCAAAGTACTCCACCAGATTATATAAGACATTAATACAAGATACATGTGTACCAAGGAGTATATTTGAGTCAATTAAAAAGTTATATATATTAAGGAGCATTTATTTTTATCTTGACATACTATACAATTTTTTAATATATTGATTTAGAAAATCATAAGAGTGTATTTTTAGTAAATTTTATGAATTACGTGCTAACACATGTGCCTTTGACTTGTAGTATGAAAAGTGTGGCCTTCCAAACCAAACCAATTCTAATCCTAAACGGTTAGCTTTGTAGAACTTGGGGCTAATATGTACTTTTGGACAAAAAATCTTGATCTCATTTCGTTTCAATTCATATGCTTATTGTTAATTCATAGCATATTAATACATAAATATGAATGACGAGTCATGCAATTATTCAATTGTTAACTTAAGATGTCGCATCCATCGTGAAATGTCTGACTTGAAGAAATTTTTGGTGGGAGAATGAAGAGAGTAGAATTCTCTATTAACGACATGTCATTTTTTTGAGTCTTACGATATTGTCACGTGTCATAATATGTAGTGAATTTTCTTGAATATAAGATGGAATAAGATTTGAAATAGAAGATCTCATCCGATGTTAAACGGCCTAACTTTAACAGTTTTGGGATAAACCTAACATTTCATGTTCAATTAAATTTTGGGTGATCATTTTAAACGGCTGACGATGTGATGAATTTATTCCTAACCCTATTGAGTATCGTACTAATGGGACTACTATCATATTATTAGTTAGAATGTTCAAATTACATATTTTAATAAAAAATGGAATACTTTATCCGGACAAAAAAATTAAAAAAATAAATTAATATTAATAATAGATCTATTCATGAGAAAAATAATGGAATAGTTCTTCTGGGCAAAAAATTAAAAATAAAATTAATTGATTGAGGCAAAAAAAAGTTTGAGAGAGATTCTGATCCTTCAACGTTTCTTGTTTAAAACTATCAATCTCTTATTTCATTTGGGTATATGACGTTACATCTTCTGTAGTACCTTCTTTTTTTGAAGGCTTGTTGTAGCTTGTTAAATCAGAACAAAATCAATTCGGATTCTCTGTTACAATAGGTGTTTCATCCTCTGTTACACTCAATTCATTTAATTTGTGACATCATACCATATACGTGTCGATTAATGAATGTAGTGTAATACAAGATGTAACGAAAAAGTGAAACAGATGATTTGATGGGGAACAAAATGTGCATATTAGCAGTTATTGGAGCACGTGCAGTGAAAAATATAACGCCATTTGCTCATTTGTAAGTAGGCAATCCAATTTGCAACATTAGTGCCATCAGTATTACATGTTCACTTGTCCCATATTCTTCCAGAATTTGCATAACTAATCAGGTTTACGCTCATGACATCACATGTTTTATTTATGTATTTTATTTTAGTTGTATTTCATTTATCTGCAATACATATATTGAATGATATTATCAATTAATACATGTTGTATATTAAAAATTGTGTAACAGAAAATGAAATAATAGTTTAACAGAAAATTCGAATCAAGGTTTACGCACTACGTGATCCTTCGATTTAATTTGTGACCAAAAATCATAAAAACATAATTAGTGTATTTTGCTGACACTAAATAGTATATAATGAGTCATTAAGCAAATTAGAAAACTTAAGATATATAAATATGAAGAACAATAATAATGATGGCATGAAACGATAAGAAATCATTTCTTTATAAGCAGCTTATGACCAATCTTGTAAGAAGCAAAGGCATCAATGCACGCATACTCCACTTGCGCTTCATTAAGCACTCTAGCTTCCCAATTACTCATGCAAACATGCTTCGGCTTCTTCATATTCAACCCGCATATTTCGAAGGCCAAATCCTTCAACCCGGGCCTCCTAAACCTCCCGGGCCACTGCTCCTTGGCCTCGGCCCGGATATCCCTACTCCTACTGCAGTCAATCCCGTATTCATTCTTCAACTTCAAAACATCATCTTCAACCTCAATCCCAACAAAAGTAAAGTTGGGATTGAGGAGGAAAGCCTTGATTGATTCAGGGATTAGGTCCATGTAGAAAAGCTGGAGGATTAAGCATTTGTTGTCAATGCAGAGCTGGAGAGTGGCTGACTTGTTGCTCATTGTACGAACTGGGTGGGGCCGCCACTCAACATCGAGACCAACCACCATGGGGCTGCCGCCGTGGAGGGAAGTGATGTCTTGAACCCAGTCGGAGGCGACAGCAGCCTTGTCGGTCACGGTGGTCTCGATGGTGGTCCCACCGAAGGTGACATAGTATTTGGAGGTGGAGTGATTGAAAGTTATGGTTGAAGGAGTGGATGATTGAAGTGATGTAAACATGGTTGTTTCGTTAAGGTTATGTTGGTTTGTTTAAGGTATATTTTAATCTTATTCTGACCCTTATTTATAGATGCATATTTGTTCGGGGATGCCGAGAGGTCTCGCAATCTTTTCTTTTTTAAATAATTATTAGTATTATTTTTATTATTTATAATTTGAATAACTAAGATTTAGAAATGATTGTTCAATTTCCCAACGTGATAATTGCGAAATTAGTGGTAAGAATCAGCCATAATAATTTGTACCGTCAACTTTAATTATTGTGCTACAGTTCCGAGAGAAATAAGAGAGCATTCACTTTTTGCATAAATGGAGTCATTCATTAGAATCTATGTGCATCGCAGGTAAGATATAAATTAAATACAAGTGTAAATTTGAACAAAAAGTCGAAAGAGATTGAAAAAAAAAAGTGTAGATAAGAGTCCTTTGAAGTCCTTCTCTCTTTTCTTTTGAGTAAAACCTATGAGTGCCGGGGGTCGGTGAAAATTGATCATAATCACTTATGTGTATTACAAAATGCTTAATGAACTAGACTTTAATCCATTTCCTAATTTATTCTTTTGGAAGTTGGTGAAAAACAATCAAGTGAGGTAAGCAAGAGTGTTACTACATCAAACTACTCCCTCCTTAATTTTGCACGTCGGGATCGACACATATATTAAGAAAAAACTATTTTTTATTTTTTGTTGACTTTTTTAAAAGTGGAGATTGAAGGTGAAGATTGTAAAATAAATTTCCTTTTTAAGGGTGTGCAAAACTGAATGAGACGGACCAAAAAGGAAAATGTACAAAACTGAGCGGGACGGAGGGAGTATTATGTAATACATATTTTAACGCCAATAATAAGTTCTCACAAAACTCTAAGGATCTATTTGTTTAAGATTGAAATACAATATTTTTTCTGTATAATACATTCTTTCGAATAAGTGACATATTTCATCATAAACACTAGGGTCCGTTTGTTTAAGATCGAGCTCAGTAAATTTAGATGACCGAATTCCAATAAAGCACACTCATTAATCCCCTCAATCAGGTCCCCTCAATCAGGTTTAGTCCAGCACTCTCCAATCTTAAGCAAACGAACCCTAATATATTTTCAGCATAATACATTATTTTTAAAAACAAGTAATACATTTAGACATAAAACTAACATCTTTTCATTAAAAATTTAAAACCATTCATGATTCGAAGAGCACAAATCTAAAATCTGTACGACTAATGTACAAGAAAACTAGTCAAAATTTATCTTTTAATCCTCGAATTGATAGTTCAGATATCTTTCGGCTCAAACTAATAAAACTCCTACTATTTCAACTCAAGTTTATGTATATATATTATTTAAGTTCTATATTTGAACGCTGGTTCTAAAATATTAGTGCAGTTAAAACCAAATTTTGTTAAAAATGATCTTTACACTATCAAAATTTATTCACTTTAATACCATATGGTACAATTATAAAACCAGACAAGAGTCTCACACAAAATTATAAAACCACCACGAGTGAAATTTGGGTGCATCATGTGCATAATAATGTTATGGTGAATCACTTTCTAAAATTCTAAAAAAATTCCAAAAAAATTCTAAACCCTAAAATACTAAAAAATCATAAAAACCCTAAAAAGTCTTAAAAATCCCTAAAGAATTCAAAAAATACGAGAATCCTAAACTCTAAAAATCCCGAATGCATAATAAGATTTATTGTGAACATAGTTCACCCAAGTTTTTGCAAACCACCATAGTGTCTAGTACAATTCACCCAATAAAAAGTGATATTCATAGATTTTTCACGAAAGTTACAAAACTAACAAATTAGACCTTAAGACTAGAGGCCCCACAGAAAATTTATTATCCACTCTAGATATTCTACTGATGCCAAAGTGGCAATAATCGTCCTCCAGAAATAATAATAATATGTCCAATAAAAAGAAAAGCCTTTCTAATTGCAAATAGAAAAGGAAATACAATTAATTGTTAACGGTCATCTTTATGAACTACCGACTTTATCGAACTACGATAAGGTCCGCTCCTCTACCACCAGAAAACACAGAGCGATGGCCCTGAGACCAGCACCAACGCCTTTCTCAACTTGCTGTTCTAGAAGAACTTTGTTTTTCCTGAACTCAAGATCAACGTTTCTCGATAATCAGTTTCCGAGAAAAGAAATCATGAACTTATCTGCGACGAGAAGAGTAGGAGAAAGAGTTGTGAAGGCGTGTGTGAAATTGGAGGAGAAAAGCGCACCGGAGACCGGCGGAGACTGGGGGAAGGTTTCGGCGGTGTTGTTTGATATGGACGGAGTGCTGTGTAATAGCGAAGAGCTGTCTAGATTGGCGGCAGTCGATGTTTTCGTCGAGATGGGAGTTCAAGTCACTGTTGAAGATTTTGTGCCTTTTATGGGCACAGGTATAACCTTCCTTCTCTATTACTGATTTCGTTTACATTTTTAATATGTCAACGTCATTGCTGCTGTATATCTCTGTTCATTAGATAACGGATTCTAAGTCCTTTTGCTAATTTTAAATTTCGTTCAAAATTCTATTAGTTTTATGTTGCGCTATTGGCATGTTTGATGATCGGGATATATAGAAAGCAATGAATTGGAAGGAATTAGTGTCCTCATCTTGTAGATAAGTTAGATTTCAGAATTTAAGAGAAGGCGTACTTCTTAATTTTGTTCTGAATTCTTAAAGACTTAGGTACTGTTTCTAGAACTGTCCTCGGATTGTTACTTTATGACTTCCTCTTATTCGGATTTGTCAGACTAACTATAGTTGTGTGGTTGAATATTTCGCTAATCTCCATCGATCTACCTTGTATTCAGATGACTAGCAAGTTATGAAATATCCATACACTAACCATGCATGGAAGGCTTTTAGGGGCTAATTTTGTTTTAATCAAAACGGACACCCATTGTTAAAAGAATCAATACTTCTTCCTGACATGGTGCTTAGCGTGAGCGTAAAACAAGGAGAGGAATTAAAACGGATTTCATTTTGCTGTCTTGGCTGGCTGGATAGATTACCATATTTATCTCAACTGTGACTTAGTATGAAGCAGTTTTCTTGTTCATTAAGGAACTTCCCGTCGAATACTGTCATCCTATCTAGAGAGTTCCATTTCCCATTGATCAATCAAATTTTTGCCATGAAGCTAACTTACGGATACACGCCGAATACAATTTGTGATGTGCTGATTGCCAATTTTTTCGTGTTTGCTATCCATTTTCTTAGCATGATTTTTCCTCTTCCCTGTTTTCTCATCTGCCACTGTTTTCTGTGCCTGAACTCTTGTACTCCATATATGTGAACCAGGTGAAGCCAAATTTTTAGGAGGCGTTGCTTCTGTAAAGGGTGTCAAGGGATTTGATCCAGAGGCTGCGAAGAAGAGATTTTTTGAGATATATCTAGATAAGGTGGTTGAAAAATTCTTTTGTATGATATTTTTATTTTATTTATTTATTTATAATCTTGAGAAGAACCTATGTAACTCTATGAAAATATTCCACTCCCTGTAGTACGCGAAGCCCGATTCTGGCATAGGTTTCCCTGGAGCCTATGAACTTATAGTACAGGTATGCAGTATGCTAGCCATAAAATATTTTAGTTGCCTCCTTTTAGAATTTTATTTGCTTTTAATATGCTGCTGGTGAACAACAGTGTAAAAACAAAGGTCTCAAAGTCGCTGTTGCATCTAGTGCTGACCGCATCAAGGTTGATGCTAATTTAGCAGCTGCTGGTTTGCAATTATCAATGTACGTTAAATCCCTCCTTCCTTCACTCCACCAAAAATAAAAAGGAAAAGAAAAGATAAAGATGTCCATCTTATTCAAGCAATCTCACAATTTTACATTTTTGTATGTCAGTTGAGATCTTATGAAGTATATTTTGTCTGACTCGAGCGCACTTCAAAATTCATATGTAGAATCTTTCATCTAGATTGTTGTTCAACTTCCTTAGTGCAAATAGAAACCTTTTAAGTGCAATAACAGGGAGTCATCGCAGCTGTATGCGTGCTGTAAACTATATATGTTCATCCACATTGTTTCTTTTGTCAGAGTTCTACAGTTCAATTCTAGTTAGTTAAGAGAATATTACCTAAGAATGTACCAATTCTTTTATATGATGTATGGTGAGTGTTGTAAAAAAGATAAAGTTTCATTATTGTTCTCACATGCAAAACTAAAAACGTATACCTTGTCTTTTCTGCATATTTGTCAGATTTTCACAGACTCACCTGTTCCAGTCTTGCTCCATTAGCTACCTGTATTATGTGGCTACATGACTACTTACGGTTTAGCAATTTAGTTAAACAGTTAACAATTTCTGATTGGGAATTGATGATATAACTCTGTGAAACTAGAGTTTTTTTATTTTGCTGCCACGAGCTTATTCCTTTACTCTTGTTTATCCCCTCAGTATGAAATGCAAAAGAACACTATCAGAAAGTTGGGCGATATTATGTCCTAGAGTTATCACCTTAAGCAAATTATAATTTTCTGCTGAATGCTGGGAGATATTATGTGAATCGTACATTCACATTGGTTAGTGTTGCCTCACCAGCTATATGCACCTCAACACATGCATAACTGCTTTTACATTCAAAACTGTTTCAATTATAAGTGGTCTTTGTTTTCTGACCTTTTGAATTCTTTTGCATTTTGTTTTTTATTCTTTTCCTGTGGTATTCTTGTTGTATTAACAGGTTTGATGCTATTGTCTCCGCGGATGCATTTGAGAACCTAAAACCGGCTCCTGATATTTTCTTAGCTGCATCAAAGATTCTGGATGTGCCCACAGACGAGGTATTCTTTCAGTGACCGTTGCTTGCTGTTGCTCTCTGGTTTGGTTTAATATTCTTGTCGTACTTATTTGTTCGAGGCACACGTGATGTTGTGTGTGTGTATTGATGAGGTGAGTTGGTGAGATTTCCAGTTAAGTAGATTTTTTACATCAAAGACCTAAAACATTTATTATTCTATATTTGGGAATCTTTTTACTAGCTAAGCTTTTGATGCAAAGTTCAGGTATCTAATGATAAAAGGTTTTGTTATGAAAATGGTAGGCAAACTTAGTTTGATGCTTCCATATTCGTGCAGTGCGTTGTGATTGAAGATGCTTTAGCTGGAGTGCAAGCTGCCAAATCAGCTAACATGAGGTAATAAAACTCAATTTTACTAAAACTGTGTAAGCTTTAAAGCAATTCCTTCCTCAAGTAATTCTAGTGCAGGTTTCTCTATTTTCATTTGTATATTCTCTCGAGTCTATGATCTTACCTCAGTTGTCCTTCGTTCTATGTGAACTATGTTTTTTGTTGTTGCATAGTTGTATTTGATTTACCTTTCCAATAAAGAGTTTCCTGAATCTCACTTCTCCCTTTCTTGTGCTAGCTATCTCTTTTGTTTCTCTCATTTTAATGCTTGTTATTATCAAACGTTTGCTTCTTGTGTAGTGGATCATGAATCAATGCCTTCTGTACGAATTTTCGGTCTGTTTGTTATCCCATACGATTTCTTCTAATTGTTTTTCTCCTGATTATTGTTGGATCCTTCTTATTCTAATTTTTAATTACTGCATTAAGGTTGGGAATGATTGTCTGTGACTATATGTCATCCGTCACATTTTTAAAAGTGTCCTTTATTTTCTCGTCCCTTGTCTTGCAAACTCTGTAAAAGTAGAAAATTCCTGTTATTACTTTTTGGTGTTGCTCTATACCTTATCTCCACTTGGTAATACAATAAACAGAATGCTCATTTTCTACCTCCACCCTCTGTCCATTGTTGATAATTGATATGAGGCAATTTAGACAATTTGATGTGGTTGCAGATGCATAGCTGTAATGACAACGTTAGCAGAAGACACTTTGAAGGCAGCGGGTCCCTCTTTTATCAGGAAGGATATAGGAGATATTTCTATTGATGAAATTCTCAATGGTGGCTCTGGTTACCATAGTATGTAGTTGTGGAAACACAATTTTTATTCCTTTTTGCATCACTTAAAAATGTATTTGGTTCAGACTCCTCTTGTAAAAGACCTGAAGAGAATCTAAGGCCCCGAAAGAGAATTGACGGCCTACTTCTTGTAATAAATCTATGTACTTAGGCAATGTTTATTTTGGTGAATTTATAAGCTATTTTTCCTGTAATTATGTATTTGTTGCAGTAAATTTGGGTTTTCATTCTGAAACAAGGATTGAGTCTCTTAGTTATGCATTTTCTTGCATTCTAGTGCTTGATGTTGAATTTGTTTAAACGTAGAAGTGTCTAACGACAAGAAACTATTGCAGATTCAGAGAGGCAGCCTTCTCAATATGTTAGTGCTTCTGCACAAGGTCTCCCCAATTCATACGGTGCAGAAATTCTATCATTTGAGGATAAAGGTTCAGTGAGTGATCCAATCTTCTCAATTGGAGGGTAAGGATGGTTCTTATACAACGAACCTTCAGTTTAATAATAGTATTGGCTTCGTGTAGCAACTCCAAAGCTATAATTGGCGTAACTAATCCTAGTTTATCTATTTATGACTTCTTATTTCTCCACTTTTTCCTAAATTATATTGCTTTTGTCCACATAATTGTTTTCTTATTCTTACGTTTTAGCTTATTGATAAATTTTCCTCTAGTCCTATTGTTAGTTGTGAATTACTATTAAAATAATTGTTGAACCATTGAATGATTGAGGCATTATCTTTTTGTTTCTGTAGTACCTGAGCAAAAAAAGTTAAAGAAATTCCAAGTGATTCTGCAATTTTGCTTTTTTCTTATATGTCCCCTTATGGGGCTTACCTTCTTGATATCTTTTCTTCGTTATGAAATATTAAAGCTCCACACTTACTTCATCATCTCGTGAGTGTCGTCATAGCATAATAATGACATTCAGTCCAATGCTACTTGAATTGCAGAAATGATTTGTTCACAGGTTCCAGGGTTCTCGGCGTGATATTTTGAGATATGGAAGTTTGGGAATTTCCCTATCTTGCCTTCTCTTCGTTGTTACAAACCGGAAGGTATGCTGCTCTTCATGAAAGTTCAGTTTGGGACTTAACCTCACTCACCAATGCTTCGTAACTGAATTTATCTATTGAAGCTTGCATTTCTTTGCAGGCCATGCAGTATGCATCTCCAAAAGCCATCTGGAATTTGTTTTTTGGAGCTAGCAGCCCTCCTTTTGGGCCAAAAGAAGGTTTTATGTCGAACATTTTTCTTGTTAATTAATTTCCTGCACTGTATGTGATATATATTGTGCATCTTCCTTCTCTGTTTTCCTTTACGTAATTCTGTTCTCCTATTATTCCATATTCTGATGCATAACCTCTACTAGGCAAAATCCATCTGTCTAATACTTTTCTGTTAATCAGGAGTTGAATTATAAAATCCATAATCTTTTCCCCTGTTATGGTTGCAGAGGAATACCGAAATAAGAGAATACAACAATTTGTTGACTACATGTCTGATCTTGACAAAAGGTATGTGGTTTTTTTTACCTTTCTTTATCTGTAATATAGCTTTGGTGTATCTAATTGATGGAACTGGCAGCTAACTTTATCAATTTGTACTTGCATTCTATACAAGGGTTGTCTTTTGTAATAATTGATTAAGATTCCTCCTAACCTGTGAGGTGTCTGCTTCTTTATGTAATTTTAAGGGGAACTGCGACAACTGTGCCAGAGTTTCCATCTAAACTTGATTGGCTAAACACCGCTCCTCTTCAGCTGCGGAGGGTAATTCTTGAATTTAATAGTTTGCTGCTATATTCAGTTCTATTTATGTTTATAATATTTACTATGAGTTTCTCGCCGCCATATTATGCAAATATGTGGTTGTATATGGCGTCTTTATTTGAAATCGTGACCTAATGGACCCAGACTCTAGCTCCTTAATTTATTATTACGTATGTTTTTTGTGTGTATAATATTTACATGTAAATACATCATTATAAATAAATTAATTAACATGTGAATGGAAGTGGAGTCCAGAAACATTATCTAGATGGTAAAGGCAGAACACTTCTACGGGATACTAATTGGTCGTACAGATGAACTGTGGTTAGGCTATTTATTCTAAATGTGTCTTTGTATTGTCTTAAAACTTGTAACACACTATGATGATATTTCTGACATAATTCTCTTATTGAACAGGATTTAAAAGGAAAAGTGGTTCTCCTTGATTTCTGGACATATTGCTGTATAAACTGCATGCATGTCTTGCCAGACCTCGAGTTCCTTGAGAAAAAGTATAAAGATATGCCAGTAAGATCCTGTTTCATGTTACTCTAGTTCTCAAGTATTTTCATTAGTGATTCTTTAGTAGTACCTTCAGATTTTTTTCTCCCTTTCTCTAGTTGCTCTTCTGAATCCGTCGGATGCTTCCAGCTCCAGAATACATGTAACAAACTCTTGAACTGCCAATATATATGTAATAACTCTTGCATTACCTGATGTTAAGAATAGAGTAGTATGGTAACTTAGAGAATAAATGTTTTTTCTTGTTGTTGTTTTGAATCTACAAACTAACCTTTCTTACAGTACACCTTCCTTAGCTATATGGAAACAGAAAACCAAAACTGACTGCCTATCAAATTCTGTAAAACCAGAATTAATTCCCTAATTTTAGTAACAATATCTACAATTTTGATGTGAAAAAAGTTTGTTTGTTGGTTAATTTTTTATTTTTAAAAGAAGAATGATATCATGAGAAATAGCAATACCATCTTGCACATACTTGCTGCAAAAAATGCAAATTTTTAATGGACTGAGGTATCAGGATGATTTCATGACAACTGACCAAGTATTTCTTATAATTTAATTGGGCATGGGTAACTATATTTGTTACAGTTTGTTGTTGTAGGAGTGCATTCTGCAAAGTTTGATAATGAGAAAGACTTGGAGGCCATACGGAATGCAGTTTTACGCTATAAAATAACTCATCCGGTACGTTCTTGCATTACAGCATAGTAATAGATTTTGAATGTGTGGTTTAAGTATGTATTTAAGGAAAGCCTTCACCGAATGACACGAGTAGTATGAGGTATACAGTAAAATTGGGACAGTCGTACTAATTGTTCGTGCCCGTGCGAGGCATATATGATTAGTACTAATTAAATGGATGAAGTGATATTTCGTAAATTCAAATTTGTGCAGTTACTAGCAAAACATTCCAAAAAACAAACATGTTAGGGCAGAATGTGACTATATATTTATATCACACTCATACGCATGCTACCTACACATACACTTCTATGTGTGTTTGTTCTTGATGCTTTATGGAAAGGACAGCCTATTGGCAAGCCAATACTTTACAAATTCTGGGCCAATACCCAGGTTGTCAATGATGATGATATGTATTTATGGCGAGAGTTGGGAATAAGTTCATGGCCTACATTTGCGCTTGTTGGACCAAATGGAAAGCTTATAGCACAAGTATCAGGTGAAGGCCGCCGAAAGGTACTTCTTGTAGATTTTTTTTCTTATGTAGATATTATATCTTCTTCCTCTTGAGTCTTGACCCGTCGCTTGCATATATGCCTTTGAGCCTCTTCATGCTAATTTGCTAGGAAATATCCCTTGAAATTAGACATTTCATTAGTCAAATTCCAATCTAGGAAAGAGGCTTGGTCAACTTCCTGATTGATTAATTCTTTTGCTGATTGCATAACGACAAATAAAAGCCACACCTTTACGCTTAAGTGCAATTTTACCAAAATTATAAATGTTGCCAAAAATTTAGTGCCACTAGAGCCGACTGCAAAATTGGCCAAAATTGGTGAGGTGGAAGATGACTAGAATGATAGATAGGAGCGGTAGTTTTCAATTAGTGATATTTTCCTATTCCTAATTATGAAAATATCACTACTTATTTTATAGTTATCATACATATTTCCAACTTTGCCACAATTGCACCCCATTTTTAAAATTATAGCTTCATTGACAATGTTTATAAGTGTGTGTTTAAAGTTCCGCTTAAACACATAAAGTTTTACCTTTTATATTTCTTTTTCTTTTATATTTTATTAGGCCGCCCTGATTTGGTGGATTTTCATTTTGACCTTTTTCTGGATATTTGATTCCTCAAATTACGTTTCCTACCTATGGCAACATAAGTCTTATATTAGTTCACTTTTTGTCTCTTGAAAAACCACCACTTTTTTTGCTACTTTATCTCGTGAAAAATCACAGGTTTTTAAGGCTAGATGCTACCTTTTCCAATATAAATACATTTTGGATCTCTCTGAGTTTAGGCTGAATTGCAACTGTTAACTAATACTTCACCAATTAAATGTTTATGGGTCATTGAATGTGATATACTGACGTTCTCTGTGTACTTGTCATCCCAAGGATCTTGATGACTTGGTTGAGGCAGCGTTATTGTATTATGGTGGAAAGAAACTACTGGATAACGCCCCTATTCCCTTGAAATTGGAGAAAGACAATGATCCTCGATTGTTGACATCTCCCTTGAAATTTCCTGGTAAGCTGGAGGTTGATGTTCTCAACAACCGACTCTTCATTTCCGACAGCAACCACAACCGCATAGTAAGTTCTGGCCATCCTCCCGCCCTCCCTCTTCTTCCTTCATCTCCGTATATCATGTTCCTCGGTTATGCTAATACACAATGTTAGTGCCTGTTATCACCAGTTTTGAGAACACATCTCTTAATTGGTCATCCTAAACTAACCTGATGGTGTCGGCAGTTCTTTCTCACTCAAGTATTCTCTGTGTTGCCTACTGTTGCTTACACCCAATACAAAACATTCTGCAGCTTTCTCTATTTATGAGATTTTTCAAACCTCTTTTGACATCCATAGCTTATCTTTATTTCCTAAGTTACTCTTGCTCTATGTATTTTCGTTGTGCATTGTCTTATTCTTCTGAATGGAAGCAAATGCTTGTCGAAATATATGTAGACAAACTTAATCATCTGACTTATTGATTTTTCAGGTAGTCACTGATCTTGATGGAAACTTCATAATTCAAATTGGAAGCACTGGAGAAGAGGGTTTTCGTGATGGTAACTTTGAGGATGCCTTATTCAACCGTCCACAGGTACTGGTTTTCTTTATTCTGTTGATTACATCTATTATTTTAGGATAATTGCTTGTGTACCTTTGCATATGGCCCGGCTGAAAATTCTAATTCCTTTTCTTTTTATTTGCTTGAATTCATGACCTGTATTATATGCATTTATAGGGACTTGCTTACAATGCGAAGAAGAACCTCCTATATGTAGCTGACACTGAAAATCATGCTCTAAGGTAGCAGTGGCACTGGGACAAGTGATTTTCGTGTCACTTTTTTAGTCTTTCTTGTTGGTACAAGTGAAGTAATAAGTTATGACAAAGGAAAAGCAATTTTTCTATTTTTTCTTTTTGATAATGTCGATCACAGTGCATAGAGCTATGGAGCTGCACTAGGTGTAGTTTTTTTAGCAAATAGTGCAGTCAACTTGTCCAGTTAGAGTAAAAATACAGTATAAATGGCGATCACCAATCCTGTAATACCAGATTTTTCTTCCCTTCTTGAACATGGGGAAGGAGGTATTATAGCCTTGGTCGAATATCTAATATAACAGGTAGGGTCCATTGATAAGTTTACCAATAAATAGGGCATCTGGATACAGCGTTTCAAGAAGAGTACTTCAGTAACCCTGGTCTTTTCCCTCCTAAAGATGGCTATGGCTAGTTGTCCTCATTGAATTTCCTATCAAAATTTATATTAGTTCAATCAAACATTTATTTGATTCTACTATGTTGCGTTAATTGCTTTCCACAATTTCCAGCTTTACCTGAAATTTGTTAAGGTGAATATACTGCATTCTCACTCAAACTCTATTGACATTAACCTTCTAATGCTCTAGGGTGGTTGATTTTGTCAATGAGACTGTGCAAACACTCGCTGGAAATGGAACCAAAGGTTCTGACTACCAAGGAGGACTATCAGGAACAACACAGGCAAGATTTATGAGCCAAAAATATAAATAGTATTCATGGACTGTCACACCGTGGATATGGAGCTAATGTTATGCTCTACAGTTGCTAATATATAAATACTGAGGTGTCATGAACTCAATTAGCAGCAGAGATACACTGATAAGATTCATTATCTAACTTGATATTCCCTCGTTTTCAGCTCCTCAATTCCCCCTGGGATGTCTGCTTTGAACCTGTGAATGAAATTGTTTACATTGCGATGGCTGGCCAGCATCAGATTTGGATACATAATACCTTCGATGGAACTACTAAAGCTTTCAGTGGTGATGGCTATGAAAGAAATTTAAATGGTGCCAGGTAAAGATGTCCTGAATTGACTCGTGTGTCTTGTCTGTACTGCCAGGAGTTCCTTTTTTTTTTTTTGGTCTAGCAGCCGTAGTTTCTTTTGATTAAAAATAATTCTTTTGTTCGTAGATTACGACACAGGTTCAGGAACTTCATTGGATTTACAACTTTTTTTGGGAGCTTTAAGATATGATAAAGCATCTCAACCTAGTTGCAACTGAACTGATAACGTTTTTTAATTGTCACTAACTATGTTGGTGATAAGCTATGATAGTGTTTTACCTCCTGAATAGACTCGCAAGAAGTCAATATTATGGACACCTTAGAAAAGGATGTAAGACCATCTAAATTTGATTGGAATAAAATGTCTCACATATTCAGGTGGGTTGTTATCTTGCACCATGCTTTACTATAATTCGGTGATCTAAAAGCAACTCTTATTTTTACATCTAGTACAATTATTTGTCGGCAAAATTTAACTGTTCAAACACATTGTGATATCTACATTTGATTGTTTGCTTTCTTTACATGTTATTTTCATTTTTATTGGGACTTCTTTGTATGTTAATACAGTTCTTCAAGCACTTCATTTGCTCAACCTTCTGGAATTTCATTGTCACCTGGTACGTGATACAATATCAAAACTAGTTGCATATAACTTCTTGGCTATCTGCTAGTTATTTTCTCTTGTTTATTTTTCACAGATTTTAAGGAAGCATACATTGCTGATAGTGAGAGTAGCTCCATTCGAGCTCTTGATTTAAGAACAGGAGGATCTAGGCTACTTGCTGGTGGCGATCCATTCTTTTCTGACAATTTGTTTAAGGTATTCCTGATAACATTTGGAATCTTATCCATGTTGTAATTTTTGCACGTCAAACATATCTGCTAGTCGTTTTTCTTCCTTTTTTATTAGCAGCGTATTTGCTAACTAGAGTTTGTCATGCAGTTTGGAGACCACGATGGAGTAGGTTCTGAAGTGCTTCTTCAACATCCCTTAGGTGTCTTTTGCAGAAATGATGGTCAAATTTATCTAGCAGACTCATATAATCACAAGGTGCTTTATGTAATAACATCATAGGCTGTGCAGGTTATAGGAATGCTTTATTTCTGTGTTGTATATCACACACAGTTCTCTAATTTGATAAAATAGGATGCCGCCACAGTGTTCTTCCTGATTGCATGTTTCTGACATGATTCAGTTGACAAACTTGATTCTTAGGACGAGAATTCTTGAAACCAGGTGGGAGATCCAAGTAGACTTCCCTAATCAAACGCCAATGCCCCTTGACATGTTTTACTGCACCTCAACGCATATTGACGACACTGTTAATGTTCATAATATTGTGCCTACTCTTTTAGGCCAACGTCATGCATAACATGGGGAAGTATATTGATTCCAACAAGATATGTCCTTAACCTTAACATCCCAATAATATGTAGGGGTTAGAAACTCCAAGTGAGTGTTCCAGTTCTGTCTGTGTTTGATGAAGTTGGCAAGTCAAATCAAATTGGAGCTTAAGTCAGAATTACTATCGTAGTACATTTGTGTATTAGGTTATTTACCACTGGATTTAATGATAGTGGTGAGCGACAGAATAGTGCAGTTTTGTCCAATTGTGTATAGTAGATATATGTGGTAACTTTTCCCATGCGTAGATAAAAATCTCGTCTTAAGAACACCTATCAACTAGATATTACTCCTTTTGTTAGTCTTTTATTTTATGTAGTTATTTGTTGGAACAAATCCATGCTTGTTTGGGGTTTTTTCCTGAAAAACATTGGAAGTTGTACATTGGAATTAAATATACTTGAGCCAAATCAGTGTTGAATGTGGTTTGTTTTATTATGTGCAGCTAATTATCTCACTCAATCTTTTCTTGCTTTATCTTAACTGCTAATTTATGTACTTCTCTGAATTATAAATACGTTTCTGTTTTCATTTACATATCAGATTAAGAAGCTGGATTTATCTAGTAGGAGAGTCAGTACGATAGCCGGAACAGGAAAGGCTGGATTTAAGGATGGATCAGCGTTGGAAGCTCAGGTAGAAAAGCGCCTGAAGGATTTTCTCTCAGATATTTGTTTGTTCTGCCCTTTACTTGCATGAGGGGAGATGAGCTCATTCGATTGTGAGCTCATCTCATTTAATCATGTTATGTCCGTTCTGTGAGTAGAGAGGTGTTATCCATCCTTGTTATCTTGTTCTTTGGTTCTGCATCTGAAATATATCGGTACTGATGTCTTCTAAATCTGCAGCTTTCAGAGCCTTCTGGACTTGTTGAAGCCGGAAATGGTAATTTTCACACACATACACACACTATATATATATATATATGTATCCTTCTATTATGCTAGCTTGAAATGAAAAAAATATGCTTGTTTACAATGATCTGAATCTGATCGTCAAGCAAGAAAATGGTAAATTATTTAACATGAAAACGGTATTAGAAAACATAAGGTCTGGTAAGTGTAGTCAGATTACCAGAATCAACGTGAGGTAAAACATTATGTTACTTTTTCAAGAAGTGTGATTTTCTAGAAGAGTAATTGGACTACGTTTTAGATATGAATATAATAAATGCTAATATAGTGGACAGAACTATAGGTATAAAAATGTATTTGAACTTTGTGCTTAGGATTTAATACATCCTATACTCTGGCTATCAATATTATTCTGGATTTGTTTCCACTTCTTCAAGAAACAAGGAATATATAATCTTATTCATATTTGATACTTGTGGATTTCAGGAAGACTATTGATTGCTGATACGAATAACAGCATAATAAGGTTTTTGGATCTGAACAAGAAAGACCCAGTACTCAGTACTTTGGAGTTGAAAGGGGTCCAACCACCAGTACCAAAATCAAAATCATTGAGACGGCTTAGAAGGAGATCCGCAACTGACACTGAGACTATAGTCATAGATGGTGGTTCAACCACTGAGGGCAAACTTTGTCTAAACATATCGGTTCCAGAAGGATACCATTTGTCAAAGGTTCTCTCTCTCTCTCTACAGACACACACATACATATATCTCACCCCTCCCCCCCAACACATGCACACACTCATCTGATGCTTTCTTTCTCCGACATTTATGTGATACCTTCATCCATGGTTTGGGTCCTATATCTTGGTACACCGGCTTCTCCTCATCTGGACATGATAAATCTGATGCATGCATTTGTATATAATCTGACAATGCATTAATGTGAGCATTTTGATCTTATTGTCCTTGTCTTTCCACTTTTTGTTCATTCATATTCACATTTTTATTTGGTATATGTTATGTAAGTGTATAAATATATATATGTGTGTGTGTGTAGTTGGTTCACATATATAAATAATTTAGTGAATCCCATATTCAGGAAGCACAAAGTAAATTCAGTGTCGAAATCGAACCAGAAAATGCAGCATCGACTGATCCCTTGGATGGTAATATCAGCGCTGAAGGATCAGCTGTCGTACAGTTTAAGAGATCCTCCCCTTCACCTTCTAAATGTAGAATTTACTGCAAGGTATGTTTTGTCCTTTACTTTCACCGTTTAGTTTAATTCAGAGCATTCTTTGTTTATTTCTCATTGTTCTCCTTCCTTAGTTAATTGACTGCCAAAGTCTTGTTTGTATACTATATTTTGTGCTTGCAGTTATGTCTTCTTAATCATTGTATTGTTCTCATTGCATTCTGTAGATTGTTCTTTTTAGTCTCTAATAAAGAGTCCAGTTCAGAAGTCAAAATTAGTTGTTATTGAAATTTCTATAATCCCCTTTTGTCAAAAAACGCTCGAGTAAATGTAACTGAATAGGTTGAAGTAACAGGGAGATGGTGAGATTTGATGGGGCTTTATGAAATGTTGTGCATTCAACTAATGTCGATATACTTGTAATGGCTATATTAACAGAACTAAAGGCAATATACTTCTAATGTCTAATAGTCTTCGTCACTTCCAAAAACCATCAAACATATGAAGAATGAGTTGTGAATGTCCTCAGTAGAGGTCCCATTCTCCTTCCCTTTCCCAGAAGTCAATGATTACCTTCACACCAATGGAGTTTGACCCAATGCTTTAGTTATGTCCTAGTTAATCTGATTCAGCGTTGGAAGTGTATGGACTTCCTTGGTAACCAAATACTTTTGTTCAGTAATATTGAACGTTTGATTGTAGAAACACACTTTTATTTGTTTGTTTGTTTTTTTTTTTCTTCTCTTAATGGACGGAGGGGGTAACTTGTCTTTTGGGCCATGTTGTGTTATTAGGAAGAATTTATATTTGTAAGGCAATGTGGATTGATTTGTTGGCAGGTATACTATTGCAAGGAGGATGAGGTTTGCCTATATAAGCCTTTGATGTTTGAAGTGTGTTTTCAAGAGGGAGTCTCAGATAACCCCCAGGCTGAGATATCGCTTCAGTATCTCATCAAACCTACTCTTAGTCCAGTTGCTCTCCCACTCTAGTAAGTTACGGGTAAAGAAACACCCTACATCGGGTGTATGATCCATCCGTGTTTCACATGCCCACTTGGATGTGTGTGCACGAGCGCATGTAAGTTGAGGGTGAGTTTTACATCCTATGTGGGTGTAGTGTGTATTTCTTCTTGACAACTCACATTCATTAATTTATCCTTCAAAATATATAGAGGTTGATTATGTTAATGTAAATGAATGAATAGTCTTGTTTCCCCTACTCATAGGCTCTGTTTGTTTATGGCTGTGAGTGGCTGGAGTACTGTAGGCTGTGGGGAATAAAGTGAAATATGAGGTTGGGGTAAATAAGTGAGTGTTTGTTTATGTTGGTTGGAGATTGGATTGTGGGGTGATTATAATATAAAAGGTGGTAAAGGTGATTTGATATGTGTAAGAGGTAGTTAGTGAATGATTGGTGATGTATTAAAGTTGTATTGAGAATTGGGTTTGATTGATAATGTGTGTAAGAGGTAGTTAATAAATGATTGGTAATTGATTAAAGTTGTATTGGGAATTGAGTTTGATTGATGATGTGTGTAAGAGGTAGTTAGTGGATTGATGTTTGATGTTTTGTTGTTTGGTGTTTAAAATAATTTATTGGGGGATTTTAGAGTTGGGCACAATATATTGTGCACAACCTAGAACCAAACACATGTGGACTGTGCTAAATCCTGAACGGCTGTGTCAATCCATAAACAAACAGGCCCATATTGTTGGCCCATAGTGTTTTAAAATTTTATTAAAGAAAGTTGATTATTTTATCTCAATTCGAGGACAAGATATTTACGCATTAGTAGGTGGCACATTAATATATGTTCATGGTGGGTAGGGGAACATTTTTCCATATGAATGAGTAGAAAACTTAATTCCCAAAGCATGATGATAAGTTTTCTAAACCTATTATCTTGATCCTTTTTTTTTTTTTCTCAAATAATTTAGATCCAAAACTTAAATTAGCTCAAAGAGTTGCCTCGTAAAATTCTATTTCAGAATTTCCACACATATATTAACGTGGAATATGAAATTGACAATGTCAATAAAATTATAGGTTTGGCAATTCCCAATTAACACCCCCAAACGTTCTAGATGTTTGTTCTAAATAATATCCTAATACAAATTATAGTTATTGATTTAATTTATATTTCAATTGTTATTTTTTATATTACTTTAAATATTTTTATATTAAAATTGTAAGTTGTTATTTAATTTTAACGGTGTTTGATCGATGATGGTTAAACGCTTCAAAAAGTTCTGATGGCCATTGCTAGTTGAACGCCTGTGAAGTGCTCAATCGTACTTGTCTCGAACTTCAAAAAGTTCAGATATCTATTGCTAATTGAACACCCGTGAAGTGCTCAACCGTGCTTGTCTCGAACATCATTTTTTTATATTCGTTTTCTGGGTAATGGATATTTTTGCGCAGAAAATATGTGGGGCTATGCAGTTGCTCCTGGCAAAAAATTGCATTTGCAACTTGAAATCGAAAATCAATAACAAAATTGTCCAAAACGCATCATTGGCTAAAGATTCAAAATGTACCCAAATCGTGGGCCATTGGATAAAGGCCCATCTGGATTTACAAGGCCAAACACGGTAAAGTTGGCATCTTTCAAGATTAGGCGGTGAGATTCTAATATATTGTTTATCTTTTTGTTTTTAGCAATACATATAGTATTATTACGATGTCTGAATGTAACATAAATATATAATAAGAATTTTATTTATATGATTATAAAACAGTACAATATTGCAATTTAACATAGTCGGTCATGGAGTGGTCAATCTGGTACCATCGTATCGGACCCTCAATCGACCAGGGCCACTATTTTCTTAATTATATTTATGTATACAACTACAAATATAAAAGCTAATAGATTTTTTTAATAAAACGAGTAGTTTAAGGGGCTTGTATGTGCTACAGTTCTCCTTTTCAAGTGGAAGGTCTTGAGTTTAAACTTGTCACCGTTAATTTTTTGTATTTCTTTTTATAATTACCGTTACTATATTACAAGGGCTAGCTTTATTTCTTTCTTTTCTATATTTAACATATTACATTGGGCTGTCAACCACTAAGTCGTCGTTTTTTTTCTCCTTTTTATTTATACAATTATAATTGATTTTTTTTATTACAATTAAAATTAAGTTAGATTCATATTATTCTATTTTTAATATGGAAAAAATGTATTTTTTTATGAAACTATGTATACTTTTATCAAGAAAAATATGTTATGATATGATAATTTGTATTTTCACCTAGATACCATATTAATTTGTTATATTGAAATGTTGTCTTTTATATATTTTTTTTTTTTTGTTATTAATGTCTTTTAGATTTTTGGTTTTTTTATTTTTGGTTTTTTGTTTTCATTTAGTAAAAATTGTGTATTGTGATGTGATCATTTGTGTTTCCACATAGGATTCCATTTTCTCAACTATATATGGAATTAATATTATATGTGTATTCGTTTCGATGAGATTAGTATGGTGGAGATTGAAATACCATATATTCAGTAATTATACATGTTAATTTTGTATTCAGTCGATGAAACTTATTTTCGTGAAAACAATACTCTATTTAATAGTTTTATTTATATGGAGCAAGTGCCCATTTTTTCTCTTCGCACTGGATCCCTTAAAATATAATTTTTACATTCTTCAAGCGTAACTTCCAGAAAACTCTAATCTTCGAATGAGAAGTAAATCATTTTTCTTTTTTTTTTTTTTTCAATTACAATTTCTATACATGTTTCTAAAATCTTTTAATGAGTACCAATAATACTAAATTCTAATTAGGTATGCCTCAACTATGTATTTTATATTTAATATAAAATGTTATACAATTTTTAAAAAAGAATATATGTTATGATCGAATTACATAGTATAGAATATTCATTATTACAAAAATTTCTCAATATTTTTATCATTTTGTGTTGTTCCAAGAAAAAAACTGGTTGACTATATTGCCAATTGGAAAATTCAAGTATATCTTGTCCTGCAAATACAACAATATCCTTCTAAATGTAATATTAGTTGTATATGGATTTTCAACTTTATAAATATAAGTAGAATTAAGTGTAGTATAGCTGGTTAAGTCCCAAGAAATTCAGGTTACTAATTTGGGATCGATTTCCATCAACCTCTCTCTTAAATTTGTATTATGAACCTTTAAAATTTTTGTGAATATAAGAATGTATTTTAAATTTATTAAAAAAAGCATTTAATTACTTTTTATTTATAGCCTAAATTCAATATGAATAGTTCAATGCCTAATAAATGGAAAAATAATTATTTAGTTAGTTATCATTTGCATAAAAAACTCAATGGAATGGTCTAGTCCATAATAGTTCTTCATATCTAACCCCAATAGTCGATTAATAAATACTTGTTTGTCTTTAACCTAATATTTGATTTTAATAAAATGTAGTATATGTTATATGAGTCAAATTCATCAAGTGTATATGGTATACAAGTGCACTTGGGTCCAAAGAGTTGGAAACCGAGTTCAGATCATGAAGAACCAGACTGGAGGAGAAAACCGGTTGCTCACTTAAGCGTGAACCGGTTGTTAGGAATTGAAGGTTGTTGCCGTCCAGTTGCTGTCAAAAGACAACAGTTTCAGCAACCGTTTTTTGTTACAAACAACTGCCAAACTTTCTTCTTCAATTTAGGTTGATTCTGGAAGATTCGGAATAAATGTTATATACCTATAGACTCGTATTGAGTTGTAGAACAAGATTATCAAGTTTTCCCTCAGAATTATTCATTTAAATTGTAGAATTGCAAACTAGGGTTGAATTGGGGCAAATTAGGGTTCTACTTTGGGTTTTAATCAATTCAATTGTATCTTTTGTAATTGATTGAGTGGATTAGTGGATTGAGGTGCAAATAGCCTCCGTGGATGTAGATCTTGAATCGAACCACGTAAAATCTTCATGTTCTTGTTGATTTGTTTTCATTTTTTGCGCAAGGTATTGTTCGATCGCTTTTATCAGTTTTGTGTTCGAATATTGCATAATTGTTCGGCTTGTAAGTCAGAAGAGTGGCCGAACGGAGTCTGTGGGATTTCTGTGTGTGTGAATCATTTGGTTATAACAATATATATGTTTCAACTCATGATCGTACAAAGATGATTAATTTAATATATTATTTATAAAAATCAACTTCAAAATGAAAAAAAATGTTTGCATTTAAAAAAAAATAACTAAAAAAATCCACCTATAAGAAATTAACATGTTTGCTTTTCCTTACTTTTTTTAACCATTCATTTATAGGATGATTTATGAATAAGAAAACTCTTATATTTTATTTTATTTTTTATTTTTGTTATATAGCGGAAACGCATCTCCTGACAGGAATCAATCAACCGGATTAATCATCAGAGCAAAAAACGTAATCCAAATATAGTACTCAATTCGTCCAAAATTAAATAATAAAGAATACAAGAGTTGTTTCTTTACTAAATAATTTATGAAGGAAGGAATAACAATGTCAGCATTTAATATTAATATTAATAAATTGTTATAAAACTTCAGCATGATTTTGACATGGATAATATTAATATATAATAGTAATATTTAATTTATATTCCTTCCAGGGTTGATGCCTTGACAACTTTGCAAACTTACAGCAACACAGATAAGAGCCAACTAATTCTTTCCACTTATATACTTTCTTCCTTCCATAAGATTTATGTTTTAAATTATTTTATTTTGACAAAAATAAGTGCCATATTTTAAACTAATGTCTCATTTTGTAAGCCCAAGTCCAAAAACTAATAATTTTATAAATTAATTAGGTATGATTTTTATATAAGTGTGACTTAATAGGATCATACACCTGTATCAAAATGACTAAAAATAATAAGTTATACGATTTTAAACATGTAACAGCCCTATTTTCTAAACTATTTTTAAGTAATTATAAAGCTCCAAAGACAAGCCATGATATTTAATTTATTTAATTAAATACTATATTTTAAAATCAAGCCATTACGAAAAAAAAACATAATCATATATAATGTCACAATATTTTATGAAATAAAGTATATTAAAATCATTATTGAAAATATACGAAATATTCTAAAAACTTTAAGAATTTTGATGATGGTATTAAGTAATTGGCAGCGGAAAATATAATTTGTTCAAACTGGCACATCTTAAACATCTCGTCAATCAAATTAACGTTCTAGTATAAATCACTGATAATTTGTTAAGTATCTAGAACATGTAAAAACTTATTAAAATTATTTCTCAATTATGACTCTTAACACATCAATTCACCATAATAATTTTATCGAGTACTCAATTATAATTACGAACTATATAAATCACCTTAAACTCCTAGCATACCATAATTTCATAAGATCTCAACTACCACATACTACAAGTCCAAAACTTCACCATACTTTTGAAATAATGTAATCCTAAATCATGAACACCATATTGCACACATTTAATTATTAAGTCCAAATAAAAATAATTTATAACTTTATACCACAATATGATTTTCGGCTCCACCTCTGCTTCAATTGCTCATTCCATTTCTACCTGAGGTTCAATAATGGGTTGGGGTGAGCTTCCTTCAGCTCGTGGGAGTCACAGTTTATCACATTAATTATAAATACAAAGAGGCATACAATGTAACAATTATCATAATGATGCGCTTGTATTGGCAAGACACATAGAGCTAACTTGTATTGGCAAGTAGCATACTGGTAATGGGCTAAACTTGTATTGGCAAGTAGCATAATGACAATGAGCTAAACTTGTATTGGCAAGTAGCAAATTGAATAGTCACTTGTATTGGCAAGTAACAACTTGATGAATAAGTGCACATGTATACAGTCAAGTAAAAATAATTAAAGCGATAAACAATAAACCCCCACCTGGAAAAGTGTGATGTGTGATATGCAAATGCTTGGATTAATCAATAGTCTAGGCTCGAACTCTCGCTCCTCAAGTCCTACATTTAACCGTGGAAAATATTTTAAAACTATTGATACTAGATCACTATAAAAGCAAAAGAGAAAAATATAAAGAAATTTCTTAATTAATGAAAATAATAATAGTAATTAAAATAAGGAAAATTTGTTGGGCTTTTGAGAATATGGATGTGAAGTGGGTAAATGTGGAATTTGAGTAATAAATATGGGCTTATACTGTTATTGTCTACAAAATAGGAATTTCCAGTTTCAATGAATCTCGGCAGTAGTTAGTTTACAGGAAAATTGGCAATTAAAAATTACAATATATATATATATATATATATATATATGAAGTTGAGACTGTAGAACATACGCTTGCGCATAAAATCTTCCTCTTTTCTTCATCCATTCCTCCATTCAAATTCCGCCTTCATATGCGAGATCATATTATCCTTTTGTTCCTCCAATTTCTCCATTCCAAATGTGCCTTCATATGCGAGATCAAACAAATTATCCTTTCCTTCCTCTCATTCCTCCATTTTCCTTCCTCTCATTCCTCCATTTCAAATCCACTTCATATGCAAGATCAAATTATCATTTCTTCCTCCAATTCCTCCATTTCAAATCCACTTCATATGCGAGATCAAATTATTTTCTCCCCTTCTTCAGTTCTTTCACTCGCACCCACCCCATAGAACTTCATTGACAAAGGGAGAGAGGGTGGTGTGCGCGGCGTCCATGGCGGTAAGAAAATTTGCGTGTTGATCGAAAATAAACACCAAATGAAAATGGAGGGTATTGGAGTAAAATGTGTAGACTGGGATTAATTACTGAAATTGAGATTTGATTAGTGGATATAGTTGTAGGAATTTTGGGTGGAATTTCGCTGGTTCAGAATAGTAGAAGAAGAATTGAAGAAAATTTAGGTTGCCAGGAAACTAAAATTAACGCGTAAAAAAAACTGTTCCACAGTTAAAGGCTACATATTTATATAGAATATTGGTAGCGGTTTCTAATCCACCTCCCACTACCCATGATCTCCCACTCCTCCACTCCTTCACGCCATTCCTCCACACTCCACTCCTCCACTCTTTCACGCCACTCCTTCACGCTCACAAAACCGCCACTCCTTCACGCTCACAAAACAGGAAAATATCCGGATTCTAAAATTATATCTGTTCTATGTGGGCTCTATAGATTTTGGGCTAAAATTGAATCCATAATTATTGATTGGGCCTAAATATTGATCCAATGATGCAAATGGATGAGATGATGTAAATGAATGTGCTTATTTGAATTAAATAAATAGATTCTAAAAGAAATATTTTAACTTAAAAATAAATAGTTTTTATGAAATATGATTTGAAATAATATACTGGGCCATTATAAATCTATTTGGGTTGAAAAATTCAAATCTTGAAAAATAATCACATGAAAAGGGTCAGCCCAATTGAATCAAATGATGATAAAAATAAAATCATACAAAATAGTTTAATAAATAGACGAAAATTCCCGGGCGTTACATCCCACCTCCGTTGGGAAAATTTTCGTCCTCGAAAATTAATAATGTAATATGATTATAAAAATCAGGATATCGCGCACGCAACTCTTCCTCGCGTTCCCAAGTAGCTTCTTCAAAACTATGATTTCGCCATTCGACCTTGACGAGAATCGTTTCTTGATATCTCATTTGTTGAACATTCCTATCGAGTATCGGTTCAGGGTACTCAATATACATCAAATCTTCATTTACCTTCATTGTAGAGCAGTTGATAATGCTATTTGGGTCGTGCACATACTTTCTTAGCCAAGAGACATGGAAAACATTGTGCACACCCGAAAGTGCCTGCAACAGAGTTAAGTGATACACCAAGTCCCCAACTCGGTCATGAATCTGAAACGGACCAAAGTATCTCGGCCTCAACTTGCCTCTCTTACCAAAACAAATAACACCCTTGGTCGGGGCTACCTTGAGAAATACTTTCTCTCCAACACTGAACTCAAAATCTTTCTTCATGTGTCCGCATAAGACTTTTGGTGATCTTGAGCTATTTTAATCCTTTCCCGGATCTTCTCTACTACTTTAATCGTCTCTTCCAACATTACTGGAGCCTCAAATCTTCTCTCACCAACTTCGTCCCAATAAACTGGAGACCTACACTTTCTTCCATACAACGCTTCATACGGAGCCATGCCAATCGTTGCATGAAAACTGTTGTTGTAAGCAAACTCCACTACCGGTAAGAGTCATTCCCAATTATTTCCACTGTCCAAAACACATGCTCTCAACATGTCCTCAAGTGTTTGTATTGTCCTTTTTGTCTGACCATCAGTTTGCCTATGATAAGCGTACTGAATATTCAACTTAGTTCCCAAAGCTTCTTGCAGACTTCCCTAAAAATGTGATATGAAACGAGTATCTCTGTCCGAAATGATGGAAACACGCACTTGATGTAACTTCACAATCTCTTGGATATGCAGTTTGAGCGTGCTGGTGCATTCTAAAACTCATCTTCCTCGGAATAAAGTGAACTGGCTTCGGTAGTTGATCAACTACAACCCAAATCGCATGATTTTCGAAAAGAATTCGACTGTGGTATACCCATCACAAAGTCCATAATGATGTGTTCCCACTTCCACTCCGGAATCTCAAGTGATTTCAACAATCCTAAAGGACGTTGATGTTCAGCTTTCACTTGCTGACAAACAATACACTTTCTGACAAAATCTGTGACATCTCTCTTCATACCGTCCCACCAAAACATTCTTCTCAAGTCTTGATACATCTTTGTACTGCCCGGGTGAGCGGTATATGGAGTATTGTGTGCTTCTTCCAATAATATTCTCTTCAACTCCGTAATATTGGGCACACAAATTCTCCCCTCAAAATACAATATATCATCCTTAGACAACTCAAACCCTTTGCCTTCTCTGGCAAGAACATGCTCTCTCATCTTGAGTAGAAATGCATCTCGAGTTTGACTTTCCTTAATTCTCTCCTTTAGAGTCGGTTGTACCACTAAAGCTGCTAAGACTGAATTCACAGACTTTGGTGGTGTAACTATCTCAAGGTTCATATTTGAGAATTCCTTGACTAGTTTCTCCTCCCTAGTCAAGTTACAGGTCAATTCTCCTCTTGCTTTGCGGCTAAGTGCGTCTCCTACCACGTTAGCCTTCCTGGGATGGTAGTGAATAGTACAGTCATAGTCTTTCACTAACTCTAACCATCTCCATTGCCTCATATTTAGCTCTTTCTGTGTGAAAAGATACTTTAGACTCTTGTGATCCGTGTATGTTTCACACTTACCCCCATAAAGGTAATGTCGCCAAATCTTCAAGGCATGAACTACTGCAGCAAGTTCTAAGTCATGAGTTGGATAGTTCAACTCATGTGGCTTTAGTTTCCTTGAGGCATAAGCAACTACCTTGCCATTTTGCATCATAACGCATCCCAAACCTTGCTTCGATGCATCACTGTAAATCACGAACTCCTTCGTCGGATCAGGGATGGTCAAAACTGGTGCAGTAGGAGTTTGTGCTTCAGTTCTTGGAAACTATTCTCACAATTCTCGTTCCGCACGAACCTTTCTCCTTTTCTTGTCAATCGAGTCATTGGAGTAAATATCTTTGAAAATCCTTCAATAAACCTTCGGTAGTAACCGGCGAGTCCTAAGAAGCTACGCACTTCATTAGCATTGGTTGGTGTCTTCCAATCATTGACAGCCTCAATCTTCGCCGGATCAACCTCAATTCCTCGAGTAGTGATTACATGACCAAGAAATGCAACTCGATTGAGCCAGAATTCACACTTACTGAACTTCGCATACAACTTCTCCTTGCGAAGTGCCTCGAGAACCATCCTCAAATGTTGTTCATGCTCACTTTCATCCTTCGAATACACTAGTATGTCATCTATAAACACAATGACAAACTGATCCAAATAGGGATGAAAGACTCGGTTCATCAAATCCATGAAAACCGCAGGCGCATTGCTCAAACCAAAAGGCAACACGATAAACTTGTAATGACCATACCTCGTACGAAACACCACTTTCGGAGTATCACTATCGTTGACCTTCAATTGGTGATAACCAGATCTCTTATGAATCTTCAAGAATACTCCAGAACCTCTAAGTTGATCAAACAAGTCTTCTATCCTTAAAAAGGATGCATGTTCTTTATCATGAGTCGGTTAGGCTCATGATAGTCCATACACATCCTCATCAAACCATCCTTCTTCCTCACAAATAAGACTGGTGCACCCCATGGTGACACGCTCGGTCGGGCAAAACCCAAATTAAGCAGCTCTTAGATTTGCACATTCAACTCTTGCAATTTCTTTGGCGTCATTCTGTAAGGGGCTTTTGATATTGGTGTTGCACCAGACACCAAATCAATTGTGAACTCCACTTGTCCATCCAGTGAAATTTCCGGTAATGTCTCCAGAAAAAAATAAATTTGGATATTCTTTGACAAGGGGTACATCAGTTATTGTCTTCTCTGAGGTTGTTACTCCCGTTATATTCACAAAAAAATCCTTGACACTTTGTTTCCTTAACAACTTCACCAAAAGAGGAGCCAAACGGAACATCTTGTTAAACTTCTACTAGTACATGGTTATTGTCATTCCTCCTTGAGTCAAATCCATGAACTCCCTTTGCATCTTATCCTTATAAATACGTGGGAAGTATTTTTCCATTACAATCTCTTTAAATATTCTCCACGTAAGAGCATTGCATTCATCCACCAGCCGAAACTTCCAATAGTACTACACCCTTACATATTCTTTGAGTTAAAAAGCAACACAAGAAATATTTTGAGCATCCTTACAACCCATACTCTCAAAGGTATCCTCTAACGTTCTCACCCATTCTTCAAGCATTTTGTGGTCATGAAAGGTAGGCGGTCTGAACTGATTAATCACCCTTGACTGTGTTTGTTCTTGTGTTGCAACTGGGGTGATTATTGTTCCACAAAGTAAAGTAGCTAGTCCAACGAGTAGTTGTTGAGGGTTGAGGTTAGCAGCATCAATAGCAGTACTCTTAGTTGTGTGTCGTGCTCCGTGAACTAGGTTGCGTGCCCTGGTGTTCGGGTTGAAGTGGCGGTGACCATTGTCCTTTCAATGGAACACCTACCGCGTAGGTCATCGGATTGCGAGAAAATAGGTAGGATAATGATAACGTGTGATAATATATAATACTACATTACTATGTCAAAAGAAAATTATGAGATGAAA
The DNA here is from genome assembly GCA_958295605.1 of Ajuga chamaepitys. Classification (NCBI taxonomy): domain Eukaryota; kingdom Viridiplantae; phylum Streptophyta; class Magnoliopsida; order Lamiales; family Lamiaceae; genus Ajuga; species Ajuga chamaepitys. The sequence goes on along the minus strand of OY282499.1, from coordinate 63,902,608 downwards.
TGAAATTAGTAACTCTAAATGCTAATGATCATAAACCCATGAGTCAACACGAGCCAAAGGGAAGAGTGAATAGCAATGGCCGTGTGCTTACGTGTGGTCTCATGTGTATGTGTCATGCAATATATAATATAATATGGGTTATGATAATGCAACAATAATGATAATAGCAATATATATCATGATTGAACATTGTATTGAGTGATAGCATGACTGGGTAATTGTATTGCAAAATATCGTGAATGATTGAATGCATTGAAATGAATAATTGAAGCTGGTACCTTGGAACTGAGCGCTGAAGTAGAGGCAGCCGAAAACATATGGTATTGGAGAACTTGATTTTATTATTTTATTTTAATTCATTTGACATGAAAATTTTAGGAGAGACGCGTCTACAGGAAAGTAAACCGCGCTCTGATACCACACTGTAACAGCCCTATTTTCTAAACTATTTTTAAGTAATTATAAAGCTCCAAAGACAAGCCATGATATTTAATTTATTTAATTAAATACTATATTTTAAAATCAAGCCATTACGAAAAAAAAACATAATCATATATAATGTCACAATATTTTATGAAATAAAGTATATTAAAATCATTATTGAAAATATACGAAATATTCTAAAAACTTTAAGAATTTTGATGATGGTATTAAGTAATTGGCAGCGGAAAATATAATTTGTTCAAACTGGCACATCTTAAACATCTCGTCAATCAAATTAACGTTCTAGTATAAATCACTGATAATTTGTTAAGTATCTAGAACATGTAAAAACTTATTAAAATTATTTCTCAATTATGACTCTTAACACATCAATTCACCATAATAATTTTATCGAGTACTCAATTATAATTACGAACTATATAAATCACCTTAAACTCCTAGCATACCATAATTTCATAAGATCTCAACTACCACATACTACAAGTCCAAAACTTCACCATACTTTTGAAATAATGTAATCCTAAATCATGAACACCATATTGCACACATTTAATTATTAAGTCCAAATAAAAATAATTTATAACTTTATACCACAATATGATTTTCGGCTCCACCTCTGCTTCAATTGCTCATTCCATTTCTACCTGAGGTTCAATAATGGGTTGGGGTGAGCTTCCTTCAGCTCGTGGGAGTCACAGTTTATCACATTAATTATAAATACAAAGAGGCATACAATGTAACAATTATCATAATGATGCGCTTGTATTGGCAAGACACATAGAGCTAACTTGTATTGGCAAGTAGCATACTGGTAATGGGCTAAACTTGTATTGGCAAGTAGCATAATGACAATGAGCTAAACTTGTATTGGCAAGTAGCAAATTGAATAGTCACTTGTATTGGCAAGTAACAACTTGATGAATAAGTGCACATGTATACAGTCAAGTAAAAATAATTAAAGCGATAAACAATAAACCCCCACCTGGAAAAGTGTGATGTGTGATATGCAAATGCTTGGATTAATCAATAGTCTAGGCTCGAACTCTCGCTCCTCAAGTCCTACATTTAACCGTGGAAAATATTTTAAAACTATTGATACTAGATCACTATAAAAGCAAAAGAGAAAAATATAAAGAAATTTCTTAATTAATGAAAATAATAATAGTAATTAAAATAAGGAAAATTTGTTGGGCTTTTGAGAATATGGATGTGAAGTGGGTAAATGTGGAATTTGAGTAATAAATATGGGCTTATACTGTTATTGTCTACAAAATAGGAATTTCCAGTTTCAATGAATCTCGGCAGTAGTTAGTTTACAGGAAAATTGGCAATTAAAAATTACAATATATATATATATATATATATATATATGAAGTTGAGACTGTAGAACATACGCTTGCGCATAAAATCTTCCTCTTTTCTTCATCCATTCCTCCATTCAAATTCCGCCTTCATATGCGAGATCATATTATCCTTTTGTTCCTCCAATTTCTCCATTCCAAATGTGCCTTCATATGCGAGATCAAACAAATTATCCTTTCCTTCCTCTCATTCCTCCATTTTCCTTCCTCTCATTCCTCCATTTCAAATCCACTTCATATGCAAGATCAAATTATCATTTCTTCCTCCAATTCCTCCATTTCAAATCCACTTCATATGCGAGATCAAATTATTTTCTCCCCTTCTTCAGTTCTTTCACTCGCACCCACCCCATAGAACTTCATTGACAAAGGGAGAGAGGGTGGTGTGCGCGGCGTCCATGGCGGTAAGAAAATTTGCGTGTTGATCGAAAATAAACACCAAATGAAAATGGAGGGTATTGGAGTAAAATGTGTAGACTGGGATTAATTACTGAAATTGAGATTTGATTAGTGGATATAGTTGTAGGAATTTTGGGTGGAATTTCGCTGGTTCAGAATAGTAGAAGAAGAATTGAAGAAAATTTAGGTTGCCAGGAAACTAAAATTAACGCGTAAAAAAAACTGTTCCACAGTTAAAGGCTACATATTTATATAGAATATTGGTAGCGGTTTCTAATCCACCTCCCACTACCCATGATCTCCCACTCCTCCACTCCTTCACGCCATTCCTCCACACTCCACTCCTCCACTCTTTCACGCCACTCCTTCACGCTCACAAAACCGCCACTCCTTCACGCTCACAAAACAGGAAAATATCCGGATTCTAAAATTATATCTGTTCTATGTGGGCTCTATAGATTTTGGGCTAAAATTGAATCCATAATTATTGATTGGGCCTAAATATTGATCCAATGATGCAAATGGATGAGATGATGTAAATGAATGTGCTTATTTGAATTAAATAAATAGATTCTAAAAGAAATATTTTAACTTAAAAATAAATAGTTTTTATGAAATATGATTTGAAATAATATACTGGGCCATTATAAATCTATTTGGGTTGAAAAATTCAAATCTTGAAAAATAATCACATGAAAAGGGTCAGCCCAATTGAATCAAATGATGATAAAAATAAAATCATACAAAATAGTTTAATAAATAGACGAAAATTCCCGGGCGTTACAAAACATGACTTTATTGTACGACTGAATGATAATATTAATAAGTGTGGTCCTGTGGTTGCAGACTGAACAATATTGGCGGCCCAAACAATTATATTAAATATGTAATTGGCGGCCCAGACGATATCTATGATTTAAGTATTAATAGTATTAAATTAGACCTGATACATGTGCTGCAGAGTAATTTTCAAACCGGTATATCTAAAATTGGAAATTATCGTAAATACGAATATTTATAATTGATACAAATATATAGGGCACGTGATTATGTTATATAGGACGATTGCGACATATATGATTATAATTGTGTGTATATATATTTATATAAATATATATGTTGATAATTAGAAATATCAGTGGAATAATGTCTGAGAGGTCGAACACAAATTTTTAATATAAACCCATGGCAAAAGATGAAGAATACTAGAATTGCAAGAAACATTACAATTTCTTCATTTGTTTTGCCAGATGATGTAGCATATGATGCCACTTTTTTGTTAGGGATGTGGACCCAATCACCCAAAAAAATATGGATGATTTAAATTGTAATTGTAGTAAAGTTTGATTTTTTCCCCTTCCTAAATTCAAAAGGGTCACTCTTAAATTATAATGAGCAAATCATAACTTCTATGTCAATTTTTTTAGAAGAAAATCCAACTTGAACTGCAATTTTTGCAAACGTCATGACATTTCAAGTCGGGGACGGATCTAGGAACTCATTGTAAGGGTGACGAATTTTTTTATAACTACGTTATATAGTATGAGGGCGGAATTTTGAATCAAGGAGGACGAAGTTTGAAAGAATAAAGGGAGCAAACTTTTACATGTAAATTTTTCTTTTTTAGAAGTCCAAAGAGAACGACTGCCGTTCCCTCAAGATTCGTCCCTGTTTCGAGCGACTAAAGAAAGAAAAATGTTTGAGAAAGTTGGGTTATAAATACTTTCCATATTCCAAGATTTTTAGGAAAGCAAAAAATAGTGCAAGACCTAATCCATGTTCTCTTTAACAGGACTATGTTGCAACTTGATAGGGTGTCATACACATAAGTGTCATTTTTTTCTTCTTTTGTATGCCTAACAATAATTGATGACTAATATCTAACTGCACCTGTAGCAACATGATAGGGTTTGATGAGCAATAAATTAAGACTTAAAAATATCTGAATAGAGTAGGCATTTCAAAAATTTAGGCAATCTCCCCTGTATAGGTGTGTACCAATTTAAATTGAATCAAAAGTAAAACATAGGGTAAAAAGTTGCAGTGTCCTTGTCAGGTATTGTATATCCTCTTTTTTACTTACAGTATCTCTTTTAGATTTACTAGTGACACGAGGTGTTACATGAGATTCCGAAAATTGTACACAAGCATAATTACTATAGTTACACGAGATTCATTGCACTATGCTAAACGAGATTTACACGAGATACAACAATATATGGTACACGAGATTTGGGCTGTGAGTCACAAGCAAGTTCAACTTATCCAGCAGCTAAAATAAAACAAGGGTAAAAATGGAAGCACACTACTTTTGGAGCATTTCATCAGGAAAAAATTAAGTGAGTAAAAAAATTGGTTCCAAAGGTCTGACAGGACCTGCGACACCATTTCCACTAAAACATAACATTGCACCTATAAAAAGCTAATTCTAAATAAATTATCAACTTTTATAATATTTTGTTTTTAAGATAATATTTATTTTCAGTAAAATAAATTTGAGCTTAAGATAGTTTAATAATTTGAATCAGGAACAACTTTTTCATGAGGATTTTAATATAATTTTGTTTTGATTACTAAATTTGAGCTTAACATATTTTATAATTTGAATCATGAACAATTTTTTTATGAGAATTTTTAACTTGTTCGTGTCATTATTTGCACTATAGATCTCATGTTGTTCCAATTTATTTTGAACTTTTAATTTTTTCTAAAAGTTGAAAATGAAATTTTTTTCTGAAAAATATTATGTTTTATCTCTTCTCAACTAACAACATTGAAGATTTCCCTTAAAATTTTATTGAAGAATACGTACAGACATCCAATTTTACAATGAGCCGCACAAGAAAGGGTTAGACTGAGTCTGTGAGGTTTCCAAATGTTTGTCCACATAATATCCAGAGCATAATATAAATCAAATGGCTGAGGCCTTAGCGGGTGTTTACAAACAATTGTACTTTTAGAAAAATGATTTAAATTGATTTTGTGGTAAAATTAGAATTTCGTAGTGGTCGGAGAAAAAATGATTCTAAACAAATAAAAAATAATTCTATTTGTTTGTAAAAAAAATCAAAAGCACCTAAAAGCTAGGATTTTGGGGATTCTCAAAATCACTTCTAGTTAGTGATTATAGACTTTATAGTGATGAAATAGGAGTTTGCAAACACTCCTTTAAATTAAAGTACTTTTCAAAAACGATTTTAAGGTTGATAATGAGTTTGCAAACACCCTCCTCTTAGTGTTTACAATGTGCTAAAGCGCCAGACACACCGCTCAAGTAAACTAAAGGAGAAGTAAAAGAAAAGGTGAACCTAGTTAAAGAGTGTGCTAAGGATTAGTCGTTCTACGAAAACAATTACTCCCTCCGTCCCAGTTAACTTTTCTTATTTTTCATTTCAATTCGTCCCACTTAACTTTTCACATTCTTAAAAAAAAAAAGTTCTCGCACAATCTCCACCCTTAAAATTTCCATAGTCACTCAGCAAAATTTACTTTTTTTTAACCTCCGTACCCGGTCAACTGTGAAAAGTTAGCCGGGACGGAGGGAGTAAATGAAACAAAGTGGAAATTTGAAGCAAACTGGAGCATCCTCCACTATTTCTTTTACATAAAAGAACTCCAGATCATGGTTGTAGAAGGCGGAAAGCGAAGACGGAGCGATTTGGTGCAGCCTAACGCCAAGACCGCCTAGGCGGCTCTAAGGCGACGCCTAGAGAATTCCTCATTATTTATTTATTTATTGTGATTAACCAACTGAACTCCCTTCCACTAAATTTATAGTTTTGTATAAATATTTTCAACCAAACAATTCTTACTCTAAATTTTACATAACATTATGCTCTAGATTTTATGCACAATACAAAAATAGAAGGGATCTACAAAGTGCCCCTCAATATACAGAGGGGCACAAATCTTTCCACAACAAATGCACATTGTTATTGGGTTTTTTTAATACAAACCTTTGATTTTGTGGAGCGGAATGAGGTGGGTGGAACCTGGTCAATTGATTATGTTATAATATATTTTTTTAATTGTATTACAATCGATTTCTAATACAGCTTGTTATTGAGGCTGGTTGGAGATATTGTAAGAAAATACAGTAAATAGAGAAGCCTTAATAAGTGCATTATCAACTTTAAATATATTTGGGGAAAAAAACAAAGAGAGCATAATTCTTTTATCCATCCATATTTGACTTAATATGTGTTGAATTCAGAGGTTTTGATATTTTTTCTGAATAGATGATTGGTTTGGTATATTTTAGATTATAGTTAATACCATTTTATTGACCGAACATAAATTAAATAACAACATCTAATTTGACTGGAGAGTGGCGCCTACCAGATTAGTCCCGCCGGCACTGATATGATAGGATGAACACACAATATTTGAATTAATTATTCTACATATTAAATTTCCTGGAAATTGTTGTACTATGTCATGCAGGTCAATAGTCAACTAATGCTCCTACCATATCACTGGTCCACCTAAAATAGTTATATTTCAGGATAAATGCATTATTACCATCTTTTGCATTACTTATTTCACCTTCTATTACCCTATTTTTAATACATTATACTCCCTCTGTCCCAAACTAATTGTCCTAACTTGACCTGATAAGAAAACTTAAAAAAAAGAAATAGATTTTGTGAAATCTTTGACTTTTTCAAAGGTGAAGATTGAATGTAGAAATTTTGATGATGGAGATTGTGGGAGAATTTGCTATTTATGGGGTAAGACAATTAACTTGAGACAAACAAATAAGGCAAGTAGATTGGGACGGAGGGAGTACATATTAATTTAAGTGATACAAGTTTAGTACACATATTGGAACAAAACACATATGATCTGATAAATATAATGTTCCATAACTTTGATATCTTGTTACTGAGCCTTCTCGTTTTGTTGAGCACTTTCAAATAATTTCTCAGTGTATCTGGAAAATAAATATGGAATATATAATCTTGACAGATGAAGTTGTATACCAGATAATATCTTCTATAAATCTTCAGTGTAAATTAATGAGTATAAAATTAAGAGATCCAATAGAACAAAATAAAGTAAACGTACAGCTTAAAGGAAAACAAAAAAAGTTGTGAGGGATTAATTGAAAATGTATTTTACTTACAGTTGACCGGGCACGAATGTTAAGAAAAAATAAATTTTGTGAAATCTTTGACTTTTTTAAAGGTGGAGATTGAATATGGATATTTTGAGGGTGAAGATTGTTGACTTTAATTGTCATTTATGAGTATGACAAGTTAAGTAGGACGAATCGAAATGAAAAGTAGGATAAGTTAACTGGAACTCCGGGAGTGTATAGTATTCGTCGTCATCTTTCGCTGCATTACTTTGACCTGTTTCACTACTGTAATGACCTCAATCTCACACTTATTAATTCACTGTGTGTATATCACACACTATAAAATAGCCTCAGTATTCCAAGACTCTGCAAACAACAACTCATTCCAAAAGAGCTTCAATATCTTCTCAGATCCTCCATTTTCACACACTTTCTCACTGCAACAATGAGCCTCGTGACTCCGATCAGATCATGCCCCCAAACAAAATCCATGGGGATTTTAGACAGCACCACCACATTGTTTCTTCTTCCCAACCAAATCAAGACCAAAAACTCCGTTTCTAGTTTAGTTTTCTCAAAACCGATTAACAGAAAACAAATTCCTTGCTCAACATATTCCATTTCCGCCACCATTCTAACCACAGAAACCAAAGAGGAGAGCAAACCGATAATTCCTATTCTACCCACCTTCGATTTCAAGACCTACATGCTCGAGAAGGCCAATTCCGTCAATAAAGCCTTAGACGACGCAATTGTGCTCAGAGAACCGTTTAAAATTCACGAGTCTATGAGATATTCACTTCTCGCCGGCGGCAAAAGAGTGCGCCCTCTACTCTGCATCGCCGCCTGCGAGCTTGTCGGTGGCGATGAATCCATCGCCATGCCTGCGGCTTGCGCGTCGGAGATGATCCACACCATGTCTCTGATCCACGACGACTTGCCCTGCATGGACAACGACGATTTGCGTCGTGGAAAGCTCACCAACCACAAGATGTTCGGCGAGAGCATCGCCGTTTTAGCTGGCGATGCGCTTCTATCATTTGCCTTCGAGCATGTCGTCACTGCAACCAAAGGCGCGTCGCCGGAGAGGCTCGTTAGGGTTGTCGGCGAGTTGGCCAAGTGTATTGGATCGGAGGGTCTGGTAGGGGGGCAGGTGGTCGATATTTGCTCGGAGGGGTTGCCGGATGTAGGGTTAGAGCAGCTGGAGTACATTCACATCCATAAAACCGCCGTGTTGCTAGAGGCGGCGGTGGTGATGGGGGCAATTCTAGGCGGTGGCACCGACGAACAGGTGGAGAAATTGAGGAAGTTCGCTCGGTGCATAGGGCTGCTGTTTCAGGTGGTGGATGATATTTTGGACGTGACGAAGTCGTCCGCGGAGCTGGGGAAGACGGCGGGAAAGGATTTAGCGACGGATAAGACCACGTATCCGAAGCTTCTAGGGATCGAGAAATCTCGAGAGTTGGCTGAGAAGTTGAAGAAGGAAGCTTATGATCAACTTGCTGGATTTGATCCCATTAAAACTGCTCCATTGCTTGCTTTGGCTGATTACATTGCTTACAGACAAAATTAAATTGGTCTGTTAATTTGTTCTTTTGTTTTTTGGACATAAATATTGTACTCATATATGTAGAAGAAGACCTAATGTGTTTTCATTTATGTAATGTACGTAACACTTTAAGAAATAAATAAATCAATTCGTGAAAGGTAATTGCCTTGTTGAAGCCCAAAATGTTATCGAGAATATCTTGTTGTAATGATTCTTGAATTTTGATATATTCTTGATATACCTTTGGTTGAGTACTCGTGTATGGATAGGAGATTTTGGCTGAATCAGGCTAAGAGTAATTATTCGGTTAAATCGACGTATCGACTTGTAGGGGGATTTTGATCCGCCGCCTTCTTCTTCCTCTGCATCTCCAGCGTGGAGGAGATTTTTGTGGGCCTCTCAGTTTCGCCAAAGGTAAAGATGTTCTTGTGACAGGTGACGCATGATGTTTTAGCTTTTCCATATACTTTAGCTTATCATCATGTTCCTCTCCCTCCTTCTTGTTTGGGGTGTCATCATGAGATGGGTACGACGATGAATGGCTTGTTCGATGCTTAAACCTTTTTGGAAGAGAAGTTGCTTTAGGAATTCTTTGAAGAGAGGATGGTTTTCTAACTTTACTGTTGTAATCAATATGCCATCTTTATGGAGATGATCTCTTCTCTATTTTTGTTGGGGCTGCGTGGGATGTGTGGGGCGATGGTGTAAGTGGCGGAATGAGGGAAGAGTTTTGTGGGTTTTGCAGACATGGGATTATATTGAGGAGTTCTTGGGAAGGCTTCAACAAGCTAATGGGGCGTTGGAGGTTAGGGACCAAACTCCCCCTGAAGTGCCACAGTGGATACGGACGGCGGATGATAGGTTGTGTCTTGATGTAGATGTTAGCTATGGCAATAGATCAAATAGATTTGGAGTGAGTTTTGTGCTACGTAACCTTAATGGTGAGCTAATGGTGGCAGCTTGCCATCGTACTAGAGATAGAAGGAGTGTTATGGCTGGTGAGCTTTGTGCAATACAGAGTGGAATACACTTTGCATGGATGATGGTTTTGATGTTGTTGAGGTGTTTTTGGATTCTTTGCTTGTTGTTCATACAGTCACGAGGCAAGAATCAAAATTTTCTTATATTGGGCTTCTAGTGAGTGATATTCAGTTGGTAGTGCAGTCTTCTAGATTCTTGAGTATTGATCATATGTCTTGTAGAGCCAATTGTGTTGCGCATCGTGTTCACCATATATAAATGTGCTCCCATCATTTTTGAGCAGTTCGACAATCCCACTTGATAGCACTCGGTTTATCGTAAACAATCCCGACCATTTTGATGATCTCAATTTTCTGGGGAACAATTGCAAAGGGGTTTTGAACAAAAATACTTGATCTCCTTGAAGAAACTCCACTTTAATGATCAGTTTATCGTGGAACCTCTTCACCCGCTCCTTGTATACCCTCGAGTTCTCGAATGCCTGATTCCGAAACTCATCGAGCTCGTTTGATTGGAGGACCCTATTCAATCCAGCAGACTGAAAATTTCTTCTAGATCATCCGATAAGTGACACGACTTACCAAACACTAACTGATATGGAGACATCCCAAGAGGTGTTTTGTATACCGTTCTATAGGACCACAACAAATCATCAATTTTCACCGCACAGTCTTTCCGGTTTGCACCTACTTATTTTTCAAGTATTTGTTTGATCTCACGTTTAGCAAGTTCAGCTTGTCCATTAGCTTGAGGGTGATAAGGTGTTGTCACCCTATGCTTTACACCATACCGAGCCAACAAGCCATTCAACCATTTGTTACAAAAATGATCCGCCATCACTTATTAATGCTCTAGGGGCTGCAGAACGGGTAATGACGTTTTTGACAAGGAATTTCAGTACAATCTTTGAATCGTTAGTCGGTGTGGGGATAACTTCTACCCACCTAGAGACATAATCTACCACTAATGAAATGTATTGGTGGCCGTGAGACGATGGGAATGGTCCCATAAATTCTATTCCCCAAACATCAAATAACTCAACTTCAATGGAATTGGTACGTGACATTTCGTAACTTTTAGAGATTCCATCGGTTCGTTGGCATCGATCACATTGCTTGATGAAATTGATAAAAATCTTGGAAGATTGTTAGCCAATAAAACCCACTCTGAAGGACCTTTGCATTCGTCCTATTAACTGCAAAATGTCCTTCACTTGGAGATGCATGACAATGATTAATGATTTCCTGATCTTCCTCCACAGATACACATCTTCGAATGACTGAATCATCACACTGACAAAACAAAAATGGGTCATACCATATGTAGAATTTGACTTCATGGTAGAGCTTCTTCTTTTGGTGGGGTGCTAGGTCAGGTGGTCAAACCAAATAATTTATAATATTTGTGTACCATGGGATTTGAGCAATAGCCATCATGAGTTATTCATCCAGAAATGTCTCCTTGATTACCTCTGGTCGACCCCTTGAATCCACCTCATTCTTAATCCTTGATAAGTGATCCACTACTGCATTTTCACAACCCTTCCGATCTTTATCTCCAAATCAAACTCTTATAGAAGTAGAATCATCGAATCAGCCTCACTTTGGCATCCTTCTTGTCGAAAATGTATCAGAAAGTCGCATGATCAGCGTAGACCATGGTCTTCGTGCCCACCAAGTATGATCCGAACTTGTCAAAACCATAGACCACTGCCAACATTTCTTTCTCGATCGTAGTGTAGTTCGATTGAGTTGGGTTAAGACTCTTGCTTGTGTAGTATATCACCCGAAGATCTTGTCCTTCTTCTGTCTCAAAACTGCTCTGACCGTATATCGCTGGCCTCATACATAAACTCGAATGGCTGATTCCAGTAAAGAGATACAAATACTGGTGTTGACACAAGGGCTCTCTTTAGCACCTCAAAATCTTGCAAGCAAGAATCATCAAAGACATAAGCAATATCTTTTTCCAAGAGATAAAACAAAGGTTTAGCAATCTTAGAAAAGTCCCGAATAAACCTTCTATAAAAGTCGGCATGGCCTATAAAGCTTTGAACTTCCTTTTCATTAACTGGTGGTGGCAACCTTCCAAAATAGCCACCACTTTAGCTCTGTCCACCTCTAGTCCTGCAGCCGACACTTTATGTCCTAACACTGTGCCTTCTCTCATCGTAAAGTGGTATTTCTCCTAATTAAGCACAAGGTTAGTATCTTCGCAACGCTGCAAGACTTGAGATAAATGACACAAACAATGATCGAAAGAAGAATTAAATACAGAAAAGTCACCCATAAACACTTCCATCATATTTTCTATCAGACCGCTAAAAATGGCCATCATACATTGTTGGAAGGTGGTGAGGACATTACATAGTCAGAAAGGCATCCGCCTAAAGGCAAAAATCCCATATAGCCACACAAATGCTGTCCTTTTTTTATCTTCCGGGGCAATCATTATTTGATTGAACCCGGAATATTCGTCCAAGAAATAATTGTTTGATAGCTAGCCAACCTATCCAACATTTGATCTAGAAATGGAAGTATTAATCCTTTCTAGTAGCAGCATTGAGTTTTCTATAATCCACATAAACCCTCTATGCGTTCACTAAACTAGTTGCTATCTCCTCAAGGTCACTCACTTTGACCACCGATATTCCCGCCTTCCTTGGTGCAACCTGAGTAGGACTCACCCACTTGCTGTCGGATATCGGGAACACTATCTAGCCATTTAAAAACTTCTTTCCTCACAACTTCTTGCATTATAGGATTTAACCTACGCTGATTTCGGATTCTAGGTTTATAATCCTCTTCCAACAGAATTTTATGTATGCAAATGGCGGGACTAATCCCCTTCAAATCAGATAGACCACCCGATGAAAAATTTATGCTTTTTCAACACCCTAAGAAATTTAGTGCACTCATTATCAGTAAGGCAGGAGGAAACAATAATGGGAAATTCCTTACCTTCACCGAGGTATTCGTACCTCAAATGATCGGGGAGCGGTTGCAATTCCAATTAGGTCCTTCACCCTTGTTTCCATGGTACTCCATTGGTACCGTTGAGTTTTCCGCCTCCAATTTTAACCATGCAACATCTTCTCATTGCACCTCCTATAATGAGTTTAGTGCACTAACACAATACACTATTTCCACATCATTACTTTCATTGTTATTCCAAGAAAATATGGAATCATGCAAGCACACTTCAAGAGAATCACTTTGACTAGAAGACATAAGGTTTCTTGTATCATTGGCATCTAGCATATCCAAGGTATTACACTCATCTACAACATTAACCTCACCCTCATCATGAAACCTCATAGCTTTATAAATTGAAAATGTGACTTTCTCATTGTTCATACATAAGGTGAGTTCCCCCTTTTGGACATCAATGAGGGCTCTACCCATTGAAAACGGGCGGCCTAAAATTAAGGGAACTTCCTATCCGCATTCATGTCTAAAACCATAAAGTACACAAGGATGATGAAACTCACAAACTTTGAGTAAAATGTCCTCCACTATCCCTTTTGGGTAGGTCAAAGACCTATCCTCCATTTGTAAGGCAATAGTGGTGGATTTTTATAGTCCCAATTTCTAATTTAACAAAGATAGATAGTGGCAGAATCACGCTTAATGCTTGCCCCGATGTTACATAAGGTCTTTTCAAATTTCTCATTACCAATAATACATGAAATCGTAAAGCTACCTGGATCCTTCCATCTTTGAGAGATTCTTCGTTGGATTATCGTACTACATTCCTCGGTCAAGTTGACCGTCTCATATGCTTCCAACCTTCAGTTTTTCGAGATCACCTCCTTCAATAATTTTACATAGTTAGACATTTGCTGCAAGGTATCAATGAAAGGGATATTAACATGCAATTTCTTAAAAAATTCCAAAAAACTTAGCAAATTGATCATCCAACTTTTTCTTGTGATAAGTTTGAGGAAATGGAAGGGGAGGAACATATTTAGCCAGATTAGAGTTAGGAATGGAGTTTGGCTTCTCGGCCCCTGTTTTACTTGTCTCCCCAAGATTCTTTGGCTCCACTTGTTCTTCTAGGTGCTCTTTTTAAAAAACTTTATCACCAACCACCGACATTCTTAGTCCTTCATACTCAACCCACTTATTAATCGGATAGCTTGGCATTTCTCTTTGGGTTTCTTCACCGTGTCACTTTAGAAACTACCTTTTGTGTGATGGGGGCTGATGGCTTGGGCCAGGTAGCCCACTTGCATTTGGAGACTCTTTATGTCCGCTCCGTTACTCACTATGCTCTTATTCACATCAACTTGAAACTTTTGAAAAGTAGTATCCATTTGGGAAATCCTGTCACCCGTCCCAGAGATAAAAGATGATAAAGGTCTTCAAGGCTCGATTTCTTTCCCTCATTGATCATTCTATTTGTAATTGAAAATTCGAGAGGTGGTTGAATCGAGTTTCTAGGATTAGCATATGATAGATTCCGATGGCTCTTCATACCTGGTTGATAATGGCTTGACTGATGCTAATTGTGATTGAAATTTGAGTATTGATTGTGCATCGAGTGCGGGTTTGAGTAATGATGCCCTCTTTGATTCGCATAATTCCTTTGATTGAGGAAATTCAATCTTTAGAATCCTCTTGAGTAACAGTCACCTTTGCACTTTGCTCTGCCTAAATTGTAGTGGTGGCCTGTGACAACGTCTCTGACTGCTTCGACAAAGCGACGATCTGTGTAGAGAGAGATGAACTTGATTCTTTGTCCACTACACTTGAAACCACCCTCAAGACATTACGCTCATTCGACCAGTGATAAGAATTAGAAGTCATATCATCAATAATCGAGATTGCATCTTGATTTGTTCGAGAAAATAGCGTCCCACTAGCTGTAGCATCCAAAATCACTCTAGTTGGTCCAAATAAGTCATCGTAACAATAGCATACTTGTTCCCTTTCCTGAAGTCCATATTAAGGGCACTTGCGCAACAACTCTTTAAATCGTTCCCAAGCCTCCCATAGGGGTTCTGCATCCAACTGCTGGAACTGAGTTATCTCTCTGACAAACGGGGTTTTTAGGGTGAAAAACATGCTTAGAATAGGTGTTTTATTTGTATATTTGTATATTCTAACTCCCCGTTTGTTATATTTTTTCTCGTGTCGAAAAATATCCCTTTTAAGAATTTTTGTAGGTAAAACAGGTGGAGAAGGGATGATGAGTGGAAGAAAGTTGGAGAAACGGCCAAAAACCCTAATAGCGACAAATACGGGCCTAGAAGATAATTTTTGGGCCGCACATGGTCACAACCATGCAATGCCTCCATGACAGTGCGCGGTCCATGTGCGTAGAAGGCAGGAAACACCTAGAGCTCGACGCACGATCACGACCGTGCAGCGCTGCACGACCCGTGCACGAAAAATAAGGGAAATTTGGAGGGTCTTGCACGGCAAGCCTTCCGAAAATGTGGACTTCTAGCCCTAAAACTCCCTTTTTTGGCTCATTGAGCTTAAAAAGCCCCCAAATGTGTATAGAAACCCTACCATTTTTAGTTTTTGACTAGTACACTTTTCATATTAAACACTTTTAGAGAGAGAAAAAATTTCTTGGAGAGCAAGTTCGGGGAAAAAAGCTCTTTGTTCAAGAACAATCGAAGATTAATAGGTTTTATCTTTCCTTTTTCATTAAATATTTGTATAAACATGATTATATCTGTATATTTGTGTTTATCTTTTATTATGATTATGGTTGGCTAAATTTCCTTAATCTAGGTTTAGAAAGTAGATGATGGGTGGTTAGTGATTATTAGCTGATTAATTCAACTTCATGTTATGCTATTAATTGATTAATTGTTTAAAATGCTTGTTGAATGATTTGATCTCATATTTAACATTTTATTGAGGATTAAATTGGAATCGAGAGGGGAATTTCAGTCTAAGACCATACTAATCAACATGATTAGCAATAGAATCGAGAGACTTGAGTTAATTGTGGGAACATTGATCTTAGGATCAATTGAGAGTTGTATTTGATTAATCGACCGGAGACGGGCGATTAATCTTATACAATCAACACACAATTCGCTCTGAGAGGGGGTCTTGCATAAAATTATGATCGTTTCTTAATAGATAGCATTCGATTTAAAGGTTGAATTAATTGGTTTAATATTAGATGCCCATAATTAAATTCTAACCCTAGATTACCTCTAATTGATCACTTAACCTCTATAAGTTGCTCCTTAAGAAATCTTGCTAGTTTAATTTCCTAGTTTAATTTACTTTTAGTTTAAAAATTACAAAAAACCAATTGCTCGATCATCTAGTTAGCCATTAAAAATCTATAATGATTTGTATATTTGATATCGGGATGATTCCCATGGGATCGATCATGTGCTCGCTTAGTGCTACTATTGACACCATATACTTGCGGTTGCTCAATTTTAGTTGATAAACTAAGTTTTGCCACTCTCCTTTCAACCTATTTGTCATGCTCGCTGAAAAACACTTTTGAAGGAACCTGTGGTAAAGATCATCCCAAGTGTGTATATTCTTAGTAGCAAGTAATAGTTATACCACTGTTTTGCCTGACCCCTCAAAGAAAATGAGAGTAGGTGAAGCTTGATTTGATCATGAGGCACATTATTAATTTGAATCGTACCACAAACCTCTAAGAAGGCTGACAAGTGTAGGTTAGGATCCTCGTCTGCATGCTCTCCAAACTGACTCTGTTGAATAATGAAGATTAGAGCCGACTTCAATTCAAAATTCACAGCATTAACTGGTGCCCATCCTACCCCACCAAAATTTCGATTTCCCACCGATCTCAAGAAGTCTTGGATCGTGGCTTGGGGTGGTGGCGGATTGAGCACCTGATTTCTCCAATTTCTTAGGGCATCTACTTCCTCTTGCTGCCTCCGCATGATTTTGATCATTTGATGATAGATGTTTGCTTGGTCCGACAGAATCTGATGAAGGTTCATCTCGAACTGATTCACTACTCTCGGATCATTCGTCTCTTCAACCATATCTCATTCTTGATTTTGTCTCCCTTGATTGTGTCTACAGGTTTCTTCGATTTCCTGATTAAAGGGTAGCAAACCTTGCAACCCTTGTGATCTCAATTGCATCCACTCCTTGCAAGAAACAACACTTTAAGTCAACATACAAACAAGAAAAATAACATAAAATAAAATAAAAGTGTTTAGAGTATCATAAAATGCTTATAACAACACTGCCCGACTATCATTACCGAATCTCTGGCAACAGTGCCAAAAACTTGACACACACTAATTTAGACACTAATGTGGCAACTGCAAGCGTACGGTGTCAAAAAGAGTATTAGGTGAATACAAGGTCGACCCCTTGAGGATTGATTTTGATATCGGATACGAAAATTGTAATAGACATTTTAATGGCTAACTAGACGATCAATTGGTTGGACTTTTGATATTTTTAGAGCTAATTAAGATAAACAAGCAATTAGAGCTAATAAGATAGACGAAAGATAAAATTACAGGGATTAAACGATTAATATGAATAATCTAGGACTATATTTCAATTAAGGGTAATTAATAATTGTTATCCCGATTAATTCAACTTTTAAGCCGAATGCTATGTATTAGGGAATGAACACACTTATATGCAAGACTCCTCACGCAGCGAATCACGTGTTGATTGTATAGGATTAATCGTCATCTCCGGTCGATTAAGAAACGACTCCTGATCAATCTTATGACCTAAGTTTCCACAGTTAGCTCAAATCTCTCGATTATATTGACTAATTATGTCGATTAATGTACGCTCGGATTAAATCTTCCATCTCGGTTTTAATTTAATCCACACTAAAATGCTAAACAAGTGATCAACTCATTCAACAAATATTATAAACAATAAATCAACTAATAACGTGACATGAGATTAAATTAATCGGTTGATAGTTCATTTTAATTAACCTCCTCTTAACCAATATCTAACTAATTTTCTTCTATTTAACTAACTTTTAATTCCTTCCCTTTTATACCCCCCCCCCCCCCCCCCCCAAAAAAAAAAAGAAAATGGGAGTGGATGTTTAGAAGTCCCATTTTGGACTTGAAATCTTTGAAGAGGGCAGGTCAAAGAGGTTTTGTTAGTATGTCTACCAAGTTTTTCTCGGTTGGGCTTTGAATGATCTTTAGAAGCCCTTCCTTTATCTTCTCCCTTGTAGAGTGGTAGTCTATTTGAATGTGCTTTGTTTTCTCATGCAATACTAGGTTGTGGGCAATGTAGAAGGCTACTTTGCTATCGGTGTAAACAATGGCTGGTTTTGTGAGGTTGACTTTCAAGTCTTGTAGTATATAAGCTATACATTGTAGTTTTGAAGTTGTTGCTCCCATTGCTCGATATTCTGCTTCTGCAGATGATTTGCTGACTGTAGGTTGCTTTTTAGATTTCCAAGATATCAGAGAATCACCAAGGTAGATTGCATAGCCTGTAATGCTTCTTCTTGTTTGTTCACATCTAGCCCAGTCTGAGTCTGTGAAGGCCTACAATTTGTAGTTATTATTATATGTATAAAATAAACCTTGTCCAATAGTGGTCTTAAGATATCTTAATAAACAGTGTACTACAGTTAAATGGGCCTCTATAGGCTTACTCATAAATTGAGACTATGTTTGGATTGCATATGATAAATCAAGCCTAGTTATGGTTTAGTATAACAGTTTGCCTACAAGTCTTCTGTAGATGGATGGATCTTTAAGTAAAGGACAGTCAATTTGTGTAAATCCTTGCTTTGAATCCATGGGAGTAGTACAAGGTCTACTACCTAAGTATCCTGAATCATTTAGAATATCGAAAGCATATTTTCTTTGGCATAGTTGAAGTCCATCCTTAGATGTTGCTACTTCAATGCCAAGGATATACTTTAGATTTCCTAAATCTTTTATAGTAAATTTCTGGTGTAAGAAAGCTTTCACCTTGTTTATTTCATTGTGACTATTTCCTGACAGTATTATATCATCTACATAACACAACAAAACTGTAAATGTATCACCTGTAGTTTTTGTGAAGAGTGAAGTGTCTGCTTTTGATTGGATATATCCAAAGCTGACTAGAGTTGTTGTAAGCTTGTCAAACCACTGTTTGGATGCCTGTTTTAGACCATACTTTGTTTAACTTACAGACTCAGTTATCATCTGGTTTGGAATAACCTGGAGAAGGTATCATATAGACTTCCTCAATTAGATCACCATGTAAAAAAGCATTGTTTACATCACACTGATGTACATGCCAGTTTTGTGAAATGGCTACTGACAATAATATTCTTACTGTAGTGATTTTAGCTACTAGTGAGAATGTGTCAAAATAGTCCAAACCTTCTTGTTGTGTGTAGCCTTTGGCTACTAATCTTGCCTTGTACCTTTCAATGCTACCATCAGGGTTAATTTGACTTTGTAAACCCATTTACAGCCTATTGTATGCTTATTTTCAAGAAATATTACTAAGGACTATGTATTGGTTCTTTCTAAAGCAGTGATTTCTAAATGCATAAAATTTTGCCAATTTATGTCTTTAGCAACTTGATTACATGTCTTTGGTTCAACTATTTGTGTAATAGAGGCAATGAATGCTTTGTGTGTTTCAGAGAGTTTATCAATAGTAAAGAAATCAGCTATTGGATATCTGGATGAAGTGATAACTGTATTTGCAGAATTGTGTTTCAAGGAAGATGACATATTTGTGGCATACATGTCTAAATAAGCAGGTGAAGCCTTGTGCCTAATTGATCTTCTGAGATTTTGATTTTGTTGAATATGATGTTTGTCAATTATGTTTTTACTCATATCTGTCTCATCCTGATTATCTGTTTCATGTATAGCAGGTGATAGAGCAGTAGTAGCAGGGATATATATCACCAACAGTAATACTAGTTATTGAATCATGTAGTTCTTGTTCTAGTTCATCATGCATGATGTCACAGAGTTGTGAGAAGTATCAATATCAGCAGAATGAAATGTATACTAGCAGAGTGAGTTGTATCAGTAGTAGCAGAATGAGATGTATCAATATTAGTAGAATGAGTAACTTCAGTATTAAAAATATCATCATCAGGATGCTCATTTGGTTTTAAAAGTAAATTATTTACAATCTTTTCCATAATAGATTTGTCAGCATAAGGAAAAATGTGTTCAGAAAATTTAATATTTCTAGATACAATATCTTTCCAGAATTTAAATCAAGCAATCCGTACCCTTTAGTTCCCAAAGGATAACCTACAAAAATGCATTTAGTTGCCCTAGGATCAAACTTTTGTCTATGAGAAGTTAGAGTGCTTTCAAAACACAAGCAACCAAAAACTCTTAGATGAGCATAACTAGGTTTTTTCCCATACAATTTTTTTCTAAAAGGAGTTGACACGTCGGTTTCTAACCTAGTGTTCCGCAAGTGTACGGAAGTAGGTGTAGTACTATTGTCAAGGTCGATCCCACAAGGAATAGGGTCTTTAGGTAGTTTGATACCTCAATATTCTAGGAATATCTTAACTAGACACTAATTCAGGAAAGATTGATTTTACTAACTAAAATACTTAATTAACTCTAAATTCAAACTTGAATAAATACGAATGATTAACAATCACGGGAAAACAACATCCTAGGGTATCGATTTCAGAATATTTATCTCAATGATGATTAAGATTCACTTATTGATTTTAACCGATCTAATGTCTATTAAGCGGCGCAATATTAACCTAACCCTCCTCTCGAAGTAATTAGATCGTTGATTAACTAAGACAATTACCCTCTCGAGTCAATTAATCCTAGCAACTCCAAACAGCTCATAAACCTATGCCTACACAGTCATAGATAACTGCACTCTATACCATACGTCTAATAACAAACCCCTTCTCTCGAAGTGGATTTGTTAAACGAATTTACTAAACCTAGATGGCTAGTCCAAATTTAGTTGTTAAAACAGATATAAAGATAAACATATCAAAGAACGGAATTCAATAAGTTAAACCATAAATCAAAACATTGTTATAAATAATTCCTACTTTCTAACCCTAGGACACGAATAGCTTAGCTACTCATGCCTAGGCTCAATTCAATACAATATTTAAGACAAAACATTCTAAAGAATTAAACTAGGAAAAATTGCTAAACCCGAGTATCTCGTCCCGTTGCTCGAATCTTCGTCGTCGTCCAAGTCGTCTCGTGCCTCAAACTCGGATAATATGTGTCTCTTTTTCTTTTGAGAAGCACTTGAATCCTTTTTATAGAATTAGATAATCTCCCTTGAATTAAGAAATCAAATCTTCACTTAAAACGGGATTTTAACAATCGCCGAGCTTTTTGACACGGCCGTGTTGCTTTAAATGACACGACCGTGTTGCTTGCAAAATTCCCTTTTCCAGCAACAATTTGACACGGCCGTGTTGCTTTGTGACACGGCCGTGTTCTATTCCAGAACCAACAACACGTTGCAGGCCACTTTTGACACGGCCGTGTTGCTTTGTGACGCGGCCGTGTCGGTTCTTGCCTCGTTTTGCTCCTGGACCGGTTCAGCCCGGTTTGGACCGATTCTTGGACAATTCGGACCGGTTTGGGCCGGTTCTTGGACGGTTCGGGCCGGTTCTCGCTGATTTTCACTACTTTGGGCCGATTTTTACTCCGTTTCAACTTGTTTTCTTGTCCGGTAGTCGTAAATCACAACTTTTTAGCCTGAAAATGCTCAAAATACCTTAAAATAAGTCAAGTACGTCAATTGATCACTTATATGATATTTCATACACTTTCCAACCATTTATGCATATAATTCCCATCAAATAGTACCATACATCGACCTAATTACATGCAAAATCAACGTGCATCAGGAGTCATACTTCCCAACAGTGATGAGGGAGTCCTATTTATGATATGAGTAGCAGTCATTACACAGAAACTCCAATAATTTAAAGGAATTGACGATTGAAAAAGTAATGATCTAGCAACCTGTAACAAATGTTGATGTTTCCTTTCAACAACACCATTATGTTGTGGTGTTCCCATACAGGAAGTATGATGTATAATACCATTATTGTGATAAAAATCAGCTAAAAAGAATTTTGTACCATTATCACTTCTGATTACCTTTATCTTTTTACTTAATTGAGTATTGACTATGATAGAAAAGTTTTCTAGAGATATTCTAACATCAGATTTTGACTTAAGCATGTATACCCAAGTACATTTGCTATAGTCATCAACAAGGGTTCAGAAATATCTAGCACCATCCATAGATATAATGCTAAAGGGACCCCAGACATCAACATGTAGAAGCTCAAAAGGTACAGTAGAAACAGTAGTTAAAATAGGGGAAGAACTTTTCTTTTGCTTTGCTAATGGACAAATGAAACAATCTTTCTCATTTGAATCTTTTGATTTTACAGCTAAGCCCTGTATAAGGGACAAGTTTTTAGCAGATATATGCCCAAGCCTACTATGCCATACATCATAATCAGTGACAGTAACAACAGCAACAAAATTAGCTAAAAAAGATGTTACAGGTTTTGGAGCTTTCAAAAAATAAAGTCCACCATCTTGTTCAGCAGAACCAATCATCTTCTTTGATGTGTTGTCCTGCAAAATGCAGTGTCAAGACAAAAAACTAACAGTACAATTTGAGTACTTAGTTAGGTGAGACATAAATAGCAGATTATATGTAAAATCAGGAACATATAATACATTATGCAAGACAAGGTCACTATTAAGGATAATATTTCCAATAAAGGTTGCTGTTGCTATGGCATTATTGGGTAATTTTACAGAAATGCTTGCTGGTTTTAAACCAGAAGTAAACAAAGGCATATGATCAGTAGCACCAATATCAAGAATCCAGATAGGATTAGAATGTGAGACTGGGCTAAAGCAGTGAGAAATACCTCTTGTGTCACTTGAAATTCCAGCAATGGATGAATCCTGCACAAAAGCTCCAGCAGCCAAGT
Organism: Ajuga chamaepitys; assembly: GCA_958295605.1. NCBI lineage: Eukaryota > Viridiplantae > Streptophyta > Magnoliopsida > Lamiales > Lamiaceae > Ajuga > Ajuga chamaepitys. The sequence goes on along the minus strand of OY282499.1, from coordinate 63,879,861 downwards.
GGGAAGAATTCTTGTCAATAGACTTTTGTGTCTTGGCAAAGGCCAAGAACTCCTCAAACAATTCTTATGAAAACAATGGGTTAGAAGCAACTGTATTTTCAGTAAGAGCACTATCTGAATTCACATGTGTACAAATATTCATGTTAGCAGAAGTGTTGGCATTGTGTGAAGATGAATCTGTCTTCCCTTTCTTAACCTTAGGACCTCTCCACCCAGGGGGATAACCTACAAGCTGAAAGCATCTATCTATAATGTGACCAGTTCCCTCACAATGGGAACATGCCATACACTTCTTTTTTTATCTTTAAAATACTTTGCATTCTTACCCAACATGGCAATAGAATTAGTCTCTACAGAAGGAAAGTAACCACGTAATTCTCTTTGAGACCCCTTTTGCAATAATATAGAATAAATTTTGGCCAAAGGAGGAAGTGGAGTTTGCATTAACAGTTGACTACGAACTACTGAATAAGAATCATGTAACCCAGTTAAAAACTTCATAGCACAATCCTTTTCTTGAATCTGATTTATAGTTTTAGGCAAATTACAAGTACATTGCCACAAGTACAACTTAAAACCAGTTTGTAACTAACATATTCATCCCAAAGAGTTTTGAAGAAATTGTAATAAGCAACTAAATGTTGCGATCCTTTGACAATAAAACTAAGAGACTTATCTAAGTGGTAAATACGAGTTCCATCAGACCGAGTGTACACGATATGCAACTCATCCCATAAATCTTTCGCTACTGTGAAGAATTCCAGAGACTTCTTGATATCGGCATGGATTGAATAGTATCCACATGAGAACTAGATCATTGGCACGCGTCCAAGTTGACATTACCACTGAATCCTCAGAAACAAAAGGCGACTACAAACTCCCATCAATTAGGGCAAGTTTATTTTTGACACTCAAAGCCCATTTCACCGCATGACTCCAGGACATGAAATTGGAACCAATAATTGGCCAAACTAAACGAATCAAGACAAGATTCTTGCAGAGGAAGAACGCAAATGCAATGAAATTAGGATCGAGAATCGATGGAGTAATCAGCGAAATTAACTGATACCTTGTAGAATTGCATGAAAAGAAATCTCACTACAAGAAAAAAAGGGTATTTGCCGCTAGTCTTTTACTACTACAAAAATGGTTACTGAAAATAACCCCTTTTGTAACTATTAGTAGTTACATAAAATATTTCATACAATTTTAACCAAATTTGCTACATATAACAAGCTTTTTTGCAACTACTTGTAGTTACAAATACATTAGTAACTACCAAGTAGTTGCAAAAGATAGTTACAAATACATTAGTAACTACAAAGTAGTTGCAAATTTTTTTTTTTGCATCTTATTATAAGTGACTACCTTATAGTAACTAATTTTAGATATTTAGTTACTAAAAATATTTTTGTGACTACTCTCCATTTTTTGTAACTACATTTTATAGTGGCAAAAAACCTTATTTCTAGTATTGCCTTCTTCAATTCATAGCTGAAAATTTACAAATTGAACAGTAGTTATTGAGGAGAGAGTTCTCTCCCTTTTATATCTGTCATTAATGTGAGGTTTAACTAATTAACCTCCTCTTAACTGATATCTAATCAATTTTCTTCTATTTAACTAACTTTTACTTCCTTCCCTATTATACAAGATATTATTTACAAAATTTTCAATATAAAAAAAGTCAGAAATCCAATCAAAATAGAAGTGCAACGGGTCAACAGAAAACGCAACAAGTTAGGACGACTTAGTTGAAAATGTATCTTGATTACATATATTATCTGAAAATAATATAATAGTATTTGTCTTCATGTTTCGCTGCATTACTTTGACCTGTTTAATCATTGTAATGACCTCAATCTCACACTTATTAATACACTGTATCTGTATATGTGTGCATCACAACACTCTGACACTATAAAACAGCACCCAATATTCTCCTAATTCTTACACAACTCTCCAAAACTAACTGAAAGAGAGTTTCAGTATCCTCAAGTCTGCCATTTTCTCTCTCTAACAATGAGTCTCGTGATCCCGATCAGATCATGCTCACAAACAAAATCCATGGACATTTCCGACTTTAGCAGCAGATTGTTTGTTCTTCCCAAGATACTCAAGCCCAAAAACTCCGTTTCCAGTTTATTTTTCTCAAATCCGATTAGCAGAAAACAAATTCCTTCCTCGTCATTTTCCATTTCTGCCATCATTCTAACCACAGACGAGAGTAAAAGCAGCCAGAGCAACATTGCCCCCATAATTCCTGTTTTGCCCTCCTTTGATTTCAAGACCTACATGCTCGAGAAGGCCAAATCCGTCAATAAAGCCTTAGACGACTCAATTGTGCTCAGAGAGCCGTTCAAGATTCACGAGTCTATGAGATATTCCCTTCTAGCTGGCGGCAAAAGAGTGCGTCCCCTACTGTGCATCGCTGCCTGTGAGCTCGTTGGTGGCGATGAATCCACCGCCATGCCGGCGGCATGCGCCTCGGAGATGATCCATACCATGTCTCTTATCCACGATGACTTGCCCTGTATGGACAACGACGATTTACGCCGCGGAAAGCTCACAAACCACAAGATGTTCGGGGAGAGCATCGCTGTTTTAGCCGGCGACGCTCTTCTATCGTTCGCCTTCGAGCACGTCGTCAATGCGACCAAAGGCGCATCGCCGGAGAGGATCATTAGGGTGGTGGGCGAGTTGGCCAAGTGTATTGGATCGGAAGGGCTAGTTGGGGGCCAGGTGGTGGATATTTGCTCCGAGGGATCGCCTGATGTAGGGTTAGAGCAGCTGGAGTACATTCACATCCATAAAACCGCCGTGTTGCTGGAGGCGGCGGTGGTGATGGGGGCGATTCTAGGCGGCGGCGACGATGAACAGGTTGAGAAATTGAGGAAGTTCGCTCGTTGCATAGGGCTGTTGTTTCAGGTGGTGGATGATATTCTGGACGTGACGAAGTCGTCGGCGGAGCTGGGGAAGACGGCGGGGAAGGATCTGGTGGCTGATAAGACAACGTATCCGAAGCTTCTAGGGATCGAGAAATCTCGAGAGTTGGCTGAGAAGTTGAAGAAGGAAGCTTATGATCAACTTGCTGGATTTGATCCCATTAAAACGGCTCCATTGCTTGCTTTGGCTGATTACATTGCTTACAGACAAAATTAAATTGGTCTGTTAATTATTCTTTCTTTTTGTGAACATATATATTGTACTGTAGTAGAAGACCTAATGTATAATTTAAGGCTTCATGAAATATATCAATCAAATCGTGAAAGTAGAGGTGTAGAGCTTGTAATTGCGTTGTTGATGCCCAAAATGTCGAGAATATCTTGTTGTCATGATTCTTGGATGTTGATCTCCTTTAAAAGTTAATGTAGCATCTCCTACACCCAATTCTGTATAGGGGCTGATATTATTGTAAAAAAAAATGAAACATAATAATGTACAAACCAACGTAGAAAAAATGCAAAATAATCAAAAGATGTCACATTTAGAGCATAAAAATGGCTTCAGAAAATCGACTGGCCCGCCCCATCCCGTTAAAATGGCTTTAGAAAACCGACTGGCCCGCCCCACCCCGTATAGTAGGTGGGTTGGACGAAGGTTTTAGTGGCCTCCTATTTTTGCAGCCTGCCACACCCCGTCCCGCTAAATGGTGAACTTTGATGGTTTCGATCCACTCTTTCTCAGCACAACTCTAAATGTCACCGTAAAGTTATATACTTATGTTTGATGAATATTAAGAAATGGATGTACTTTGGAACTATTACGATTTGTATATTAGAAAACAATGAATAAGATTATGAGTTGTTTATTTGTTAAATTAATTATAGTCCTTTTTCTAGGGAGAATACAGAGAGAGGGAGTAATATTACTATGCATATATGCGACTTTATGTACATCTTCATTTTTTATTTGACTTTTGAATACTATAATGAACATGTTGTCTTGTAGGACTATATATTATGTTTGATAGATGTTGATAACTTATAAACTCTTTTGATATGTAACAAATGATGAATGATGAATTATATTTTGAGTTTTCTAATTGTTGAGTTAGTTAATAAATATATATTTTTTAAAAATTTAATTACAATTTTTACATTAGTTAGATAATTAATTATAGGGAAAATTGGTTTAAATACTCCATATGTTTCCCACAATTAGTAACATGCCCTCTATATTTTGGCATTTTTAAAAATTTCCTCCATATTACAAAAAAATTGTTCAAAATGCTCTGAAACCGGCTACAACCTGTAAATTAGTAGGTAAACGCTGAGGTGGCTGATGACTTTACGATGTGGATCCGTTTTTGACCTGCTATTCACCAAAATATAGCAGTTTGGTAAAAAAAAATTAATGCCATGTCATTAACTATAGATATTCGCTCCTAAACTATAGATTCGCTACAAAATCGAACTTAAGAGGTGAAAAATGACGAGTGGTTGCTACATCAGAGCTCCATGGATTCTCAGCAATCAAGACTTTATTCTTTTCTCTCGGTACTCTTTTTTTCTTTTTTCCTTTTTGAATAACTTTAACTTCTAATCGATGGACGAATGCGATACTTATATTTGAATAATTGTTTCAGGAAGTTTCAAGTGGTGGAGAAGCAGCGGCTCGCGGCTTGTGCGAAGGAAAGAGATGATGATTTTAAGTATCCCCGCCGCCTAATGATTCGTAGTTCACTGCTGCCTTCATTTACCGCAAAAAGCAGTTAATTCTAATCTTCTTATTTACTGGAGAAGATTTGTAGTTTGATTTGTTTTCCGGAAACTTTGTCTTTCTCCTTAGCTCAATTTTGTATTTTATTTCAAATAATGTTAATCTGAAATCTGAAACTCTCGATCAACGTGTTATGCAACTCAATGAAATTTTTGCGACATTTATTTGCTGATAAACTGACAACTAATTGTACAACAGCAAGAAAGAGAAGGGAGTTAGTCTTCCATTTTATAGATATGGCTTGAAGAGGGTGGAGATTGGGGGAAATGGGGTAATTTTTTCTCCTAAATATTAATGACATGGCATTTAATTTTTTTACTAAACTGTTGTTTTCTGGTGAATAGCAGGTCAAAAGCGGATACACATAATTAGTCACTAGCCACGTCAGCGTTTACCTGCTAATTTACAGGCTGTAGTAGGTTTTAGGGCCTTTTAAACATTTTTTGTAATATGGAGGAAATTTTTAAAAATGCCAAAACCTAGAGTACATGTAACTAATTATGGGAAACATATGAGACATTTAAATCAATTTTCTTTTAATTATAGTACGTGATTACCAAAGAAATACTTATTGTTCACGCAATTTCTAAAAATATATGTACATATACATATAAGAAAAGATGGGTTGGCCCGGTCCAGCCCGTAAATCGTGGTGGGTTAGGCTGAGCCGAGGTTTTGGTAGCCCGTCAATTTTGTAGCCTACTCCGCCCCATCCTGGTGGGCTTTGGTGGGTCTTGGTCCACCCGGCCCGCCATCCCGTTCTGCCAACTTTAGTCACATCCCAACCTCGTAACAGGAAATTATAAGACTGTGAGGAATATGAAAGTTGTCGTCGGATGGAGGGATTTGAAAATTAATATTATTTCAAATGACTTTATTTAAAATTCTTTTTATTTGAAAATCTATTTATTTCAAAATTTTCATTTGGATGCTTGAATTCTGATGTGTGAATTTGTATTGCTTGAACTTTTTTCATTATCAAAAAAACAGGATAATGATGAAAATGAGTGTAGTGTGTAATGTGTGTTAGTGTGTGTAGTATGTGTTGTGCGTGTATGTAGTGGGCGTAGTGTGTGTTATGTGTGTGAATGCGTGTAAAGTATGTATATAGTATCTGAGAGCACTTGAAGTGTGTGAATTGTGTATGTGTGTAGTACATGTTTGTGAGCATGAAGTGTGTGCAATGGGTGTAAATTAAGTGTGTATGTAGTATGTATACGTTGAGTGTGTGTATGTGTGAAGTATGTGCATAGGGATCTCAACGAGTAGGTAGGGTATGAGTAAGCCTTCCCCATGCCCTACCCGCCTTGAAAATGCCCTGCCCATACTCATTTTTTACTTCGGGTAGGGTACGAGTAAATGGGCTACCCTGTTTGGCTGTTTCATAAAAATCTTTCAAAAAATTAATAACTTAAAATCAAATAAACCTAATTCTATTTCAGTTTATTAGTATATTGTATAATTAATTCACTTTTCTTTAACATCAAAATGAATGCCTCAAGTCTATTGATAGTTTCATTAGTGGTTTTTTTGAGGAAATTTGATTTCTGGTTATTGAACGTAAAATATAAACATTTTTGTATATATAATATATTATATATTGTATAAAAATAATATGATAATATATATCGGGCACATAGGAAGGGTAGATGGGTTGGGTAAGCGGGTATGAGATTAAATTCATACCCTAACGTAACCCTACCCTGCGGGTAAAACTGGCATCCCTATATGTGCATTGTGTACATGCATGTGAAGTGTGTGTATGAAGTGCATGTATGTGTGAAGTTTGTGTGTAATGTGTATGTGTATGTGTTTTGTGTGTAATATATGCAATGTACGTAATGTTGTTTTTGGCCATGTAGTCGTGTTTTGGCCATCCGTTAAATTTTGGTCGATTATAAAAATTAGAACTTAAAAATTTAAAAAACACCCATCCTTCAAGCCTCGGTAGAAAAAGAACAAATTCCATTTTCATTTTCAATTTTTCTTAATGCCTCCATCCCCTGCCCCGTTACTCAGCCCGATAAAAAGAATCTATTTTTAACAGTTTTTTTTCTTGATGCCCCCATCCCTGCCAACTCTACGCCCCCATAAAAAAATAAATATTTTTTTCAATATTTTCTTTCTTAATGTCCCCACCCTTCCCCTCGGTAATTTTTTTTTTTAATTTTTATTCTTATTTTTTCTTAATGCTCCCACCATCCAACCCCCTACTCGAGTCATTTTATTTTATTTTAAATTTTTGTATTCAGGGATGTGGGAACCATTTGAAAAATGGAAAAAAATAGAAAAAAATGACCTAGAGGGAAGGGAGACATTAAGAAAAATCTGACAAAGAATTACCGGGGATGGGGTCATTATGAAATAACTGAAAAAAACAATGGAATATCTTTTTACTGTGGCGGGGAGGGGGTCATATTAAAGAAAACTGGAAAAAAGAAAAACTAGAAACAAAAAATTGACCCGAAGGGGATAGGTAGGTGAGTGAGTTGGGTGGCACGGGGGTGCTGGGTATTTTTTTATAAAGATTTTTCCTGATAAAGCGCAATCCGGTAACGAAGCACTATAACAATAATCTATGCAAACATAATGTAAAAACACACAAGAATTACGTGGTTCGATCCGGAGATCTACGTCCACGGGCAGAAAACGGCAATCGCCGGAGTGTTTCTTTTACTAGAATGTTGAGTTTACACGGAGTAATTTAGAATACGGAATTCGAACCCTAATTCAGAGTTCTTTTCACCTATTTATACTACTAAATCACAACCCTAACTAAATCCCTATAATCTGGCCCACAAAATCTGCATGGCAGTTGGGAATGGGCCTTGAGTCGCGGAACAGACCATAAGTTAGGCCAGCGTATGCTACTGGACCGACACGTGTTTTCGGACCTGCTGGGCCTACGCCTGCTGGGCCGGTCAGTGGGCCAAAGTATGAGTCCGACCCGAAGTGATCGGGTTATCCCTATCAGATGCCCCCCCCCCCCAGCCGAAGTGAGGTAGGAGCTTCGGTTGTCACCGGGGTGGAATCGTGAGTAGGAGGAACCGTGGTCTCTGGCGGGCCGAAGTGTTCATGGAGGACTAAGTCTATCCGCGTCCCTGGACACTCCGCGGAACAGTCTGTAGACTCGGAGTCGAGCTGAGCCGAAGTGGACAAGACATATAGCCGATATACCGAGTAATAGCCTGGCCGAGGTGGAGAATACACCGGAGTGTAGTATTATGACCGAGGTAAAGAGAACACCGGAGTGCAGTAGCCTGGCCAAAATGAAAGGAACACCGGAGTGTAGTAGTCTGGCCGAGGTCTACTCCGCAGCCGAGTCGTTGGGCTCGCTAAATCTCAACGCCGGAGCGCCGAATCCGGATCGGTGGAGGGTACACCGGGGTGATTATTCTGGCCAAAATGGAAAGGACACCGGAGTGTAGTAGTTTAGCCGGGATCTACTCCGCAGCCGAGTCGTTGGGCTCGCTAAATCTCAACGCCGGAGCGCCGAATATTGGCTCGGAGGCCGTAAATAATTAACCAGAAATAAGAACTTCTTTATCGGGTGTTCGGGAACACGACATGGACATTGCCAATGTGGATCTCCCCGGACGGATCGGGGGAGAGATTTGATTGTCCGAAGACGGAGGTTTAATTGTCCGGACTGATCGGGGGAGAGAATTGATTGTCCGAAGACGGAGGTTTAGTTGTCCGGAGACGAGACGCGAATCTCCCCGGACTGATCGGGGGAGAGAATTGATTGTCCGAAGACGGAGGTTTAGTTGTCCGGAGACGAGACGCGAATCTCCCCGGACGGATCGGGGGAGAGAATTGATTGTCCGAAGACGGAGGTTTAGTTGTCCGGAGACGAGACGCGAATCTCCCCGGACGGATCGGGGGAGAGAATTGATTGTCCGAAGACGGAGGTTTAGTTGTCCGGAGACTAGACGCGAATCTCCCCGGACGGATCGGGGGAGAGAATTGATTGTCCGAAGACGGAGGTTTAATTGTCCGGAGACGAGACGCGAATCTCCCCGGACGGGTCGGGGGAGAGATTTGATTGTCCGAAGACGGAGGTTTAATTGTCGGGAGACGAGACGCGAATCTCCCCGGACGGATCGGGGGAGAGAATTGATTGTCCGAAGACGGAGGTTTAATTGTCCGGAGACGAGACGCAAATCTCCCCGGACGGATCGGGGGAGAGAATTGATTGTCCGAAGACGGATCGGGGGAGAGAATTGATTGTCCGAAGACGGAGATTTAATTGTCCGGAGACGAGACGCAAATCTCCCCGGACGGATCGGGGGAGAGAATTGATTGTCCGAAGACGCGAATAACCTCTTCAATTGGTGTTTGGGAAATGATTATGACACGGCCGTGTTCTAAGGCTGACACGGCCGCGTTGCTGTTGAACCAAAAATTGGTTCCTCAGCATGATTTTGACGCGGCCGTGTCGTTTGTGTGACACGGCCGTGTTGCAATCCAGCATGGTTTCTCGTTTTGAGAAACTTATTGACGCGGCCGTGTCGTTTGTGTGACACGGCCGTGTTGCTGTTGAACCAAAAATTGGTTCCTAAGCACGATTTTGACACGGCCGTGTCGTTTGTGTGACACGGCCGTGTTGCAATCCAGTGTGGTTTCTCGTTTTGAGAAACTTATTGACGCGGCCGTGTCGTTTGTGTGACACGGCCGTGTTGTTGTTTGAACCAAAAACTTACATGGCGGTGATGATGCCGAGGCAGCGGAGTGCGGCATGGCGGCGGCGGTGATGATGCCGAGGCAGCGGAGGACGGCCTGGCGGCGGCGGTTAGGATGCCGAGACGGCGGAGGGCGGCCTGGCGGCGGCGGTTATGATGCCGAGACGGCGGAGGGCGGCCTAGCGGCGGCGGTTATGATGCCGAGACGACGGAGGGCGGCCTGGCGGCTGCCTTGTCGTTCCCACAGACGGCGCCATTTGATAAAGCGCAATCCGGTAACGACACAATTAAACAAGAATCTGCGTCAACAATATAGGAACACACAAGAATTACGTGGTTCGATCCGGAGATCTACGTCCACGGGCAGAAAACGGCAATCGCCGGAGTGTTTCTTTTACTAGAATGTTGAGTTTACACGGAGTAATTTAGAATACGGAATTCGAACCCTAATTCAGAGTTCTTTTCACCTATTTATACTACTAAATCACAACCCTAACTAAATCCCTATAATCTGGCCCACAAAATCTGCATGGCAGTTGGGAATGGGCCTTGAGTCGCGGAACAGGCCATAAGTTGGGCCAGCGTATGCTACTGGACCGACGCGTGTTTTCGGACCTGCTGGGCCTACGCGTGCTGGGCCGGTCAGTGGGCCAAAGTATGAGTCCGACCCGAAGTGATCGGGTTATCCCTATCATTTCCCATTTATTAATTTTTTTATGTTTTATAAATTACTTTATATTTATCAAAAATGTAAAATAAGAAAAATCATGAATTTTAAAAAATAAAGAAATTGATTTAATGTTAAAAACTTGACGTAATATTATTCGATTTTGTTAATTTTTTTATGGAGGCAGTCAAAATTGATTAACTTAGGGTAGAGAAAAACCTTGGATCCAAAAGCTGCCCAGATCCTATTCTACACGACCAAAATGATTTTTCCCCATTTCAAATTCATAAAAAATGAACTACATATTTAGGAGGCATATAAAATTCGTTGATGTGATTTTTCTGCCAAGTAGAGTGGGATTAATACTGGATTTCAAATCCAATCCTCAAATCCATCATATAATTTGGAGGATAACATATCTTTTATGTTTCACGAGAAATCATTTCTCGGGGACTCTTTTAGCATTAGAACTCTTTGAATGAGATGGTGAACTTTTATCACGAGGCTTATCATTTTCAGCTATGTCAATAAAATTTGATTGTTGTCAAATGCATGACTTGTTGAGCTGCATTAGGGCCGCAAGAAGTATCCATAAATGGTGCAATAGTATTGCGACGTGGCTGATCATTCGGCAGACGTGATCCTTCTTCCCCAACCAATTTATCACGTGGAGAAACCTCATGAGCATTCTTGCGAGATTTTAAAATGGAATGACTCGCAATATGATAATATGAAAAAATCACGACATATTTTCTAAATATATTAAAGAAAAAACAGAACACCAACCATTAACCATAATGTTAGATTCGAAAGTATTAGAAAAATCAACCTCCACAATAACTCTAACAAACTGCCCTGCTGAACATATGGTTTTTCATCGAGCTTAGTGGGCATGCCAACTACCCTAACGATTTCGTAGATTAGAGCAACTAAAGACATCGGCTTATGTTAGTAACTCTGCAACGTATGCATACAAGCAGGAGAGAGTGCAAATGTTAGTTATAATTCTCTTAGAATGAATATTCTAGAAGTTGAGGTGTTTCTAATTATTATTTGTATATATATCACAACTTGTACTCATTTCACAGTTGAATGAAAATATCTTCAGCATATAATATGGGTGTAGATGTGTATAGGATAAGTCAAGGTTGATCGTCAGAGAATAGGTTGACGCAGTTTGATATCCCAATTTATAGGATTACCCTAACTAGACACTCGAGTTGTGAGATTGATTTTAATGAACTAAATTATTTATACTAATTAACTTAACTTGTCTAACGATTAAATTCCAATTAACGAGAATGTATCATAGGGCTTCGATTTCGTGAATTACTTCAATGTTGATTAAGTTTAACTTATAGACTTTTCAACCAAGTTTTAGTATTTATTTGGCGGCACTTAAATAACTTAATTGTTCTCTCGAAGAGACTAAGTCGTGGATTGATTAGGACAACTACCATCTCGGGTCAATTAATCCTAACAACTCCTAAAAGACCCTTAACCCTTGCCCATGTAGTCATAGACAACTGTGTTATATGTCGTGCGTCTATTAACAATTCCCTCCTCTCGAAGTGGAATTGTTAAATGTGTAACTAAGTCTAAGTGGTCAAATTATGCTTAGGAATAAAATAAACATATAGATAAATACTTAAACTGGAGTCTATAAATCAAAACATTAAATCATAACATTGTCATAAAACGCTACTTTCTAACCCTAGGACACGAGTAATTTAGCTACTCATGCCTAATATCAAATCCTTACAATAATTCAAAGAATACATCAAAAGAATTAAAAACTAGATAAGAAATAATTAAACTCGGCTATGTCGGCTTGTCAATCTTCGTGCTCGTTCTTCAAGTTCCTCTCTTCAAAGTGGATATGATGTAACGTAGATGATGATCCCTAAAAACTAGCACTACTTGTCTTTTTGTAGACTTCGGAATAATCCTGGGGAGATTAGGAACCAGTTTCTACTTGGGACAGGAAATCGCTTCAAAAACGGCCTTTGGACGTGGCTGTGTTGAGCTTCTAATGCGGCCGCGTCACTTTGAACTCAAAACTCCTTTAAAACTTCACTTTTTTACGCGGCCGTGTTACATGTTGAACACGACCGCGTTGCAACGTCAGTGTAGAATTGTGTTGTGAGCATGTTTTGACGCGGCCGCGTGGATATTTTGACACGGCCGTGTCGGTTCTCTCCTGGTTGGAATTTTGGACCGATTCAGACCGGCCTGAGCCGGTCTAGGCTGGTTTTTGGCTGGTTCAGACCGGTTTTCGCCTGTTTTATTTGTCCAGTTTAGACTTCTCTTTGACTTGTTCGTTCGTCCGCTAGTCGTAAATTACGACTTTTAATCCTGAAATTGCTCAAAAATATCTTAAAACAAGTCAAACACGTTAAATGGTCCAATTTATATCAATCTATCCAACTCTAGACCAAATATGCACATAATTGCCATAAAATACTATCCTAAATCGACCTAATTACATGCATAATTAACGTCTATCATAACAATTCTTGTTAATCTTCAACAGTGATACTCTTGAGCCTTTATCTCCTTTCGTCAGTCGGAGCCTATATTTTTCTATTAATGTCTCTTTCCGATTTAGATGATTCCACTAGGTTTTAATTATTAAAACACATTAATTATAATGTAAGATTTTCTGGTCAAGAGCACGGTGATTAGGCCCTTTACGGACGACATCTTTTATTCAACTACCAAGGTAATTACCATGGTAATTATTCTCTTAATGTTTGCTTTACTTAAATATGATGCTTGTTATGTTTAATATGATGTTATGGTGATTTTATGATATGAGATTCAAATTTATTTGATTTGTTTATGTGAATGGCCTAAGGGCATATGGTGATATGATGTTATGGTGATACATGATATGGTGATATTATCTGGAGATACTTATGGTGATTTGCTCATATTTGCAACTACTTACTTGTATTTAATTTTAGCAAACTAAATCCCACGAGTTGGATGTAGCTCACCCCCTTTATAAAAAACATCTTTCTGGTTGATGGAGTTGCGTGTGAAGCCAAGAGAGGGATGTGATGGCATATAAATAGGCACTACATACCTATTATTATACACACGTGAAAACGGTATTACAGTAGTTTAGGTTTTATTTAAGAAAATGCTTATGATTTATTCAGAAGTAATATGTATAACAACTTGCTTCCGCCAATATATATAAGATCTTATTTATGAAGTTTTTTAAAACAATTACCATGACATTATATACATGGTTTCTATTTATGTGAACGTTTTTATTATTCCCTTTTTAAAAGTAAAGTTTTACTGTTATTTATAAAAAAAATAAATTTCCAATGAAAATCCGGGCTGTTACACAATACCTTTATCCAAAACACGCAGCATAAGTCGTAATACCCTCGAATTACACTGTACGACTGGTGCACATGAGTTTTTGCCATTAATTAGTTACTTCAAATAAGTAAATTTAGACATAATTTTGGTGATATATATTCTTAGGGAAATTAAGAGGCATCATCTAAGTCCATCTTCCCGAAGATGGGTAGTTGTATATTTTCTTCTTTTCCTAGTTAGAATTGTTGTTAAAAATAGTATAAAATGTTCTTAAATAATTTAAGGTGTTTATAAACAGTATATTGTCACCAAAACTTATTAGTAGATACAACAATTGTCATCTAAAAAACTTGTGGCGTCGCCGATGTGGCAGTCACTAGTTTCCAACTGCAAGGGGCTTTCAATTTCAACCTTCACTTTAGTCCATATATATATTAAAGATAGTTAGGAAATTAATGTGAAATTATAAGTTGAAAAGTTGTATACTATGTTAAACTCAATATTCAATGAAAGATAACTTCTGAATTCCATTCCTCATATGCTTGGGAAATAAAAATGAACTAGGACGAGGGAGTAATATACAAGATATTATCTACAAAACTTTGAATATAAATTAATATAGAAGTCAGAGATCCAGTCAAAATTGAAGTGATTTGAGTCAACAGAAAACGAAAAAAGCCACGACGACTTAGTTGAAAATGTATTTTGCGTATATAGTATTCATGTTTCGCTGCATTACTTTGACCCGTTTAATTATTGTAAACATCCCAATCTCGCACTTATTAGTGTACTGTATCTGTATGTGCGTGCATCACAACACTCTGACACTATAAAATAGCACCCAATATTCTCCTAATTCTTACACAACTCTCCAAAACTAACTGAGAGAGTGTTTCAGTATCCTCTTAAGTCTGCCATTTTTTTTCTCTCTCTCTGCAACAATGAGCCTCGTGATACCTATCAGATCATGCTCACAAACAAAATCCATGGAGATTTTAGACAGCAGTCGATTGTTTGTTCTTCCCAACCAACTCAACAACAAAAACTCCGTTTCCAGTTTACTTTTCTCAAATCCGATTAGCAGAAAACAACTTCCTTGCTCATCATTTTCCGTTTCGGCCACCATTCTAACCACACAACCCAAGGAGGAGAGCCGAAGTCACAATGTCCCCATAATTCCTGTTTTACCCTCCTTCGATTTCAAGATCTACATGCTTGAGAAGGCCAAATCCGTCAATAAAGCCTTAGATGACTCAATTGTGCTCAGAGAGCCGTTCAAGATTCACGAGTCTATGAGATATTCCCTTCTAGCTGGCGGCAAAAGAGTGCGTCCCCTACTATGCATCGCTGCCTGTGAGCTCGTTGGTGGCGATGAATCAACCGCCATGCCGGCGGCGTGCGCCTCGGAGATGATCCATACCATGTCTCTTATCCACGATGACTTGCCCTGCATGGACAACGACGATTTACGCCGCGGAAAGCTCACCAACCACAAGATGTTCGGGGAGAGCATCGCCGTTTTAGCCGGCGACGCGCTTCTATCCTTTGCCTTCGAGCATGTTGTCACTGCGACCAAAGGTGCATCGCCGGAGAGGATCGTTAGGGTTGTTGGCGAGTTGGCCAAGTGTATTGGATCGGAAGGGCTAGTAGGAGGCCAGGTGGTGGATATATGTTCGGAGGGGTCGCCAGATGTAGGGTTAGAGCAGCTGGAGTACATTCACATCCATAAAACCGCCGTGTTGCTGGAGGCGGCGGTGGTGATGGGGGCGATTCTAGGCGGCGGCGACGATGAACAGGTTGAGAAATTGAGGAAGTTCGCTCGTTGCATAGGGCTGTTGTTTCAGGTGGTGGATGATATTCTGGACGTGACGAAGTCGTCGGCGGAGCTGGGGAAGACGGCGGGGAAGGATCTGGTGGCTGATAAGACAACGTATCCAAAGCTTCTAGGGATCGAGAAATCTCGAGAGTTGGCTGAGAAGTTGAAGAAGGAAGCTTATGACCAACTTGCCGGATTTGATCCCATTAAAACGGTTCCATTGCTTGCTTTGGCTGATTACATCGCTTACAGACAAAATTAAATTGGTCTGTTAACTATTCTTTCTTTTTTTGAACACACATATTGTACTCGTGTATGTAGAACAGTAGAAGGCGGCCTAAAGTGTTTATTATGAAATGTAATATTTTTAAGAAATAAATAAATCAAATTGTGAAATGTGGTGCTTGTAATCGAATTCTAGTTGCTGTTGCCTTGTTGAAGCCAAAATGTTAAATCTAGAATATCTTGTTGTGTAGTGATGCTTGGATTCTCATCTTGCACAATAATTGGTGTACATTTTATACAACCAATTCTAAATAGATGCTAATATTATTAAAAGAATAAAATAAATAATGTAGAGAACCAACAAAAAAAGAGAAAATTGCACTTGTGGTCTTACAGGACACGAGGCTGATTCATTTTGTTCCTAAAATTTTCACTTTTGACGCATAAATTAAAATTGAGCACATTTAGTGCCACTTACCAAATTGCTAGCACATGTAATCCCAAAATTTAGCAACTTTGGGCCCACACCATGAACACTTAATGTTTTCGGTCATGTTCTCGGCACATGCTCATTAAGTGATGTCAGCAACTTAAAAAACGATTAAACATTAAAACAAGGCAAAAACATACCCAAATCAAATATAAACCACAATTCTAATTTTTCCCCAAAAAAAACCTTAATTTCGTTTGCGAGCAAGTCCAATCCCGTGGCAGAGAGTGGGGAGGTGTTGGTGAAGAGATTGATTGATAGGAAAACAAAGTCGATTAAGGCATTGGTTATGAGTGTTTCTGCTGCAACCTGGAGCACTAATTTAGGTAATTTTGGTGTTTTGGTTACTAATAGTTCTTTTCTTTTTTTAACTTATTGGTGATTTTTTGAAGATGTTATGTCATGCTGTTGCTCCCCTTCGTTGGTTTTTACAAGTGTTGTGAACTTTGTGCTCGTGGACCATTATATCTATGAAGTTATTGTTGTTAATTATATTGTTTAACGGTAGGGAATATAGCAAGAAAGTGAGCTATGCCATCAGTCTTTGATAATAATGTGTATCTAAGTTAGAAGTTCAACCTCATGTATGTAATAATATTTATATGCATTGAGAAATGTATTATAGTTCTTTCATAAATTGGGGTTCATATCTTGGAAATAAGTGCTTCAAAGGAAAGGGTGAAATATTCGAACCAAGAAATGATTGGTTGAGATACTATTGAACACCTTAGAGCTTATAAGCAGTTCAAATGCCAATTTTTTAAGAAAAAACATTATTCTTGATGTCTAGAGACACCATTTTGTGTTAGACCGCATTTGAATTATGATAGGTTTTGAAGAAGAAAACTGGGAACAATTTAAAAAGCTTGATGCATTTTTTATTAGCTTCTAATCCTTGCTTGATATATTTGTTCTTGAGTTATTTTTATGTATGTGTTTAGAAGAAGAGATATCGTTTTATATATGGATATTTCTGTATATAGAAATGAACCTAGGATCTCGATTTTTAGTACCCAAAAAGACAGTGTAGTTGGATGTGATTGAGTAGTATAGTTTTGCCTGGCCAAATGGAACATTATCAGATTCTGATCTGTTATGGGATTTTGTGGGTGTTTACTGTGGATAGGTTGTTCTCAATTAGGGAGCTTGGATGTGATGTATGTATGTTGTTTTCTGATGGATTGGGATTGACAGGCTCTAATTCTAACTCTAAAATACCGCAAGTGTACGGGTAGATGTATATACAGGAAGTCAAGGTAGATCCACAAAGAATAGGTTAACGTAGTTCGATACCCTAATTATCTAGGACTATATATCCTACCTACACACTGAAATTTTGGACTGATTGATTGATTATTAAACTAATATTGTATGTAAACTACTAAACCGAATTAATTAATAAAAGATGAATCCAATCAAAGAGAGTGTATCCTGGGATTTCGATTTCAGGAATCACGCTAATGATGATTAATCTCTAACTTATAAACTTTTAAACCAATTTTACTATCTATTAGGCGACACTTGATAAACCTAATCCTTCTCTCGAAGTGACTAAGTCATAGATTGATTAAGATAATTACTGGGGAAACTTGGTAAATATATCCGGTAAGTTTGTCTTAATTAAGAAAATATCCTTTAAGTTTGACACTTTTAAAAATGCCTTCTAACTTACAAAAAAATGATAAAAATGCCCCGTGACCGGCTACTGCAGGTCACCCATCAGGTCATCAATAAGCAGATTGTTTTTTGCTTATGTGGCATTTAATTTTTTTTACTTTTTTGTGTTTTTCCAGCTTAGAGCTTATTAGGATGGTAAAGAAATTAATATACATACATATATATATATATATATATATATATATATTAATATATTATTAAAATTTAGATATAAATGATAGTGAAATTTATATATTATTTAAAAATTCATAGTTTTAATTATAATATGAGAAATTATTAATAAATCTTTAATATATTATTTAGAATTAAATCTTAAAGTAACTTGAAAATTTATAAAATTAATTTATAAAAGTAAAATTAATTTTTAGAGGAGTCTTAAATCTCAAATTATTTTATATATCTAAAAATTATCTTTAGATTTTTATAATTTAAGATAATTTTTAGATTTTTATAATTTAAGATAATTTTTAGATATATAATTTTACTGATTTTATAAATCATTCTATAATTTGTTTTTAGATATATAAAATAATTTAAGATTTAAGACTCTTCTAAAAATTAATTTTAAAAAATTTCAAACTTTAAGATTTACTAAAATAATTTTACTGATTTTATAGATATAAGTAAAAAAATTAATTTAATATTAAAGATTTTAGTAATCACATATCTATACATATTTTTGTTTTAAATCATTCTATAATTTATTTTGAATATTTTATATATTTTACAATCTAGATTAATTCAAAATAATATATTAAAGATTTATTAAAATAATTTCTCATATTAGAATTTAAAACTATGAATTTTTAAATAATATATAAATTTAACTATTATTTATATCTAAATTTTAATATTATATTAATATATATATATATATATATTAATTTCTTTATCATCCTAATAAGTGACTAAGCTGGAAAACACAAAAAAAGTCAAAAAATTAAATGTCACATAAGCAAAAAACAGCCGACTCATCGACGACCTGATGGGTGACCTGCAGTAGCCGGTCACGGGGCATTTTTATCAATTTTTTATAAGTTAGAAGACATTTTTAAAAAGTGCCAAACTTAAAGGATATTTTCTTAATTAGGGCAAACTTACGGGGCATGTTTACCAATTTTCCCTAATTACTGTTTCGAGTCAATTGATCCTAACAACTCCTAAGAGCCCCTTAACCTTTTCTACATGATCATAGACAATCGCGCTATGTGTTACCGTCTATTAACAATTCTCTTCTCTCAAAGCGAAACTGTTAAACAAGTAAATTAAACCTAATTGGCCAGACTAAATTTAATTATAAGGATGAAATCAAACACATACATAGATAATAAAAACTGGTGTCTATAAATTAAACGAGTAAATCAACATTGTTGTAAAACCCTACTTTCTAATCCTAGGACACGAGTAGTTTAGCTACTCATGCCTACTACCACATTGAAATAAGAATTCAGTGAACACATTGTCAAGAAATTGAAAATAAACAAAAAATATATAAACCCGAGCATTCAGCTCTTCGATCTTCGTCTTGCTCGCTCTCGCGCCTTCTACTCTAATGTAAAAGTATGAGAAATTATGATGTGACTGATTATTCTCCAAAACTCAAGCTTCTATGTCTTTTATAAGATTCGGGAAGAATCTTGGAGTCTCTAGATTTTGGTTCCTACTAAGAGTAGGAAATTCTCTGAAAAACGAACTTCTTTCGCTGCCGCGCAAAATAGCTCTCGCGGTCGCGACGAACTTAACCCGAAAAAGGCTTGATTCGTGCCTTTTCGTCGCAATCGTGATCCATGTGTGTCGCGGTCGCGATACTCGCACAGATTTTCACTTTCACTTTCTGGCCATCTTTTGTCGCGGTCGCGACGGTTCTCTACTGGTTCATCTCCAGACCTGTTCAGACCAGTTTAAACGATTTGTCCTTCTCTTTGACTTGTTCTTTCGTCCAATAGTCGTAAAAAATTACTTTTGACTCTGAAATACTCAAAATACCTTCAAAACAAGTCAAACACGTTAAATGGTCCAAATATAACCTATCTACACAACTCTTGACCAAATATGCATGTAAATATTATCAAATACATTCTTATATCGACCTAAATACATGCATAATTAACGTGTATCAGGGATTATAAAACTGATTGTGATAGTGTGATGCATATCTATTTGGCTAGTCTGAAATGGAGCTTTGTTTTAGTAGTCATTTATGTTTTGTGCTTGATTTGGTGTTCTCTTTGGAATAGCGGGTACGACAGATGATTAGCATAAATAATACTTTGTTCAAAAAAAGTGTTTGTACAAACAGAGCTAATTTTTAGGACATGAACGTATGTAATACTCTCTTTGTCCCATAAAAAGAGACATGTTCGAAAAAAAATTATTGTCTCAAATAAGAGCCATGTTTCAAAATTCAACATCTCGTTTACTAGTTCCAGCAAAAAAATAATTTTTTAATCAATGTTCTAAAAGAAGCTAGGTCCAAGGGGTTAATCGGGTCTAAACGGTGTTAGGCGGGGAGGATCCGGGGAAAAGATCAGGCGGCCAAGGACCGTCTAGCACCTACACGAATATCTCAGTGGTAGATGGGACCGGACTTCTAGAAAATAGTTTTCAATTTTACAAATTAATTAGATATGATTGAATAACTCAAATAAAAAAAATGCATAAATTTGTATAGTGGTGTTTGAAGAATTATATACCTTCATTAAATTAACCAAAAATAAAAAATTATATTAATAATCCCTTTAATTCTGTGGCTGTAGAAAACATTGAAGCATGTTTGAAATGCTAAACAAAAAACTTTCATAATAGGCCATAACAGAGATTCAATCACTAGACATTTCATTTCAGCAGTAAAATATAAGAAAAACCACTAGACCATAATATTTGACATGTAAGAATGTTGCCTAATATCTTATCAATGAATTTAGTTGTACCCCCTTGTACTTAATTAGATCACCCCCTGATTCCAGTTTGCAACATTTGGCTAGCAGTTTGGTTGAATGTTAATGGAGCTACTTTATAATTAGTGTTGCATTAGCTTTTAGAAATTATGTGCAAGCTGTTGTTTTTGTGAATGTGAATGTGAATATGAAATTATGGCATGTTTCTTTGTTTATCTTTGTTCTGTTGCAGTTTGACTTGGTTTAGAAAGTTAAATTGCTTTGTTGCATTGCTTTAGAAAGATAAGTTGTTATGACCTATAATGTAGTCCAGGCTAAGACGATATGTACCTGCGTGTAGCCTTCCCACAATGGCATAATATGTCGGGTTGAAGGTGGGGTAAGGCCTCAGTCTTGAGGCGGAAGAAGAAGATATGTGTGTTGTGTTTTATGCTGATTTCTTTTTCTTTTAGTTAATGTGATTGAATTAAAGAAAACAAGTTATGGATGTTATATGTAATGCAGTTGCAACAGGTAGGGTTGGCCAATTTAACTAAAAAACAGGTTTTCCCCCAAAGATATTTTTTTGAAGGGAAAAAGTATTTTTGGGTTAGAACTAAAAGTGCAAAATTATCTGAAAATCATAAGTGCTCGAAAAATTAACAGAGAACGTAACGATGAAATCAAAAATGCTTGAATTTGTATTTTGGGGATCAAAGTGTAAACTTTAGAATCAAAATGCAATAAGATTGTGTCCTGTGAGTTCAGATCCACAATTTTTTCTACTATATGCAAAATTTTCAATGTAAATTAATAAAAGAGTTGGGAGATCCAATAGAATAAACAAATGTCAACTCGATAGAAATTAAAAAATTTATGAGGACTTTATTGAACATGTCCTTGGCTTACATGAAAATAATATAGTATTTCTGTATTAATTAGTGTTCATCCTTCTATGGGGACTTAATTGAAAATGTACTCCGCTTACCTATATACTTCCTCCGTCCCAACTAATTTTGTACGGTTGACCGAACACCGACATTAAGAAAAAACAAATTTTAGAGAATCTTTGACTTTTTCAAGAATTTTGAGGATGGAGATTTGAGGGTGGAAATTGTGAGAAAAATTTTCTTTTTAAAGATGTGCAAAGTTAAGTGAGATGGATCGAAAAAAAAATGTAAATTTAAGTGGGAGGAGGAGGACGTACTTGAAATAATATAGTATTTCTGCATTTGTCTTCATCTTGGCTGCAATACTTTGACCTACAGTTTAATTATTCTAAAGACCCCTAACCCGAATAAAAAAAATCCCACACTTATTAGTGTAGTGTACTGTATTTGCATCTCACATATCACACGCTATAAAATAGTGCTAGTATTGCCCAACTCTCACAGGACTCAGTCTGTAAACAACTTCAATATCCTCTTAAACTCTTCCATTCTCTCTCTCTCTGCAACAATGAGCCTCGTGACTCCGATTACATCATGCTCGCAAACAAAATCCAAGGACATTTTAGACTGCAGCACCAGATTGTTTGTTCTTCCCAACCAACTCAAGACCAAAAACTCCGTTTCCAGTTTATTTTTCTCAAATCTGATTAACAGAAAACAAATTCCTTCCTCATCATTATCCATTTCTGCCAACATTCTAACCACAGACGAGAGTAAAAGCAGCCAGAGCAACACTGCCCCCACAATTCCTGTTTTACCCTCCTTCGATTTCAAGACCTACATGCTCCAGAAGGCCGATTCCGTCAATAAAGCCTTAGACGACGCAATTGTGCTCAGAGAGCCGTTCAAGATTCACGAGTCTATGAGATATTCCCTTCTGGCCGGTGGCAAAAGAGTGCGTCCCCTACTCTGCATCGCCGCCTGCGAGCTCGTAGGCGGCGACGAATCCACAGCCATGCCGGCAGCGTGTGCGTCAGAAATGATCCATACCATGTCTCTGATACACGACGACTTGCCCTGCATGGACAACGACGATTTACGCCGCGGAAAGCTCACTAACCACAAGATGTTCGGTGAGGACATCGCTGTTTTAGCCGGTGACGCGCTTCTATCCTTTGCCTTCGAGCATGTCGCCTCCGCCACTAAAGGAGCGTCGCCGGAGAGGATCGTTAGGGTGGTCGGCGAGTTGGCCAAGTGTATTGGATCGGAGGGGCTTGTAGGGGGTCAGGTGGTGGATATTTGCTCGGAGGGGTCGCCGGATGTAGGGTTAGAGCAGCTGGAATACATTCACATCCATAAAACCGCGGTGTTGCTGGAAGCGGCGGTGGTGATGGGGGCGATCCTAGGCGGCGGCGACGATGAACAGGTGGAGAAATTGAGGAAGTTCGCGAGATGTATAGGACTGCTGTTTCAGGTGGTGGATGATATTTTGGATGTGACAAAGTCGTCCGCGGAGCTGGGGAAAACGGCGGGGAAGGATCTGGTGGCGGATAAGACAACGTATCCGAAGCTTCTAGGGATCGAGAAATCTCGAGAGTTGGCTGAGAAGTTGAAGAAGGAAGCTTATGATCAACTTGCTGGATTTGATCCCATTAAAGCGGCTCCGATGTTTGCTTTGGCTGATTACATTGCTTACAGACAAAACTAAACCTTTTTTTCTTTTTTATAATTTTCCATTTAACATGTAGTATTGTACTTACGTGTGTAGAAGGCATACTCATGTGTAGAAGCCGGCAGCCTGAAGTGTTTATTATGAAATGTAACGTTTTAAGAAATATAATTACTATTACTATATATATTACAAGGGCTAGCTTTTTTATTTTCTTTTATATAATTAACATATTACATTGGGCTATTATAATATGAAACTATTAAATTGTGAAATGTCCAGCTTGTAATCTTAGATATTGCCTAGTTGAAGTCAAAATGCTAAATGGAGTATGTCTTCTTGTTATGATATATACTTAGATTTCATGTTACATAGTAAATGGTGTAGCGATTTCTATAACAATTAAGACATAACCAATAATGATTATTGTTACGTTGTTGGTGATAGGGGAGAAATGTACTTTACCCTTGCACGGGAATCTGGCCACTGAAGATACGGGTCAAAGACAGTGCCCGTGACCTAAGGACTTGAGATCCCGCCAGCTCTGGTGCCTCGGGAGCACGACAGAGCTGTGTCACCCCTGCAGGGATGAGTCTCATGTGCCGACCCGATATGGTTCAGCCCTGCAGGGTTGAGTCTTCATGGCGTGACTATTGTTGGTACCAGCCCTGACGGAATGGATTCAGCTCTAATGACCCCTCAATTGGGTCATTGGCCCTGAACGGGAGGATTCAATGTGATCCTCCAGGTGCACCAGTGAGAAGCGCTGAAGCAGGACCGGAGCCCTGTAGACGGAGGGGCCTGCATGGTTACTTAGGGACCAAGATATGCGCTCCCCGAGTTCCGACAACAAGTACAGACAACTGTGGGTCATACTGGAAAAAGTACTGTACCCTCTGACACCGCCGCCGGGTACAGAGGGACAGTTGGCACGATTTTATTGGGCCGCCCAAAATGACATTTTTGCCCTTTGCCCTAGTAAACAGCAAGTATAAATAGGGGTTCATTCATCTTAAAAAAGGTTACATACTCTTAACTCACTATTCTTCTTGCTTGAATATCAATCTTCAAGCAGAGCACTGACTTGAGCGTCGGAGGGTTTTCGCCGGGGCACCCCCCGGCTCTGTTTTGTAGGCACGTGGAAGAAGCAGCAAAGGAGAGGGAATTTGCACCTAGCTCACAGATTCTTTTTGGGGATCATTCATAGGTATTCCTCTGAACATTCAAACACTGCTGAGAGGTGGATTACAAACCGCCTCTATCAGTTGGAGATATTGAACCTGTTATTATATAATTATTATGAATTACAAAATATATTAGTATTTGATGAGGAAATTATCCAAAATGACCTAGATAGTAGAGCTGGCAATTCGGTCGGTCCGGGCCGGACCCAATCGGGTTAAGGGATATTTCGGGCCGGGTCGGGCTCGATTTATTTCGGACCTAGGAATGTTAGGCCCGGCCCGACGAACCTCGGGTCATCGGGCCAAAAAAATCCACCATTGAGTTTTTTTCTTTCCCTTTTTTTTGGTTACTTTAACCATGAAGTAGAATTATATATTGAGGCGAACTTCAGTTTGATTCTCTTAAGAAAAAAATCTGATGGAAAGATAATATGTTACTATTCGTTGCAATATGGAATCATATTTATAGGCGTGTCTAAAACCCCAGATATAACAACAACAACAACAACAACAACAACAACAACAACAACAATAATAAGAATAATAATAAGAAATGAGGAATGGATGATGATATATAGTATATACTACACGTCACATATTATTTAATTTTTGTGTACATATTATACTACATGTTAATTAATTCTCCTTTTCTCGACACATAATAATTAATGAGCATGCTTGGATACAATTCATTTTCCATCTTCGCCTAATAAAATTGAAGAAATAGAGTATTAAATTAGTCAAATGTTTTAATTTCTCGGTAAATAGATACATTTATGCTCTGCTAGAAAAAGCAAAAAGGAAAAACTTGTTTCAAATAGTATACAAGATATTACCTAATTCCTAAATTTTCTTATTCAATTAGTGAGGAAAAAAAATTCAATTCCATCGGGCCGGGCCCACCAAAAGAAAAGCTCGTTCGGGTCGGGCCAAAAAAATCCGAATTTTTTCGGGCCTCTAATATTCCGGCCCAGCCAGCTCTATATTTCGGGCTAAACGGGCCGGCCGTCGGGCCGGGCCAGTTTTTGCCAGCTCTACTAAATAGTAACAACAAACTCTTTTTTGTCATTTTTTATAACTTTACACCAAAAGTAGCCTAAAGCCGTATTTTTATCAATTATTCCCTTCTTCCAATCTAAATTTACTACCTCTAGATTTGAGTAAAAAAGTAATAAAAAAATAAAATAAAAAACAAATTTACAAATTTGCCTCAAAATTGTCATCCGATTAATAACTCGAGTAACGAAAAAAAAAAAAACTTAAAAAACCACTGAAAAATATAAAATTGTCATCCAATTCATAATGGTTTACACACGAACATGGAGGTAGTAAACACGAACCGGAATAACTTTCATGAACCAATATACCATGCGGATCCTACTAGTTTGTGATTGGTCATATTAGTCATTCATAGCCATTTATACACGACCTGGAGATAGTAAACACGAACAAAATTGCTTGACACGAACAACAATAATTTTCACGAACCAATTAGTCTCATGTGGAGCCTACTAGTCTATGATTGATCCAATCAATCATTCACAGTCGTTTACGCACGAATCGCATTACCTTCCACGAATAATTAGTCTTATGTAGAGCCCATCCATCTGTTATTTGTCCAATCAATCATTTATAATAGTTTCCACACGAACCTGGAAGTAATAACACGAACCGACGATGTTGACACGAACCGCATTAAATTCCAGAATTTTTCAAGCCCTTTCACCTCTCAATTTAAGAAGGCGTACGATAGCACAACGGCGGGGACGATGCCTCATGTCCGGTGAGCACACATTTTTCGACGCCGATGATTGCGCCCATGCCGAACCACATCGGGTCCCACCACGACATCGTCTTCTTCAAGTCGTTTCACCCCCTTTCAACTCCTCCATCAGGTTTATGACGATTCTCGCTTCAAGTATTTACTGTGTGAAAGAAAAAAAGTGTTTGGAACTCCAAACGGTTCCGTGGCTATAAGGGGGAAGGAGGGTTTGTGTGTTATTTTAAAGTAAAGATATAAATAAAGTTAAAACAAAAAAAAAATATTTCCTTTGTAATTTTTAATAGATTTGGCATTAGCAAACTAGAATTGGAAGAAATATGGTAAGTAAGGGTAACAAAGTAATTTTGTATGATTTTAGGCTATTTTTTATGTAAAACTCTGAAAAGTAACAAAAAAAGAGTTTATTGTTACTATTTTAGGCAAAAAAAAAATTTGCCTCAAATATGATTTAAGATATATGGCTTTCCATAGGACCATAGTTGTAATTGGTGCAGGTCATATAGTTATCATCTAGTCGAAATCTAGAGATGTTTGCAATTTAAATTAGGAGGACTGTGAAAAAAGGATTTTGATCACCGTGATTTGGTGAGTGTATATCCTTCTACTAATAATTGTGGTTACAATAGAATTACAAAGAGATATCCAAAAATTCAGGGAAAAGATTACAACAATAAGATTTATCTTTATCTACAAGTAATTGAAAAACTAATATAAATTATTATAAGTATTACCCTCCTCCCCCCTCTCCTCACGCGAAGGGTAGGATTTGGACCTACACGAAGTTTGGAACGTAATAACTCAAACATTGGACGAGGGAGATTGTTTGTGAAAACATCAGCCAACTGTAGATGTGAAGGAACAAAACGTGTCTCAAGATGTTGACTGGTGACAAGTTCTTGAACAAAATGGCAGTCAATATCGATATGCTTGGCGCGCTTATAGGAAATTGGATTTTGGCTTAAGAATAAAGCGCTTTTGTTATCACATAAAAATAATGGGCGAGTGAAAGGTAGAGCACGAAGTTCCTTGAGAAGCTGAGTAAGCCAAATAATTTCTTAGGCAGCATGAGCAAGGGCACAATATTCCGTTTCACAACTGGATTTTGCAATTGTTGTTCTTAGCACAAGACACCAGATTACCTCCAAGAAAGATGGAGTAGTCATACGTTGAACGATGTGTTTCTACTCATCGTGCCCAATCAACATTGAAATAGCCAAGTATAATGAAGCCGACAGTCGGAGTGAAGGAAAGACCATAATGAATAGTGCCTTTCACATAACGAAGTATCCGTTTGACAGCAAGAAAGTGATCATCCGTTTGGACTGTGGAGAAATTAACTGACATGCTTGATAGCGAAAGACAGGTCCGGCGGGGTATGTGAGATATTAAAGTGCACCAACGAGTGAGTGATACAAGGTAGGATCCTTGAAGGGACTACTAGTGCTGACAAGAGATTCTCCGGCGGCAAATGGAGTGGAAACGAGTTTGGAGTCAAGAAGAGATGCACGAGATAAAACATCATGTGCATATTTCGCTTGACCAAGGAAGAGGCCGGAATCAGAATGAGTAATCTCAAGACCAAGAAAATTGTTGAGATTACCTAAAGTCTTTGACAACGAACTCTTTGTTGATGCGTGAAATGAAAGTTCGAAAAATAGCAACATTACTACATGTAAAATAATATATGAACATGTAGGAGCAAATATATTGTGCAATCAGAACAATGAATAAAAAATAAGGAAGTATCCGAACGACTACGAGAAAAACCCAAAGAAAGTAAGAAAGTGCTAAAACGATCAAACCAGACGCGAGGAGCTTGTTGAAGATCGTAAAGGGCCTTTTTGAGCTTACAAACGTAGTGTGGAAAATGAGGATCAACAAATCCCGGGGGCTGAGATATGTAGACTGGTTTGGTAAGATGACCATGTACAAATGCGTTCTTGACGTCCATTTGGTGTGAGGACCATTTGTTTTGAACATCAAGGGCTAGAATAACACGAACGGTAGCGGCTCGGATAACCGGACTAAAAGTGTGAGGAAAATCAAGCCTGGAATTTTTGTAAAACCTTGAGCAACAAGACGAGCCTTGTAGCGATCAACAGTGTCATCAGAGTGATATTTGATGCGAAAGACACATTTTGAACCAATAATGTTTAGTCTGAGGACGAAGGACTAAGTCCCAAGTGCCATTGGAATGACGGGCATCCATTTCATCACGCATGGCTGAGACCCATTGTGGAGACTTCAGAGTAGATTTAAAACCTTTGGGATATGTAGAAACAAATAAAGAAGACAACTATTACAAGCAACATCAACAAAATATTTTGGTTTAAAAATACCAGATTTAGCACTTGTTTGCATGGAATAAGTGGAAGTCGAGGAAAAGCCCAGATGATGTGATGGAGCCGGTGCAGGCAGGTCGAGGGCCAGTTGGGGTTGAGCAGGGACCGAGTCGGTCGGTAATTGAGATGGGTTAGTCTGGAGGGGAACAGGGTTGGGGGGCAGTGGGGTGTTGGGAGCAGGGGCATGGGTTTCTGGGCTTATTTTTAGAGTAGCGGAAGGTAAAGGTGGGATTTGGGCCAAAGCTGGTGGACAGAGTAAACAAAGGTGTTGGGCCAGAGGCTAGAGAGTCGTATGTGAAGGCCCAAAAGCAGGAGTACTAGATAGGGGAGGAGGCTGGGGCGAGAGTTGGGCCAAGGAGGAGGGCCCAAAGGAGATAGGTTTGACAGGCCTTCTAACACTAAAACACCGCAAGTGTACGGGTGTAGGTGTGTATAGGATAAGTCAAGGTCGATCCTCAGAGAATAGGTTGACGCAGTTCGATACCCCAATTTATAGGATTACCCTAACTAAAAACTCGATTTGTGAGATTGATTTTAATTAAACTTTATTGCTTAAACTAATTAAACTAAATTACTAAAACTAATTAACTCAACTTTTCAGACGATTAACTTCCAATTAATGAGAATGTATCCTAGGGTTTCGATTTCAG
The DNA here is from genome assembly GCA_958295605.1 of Ajuga chamaepitys. NCBI lineage: Eukaryota > Viridiplantae > Streptophyta > Magnoliopsida > Lamiales > Lamiaceae > Ajuga > Ajuga chamaepitys. Next base: position 63,850,852 of record OY282499.1, on the reverse strand, counting down.
GAATTACTTCAATGTTGATTCAAGCTATATGTCGTGCGTCTGTTAACAATTCCCTCCTCTCGAAGTGGAATTGTTAAACGTGATAACTAAACCTAGGTGGCCAATATAAGTTCAGGAGAAAAACAAACATATAGATAAACATATAAAACTGGAGTCTATAAAATTAAAAGCATAAATCAAACATTGTTGTAAAACCCTACTCTCTAACCCTAGGACATGAATAGCTTAGCCACTTATGCGTAGTATTAATCCAATACAAAAATTCATAGAAAACATTGTATAGACAATAGTGGGAAATGGATCAAACCAATATTTAGCAGAAGCATGCAAATGAAATTCAAAGAATACATGATTATCTTTGGCAAATTGAGAGACACTTAACAAATTCTTAGTGATACTAGGGACATACAACATATTAGAGAGTAAGAAAGGTTTATGATGAGAAGAAAAAGACATATATGAAGTACGGACATGTTTTATATTCTAACCATTACCATAACCCATAAGCAACTTGTTACCTCCATTGTATTCTGAGGCAATATTGAGGTTGTTTAAATCATTGCAGACATGATTTGTTGCCCCAGATTCTAGATACCACCAATCGTTTTGGAAATCATTTCCTCCTATAGAGCCGTTACTAGAAGCAGGACCGTGTTCCATATTCGAGGAAGGATTTCTTCTTTGCTGATTTGCTGGTAAAACTGTTGGGTTGTTGCTCACTTCCATTGTATCCAGGACGAGGAAATTATTGAGGAGGTTACAATCTAAGAGGAAGAGGAGGCAGGTTTCCTGTTGCTGATGGAACATGAGCGCCTCCATTAATGTATCATTCTAGCCCATAACCTCTGATGGCCGTCAAGATCTGTTGCCTCCAAATCAGGTATTTCTTCTCATCAAGCTTGATAGACACCAATTGATTTTGTGGGTAGACGACTTGTAGAGGAGTGTTTATCTCCTTTTCCCACCAACGTGTTGCCTGTGGTTAATATTGTTGATCATGCCATTGGTATAAAAGAAGTAAGATAAAAGGGAGAAGGTATCAGAGGCAGGGTCAACCTGCTCTGATACAATGAAAGAAATTAAATGTACTACAGAATGATAAGACAAATGAGGAAGTCATAGCTATATTTGGCAAGCTTTTCTTTACTGTTTTCCCATAATCCATACTTGTGACAAAGATAAATCCATTATATACATTCATACGTGCTGCTCCTAGGGTTGCGTTACCTACTACTGATTGGTTACAAGGAAATTTTCTTTAGCATATATTTTGTACATATTATAACTGTGAGAATGCTAGACCACTTCTTCATTTGTCTTCATATTTGAATTAATTGTTCCATCAGAATTAGGATGGATGAGTTGGCATAGTGAGCTAGCATGCTGACGAGATGCTGACTAACACTTCTTACTCCCTTCATCCCATAAAATAGTCATGTATAAAAAGGTATAATTTTTTTTTTATTAGTTAATTTTATAAAATTACTACTCTAATAAAAACATCAATAGACACTCACACAACGTATTTCACTTTTTATGTGATATATCCAATTAAATGTAACTAATTTGTGAAGTTAAAAATTTTAATTTTTTATTCAAACTAGTCAAAACGAAAAAATTAATTTTTAAAACAATGTATGGAGTATATAGCCAACAAAATCGACCAGCTCCGATGTGTTGGCCCAACCCGCCTAATATTTTACAGGTGTTGGCCATAGAAATTTAGGCATGTAGGATCATCAAGTCAATAAGTCCACTCGAATGGGCCAAAAGTCGAATCGGTCATAGATCGGCTTGAAGATCTTTGTATATTGAAGAGAATGGGTTGAGTTGAACTCAATAAATGTTAGTTCGATAAAATTTTGGTCCGATCCAAAACGACATATAATCTTAACTCGATAAATTGTATTGGGCTGGATTGGGCGAACGAAATTGCCACCACTGAATCATCCATTACTAAGTAGGCAAAAACTTGTGTGCACTCAACACACAATAGGTTTATTGTGCACTCTCCTATTTAATTTAAAATTAAGAATATATATAACGGCCTTATTTGGATAAATTCGCAACATCACCATGTGGTGCAATGGATTTGGTTCATGTCTAGAAGGTCTGACTCGTGTGGAGGTCTAGGGTTCAAACCTTGCTTTTGTGATGTTTTTACCTCTTTTTATGTTATTGAATAGTATATGTTATATAGCGTAATAATATACGTTATATTATGTAATACTCCCTTCGTTTCATAAAGAATGTCATTTTAGACACTGAAAAATTTCACAATAAGTGTCGCTTTACCAAAAAACTACAATTCTTCCAATATTATCTTAAACAACCTACTTAATTTAGTTGATTATTTTCTTATTTCACAAAACATACCAATTAAATATCAATCCTTAATTTCTCCAAAAATAGCTAAAATGACATTTTTTATGAAACGGAGGGAGTAGTATATATATATATTATAATTATATGTTTTTAACTTTTTTATATTGTTTAATAGTATATGTTATATCGCGTAATATTATATGTAATATTGCGTAATAGTATATGTTATGTTACAGGTATACACATTTTTTTTAATAATATATAATTTTTTAAATAATATATTATATTGTCTAAAATAATATAAAAAATGCACATATATAGAAAAAAATTGGAGAAGATGTGATTTGAACCCATATCCTAATAAGTGGCAATTCAAGATTTTACCACCTAGGCTAGTATCTCTAATGTGCTAACAAACATGCCTTAATATATATATATATATATATATATATATATATATATATATATATTATTAATTTGTATCCCAAAAAAAAAAGCACGCTAGCTAAGGCTCAAACTCGAGATCTCAGCGCATGCGCATGATAGTTCAATCACTGGGCCACTAGCATTTTTGGATATCTAAATGCAGCTCTTAATATATATCTAATTTCTAAATTAAATTAAGTAGTGCACAATAAACTTATGTGTGTTGGGTGCACGCAAGACCTACTCTACGATCAGTACAATTCTGGTTGAACAAGTATTTAATTAAATTGACAATGTGTGTGACATTAAATTTCTTCAAATTTGGTCATTTTTGGCTGCTACGAAATCTATGAAGAAGTGCCTGCACCATGATTCTCACGCAACTATAAATTACTAGACTAGCCGCCGTCTTTGTCCCATTACACGTTTTGGCTAATACTGCTAACTAAATAGTCAAATTTGTTGATTACCTTTTTTCCATACTTTTTTGGGAAGAAAAATACTCTTTTTCTCTCAAAAAAAGAAAATGGGATAATGTTTGATCAGAAACGCCACGTCAGAGATGCAATCGGAAACTCCCAGGTCAGCAATTCCGATAAATTACAAGATCTAAATTTATCTTCAAATCGGATAATTTAACAAGCATACAAGACTACAAGTTAAATTTTGTAACTTAAGCAAAAAAAAAATTTAATAGGTCCTAAGTTACATTACTAATTTTGACTTCTCCCAAATTATAAATTTATTAAAGTGCCTTCTTTGTATTGATTTTTTTCTTCTTCTTTTTCCTGTGTGCTCCAAGCTTAAATTAAATTAACATTTTAAAATAATTAAAGGTCCACGAGGAAAATAGAGGAGTTTATGTCACTTTCGTACCTTTAGTTTAACTTGTAAATTATAATTATTCTGAATTATATTTTATTAGTGGGGTCATGCATAGTTGCATACCACAACACAATAGAGTAAGTTCATCAAAGTCAACCAAGGAAGTTCGAAAATACTCACGTCAGAATGCAAGAAAAAAAAAATTGTTTGTAAAACATATCATGTATACGCATATATATTATATAAATACCTATAATATATGGCCCCTAACCATTTGCAGTTTTTTTATGCCGGATCCGATCAACTCGTTAGCTTTACACAAAGTCCAACTGCGGTTCACATGACATATTAGACACATTTGGGGTTGTTCGTTTGGGTTTTGGGCTAAATCTATTGAGGGTGGCCCAAGCACAAATGGTTGTTTGTATATAGAGGTGATCCAATCTTTGGAAGGGTTCGATGCAAAAGAAATTAGTTCCTTATAATATTAATATTATTATTTTAGAAATGAATCTCGAAATATGTTTGAATAAACTTCAAAGTGATAGTTCCATCACATTATTTAATATGTAAAAATTTAAATCATTTAATATGTAAAAACTTATTGTTACTTAAGGAGGAATTGATCTCGCCTCCTCGCTTCAGAAACTGGTCACTTAAGGATCACTTGAACTACATCAATTTATGTTATACTTAGTATATATTAAATATATATATACGAAAATACAGCTATATACAAAACATAGGAAAAGAAAAAAAAAAAAATTGAAGGTTCTTGCCGATGGGGGACCGGTGCATCAAGGCCGCCTTGCCCCCCTAAAGGCTTTGTATAGCCAGTTCTCACAACCCCTCTCATTTCAGGGTTTGGAGAGTTAATAAATCAGCGGCGCTGACACTCTCCAAAAACTTCTTCTACAACAAGCTTGTTACGTATTCTCATCTCCTTCTCTCACTACATTTTCTCTGGGGATGGAAATAGGATGGGTTCAAATTCAAACTCACCTTGGTCAAATCTGTTAAAAACTCGATCAAAATAATTTTAAAGGGTTTAAAGCGGGTAAAGGGTTTCACTAATGCCGCCACCCTAACTTGACCCGCGTATATTAAATATGTAAATATTTTATAATTTTATAAATACATTACACAAAACAAACTATTCTAAAATAGTTCATATCCCCTCCCACCTCGGGAATGATGCAATATTTTAATACTAATTTTATTTTAAAGATATTTTGTATTATTCATGTGATATTAATATGTTTATGTAAGCCTTATATATGCTTGCTTTTCTGTTAAATTGGTAATTGATGTAACTTATTTAAATTATCCAGTAGTATAGGGTATGTTTGGTTGGGGTTAGCCCAACCCCTGATGGGTTGACTCAATCCCTCCCTATGTTTGTTTACATGTTGGCCCAATCACTACAAACCATCACAAATTTCAGTATCAGTTTAATCATAAAATCAATCATTATTAACAAACTTTTACACACATTACATCATATTTTACAATTAAAAATTATATCATACACTATAATCACTACCCAATCATCTAAACAAACGTCACCTTTTTACTCTCTCAATCACTATCTCCAACCAACAGTATTCCAACTATCCTCAGCCCCAACCAAACATGCATTATGTTTTTATGTACATAAATTAAATAGTTTATTTGATATTTAATTTAAGAGTCAGATCTTCAAAATATCTAAGGCCCCATTTGGATGGAGGGATTTGATTTGTCCGGGGATTTAAAATAAATAGATTTCAAAATCCTTAGATTTGAAATCCATGGACTTGAAATCCCTTGTTTGGATTTATGGTGGATTTGTGAAAGGATTTTGAAATCCAAAATTTTCAAATCCATTATTTGGCAAAACACTGATACAATATTTGTAAAATTCAATTTTTTTCTTTAAAGTTTAAACTAACAATTTATATTTTTTATTAAATAAAATAATATTTATCTACATCAAAATTAAGTGAATAATTTTTTTTCTAATTATATATATACACACATATATACATATTATGTATTTTATATCCCAAAATTTATTGGGAACATTTAATTGGAGATAAAAGGAAAAAAAAATTAAAAAAATATTAGGAACATTTTATTGGAGAACGAGAGGAAGAGATAGCGATAGGGAGAAGAGAAGAAGAGAGAGCGGGGGAGGAGAGAGAGAGAGGACGAGAGAGAGAGAGAGAGAGAGAGAGAGAGAGAGAGAGAGAGAGAGAGAGGGGGGGAGAGAGAAGTGTGAGTCAGGAGGGATTTGTAAATGACTATCTTTGTCAAATGATTTGAAATCCACCCAAATATAGTGTAAAATGGAGAATTTCAAATCCTGGATTTCGAAATGGGTGGATTTAAAAATCTGAATTTTCAAATCCACTCATTTAGTATTTTATCCAAACACATGGAGTGGATTTGACAATGAATTTATAAATCCATAGCACAAATCCCTCCATCCAAATGAAGCCTAATAGTTTATTTATTATCATTGCACACAACAATGGCACTTCCCCTTCTCATTCACCAGTTTCTATAGACAACGCAATGAACACGTAGCAATTGGTTGCTTCCTATTTATATGTGTTACACAATATTGAATAAATTATTTTAAAATAAGATAATGTGGAAAAACTTGTCGTCGGTTATTCCACAATACTTACTCCGTTTCAAAATAAATGATAGTTTTAATTTTTTAAATATTTTTCTAAAATAATTAATGCTTTAGTTATTTTTTACCATTTCTCTCAATTTTGCCTCTATATCAATTCAAAAATATCTTTGACTTTTCAACCTCACTCATATTTAGTTTCATCAAATCTTTATCACCACAAAATCTAGGAGTATATTTGGTAATATATTTATTTCTTCATTCTTCAAATTCTTTCTAAAACATCATGTATATTGAAATGGAGTGAGTATTAAATAAGTTATTTAAAATATATTGAATTAGAACAATTGTGGTGGATTAAGGAATCTAATAATCTCTAGATTTTCTACAAATCCTTTTTTACTTAGAACAATTCTTTTGTACTAAAATGACACTTATATGAGATGCAGGGAATAGTCAATAACCTATTTTTATAGGAATTTTTGGCAAATTTCCAATTGCATTGTCTGAAGAATTATTTTTAATCAACAGTCAACAATAAGAGTAAATCTTGCACTCAATTGTCGAAAAAAGATTTTTTTTTTTTATCAAAGATAAAGAATCTTATTACTTAAACAATGTTAATATGTATAAGACTTTCGATCCAATTAGTAAGATCATGCCCCATCCAAACAGGCAGATAGACAGAAGAAAAAGAGAAAAAAAAAAAAAATGTATCAAGTGATAAGCAATCGAAGAAAGTCCTACTCCGTGACTGCATGCACATCAAGTAAGAACCGAAAAATCACCACTACCATACCGAACAATTAAATAGATGTCATCTAGAACAAAAATACAAAATAGAAACTAAGACGTGACCAGGAATGCCAGCGAACAGACCAGAAGGGCCGACAAAATTCGCACATCAGCGGGGAATGATCCTTACCCACTGTCTTATGTTGTTGTTGGGGTAGAGAATGAGGACAACTGGGCTTGGTTTTTGAATTTGATTAAGGAAGATTTTATGGGTGAGAGGGAAGATGTGTATGCTTTTATATCTGATAAACAAAAAGGGTTGATAAATGCTTTTGAAAAGGTTATACCTGGTGTTGAAAACAGATTTTGTGTGAGGCATTTACATGAGAATATGAAAAGGACAGGTTTTAGAGGAAATGAATTCAAGAGGTTGTTGTGGAAGGCAGCTAAAGCTACAACAGTTCCAGCATTTGAGAGGGCAATGGAGCAGATTGGGCAGTTAGATGAGAGGTGTGTTGCATGGCTCAAACATAAAAAAATCCATCAGAATGGTCCATGTCACATTTTAATACTTTTGGAAAATGTGATACTCTGGTCAACAATGTGTGTGAGCAATGGAATTCAGCTTTGCTGGAGGCTAGGGAGAAGCCAGTCCTGACTATGCTAGAGTGGATCAGAGAATACTGTATGTCTAGACTACAAAAAAACAGGGACAGATGTGAGAGGTAATGGGAGGGACAATTAATTTGTCCTAGGATAAGGAAGATTTTGAGAAAAATGATAGATGATTCAGCCGATTGCATTCCCATGAAATCAAATGAATATATGTATGAAGTTAATAGCTCTGATGGATCTAGGTATTATGTTGACTTGCTGGGCAAATCTTGTGATTGTAGGAAGTGGGATGTCAATGGCATTCCATGCAAACATGCAGTGAGTGCAATCAATTGTGCTAGGAAAGATCCAGAAGATTTTGTTCACACATGTTATTCTGTTGAAATCTACCAAAATGTGTATGCTCATCATATTGAACCCATGAATGGTGAGGAGCTATGGAAAAAGACAGGCTACATACCACCATTGCCCCCAAACTTTGAGAAAAAGAAGGCAGGTAGGCCAAGGAAGGCTAGGAGGTTTGATGTTTCGGTTGAGGAGTCAAAAGGGAAAAAAAAAACTTAAAGGAGGCCTTGAGAAATTGCCCAAGCAGTCATTCACAGTGACCTGTAAGCACTGTGGGAAAGCTGGGCATAACAAACTGAGTTGTGGGTTGAGGAAGGCTCAAGTTGCCTCTCTTGGATCAGTATTTCCAAGATCAACATCATCAGATGCTGCCAATAATGTAAGCCACCTCATACCCTTTTGTTTTTTTGTAATGCTCATTAGCTGTGATTCTGATCTTTGCTTGAATTATGAGTGTAGGATGCTGAAACTGGTGAAGGAATTGAAGGCAACCAGCCTGATGAGATGGACATCCAAGAGGAGTATCCACCTCTTTCTCAGGATGAAGAAGCAATGCTAAGAGAAATTGAAGAGGCAGCCTAATTAAAATCAAACAAAGCAAGGCCAACAACAGTAGAAGGGAGAAGAACGCTTTTAAGAATCAAACTGGCTTCAATCTGTTAAAGTATGCATGTTTAGACACTTAAACTGATTTTCTGTGATGATGTAATCTTTGAAATAGGCAAGGAAAAGATCTGAAATGGGCAGAGGTGTTGGATATCAGAGGCCCAATTCAAAGCTGAGTGTGGCATACACAATGGCCACCTCACTGGATTGCCCACCCCCAATGCCTAAAGGACCTAATATAAGAGTACCACCTCCTATGTCATTCATGCCAAATTCATATCTTGGGAGAGAAGAACCATCACCATCTACAGAAAATGAATCTAGTGGAATGAAGGTAATAAGGTCCAAAGGTAAGAAGTTTGTTACAATGTCAAGTTTGAAAAAATCAGCTGAAAAAAAAGGGAAAAGGGAAGGATAAGATGTAAGAGTGTGGGGATTTGAGTTGCTTTTTGCTAAATTCATACTTTTGGGGCACAATTTTTTGTGCAATTCTAAACAATGAACATGTTATGCCTTTGTGAAAGTTTAATGTGGCTTTGGAGACCGAAATTGTGTCTGAATGGTTTAAGATTAATTGTGGTTGTTCCTGTTTATGAGCTAGATTGTGGCAGCAGATTTATTGTGGTTTTTTGCAGTGTTTATTCTTGTTTAAATGTTTGTTCTTGTTTAACCCTAAACTGTGACATAATATGAAAATACTTTAAAGATATGGAAAATTTTCTGCATTGATATCATAAGTAGGCAGAATACATTTGTCATAAACTACATTACTGATACATATCATTAGTCATACTTGTCCTAGGCTGCTGAGTTGGCAAATTCGATTCTAGAGTTACATTTTCTGCACCATACACGCTCAAACTACCAATTTTGCCACAACAAGAACAGCAAATGCACTAAACACACACAACAGCAGCTTCATCATCCTCTTGAGAGCAGCAAGTTCCCCAACCATTCTTCTCATCTCCTCACTCATATCGCCAACTATGGCCTCAGTGCTTTGGACCACTCGGCTTGCTTCCCCTTCCCTTTGAGTTAGGATACGTTCCAATCCAACCAAGCTATCCACCCTCTGCAATACTCTTTCAGCTGCAGTACCACCCCTAGGAACATTTGGTGGATTCTCCACCTCATCTTGCTAAACAAAAAACTTGCACCCGCCATTGTTCCAATCCGGGCAACCGTAAAAGATTCGTCCTCGGCTGTTGGGCCTCGTCGATGCCCAAGTACGTGTTGCTCGGCCACAGTGGCATACAACACCAGGATGGGGGGGGGGGGAGGATATAGTCTTTGCCAACTTGATGATGAGGATGACATGTTTAGTACTTGAGTTTTGAGTGCTAGTTTGTGATTGATGTTTTATTGCAGTGGTAGCGTGTCGTTACCGCCACAAATTTAACCTATTCTTAGCCCACAATATTAAACAAAATAGTACATGGTAAGAAAGGATCGTTTCCCACGAGGAGAATTTTGCTTACTTAATTTTAGAATCAAACATGATAAACATTAACTCCAATTATGAACTATAATTAATATATATAAATATATATACATATAAATAGAATTCACACGCACACACACGAAGGGGGGGGTGTTTAGCAAAATAATTAACGTCTAAAGTAAAGATAAATAATACCTAAAATTAACGTTTTCAAGACAAATAAATAAATTATTAGCATAGGCAAATTTTAAGATTAATGAACCCAAGAGCTTGATTGATCAATTATACAAAACAAAGTTAATAGATTGAAAGTGAGAACCTTAAGTAGCTAAAGTTTCACTATAATCCCTCTAATATTATTGAAATTATTCTAGGATAATCTCAATTCTAATTAATCTAATCATGTCAATTTTTACTATTCAATTAACAAGACTTCGACTAATTGCATAAAGTTAGGGAAGATCAATCCTAGCAAATCACAAGTTGATATTACTAGTTCAAATCATATTCAAGTATGAATTAAAACCATTTGACTATTCTTAATTCAAACTAATTGCTACTTAATTTCTATTCAATTCGGACTAGGCCGAGCCAAACAAAATAGCTATAATTCCAACCAACATACATGAAATGGATCCAAAAGTCATGAAAATGAGGATTAGAATATAAATCAATTACCACAATATGACAAGAATATCAATTTGTATTCATTTGAGCAAAATATCAAACACCTTGTGTGCATAAACATCAACACAAACATATTACAATATAACTTAACTATAATTCAAGAGGGGTGTGAGGGACATACTAAACATAATATTTGGAAGATATAAAAAAGAGAAATTTGACAAGAATTAGTACTAGAAATCTTCCCCTTGTTGAGTTGCTTTGACACTTCTCAAAAGCGGGAAATTTCCTCCGTCTATCGAAAATGAACTAGCCCATTTCCGATAGATTTCTCCCCTTTCTACACTCCCTAATATTATTTTAGAAGCCCTCACACCCTCAAAAGATTACAAGAAAGAAAACCTCAAAAGATTGCTATTCTACCTCTACTTGAGAAATTGAGTTGTTGTTGAATTGTTGAATTATTTCTTCTCCCTCTTCTTCCTCCTTTTTATAGTTGAAATTAGACACCCATTTGCACCTTCAAAGCTGCCAATTTACTGATTTTAAGCTGTAAAGTTGTTGATTTAAAGTTGTAAATGGCTGCAAATTGGCTGTCAACTTGTTTCCACTTGAAAATTCAATATATTGCTGCCCGGAAGTTGCTGTTGTTCGCTGCTGTTGCCAGTTGCTGCTGTTGGCTGCTGTCTTTTGTCATTTAACTTGTGGAAAATCATTTAAAAATAGGGTATAGAGGTTGAAAAAGTCAACAATTGTGAGCTTGTTCCATTTTCTCTTTTCTTCAAGTTGCTAAGTTGCTGCTGTTGTTAAACATGCTGGGCTGATTTTATGTCCTATTTTCTTTGCAACAGGGCTGATTAATGGGTCTTTATGGGCTCACCTTATTTTGCAACTCAAATTGGTCATTAAGAGCTAAAGTTTAATGAAAGCAAAAGAATTCACAAAAATTAATTTAAACTAGCAAAATTAATTACTATTGTTATATTAAATTGCAATAAGTTAATAGATTAGAATATAAATTATTCACTTATCAAATTCCCCCATACTTAGATTTTGGTCGTCCTCGAACAAAACATTTATGTCCGTTTATCAAATGCATAAGAGGTATAACTCGAAAGTATAGAAACAATGAATCAATAACACTACAAGATAGTAAGCTCAATTACTAATAACTACCTTAAAATTTAACATCACTTAAAATAGAGTGAACTAGTAGGTTGACCCTCACAAGATAATTCACTCTTCACTCATGTGTTTCAAAAGGGTTCGTGTTTCGCTCAAATTTATTTCATAAACTTGACCCACCATAAGCTTGCATGTCTTCTCATTTCTCCATTATTAGGATCACATACACAACATAAATCACAAGGACTTTTGAGGTAAATAGGATTGGGAGAAATTTGTATATAAGGTGTTCATGGGGATAAAGTAGATGGAAAAATTGGTTTAGGATAACTTGTGATTTTGTAGAGGCAAGTGTGGTAGTAAATATGGTGGTAAAAATCCTTAAATTAGTAGAGCAAAGCAGTACCATATCAACAACTTGAGAATTTTCACACTTTATACTTTCTTTTCTTTCATCAATTTCTTTTAACTCAAGCCATGATCGACCAAAGTAGGTGCATTTAATGCTCTATCCTACCATGGCACAAGGTTGGTGAATTTTAAGGTCACCCCTTGCTGTCCACATCGGTACCTCAAGTCTTTTTTTTTTTTTTTTTTTTTTTTTTTTTTCCTTGTATCCTTACTTTCACCACAATCCACATTTCTTTGAATCCAAGTGTTCTACTAATCCTTAGGCCATGGGGAAAAATAGATTACTTGGGTTGAGGCTCATAATGAGACAAGCAAAAACAAAGAGGGGCCAAAAGGCTCAACTTGGCTCACTAGTGGAAAATATATGTAAGGTTTATTTTGGCTCAAGTGGTTTCCTAAATGCCTTAATCATCTTTATGTGAAATGTATGTGATAAGTTCGACTTTGAAGAGAATAATGCAAGTTCTAGGGATACAAATTCACAAAAGAAATCACTCAAGAAAGAAATGAGACTTGATAAGATATATATCAGTCATTAAGCTCAAATCTCACCAGCTTTTGTCTACCATCCATAGTCACTACTATTTTAAAGAAAATATATCAACTAGTTAAAATAATTGAGCCCGTTTATCAATCATGTTATGATGTTTAGAGCAAATTGTTTCAAACTTGTGGTCATACACCTTTAGCAATTGAGAACTCAAAATTATTCAGTTTACACAAAATAAGTGCCAAAAAGTGCTTAAAATAGCAAGAAATTTTTAAAAATTAGCCTAAAAATTCATGAAAATTTTGCCAAAAATTTCAATTTTCAATTTTCACTTTCTTTCCCCCCCACACTTAAACCATACATTGTCCTCAATGTAAGATTCAAACGTTGAGTAAACGAAAGATTAGTCAAGTCATGCATATTATAAAAAAAACTAGTTGCATACTAATATTGCAATATATATCCAAAAATAAAGTTACTAAATGGCAAAATAGATTAGACAAAAAGAGTAGAGTAGAGAATGCAAATCTGGTATTGGGTTGCCTCCCAAGTAGCGCCTTTGGTTATTGTCGTTGGCTCGACATACTTCCTCCTTGCTCATGTTTCCTCTAAAATAATTTCCTCCATCAGTATCACTTGAGCTTGTTCGTAGAATGGCTTTAGCCTGTGACCATTAACTTTGAAAATCTTGTCAGTTTCTAAACTTTTTATTTCTATTGCACCATGAGGAAAAACGTTAGTAACGACAAATGGACCAAGCCATCGTGTTCGGAGCTTACCTGGAAACAATTTCAATCTAGAATTCAATAACAACACTTTTTGCCCAATATGAAATGACTTCATAAGTATCATCTTGTCATGAAATGCTTTGGATTTTTCCTTGTATATTCTAGCATTTTCATAAGCTTCTAGTCTTAGTTCCTCTAGTTCTTGTAATTGTAACTTTCTTTCTTTTCCAGCTTTTATGTAGTCTAAGTTACATTGTTTTACCGCTCAATATGATTTATGTTCAATTTCAACCGGTAGGTGACAAGCTTTTCCAAAAACCAACCTATAAGGGGACATACCAATTGGAGTTTTAAATGCAGTCCTATAAGCCCAAAGAGCATCATCTAATCTAATACTCCAATCTTTCCTATTAGGATTAACCATTTTCTCCAAAATTTGTTTAATTTCCCTATTAGAGACCTCAGCTTGCCCACTAGTTTGGGGGTGATATGCAGTAGAAACGCGATGTGTGACATGATATTTTTCAAGTAAAGCGCCAAATGTCTTATTGCAAAAATGAGTACCACGGTCACTAATGATTGCTTTTGGTATGCCAAACCTATTAAAGATGTGACTCTTAACAAATTTGACCACAGTTTTAGCATCATCATGCTTGAAAGCCTTAGCCTCTACCCACTTAGATACATAATCAACGGCAAGAATGATGTAAACATTACCAAAAGATGATGGGAATGGTCCCATAAAATCAATACCCCAAATGTCAAAAATTTCACAAACTAAAATACCTGTTTGAGGCATCTCATTCCTTCGTGATATGTTACCTGTCTTTTGACATTGTTCACAAGATTTACAAAATAAATATGCATCTTTATGCAAAGTAGGCCAATAAAATCCACATTCAAGCACTTTATGAGCGGTCCTTTTGGGACCAAAATGACCTCCAGCATCATAACTATGACAAAAAGTTAAAATAGACATGTATTCGGATTCATTCACACATCTTCTAATTATTTGATCAGAACAAGATTTCCACAAATAGGGGTCATCCCAAAAATAATATTTCGATTCAGCCTTTATTTTATCCTTTTGAGCCTTTGTCAATTCAGTTGGGAAAGTCCTAGTTACTAAAAAATTTACAATATCAGCATACCAAGGAGGTTCCACAGTCAAAGAATATAATTGCTCATCAGGAAAAAATTCAGAAACCATTGGCCAATCATCTCTAGGTACTATTCTACTTAAGTGATCCGCAACAAGATTTTCAGCACCTTTTTTATCTCTAATTTCTAAATCAAATTCTTGCAATAAAAGCATCCATCTCAAAAGTCTAGGCTTTGATTCTTTCTTTTTTATCAGATATTTAAGTGCGGCATGATCAGAAAAGACAATTACTTTGGTACCAAGCAAGTAAGAACGAAATTTTTCCAATGCAAATACAACAGCAAGCATTTCTTTTTCAGTCACGGTGTAATTACATTGTGCAGGGTCAAGTGATTTAGAAGCATAATATATCACATAAGGCTCTTTGTCTTTTCTTTGTCCTAACACAGCTCCTACTACTTTGTCACTCGCATCACACATTATTTCAAATGGCAAATTCCAATCAGGGGGGCGAATAACAGGAGCAGAAGTCAATCTATGTTTCAAATCATCAAAAGCCTTTTTACATTTTTCATTAAATTCAAAGGGGACATCTTTTCCAAGCAATACACATAAAGGGGATGTAATTTTAGAAAAATCTTTTATAAAGCGTCTATAAAAGCCAGCATGCCCAAGAAATGATCTTACCTCACGAACACAAGTAGGGTAAGGTAATGAGCTGATTACCTCTATTTTGGCTTTATCGACTTCTAGCCCTTTAGAGTTCACAACATGTCCCAAAACTACACCTTGTTCAACCATAAAGTGACACTTTTCAAAGTTTAAGACAAGGTTAGTTTCGATGCACCTTTTCAAAACAAGAGATAAATTATGGAGGCAAAAATCAAACGAATCACCAAAAACAGTAAAATCGTCCATAAATATTTCCATGTTATGCTCGATCAAATCAGAAAATATGCTCATCATGCATCTTTGAAAAGTACCGGGTGCATTACAAAGGCCGAAGGGCATTCTTCTAAAGGCAAACGTGCCAAACGGACATGTAAAAGTGGTTTTTTCCTGATCTTCTGGAGCAATAGCAACTTGAATATATCCCGAGTACCCGTCTAAGAAGCAAAAGAAAGCTTGTCCCGCTAGTTTTTCCAACATTTGATCAATAAATGGTAATGGGAAGTGGTCTTTTCTAGTAGCTAGATTTAGCTTCCTATAGTCAATGCACACTCTCCATCCATTAGATATTCTAGTAGGAACAAGTTCGCCTTTTGTATTTTCTATGACCGTTATTCCGGATTTCTTAGGTACTACATGAATTGGACTTACCCATTTTGAATCGGAAATGGGAAAAATTACTCCTGTTTCTAACCACTTAAGAATTTCATTTTTTACTACATCCATCATAGGAGGATTCAGCCTACGTTGTGCTTCTCTAACAGGTTTAGCATCATCTTCAAGAAGGATTCTATGCATACACAAGGTTGGGCTTATTCCTTTAATATCAGCAATTGTCCATCCTATGGCTTCTTTATATTGCTTTAATACATTCAACAATTTTTCTTCTTGGGATGGGGTTAAAGAATTTGAAATAATCACAGGCAAAGTATCATCATCGCCAAGAAAAACATATTTCAGATTAGAAGGGAGGGGTTTTAATTCTAACTTAGGAGCTTGTACTACAGAAGGCAATAATTTTGAAGAAGTGAGAGGCAAAGCAAGAGATGTAGAAGTTACCTTTAATTCTTCTAAATTAACCTCTTTTTCAACAAAAAAGTCAGAAGATTCAAGTTCAAGTAGTACTTCATCCAAGTTATCAAGATCAAAGATTTGTTGCACAATTACATCAATAATATCAATAGTATCAATTGAACTCACATTATTAATGTCACTAGGATATCTCATTGCATCAAAAATATTGAACTTAATTACTTCCCCGTCAAATTCCATTGTCAAATTTCCTTCATGCACATCAATCTTAGTCTTAGACGTTTTCAAGAATGGCCTTCCTAAGAGTAATGGCACATTATTAGACGAATCATCACCCATGTCAAGAATGTAAAAATCAGCAGGAAATACCAATTCATTTACTTGAACTAAGACATCCTCAAGTATTCCTACTGGATATGCATTAGACCTATCAGCCAATTGAATCACAACATCAGTTTTGCTTAATGGCCCTAAATTCAAAGAGTCATAAATAGTTCTTGGCATAACATTTATGGAAGCACCTAAGTCCAACATGCATCTTTCAAACCTCAAATTTCCAATTTTGCAAGGTATAGTGAACATACCTGGGTCCTTGCACTTAGGTGGAATTTTCTTTTGAATCATGGCGGAAATATTTTCACCCATACTTACCTTTTGAGAGCCTTTGAATTGCTTTTTGTTGGTGCAAAGCTCCTTGAGAAATTTAGCGTACCTGGGAACCTGTTTAATAGCATCTAAGAGAGGTATGTTAACTTCTACCTTCCTAAACGTCTCTAAAATTTCTTGGTCCATGGATTCTTTTCTTGATTTTGCAAATCTAGAGGGAAAAGGTGGGATTTCTCTGAATTGGGTAGGGGGTTTGTTATTTGGTTCATCTTTCCTTAAACTAACCTCCTCCCCATTTTTTCCATTTTCACTATTTCCCACATCCTTAGATTTTACTTCTAGCTCTTTCTCAATTGCCACCCTTTTATTCTTAGGCTCTTCTAATTGTTTTCCACTTGTTAGTGTTATGGCCTTAACATTTTCTTTTGGGTTAGGAATGGGTTGAGATGGAAGTTTCCCGGACAATTGGGTTTCTATGTTATTCAAGGAAGTGCAAATTTGCCCAATTTGGTTGTCTAGGTGTTGTAAATGAGTGTCGGTTTTCTTTTGGTATTGGACGCCTTGGGTATGAACTTGACCTATTTGGGTAGTCAACTGTTTGACCATATCTTCTAAAGAACGATTAGAAGTTTCAGGTTGACGCACATTTTGGTAATTGTTTGGTCTAAAGTTACCTTGGCCATATCTCAAATTAGGATTATCTTTCCAACCCTCATTATAAGTATTAGAAAAAGGGTCATATTTTCTTTGGGGTTGGCCAGGGAAACCGCCTATAGCATTAACATCTTCAATCTGTAAAGTAGGACAAGCATCAGTAGTATGAGAAAAATCAGTACATATGCCACAAGCACGGGCTTGCGTGTTGCCATTTGACACAAACCTGGACATAAGAGTAGTTAAATGAGCCATTTGTTGAGCATTTTCTCTAAGTTGTTCTTGCACAGCATTAACATCAATTTCATTAACTCTCTTAGTCTGTCCTACATCATTTCTAGTTCCAAACTGTTGTGTATTTTGGGCCATATTAGATATTAATTGTCTAGCTTGTGCAGGCGTTTTATCAACTAAAGCACCCCCACTTGCAGCATCAATCATACCTCTATCATGTGGTAAAAGACCTTCATAAAAGTATTGAATTAATAATTGTTCACTAATTTGGTGTTGGGGACAACTAGCACATAATCGTTTAAATCTTTCCAAATATTCATATAATGACTCATTAGAATTTTGCCTAATTCCACATATTTCTTTTCGAATGGATCCGATTCTACTTGCGGGAAAGAATTTTTCAAGAAAAGATTTTTGCAATTCCGCCCAAGTAGTAATGGATCCTGGTGGAAGATAGTAAAGCCAGTCTTTAGCTAAATCATGCAATGAAAAAGGAAAAGCACGTAGTTTGACTTGTTCCTCATCAACACCATCAGGTCTCATAGTAGAACAAACAACTAAAAATTCTTTCAAGTGCCTATGAGGGTCCTCACCTGCCCGACCATTAAATTTTGGAAGCAAATTTAGAAAACCTGAGTTCAGCTTGAGAGGTTTTGCCAATTCTGGGAAGATGATACATAATGGTTGGTCATCAATATTCGGTTGAGAAAGTTGCTTGAGCGTCTGGTTAGCCATGTTCTCCTTTCTTTCTTTTTCTTCTTCCTTCACCTGTTTTACTTCACTTTCTTCACCGATAATCCTACCACTTCTCAATCGCATGCACCTTTCAAGATCAGAGATGACATCATAAGTTAGAAAAGTAAAATAAAGTAATTGAAATAGAAGAAAGGAAAAAGAAAATAAAAGATATGGTGAAAAGTAAGTTAATAATCACAACTACTTTAATAGAGAAAATTATAACTTACTGATATGATAGTACAAACCAATTGACACGAAGTCTAGCATTTAATCAATTCAACATGCTTGCAAATAATAATAATAATAATAATAATAATAATAATACTACAAGTTCAAACGAGATATTCAAATTTGTATTAATTCTAGGATTAAGTATACAAACAACTCTCCCCGGCAACGGCGCCAAAAATTTGGTAGCGTGTCGTTACCGCCACAAATTTAACCTATTCTTAGCCCACAATATTAAACAAAATAGTACATGGTAAGAAAGGATCGTTTCCCACGAGGAGAATTTTGCTTACTTAATTTTAGAATCAAACATGATAAACATTAACTCCAATTATGAACTATAATTAATATATATAAATATATATACATATAAATAGAATTCACACGCACACACACGAAGGGGGGGGATGTTTAGCAAAATAATTAACGTCTAAAGTAAAGATAAATAATACCTAAAATTAACGTTTTCAAGACAAATAAATAAATTATTAGCATAGGCAAATTTTAAGATTAATGAACCCAAGAGCTTGATTGATCAATTATACAAAACAAAGTTAATAGATTGAAAGTGAGAACCTTAAGTAGCTAAAGTTTCACTATAATCCCTCTAATATTATTGAAATTATTCTAGGATAATCTCAATTCTAATTAATCTAATCATGTCAATCTTTACTATTCAATTAACAAGACTTCGACTAATTGCATAAAGTTAGGGAAGATCAATCCTAGCAAATCACAAGTTGATATTACTAGTTCAAATCATATTCAAGTATGAATTAAAACCATTTGACTATTCTTAATTCAAACTAATTGCTACTTAATTTCTATTCAATTCGGACTAGGCCGAGCCAAACAAAATAGCTATAATTCCAACCAACATACATGAAATGGATCCAAAAGTCATGAAAATGAGGATTAGAATATAAATCAATTACCACAATATGACAAGAATATCAACTAAATTTTGTATTCATTTGAGCAAAATATCAAACACCTTGTGTGCATAAACATCAACACAAACATATTACAATATAACTTAACTATAATTCAAGAGGGGTGTGAGGGACATACTAAACATAATATTTGGAAGATATAAAAAAGAGAAATTTGACAAGAATTAGTACTAGAAATCTTCCCCTTGTTGAGTTGCTTTGACACTTCTCAAAAGCGGGAAATTTCCTCCGTCTATCGAAAATGAACTAACCCATTTCCGATAGATTTCTCCCCTTTCTACACTCCCTAATATTATTTTAGAAGCCCTCACACCCTCAAAAGATTACAAGAAAGAAAACCTCAAAAGATTGCTATTCTACCTCTACTTGAGAAATTGAGTTGTTGTTGAATTGTTGAATTATTTCTTCTCCCTCTTCTTCCTCCTTTTTATAGTTGAAATTAGACACCCATTTGCACCTTCAAAGCTGCCAATTTACTGATTTTAAGCTGTAAAGTTGTTGATTTAAAGTTGTAAATGGCTGCAAATTGGCTGTCAACTTGTTTCCACTTGAAAATTCAATATATTGCTGCCCGGAAGTTGCTGTTGTTCGCTGCTGTTGCCAGTTGCTGCTGTTGGCTGCTGTCTTTTGTCATTTAACTTGTGGAAAATCATTTAAAAATAGGGTATAGAGGTTGAAAAAGTCAACAATTGTGAGCTTGTTCCATTTTCTCTTTTCTTCAAGTTGCTAAGTTGCTGCTGTTGTTAAACATGCTGGGCTGATTTTATGTCCTATTTTCTTTGCAACAGGGCTGATTAATGGGTCTTTATGGGCTCACCTTATTTTGCAACTCAAATTGGTCATTAAGAGCTAAAGTTTAATGAAAGCAAAAGAATTCACAAAAATTAATTTAAACTAGCAAAATTAATTACTATTGTTATATTAAATTGCAATAAGTTAATAGATTAGAATATAAATTATTCACTTATCATGCAGCCTTAAATGAATGTATGGAGTATATATAATAGGTATAGCAGGTTTTGGCTCCAAAAAGAATGGAGTTTCCCTCTAAAAAAATGCATTTTCCCCTCCAATTGAGCAGCTGAAATAGGTTTGGGACTAGATTTGCATGATAAATTGGGACTAATTCTACACCTGGAACAGGGGACTAACATGCATATAACGTTTGTGTCTAAATTTGCAAAAAAGTTAACGGTTTCCGTAATATAAGGACTATTCTTGCAACTGTCCAGTCAAATGAGGTCAGTCTTACAACTGCTGGGACCAAAATAAAAAATTGAGATGTCCTGTGAGACCAAAAGTGTAAAAATCTCAATTCTCAATACATATGCTACCACACATGTTAGGAAATTGGCGTACTTGTGTCTTGTTATACTAACAAAGTCTAAAAAGTTCCAATGGAGATAATTTATTACTTGACTGCCATTGTATTCACTATTCATGCTTATTACTCGCATTACTTTAATTTATGCTGAAATTAATATGTTCTTTAATTGATTTGATAAAAATGAATATCCATCTTAGCAGCACCTCGCGGGTGTGTGTTATTTAGTTTGCTATTATTAAATAAACAAGAATTTTACGTACCATAAATCAAAATCCAACATCTGTCCCTGTTTATATAATTGATAATCCCTAAACATTACATCAGATAATTAAATTTGGGTATATCTTGAGACTAAAACGCATCCCATTTTATTTGAAGGACATTTGTTTTCCAAACAAAATGCATAAACACAAAATTTCAAATCAGCCATGACTCTACTTTTTCTGGCCATCTTCTAAGAAAATATTGTTTCTAAACTCTTCTTTTCTTTTTTGGCTTGCTAAACCTTGCTACAGTAGGGACTGAAGTGACATCACATTGCAACCTCATATTATGTTGCAAATATTAATCTTCAACTATCTTTGACTAATTCCGATTAAGTACTAGGCTTCTATTGGTGTCTATATCCTTTTCTTGAATCATTTCCGTCCAACCACACTTAGCGCTAAGTCCTAGTTTGATTTAACTAATGTCTAGAGACTTTTGCAACTTAAATTCATATCACAGGTACACGCAATTGAAATTACAATCTCATATCACCTATTGAAGCATGAATAGGTCCCACGAGATGGTACCTACTCACTACAAGAAAAAGTTAAACTAGATATTAATCTCTAAATTAAAGTAGTGATGTAGCCTTAAAACCAACTTCAAGTGCTCTACTTTGAGCTTCAATTTCTTATTCACCCAAATTTCGATTTGGACAAATAATATATCGTCTCGAATCTCTTCGGAGGAAAGCATGATACCAACTTAAAATTCTATATTCGACTATCGAATCGCACTCGAAATATGCCCAAATCGGACTGCCCAAACTAAGCTTTTTCCAACAATTATAACTGAACAATTAGTTTGTATATAGCTAATTATCCATCACTTTTGTGTTTATACCCTAAAACAAATAGATGTGTATTCTGATCTTAGTTAAAAATTATTCTGATATTTTTCTAGTGATAGGCAAGTACTTAGCTTAATTATAAGTCAATATATTATCCAAGATTCCCTGAATAAGGAAAAACGATATCGTTTTCCTCCTACTGTCACTCAAACTATTATAATTTCAAAACGAAATGCACTCAATACAAGGTACGGATTTTCTATACTAATAGTCAAAAGAAACCCGTTCATTGCACCGGATTTTATCTAGTATATTAAAATCCTTAGCTATACATGATAGTTGTGAATTTAAAATCAATGGCATCCCAAACAATTAGATGGAATCAAGGACGGAGCCATAGCATGGCCGGGGGCATTGAGCCCCCCTGAAATTTTCAAAAAAATTTATTGTCACATATATTTGCTAGCATGCTGATAGATGTTTGTTGTGTCTTAGGGGATAGGCATTTAGTTCTTTGCTTAATGGGTTCTTATTTTTTTATTTTATTTATAATTTTATATGATTTTGCCTTATTATATTTGTATATATTAATTTAATATTTTAGGGGCCTAATCTATTTAATTTTAGAAGATAATTATTTTGCTCAATTATAATACAAGAAGAGCTTTATTGATATTTGCTATTTGCTAAATTATTGGGTTTATTATAAAGTTTTTTTTTTTAATTTATTTTGCATTCTTTTAGAAAAATATATTTATTGAATGAATAGAGAAGGTAAAGCAAAATTATAATTTTAATACATGTTCGCAACATGAAGTTTAAATAGAAGAAAGTAAATTTTTCATGTTGAGAACATGAAAACTAAATACTCCAGCGATTTTAAAATAAGTTTTCTTTTAGGCACTTTGAAAATTTTCACAATAAGTGTTGTTTTAACAAAAAAAAAAATACAATTCTTCCAATATTACCCTAAACAACCTATTTAATTTAATTGATTAATTCCTTATTCCACAAAGCACACTCAATTAAATAGATTTTGTTTATGAATATATTTGCCTTTTTCACGAATCCTTATTTTTTTCAGAAAAAGGAAGAAAGACACTTAGTTTAAAACGGGAGGAGTATAATTTAACTTGAACACTAGATTGTTCTTCAAATTTTATTTTATATATTTTTGTTTGTACGTATTATTATATTATTCTAATGAAACGACTACTTTGTATTCTAATGAAACGTGTGTTTGCTTAAGGCAGCTTTTATGATAGTTGGGTCCCTCTGAATGTAATTCTTGGTTATGTCACTAGATGGAATCCTTTATTCTATTTTGTATTTTATATGATATTTTAAAATAACCACCACATGTTATGTGTTCATTTATAATGTCTCTGAGTATATGCAGTACGTGGTGGTTATGCTGAAATACCAAATAAAATACAATTTGAAATAGAACATATCATATGATTCAATCCAAAAAAATATTTCATCAAATACAACCTAAAATATTTAAGGTTGTGTTTATTTAAGACCGGAAATGTGTTGGCTAACACAAATAAAGTGGTAAAAAGGTAAGTTTAGCACTCCCTCCGTCCCCGCCTAATTGTCCAACCTTGATCGGGCATGGAGATTAAAAAAAATAGATTTTGGGGAATTTTTTATTTTTTCAAAGGTTGAGATTAAAAATAGAGATTTTGAGGGTGAAAATTATGAGATAATTTAGTATTTATAAACTTGAACAATTAACTTGGAACAAATAAATATAATAAATTGAACAATTAATCCAGGACGGAGGAATATTCCCCAATATATTAGAGGAATCTTTAACAAGCGGCACGCTTCATTTATATTATATTTTTAAAACTTAAAAGTAAAATAATGTGTGAATGGCAACAAAACAAAATTTGTTTGGATGGGAGTAACAAGCAATGAACGTCTATGACGTGGAATAGTTTTATCCACTTTTTCCCGATGCTAATCTTTCTCTTCTTCATCAACAGTTACGCTACACTAATTTTTAATATTTTTATATTATTATGTCATGAGGTCCAAAAACGGCTACGAAGACATTATATACAACTTATATGTAAATTAGTTTTTATGTTTCATTATAATATTATTATAGCTTGCTTTAGCGGTGATCAATTTATCAACTGCAACTGTCCACGTCACCTACGAATAAATGGTATATGTCAAATGGGAAGAAACGCCAATTCGCTCCTTCTAATTAGGCTGCAATATATGTATAATTGAGTTGATATATAATTATGGATATGTTTAAACGGGCACATTCTGCTCGGGCATAACTTTTTTTTTTTTTTTTTTTTTGCGCGCGTTTTTCCCGTTTTTCTTTTTACTCTTTCTTTTTATTATTGAAAGAAAGAAAAGATATGTGCTATAGGAGAAAACAAGAAATACAAAAGAAAAATGTAGTATGTGGACCAATATCATATATTGGATTGGATCGAGATTTTATCTATTCAAAAATTAAAGAGCATATTCATCTTCCTCAAATAAACTGAAATTGTAGGGCCAGTGGTGGTTTGTTGCAAATGAGATCACATGTTTCTATTACATTCTATTACTGTTTGCCATGTTTGTTTGTGGACTATTGACTCATCGAATCGAGTTTGCTAGACCCTATACTGCCTCATGCTAAAATATTTATGCAGAGTTTATTTAAAATATCGGATGAATTAAATCGGTCCATCGAATCAAGACAATTTTAATACATGTGAGGAGAAGGTGAAAGAGGAGATTGTTGAGTGCAATTGAAACAACGCCAGCACTCGTGGGTGTCCGTTGTCGTTTCCTCACATCTTGCATTACAACCATTTCCATGCCACGCCTACACATTTATAACCTCCCATATATACATATAAAACCTCTTTCTCCCCCTTTAAACAATTAAGATTCATTGCATTTGCACTTCACTCTAATTCAACCCTAGATTATGGAGGAACCATCCTCAATTTCAAATCCTTCCTTAAACTCGAACGTAGAGAGATGGAGATCCGAATCCGAGCAACAGACATATTCAATGAAGCTTATCGACACACTAAGCCACCTCCGCCGCCTGGATTCTGCCGGCGCCAACGTCCGCGCCGTTCGCGACGCCACAAATCGAGTCCTCGCCAACTCCGCCAAGGGAAGAACTCGGTGGAGCCGCCGGCTTTCTCAGAAACACAAGTCGGCCGTTAGACCGGGTTCATACTTTAGAAACCCGGCGGTCCGAACACGGCTCGGGAGGAAAGTGCGGGTTCTGAGCCGGCTGGTTTCGGGTTGCAGGAAGCTGCCGCTGACGAGCCTGATAGAAGAAACTACTGATTATATTGCGGCTTTGGAAATGCAAGTCAAAGTTATGGCTTTACTCAACGCCCTCCTAAACAGGGTGCCGTTTCGCCATGCATACTTGCCAACAGTTGACCAGTAGTCTTTTCATATTTCTTTTCGTTTTCTGTTTTATGTATTTATCTGTTAGTATTTTCATTTTTAGTAATGTATCCATGTTTTGTAGTCTTCTCCATTTAGCAATTAGCAAATGTTTGATTGGTTAGTTTATTGATATTGAGTTGGTTTGATGAATTGATACATGCCACTTAATAATTCCCTTATATCTAATTACAGTTTAAAGGATTTCTGGTTATAATTCAGTAAAATGCTGGATATTAATCTTTTATAAAAGTTCTAGACGGGTTCTTAAACCATCGGTTGAGGTGCGGTTTTTGGCTCCGTTCCAAACTCGGGTACTTCAGATGAAATACTCTATTCCAATTTGTGTTTCATCTTGTATTCACTACACGTCACGTGTATATGATGACATCACTAACTAACACATGGCATATAATGATTGTTTTGAAATACAAAATAGTTTACGAATTATAATAGAGGATCCAATCCGCTTTTCCTTAGATTTCAATAGAATTGTTTAATAAGTATGTAAATACTTCGAATTTTTATATCGTTAATATATTTAAACTTCATAATTTAAAATGATATAGTTTAGTTAAATACAAAATGAAACTAAATATGATGGGCTCGAAAATTGAAAAAAAAAATTACTTTCATCATCTCGAATGAACTTGCACACTTTCTATTGCGGTCCGTCCCAAGTAATTTGCATATTTTCTTAAAAATGAAATAATCTCACAAATTATAGTTCATAATACACATGTATTTACCAAATAAAGTAAAAAGATAGGTTTGAAAAGTCTACATAACTCAAAAAGTAATTTTTTCTTTCACTTGCGAGTGTAAGTTCATTTAGGACGAAGGGAGTATCATTTTTCTATAACATGGCTCGTTCAAAATTTGGCCATCAAATATTAAATTTGATATTTTTTACATACAAGCAAAGAAGAGTAACACTTGTGTGCATGTGATGTACAATAGGCTTATTATACATCACTACAATTTAACACATGGACTCCAAAAAATCACTGAAATATAATTTATAAAAAATTCGCGTCCGCGAACTGGGTCAGCGCGCGGGTCGCGTCCTTTCAAAAAAAAAATCTACTGCAAGAACAAAATAAGTCTACTCTAAACACAAAATAATTATACTGCAAGAACACGATAAGTCTTCTGAAGAACCCAATAAGTCTACTCTAAACACAAAATTACTATACTACAAGAGTCTAAACACAAAATTACTATACTCGAAGAACACAATAAGTCTACTGTAAAAACACAATAAGTCTACTCTGAACAAAAAATAATTATACTACAAGAACACGATAAGTCTACTGAAGAACACAATAAGTCTACTCTAAACACAAAATTACTATACTACAAGAACATAATAAGTCTACTGTAAGAACACAATAAGTCTACTGTAAGAAAAGAAAAAAAAAATCATGCGGGTCACGCACGACCCGCGCGTAAATTTGGATTTGATTGTATATTAAGCACTCTTGGTGTATCATATGCACCCAAGTTTTTGCCAGCAAAGAAATATAATATCTGTGTGTAGGTACAAGTCAGGATTCACTCAACATTGTACTAAAAAAGGAAAAATTAAATCTACTAAGCAGTTGGATAGTAGGGTCGTCTCAGATGGATAGACGACTGAAGTGGTCATCTTAGGCTCTCAAATATATATATGAATGTATGTGTATTACATTATACTTTTTCTGCCCTATTTTATCTTGTACATTTTCCGTTTTCGTCAGTCCCAGACAAATTTGCACACCCCTTAAAAAGAAAAGTTACTCCCTCCGTCCCGGCCCAATTTGCCTACCTTGGCGGGCACGGAGGTTAAGAAAAAGAAGATTTTGTGGAATCTTTGACTTTTTTAAAGGTGGAGATTTTGAGGGTGGAGATTGTGAGATTAAGTTGCCATTTATGGGTTGGCAAATTAGATTGGGACAAACCAAAAAGGAAAGTAGGCAAATTAGAGCGGGACGGAGGGAGTATAACACAATCTTCACCCTCAAAATATTCACCCTCAATCTCCATCCTCAATCAACCTTTGAAAGTCAACAAAATCTCAAAAATTAATTTTTCTTAATACTTATCTCAACCTCCTCTATGCAAGATAAAGTGGAACGGAGTGAGTAGTATCTAGGAAATACTTCATTTAGTTTAGGAATTAATAATAAAATAATCTCTTGAAACTAACTTTGCATTCAAGTCTAACAAAAATTAATGATTTTTTTTTTTTTAATCGAGAGATCTTATAATCAAGGGTTAATTATCAAAAAAATCACGATATTTGGTCCAATTTTCAATTACAACATGACTTTTAAAACTTATCAATATTGGTCACCAACTATAATTGTTTTTCAATTACAACATCGGCTAATTTTTTTAACACCTGTGTCGACATCACCACCATTAGATGCACATGGACAAGACCGTCATTTACCCTCAATCAATTTCACAATCCGTCATTTTCATTCTCGTTAATCGGTGATTGAAGTTATTATGTCACTTCTTCGACTCTCAATTAATGACAAGAGAATTGACGGATTGTGAAATTGATCGAGGGCAAATGAAGGTCGTGTCTAGACGCATCTAATGGTGGTGATGGAGACACAATCAAGTGTCAAAAAATTTAGCCGATGTTGTAACTGAAAAAGAATTATAGTTGGTGAACAACATTGATAAATTTTAAAAGTCATGTTGCAATTGAAAATTGGACCAAAGGTCGAGATTTTTTTTGGTAATTAACCCTTAATCAATGACAATCCTGAATTACAAGATCCTCTAATCAATGGGGAATATCAGACCCAATGTGCGAGTTTGGCCGTGGTCGCGACAAAAGCCTGCTGGTTGGTGTGTTTAGAACCGCGATAGGCATCGCGCTCGCGACAGAAGTGTGTTAGTTTGTGATTTGGCACTGTGGATGCATCCCCGCCGCGACAGGCATTGGTCGCGGTCGCGACAAATCAGCGTAGTTAAGCTATCGGTGAGCTTGACGTATCGCGGCTGCGACAGGCATGTCTCACGGCCGTGACAGTTAGACGCGGCAGTTTCTTGGGCCTCAAGTTTGAGATCGGATTTTGGGTCATTAGCTATTATATAAAGTTGTTCTCTCATTGTAATGATTGTTGGTTGAAAATAGTGAAATCCCTAGCTTGGTATCTCCCCCAGACGTAGTTACACATCGTAACAAACTGGGTAACCAAATTATTGTGTTTTTCTCGTTCTTTGTTTTCTTCGTTTTCGTGATCGCGTATGAGTTTAATTCCTAACAACTGGTACAAAGCTCCAGGTTCAAAGGAAGTATCATGATGGAAGGAAAGGCGTCGATCGAGAAGTTTGATGGTTCTAACTTCGGATTCTAGAAGATGCAGATGGAAGATTACCTATACGGTAAAGATCTGCACTTGCCTCTAAAAGAGAAGCCCGAGAAGATAGAAGCGGCGGAGTAGGCGTTATTGGACAGAAAAGTGATGAACGCGATACGTTTATCGCTGTCCAAGGAGATTGCTTATCACACGACTGCAACAAAGTCCACGAGGGAGATGCTTGCGATTTTGGAGTAGATGTCTCAGGAACTATCGACGGCGAACAAGGTACATCTAATTAGGAGATTGTTCAACCTAAGGATGTTAGAGGGTACACCGGTGCAGCAGCATCTGAATGAGTTCAACATGATAACCTCGCAGTTGAACTCAGTGGAGATTAAATTTGACGATAAACTACGAGCCTTGATTATGCTATCGTCTCTGCCAGACAGTTGGGACAGTACAGTGCAGCAATTAGCACCGCGGAAGCTAAGCTGAAGTTTGACAAGGTAAGGGATCTGATGATTAGCGAGGAGATTCGCAGGAAAGAATCAGGATCTACTTCGGGATCAGCACTGAACACCGAGAACAGAAGTAGACCGATGAGAAGACAGCAGAATCGAGGAAGGTCCAAATCCAGGGGAAGGAGCCAATCCAGGATGGATACGAGCTCAATCAAGTGTTGGAATTGTGACGAGTTCGGTCACATTAGAAATCAGTGTAAGGCACCAAAGAAGAACAAGAAAGGTCAAGCAGACAAGGGGACAACGAACGCAATTACAGAGGAAGATGATGGTGATGCGTTGGTCTTGAGCATGTCTAGTCCCATGGAGTCTTGGATGTTAGATTCTGGGGCGTCGTTTCATTTATGTGGAAATGTTGACATCATGAATAATTACGTTTCTGGCGATTTTTTATATATCTTGCAGATGATGAAGCCCTAAAAATCGGGGGAAAGGGAAGCGTACGAGTTGCGACCTCGAATAGATCCACTTTGGTGCTGAGAGAAGTCCGACACATTCCCGAACTGAAGAGGAATCTATTTTCAGTTGGGCAGTTAGATAAAGAGGGTTACGTGGTAACATTCAGCTGCAGCAATTGGAAGATTACCAAATGAGCTATGGTAGTGGCTCGAGGTAAGAAGGAATGTATGTTGTATATGACAACAAATTCCAAAGATCACATCGATCTTGCAGATGCAGCAAGTGAGGTGAATTTGTGGCACTGTCGGTTGGGCCACATGAGTGAGAAGGGGATGAAACTGTTGTGCTCGAAAGGTAGACTGTCTGGCCTGAAATCTGTGGAAGTTGGCCAATGTAAAGACTGTGTGTTTGGGAAACAAAGGCAAGTGAGTTTCTCAAGAGTCGGCAGATCCTTGAAGACTGTGAAGTTGGAGCTGGTCCATAGTGATCTATGAGGACCGACACCTGTGGCGTCCCCCGGAGGAGAACAATACTACCTGACCTCCATGGCCTTTCCCGTAAAATAAATCTAATAGGCGCCCCTACACCCAAACATAAACAACGATCATGCATGCATCATGCTTGTCTAATGTCTGGTATATGTATTGCATTTATTTTCTTTTTCCTCAAAACTCTTATATGGACATGATTTTATTATAAACACGAAATAGGAAATGGTTGAATTTCTTAAAAAATATTTTTGATATCATAAGTATTTGTTTTTTCAATTTTAGTTATAAGTATTTTTTTTTTCAATTTAGTCTCATAAGTGCTAAAATTGTCCAATTTAAAGATAATTTTCGCTGGAACACACTAAATTGACGGACAAATAGTCACATGCAACTCACATGACCCTAATATTTGAATTATCCAGCGACACTAAGTGATGTGGCATAATAGCAGAGGTAGACTTTTTTTCTATCAATTTTTTATTTAAAATAAAAATATTATCCATGTCATTATAAAAAAACAGACCGTACATATTTGGGACGAAACTTACTGTATTTGGGAAGGGCCCCCTTCTTCCGCACAAAAACCATCGCGAAGCTGCTCGCTCTCCTTGTTGCTAATAACCAAAAAATCTGGGGTTTCAAATTAGAAATTTTTTGGGATTTTTTCGTGCATTCTTCTAGGAAATTTTTGGGATTTTTTCATGCATTCTTCTAAGAAATTTGGGGATTTTGGAGTTAGGGTTTGTGGTTATTGGATGTGAAAACATGCAATTATTTTTTTATAAGTAATTAAGTTTACTATAATATTTTTTTATATTATAGGCTTTTGTCAATTGCAAATTAAAAATCAGTATGTTTTTCTCTAATGACATGGATAATATTTTTTTTTATTTTGAATTAAAATATTATAGAAAAAAAGTCCAACTCAGCTCTTTTATGTCACATCACTTACTATTGCCAGATACTCCCAAATATTAGAGTCATATGAATTGCACGTGACTATTTCCGGCCAATTTAGTATTTTCCAGCGAAAATTATCCTTATACTGGATAATTTCAACACTTACATTACTAAATTGAAAAAACAAATACTTATGGGATTAAAATCGAAAAAGCAAATACTTATGGGACCAAAAATAATTTTTGGCCCGGAAAATCAGTCGCTGAGAAGTTAAAAAGTAGCTCTATGGAAAAACTTTCGTTCCATCTAGATCGGAAGGCTTTGGGTCCACTGCCATGCACAGAGGAAAGCCGATCATGTAGTTTTCTGAGGCGGAAATAGCTCAGCTTGCGGTGCAATCTAAGTACGTTTTGATAGGAAACTTTTTTTCAGGGGACTCCCCCGTTTAAGAGTATAATTGAAAATCTTTCTGGTTTTGAATTTATTGGTTCTTTTGTATTTATAGGAGCCATTAATTTAAAACATATAATGACCAAATTGAGTAACTATGATGATTTTCAATGTACTGGTCAAACAAATTATGCATGTCCCTGGTTATCCTAAGTGTGTGTTTAAATGGACAAATCTAAACTGAATCTTCTACTGTGCCTGTCTGGGTTTCTTTCCCTATGTTGCCTTTACACTTACTTGATTAAAATTTTTTATATAAGATTGTGTCATTAATTGGAACTCCTTTGAGGATTGATGAAGTCACTACAGATAGAGCAATATCTAGTTTGGCTATGGTTTGTGTAGAGTAGGACCCTGGTTAAAGCAAGACCTAGTGAAGTTTTGAACATCTTCCGGTCGAAGTCTCCAATAGTCATTCCACGAAACCCTTCTTTGAGTTGGAAAATAGTACAAGAAATCTTTTGATCATTTGAACACGCCATATACTCAAAGATGTCCTCTAAAGTTTTCATCCATTCTTCAAGCATTTCAAGGCTCTCATGGCCATGAAAAGTTGGGTGCTTGAACTGATTGGACTGATTATTGACCCTCAATTATGTTTGCTCTTGTGTTGCAGCTGCAGTGATGGTTGCTCCTTGATGTAGAGCAGCTAGTCTAGTGAGCAATAAACGAGTATTAGGGTTAACACATTCTTAGTTGCATCTTGTGCTCCGTGAATTAGGTTACGTGCACCGACGTTTAGGTTATTGTCACGGTAATCCATTGTCCTATAAAATGAGGTAAGAGAATGATAACTTGTAATATTAACACACCAAATTTTGCTATTAAAATTTAAAATATAAATTTAGTATACTTTTTTTGCTAGAGTATAGTATTTTCCTGGATATTCAATTTACTAAAAATATTGTACTGATTTACTAAACTATAATATCACTAACATCCATATAATTTTCATTTGCACCCGCGAAATGAGGATGCATGGTTTAATATTGAGAATTAAGAATTGACATAAAACAATGTATACTTAAGTAGATTTTGCATTATAGAATACGTAGCTCAATGCGCGCGCGCACACACACACACATATATATATATATGTATGCGAATATTTAAATTTTTTGGATTTTTACTTCAAATATATATATATATAATATTACTTTTTTAAATATAAGCTAATCTAACCAACACAAATTACGGCAACCAACGATCGAAATTATATTTCCTTACACAGTTAGACGAAATATATTGTTCATCCTGATTTTTATTCTACTTTTGACTTGGACTACAGTTAATTAAACTTCATTGTTATAGTTACTCCTATAATTCTCTAATTTTGTTATTCTATAATTAAAATTAACTCTATAACTCCGACAAAAGAACAAATAAACATATACATAAAATAAATACTTTTTCACTATAAAAAACAAAAATTAAACAGACCCGTCAATATTATTCACGGGTTCTAAACTAGTAATAATATAAACTCATTAATCCCATCAACCTTTTAATCATCATCTATCATTTCTCACCATAAAACAATATAAGACGTCGACTAATGCCACCACAAATATCTTAAAGTACACCACATTTTTATGGGACAAAAATACCCTTGAACTAAATGACTAAGCTAGCCTTTTTAATTAATAAACTGACTAAAGATACCATAAAATATTCTAAGTATACCACATGTAATACCCGTGCCTCTCACAACTCACTGACCAATATAATTTTTGCATTTCATGCATTCCATATTTTTATGTGCTATTTGAGTAATAGTTTTATAGTAATTAATTTATTACATTTATTGTGTTATTTTATATTTTGCGACTAATATGGAGATGTTTACCTTAGTAGTCAAGAACCCCCTAGTCTAAAATATTGAGACATGCTACAAAATTTAAGACTGTGCGTGACAAATTTAAAATATGGAACATTAGGAAGTACGTGGAAGTGTTAATTATGTAAAGGAATTTTATTGTCGGAACAACAACAACGATAATAATAAAATAATAGTTAAGGAATAAATTCTATTGGCTAAACTAATGGCGGTGGGAAAGTTATTATATAAAGCTAATCTCTTATCCTTTCATTTGGGAAAAAAGGAAAAAAACGCATAATAAGGGTAGTAGGTTGCTGATGCTGGGTTCGTGAGGATAGAGGAAGACGAGAATACGGTGAGCATGATTATTTCCCTGAATTCAATCAATTAATTGTTATGAGTAGCATCACATACTACTGCCACAAAAATAAGCAAGTTGATGGTGGGATAGTAACAAATTTGAGACTAGTATTAAAGTAATGATTGCTTTCTATTTGAATTACATATGAATGTAATTGTTAAACTCATTTCTTGTTTGAATTAAATTAGTATTATATATAATTGTAGGTTACTTGAATACGGGGAACAAATTGAATTATTTGTTAATCTGCCCAGATTTTTAATGTTCAATAGTTAGCCGATTTTAACCAATTTATGAGCTGAATTAGGAAAAGTGTAAAACATGAAAGTTGTAGCCTTATGTGTTAGCTTTATAACCCAACTTGAATCATATAAATATCAATTTTGTAGAAATAGTTAGAGCCTTATTACTAAAATGCGACGAAACTGGAAATTTCGAATTAAAAGTACTTAATAACCTGGAATTTGATAAATTGTGTATTAATTCGATTTAAAATTGTCGTAGATTGATTACCATTGTGGAATAGGAAATTTCAAAAGCTACTCCGGAGGAGAGGTAAGTAGAAATCCATCTCCAACTACAATGCTTGAACATAGTATTTTGTTTGTTATTTGTGATAATTGATTGTTATATGTGTTGTTGCATACCTTTGTATAAAGTGTTTTATTCCGTTGCTAGAAACAAACTGATGTGCATCAATCATGAGCATTGGCATCTACAAGAATTACACGTATACATATAAGAAGTCAAAATAGCATAATTTCATAAGTTGATAATGTTTTGGGGTTGGTCACCACTGACACATTCAGAGTTATATATTGTATATGGTGTCTCTCGGGATGCTTCCGGTGACAGGCGTGCACGCGGAAGAGGTTCCCACTTCAGCACCTTTGTGATGAGGGGTACGGGAAGAGGTAGACTTCCTGGTGGACTGCAGGGGGCAGGCAGGAGGCGGACCCCTGGTAGTCTCGGAAGGATAGCCGCTTGGTCGTACCAACCATCACTAGTATCTCGGGTGGACTATAAGGGGGGAGGAGGGACCCTTGGTAGTCACGAGTGTGGCCAATGAGTGTTATTTTTGGGAGGTTTGTGACAGTGATGAGAGCCAATTCCCACCAAATATGATTTCTTTTGAGAAAGAATTGAAAGAAATGGTTTTGTGAAATGCATCTCATCATTTACGCATTGGCATGCATGATTTCTGCTTACTGAGTTTTAGCTCACGTAGTTCTTGCATTGTAGGTGAGTTTGACTACGCATGAGCTCATGGACTGATCTGGCATGCTGTTGGAGCTGATGCAAGTTTTGAAGCCTCGTGTATATGAATGACGACCTGTGGGGCTAAACCTTGGACTCGCTATGTTTTTGCTAGTGTTTTAATAATCTTTTCGGACACGTTCAAACTAAGGAACTTTAATATGTATATTTCTGTAAATATGGTGTTGAATGGAGCGTGACACCTTTGTGCTCGATCTGTATCTATGTAAATATATGTAGGTGAGATTTTGGTCTTGAAGGAGTATTCTAAATTGTTAATTTTGGAGGAAAAAAAAATATACAGGTTTTGTAAGGCTAAAAAAAAAATTAATATAAAATAAGTTTTTACGAGGGTGGGTGTGACACCACATTATTTTAAATATTATTATTAGAGTATAACAACTAGATTTTTCTTTTCATGTCGTCATCTTCCCTCACTCTCACTGTGTCACCCACATTAACCCTATTGTTTTGTGTGTTTTCTTGCATTTCTATCTTTAGTACAGGATTTTCCCGGAAGCTACAAAGTGACGGCAGCGTAAGGTTCATATGCTTCCACTCATTGGAGACGAACAATTTACTAAAGATGAAACCTGGTGGAGTTGAATTATTAGGTGGCATCATGGGAGACGAGCTGAGAGACATTGAGATCTATTCCAACGAGATAGACTTCAGAGAGGGAATAGTTGAGCTCGTTGACGCATAGGATGCAACTATTCAGGCCGGTGCGCGAAGAAACACGCTTTCCTGGCGCAACCAATCTCATCCTTAAAAATGCGAGTCCTATATTAGGCTGGATGCAGCCAAGCTCCAAACACACGAGCATACTCACAACCATCACCCTTTGCACAACTATCCTTCTTGAATTCGGGTCCAGGGACACAAGTGTAACTATACTTCTCCGGATCATGCCGCCTTGCGTTCCCACCGGAGTGGACAAAATGTCACTCTATCCAATAATTAGTGTAAGCCCTCGAGCAAGGCTTCATACATCCTGAACTCATTACTGCCATAAATCCTATTTTTTATATCGGGTAAAGGAACATCACCTCTTTTATTCGTCCCTCTTATTGAAGTTAATAAAAAAAAAAAAAAAACTAGTCAAAGTACAATGATCAAGGATCAGAATAAAATGGATAAATCTAAAGAGTGCAGCAAAAAAAGCAAAGATAATATACTTATATAGCTCTATCATTCCATCAATAACTCTTTACAAGTGAACTTCTTGTGCCAGTCCCCCTTTCATCTACTGCATTGCAGCTGGCCTCTCCCTATGTCTTGTGAACTAACCCTCTAGGGCCTCTTGAATTGCGAGGCTGCATTTATTGTTCGGAATTTTTTTAGAAAAATCATATTGATGTCGCAAATCTTGTTCAGGAGTTGCACGTGAACTGGACTATTTGGCTCCTCTTTAGTTGTGTTTATGTTTCTTTTGCTTTCCTTTAATCTTTTCGTTTGACTTATTTTATCTTGTTTTACTATAATTGATCTATTTATTATTAACAATAATAAATTAATAGTACTTTATGTTGGGCCCTGACTGGGCCGGCATCTCCACATTGATATGATATTGTCCACTTTGGGTCAAGTCCGCACGGTTTTGTTAATTATTGGGCTAACTCCAAAAGGTTTCATATCCGATGTGGGAACATTGTTTGATTATCCCAACAATCCTCCCCTTCAAACAAAGGACCATCGAACCTCCCCTTAAACGGCATTCACCATCTTCCTATGCACATGTCTTACATGGAGTCCATGGTTTGGACAATCCAGTCAACTAGTCATCTCCAATGCATTTGGAGCGCATGCCTTACATGGAGTCCATGATTTACCGATGCTGGAGAGTCTGCCCTATCCAAGTGGAGTCGTACTTGGTGTAGGGTCGTCTTGTCGTCTTCTTGAGGCTCCACCGCTGCTTGTTTTGGCTCCGATGGTCTCCACCACATCGGTTCAGTCTAGACCATGATTCTGATACCACTTGTTAGGCCTTGACTAGGCCCGCATCTCCACATTGGTATGATATTGTCCGCTCTGGGCCAAGCCCGCACGGTCTTTTTCTTGGGCTAACTCCCAAAATGCCTCATACCAATGGAGATACTTCAGTCCTATTAAACTCATGATCTTCCCATGTATATCCGATGTGGGACATTGTTTGATTATCCCAACGCTTTAAGGGTAAAATGGGAACTAATGATGGTGTCTTAAGAAAATAGAAGTAATTATATAACTTATATGTGGTATACTTAGAGATATTTGTGATGACATTAGCTGCCGCCATAATATGAATTACCAACCTATACAAATAATGCATTTTGGATCAACACAATTATAAACATCTTATTTTAGTTCATCCCAATATAGATATACATTTTAGATGGACACGTCCTCATCTGAATACGTACATCCTTATCGTAAGACTAAAAAAACATCCCCTCGCAAAGGGATGAGATCTTCTATTCCAAATTGTATTACATCTTAGTATTCCAGAGCATGCACTACATACATGTGTATAAGATGACATCATAAATATACACATAGCAGTTAGTGGAGGATAACAATTAGTCGAAGTTATAAAATACAAGATGGAACATAAATTGAAATAGAAGATCCAAGATGAGGATTTGAAAAAGGTATTAATATTTATATATAAATGTATTTTACATGTTTTGAGTAAAGATATGATGATGAAAATGTATTATTTAAAGGTATCACTTATCATTATAGAGAATGTATTAATTAAAGCCATAAGGGCCCGTTTACTTCATAGAATAAGCCTGAGTAAGGACAAATTATTCAGGATAATCCAATGTTTACGTGGTTGGATCATAAAAGTCAACTTATCTCGGATACTTAGGATAACACATAATTCGAGGCAAAATACCCCCATAGAAATCTCACATCTAGAGGTGGGTTTATTTGTCCCGAATCAAGGATAAACTTTCGTCCTCTTCCTATACGTCTTTACTTCCTAATTTTACTGTTGTTAACTTTGCCCCATTATATTCCAAGCTTGAAAACAATTCTTTTGATGCCTTATTTCTTTCCACTACATTCGACATTAGCAACAAATGAATTTTTATTTTAGTTTCGCACTGTATGATGATGAAGAAGATCATGATCACTGAGTTTATTCATTTTTTCTTCTCCTCTCACCAAGTCATCATATTTTTCTTCTTCGTTTCCCGTACATTTTAGGATACACATTAAATAATGAAAGAGTTAAGGTTTAGGTCTGCATTGAACTATTCTTCGTTGAAGATTTATGTGGTTTACAGAGGCTCAGTATAAGGTGTCCAATATTTTTATGTAATTTAGAAATCCCTAATATTTTCTAATAACCTTCCAAGAAACCAACAAGTCAAGGTAAAAACAAGAAAATGATAGTCATCTATAAAAAGTTCAACATAATCATCCCTAGTAAACATTAGATATGATCCATATTTTTCCGATCCCCTATTTTAATACACCCTAATTTATAAACCACAACTCAAAATAAACGAACCATAAATATATCACTTACTTTACATCGAATAAGTAATACAATCTAACTACATCTAACATCGTCCTAACTACATCTAACATCGTGCAACTGGTGCACACTAAAATTTGTCAGAATCCTAACCCCTAACAACGACGAACTAACTGATCTAAATTAGCGGAAATCTATCTGGATTGCCACTTCAGAGTTCAGAGAGATGGTGTTATTTGCGAAAACTTGCGCAGAAACGCAAGTGCGTTCTGGAAATATGGAAAAATCTTTACCTGTGATTGCGACAGATTTTTCCACTTTTGAGCTGCGAGTTAACCCAGAAACCCCAACAAAAATTATCATATCCACACTCCAAAATAAAGAAAAAAATAATTAATTATATCCACACGGCAAATTCACACAATTATCGTTTTTCAAACAAACAAATTTCACGCAATTTGCTCTGATAGATTGTGCGAAAAACTTAATCGAGAGTGGCTAGAAGGACCAACTTTTGGTGGCGTTATTACCATTTCTTGGTTGCTATCAGTCAGCTGCATGAGTATTAATCGCGAAGTAGAAGAAGGATTATTAGTAGGGATTGTGGGGAAGTTGAATTCGGAATTCGGGAGAAGTGGGGCTTATAATTGTAGAGGAGGAGAAAGATGGCTATGGGTTTGGTGTTCATTGCTCATGGTCAGCCCTCCGCCGGTCTATTCACCCAAGCTCATGCTACGTCGTCGTCTTGTTTCAGACAACGCCCACGACGATGGTTGAATCCCCATTTCACCCCTCCGAGGTACTTCTGCTTCACTTTTCTCTGTTCTGTTTTCCAGTGATTGTAAGTACTGACTTGTTTTATGTACAGCTGAACTTGGACAATTAGTGTAGTTCCTATGATTAGTTCGTTTTTTAACTTCGTTTCACGAAGATAACAAACAAGGTTTAACATATTTTCAGATTTGATAAAATCTAAAGCTCCATTGAGAAGTAAAAAATCATCAAGACGAATGTAAATATCAAACTACTGAAGTTGGGCTCAATTAATAATGGAACAAGCTCAGACATAATATTGGTAGTTCGATAACGTTTCAAACAATCCCGAACAGTAATATGTCCAGCTAAGTTCGACTCATTTAAAGCCCTACTTATGATGTTGATGACGATGCAGCTTTAGTTTTTCCTTTTTGATTGCTGAAACTGGAATCTGGGTTAAAAATTCGAGAAACTTGAAATATTTTGGCTGTTATTTGTTCCGGAATGCACACAAAATATTTTAGCAAGTATAACCCTGAATGAAATTTGTTCGTTGTGATTTAAATTGGTTATTTTGGTTCATCACTATAATGTATCAACAAAAGTTCATATCATGTTCTATATGAAGTAGTCAGAATCTGGAGGAAATGCATGGAGGAGAAGAAACTGTAACGTGGCTCTGTCAGAGCTTCATCTTGGTGCTTAAACTGTTCTGATTGAAAATCCAATCCAGATTATATGTATATACTTTCTAAACATAGAACTTCAGATGAGAGTCCTCTTATATTTACACACCTGCTACTTTTTGGATTCGAGTTAATAGTGGTATTAGTTGTGACTTATGAAGTAATAAGTTAATAAAGAAAAAAGTTTCGTCACGGGAAATGGATCGTTTTACCTGAGGACATCTGAAAAGCTAATAATGGTGGGGTCACCAACCCAGCCCAGGCTGCCTTCAATCGTTATCTATTGCGAGGGAGAGATCAAAAGAACCTACATTCTTTTTTTTTTTTTTTTAAATCATAACAAATGACTATTTTTTAATTGATACATCAATCTATTTTAATTTTATAATGTATCTTACATCCAACGCAAATTGAACTTATTTATTTAAGAAAGCTTCAACTAATATTAGATCCCTTGTTTGTCTTTAATCTACAAAATGTTAAGTCAAAATGTTAAAAATAACATAAAATGATTCAGAACATTACAAAAGAAAAAAAAAGAGAATTTTTCGGCCGCCTAGGCACCAGTCAGCCACCCGACTAGCGGCAGACGATTTCTACAGCACATTAATAAAGTGGTCTAGCTCTGCAACTACTTCCTAATATCTTTTGGAAGGATAAGCCTAGAGATGATTTTTTAATTGTTGCACTTGTTAATGCTAAAGAATTTTTCTATTTGACAAGAGAAGTTGCGCACATAGTAGTTGGCATAATTGGTTTTTCCACGTGGCAACTGTTTGAATTTTTGGTTTAAATTTGCAAGAAATGTGTGTGTTCTTTGAACTTATCTTACTGTGATCAAGACTACTTGCTAAGTGACTTAATTTCTGATTTATGTTTCTTTGAAGAGCTTGGCTGTTTTCTTCACATAACTTCTAAGTAACTTTTGATCTAATGCTAGTGGAACCAGATCTAGTTTGGGTAATTATTAACTAGCAATGATCAAATTCTTGGGCAAAGGAGAAGTGAGACCACATAGAAACCAAACTTCTGTTCTTAGACTCGGGATAGCGGATGGAAAAGGGACATCAGAAATATCTATTTTGCGTTTGATAATGTTTTTCTACTACTGATTGGTCAGATCCAGGGTTGTCTATTGAAATATATGTTTAGTATATATGTATTGTTCACGTATCTTTTACTTGCTTGCAGGCTTGACACTTTTAGTTTAAGGTGTTCATTTACCAACACTGATGTCTGCAATTCTGTTGCTGCTGATGAAGTCTATGAGGGTACCACACCGCTTGATACTAGTTGTTCAGTTCCAGTTGTTCATATCAGATCTGATTTCGTGGAGACAGAACGACTGAATTTACTTGGTGGCACTGATGCAGACGCTATCTTGACAGCATTGCCTGTAAGTTTTGTGTCATCTACCGTACGTCTATTTGTCATAATTGTCATCCAAAATATATATATATATATATATATATATATATATATATATATATATATATATATATCTTTGTCATATTGTCATAATTGCTTTTTTACCTTCTCACTGGGATGATATAGGTCTTATCGGAGGAGGAGCAAAATACAATTGCTGCAACTCCTGCTCATCCAGCTGGACTCTATGGTTAGTTTACTTTACAGAAAAATAAAGTAACATGTTTTTCAATGAAATGATGCCATAATTATGAAGTTGAACGTGTATATCCAAGTGAAAAATCTTTTATAATTGTATTCCATCTACTGGAGCTTTGAAGTGGTACATATTGTTGGACATTCACACTGTGTATTTTAAGGCTTTCCCAAGAATTACTCAATCATGGTGATGATGTTGGCGTTGACTCCTGAATTGAACTGAAACACCGTCATTTTTCTGATATTGGTAATTATTTTCTCAGCATCAGAACTTACACAATTCCAATGCTATCATCATTTGTTTAAGAAGGAACCACAAGGAAAAGACATTAATACTCATTGATTCATGTGACATATGTTGCTAAAATTCCTGAACGTTCAACTATCCAGTTGGCTTCCTTACAGTGAAAATTAACTTTATCATGCTGCATATTATTTTACTATCTGTGTCAACCCTTCTTCTAATCAAATTTAAATGTATAATTAGCTTTATATGCTAGCTGCTTGGCTGGAAATTTGGTTGAACAGCTTTGGAATTTCACATGGCCTGCTGCCATCGCATTAATTCATCCAAGTCTTCTTCCTGTGGCTGTCATGGGCTTCTTTGCAAAGGTATCTATCCATATAACTTAGATTTTATAATAAGAAGGCAAGAGGAATTGACAATTGAACCATACGCATCTCACAGCTTGCTGTAATAGTTGGAGGCCCTTTGGTAGGGAAACTTATGGACTATTTCCCAAGAGTACCAGCATATAACTGTTTGACTGTTACCCAGGTATTTTTGCTGGGACTGTAATAAATATTCTGTTATGAACCTTTTGATCAAAAGTTATATTCTCATTATCATTTATCCCAGGTAGCTGCTCAATTGTTGTCTGTAGGAATGGTAATTCATGCCCATACCGCACACCCCAATTCTGCGTCTTCTATAATTGTCCAACCTTGGTTTGTTGTGCTTGTAATAGCTCTGGCTGTTGAAAGGCTCTCTGGATTGGCTCTGGGGATTGCC
Organism: Ajuga chamaepitys; assembly: GCA_958295605.1. Classification (NCBI taxonomy): domain Eukaryota; kingdom Viridiplantae; phylum Streptophyta; class Magnoliopsida; order Lamiales; family Lamiaceae; genus Ajuga; species Ajuga chamaepitys. The sequence goes on along the minus strand of OY282499.1, from coordinate 63,808,458 downwards.
ATGGAACGTGATTGGGTCGTGCTGGTAGTTTCTTAGAAGTACTTTTTTTCTTTGATCTCTGGATTGGAAACCTCTTGTAGTATTTGTGCCTAATTATACTCTGTATTGTTATTTCAGTTAGCAGGATCAAAAAGACCAATTGCTCTTGCTCAGGCAAATGCAATTCTTAGTAGAATTGATCTCCTTTGTGAGGTGATTTCATATTCGATTGCTTCTGAAGCCTATGTTTACAATTTGTATTTATGCATGTCCGATAAAATGCACATTGATACAACATTGATATTGGTGCTTATTACTTCATGTTCTTGTACACTTGCAGATAGCAGGAGCATCATTATTTGGCATTTTCTTATCTAAATATGAGCCAGTGATGTGTTTAAAACTGGCCGGTGGCTTGATGATGTTGTCGCTGCCTGTTGTGGTAGTATCAACCATTGCTGTTTCAGGGTGCTTGCTTGATTTGGAGATTTGACAATTTCCTGATATTTATTGCTCTATGACAGGTTGTTTTGACATGGCTAACAAACAAGCTTTCAGCTGGAGTCCTGGGCCACGCAAAATGTCCGCAAACTGGTGGTGGATGTTCTACTAGGATCATCCCAGATACTGAAAATATTTGTAATTTCACTGGTTTTTAAATATCAATTGAGGATTTTCCTTCTTGATGTATGCACTGATTTTGGCCTTTCATTTACACAGTGAAAGCAAGTATAGAAGCTATAAAGCATGGATTTTTTGAATACATACAGCAGCCTGTTCTGCCAGCAAGCCTTGCCTATGTGTTGCTCTATTTCAATGTTGCTCTTGCTCCTGGTGGTCTGATGACTGCTTTCTTAACACAACATGGTATTGTCTTGGCTCTACTGGTTTCTTCAGTGTCTTTTGTTGGGAATGAATTTAGAAAAAGGTATTAATGCATGCCATTTCAGAAAATACGAAAAGAAAATATTCCAGATAGTTAAAAAAATGAATTTCGTAATTGTTACTCCCTCCGTCCGACACAGATTAAGAAATGATAGTTGATTAGTTAAAGCAGTAAATTATAGTCCTATTTTTTTATTTTCCCTACATCTTATTTATTATTGAAATATATTTGGTTTATATGGAGAATATAAAAGACACATTAATTAAGGACAAACATGGAAATGAGAAATTAATGATATGCTTAATATAGTAGTTGGCCTATCTTTGTGGGACGGAGGGAGTATTTCCATTATGTCTGATTTGGATTGCTCTGATGTTCCCTTTCCCTTTTGCACAATTAGTTCCTCTTTCATCTGCCGGGCCATCTGTTTACCCAAATTTTCTATTGGTGTGGAACTTTGGTTTGTATGGACGGTGAATGTTATTTTCATGTTGGAAAGGGTATTAGAACATGATCTGACAGAGATGTAGAGGAACATATGATTCCAATAACCAGAATGATTGAAATAGCAATGAAGTAGGTACACTTGTTTACCACTCGAGACCGAATTAACTAAGCAGGAACCACTTGCAAAATTTATCTGTTGGTGTAGTAGTTTTCTTTTTGCATTATATGGTCATTATGATTGATGGTGATTCAAACCAAAAAAAGAAGGAGAACAGAGAGAGAGCTATTATGTTCTAATGACAACAAATGATGTTGAATGCTAAATGCCAGTAGAAAAGCAAAATCTGTTGCTGTCAAAAGAATGAAATGCTGTTTGTGATGAATGTTTAGTCTAATAAGATAATGAAGCTAGCCAAATTGCAAGTTTATGCTCTGATCTCCCCATCTCGTTGTACTGATTCTTTCCTCCAAAAAAATATTAAATCTACAGTTTGAGCTAAAACTATTTTTCCTGTACTAGCGTAATTCAATTCTTTGCATTTTTGTGGTCGATAATGCTTCAGGTCTAAATCCTTCAATTATTGGAGGCTTCAGTGGATTGTGTGCATTTATGGGTGTCACGGCGACATTTTTGTCCGCAAAAATGGTCAACCGACTTGGAATTCTGAAGGTTTATTTCTTGAAGTAGTTCTTTTCTTTGTTTAAGTTGAGGTTTTCTATTATTTTTGTTAATCTGTGGACATTGTGTTGATATATCTCGTATGTCAGGCTGGAGCAGCTGGCCTTATCTTTCAGGCATCACTTCTTACCATCGCAGTTGCCGTGTATTGGAGCGTTACTCTATCCCAGATGACTCCACTTGTATTGTTTTTGTGTTTGATTGTAAGTTAATTCATGTTTCATCTATTTACCTGAAAATGCACATGAAAATATGGATGCACCTACATTTGGATGTTTTGAAATTTATGAGTTTCTAGCCACGTCTCATTATTTCATCCTTTTGATTTGCTTTTGCATACCCTTAATTTAAGATTACAATTTTCTTCTATCCTAAAAGAAATCAGAACCCATACAATATGATATTCCATCTTGGGTGAATGGAACTATGAATTTAAATTAACAATACTATTTATTGCTTATTTATCAAACAAAATTTCTAGGAACGTGGAGTTCATAGTCCATGTCTTTTTAATTAGATATAGTCATCGAACCTATTGTCTCATCTACAAAAAGAAACATACACGGAAAGTTCATGATGGATATTACTGTAGTTCAGTCACTTTAACAATTGAAGTGGGCCTACCCATCTGTTTGCTACAATAGATTTAGTAGTACCATTAGGAACTATTCCTTAATCAACGCAATGTCAATTGCAAAAGAAATCTTTTAAACATGCATCATGGCCTCACCACATGTTATAGAAAATGGCTGTTGATAGTACACATTGGAGTAATTAATATGCATAATCTATGTAATCTCCCTTTCTTGCAATAATCTTTCCTTATTATCAGCATACAAAACGTAATTGGATATGAGAGTTAGGGGTAAGCATCCACACCTCTGACAATCTGCATTGAACAATTGCTTCATTGAGGGAACTAATATGGTTTCCAGTTTAAGTTTAATTGGAAAATTCATGTGAAGAACAGATATGTTTCCTGAAGACTATTCGACTTTTCGTAAGATCTCTTCTAAACAAAAACCCAAGAGCTACTAGGGGCATGTTCCTTGTGTTAGCATGTAATATATGGCAATAGTTCATCACCAACAAGATTCTTTGCTATCACTTCACCATTGCCGCGTATGTAAACATGTTCTTAATCTTCAAATACCAGTCTCTATTTGCATGCACTGCATGCAATATCTAGTGGTTGTGCGAATCAAGTTTTAACGGGACCTTGTTTTTTTGTAAGATTCACATTCAAATACATTTCTTCTTGACAGGTGTTGTCCAGATTGGGGCACATGTCATATGATGTTGTGGCGGCACAGATTTTGCAGACTGGAATCCCTGCATCTAAAGCAAACCTTATTGGGGCAACAGAGGTTTCATTTGCCAGTCTGGCAGAATCAATAATGCTAGGGGTTGCGATAATTGCTAATGATGTTTCACATTTTGGCTTTCTGGTGATGCTTTCTCTTCTGTCAGTAGTTGGAGCAGCTTGTTTATACTGTAGATGGCTAAAGAGACCAACTGACATTCAGAGGAGTCTCTTTTCTTTTTGAGCTGCAGTCTTCATAATGTAAGTAGTGATTTTTATGTTTTAGTAATTTGTGCTTCGAATGATTGTTATCAAGCCCATATGAGCTTTAGGGGAGTACGTTGGTAAACTTCGCAGAAAATTTGGTTTTATATGCTCCACATATTTGTTTTACTTCTCCATAGGATATAGCTGCAACCTATCTTGGTAACTCTCTTATATTCCGGAGCGTAAATCTTAAGATAAAACTTTGATGATGTGTAAAAAGGTCACATTTCTGCAATGGGAAACAGAACACAAACTACAGTGAGGAAATTAAGATTTAAGACGTGCTAAAAAAGGAAACAGTAATGCTTAAGCATCTATATCTGTTTTCAAAAACTCTAGTGAGAGCTAAGAGGCGAGCATGATCTGAGATTTATTTGACTAAGCAATACGGGTGTCTTATCTATATTCCTGATATATTGAAATTTACATTAGATGGAGCTGAAACACTATTGTAATTCATAGTAATAGGTGTACGTACGCCTGAATAATGTTATACTAATCCATTATTTTGCTCTTGTACCACAGTCCACAGTGACAAAGCTAACCGCTTCTGTAAACTGAGGGAAACAAGGACTTCACACTTGAAGGGATACATCTGTAGCAGTAAGAAGATAGAATCAAGTAGCGTTGACACGTAGACAACAATGTCACTTAGAGTAGTCTCTTTCTTTAGGTAGGCTGAATATACATCCAAACAGTTGGCAGAGAAGTGATTGCATTATGTAATTTTCATCGCTACATATTCTGTTAGTGCATTTTCACACCAACTGTTTCAAATTCAACCATGCCAGTGGGGTTACGCTCCAGGTAAACAGGGCAGTATTCATCAGGTTTGGGCAATACTCAATTTAATACACCATATTCATTTATTTGGTTGGTAAATTTAATATCTAAGGAAGCCTGATGATTTAATGCAGAAATGATTATGGTTAAATGGGTGGCAGTATGATATTTGCAATAATTGTTACATGTTAGATGTCAGCATTCAAGTTTTGAATAATTGATTGAGGGGGTGCAAAGTGGTCACTGTTTAAAGGTTTCTATTTGTGAATGAAGTAGTACAGAGTAACAGGGCATTGTGAATTGGCAAAACTGAGCAGATATAAAGGATGAACAGGTTTTGTGGCCCATGATGGAACAATTCATAAATCTTTTTATATGCTTCATTCAAGTTTTAATTATTGCCACAGTTTTTGGATGGGACCCTCTTACACGAGGTTGTTAAAATCTTTATTAGGGTTAACCGAATTTCTTCCACGTTGAAGGACACTTCTTTTTCAGTGACGCTGCCACAATGTTTGCACATGCATATATGTATATGCTACCTCGTTTTTTTAGATGTTATTTTAGCTTTTGTAATTTGTTTGCAAATAGTTGTTTTTTAACTTTTTAATATTGTTTTAATACTACCCTTATAATTGTTCTTAGAAAATTTCTAATTATCTGACCACGCATATCTATATAATGTAGTTGAGGGTTTATTTGTCCATTTTTCGTACCAATAATTATTTTATTCAAATGTAAAAAGATATCTAATTCGTTGTCCACTCCTGCATAACTGTAGCGATGATAATATATTTTTATGGCAATTTTAGTTTGAGTTGTCAAGTCAAAATTTGCTACTAAAAAAGTTGGTGCGGGTGTAGGATTTATAACTGATTTTGTAATACTTAAATTCATTATGATTTTATGGTATTTACGTGTTGGTTTCTTAAATCGTATTTCTAAAAAAATTAACAATATTATTATGATTATAAAGAAAGAAAAAAAATAAAAAATTCTACATATACATATATCAAATTATATTAATTGGTTTTTTTTCTTTTTAAGTGAAAAAAAATTGTTCAGAAACCAGACCAACAATGGGTGATTCTTGGTCGGGGAATTTTTTTTCAGACAGAAACATCTACTTATTATCTAGTTAGATATTACCTAGTCGTAACAATTCACCATTAATTTGTTGGGTAATAAAGATTGATTGAACTCCACTACTAAAAAAATAGTAAATTGTCCTAGTATCCGACTGCGTAGACAAGAATTAGCGATGTTGGTCTTGCTTGTTCTAATAAACTTACAATTTACTCGTTTCGATTGAAGATTTGTCTATATCTATTATATGCTCCCTAACTACCAACATAATTACATAATGTATGTCTAAGAAGACACAGCATTTAAGTAAAGTATACAGATTTATTTAATAACAAAATCATATTTACATTCATAACATGATCTTATTTGCCTTACTAAAATAAATTCTATAAATTACAGTACACTGTGTGATGGGATTCTTGAAAGTTTGTGATATTCCGGTTCCCTTTAATGTGTTTTACCTTTATACGGAAGAAATATCTAGAGAATCCATCAGATTTCCTTTATCAAAAAACATAGATCTTATTCGGTTATTCCTTTATTAGATGTTAAATTTTATAAAGTTTACTATTTCCTCCGTTAGATAAGTGTCACTTTAGAGTTTCAGGTGCAATTTAAAAAATTTCGAAATAGATAACAACACCCCTCCATTTCTCCATCATTTTTTTTTTTACCATAAATTTCTCCATACCTTATTTATTTAATATTATAAAGATTTGTATGGAAATTTCCTTAAATTTAGTTAAGAATAATATTAAAAGTAACATGCAAAAAATGTTTCTCTATATGACACTTATTTATAAATGAAGGGAGTAATAAATAATAAATAGATTTAGTTTTGTAAGTTTTTATTTAAGTTACCAGGCCTATAATAGGGTTCGGCCCACAGTGGCCCATATGTACTCTAAATACCCTAATTAGGAATAATGAAATTACCATTTCATATCAAATCTCAACGTTAGCTTTTCTTAGATTGCGTTGATGGAATAATTTATAGTTTTAAATTAGGCAAAAACTTGAGTGCATATGATGTATAATAGTGCTTAATGTACATCTGGGTCCAAAATAATGCGCGGGTCGCGCGTGACCCGCATCATTTTTTTTTATTTTTTTTTGTGTTTTACAGTACTTATTATATTCTTACAGTAGACTTATTATGTTCTTGTAGTATAGTAATTTTGTGTTCAGAGTAGACTTATTATTCTTACAGTAGACTTATCGTGTTCTTGCAGTATAATTATTTTGTGTTTAGAGTAGATTTATTTTGTTCTTACAGTAGACTTATTTTATTCTGTCAGTAGATTTTTTTTAAAAAAAATGGCGCGACCCGCGCGTGGACCTGGTTCTCTGACGCGATTTTTCTATAAACCATATCTCAGCGATTTTTTAGAGTCCATGTGTTAAATTGTAGTAATGTACAATAAGCATATTGTACATCACATGTACACAAGTGTTACTCTTTAAATTATTGATGTTGTTTGAATATCATGAATTCGGAAATTCACGTTTTCATTTGAGCTATTTTTAGAGAATTTGAGTGGATTTCAATCCCCGCTATTTTTAGTGTATTTAAAATTCATTGATTTTAAAATTAAATCCATTTATTTTAATTCCTTCCTTCCAAACCACCTAAGTGAATTTTACATCACTATAAAAATCATATGTCAATTGTCGACCATATAAGGAATGTTTGTGTCGAATGTAAGTGGTCCTAGCCCATCCGAATGGGACACATTTATATAGGTACAACCATTTGAATACTCTAAAGTGATATTTGTATAGAGATGAAGTGAGTTAGAATGTGCAACGTAGATGTCAAATCAATTTGTATAATAGTAGTGAATAATGATTGAAAAATTCTTGAAATTAACATGTACGATAGTAGTGAGTAATATTAAAAAGTTGAATTAATAGATTCACGTTAAAAGTAATATATGTAATGATTGATTAATTGATGATCATTAAAACAAGTTTTGAGATTCGAGTAAAATTTAAATAGGGATGGATGGTTCGGTCCCCATCTATATCCGATAAACATACTTTGACTAGGTTCATTCCTATTCAAATGCGCCTAGCCGTCTCCAAACATCCCCAACTCTTGGTTTGGTTTGGCTCCAAAAATATTTTCTAGATCCGAATCTAAATATTATATGTATATTTATATGTATATATATTACTTTCGCCCCCGAATATATTCGTGTATTGCAGATTTTTTATTCACTTTATTCTTTTAATAACGAATAAACCATGACATTTGAATGTAATTAACTTTTAGTATGAGGAGATAAAAAATGAACTATATTTAGAATAAGTTTTAATATACTGGTCTCACTAAGTTTAGCCTAATTAAACCCATCATATTTTGTTGATCCGGTGGAATGGGCCGAAACGAATCGGGCTTCCCAAAATATATATAATATTTCTTTCATTTATGAATAAGTGTCGTTTTATGAAAAAATATTTTTTCATAAAAGAATGTCATTTTAGTAATTTTTGTTGGTGAAATCTTCCAATCTTGTCTTTAGTTAAATCTAAGAAACTTTTCATATAAATCTTATAACATTATTAAATAAATAAGTCATGCAAAAAAGATGGAGAATGTTATGATAATAAAAAGTTAATGACAAAAAAATGAAAAGGTATTATCGCCCGTTTCATAATCCCTTAAATTTCAAAAAAGAAAAATCTAAAATGTCATTTATTTATAAACGGGGATACATTATTTAAAATTACAGTGGAGTGACAAAATGCTAGTATGCTTAAGTTTGGGGGTATGGTGGGGAAGGAGGAAGACAGAGACAGAGACGTGAAGTGCACGCGATAAACCCGGGGGACCTTTGACTCACTGTCCTTTTTCATCTGATTCTTCATTTACCAGAAGCAAGAAAAGGAATAAATAATAAATTACAACACTATAGTTGTTTGTTATGAAAATGCAAGTTTGAACCAATTACAATGCATAAATTATTTTATGTTTCGTTGAATTTTGTTCTTTCCGTTTTAAGATAAAATATTAATATTTTTAAACTCTCTAAAAAATAAAATAGCTGTCAATTTTTTCTTCCCTATCATAATTAACATGTAATGTCCTAATCTACAACCTAAGCTAAACTTTTATTGGAGATGTTTGAGTTGGTTTGTGCATTGTGCTTAGGGATGTTAAACGGGTCAGTTCTAAAGGTTTCGAGCTAGCTTTAGCGATTTTTGGATTATAAGGCCTCAGGTTTATCGATTCATTTCTATTGCACCGACAATATGGTGAATTCAACCCTAATCCTACCAGTTTTGGGGCTAATCGAGTTGCTATCTAGCTACAAGTCAAATATTCGAAAATATAACATAGAACATTTAAGGGTTAAAATATCAAATAAAATTACTATTACATACATTACATAATAAAACGATATAATGTCATCATAACTAAATTTTATTCATGTACATATACATGTTAAAAGTAATTTAACATAAACATTAAAGATTCAAAAATACTAATTAAGAGTAAGCAAAAATGTAAGTAAGAGACAAGATGACGAATAAGTGTAATGTAAAACTAAAGGAATACTAAAGTCTCAGAGATCAGGTAAGAATATAAAATAGTAATATATTTCATGCCAACCTGCTAAATCTGGGGCTAGCCTGCATAGCTCGCGAGTCCAACAGTCCGGACTAAAAAGCTCAGGTTTTAAACGGGCATGAAAATACCTAACCTAAGCTTGGATCTTTTCGAGTGGGCTTGGGCCGGTCCGGGGGCTAGGGCCGACCCGACGGGCTAGGGTCATTTTAGCGTCACTAACTTGTGCTTAAAGGTGGCAATTCTGGCGGCCCGGACCAATCGGACCGAGCCAAAATTTGATCGGGCCTAAAACTAGTTGGTTCGATCCGTGGTATTCCCCTATAATATACTAAGATTATCGGGCTGGCCTGGGGCCCGTCGAACTTTTGGTCCATCGGATCGGTCCGGTCGGGCCAAATAGTACTTCAGGCCTACATTTATGTGGCCCGCCCATCTAAAAAAATATCGGGCCTATTAGGCCAGTACGTCAGCCGAGCCGATTTTGCCACGTTTACTTGTGCTTAATCTGATGAGAGCGGCCTATCCCCGGAAATGTTTATTTGGGTTGTGGATGAGGAATATGACATCTGTTAGGAAATTTATGTATAATTTTGATGATGACAAAACCACAATGTAAAAAGTAGGAACTAGTGCACAATTACTGTAATATATGTAATAGATATGGCTAGTTTTACTTAGGTAAAGTCACAACAAGCATACAATAAAGTCGTCAAGGTTACATGCAGCAAGGAGTTTATGTAGCAGTAAGGAACAGAGACTGCAGTGAGCATGCAGTAAGGTTAGCTTATGCTTTCAAATCATACAACAATGCTTGCAATAAGGACGATTTAAACTAGCAAGCATGCAAACGCAGCTATGTCAGCAATGAGAAAGTCAAGTCAAAGTCAAAGTTATCAACATAAAAAAATTTAGTCAGTGAAGACAAGATTCAAATCTTGTACTGACATCAAGCACTTGAGCTTCAAATTTAAAGTCTCCAAAGCATACACTACTCTGATATCTTATAAGCGGTGATGCTTAGTAAACAAGGGGAAACATCAAGCACACAACAAGTAATCAACCAATGAAGATTCAAGTTGCAGCAACTTCTCAAGTCAAGCAAGCTAGCCCTAGAGTTTTGTCTTGGTCCTAATCCTTCTCATCAAGGAAGTTTGCCCACATCTCAACTTATATTCAAGTTTAGAGGTAGCTACCAGAAGTTGAAAAAAGAACTTTCATTAACCACCTTTTTCGACCAGTTTATGATGGAGAGTCTTTATCGAATTCGGGATTCAAAGTAGATTAAATGTTATGAGGAATGTGTGTATAGGAGATGAGCAGTCTTTAGAGAATAGGAAAAAATTAGCTAAGTTTGTACTGTGTGAACGGCTTAATGAATTTTTCCTGTGTGAACGGGAACAGTAGACGTAGAAGGATTACCCACACCTTCAAACCACTATAAACTATGTGTCTATTTTCTTATTGCGTTATAATGTTTTTGATATACTACATATCTACTGTATTATTTTGTAAGAAAATAGGTTTGCATATTCTGTTGCATAAAACTCTACCTGAACATTGCTTACTCTAGGTTGCTTAAGTACAGTCTGTTTTGTGCCTATTGCCTTAATGTTATTTATTGTATCAGCTTGTTGTAAGCACCAATTTTTTACAGTAAGCAACATGTTCCCCCTTAAAGTATTTAAAAAAAAAAAATCAAACTTAGAGGTTTATTCAAACCTTATTCTCATCTATACATCTGCCACTTGGGACCAACAATCATTTCCAATTAATCATTACTTTTATCATAATTAATTAATTAAATTGACATTAGCAGTATTATACATGATATCTAACATATTGATTTGACATTACATTATTCATCCTATTATAAATATCACTTTTTATTATTTTAATTTTCGTACACATTTTAAATGTACCTATCTGAATATGCCCGAACATCTACAACCCAATCCAAAAGTGCCACTAGAGTCAAAAAGGACAATAAGAGAAGTATTGTTGTTATCCACTTTAAAAATCACATTTCTGTTTATCAAAGGAATACATTGAGCAAAATACATCTTATAACATGCTCATTTTCCTCCTGTTTTTTTGTTTTAATTTAATGATGAATTAATGTCTCCTCCACCCCATTTGACTCCATAAAAAACCCTCAATATATGTTAGGTTTTTACATGAAAATATGAAAAACTGATTTATGAAAACATATAACATGACTAATATGTGTCACATCTTGGTGTTACATTTTGGTGTTACATCTTGTGTGTTACATTTTGAATAGCCCATGAAATCACTATTGGGAAATAAGCAAACTAATCGAACAAAGCAAACTAATGATAACCGTGCTAGAAAACAAATAAAACTGATACCAAGAATTAACGTGGTTCACTAACAACTTGCTAGCTACGTCCATGGCCAAAAGGGAGAGATCCCAAATCAAATTCAACGAGAGTTCAAACAAAGACCAATAGTCGAGTATCTATCAATTGATACTCGACCCAAACAAATTCCAACGCTCGAACAATCAAGCCAAATTCAAAGCCAAAACAATTCAAAACTCTCTAAGACTCTCACTATCAAAGGACTCCAATAGGACCTATCTATAAGCCCCAAAAAACCTAATCCTATACAAGAAAGGAATCAACTTGGGCCTAATTCGCGTAGGCCCATGAAACTGCTCTGCTGGGCCTGCCTCGGTCGTGGCCAACTCGCCACGGCCGCGTCCGCTCTCCTGACGCGACCGCGTCCGGTCGCTTTCATTCTGTCACGCCCATGTTCAACCAGTGACCCGATTGCGTTACCAGACGACGCGACCGCGTCGGTTCCTCCAGCTTCAATTTCCAATTCCTCCACCTCAATACGAACGTGAATTCAACCCCAATAAGATTCAAGGCATAAATCCCAACAATCTCCACCTTGCCTTGAATCCCTAAACGATGCAGCTTCTTCAGACGAAGCTCCACCTCAAATCAAACCTCCTCACAAATTCGAACAAAACCAAACTCAATCAAACCAATTTAAACAAACTAATTTCAAACAAACCAATTCAATTTTGCGCCAGTTGTACCCAATGTACCAGATGCGCCTACCAAATTTGTCCCAAACAATGAGACACTAACAACTTCGAACAGCAGCAGACCGAACCAAAGTAAAACATTGCATCAAATATAAAGTTCCATTTTTAATGCCCTTCAAAATTACAATCGAACCTTTGCAGATGTTCAAAACTGCACCTTCACCTTTGAAACTGAAACCCCTGCTGTCTAGTCGACTCAGCGAAATCAAATTTCTCGTCATGAGTGGAACATGTCTGACATCGTTCAATGTACACAGCCTACCATCATGCGTCCTCACCTTAATTTAGCCTATCCCAACTACCTTGCATTTGGAACCATTGGCCAATGAAATATTGCCACCTTCCTCCTGCTTGTAGGTTGTGAACCACTCCCTACGCGGACATATGTGGTACGACGCCCCAGAGTCAAGAACCCAAGAATCAGATTTACCTGTCTGTTTCTCAGCGATTAGGGCATCATCTCCATCAGAGTCTGCTTCAACTTCCCAGAATCGGCAGTGCCTTCCTGCTTCTCCTTCAACCTCACACAGGCATATTTCCAATGCCCTTTCTCCTTACAATAGTTGCAGACATCTCCTGGTTTAGGACCTTTGAGGCCGAAATTCTTCTTGAACCTCCTCTCGGGATTTCCCGAACCTCGATTATTGCCCACTACTAAGGTTGCACCCGATTCTTCAGACAAACCATTCGCCCGATGGCGCAACTCTCTAGAGTGCAGCGACGACCTCACTTCTTCTAGAGACACAAAATCCTTTCCAACAACAAACGACTGTACAAAATTCTCATACGATGGTGGTAGAGAAACTAACAAGATCAACGCAACATCCTCATCTTCTAATTTCACATCAATATTACGCAGTTCTAATAGGATTTTATTAATTTGATATAAGTGATCGCGAAGAGACTGACCTTCACTCATACGCAGCCCGAACAGACGTTGCTTCAGAAGCAACTTATTGGTGAGCGACTTTGTCATGTACAAACTCTCCAACTTCGACCACAACCCCAGTGCAATTTCTTCCTCTGCTACCTCGGTGATGATGTCGTCATCGAGACACAACATGATTGTTGAGTGCGCTCTCTCATCCAAAGTGGCCATCTCGGCAAATACGGCCTCTTCCTTATCGCCCACCTTGCCCTTGCCCTTGCCCTTGTCCTTCTTTGGCATCAGCGGCTCCCACAATCCTTGTTGCTTCAACAAGGCTTTCATTTTAATCTGTCATAGACTAAAACTATCCCTCCCAGTGAATTTTTCAATTTGCACGGTCATCCTAGACATATTTCCCACAAAGACAGCGGAAACTCGAACCAAGCTCTTGATACCAATTGTTGGGAAATAAGCAAACTAATCGAACAAAGCAAACTCATGATAACCGTGCAAGAAAACAAATAAAACCGACACCAAGAATTAACGTGGTTCACTAACAACTTGTTAGCTATGTCCACGGCCAAAAGAGAGAGATCCCATGTTCAACCAGTGACGCGACCGCGTTACTAGACGACGTGACCGCGTCGTCCCATTCTGGCGCGCCCGCGTTCCAACAATGACGCGACCGCATCGGTTCCTCCAGCTTCAATTTCCAATTCCTCCACCTCGATACGAACGTCAATTCAACCCCAATAAGATTCAAGGTATAAATCCCAATAATTACCTGTTACATTTTGGTGTTACATCTTGTGTTTTACCATATTCACTAACCGAGGATCCGGATTGATGAAATAGAACCCAAATACCCAATATAGATTTTTTTTAACGAAGCGGAACAACTAATACGGGCATGCATCTTATCATTTAAAATTAACTTTTTTCCTTTTTTTTTTGATAATGTTTCTGCCTTTGGCTCCATGGAAAATATGATATTGATTTCTCTATAAAACGTATACATACAGCTGAGTGTATTTAATATATTGTAATCAATGTTGTAGACAATGTTAGGCGTTAATCATACAGTAAGCTGAGGCATACTAATTAATAAAGGTTTAAATAGAATTGGACCGGTCAATGGGGCATATGCATCCTTAGACGGAGCCAAAGTGGGGAAAAAATTATAGATAGGTGAATAAGAGTGGCACCTAGACGGCTAGACATAAGTTAGTCGGAGGTAGTCGAATTTTTTTTATCATGATGATTGTAATATAAAGAAAACGACTTTATTAAATGGGCAAAATCTGCCCAAGCGCAGACATATTTTTTTTTTCCTCTTATTTTTCGATCACTTTTTAATTAAAATTGTAAATATAATTAATAATTATTACAAACAATAATTTTAATTTTAACTAACATTTTAAAGCAATCTGAAAAACTTGGCTTGACGTATTTTTTTCTTTTTCATTTTCCGAATGAATCGAATATTAATATTAAAATTTTAATTATCACCTTGACAAATAATTTTTCATTAAAACTTCTTAATACTATAATAAAAAAATTATCTGCCCGGACATAATGTGCCCGGACATCATTTTCTTAGCATATGGCGGTAGGTAGCGGCAGTGGACTTGTTCATGTGATGTGACTGTAGAGCCTGGAACTCATTTGTCGTCACAACCCTCATTTTTCTTGGAACTATTAAACACCTCTTTAAATATATAAAATTAGGGTCAATATTAAATTGTCACTTCCGATGTGTGTTTTCTGCGAAAATTTAAATTTTTACAGTGTTTTCGAACTAATCTCAAAAAAATTATAATAAATAGTCTTAGTAAAAACATTGAAAATAAATTTTAAGGCTCTAGAAATTAAAATATCAGAAATTTGTTTATGAAATACTGAAGTTATTTTATAAACTACGAAAGTTTCTTAAAAAAGATTAAATCAATTCTATAAAAGATGAAAATCATCAAATAGTCAGAAAATAATTTCATCAATTCATAACATTTTGAAAACTTATAAAGTAGTTATTCAAATAGACTAGCAAGTTATAATTAAAATATCCCGACTGTTTATCTAAATTAAAACTACTAGTGAATGGGAATAATCATAATTTAGTTAGTAGAACATTTTATAATTCTGACAAGTGATCATGGATTAATTCTCACCAACCCACCACCAATCTACTGTAACCTGGAATTGTACTTAAAAGAAAAATTTATATTAAACGATTTTTACAAGGTGTTTTTGTTGTTTTACACTTTTAATCATTATCAAATTGTTTAATTAATTATAGAGTGAATTAATTTTTGTCCTCATAATTCCGAGACCCTTGTCAATTCATTATGAGAATCCAATCTCATTGTGAGTGAATAACACTCCTTGCTACTTTAAGAAAAACAATTGCAGCTATCTTATTATTATTATTTTTTTTTTTTTGAATTTCTTACTCTTTCCACCCCAAAAAGTCATATCAAATTATCAATAGCTTTTTTTTTTTAAATGCATGGTCGAGCGAATGCAAGTCTCTTCTAGCACAAATTATGTTGTAGGCTCGACCTCTTGAGTCGATCTTAGACGGGTGCCCCTCCAATGTTATGAATGTGTTATTGTATGACGGACGTTAATTTAATTATAATAATTTATTATTTTATGTAGTTGGTCTTGTATAATTGATAGTAAAATAATTGAAAAAAGTGTGCATTGTTGCGTTTGAAGTTTAAATAGAATGAAATAGGAATATGGAAATTAAGAAAAGGGGTGACGGAAATAAAGAGGACATCAATCAATCCCATCCAATTCAATCATATCAAACAGAAAAAAAAATAAGAGAAAGAATTTTATTTGACAGGTTGATGATGTTTGAATTGAGAGGCAATGAGTGAGGTGCAATGCCACAAAATAATGTTAGTTGTTGGTAATACACTGCTTTACTAATCAATGGGAAGTGGGATTCAATTGTCGCCAGCCGTGCTGGTCCGAACATTAACGAGTCGAGTGGAGCTGAGGTTTAAGTTGTTCGAATTATATAAATTAATTTTTAAAGTGATTTGGGCTTAAATCTAGCCTATTAGTTTATTTGTCATTTATTTTTATAAATATAAATTGACATTAAGTTAGTAAGTGTTTTGTGTTTTTGAACACAAATATTAAATATAATTCTAATTTTATAAAAAAGAATTATGTTTTGTACTTTCAACAATATGTTGATGTGCATTTTAAAACATGCATATTACATAAACGAAGTAAAATTATTATTATTATTATAATACGAGTATAACAAATATGTGCACCAGCTATCAAGGGACTATGTTTAGACTCTAGTGAGATTATATTGGTCCTAGAGGGGCGGAGATACCAAATAATGAGATTTTGGGTATATAGTACCGGGTGAATTTATCATAATTTTGAAGACAAATGATATAAATATATGAAAACTCAGAATTATTATCGAAATCTAACGTTATTCCTAAAAGTAAACTAGCCCTAATTATACTAATTTGATTTGATGAAGAGATAGTTTGGGTTTTGTGAGGTCTCTTTGATGGAATCTTTACTGCGTGACGTGTACGTGCAGTTGGATGGATACATGTCGACAATTAATTCCAAATCCATCTCCACTGCTTAATTATTTTAATTGGCTAGAGAAACAGAGGAACATTACACATATTTTGCACTAAGTTTGAATTTTGAAACTTTTATAACTTTTGGCAGAACTACATATATGTATATATTTTTACTATGTCCCCTGTATTTATATTCTTTTTTTTTTTTTTTGAAGGACTGAAAGTCGGACAAAAAATGTATAGGGACAAAATTTCAGAAAAGTAGTAGTCTTTTAAAAAAATTAACCTACCTTAAGTGAATTTTCAATTACAATATAAACTTTAAACTGTAGCAAGAAAAAATATATTTTTTAAAATTTTTTAATTGCAACAAGTATTATTTTTTTAACAACTAATTGTGTAGCCACAACCATCATTAGTTCCTTTTAAATGTGTTTGTCCTATATTTATCACTATTTTGGCATATATTGTTATAATTGTAATCAAGCGATGGTTGAAGTTCCGGTTGAATTAATCAAATTTATCAGTTTTATTCTTAAAAATCTATTTGGCATCTATTATATTTGAGTCTTTAAGTCTAGAAACAAGTTCTCATGCATCATTCCTACTGAACTGCTCTAGTTCCTCCTGCATACAAGAATCCAATATTCATCAGTTAAAAATTCCTTAATATTTTTTGGTTCAATCATGAAAGTGTAATATGCAAAGGGTGAAGTATTCAACATTTCCTTGTAATCATTTTCAGGAACACCACGAGTTTTCATACTTGCACTTACCTCACGAATTACTTGATCCTTCAGATGATTTTTTTGGATATTTACTGGAGGATCTCTTCTTGTTTCAATCGGAGCAAAACAGATAGATGTCTGAACATCTTCGTGTTTCAATTAGTTGATGGAACATCTCTATGCTCAGTAGATCGTCCTGCCGGCAGAAAAATTATCAATTTAATTGTGCCCAGATGTGGAACTACATCATTTTCCAAAATCGTTCTTGCTTCTAGTTTCTTGAGATTGAATGAAGTTTCTTCATTTTGAACCATCTACACAACTAGAAACATCATAAAAAATAACATTAATGGATTCCACGACATTTTTTAGTTCTCAAGTTATAAACTTGATATGCTCTATTGTTGTTAAAAACATCATAAGTTACTTTTAGATTCAAACTTACCAAGTTATTGACGATTATTGTAGATGTAACAACGACAATAGAAAATGTGAAAATGACTAAGGTTAGGAGACTTACCTTTTCAGAACTCATAAGAAGTTAACCCAATATCTTTCCTTAGACATACACTGTTAATGATATAGCCTGGGATTCATCCTACCTTTTTCTCTGACATTCCTTTGGAATTGAGCATAACTCGTACCGTTTATTGTAATGTTTGATTCTTTCTCTCAAAAATATTGTTTTGATGAGGTGTTTTAGGAGCTGAAAACTGATGGGTATACCACGTGAGGTACAAAGAAGAATTTTCATGCTCTCTGCCATGATCACTTTGAATTTGAATGATGCTAGATTTTTTCGCATTTTCAAGTTTTAAGCACAGTGATTTGAAAACTTCGATTGTGTCATATTTTTTCTTTAAAAATTCAACCCATATGAACCTAGAAAAATCATCAACACACATAAAACTATACTTCTTATGACTGTTGCTTTCTACCTGAACTGGACCTATGAGATCCATGTGAAGTAGCTCCAAAATTTGCTTTGTGGACACTTCTTGTTGTGTTTTATTAGCATTACACCTTTGCTTACCACGTTGAAACGGACCACACACTCCATGTTCGTTCATCTTCAGTTTTGGTATGCTACGAACAACACCTGTATTAGACAAATTAACGAGATGCAAAAAGTTTATGTGACCTAGTTTTTATGCCATATTTCGATACAATGAGTGTGGATTAATTAGACCTAAGATCATGTTGCAACAAGTAGCAATTGTCAGTAGATATCATTCCTGTAAGAAAATGGTTCTCGCTAGAATCATAAACAAACATTTATCATGTGTAAAATTAACAAAAACTCCTTAATCACATAGATAACTAATACTTAGCATTCAAATCTAGCCTCAATCTAAAGAAAACCCTTCTTTGTAATTCAGGTCTCTTCGATTCACTATGGGATATGGAAAGTAACTCCATATATATCTTGCAATTGATTCTTGTGAATATTGACTCTTCACGAGTACGTATTATTGGACGTTCAAACATTTCGATATGAGAAGTGTATCTATTAGAATCTTTGAAGATATTCTCGGTGATCCTAATTCATCTGAAAATCTTCTTCCTCGGTAAAATCATGTTAATTAAGACATGTATCTGATTCCTCACTTTTCTGGTTGGTCGTTGATTTTTAAGCTTTTAATCCTAAGATTTCTGTCATGCTTTAAGCTTATGTTTTTTTTTTTTTTTTTTCGTTATGTGTATCCCTACCAAATAGGGAACAAACATAAATATATTTAGAAGATGTTTTGTTAGCTTTTTTTAGTGTTGGTATTTGAACAAAATATATTTAAGTATAGTAAGTATCAACCTAAATAAACATTCTGTTAAATTTATATATTAAAATACTAATTTTGTCTCGAGACAATTTCGGTGGATAAATAAATACAAAAATATACTTTAATATATTTCGTGAGATAGAAGAGTAATTATAAACAAAAATCTTGTGAAAAAATATAAAGATATTTAGTTAAAAAATGCAGAGCATTTAGGGGAATAGTGCCAACTCCAATTCCCGAAACTAAAAGAAGGAAGAGGATTTGCTTTGCAAAAACACAGACCCCCACGTAACACCTTGAGAATTGCCTCTCCCCCACACCCCCCTATTTTCTCTCTCATCAATCCCAATGTCCATTCACACTCTCTCTCACACACATTAGAAAGGGACCAAACACCTTCCCATCATTTTCAGTTGGACAGCTCAGCATAAAGTTAAACAAACAAATAAACTAACATGGGAAACTACAAACCCAAACCAAGATAGTTTCCTCTCTCACACACACAACCCACCCTTGCTTCTTCATTTCTTCACGACATGCATCTTAGACATCACTTTCTTCAACTTAACCCATCAACTCTGCTTGGATTATTGTGCATATTTTAATCATGATAAGTTATAGTAGTAATAATTAATTAAAGTTATATACTCTTTTCTTTAAGTGGGAGTGACAAAGATCGGTTGATAGCCCATCCAAACTCCCTCCGACATTTCAAATGAGTCCGGTTATATAAATCTTGATCTAAAATACCATTAAGCATGACAGGTTTGATTCGATTAATTAGCCAACAATTTTATTATATTTTAGGATTGTGTATTGGTTTAGACTAATTCTGAGGTTTATTAAATTTTGATTCAATCCGACCCGAAAAATTAGGCTGGGCTGGGCGGCCCGTATTGCGACATCTACTGGACGTGTTGGTGGTGGCACAGTGATTAGGACTTGAAAGCGCCCATCTTTTCATGTCCATTGACATTGATAGTTGATATGTCACTTGGCTTCTTCATGTCCTCTTTAATTTGACCCTTTTTTTTCTTTTTCTTAGCCCATCATTGTCAAGCTGTGTGTCATTAACCTACAGTTGAAAATTGAAAATTTGAGACAGCAGAGAGAATGGGGTCTTTAGGAGGAGGGGAAGTAATTGTAAGAAAGAAGCAGGCAATGTGGGTGTATCCAAAGATGATGGGTGTTTATTTCCCTTCTGAGAGATGGGGGCATTCTGCCTGCTACTTCAATGGCTTGGTTTACATTTTTGGAGTAAGCTCTCTCTCTCTCTCTCTCTCTACTGCACAATGTTTTGCATGATGATATATGTAGCTAAATGTGCCTTATGATTCTTATGGTTAAATTTGGGTGTCTAATGTTTTCTTGTTATTTTGTTTGTAATTTTGGCAAAAGTTCAGCTTCACTTTCTTGAATGGTGTTTGTGTTTCTCTATCTTTACTTATTTGTTGTCTCTTGTTGCAAAAATTTAACTGCTTATGTGGAGCCATTTTTACTCCACTTCTGTACTGGTTTGGCAGCATACATACCTTCACCGTTGCTGCTTATTTTCATAATTTTATCTCCTCATCCTTGGAAAGTAGTGTGTGTGTGTGTGTGTGTGAGAGAGAGAGAGAGAGAGAGGGGAGTTTTGGCTTTATGAGCTTAACCTGTATATGTAAATGAGTTCTATATAAAATTTCATCTACTCATGACATTAATCATCATCAATGATCAATTCCTTGTAGCCTTCAATTGAGAATGACTTTAGTGCAGCAATGTATATGGAAATACTTCCTTTTAATTGAAAAAAAAAAAGAACTTCAAAATTTTGATCAAGCAATCTTTGGATCTGTCGACCAGGGATGTCGCGGGGGGGTGCATTTCAGCGACGTGCTCGTCTGCAACCTTGGGACGCTGACATGGGACATTCTTAAGACTTCAGGGCAGGGGCCCGGCCCGCGAGACAGCCACACCGCCTCACTAGTGGGCCACAAAATGCTAGTGTTTGGAGGCACTAATGGCTGCAAGAAAGTCAATGACCTTCACATACTGGACCTTCTGTCTAGGGAGTGGACTCATCCCGAATGCCGGGGGAATCCACCTTGTCCTCGCGAGAGTCACACGGCTAATGTCGTTGGTGACGAGAAGTTGGTCATATTTGGGGGTAGTGGAGAAGGGGAGGCTAATTACTTGAGCGATTTGCATGTTTTGGACTTAAAGAATCTGGAGTGGTCATCCCCTGAGGTTAGGGGTGGTTCACCCGCTCCTCGGGATAGCCATAGCTCGGTGGCTGTGGGTAACCGTCTCTTCATTTTTGGTGGAGATTCGGGTGATAGATATCAAGGTGATGTTAGTGTGTTTGATATGAGCAAGCTAGTTTGGTCTAAGGTATTAATTAATTTCATTACTCTTAGTTACTTTTTTTAGTCAAGGAAATGTATGATATGATTAAATATGTTAATCTTTACGTAGTTGGATGTGCACGGACCTTCACCGGGTGCTCGTGCTGGTCATGCTGCTGTGAGCATAGGGACCAAGGCAAGTAATTCTCGTCCAAAAGTTGCTCGTTGATTATTTCCGATGATTGTTCTGTTGAGTTCTGATTGAATTTGGTTATTCAATAGGTGTATATACTAGGTGGAGTTGGTGACAAACAATACTATAGCGATATATGGGTTCTTGATGTGATCACGTCATCTTGGGTTCAGCTCGACACCAACTCGCGAAAATCTCAAGGGCGATTTTCTCATACAGCCACCGTCACCAATCTTGGCATTGTCGTCTTTGGAGGGTAGGCCCTTGATGCAAAACTTGGGATTCCGCCCAAAAAAAGACTTGTTTCTCTTCACCAACGAGTCTAACCTGACACATGGTGCTTTGATACGTACAGGTGCGGAGAGGATGAACGTCCACTCAAAGAGTTGCTCATTTTACAAATTGATTCGCTGACGTGCAGAGCGTTCGGAAATTCATATAAAGAAGAAGAATCCAGAATGTTGCTGAAGAAAGCAGAGAATAATTTGGTACACCATAGCTATATATGACTGATTTTGCTTTAAACAATCAATATGAAATGATATGCTAAGTCATTCCGGTAATATTTTTCAGCAGAAGACAATAGTCGTAGGAGACAATGAAGATTCAACATCACCAGAAGTCGAAGAGCTCGAGTTTATTCCTAAGAAATCGTTCCGCTTCAGTTCCGGTTGGTGTCGCCTTAATTCTTTGATAATGTATTAATCATTTCATCTGAATAATTAATAACTGTTCTTGTTTTGTTCTCGAAAGATACATTGCATCCGAAGAGGCGAAGAACTAGTAACTCAAAGTTGCTTGATAAAAATCGGGAGGCAGAAGAACATTCTGCTTCAAGGTCACAGCAATCATCCCCATCCCAATCTGATCACGAGCAGACCCCCGTGAAGAAAAACATCGGCCCCTCTTACCCGTCGTCAAGAATTCATCCAATGTTTAGGCAAAACATTTCCAGTCCGAGCTGTTATCAGCTCAACAATGTTTCCCAGTCTAACTCCAAACTTGCTATTGCCAGAGAGATATATCGATCTCCAGAGCGTCCGAATCAGATTCGACAACAGCATAGGAATATAATTTGCAGTGATGAAGAATCAATATCTATAGAGGCAGGGAGGATGAGAAATTTGGTATGGTAGATTATTCGTCTACATATGTTGTGCAATTATGGTTTGGATTGTTATCTATATGCCTGTTGATTCTTATTTTTTTCCCACTGCTCATCAGACTGGAGCTGAAGTTCGAGGTCAAGTTGACGGGGCATTTGACTCAGGCTACCTCATGACTGCCACTGTCAATGGCAAGGTTTTCCGAGGAGTTTTATTTGCTCCGGTAAGCTTACCTACTTGGCAAATTGCAAAATTTATACTTTTAGTCATGTAACTTTTGGACGGTCTCAGGATCAGAAACTACGAAACTCCATATATTTTAGTTGGAGCGTAGATTTTCGTGAAAAGAGTCGCATGCATTGCACATGGTCAAAATAATCGATGATAATCCAACTTTATACTAACATGAAGTTTTGTTGCAAATGATTTTCTTAATCAAGGGGCCAGAGTTCATATCAAGAGGCACCATTATTAGCCAACATCCTCCTCCATCTTTGGTTAATCAGACAAGTACAGGACAAAATCATTCCATATTCGGTTATCCACGGCACGCCGTGAAACTGTGTGCACCTTCTTCAGTGACCGAACCAACTCAAACAAGACGTTCACCTCCAGAAAATAGAGCTTCGGGGGCCAACAGTGAACTCCAAGGTGTAGTCTTAACCTTAGCAAGTCCAGGAAGCAATCATGGCCAGTTTTAGAGAGCAACATTAAGTCGATTAATTCCAGATTTTGTAAATTTACTTATGTTCTAGAGTTGGTTGTTTTCTTGGTTTTCTCCACGGTCTATTTCAGGTTTTAGTTGGTTGAAATGGTGGACCTTAATTCTATCTTGAGTTGATCATCTTTCGTGTGTACTTGGAGATTATGGGTGCTTAGATTACTGTAATGTTGCAAGTAGAGGGGCGCAAACGGTTCCGGAACCGAACCACTATATTGCGGTTACGGTTGGAACAGTTTTGAAACCGTCGGTTCGGTTCCACACCTCCCAGTTCCCCGCCGGTTCTGAAACCGTCGGTTTGGTTCCACATCTCCCAGTTCCCCGCGGTTCAACTGTCAATTCCCGCTTTTAGGGATAGGGAGAATCGGAATCGGAACCGAACCGAATTGAAATCAATTTCAGTCCAGTTTGGAAATCGGAACCGGGTCAGCGGTCGGGAATCGTTGACTGTCGGTTTCCGATTGCTTTGGGCGCCTCTACTTACAAGGATTTGTATCTAGCTACTATTTTGGGTTATAATTTTTCAATCATAAGATCTTTCGCATGATAAAAATTGGCTCAATTATGTAAAACTAACGAATTTTTAGTCAATTATAATTTGTAATATGACTTTTTAACTGTCATATAAAAATGCACAATTTTTATAATTTCTTCAATTCAATGCAACCAAACATATTTAGTACTCCAAATATCTTTTAGATCCCGAACCTGGCAAATATGTGATTATAGAGATTCTTTTAACCTAATCAATGAAAACGACGTTCTTTCATTAAATTTAATCATTAGTTAGTGGTCAATTTCACTTAATTAAGAGTTTAAAAATATCATACCATTACACATTTCTAGTTAGGATAGTCAAAATTTCACTTTGGTTAACACGTTAGCAATTGGAATCCAAAACTTGTTCTGCTGGATTGAACTTAAAAAATTATAAAAGTGGTGATTTTTTTTTTTAGTATATTTCCTGGTTGGGGTGGGGTTGATAGGAATTGATCTCCTGACTTATTGTTTGTGTTAGAAGATGCTCTACCAACTGAATTACACCCAATTCCCTAAAGTGAACTATTTTCAAATGAATTGAAAACTGAAATACCAATAGAATTAGGTGTTCCCGTTTATGGAAAAGACGTACTATAAATGGTGGTGTGGAAATAAACAACTGAATTTGTTTTAGGATAAATTACAAAACATGTCTCAAGTTTCCCCCTTTCACATTTTATGATGAAATGTTTTAAATCTCGTTGATTAAAACTGTAAATAACTGAAATTTTTAGAAACTCGTCGGAAAGGACATAGGTGACTTACGCATGATCATAGCAAGGGTAAATGAGACTTTTTTTAGGGTGGGGTTTCTCCCGCAATTCATGAGCCCTTGTGACATGAAGAGTAAAAGAGTCATTTGTCACATTTATGATTAGATTAAGACAGATTCTCTACGGCGAAAGAGTGAAACTTTGTCGATTTTGAGAGGTAATTTTGGGATTTCAAGGGATCACTTGTGGAAAAATGTCTATCACACCTTCAATATATAAGGTTACAAAAGAATATCACTTATCAAAGGTTTACAACAGTCAGTTTACCATTCAAACAAAAAATTAGCAATTTTTTGTTGTTACTCATAGAAGAAATCATCTTTACATTCTAATCATCATCCTTACATCTCAAAATCATTACAAACTGACTAAAGCCATAAAATTTTCATCTAAAATCAGTTGCTTTCCTCCTATTCTTACTCAATATCATTGGCATGTGGCATATTTCCTTCTGGGGTTGTGATTCGTCCATGACGTGAGCTGCATGCATCTTCTTCCATAGTTGCAGAATTCATCCATGGTCAACAAAGAGACTGGTGTGCAAATGAAGAAGATTTTTTTGGGGATTTTGAAACTCTAGCCACAGATTTGCGTAAATTAAAAGAGAGAATTGGGGGAGTGGTGTACTTTTTTGGAGTTTGGGGGCGGGGTTTCAAATTAAAAAGTCTCATTCACCCTTACTAGGATCACACATAGGTCATATGCGCCCTTTCCGGCGAGCTATTAAAAAATTATAATTATATACTGTTAATTGTCAAATTCATGAATTAAGTATGTTGTAAGAAATAACATAAACTTGTTGTTGGTTTTTGTAACTTACCATATATTTTATTACAATTGTTTGAACATAAAGTTAAATGCACTCCATTACTATTTACTATACTATTAAAATTTATTTTGAGGTACAAATGAATAATTTATAAGTATATATAAATAAGTGTGTGCGCTCATATGTGGTTCATAATCACTAGTGTACTGTGTGTAACATCTCATTAATTAAATTCATGGACATACTCGGGCCCATTAATGTAGAAGTGTGAAACATAAACACTCCCGAAAGTTGGGCATTATCTATTTGCAATGAATGTGCAGGTCATTAATTATTGTCGAATTTTTGTAGGGGTTCCTAAATATCAAAATATTTCTTTTTTTTCCTAAATATTAGCAATCGTTTCGTTTAAGTCTCTACATGATGTAAGGTAAACGATTTTTCTTAAATCTGTCTATTTTGTCGTTTAAATCTTTACAGGTCAGCTTTTTCTTTGAAGAAAAGTACATTAGAATTTGCTATTAGATTCGTTTGTTTACGTTTCTTTCAGCTGCGTAAGGACTTGAACACAACGGTTTTTAATACCTCAGGGATCTAAACAAACATTTTGATAATTAAGAAACCTATATAAACATTTTTCAATAGTTGAAGGACCGACACTAATGTTTTAATAATTGAGGGATCTATATAAACATTTATCAATAGATTAAGGACATGCACATGCAATTTAACTTTTTTATAAGATAGCCATGAATGTATGTATGAATCAACAGTAACCTATATTTGTATCTAAAATATTTATGTCATATCAATTTTTTATATAAAAATTATTTTTTTCTTATCAGGTTAGTTGGACCAAGCATACCATTCTATCATGAAAATAACATGGGTCATTCTTCCATGCAATTGTTGCACATATACAACCATTGGTGTATATGTGTACTTTTATAGTGGGTCGCACTTATTTTTTAAATATTTTAGGCAATTTCTACACTTTGTCCGTTTGTATTATTTCTCTTCTTCTCCACCTAGTTTTCATCACAACTATCACCGTTGAATTTCTTTGGGGAAGATTAATAGTAATATTTTGTCCTCTCCTCCCCCTTCCTGTATTATATTTCTTCTCCATTACTATTTCTTTGTTGGAAACGACGTTGTAGTCGGCATATTTTCATAGACAACAATAGAAGATTAAACATTCCTTTCGGATTATCTTCCAAACTGTACGTTTTAGGTGAGATTCAAGTGATGGTGGTGATTAATTTTTTGTTGGATGGGTATGTGTTGGTGCCGGTTTGTTCTTAATTCGATGACCGATGAATAGGAAGACCTAACTCCGTACTTGTGGCTTGGTAAATAAACCTCGCAGCTGTTGTCGGCTTCAAATGCAGCCGCCTTCCGGAGATTTAATGTCTTCAACCAAGTTACGCCTTCGAAAATTCCACAGGACGATCCCCTTGTTCACTACCTTAATAGGTAATGTAAATCTAGCACCAGAAATATTTAGACAAGGCTGGGCTAGAGTTAGACATAAAATTAAGATTTTGGGTGAGCAATAAAGTTTTTTTTTTTTTGGGGGGGGGGGGGGGGGGGTTGCTCTGAGGTACCAAGCTATGGAGAAATGGAGGTCTCTTTACTTGGCTGTAATAGTGACGTGAAACTGAGTGAGATATATACAAGTGGTTTTGAATTAGCTGCATTGGAAATTGTGTTTTATTGGGGAAGGGGTTTGTGAGAAAGTCCATTTTCACCCTTTACTATTTTTTTCATAATTTTAAATGGATCAATGGTTAGGATTACATTGTGTAAAATCCAAGGGTTGAAAAGCATTGGTTGCATTAGTGCAACCACTGCATAGAAGTAAGACTCTTACAAAATATTAAATTTGGCGGATAAACCATCACAATTCGATGAACAAGCATTTTTATGGCCCGAAAGGAAGGTTGTGATGGTATATGTGTCAATTCTGCAAGATTAGTATAATTCAATGAGAAGAATTTTAGCTGAACAATTTATAGGGATCATAATTTTATATGATGCGGGAATAAGGAACGGCCCTGACAAGAAGCAACTGGAGATAGAAGCTTATTGCGCGGATGAGAAGCGCGCCCCATATCAGGCATGTTATTGCTCGTCCGCCCTGATAGAGAAAGGGAGTTTTCGGCAGAGCGGAGCGGCGCAAGACAGAAGGGGTCCATTGAGATTGGAGGGAGCTGGCCCTGTACGGTGAGAGGGCAGGGCGGTCCTGTGTTCGTCCTGCTCAAAGCTCACATTCGGAGAGGGAGGCCCTTAGCTGGGTCGAAGGGGGATTGGGCCTCCAATGAGCGAGCTTATTCCAGTAGGGTTCTGTAAGGTTTAACTATTTCCTCTTTTACGCTCGTGAAAAAAGGTACTATATATATGTTCTCCTTTTGAACCAAAGGGAAGCAAACACGGAAAACACAAAACTACTTTAATATTTTTTAGCCGTTCTTTCCACTCTTACTGACTTATACTTCGGAGATCCTCCACCGGATTATCCACCAGGGGACTATTTTGCAGGTAATCAATGAGGAAAAATGGATATGAGACAAGCTGAGGGATCATCCTCGCTCCTATTACAACACCAAGCCTTAAGTTGTTTGATTCCTACTCTTTTACTAGTCATACATATCATACGATACTACATTTCAACATAAAAAGCATTTTGAAACATTCCTTGATAAATTGCAAGGCAGGACAACCCTATCGTTTTGCATCAAATTCATCCCTCCTATTAATAACTGCATTTTAATATTACAGAAAAACATATAGTAGCATCACCAAAATATTGATTTTTATGAAATATTTCCAATTCTATGGAAATATTGGCGAAATATTTGTTTTGATGAAAATATCGGTGCATTTTAAAAAAGAAAATGTCAGGAGATGTTTTAAAAATTAAAAACTTAACATGATATTTTATAGATTGTTATTCCTGACTTAATTACCATATTTATCTTAAAATTTTATACAAATTGACATGTTTACAATTAGTTTATAAATATTAAAAAATATAAATGTTGTCAGAAAATATGAGAAATGTTGGTTGGTTCCCCTACTACTCATTTATTACTAAAATATAAGATCTTTTTTTCAAATGTAAAATATTAGTAAAATGGACGTCAATTTGTCACACCTCCCCACCATTTCATATAGAAAAAATTAAAAAATACAATATTAACCACAAAAATTCAAAATTAATCAATATTTCGCTGAAATTTCGGCGATATTACACCAAAATGTACGTTATGTCAACCGAAATATCAAATTTTGAAGAAATACATTACACCCCTAATTTCATTTTGGAGGTAAAAAAAATGAAAATTTTGGCGAAATTCCTGAATTTTAATCTCAGAGAATACTAACATATTTTTTAATAAACAAAACCCTTAAAAACACTTCTATATAGAAATCGATTACAGCTCAGTTGATAGATCGATTCAGCCAACCCCACCCCGACCATAATATTACACTTAAAAACACTTCTATATATTTTTCCTTAAAAAACTTTTATATTACTGACTTCGTCCCGCTCTAATTTGGCTACTTTCATTTTCGATTTGTCTCAACCTAATTTATCACTCAATAAATGACAAATTTCTCTCACAATCTCTACCCTCAAAATCTCAACTCTCAATCTCCACCTTTAAAAAAATCAAAGATTACATAAAATTTATTTTTTCTCAACCTTCGTACCTAATCAAGGTAGGCAAATTAGATGGGAACGGGGAGAGTATTTTGTAAAGGAAAAAGAAAAAGAAAAGTCCTATATTGGTGAAAAAGAATAAGTACTGTAGAAGGGTCAAAGGCTCGAAAAAGCTTTAAAACATGTAGAAACGTCTTCTCTGTCAGAAGAAAGCTTTTGAGTGGGACAAAATATTTTATATTTTCATTTCCCAACGGAGAAGGGGAAGGGGTTAACCCCCGCGCAGGCCGCGGGTGCTGCGCCTATGAGAGTTACTGTCAGACGTCCGATCAGTCACCTCTGTCGTCAGAACTCATCATTCGTCCAATCAGATTTGACTGCTCTCCGACGTTGCTGCCGTCATCTTCCCCACACTGCTACTCTTTCCTCTGCACCAGTTTTCAGTCTCCCTCTCTAAAATAATTGCACCACAGGGTACGATAAAGGAAAACAAGATACCCTATATCTCTTTTTTTCTTTTTTCTTTTTTAATAATAATAGTAATAATAGGTCGGTCTGACTTAATAGGTCGACACAATTCATCCAACATTTTAAATGGTCACCGCCTTAAATTTTTTAACTCAAAGTATTATTGTATTCAACATATCTCACTCGATGAGCTTATGGTCAGATGGACTACGGATCAGTCTTAATTCTTTTTATATATATTTAAAGGACATGTTTGAACTCATTAATTTTTAGGCAAAATAGCATATTGAACTAGCCCAACCCAGCTCAACACATGGTGTTGATATGAAGGATTGGATTGTCCAAATTGCTACTTCTACGTAAAATACCTGAAAGCAGAATTGACCTAACTCAATAGACTAGCTTGATAGATCTAATATTTTAAGTAGATAGACTGTGCATTTTTTAGACTTGAAATGTGATCGACAAAGTTAGATAGCTCAAATGGCAAAACATTTACTACCACTATCTAGGATTTTTGTCCTGGATTCGAGTCACCTTTGAGAAGGAATGAGAGAGGAGGAGGAGGGGAGGAATTTTTAAAAAAGAAATTAGACCTGAAATATGATCAACGTAGTTTCCTTGAAAGATTACGGGCTCGGTACGATGAACTTTAGCCTATCTTATGTATGTTGGGTTAAATTGATTTCATTTTTCGGTGGCAGGATAAAATTTTGAGATACGTAGTAGTGATTAGATAAGTTGGATTGACCAAATTGCCATATCTAGTTGGGCACTATAGATAGCCAAATAACCCAATTCAATAGACAACTTAATAAGCCTGATATTAAGTGGACTGAGTTACAGGCTATCTGTTGAGACTTAAAATGTGATTAACCTAGTTTGGTTTACAGGTTATGGGTTGGT
The DNA here is from genome assembly GCA_958295605.1 of Ajuga chamaepitys. Classification (NCBI taxonomy): domain Eukaryota; kingdom Viridiplantae; phylum Streptophyta; class Magnoliopsida; order Lamiales; family Lamiaceae; genus Ajuga; species Ajuga chamaepitys. Next base: position 63,777,968 of record OY282499.1, on the reverse strand, counting down.
CCGATAAATTTTAGTATATTTATGAATGTTGGAGTAAATTGATTTCATTATTTAGTGACATGACAAAAACATTGAGAAGACTACCAAAATATAGGTCGGGAGAGGGAACCGTCCAGGGCCCTCAAATTTGAGGGGCACCAAAATATATATATATATCGCTTCCTCCACTAATAAAAATACGGTATATATATTCTTTTCCACCCATTCCTTTCTCCTTTCTTTTTTAACTGAGTTATTTTATTCCACGAGTTTAGGAAACATATACTTTTTCCAATCATAAGCTGCTTAAGTCTAGCTTTTATATCTAACCAAAATCACTTTTATTCTCAAACACTACATATTTTGATTTTAAGTTATTTTGCCGCGATCTCTTTTTTTTAATCACTTTCTTCAAAAGTTAAGCAGGATGAAACTGTTTTCATTAAGGGGATGTTTGCAATCACTTTTTTCAAGTGTTTTTTTTTTGCCGCAAACACTTTTTTTTGAAGTGTTTTTAAATCAACTGATTTTGCTATCTATTGATCATTTATTATTAGATATGTTAACCCTAAATATATATTCACTACATATCATTATATAGGAAAATAACCAGCTCCAAATAAAAAGTTGAAATTATGCAATTTGGTTGTATTTAATCGGTTGGACCGACGGGTGAATCGATCCGACCGGTTGAACATTGACTCGGTGACAAGACCGATTTGACTTCCGATCCGATCCACAAACACTGCGTGAAACTACTAATTTTGTAAGTAATACATATAAAATAATAAGATTTTCATTTTATTTTTATTTTTTTCTTATATTTTTTAGTAAATAATTTTACTTACAATCACTTTTATCACAAGCAAAATTTTATAGTTTACCTAAAACTACTTATAATTTTAATTTATTATTATAATTATTTTTTTTCTTTTTTTTTCATTGGATGAATTAATTAAAAAAATCACATTTTCCTCAATATTCTAAAAGAAAAACTGAATATTAAATGTATGAAATTGGAGTTGTGTTTTTCAATAAACTAACATTAATTACATTAAAAACCAAAATGACCTTTTGAATCTAAAGATTCTTAAAGAATCTTATTACATGAATAAAGAAAAAAAAAAGAATTATCTTTAACCCACTATAGTGGGTAACATGTCATTTAATATCGCACGCATATTTATAGTAACCATTCATAGTTACAAAAAGCAGATAATCATTGAAAACTCATTCATATATATATATATATATATATATTACTTCTTTTTGGATTTGTTTTAAGAAATAATATGTAAATCTAATAAAAAACTATCTTTATCATTTGAGAATTATAAGAGGCCAAAATATTAAGTTTCGGAAAGAAAGGCTTCAAGAAAAAGTAAAAATAAAAAGGAAAGGAAATTCAAAGAGGTTTATGCTTAGAATTCTTCTTCCCTATAATTTCCTATTACTAACTCTAGTTGATTAACACTAGAATCTAAGAGTTTCTCATTTTCCTCCACACTTATATATAGATTCACAATATAAATAACTGAACAAGAATATTCAATTAGGTGATATATTGATATCACTACAAGAAAATTGGTTTTGAAGATAACCGCAAATGATGAGAATTTGTCACAACTTTATTATTAAAGGCACGACATACACTAATTAGTCGTTTCAATAATTTGGTCGAAAATAATATATTTGAGATTGACAAAAGTTGTCTCAAATGCGTCTTAAATATATTTTACAACAACTAATTGTGTCTAAAAGTAGTCTCAAAATAATTTCAAATAATTTATAAAGAGTTTTATGATAATAAGTGTCACAAATAACTTATTATTGTGATGAAAAAATATATAATAAAATACATTTCTTTGTAGTGTATTGCTCATTGCTAGCTGTCCCAAGTCCATCTCCTATGATCCACCCACCACATTATCCACCATCTTCAAATTTTAATGACAATTATTTTCTCTATCAATTTTAAATGTTCCGCTGCAATTTGTTTTGCTATTTTATGCTTTTCTTTTTTGGCAATTTGTTAATCTAAGCATGAAAAGTTGATCGAATTTAATTTTGATAAAATAATATACTATCATTTAAATCCGATATAAACTATGTGAACTTGTATATGGAATAATTATATTCCTACTCTCAAGTTATATATACATACACACATATATACAAATGTACTAAAAAATTCGTTGTCCTTTGTATTGGGAGACCTCATTTTCTTTATTTGCTCAGAGGCAGAGCCTCTAATTCTAAAATGTCAGGGTCGGTCCTGTCATGGAGTATACTCGCCCGTCTAATGACGTGTGTATTTTCTGTCAAATGAGAGCTTCGGAAAGTGAGGCTCCCCCTGACCATCGCCATACAATATATGGTGATTTCACTGACCTACCAAAATATTCAGCTCAAAAAAGTTTGAGTTGTTAGCCCAACAATGATATCTAATTTCACTTTGGAAAAAAATGAACTTTCAGCTTCCGCTACTCATAATGTTGCCATAAAAAAACCACTCGTCGGCATTTCTTTGGCAAAACATGAACACAAAGAAAACATCAAAAGTAATCTCAATAAACAAGGTTCAAATGCAAAATTGCACCCAAAATAAGCAACTAGGTAAACAAAAAAACCTAATGTAACATTCAGAAATGTAATAGACTCAAAAATTAGTTCCATGATCAACAGTTTTTGTACCTTACATAATACATATAAGTTACCACCAAGTTACTGCAATAGATATTAGCTTCTAGTATCGAGAACTTTCATGTTCGAAAGAAAAGAACTAGAGTCGAAACGCCTGTGCTTCTTCATGCTCCGGATGAACTTTTCAGCTCTATCTCCATCATAGTTCGCCACAAAATAGTCGACGAACAATTTAATGACGTCATCTGTAGGAAACCACTTGTTTCCTGGTTTTGATTTTTTACCCAAGCCCATCTCCAAGTAATTCAAAGCCAAATCTATTTGACAGTTTCTAATGGAGAGATTCACAAACAAGTTCAGTGCCTTCAAATTGGGTTCACTCCCTTTATTCTCCGTGCCTTTGTAGATCAAATTGGCTTTTTCAATCATGTCCAGATTGAGGTAATGTTCTAGAAGCACATTCGGCAACCTAAAATCATATGTCGAGCAGCCTTCTTCCCATTCCTTAAACGTTTTCTCAAGGTTTTCCGTATCCCCCAGTTTCGAAAGAGCCAAAAGCATCAGAAGATAGCTAGTATTCAAGGGTGTTGGAAAAGCTGACTTTAGAGCCTCCCACGCCCGATTAACCCCTGATAAATTATTCATCATAGAATACAACCTTAACTGAGTATGGTATATGTTCAGTTTATCTTTATCATGTTCGGTTTCCATTTGCTCCATCAACCCAAGGACAGCATCGGCCTTTTCATGTAATCCAGACTCGAAATATACGTTTGCTAGATTTCCATATGTAAAAGAGTCTGGCTTAATGGTACTGCTTTTCATTTTCTCCACAATTTCTTCAACGGCATCTAAGTTTTTGATAGCAGCGTAACTGTTAATCAACAGATTGTAAGTATAACGGTCAGCAGCAATATTCTTCTCCTCCATTTCTTGCACTAGAGAGATAATGGTCTCATGCTGTCCCATGTTATGGTAAAGTGACAGCATATTGTTGTAATTTAGGGTGGTGGCGAAATTCAATACCTTCATCTTCTCAAAGATCTCCAAAGCCTTATCAAATAGACTCGCCCTGCAGTAACAGCTTAGAAGTGCTCCATAGGTTTTATCGGTTTTTTGTGATTCTTCGAGGTTATTGAAGTATTTCTCTGCAGACTCTACACCTTTACCCTTGCAAAGAAGGTCGATGCGTATGGCCTCATCACCATTGCTTATGTTCAATTTGCTGCTTCTATCCATCCATTCATAAAGCTGGTGAAGGTAAAGTTGGATAGGAAGAAAAAGAAAAAAAGGAAAGCGCAAAACAGAAGATATTCAGTACTACGTTAAAGAGGGCGAGTCAAATGTGGCTGTTGAAAATGAAAGCCAGATAATTAAGAACAGAACATGCTTAAGTAGCCTGTGGAAAGAGGAAAAAAGAACGAAAAGAGGTAGCCCACATAACATGCAATTTTCGATAAGGAAAGCACCAGTTTCACATTGGCAGCTGGAAATATTTCAACAATATGTGTGAAGGAGTTCATGAACCATGTCCCATGTGCCCAATTCAAGGACCTACCTCAAACAGGAGGCGGAAAACAAATCATACACACAATCACATACAGATGCCACATTTGTATGTGCAAGTACACAATAGATACTACAACAGTCTACAGATGCCGTATCTGCAACCATACAAGACGCTCCCCCCTTCCCCCCAGAAAAAGGAACAAAAAATCATTTTTCTTTCTCATGTAATAATACATGCCAATCCAAACTAAAACTTTCACCTAGCATTTTTCTTTTGCACAAATACAAGTAGAAGTAAACTAATTAGACTCCTGATAAAATCTAATCAAACACAAGGAAAACGGCAAAAAAAGGACGAACCTGGAGGGCAGCACGGATGTTATTGCGGTTGCGGAAGTAATGGAGGAGGTCAGAAATATTCACCTTCTTTACTTCTTTCCCTTCATTCACCCAGTTATCGAGAATTTCTACTACACTGGATTTGGAGCTTTTCTGGACCACTTCCTTGAAAAGAAGGTCACGCTTACGTACATGTTGGGTTTCCGTTTCCTCATTGCTGCCATTGAGAGTGGTTGCATAACCCAATTCCTTCATCTTTTGAGAGATCTCCAAAGCCTTATCGGAAACTCCTTCCCTGTTGTAACAGCGCAGAAGTGCTCCATAGGTTTTATTGGTTTTTTCTGATTCTTGGAGGCTATTGAAGTATTTCTCTGCAAAATCTAGACCTTTACCCTTGCAAAGAACGTCAATGTGTATGGCTTGATCAGCATTGCTTATTTTCAAACTGCTGCTACTATCCATCCAGTCATAAAGCTGGTGAGGATAAATTGGATCAGGAAACAAAAAAAAAAAAATATGAACAAACAGAACAGCACGTATTCAGTTCTCAGAAGTAAAAGCAAAGGACTCGACTCAAATATGCCTGTGGGCAAATGAAACCCAAATAGTTAAAAGCAGAACGTAGTTAAGGAGCCTGTTATATACATATATAAGAAGTGAGGTGCCCCACACAACATGCATTCTTAAATAAGGGAAAATAATAGTACGCCAGTTTCCTACTAGCACTCAGAAATTCCCAATCATATGTAATTGAAGGAAATCACACACTCCTCGGCCCCCAAAATGGAGATCCTATGTTGGCTCCTGGTTTTACAAATGTAGAAAGCGATAATGATGAACTGAGATTGACCAGGTGTTCGACAAGTATTCAAGACAATGTTAAAGAGAATAAAAGAAAGAAGCCGCTGGGTACTTCCAAGGAAGGCCAATGAAAGGAAATAAAAGTAGTTTTGGAAGGGAGGATAACACGGAGGACCAATTAGCATCATCATCAGGTCCCTAAGTAGCATAAAATTAGGAGGATTTCATTAGCATGTTTTGGAATTTTTAATGAAGTAGGGTAATCTCCTTACCTATTTTACATCTATTTATCAGCCCTCATGCAAAGAGGGTAGGCAATAGATACGTAGGTAATCAACATAGACTGAGGGCCAAGAGAATACATCTTGCTGGTCCTGGATTCTATAGCATTCATACCTCCGCTTTTACACTATTCACTTTATCCGACCCTTACTCTAACACAATTCACGTCCTTTTTGTTTTGTCTGCTAACATGTTTTGTAATCATTACATCTTGTTTTCTCTCCAGCAGTAATTTTTTGAACTTTCTAAAGCTCCGTGGAAAGTCTTTTTTAGACAAAGCTACAAACATGAGCAACTTGGAGGAGCACCTAAGAAAATTCTATAATTGCAAAATCATGATCATGAACTTTGATCATTTTTTAATCCTACAAGGGGAACAGGGATCCGATAGTACAGTATCAAGCACCTAAAAAAATCCAAATTTGGAAAACTGGAAATAATGTCCCCATTTCTTCCCGAACGGCAATTTGCTTCGTAAAACTTTTCTCATCTATTTTGTACACTAATGAAGCTACTGCCACTAAGTCTCAAGGATTTAGAGGAGTATTGGATATAAACACAATTCACACACAGATGTCTCATGTATATGAGCAAGTACACAATAAATTCAAACCAAATGCAGTATGTTTAACTGTAAAGGACCAAATGAAAATGAAATCAACATACAGATGATGGTCTCTGTTTTTCTCTCATGTAATAAATAATACATGAGAATCCAAACTAAAGCCTTCACCTAACACTTGTCTTCTTTCTTTTAGTTTTCAACAATTCAGGTATAGTTCGACAAATTAAGACTCCTTATCAAGATCTAATTAAACATATACGAGGGCAAATAAGTTAAAAGAACTTAAGAAAACCTGGAGGGCAGCGTTGAAGTTCTTGCGATAGCGGAAGTAATTAATGAGGTCAGAAACATAATTTTTCTTTACTTTGTTTCCTTCCTTCACCCAGTTCTCGAGAATGTCTGATATACTGGATGTGGAGCTTTTTTCCACAACTTCATTGAAAAAAAGGTTCCGCTTACTTGGTTTCGGCGGCGGCGCATCCACCACAGCTGCGGCCGCAGCTTTCGGCACGGTGGAAAACATACGCAGACGCGAACATTGCGACGATTTCCCGATGATTAAACGGTTAATGGCTCTCATAATCGTCATCTGCCGTTCTTTCTGTAGTTGAGAGAGTGAGCAGACTATGTGAGGGAAGAAGGGTTTAAAGCAGGGGTTTGGAATGCGCCTGTCTATTAAACGACGCCGTTATCTGTAGTATTCGCGTTAGTAAGGTTGTGATGTATTTGAAATTTTCAATGGACGAATTTAGGAAATAAGGGCATGTTTGGTTGGGGTTGGCCCAACCTCTCATCAGTTTGGCCAACCCCACCTCATGTTTGTTTGGGCTGATTTGGCCAAGTCACGATATTAGGATTTGGTGGGGGAACATCAATCACAAATCAAAAAATTATTTTAATTATTCTTCCAATCATTAATAACTACCTCTTATCCATATCACATCACATTTTACAATTAATAATTATATTTCCCACCCAACCAAACATCACTCTCCAACATCCCCAGCCATTAACTCCAGCCACTTCCCCCAGCGCAGCCACCCCAGCCCCAACCAAACATAGCCTAAGTAATTTTAGATGAACTGATTTAAAATATCGTGTTAATTTGGAAATTCTCTAAGGTCCTATTTAGATGGAGGGATTTATACTATGAGTTTATAAATTTATTGTCAAATTCACTCTATATGTTTGGATGAAATACTAAATGAGTGGATTTATAAATTCAGATTTTTAAATCTACCCAATTACAAATCCAAGATTTGAGATTCACCATTTATACTATATTTGGTGGATTTCAAATCTTTTGACAAAGGCAGTCATTTACAAATTTTTCCCCACTCACGCCTCTCTCTCCCCTAGAAAACAACTGAAGTTTACAAATGCTGTATTAGTTTTTTGCCAAATAATGGATTTGAAAATTTTGGATATAAAAATCCAATAACAAATCCACTATAAATCCAAACAAGGGATTCAAGTCCATGGATTTCAAATCTAAGGATTTTGAAATCTATTCATTTTAAATTCATTGACAAATTAAATTCCTCCATCCAAATGGGACCTAAGATTATTTTTCTTGTATAGATATTTAAATTAAATGAGTGGATTTAAAGGTAAAATATATATAAATATATTCAAACATTTTACGTTTTTTAACATAGCACCAGAGTCGGTCCAATATTTTTAGGGGCCTTGTACGAAACTAAAAGAAGAACCCTTTATGTTCAAATCAATAATCATAATATATATAATGAATATATATGATGAATATATCTATACTAATATAATAATATAACAATTTATTAATGGCAAAATCCTCCCATTACTAAAAAAAAAGGGAAATTATAGTCGTTTTTTTTCCTGTAAAAAGACATACGAGTTTAGGTGTGCAGAATATGGAGAGACATTATTTTAGTAGTTTTTGTAGAAAAATGCATTTTTGTTTTTACTAGTCGCTCATGGCTGCAGTGGTTCCTTCCAACAGGAATCCGACAAGGAAAGAGATTGATAACGGGAGACTGACAAAAATCATAAGATACTTCAACCATCTAAATGGTGCACACTGTATCGAGTTCAAGGTGAAAACAAGGATTGGCTGGAAGCATATAGAATGGATCTTCATGGTGGAGTGCTTTCTTAAGAACTAGAACTCAAATGAAGTAAAATGACTCGGAAAGCTATATCACGGTGGCTAATGGAAGAGCTCAAACTTAAAGCACAGCCCAAGTATAGACACTTTGAACAAATACCATATGACCAGTGGTGGAGGTATACGAAGAAATATATTGATCTCCCAAGAAGGAGGACGGATCAATATTGAAGCCAACAGAAGGAGAAACAGAAGCCAACAGGGATCCACGCACCAATCTCAATCTCGCTCTTGGCGGAGGAGATAAAAGCTTACTGCAAGGGTAAAATATTTCACAACTTCACTTTTCTGTAAATTGTTGTAAGATGTACTCTTTTTGGCATGCACGCAACTAATGTAACTAGAATAGATCTGGATATCTAATGAAAACAGTTATAACTTACTGCCAAAGAATTACAACTTGTAATCTTGCGTCATTTATATGATTGACATTTTGATGATTAACTGTTAAAGGCTAACAGTTTGTTGTCATATGACTTTAAGCTTTAAATTATTAGAGTTTTGACATCATGAAAAATGAGGAAATTATTAGGAAACTTATGTATAATTTTGATGATGCAAAATCACGTTGTAAGGTAGGAACTAGTGTCCCCAATACTCTACAATATTTGTAATAGATAGGGTAATTCTACTAAGGCAGAAGTCACGGTATAAAGCTACAATATAATCATCAGGTAACATGCAACAAGTTGTCCGCTATAAGGTGGGTTTAAACGTTGAAGATAACAACAACGGAGGGCTTACACAGGAATTGCGTACACTATAGTCTACTGTAGTACGCTCCACTTCATGAAGATATCAGAATCATACAGAAAAAAACGTGCAGCAAGCAAGTCAACAGAAATGACTTCTAGTCAAAGTCAGCAATCTCAAGATTAAAAAATATGGCCAGTGGAGACAAGAAGGATTCTTGTACTGACAATGCGATAACGTGAAGACACGTATCCTGACAAAAACTATTCTGTAGCTGAATTGTAGCCGCACCTAATCTGACCAAATCCCTGAACTAAACAACGATTATAAACCGTACAAAAAGCATTAAATGTGAAAAGAGAATTCTTACCTCTTCAACAAAGACGAAATCCAACCGGTATAAATAAAGATTGGCTAAAGACCAAGAGTGATACAGAAATTCTGAACAACTCAACAAGAGATACAATTTTAAACTGGAAAGTAGGTAAGTCCTCTTTCTTGTCTTCAAATCTCCAAAAGTCGGAGCAAAAAGAGAGCTAGTAGCAAGAACAATGGAGCAACAAGACTACTACTCAAGCATACTTCTCAAATTGCAAAGGATTCTCAAAGTCTATCAAAGCTAACCGCACTCTTAGTCCCCGTCTATCTAATCCACAAGCTCGCCCACATCTCAAACTAGTCTAAACGTTGAGTGACAGTTTCTAGTTGAAGACTTTAAAAAACCCTCTCTTTAAGTGATTTTAAACGGGGAGTCTTCTATTGAATCAGTGTTTCAAATTAGACTAGTTTAGTTTCGAGGAACTAGTACAGTTAAAGGTGTAGTCTTCTAAGGATATGTGAAAATTGTTGTAGGTGTCAAATTGAAGTTGAGTATCATGTAGCTAAACTCGTATTGTGTGAACAAGATCAGTTATCGACGCCTCCATGCACACTTGGAATATTGATTTGGTTAGTTCTATTTTTTTTCACACGAGGAGCCGAACATATTCTTACCATATCGATAAGAAACACTGCTTCGTAGGATTATTGGATTTGGCACCATTCTGCCATTGGAAAGTTCACGATAAAAGCGGCTTGTGGCTTTATTTGTAACAGCCTTGATTTCACATTATCAACGACCCTAGCTCCTGATAGTTTTGATCCAAGCCCAACGCCAGCTTGTAGGGCCATTTAGCCGTTCCTGTTCAAGTGTTACATTGATTCGCTTCTTTCCCTCTAAAAATCTTGCTCATCACCATCTTCCCGCATGCCCGTTCTGCAAATCCATTGATCATAGCTCCAGTCACTTGTTCTTCACATGCCTCATTTCTTAATCAGTGTGGTCTTCGACAATGGCCATCATTTCCACCGCCAACAATCGCTTTTCGAACTATGGTTTCAAGATTCTTTTGCTTGGCGACTCGAATGTTGTTGAATGTATGGCAGTAGCAAATATCATTTGGTTGGCATGAAATTAGTCCATCCTTGTGCAAACCGATATCGGCCCAGGCATTATTTATGGTCTTGATGCGGAGCCACCGAACGTGATAGCCTAGCCGCGTTTGTCCTGCTTGCTTAGCAGCCACCTTCATCGTCAACTCGTATCTTCTTTGACGGGGTAGTGTCTAATCGTAGGAATATTTCGACAATTTAAGTGTATTGGGCCTGCTGCTTTCTTTGGTACTCTGAGGAGTAGTCCGTCACATCGGTTCAATTGTTGAATCTTGATTGGACCCTTGATCTCCACATTGACATGATTAATGTTATCAAAATCGAATAGGATCGACCGATTCAACCAGTTTAACCGGATTTCTGGTCAAACCAGAAATAACCGAGAGAAATCGAACATAACCGGAAAAACCGCCCAAATCGGAAAAGGGTAGAATCCTTAATTTGAGGAAAAAAACTGGTGAAACCCCGAAAAAGAGGATCCGTCTTTCTTCGACTGTCGTTGAGAAAGGGTTATGGAAATGTAATTTTTTCTAGAATAACAATAGTAGGTCTGCAACAATACTATGCTTCTTATTGTACTTTTAGATTCGTGTCTCATTTCCTACTTCACGGAGAGAGACGGAAGAACGAAATAAGAGAGGAAGGAGAGTATATATATTTCTTAATTTCTGATTTTTAGAGATAGAGAGATGGAAGGTGAAGAGAGAGGAATAATCATCTGAAAATTACTTCTCTTTCATTATAGAGAGACTCGAAACTCGATGGGTCACGTGCAATAGACTAGTAGTTAGAAAGAGAGGGAGCGGGGTTGGGTTTTTATTTGATTTTTATTCAAAGAAACATACTTCACCCATTTTTGGGCAATTTTTTTCCAGATTTTTACTTTGTTCTCACATTTAGTTACCAATTATTCTTTTAGAATACAGTATCTTATTCCTAATTGAGTTTTTGTTAAATATATTTCAGTTAATCGTTCATTTTTATTATTTTATCATTAATATTCCTAATTTGTTTGAGTTTTTGTTAAATATATTTGAGTTAATCGATCATTTTTATTGTTTTATCATTAATATTTCATATAATAATACATTACACGATATAACAAGAAAAATAGTTAGAAAATATAATTAAGTCCGATCGATTAAACCGTTAATGAGTAGCAACGCCGGTTTGCTCATCGACGGTCCGGTTATGAAAACACCGAGTATGATATTGTCCGTTTTGGGCCGAGCACACACGATTTTATTTTTGGACTAACTTCTAAATGCCTCAATAAAGATATTTCTTTCATTCTATGAACATGATCACTCTTATATTTCCGATATAGAACTCTATTGGACGATCCCAACATAATCTACAACAGGGGAATTACGTAAAGGTTTAAGCATGAAACTCTACGGTTTGATGCAACCGGAAATGGAGAAATTTCTAACGTTCAGGGAGGCTCTTAAAATGACTTCATCTCTTAACCGCTCGGACATCTGCGTTACTGGCGACTCGAGCGCACAAGCTTGGCTTCCCTCGGTGAAGGGGATTGCACACCTGATTGTATTCATGTCCTGCTTGATGTTGAAGCAATGCTTGCTCAATTTGAGTCGCCTATTTTATTCTTGAGAGGTAGGGGGAGACTTAAGTAGCATAATATTGCCCAATACGTGAAATCTTGTAATTCTAACATTTGTAGGTGGACTTCACCACTGTTCCTCTATCACTGACTGATTCCGCTAATGTAATATAGTTATCATTTTCAAGAAAAAGTCAACACTATAAGTTCTAATTTAATCAAAATCATCACAATAGCACGTCTGATGCTAGGCCGAAGCCTATAACTTCAATTTAACATGTCATTATCATTCTCAAAGTATGTTTACACTAGAACATGCCTATATCGAAACTCATTTGACAACAATTCACATCTTATTACATTAGTCACATCTTCTCAAACTACAGTAATCTTCACATTAGAAGTCCAACAAGCATGTTTCACCATCTATAAATAAAGCCAACACTTCCTCAAGCTTCATCTTCAATTCACTCTAATCCACTTATATTTAAACACCCCTCATAAAAAGTGTCTAGGCACTTTGGCGTGTAACCAAACATCTAATTTCACACCTTAAAAGTGTTCCATCAACACTAAAAAAATAAAAAAAATAATAATTAAAAAAAAAAAAAAAAAAAAAAAAAAAACTTCTTAGTGTAGTTAGAAGAATGGAAGGTATTGTAAAAAGGGGGGGAAGAATGGACGGTATTAATCAATTCTCATTTCATAGGTCAAACATGAAGGATGGCTTTTTTACTCTCTTTTCTGAAAGTACTTCATGGATAACTTGCACCCAAAATTCATCTCTTCAGTACCTCTACACAAAATATATCAAAATAGATGATCACTACGAAACCCGATTAAAATGCGAAATAGCACCGAAATATATGCAACAGAAGCATGCCAAAAGAACAAGTCTCCACATACAATACCAGCAGTTATTGTATACACACGTTAGCAACAGGTATTGCAAGAGATACTACCTTCCACCATTGGGACCTTAATGTCCTGAACCGAATCAAGAATCGGAGTCCAAACGGTTGTGCTTCTTCATGATCTCAATGAACTTCTCAGCCCTATCTGCATCACTGTTCGCCTCAAAATAATCTGCAAATAACTCGACAGTTTCTGACGGGGGAAACCACTCATTTTTAGGTGGTTTCGCTTTATCCAAACCCTTTTCCAGATACTTGAGAGCCAAATCTATCTGAACCCTTTTTACACACAGATTCGCGAACAAGCTCAACGCCCTCAAATTGGGTTCGTCGCTTCTTTTCTCCATCCTTTTGTAGAGCAAAGTGGCTTCTTCCATCATATTGTGATCGAGGTAATACTCTAGCAGCACAGTCGGCAACCTGAAATCATATCTTGAGCAGCCTTTTTCCCATTCTTTAAAAATCTTTTCTAGGTTTTCCTTATCCCCTAATTTAGAAAGAGCCAAAAGCATGAAAAGATAATTAGTATTAGAGAGCGTGGGAGAAGCTGACTTTAGAGCCTTCCACGCCCGATTGACCCCTGATGAATTATTCATCATAGAGTACAGCTTCAACCGAGTGCAGCAACCTTCAATTGCATCTTTATCGTGTTGGGTCACCATTTGCTCCATAAGCTCCAGAAAAGCATTGGCCTTATCGTGCAACCCAGAACGAAAAAACATGGTTGCAATATTTCCATATGTAAAGCAATCGGGATTTAAGTTACTACTTTCCATCTTCTCCAGAATTCCTTCTATGGCATCGTGTTCTTTTAGAGCAGCATAACTACTAATCAACAGATTATAAGTATAGTAGTCCAGAGCAATGTTGTTCTCCTCCATTTCTTGCACCAGAGGTGCGACTTTTTCAGGCTGTTCCGTGTTATTCAGAAGTGACAGCAGATTGTTGTAATTTAGAGTGGTTATGTAATTCAATACCTTCATCTTCTCAAAGATCTCCAAGGCCTTGTTGACAACTCTCTCCCTACAATAACAGCTAAGAAGTGCTCCATAGGTTTTATGGGTTTTTTCTGATTTTTGTAGGCTATTGAAGTATTTCTCCGATGAAGTTACACCCTCTGTCTTGCAAAGAAGGTCAATGCGTATAGCTTGATCAACATTGTTTATTTCGAGTTTGCTGCTATCCATCCATTCATACAGCTGGTGAAAATAAAGTGGATTAAAAAAAAAAAAAGAAGCGCAAAGAGAACATGTTAAATACTTAGAAGTTAGACGAGGGCAAATTGCTCGTGTTAATATAGCACGTGTCAAATCGAACCCATATAGCTGGAAGAACAACATGTTTGAATATAATTTTATTTTTCTCTTTCTTTTTTCCTATAAAAATTTGAAAAGATACACACTACACGCATATACATGCACAACATATAGCATGTAATCTTTGATGGAGTAAAAAATTGTATACAGAGATAACAGCTGTAAAAAAATACTCAAGAATGTAACTGAAGGATGTCAGAAAAATTGTACAGAGTTTGTTACTAGTTGTCAGAATTTTTTCATGAATGTGTGTTTGAAGATGTCAGAACTTCCCCTGCCATCGTCACCAACCAACTCAAGATCTGGATTTAGCACGGTCCCACACATGTAAGTGAGATACTTTAGCCACCTAGTAAGGTTCCATTCTAAAATCAATTAGTGTTAGGCTCACTAGGCTTATAAAGTAGTCTCTCTTCCTTAAATTTATCAATTTGGACAACTCACATGTAATATTTCAACAAGACCTACCACATCTGAAAAATATCGAAAAAAAAGCCGTGCCACATCCCAGAAACATAGAAAGCAAGAATCATGAAAGCATTACAAAGTCGAGAATAAGTAGTCTGGAAATGCATGTGCCTTTTCTTCACATGCTACCACTTGTTTTTTACTTCTTCTTCTTTTCAAGCATTCTACCACATTTTCTAATACTAATCTAACACACTGGCAAATTCTTTCCAATGCTCTCTCCAACCTATAAACCCCTGTGCATAATCTCTCTAAATGAAGATATAACAAAGAAAGCTAATTTAGAGTAGCAGACATTAATACTTCATTACTGGAAAACTAGACAAGACATGTAAAAATATCTATGTATTCATCGAATAATCAAATAGTACAACATCCAAGCAGCTGCATTATAACTCGTCAAGAAGAGAAAGTGAGGGTAAGAAATTTATTCTGGTAAAGAGAAAAAATACTACTAGAAAATGCATATAAACATACATAAAAAGATCTAAATTTTGGAACACAAGGATAATTCATCAAAACTCCTTACCTAAATTCTAATCAAACAAAAAAAGAGAGGGACTGCTGAAAGGAAAATAGCAAAACCTGGAGGGCAGAGTGGAAATTCTTCCGATTGCGGAAGTAATTACTGAGGTTAATAATATCGAATTTCTTCACTTGTTTGCCTTCTTCCACCCATTTACTGAGAATGTCTGCTATGGCGTATTTTGAGCTATTGCTAATTACTTCACTGAAAAGAATGCTTCGCTTACGTGACTGCGCCGCCGTCGCGGTGTAAAACCACCGTGAAGGAGAAAACAGCGACGATTTTCGGACGATTAAACGGCTAATGATTCTCATATGAAAAAGAGAATGCGACGAAATGGCTCCAGGGTTTAAGCTGGGAACCTTTTCCCGAATCGTCCCTGTAAAAAACGGTATCTACATAGAATATATTTTTCCTTCTTTTCCATTTTCTTTTATTTTGATTTAGCTTCTTTTTTCTTTATCGAAAAATTAAAAAATGGTTACGTGGTTTTTTATATGGTCAATTAAATAGTTTTGGGTGTTAATAGTCGATATTACACAGGACTGCAAACAATACATTGACCTCGTTTATTGAATACACGATTAAATTTTTGAGCTTATTTCATGAACGGTCTAAGCTTAAATGCTATTGACTCATTAATGAATAGCTCAATAATAATAAAAACAACAATAAAAATTACAATTTTCATGCTACATACTCCCTCCGTCCCGACTTAACCTGCCTAGGTTGACCGGACACGGAGGTTAAGAAAAAGCAGATTTTGTGAAATTTTTAACTTTTTTTAAAGGTAGAGATTGAGAATGGAGATTTTGAGGGTGAAGATTGTAAGATAAATTTGCCATTTATGGGGCTGGCAGATTAAGGTGGGATAAATCAAAATGGCAAGTAGACAAATTAAGCCGGGACGAAAGTAGTATATTATAATATTTTTATCTAACATCTTATTATAATGAACATTTGATTAAATTCGTTATTTGTACACAGATTTTGGAAAATATGTTTTTTGTTTTATATTTGTGAATAAAATGATTGCTATTTTACGAGCACAAATGTTTATAAACATGGTCAAACATATTCACACACATTCGTGGACAAAATCAAACTCTCAAGCACGAGTTCAATTAAAACTAAATAAATAAACTAATCACAGAGCACCTATAAGCTTGACTGAATTTTTTCAAGTTACTTTAATTTAACTTAACAATAAACCATCAAATAAAAACAAGAAGATACTACGGTCTCAAACAAAACAGCACAACAATAAAACCTGGGACAGATTCAAATTATACAAACCTAACAGTAATGTTCTTGCGAGATAGCTACAACATCAGAAATCACGAACAACTGATTACAACATACATGGGACTAACCCAACTGATCCTAAAAGCAATACATACAAGCAACAATTGTCAAATGATACAAACAGGAATTATGCCCTCTGTTCTAATCAACACCTTGACTAGATACTCAAGCTTGCCTAACAATTTACAAGCTACCAAACACTTAATTTTCAGGATGCAATCTAACCACGTGCTGCTCTCAGGAAGTTGTCGAAAGGACTGGCAGGTGGCAGCCTCAGAGCTAACCACGTGTTTGTCCCCGGTACACCACCTACAGCTTCGTCACTTGCTATCTGGAGAGAGGGGGGAGGCAAAATTTTAATATCATGACATTATGAAAAATAGGGCACTTTGATGTGAAAGTTGTGATCATCAGTAGCTCACCTTGTCGATAGTAGAAAATGACGAAAGAGACGTATCGCAGTGGTTATTATCATCAGAGGTCAACCAATTAGAGAGCTTCTTTCTAGTGTCTGTACCAAAGGCTTCGCACTGGTTTGTCATCGCACTGTACGGAAGGGGTGAGGTCGAGATGGATGTCCCAGCTACTTGACCAGCAACCTCGAGTGCCTGAGATCAATTTGCTTAGAAATACTAGCACCAAAACTGTTTCTTGCAAATCTTTCTGATTTCAGTCTAGAGACACGGGGAAAAGAGTAAGGGGCATTACAGATTCTAGTAGCTGGCCGATGCTGACGATATGGGACATTGACGGAGATGCAGATGAAGGCACATTGGGAATGAAGCGAGAAATATCAGCAACTGACGATATACTCATAGCGTCATCTTCAACAAGAGAGTTTGCAGAAAAATCCTGAATCCAATGGCAAAAATCATGTGAAAGAAATAATGAGAAGGCAAGGTTAAATATTTAAAACTTCAAAACCACCAAGGGGTTAAGAGAATCCAAGAGAAGATAACGTACCCCATCAAATGATTGTGATTCCTTGGAGAGCACCGCCCTCTGTATGTGATCCATATCGAGCATTGAATGTGGACCAAACATGAAAGCCTCATCAGGTACAAATCCTTCTAATAGCTGCTTAGTGATTTCTTCTGTCTCCAACTTCAAGAAACAAAACTTTAGCATAAGCGCCTGTTTATTTTAAACACCTTCGTATTTTCTTTTTTTATCTGTAGTTGTTAGGGATGGACACACCAAATTAATGCAGTACGTATTATTAAAGGACATACCTTCGTAATGGTAGATAAACTTTCAACTAACAAGTCAAATGCAACTTTGTCAGAATCATAAGCCTTGTTCCGGAGCTCAGCTAGAGCTAACAAAGCCTCTTCATTATCAGAAGCAGAGCCATAATCGTTCGCCTCAGATTGAGCCTTTACAAAGACTTGAAAGTCATCAGTGATGCCAACATATGGATCCACCTGAATTTTAAGCATCGAGAAGAATTATAAAGCTTGAAAAGGGCTAAGTATGTGGGAGCTATACTATCAGTGAAATGAAGAAATGAAGGATTAAATCAAATAAGAAGATCCAAAATTTCCACAGCCATTGGCTAATAGTTATAAATTGTTTTAGCTGCCGTGGACAAAGTTCATTTTTCAGAAATTTAGCATATAACTATGTAAGATGACCAGTTCGACCGAGTTCAAGCTTTGCACGCATGATCACAGAAAGCCAGTTCAGATGCATTTGCTTTGAAAATCATGAATACGAAGCTTGAAATGTAATTCTCATTTTTAAAAACCAATCACTTTTCCTCGCAAATTTTAAGGGAAGGCAGAAACCATAAACAAGGCAAAACACAAGTATATTAGACTTACATGAGAATCAAGCAACAAGTTTAACATATTATGAGTCTCAGTGATATGATATAGCTTCGCAGCAAACATCACCATTGCAGTAGATAATACAAGAAGTGATCTCTGGTATACGGGAGGCAAGGACCCTGGTGATGAAACAACACTGCATCATATATACAATTTTATTGTTTCCATAAATCGAATCTCATTGAACAGTGTACCATACCAGTATTAGAGTTTAAAGCCATCTTTCTAATTGACAGGGGGAGCTGAAAGAATCTGAGTACTAGATTATCATTGGTGTTCTGCAACAAAGCAAAAAAAGAGAGAGAATGTCACAGACCAGATATCAAATTAAAACACCATGCGCCACAAAAAAATTGGCTCCTTTTTTATTTTTTGGTTTGAGATTTTATTTTTCTTAGGGGAAGGGGGTGTAGCAGCTGCATTGACTAAACACTTGATCCTTTCTTGCTTTCTTTCTATTTTATCTGTGCGGGCTGGAGGAGTTTTTCCTTTTCTTTTGCGCGTGTGTGTACGCAGAAGAATGAAATAACTGGTTTAGGTCCTCTATTACAGATTTGATTAATCAAGAACAGAACGAATAAAAAAACCATTCTCTTTAGCAACAGACAACAGTGCTAAAGTAGATTATGGTTCAGAGTGCAGATTTACTTTGATATTTAGTAGTATCAGAAGAAATGGAAATTTAAAAACTAAACTTCCGGAAACTACTAGTAAATTAAACCCATGAGAATAATGAAAACTGGGAAGTAGTTAAATACAACTTTAATGGTTGAGGCAAATATGCAACAGATGGATTTCTAACCTTTAGACGGGATGAGATGAGTGCTAAACAGAACGAATGTGCTATAGCCTCAATATTAGCAGGAAGATTGTCGGGAAGATTGACTTGAATCCACAAAGCAGACAACAATTGCACTATTTGGTCCTCATTGCATCGCAAAAAGTATTGTTCCTGCATTAATTTAGAAGACAAGTCATGTAACAAATAATAAAGATAAAAATAGCCAATCACACTTTGATGAGGCAAATATTCCTACAGTCTCAGTCAAGGTAGCCGGTCCATTCGTCCTGTCCACCATGGAGCTTATCATATGTATATTTGGAGAACTCTTGTGGGACCTCCCATGCTTCCACTCTTCTTCAACTTTGTTTAGTTGCTGATAGTCATCTTTTTCACTTCCGACTTTCTCTTTAGTTCCATATATTTCCAAGCGAAGCTTCTCAAGCAGAGCATTAATCGAGGAAAATGTCGATGCACTTTTGGAATGCCACCTTCTTGGATGGTTCATGACATCACTTCTTGCATGAGCAAAACTTGGTATTAGAAGAACACAGAATATTTGGTGACCTCCAACACGTATTTCGACATCAGTATGCAACATCACTTTCAAAAGTTGGATGAAAAGAGCGTCGGGGAACACCTAAAAATGAAAGAGTGTCAAACTCGCTTCAGACACAAAACTATGCTACCAAAATGGTAATTTGTGCAATCAGCAAAAAAAAGTCGTCTAATGTTAAATCTCCTGTACAGTGTTAAGTGGCAAACAAGTTTAAGTGAGGCATAACGCAACTCCAAGAACAATTTCATAATTCCTTGCACTGCAAAATGACATTGTACTAGTTAAACACAGCTGAATCTACTGAGGTTTGCCTTCTTCACATCAACACCACAAGAGAACAAGAAACGAATAGAGAGTACAAAAGGGAGGGAGGACTACTATTTGAACTTTGAGGATTAAATTACTCAGAGCTTCTCACCTGCTGAGAATGAAAAGATACAGATGCCAAGGAAATCACATGAGCAAGAATAGTAAGTGAGGCAAGTGCTGCCCTGGCAACAACTTTTATGGGAGAAAGCTTCTCCAGTGTAATAGCCATCATATCAAACAGCGGTCGCACATCAACAATCTGAATCAATTACAAAAAGTTAAGCGCGTAGAGAAGTTAAGAAAAGCTATGGAAAATATTATACTTCTATTTTCAGTACCCCTCTGACAGTTTCCAGCAAACAAGTTTCGATAGAATTCTGCAACGCAGCATTGCAATTAAGTTCTTGCTCTCCAACTGATTCAGCTGTTGCTTGAAAGCTCTTACGCAAGTGTCTGAAGAGATCACTTACAAACCCCATATCAGATATGACACCTTCTGACCTAACTTGGCGGGCCAAACAGCTTGCAGTTTGGATGATGTGACATTTCATCTCAGGGTCATGAGCAACATTTTTGTGGTCCAAATGTCGAACAACACCAGCTAATATTAATTGCTGATGTCCTATAAAGGAAACAAAAAGTATAACCCAATTATTCAGTCACAGCCCACCACAATGAGGAACAGTTGACTAAAAGAAAAAAAATGGCCCTCCACAATTTATGCTTGAAATTGACATGTTTTGTTAAGTGATAGGTTAGAACCAGGCTTAACTACTAACTAAGACCCAATAAGGAAAGGGAATTGCAATATAAACTCTATAACCAAAAAATTAGCTAATCACACAGGCAAGGTAAAAACCCATTTACGTAAATTCCAAGCACTTCCGAGTCTGGTGAAAACATCACTAGTACAATTTTTAAGTGATCCAAACATTATTGGAAGCTTTAACCATGACAACATAGTGTTTAACAAAGAATTTTAAGAATAAGTTCACATGAATTTAATTCTCATCATGCCATCATGTCAACAGCTGAAAGGGGAATAAAGTCATCAAAGTCTAAAAATACAAAGATAGGGCTGTCACCTGGATTTTCCACAAAGGAAGACATGTCTGAAAGTAAAATGGGGGCAAGGCCGTGCTCAGGAAGCCATTGTCTTTTCGTGTCAAAGTAAACAAACATGGGATCTAATATCCGTCGCATTGTGGTACTCTCCTTAGCCAAATCAACCATCCGTTGGATGCATATTTGAGCCCATACTTTCGGTGTCTGAACCTCCTCTCTATGTCACATGAAGTTACGAGAGATCAATAACAAAGGAAAAGTAGAAGGCCCCAAATAATTATCTGATAAAAATTTCATTTGCTTAACGGTCACAAACATTGAACAAATCAAACCTTGTTAGATAATTTGCTCTAGAAATTTTTCAAATCAAACCTTGTTAGGAATGCAGGATCTTTCTTTTCTGGCTGGATTCTTATGATCATATGGCTAGGGCTAAATTCACCACCTATGCTAGGGGTACCTCTTCCTTCGCATCTTGCTACTTCATCCACCCAATTATGATGGGCTTCACTTCTTTCTACATCTTCTTCATGTTGTGTCTCCGTCTCATAGTTATCAAGAGTAGCATGTACAATCTAAAAAAGGTAAAATAGAACTATCATTGAAACAAGATTTGGCTTATTTAGTAACTCTACAAATTGACGAGTCAACAGGCGGTTCCCAAACAAAATAGACGACAAAAAAAAATCTCTTAGGCGTCTCCTTTGATGAACTAATCAAGGTGAAGAATAAGGTTCAGACTTTATTCAAGAGAACAGAACTGCTCTCAACAATGAGCATTGGATAGCAAATGATCAAATAACAACTATATAACCATCACTACACTCTGCTTCGGCGATGAGACCATGAAAGCCAAGAAACATGTCTGAATGAATATGGAGCTATGCAAATTAAGTTCAACAAATCAATTATCAAAGAAATCAAGAAACACAACAAGAGTCACCATAAGTAAAAGGAGCAGCAAATTAATATTTCTTTTCCAGGAACATTGATAATAGTTCTCAGAAATAAGATTTTTACAAAACCCATCCAAATTTTTGTTACTTGAAAAAAGAACAAAGATTTTCAAGAACGAAACCAATGTAAGTTACAAGTGGATAGAATGAGTCATAACAAAGAATATGAACTGTGGTCTCTTACTTGATGTTGTTTGACTTTAATATTACTACCTCCGTCTCACAAGAATTTGCACACTTTCCTTATTGGTACGTCCCAAATGAATTTGCACACCTTAAAAAGGAAATTTTTCTCACAATCTCCACCTTTGAAAAGTCAACAATAAAGAAAAAAACAGATTTTTCTTAAAATGTGTGCACATCTAGGTGTGCAAATTTCGATGGGACGGAGGTAGTACTATTTATTGCTCTTATTCACTATTACTACTACTATCACTATTCATTACAACCAGTACTACTTTTAGCGCATGTGGTGTTCTCATAGTTGTTTTGGTTGTTACAAAGTAACAGGATCACGCAAGTAAATTAACAAACTTCATTTTCTATCTGGAAGTCATATACACTTTTAGCAATAAATGAGAAACCCAGCCAAAGCGACAAACCTTTTCAAAATCGGCAAATATATGCGAGAACTCTGCCATAAACCAAACCTGCACAGAGAGGAATCAAACTAGTTTAATGTGTTACTAACAAAGGCCATAGTGAAGTATGAACCAAATTTTAAAAAATAAAAATATAGAAAAAGTGAGAGAACTCTTCAAAAACCAAGAACAACAGGCTGAGTGATAAAAAATGCATTAATAAGAAGAATTTAATTTTGAATATTAGATGACATGAAGGATAGAGATAGGAAGACAGTGCTAGTTTTGAGTTTGAATAACCATAGCAGAGAGACACCGCAAGCTTGATGCCTTTAAACTACGTTTCTGATGCTCATCTTCAGTTTTACGTGACATCATGCAAACTTTGTCCACAAAGTTTTCAATGTTGCGGGTGTAAGTTCCGTCCGACTGTAGAAATAAAAAAGGAATAAGAAAGCAGCAGCATCTGCACCTAAGCATATTGAAATATGAGAAAGGGAAAAGCAAACAAGCCAATAGTTTATCTCTGTTTTCTTTATGACTTTACATAACTAGAAGAAAGATGAACCACTTCCCTCAAGGAATTATATTTTACCAGTGTGGCAATAAATCCTTAAAGTATCTAATAATAAAAAAAGCTACACCTTAACTTGCAAAACATTAATTTTGTTTTCTACAATACGATGAGTAAATCATTCCTCTTGAAATCTTGTGATTGACATGGATTAGGTAACCTAAGTATCAAGGCAGAGTGACACACTGTGAAGCAGGAAAATAGAATAAAGAAGGCAGCCAAACTTCAACATTTATCCACTGCATTATAATACAAATTCTAAGGCACTAAATCACCTGGCAATAAATAAAAGTGGTCAGTGTATCACATCCAATAATCAGCATGGCTTCTTGCTTAGAGTCATTCAGCAGTTCAAATACTACATTCAACAAACTCAGAGAAAAATAGGCCCTGCATGAAGAAGTGCAGATAATGAAATTCGGACAACATGGAATAACTCAATTGAAATTTACTTTCAGCTTGATCCTAAAAAAATCTACAGAATAATTTGTGAATTAAGAATGAATACTTTTCAGATCAACTAATTACTAATACATTCAAATAAGAGATCATGCAACAGTGTAAAAGTTGAGTTCCTGGTGCATTCACCAAAAAAATACATACATATCATTTTTCCCAATCACGTGATGAAAAAATCATTTGGATATTCATGCCCAAGAAAATAAATAGTTAATGAATACATTGTTTTTCTTGTGCACATTACTACACACCACTGACTTTTTCAGCATTTTAAATCATAATTGGTTATTGTTTGTAAATGCACTAGGAACCATATATGCAGACCACATGAATAACAACTTACATTTGCTCCTTACAAATGCAAAGTAGTTTGTTGTAAGTTTCCGCAACAATACCAACAAGTTTGGCATTACCACTTCGCAGTTCTTTGTAACATCTTTCTTCAAGAAATTTAGCAATCTAAAAAATAAGAAATCTAACATTAGTTGCTATGAAGAAGCTGTGCAAATTTTCTTTCAGTAATATGCATACAATTGCCTCACCTTTGGTATCCGCAAAGGATTTTTAGAAGCATATTCACATAGCTTTACAATTTTCCTTTCATTTGAATTGCCATCCTGCATGGTAAAGTAAAATGTTATAACCTTTTAATGCTTTTTAAATTGGAGAAGGGTGGAAATTTTGGGGGGGTAGTCCTCTGAGCTTTCTGGAGTAAGCCTACTAGGTACATTGTTCAGTTAGCTGATATAGCCCAACTCGTAATTCCAATAATAATGAATTTAACAGATGTGTACATTTTAGGGTGAACACACCATTTTTCTATTCTATACCAGATTTAACAGATAATTGGGGGAAAAGGCTAAAAGTGATGCATCTCCAGAAAGATATTCGAAGAATCAAACACATGCATGCATGGCCACAGACTGGAGGATCGTGCACCAGTTAACATAGAAAAACTCATTACACTTTATAATGAAAAAAAGTTTTGTTTCAATCCCCGATCATTTACTTTAAAGAATTCAAAATTTCATAATGATAACACAAGAAAGAAGCTACAATTCAATTTGGAAGTAGGGGTGCGAACAATAACACAAGAAATAAAGAATATGTGAATAACTGAAATTTGAAGTATCTAAACTGACCTGGTGAGAAACCAGCCTAAATTTATTATTACCGATACATACTAGATAAGCTAAATATTTTCTCATGTAATATGAAATTTTTGTATTTTATATTCAAGTAATATTTCAATAAAGTGACAGGATAGATCACACATTGTCGCACTAGTGCTTGTGACTCACTTTCTAACTAACCAAAAGTGATCACAGTGATATCGGGCACTTCATTTTCACAATGAGTATGACATGAAGTAGCAATCATCAACAGTCCATCAAAAAGCATCTAATGAAGCGAAAGCAAACACCAAAATACAAAATTCTTCGGGAAAAGAAACTCACAGGAGATTTGGGAAATATTTCAGCCAGCAATTTCTTGTAGCGCTTAACAGGTTGTCGCGATCGTGACCTCAAAGCAGGGCAACAGACGCACATGCTCTCGCATGCTGGGAATAACTTGCGTGAAATAACACCCATTTTTCCTTTGGAAAATTAGAAGAAAAAAGTGTCAAGAATTCTTCACATTTCCAAAATAAAAACCAAGAACCCTAGATAACCACATTGCATCATTTAACACAATACACAAAATGTAGAACCACAGGTGGCATAAATAAATTCAAAACCACAATGTAACAAGCAACGGGACACTAAGTCAAGAAGAAACAGAATAAAATCTTACCAACAACTCAAGACAACTTGTAACTGTGCATTAAGTATAAGAACAAACCCCAAATATTAATTGAGAATAAATTTTCAAACTTTAACCTAACAACAGTAAAAACACTACCAGAAACCCATGACCAACAGATAAACAATCACCAATAAAAGAAGCAACTTTAACACAGTCCAGAGGAGAATGTGAGCTAGAAAACGGAAACGGAGCTTAAAAACGAGAAATTTGGAAACCTTCGAAGCAGAGGCAGATCTAGGGAGCCAAATCAACAACTCCCTACAGAAACCTGGTTGCAGTTCACAAAGACTTCTCAAGGACCAAAAGCTGCAAGTACAAGTGTTCAAAATTCAACAACGGAATTTTGAGGGTGAAAAAACAAGTGTCGGAAGTTGTGCAGCTAGAAGAAGAAAATGAACGAAAAAGGAAAGAGAAAGAGAGAGGGGGAGGGATCACGTGATTGTCAGAGTATTTGCAGTAGTATTTACGCTTTGGTGTAAAGAGTCTTGTTTTGTCTTTGTCCATCACAAAACTTCGGAACTCCAGCCCATGCTTTTCTTAAAAAGGGATATTTGTTTTAATTAATACTCGAATTATTTTTTCTGGGATTAATACTCGAACTTCACAGTACAACGAGATCCCATAAGCAATTAAAGTTTCAGGATTAAATCTTCAATGACCTGAGGATAATTGATAGGGATAACCTGGTTACTTCGGGTCGGGTTAATACATGAGCCCACTTACCGGCTCAGCAAACGCGCCAGCAAGCGCGAAGGCCCAGGCCCAGCAGGCCCAGCAACACGCATTGGTCCAAAACGTAATCTGTTCCGCGAATCAAGGCCCATGATCTTTTCCCAACTGCCATGCAGATTTGATGGGCAAGATTATAGGGATTTAGTTAGGGTTTTGATTTGGTAGTATAAATAGGTGAAAAGAACTCGGAATTGGGGTTCGAACTCTGTAATCAAAATTACTCCGTGTAAACTCAAAGTTCTAGTGAACGAAACACCTCGGCAAGAGGGATTTTCTGCCCGTGGACGTAGATCTCCGGATCGAACCACGTAAATCCTGTGTTTTTCCATATTATTTACGTCGATTATCGTTATAGTTCTTGGTTTCCGGATTGCGCATTATCAATTGGCGCCGTCTGTGGGAACGCTTTAACCAACAACTTTTGACGTTTGC
Source organism: Ajuga chamaepitys (assembly GCA_958295605.1). Taxonomy (NCBI): domain Eukaryota; kingdom Viridiplantae; phylum Streptophyta; class Magnoliopsida; order Lamiales; family Lamiaceae; genus Ajuga; species Ajuga chamaepitys. The sequence continues at coordinate 63,751,404 of OY282499.1, read as the reverse complement.
ATCGCATTCAAGAGTCCTGGTGACAACACGCTTGAATCAATCTCGTCACGGTGATCAATCTAACCAGGATCCACCTGTGGATCAAGTTTTGCCGCCGAGGCAATTGCCGGCAGGGAGTACATCTAATCATCAGGGTAATCAAAACCCTCCACCCCCTCAAGACCAGCAAAACCCTAATCTTGCTGCTGCTCAACCCCCGGTTAACATTCAAATTACCCCAGAACTGCTCCAGGCTTTCTTACAAGAACATGCACATGTTCTTCAAGATTGGGCAGTTAATCGCCTACATCCCGCGGAACCTGCAGCGGGGCCTGCCGGCCATAATGCTAATCCCGTGGTGCCTCCACCCCGTTTGCGTGATCAACAGGACCCGAGGCACCGCGGGCGTCAGGATCGACGACGGGAACGACCTGGTTCTTCCGAGGACCATGGGAGTTCTAATGAATCACGACCTCGCAATGAGGAACCTACTGATGTGGATCGCCGCCGTCCACTTAATGCGGCTAAGAGAGTTCGCTATGCCAATCCTCATGCTCTAGATCTTCAAGAGTATGAGCAAGTTCAACGCAATGTTGAACTGGACAGAATTCTGGGCCTTGATGCCAATGGAGATATCATCACGTCGTTCTCCTCAGAAATCATGACCACCACCCTTCCCGAAGGGTTCAAACGGCCAGCTATACCACCTTACAATGGCACCGGAGATCCGGCCAATTTTCTTGGATCTTTTAGGCACAGCATGCTTAGCCATGATAACATCACATCCCTTCAGTACTGCAAGATTTTCCCTGAGTACTTACAGGATGAAGCTCGGGTCTGGTTTGATTCTCTCCCACGCAACAGCGTATCCTCCTTCAGAGAACTCGCCGAGCACTTTTGGGCACGGTTCGAAGCACGGGCGAAGCCCATGGTCACCCTGGCCGATGTCATGAACATGGAACAGCGGGACGGTGAAACCTTTACGCAATTTCTTGACCGCTTCACAGCGGTAAGTCTCAAGGTGGGAAATTGCCCCGACGACGTAGTCATCAACGCATTTATGAATGGACTCCGCCCCGGAGCACTTTATACCGAGTTAGTTCGGAGCACACCGGTCACAACTCGAGCACTGTTCAAAACAGTGTGCAGATTTGCTAAGGCCGAGGAGCAGACTCGCCAGAAGCGAGAGAAACACGCTAGCAAGCGGCAATCCGACAAAGCGCAAACCGGGCCTAGTACTCGACCTAGTGCATTTTCCCGCCTGATCCCGGGGCGTTCAGAATCCCGAAGTGAAATTCCACAATTGACTCCGTTGATGAAGTCACGAGCTGAAATCCTATCTATCCACAAGAATGATCTGTGACCTTGTCCGCGGATGACTGCTCCACCTGAAAAGAGGAACCGTGGAAAGTGGTGCGCGTACCACCGAGATCATGGGCACGATACAGAGGAGTGCCGGGAACTCGGCAAGGAGATTGAGGAATGCCTCAAGAAGGGTCTCTTGCGGCAATACGTTGCACGAATCAATGACCAACCTCGGACAAACCACAATGGGGGTTCGTCCCACAACCGCGGAGGTTATCATGACCGGGGCACTCAACAAAATCGGCCACCGTGGCAGAATAATCGGCCAGGACCTAACAACTACGCACGGCAAGATTCTGGCAATCGCCAGCAACCACGTCTCCCACCACCACCTCCTCCTCCGGGAGGCCCGAAGACAACGCACCTCCTCACGTGATAAACGTGATATATGGAGCCCTACCCACCGGGGCTTCACGACATGCCTTAAAGGTAGAAGCTCGACGTCCTCCTCCCGAGGAGCCACGTCATAAACGCCTCCATCAGTCCGAGACTGTAAGCTTCACGGATAGGGACCCGATTCCGGAGATAACACCTCACACAGACGCTATTGTCATCGACATGATTGTAGCCAACATAACGATAAGGCGTGTCTTCGTGGATAATGGGGCAGCGGTGAGTGTTATATTTGCCGACTGTTTCCAAAGGATGGGGATTTCTCGGGACCAACTTCGGCCGGCCCCCGGGCCACTGCAGACTTTCACTCAAGGCGAAGTCCAGCCAGAAGGTGTCATCACCCTCCCGGCGTCTCTGGGTACCTATCCGAAAATAAAAACTATTTTCGTGGACTTTTATGTGGTGAATTCTCCATCACCGTACAACATGATCCTGGGCCGGGACTGGCTTACCCCCGCTAAAGCCATTTGCTCCACGTATCACCTCGCACTAAAGTTTCCCACCTCGCATGGCGAAGTGGCTATCCGCGGAAGTCAGCGGGTTTCAAAGGAGTGTATGTACGTGGCACTCAAAAAGACTGCAAAAGCCCCTCCCAAACAGCAGCTTCAGGTAGCATCATCAACTTTGGAACCTCAAGAATGTACCTTGTTGGGGGATGCCACCGCTCAAATACCGCTTGATCCGTCCAAGCCGAAGCAGACTGTAACCGTAGGAGCCGTGGATGTGCCATGGTTACATCAGGCTATAATTCGGACCTTGCGAGAATATTCCGATGTTTTCGCATGGTCCCCACTAGACATGCCCGGGGTCTCTCCCGATATAATAACACATAAGCTGAACATTGATCCTAGCGTAAAGCCGATCCAGCAAAAACAGAGGAAGTTCGCTCCAGAGCGAAATGAGGCCATTCGAATCGAGGTAAAGCAACTCTTGGATGCGGACATCTTGTTCGAAGTATTTTACCCCTCTTGGTTATCCAATCCGGTAATGGTGACAAAAATCGGTGGGGCATGGCGGATGTGTGTCGACTTCTCCGATCTCAATAAGCACTGTCCGAAAGACTGTTATCCCCTGCCCTCCATCGACCAAAAGGCCGAAGCCATTACGGGGTACGTGGCACTTTGCTTCCTAGATTTATAGAAGGGGTATCATCAGATTTTTATGGATCCGCAGGATGCCTTCAAAACGGCATTTATCACTGCCTTTGGGTGCTACGCTTTTAAGAAATTGTCCTTCAGGCTCAAGAACGCTGGAGCCACCTATCAACGTCTCATGGACTGTGTTTTTCACGACCAGATTGGTCGTAACGTTGAGGTTTACGTCGATGACCTGGTCATCAAAAGCTCCTCTCATCCTTCATGTGTGCAAGACATTGCCGAAACATTGCACACTCTGCGGCGCTATAACTTGCGACTCAATCCAGCGAAATGCACTTTCGGTGTTGGCTCCGGGAAGTTTCTCGGTTATATGGTTTCGCAAAATGGCCTGCAGGCCAATCCGGCCAAACTTCGTGATGTGTTAGATCTGCAGCCACCAAAAACATTCAGGGACGTTCAACGCCTCACAGGTGGTTTGGCGGCTTTGAATCGATTTTTGTCTAAAGCGGCGGAGCGCCAGCTCCCATTCTTTAAAGTCTTGAGACAAGCGAAGTCCTTTGAGTGGATACCGGAGTGCACCGAGGCCTTCGAGGCTTTGAAACGTCACATACAGCAGCTACCTACTTTGGCAGTTCCTCTCCCCGGAGAGCCGCTTTACCTATATTTGGCTTCCTCCGAGGAAGCTATTAGCGCTGCACTTGTACGTGAAGTCGATGGGGTTCAGCATCCCGTGTATTTCGCAAGTCGTGTTCTCCACGGGGCAGAGACACGGTACTCCGTGTTAGAAAAAACTGCTTGGGCAATTGTTATGGCAGCTCGGCGTTTACGGCCTTATTTCCAAGGACGAGAAATACGGGTCCTGACCAATCATCCTATCCGCCAAATTCTTGTCAAGCCCGAGGTGTCGGGGCGCCTCGCAAAATGGGCCGTTGAGCTAGGTGAATACGATATTCAGTACCTTCCCCGCCGAGCAATCAAGGGCCAAGCACTCGCTGACTTTTTGGCCGAAACCTCGGGAGACAATCATGAGTCTCCGACAAATAATGATACACATCACCCCGGTACCCTCGTGCCCTCACCTCAGAAATGGCAACTATATGTGGATGGAGCATCCACGACTCGAGGAAGTGGTGCTGGGGTGCTTCTCATCGACCCCGAGGAGGTTGAGATTAAATACGTCATCCGGTTCAAGTTCAAGGTGACTAATAATGAAGCAGAATACGAGGCAGTTCTCGCCGGGCTCAGGCTCGCTCAATCCTTAGACGTTCGTCATCTTGAGCTCTTCACGGACTCCGAGGTCGTGTCCAGACAGATCCAGGGAACTTATGTCGCCAAGGATGAAACAATGGTCAGGTATCGTGCTTTAACACTAAAGCTTATCTCCACTTTTGATGCAGTTGTTGTACAAAAAATACCACGAGCTCAGAATGCAAGAGCAGATGCGCTCAGCAAATTGGCCTCCGCGGTCCGAAATAATATATCTCCGGATATTATGGTTGAAGACTTGCTTCATCCAGCAATTCATGAGGCCACAATTTCGGTGCTGACCGACAACGGTCCGAACTGGATGACACCTATCATCCAATATCTCCGAGATGGAGTTTTGCCTAATGATAAGCTACAAGCTCGGCAGGTTGTTCTCAAAGCTCTCAAATACTCCTTTCATGGTGGAGTTTTATATCGACGGTCATACCTACAACCGAATCTTCGGTGTCTTGCTCCTGCCGAAGCTACCCAAGTTCTGCGGGAGGTTCATGAAGGGGCCTGTGCCAGCCATATCGGCTCCCGGACATTAGCCAAGAAAGTTCTCCGCTGGGGATACTATTGGCCTACCCTGTTCAACGATGCTCATGACTTAGTGTCCAAATGCAGCAAGTGCCAACTGCACTCCCGTGTAAAACATCTGCCACAGACCGAACTCACGGGAATCCAGAGTGCGTGGCCGTTTATTCAGTGGGGTATTGATATTGTTGGACCATTCCCTGTTGCTCCGGGAGGGTTAAAGTTCCTGGTCGTTGCCGTTGACTACTTCACCAAGTGGGTCGAAGCCGAACCACTTACAGCCATTACTGGTCAGAATATCTTGAAATTTGTGTGGCGCAATATTGTTTGTCGCTTCGGCATCCCGAGCACTATCATCTCGGACAATGGTAAACAGTTTGCCAATGATCCATTCCGGTCATGGTGCGAAGAACTCCACATCAAACAAATTTTCACTTCGGTAGCTCACCCTCAAGCCAACGGGCAGGTTGAGGTCACCAATCGGACACTGCTCACAGGAATAAAGAAGCGCTTGGATAATGCCAAAGGTCTCTGGGCTGAAAACCTTCCACAAGTCCTATGGGCTTATCGCACTACACCGCATACATCTACCGGGGAGACTCCCTACAGCCTTACTTACGGTTCTGAAGCCGTTATCCCTGCTGAAATCAGTGTTCCAAGCCCCCGTCTCCTTACATTGGTTCCGGAGGATAATGACGAAGCTCTCCGGACAAATTTGGATGAACTCGAAGATCGCCGGGATCAATCATTCATTCAACAGGCCAGATGTAAACAACGAGCAGCCCGGTATCATAACCTCCGGGTCCGAGGTACTCAGTTCAATGTCGGGGACTTAGTTCTTCGGCTTAACTCAGCCAGCAAAGCTGCCCCTGAAGGGAAATTGCACGCTTCTTGGGAAGGTCCCTACCGAGTCGTTGCTGTACACGACTCTGGATCCTATCAGCTTGAACATCTCAACGGGACCCCGATTCCCCGAAGCTGGCACGTCACTAACTTAAGGCGTTTCTATCTGTGAAGGCCACATCTCAAGTACCATCTTACCTTTAATTTCTTTTATAATTGTTATCTCTCCTTGTACTTTTAAGTTTGCTCCGGCACTTATCATTGAATAAAAATTCTTTCTTTGCATATCTTGCTGTGTTATCCTTTACGTTACGGGGACGCCCTAACGCACTCATATTATCATTACTAGTCTCCGGACAGTAAAAAATCTTTCTTTCGGTCCGTCCGAGGAGATTAGCATTTTTAGTCCCCGGACTCATACCACTTTCTCGTCTGTTTAACCGGAGAAGTGTTTACTCCCGCCTGATCCGTCCGGGGAGATATATTACTCCCGCCTGATCCGTCCGGGGAGATTGGACTAATCCATACTGTGTTCCCGAACACCCAATTAAACAGTAAATAATTTTTCCCGTCGTGTTCCCGAACACCCGATTAAATTGATTCGTAACCTGTTACCTTCATTAAACCAGTTCGTACACACTACAACAGTTTTATTATTATCTGAATATTACAACATTAAGAAATTTTTTACATAAGACTTCGCAAAAAAAAAAAATAATAATAATAATAAAACAACTATCTACGGCCCCCGAGCCAATATTCAGCGCTCCGGCGTTGGGACCCGCTTCTCGGTCTGCGTTGGGTCCTCCGGGATCTTGTAGATCCTCGACCTCGGGCTCCGGCTCTGTTATTCCCTCGGGCTCCGGCTCGGTCATCCCTTCGAGCTTCCCTACGCCGAGGACTTGTTCTAGGCGCTTGCCTGGGGGCTTCATCTCTGGTCCGCGCCTGGCTACTTTGTTGTGGCACGGACCTTGGAGTTTGGGCCCATTGCGCAGGGTCCCACTCCTCCGGAACCATCACCTCGATCTCCCTGGCCAGCTCCTCGACTACCTCTTCGGCAATCGCCGCGGGTTCTTCTTCGACTGTGACCACTGGCGCTGGCTCTTGGATAACTATGCCTTTGGTCTTTCCGGATGGTTTTTTCTTATCCTTCCGAGGAGCTCTCTGCGTACTTCGGTCCCGACTGGAGCTCGCAATGAATTCTTCCGCAGTAGGCCTCCACCTGCCTCGGCTCTTCAGCCCCTCATACATACTGAGAAGCAGCTCCAGGACTTCTCGTTTCCTCACGAGCTCCGCGGACTCGACAGAGCTCCTCGACATCAATGCCGCGATGTCACCCTGGATTTCAACGACCCGCTCCTCTACTTCTTCAAAAGTCAGAAGGCCGAACTCTGAAAGAATTCGTTCATACTCCTTTTGATGAACACGGACGCGGCTCATCTCGGCAGCTGTAGTTCGATACTTCATCTCGAAGTCCTTGGCTCTTTCATTGGCCTCAACCACCTTCTTCTCTGCTGAGGCAACCTGCTTTTCCAGTTTTGGCACTACGTGCGTCTGCAGATGATTCTTCTCTCCGCGGGACCACTCAAGTGATCGCATGAGCTTCTTTATTGTTTCGTGTAGCTCCGCGGTGTTCTAAACAGACAACGAAGACAACCAGATCGATTACTCTCAAGTATGTACAGAGTTACATTCAGTTCGACAACAGACATAAAACTGCTCATGCAAGTAAAGCAAGAAGTTCAAGAGTTTGAAAAATAGAAGATTGTATTTCACAAGACAAATGTACAATTGTTCCAAATTCGGTACATCGTTCCGCATACATTCCTAAACTATACAAGTTTAAATTTGCGGGGATCGACTGACCTCCCGCTCAATTGCCTCAGTCTCTTCGGGCAATTCCTCTCGCCGGCCCTCGGACACTTCGGCTTCTTCTCCTTCAGCTGCTGCGACGGCCTCGATCGCAGCTGGGACTTCGACCTCCATCTGTGGGGGGGGGTCGGTGCTCCGGGGTGCGGTAGCCAGTTCACCACGGCAGAATGCCAGGAATTCTTCGTCCTGGTCTACCTCGCAGTTTACAACTTCTGCGGCCGTCAGAAGCTGCTTCTTCTCCCCGAGCGCCTTCACCAGAGGCCACTCCGGCAGCTTCGCTAGAGCGGCGTAATAGGCCTTTTCCACCTCGGCCACCGCCTCAGAGTCATACCCGAATTCCGGACGATTGATGTCCACATTCGGGTACGCCTCCTTCACCTCCTCCAGCACCAAGGCTCGTGTGGCTTTGTCCCCTATTGCCACAAACTCCGTCTGGAAGTCAAGGAACGTGCTGGTGTGTAATAGTTTTTCGGCGAACGCCTTCAGCATCGCTCCTTGCCCTTCGATCACAGCGGCTTCCCGCGCCTCCATCTCCATCCGAAGCTGCAGATTTTCTCCCCGCAGAGCAGCGTTCTCGGCCCCCACACTGCGCAAGCGCACCACCTCGTTTTCGACCAAAGACGCCCTTTTACGCGCCTCGGCTAGGTCATGAGCTAGCTTGTCATTTCGCGCGCGAAGATCCCGCGCTGCCGCGGCCAGCTCTTCTCTGGCCTCCACCTCGCTCTTCAAGCCAACCTCTATGATTCCTCTGGCCAGCCGCAGAATCTTCTCGGCGTCCGCGCCGTCAAACCCCAGCCTACTGAGGGTCGCCTGTTCTACCTGGATAATACAACACGACACCGAACTCAGACCTCATACTATACACCTCGCGTACGTAAAAGTTATGATCAGAGTTTTGAGTATTACCTCCGTACTCTCCCCTACTCGGGGTCTTTTGGACGGTGCCTGCGGAGTGCCGGTAGGCTCTGGCCTCCTTTTCATCACGGGAGATGGCTCCGCCGACATCACCCGCTTGTCAGATCCGGCCGCTGGTTGCGCACTGGGTGGCATCTCCCCCCGGGGAGACACCTCAGCGGCTTTCCCTTTCTTCTTGGCCGCTGCAGTCTTAGCGGGGCTTCCTGCTGCTGGTTGCTTTCCGAAGCGTCCCACTGCATATAAGGTCTATGGTTAGTTCTGCGCAAAATGACAAGTTTAAAATATTAAGGAAAGAAAAAACTCCTACCCTCTTCGGCGCCCCCATTGCCCGAATAGTACAGGCTCAATCCTGCCTTCTCCAACTCCTCCTCGGAGCAGAGGGTTTTGAAAGTCCCCACTGTCCGGAACGTATGCTCCACTTCGGCCCCCGGGCTCTCCACGGGGGCGGTATCAAGCACCTCGTCAGTCCTCCACTTCGGGAGAGCTATTTTATTCCTAATGAATATGAACTTGTCCTTCCACCCCTCTACTTTGCTCGGGTTCTGAACTTTGAACCCTCCTCGGGCTCGGGGACTAAAGGAATACCACCCCTTGGACTTCCCGAAGTTTTTTAGCTGGTAGAAGAACCTAAAAAGCTCTACAGTTGGTTCTACTCCGGCCTGTTTACAGACCACGGTGAATCCCACCACCTGCCTCACCGCGTTCGGCGCTAATTGACAGAGGGCAATACCGTAGTATTTTAACAATTCGATGACTACGTCCCACAGCGGCAATCTCAATCCTACTCTAAGGGGATCTATATACACGGTAATAAACCCCTGCGGTGGGCAACAGGCCCTATCCTCGGGGGTAGGGATTATGTACTCAAGGTCGAAGGGAAGGTAAAAAGACGGGAGCTCCCTCAAAATTTGTTCTCGCGACATCCTTAGCGCTATAGAGGACACCTCAAGATCCTCCACCGTGCATTCATAAAACGAAACCATCATGACATTGCACTCTAAGCCATCAACTCTGTCTACTGTTCTAACCTCATTCCTCTCCGGAATAACATATGATAGGGGGGGAACGTCTAACGGGGTACTCGAAGTCCCTAATTCTTCAATCGAGCCCGAAGATGAGGCAGAAGATGAAGAAGATGAAGAAGATGAAGAGGAAGACATACTTACTTGGTTTGAATTTGAAAGGGTTGATTCGAGAAGTTTTTTGATCTGAGATGAATCACGAATGCAGATTTCCTCTTTTTCCCGCTTTCTAAACTGATGAATCGCAATGAAGAAGATGAAAGGTTACTGTGCAATTACTCCAATTATATACACAAAAATCAACGGCGTTGATGCAAACAATTCAAATTCAATAATGGGGATTTAAACGTGCGCCACACGCGCTTTACAGTTCCCAAGGCGCGTGGGGAACAGGTTTCTTGGAAGTTGCAGAGCGTGTCACTTCACATCCCTCTCTCTCATGATGGCGCCGCCAATCACATCAGCCTCACCCTTCTTCAGGAAGATTCAAACTACACTCCGGTGTATCTTCCACCTCGGTCATGCTACCACACTCCGGTGTTCCCTTCATGTTGGCCAGGCAACTCACTCCGGTGAACCTCCCACCTCGGCCAGGTTGTTACGTACTTACACTGCGTTTCTTGCTTCTGGGAAGTTTGGCATCCCGATAAAGGTCTTAGACACTCCGGCCTAGCTCGACTTCATGTTCATAAACTGCTCCACCAAGTCCTCCGAGGACTCGGATCGACTTATTCGACCGTAAACACTTCGGCCGGCCAGTGACCACGGCCCTTCCTGCTTACCGTACCACTCCGGTGACAACCGAAGCTCCCTCCTCGCTTCGGCTGGGGGGGAGGGGGGGAGATCTGATAGGGATAACCTGGTTACTTCGGGTCGGGTTAATACATGAGCCCACTTACCGGCCCAGCAAACGCGCCAGCAAGCGCGAAGGCCCAGGCCCAGCAACACGCGTTGGCCCAAAACGTAATCTGTTCCGCGAATCAAGTCTGTTCCGCGAATCAAGGCCCATGATCTTTTCCCAACTGCCATGCAGATTTGATGGGCAAGATTATAGGGATTTAGTTAGGGTTTTGATTTGGTAGTATAAATAGGTGAAAAGAACTCGGAATTGGGGTTCGAACTCTGTAATCAAAATTACTCCGTGTAAACTCAAAGTTCTAGTGAACGAAACACCTCGGCAAGAGGGATTTTCTGCCCGTGGACGTAGATCTCCGGATCGAACCACGTAAATCCTGTGTTTTTCCATATTATTTACGTCGATTATCGTTATAGTTCTTGGTTTCCGGATTGCGCATTATCAATAATAAAATCATGACATATTCAAAAAGACAACTACTAAAAAAGGGAAAAAGAAGAGAAAGTCCATTTTATCTTATGTAGGAGGGTAATTCAGAAAAAAATCAGATATTTTAGTTCATAAAGTCCAAGCAACATATTTATAAGATGCATCCAAGAAATTGGATTGTTTTCCTCATCTTTCTCACCCTTTGTTCTCCACTGCCTCTTCTTTTTCGGGAGTTACAACTAGTCGAGTCGTGTATAGTCGTGTATATTTTTCTTATTTTTCTTTTAGGAGCTTACACTTGTTCTAAATATAATTTTAGTTTGTGTCGAACTTGCACACGCAAATCTATTAAAAATATTTGGATAAATCTAAATGAGTTTTAAACTGATTAACGAAAAATATTATATATATATATATATATACACTTAGTATTTTGATAGGATTTAAGTCTGAGTACTTACTTTAATCGGTTCCTCTTTAAAAAATAAATTATAATAAAATTCATCTATTCATTTATAGACATGTTTGTATATTTTTTTATTTTTTCAGTATATCTTATTAACAGTCTTGCTTTTGATATTTTGTCGATGGATAAATACCACTTTAAATACACTTGTTGATAAGGGTGTCCACTGTGCGATTTTATGGTTTTATTCAATAAATTTAACCTGCATTACAATATGCGGTTCAATTTCTTATTTTAAATTAAACCACAGTTTATTGAAAAAATGAGTGCACGGTTATGTGCGTTTATGGTCGGTTTGGGGTAGTCTCGCGATTTCACTCAAATGTAAAAGTAGGAACATATAAATACAATATAACAAGCAAATTAAGTTAGGAAACATCAAACGACATATGACTATAAATAGGTTGTGGTTCTTATATGTGGCGTAACAAGAAAATACAACTATACAAGTATATATGCTAACACCCTCATTTATAAATTACTAGCTTCTAAATTCATACCGTATTGATATTGAGGCCTGATTTCTCAATTAGTATAACAAGAGCCAAAACTCATATAATTTAGATATATACAAAATATATTATACATATATGATACATGCTAGTTTTACATGTATTTTATGTCAATTAAAGGTCGTAATTTGTGACATATGCATGTGTATTTGGGCGAAAAGTGATTAAAAACCATCTTTTGAGCTAGATGATGTGTTTTTGCTTGTTTTAGTGTTATTCAGGTATAAAAAGGTCAAAAAGTCCGTTTGGGCAAGGTTCGGATGAAAAACGAGTAAGAAAAGTCGGAAATAGCAAAGAGGAGTTGAAGCATGGTCAGAAGTTTTGACTCGGTCGAGTAAGAAATGAAGAGCAAAACGTGAAGTTGGTCAGAGATTCCAACTCGGTCGAGGGGGATTCTGACTCGGTCGAGGCAGCTTTCCGAGTCCAAAACTGAATATGCGTGTTTTATGATTTTGAGCCCATCTTGAGCCCAATTTAGCCTTAACTATATAAGGAGGTTCCCAAACTCGAAAAAGGGACTTAGAGATCATTACATGGATTATTGAAGAGGAAAGCAACATCAAAAGATCAAGATCAAGACGACAATTAGGGTGCTTATTCACTTTCTCATTTCTTTATTTCAAATCATGTTTGTCTACGAACATATTTGTGTTATGAATATGAACATGAGTGAGTAGTTCTTTACTATTCTAGGGTTTTGAAAGTAGGTTTTAATGAATGTATTGAAGTTTTTCTATTCTAGTTAATGATTGTTATTCGTTATCTATGTGTTGTGATTTATTTTTATGAATAGTTAAATTGATCACTTAACTACTTCTACATAATTCATAAGTTCGCTTTGAAAGGAGGAATTTGCGAATGGAAAGACAATATATAGCGTATTTGTTGAGCGCTCTGAAAGGAGGTGAGATAAGTGCGTAGACATTGGTCTAAGATCAATTGGGAGTTCGTTAGGTCTAGTCGACTTGAAAGGGTGGCTAGGGATAATGAATCTACAAGTTAATTGCTTCGAAAGGAGAGTTAATATATAAGTGTCGTATAAGTGCCGTCTAATAACGATAATAATCATTGCTAGTTTAGAATAATTAGATTTTCATACTTATTTAATTCTGAAATCAATTCTCTAGAATTTGTCTTTCAATCTTGAGTATTTGATAAAGTGTTTTCTTATTCTTGGACTTGAGTGTTAAGTTATAGTTTAGTAAAGTTAGTTTAATACTAAAATCAATCCAATTGAGAGCCTAGTTAGGAGTGTTTTATGATATTTAGAGTATCAAACTAGTCATTTAGTCAATCCTTGTGGGATCGACCTTGCCTGTCGTTATACACACTTGCACATGTACACTTGCGGATCGTTAGGTTATAAAATAGGCGAACAATATAATATGTGGTGCGGTGAGTGCGGTTGGGTTTAGGGTTTAGGGCATATGATTAAAGTTACCTAGAAATACTTTAATTGTCCCTCGAGACTATTTTATTGATTAGATACCATGCATCTCAACTTAATCTTTCCTAATGTTGATTTTCAAGGTTGTTCAATTAGCAATTGAGTTGGGTCTTTAAAGTATCTGTTGTGCTGTCAATATATTTTAGGATTTGATTTTAAAATAAGTATGCAAAAACAATAAAAATTGAATTTGATGATCGTCTTGGAAATTTCGGCCGTTTCGATTGTTTGGACGGACGAAATGGTTGCTAAAGTTATCTATTTTCACGATGAAAATGGATCATTTGAGCGGAAATGGAATGTCCAGATGGGACGATTTTTTTAGTATTACTTTTGAAACAGTTCAAAAAATTATAATTTTTCTTATGAAAAAAGTACTACTATTTTACATGATTAATTCAGAAATGTATAGTTAAAAAAAACTTTTACATTAATTTTTACCGTGAGAAAGTAATACTTACTTTCATCTTATTCTCTGTTTTTTCCCTTAAAACTATTGCAGGATTAGTAAGTTAGTTGCAACTTTGTTACAAAATACTAGAGGAAATTGGGGATGCTTGGTTGGATGGTTTTAAGAGTGTAGGAACGTGTATAGAATAAAAATAAATGGTTCGTTAGGATGAATGATCGTGCTACGGTCATTTTGATTCCCAACTTTTGGGGAAACTACCAAATCTCTCCAAAATAGGAAAAGTAAATTTGTTTATATTTTTAAAGGAATTTTTTTTTTTTTCATTTTTTAGCTATGCTAAAACACTGTATCATTGACAAAAATTTATATGAGACCGTTACACGGTCGTTACACAGTATGGCGGAAAAAAAAATAGTATAACTTTTTGTGGTAAAAGTATCACGTTTATCTGTAAAAGTATTACTTTTTTTTTTTTTAAAAAAAGATCAATTTTTTGTAGCAAAAGTATCATATTTATCTGTAGAAGTATCATTTTTATCTGTAAAAGTATCATTTTTTTTTTTTTTTGTAAAAGTGTATTTCGTCACACACAAGACTCACTCTTTATCATTTCTTTTTCAAATTGATCTAAATTAAATATTTAACAACGTCACATCATTACCCATCAATTCATCTAACATAATACAATATATTTTAATCATTAACATTTCCTTTGACCCACAACTATCAAATCATGGTACTTAATGATAAAAGGGAACCCTCTATAAATAGAAACTACAATATTGCCATTTTAGATTTCTAAATCAGACAGTAGCAATATTAGTTCATATATGCAGAATTGTTGATATTGCGTATAATCCCCTAATTTTAGTGGTATATTGACTTTTTATTTGAGTCATATTGTTTAATTAGGAAAGCAATAGAAAAAATAGTACACTTCCAGTTTGAGTCATATGTGTTAATCATACTATATAATAAAATGAAACCTTGTATAAGTAGCAAGTTGTTGTTTTTCCCACCTATCAGCCCTTTAAATCTAGAAAAAACAATTTTAAGTCATCAATGCATAAACTCATTGGCGATTTGTGAAGATATTATACTAGCATTTTATTTCTCAGGTAATCATGACTATATTTAGGTAAAATTCCTAAATTTCAAGAATTTCATTTGGCATATTTCAAGACAACTTCCTTAATTCACTCTTGAAAAATAAAAGAATACAATAAGGCGGCAACTATTCACAGCCCACATAATTTCTCAACGCAACCCACTGCTTAATGTTGTCCACCTACATTTAAAAGTTTACTACAAACTACTTAACACAACCCCTTATTATCAATTATACCCTTATTTTAAATTACATTTTGTAAAATAAAATATTATAATTACATAATAAAACATTAAGACCCGAAAAGAGAAAAGGAATAAAGAAGTGCAACACCCGTTCAAAACAATCAAACCGAAGAAAGGAAAAATAAACAAGTTGAGGAAGAAGTTTTTCTTTGATTTTGAACAACAATCTCCATTGATGGAATAATTTATAAGTTCATTTTATTTTCTTTTATTTTGTATATTTCTGAATTTGTTTATCTATGAATATAAATTATTCTTCGATTCAAGTTGTTCTGCAAGTTTCAGATATTGATTTTTTTTCTTTTCTTTTTTCAAAATGCAAATCACAATAGATCTTCGCTCATGAATGGACGGAGTATTATAGTTCACGAGAGCATTTGGAACCCAAATTTCAACAGAGGAAAAGAAATCATAAGATCTGATCATTGCAGATTTGGAAAAAATGAACCATGACCGATCATGGTCGAATTGTCACCACGATAAGTTCGTTTTGTATATTGAGAACTCAAAAATAAAATGATAATACATAATAACCACATAATTGATAAAAAAATATACAAAAGCTAACTTTATCGATATTGAATAATTTTTATTTATGTCCTTCATTGGTGAAAACTTGAAGAAACCAGGGTTTATGGTTTTCTAAAGATAAAGACACGATGTGGTTGAAGATTACACAGAAAGAAAAAAGATCTTTTTTAATGTTTTTTTTATTGTTTTGAATTATATACATGTATTATTTTTTATTTATTGTGTTGTAGTATTTTTAATTAAGGGCGATGTAGTCTTTTACTAATAGCATTATACTTTATCAACTTAGTGGACTTAATTAAGAAATTTTGGGGGCTGCGAATAGTCGTCGCCTACAACAAATCTATACTATATAATATAACAAAATCCGCCTAAAATAGTAATCTAAACATTTTCCCGCCCAAATAACTATACTATTTCTGGAAATTAAATATTAGCTGCATTAATTTATATTTATGGTATAAATAGCTGAATTAAATTATATTATCTGATATATATGGTAAAACATTAAAATCATTTAATTCCGGAATTAACAAACCGTCCAATAATAAACTACTCAAAATTTGCTGGAATGGTTAATTGATATCTTCGATTTTATTTGTATGCATCGTATCAGATTTAATTTATAGGTCGGATTAAAGGATCTTTCCAAACCCTATATTCAATTCATCCTCCCAATTCCGATGTATCGCATTGTATTATGGTTTATAATTGATTTAGTCATCATCATTCCATAACAAATACAACAACCTTCTAAGTTTATGATTCAAAGCTGTATAATTTGCTATACACAGAACAATAATACAATCAATAAAAATAACTCTAATAGTTATTGTATCTATAACTATAATGACAACCTTCTAATCAATAGGAATAGATTACGTAATTAATAGTTTCCTAAAATAATTCTAATAATTTCCTGCGTAATTACGGATTTGAGGGTGACAGTGACAACCTTCTAATCAATAATAATTTTCCGAAAATCTATACTATATAATATAACAAAATCCGCCAAAAATAGTAATATCAACATTTTCCCGCCCAAAACAACATTGCTAATTCTGGAAAACTTCAATATTAGCTGCATTAATTAATTAAGCCTTATGTATGATATAATTGCTGCATTAATTGATATTACCTTATATATGTTAAAACATTCAAACCATTTAATTCCGGAATTGCATTTAAAGTTGGTAATAAGTTACAATTGATTTACACAAATCCCGCAACATAACCTTTTCAACTCAAACTCAAGACAGTATATCATATTATAATTTCCAAATATTGTGATTGATAAATATTCATGTTTTGGGCTCGGTAATGAAGCCCAATTGATTTTTCTCCAGGAAGATGTTTTTCTCCAGGAACCATTGTATTTCAGTCTGTAGTTTTGAGTGTCAGAGTTTAATAATAAACCTCTCGGTAGTAAAAAAAATGAATCCTCAAAAATATCATAAGTAGCTAAGAACAAAACAATTAAAAAGATGTAACCGAATGTTTCTTGCTCTTGAATTCTTGAACGCTTCCTTGAATCCCTTGCTTGACACTCCAAATTATGACAGAAGATGTATAAAATTTTATCTTTAGGTCCCCCTTTATAGTTGGAGAATTAAGATATGAGTTGAAGGGTGAAAATCCTAAAAAAAGGGAAAAAATGCATGTAAGACTCGACTCATATCGCATGGGCCGTGTAATGGGCTGGGTGACCCAAAGTTGCATTCTTCTCCAACTTCAATGTCGTCATATTTGAAGGTCTTATGGTTAGAATTTGGAAACAACTATCTATACTTAATATAATAACAAAATCCACTGAAATCAGTAACTTTGAAGTTTTCCCGCTCAAAATCTATTACCAATTCTGGAAATCACAATTTTTGGTATATAAAATTCAACCCAATATAAAACACAATTATTGGCAATAACTTACCATATATTAGCCTAAATAAATATGATAAAGCTATTTGGGCTGATTTTGTCTGGGCCGAAAAAAATATATTTTCTTAAAATTATTTTCTTTTTATAAATTATTGACTATTATTAATGAAAAATTATTTATGAAGACGGTAACTAATTTTTAACATTACAAATATATCCTCTGTCAATCGCATATTGCAATTCCAGCCCCAGTCATCAATATGACTTCTATAAAAGGATGCTAAAGATATTCATACATTAAGAAAAATAAATATTCAGTCTAATATATATTTTAGTCTTTAATACTTTTTACTGCACTCTTTTTTCATTAACATATAATTTTTTATATCTTATTATTAAAATTATATAAAAATATAAAAACTATTAATTTATTCATTTTCACTTACAAACCGTGCATCGCACGAGGATACTACTAGTCTGATTATACAAGGTGCAAATTATTATCACCCATTGAAAAGGGTAAAATTCCTAAATTTCAGGAATTTTATTTCTACATATCATTTTTATGCTTTGAGACTTTCCTAATCCACTCTTGAAAAATACTACAAATTTCGTAGTAAAAATTATATATGGTATAAATTAGTAAATTACACCATCACCCATTGAAAAAATTATGATAGGCTACATATCATGCTGGAAAAATATCGAGTTGTCCACATAAAATAATCACACCCTTTTCTCACAATTTGATCTAACACAAAAATCTGCATCATTCATAACATGTGTATGAACAGTACACGAAATACATCAATCTAGCATGAATGTGAACATGAATTCAATAAGAGTCCATTGTTTGTGCAACCATTGCACAAACGCAACCTGCACATATCAACCGTCCGATCAAGTCTAATTTAATCCTGACCATTCCTTTTATTTGCTAAATTGAATGAGGGCTAAAGGGTGAAAATGTAAAATCATAATCTCTGCCTATTCATAGTACCGAGGCACAACAGGTATGACACACCACTTCAACACTCCATCCCCTTGTCTTTATTTTCACATCTGCTGTCTTCATAGCCAATCTCATTCCACCTCTTTTCCTCCATAGCTTCAAACTACCCAATTTTCCCCTGAATTGATTCTCCCACAAACTGACGCCAAGGATGTCCGACTGTAGTGGCGCTTCTAACAACAGCGCCAAACAGCGTGCACACAGCTGATAACGCGCAATCCGGTAATCACACAATTGAACAGTAATCAACAAGAACAGAATGTAAAAACACAGAATTTACGTGGTTCGATCCGGAGATCTACGTCCACGGGGAGAAAACGGCAATCGCCGAGGTGTTTCTTTTTTCTGGAACACTGAGTTTACAAGTCGTAATTCAGAATGCAAAAGTGCGAACCCTCATTCAGAGTTCTTTTCACCTATTTATACTACTCAGCCAAAACCCTAACTAAATCCCTATAATCTTGCCCACCAAATCTGCATGGCAGTTGGGAAAAGATCATGGGCCTTGATTCACGGAACAGATTTGATTCGCTGGACCGAATGTGTGTTGCTGGGCCTGTTGGGCCTGGGCCTTCGCGCTTGCTGGCGTGTTCGCTGAGCTGGTAAGTGGGCTCAGGATTAACCCGGCCCGAAGTAACCGGGTCATCCCTATCAGATGCCCCCCCCCCCAGCCGAAGCGAGGTAGGAGCTTCGGTTGTCACCGGGGTGGAACTGTAAGCAAGAAGACCGGGGTCACTGGCAGGCCGAAGTGTTTATGCGTGACGGAGTGTGTCTGCGTCCCTGGGACTTTGCGGAGCAGTCAATGGACGCAGTGCCGAGTTGGACCGAGGTGTTTGGGACCTATAATGAGATATCGAATTTCCCAGAAGCGAAAAACGCGTTGTAAGTATATTACAGTCTGGCCGAGGTGGAAGGTACACCGGAGTGAGTAGTTTGGCCGAAATGGTAGGGGCACCGGAGTGTGGTAGTATGGCCGAGGTGGAAGGTACACCGGAGTGTATCTTGAATCTTCCTGAAGAAGGGTGAGGCTGATGTGATTGGCGGCGCCATAATGAGAGAGAGAGACGTGAAGTGACACGCTCTGCGAGTTCCAAGACAGCTGTTCCCCACGCGCCTCGGTAACTGTAAAGCGCGTGAAGAGCACGCATGAATCTCCATCACTGAATTTGAATAGGCTGCATCAGAGCCGTCGGTTTTTTGCATTTATATTAGGAATAACTGCACAGTAACTTTTCATCTTCTCCATTGTGATTCATCTGTTAGAAAGCGGGAAAAAGAGGAACTTTGCGTTTGTGATTCATCAGAGATAAAAAATTTCTCAAATCCATCCTTTCGAATTCAAATCAAGTAAGTATGTCATCCTCTTCATCTTCTTCATCTTCTGCCCCATCTTCGGCCTCGATCAAAGTAGTAGGAGGTTCAGATAAACCGTTAGATATCCCCCCCTATCATATATCATTCCGGAGAAGGATGTGATTAGAACCATAGACAGAGTCGATGGTTTAGAGTGTAATACCATGATGGTATCGTTTTATGAATGCCCGGCGGTGGATCTTGAGGTATCCTCCATAGGGTTACGGATGTCGCGGGGGCAACTTGAGAGGGAACTCCCATCATTTTATCTTCCCTTCGACCTTGATTACATAATTCCTTCCCCCGAGGATAGGGCCTGTTGCCCACCGCAGGGGTTTATGACCGTATATATTGACCCCCTTAGAGTAGGATTGAGATTGCCGCTGTGGGGCATAGTCGTAGAGTTGTTAAGATACTACGGCATTGCCCTCTGCCAGTTAGCGCCGAACGCGGTGAGGCAGTTGGTAGGATTCACTGTAGTTAGTAAGCAGGCCGGAATAGAGCCAACTGTAGAGCTTTTTAGGTTTTTCTACCAGCTGAAGAACTTCGGGAAGTCTAAGGGGTGGTATTCTTTTAGTCCCCGCGCCCGAGGAGGGTTTAAGGTCCAAAACCCGAGCAAAGTAGAGGGGTGGAAGGAGAGGTTCATATTTGTTAGGAATAAGGTAGCTCTCCCGAAGTGGAGGAGTGACGAGGTGCAGGATACCGCCCCTGTGGAGAGTCCGGGGGCCGAAGTGAGGTACACGTTCCGGCAAGTGGGGACTTTCCAAACCCTCTGTTCCGAGGAGGAACTGGAGAAGGCTGGGCTTAGCCCATATTATTCAGGAAATGGAGATGCCGAAGAGGGTAGGAGTTCTTGTGTCCTGTTATTTAAGTTTACTGTTTTGCGCAGAATTAACCATTGATATATATGCAGTGGGACGCTTCGGAAAGCAACCAGCATCGGGGAGCCCTGCCAAGACTGAAGCGGCCAAGAAGAAGGGGAAAGCCGCGGAAGTATCTTCCCGGGGGAAAATACCAACCGGTGCACATCCGTCGACGGGATCGGAGGAAAGGGTGACGCCGGCGGGGTCTCCGGCGTTGTCAAAGAAGAGGCCGGAGCCTACTGGGACGCCGCAGGCACCATCTAAGAGGCCCCGGACGGGGGAGAGCTCGCAAGTAACATTCAAAAACGCTGCTCATTACTTGAACTTACGCGAGGTGTATAAACGAGGTCTAATCCATGTGCCACGTTGTGTTTAACTTATCCAGGGAGAGCAGGCGATCCCCAGTATGTTGGGGTTTGACGGCACGGATACCGAGAAGATTCTTCGGCTGGCCAGAGGGATTATAGAGGTCGGCCTGAAGAGCGAAGTGGAGGCCAAGGAAGGGCTAGCCGCGACGGCGCGGGACCTTCGCGCGCGAAATGACAAACTGGCGTATGACTTGACCCAGGCACGCAAGAGGGCTGCCTTGGTGGAGTCCGAGATCGCGCGTCTGCGCGGTGTGGAGACGGAAAATCATGGCCTCCGAGGTGAGCTGATGCAGCTGCGAGCGGAGATGGAGGCGAGGGAAGCAGCCGTGATTGGAGGGCAGGGGGCTTTGCTGAGGGCCTTCGCTGATAAGCTGTTCAAGACCACGACCTTCCTCGACTTTCAGACGAAGTTCGTGGCAATAGGGGATAAAGCCACCCGAGCCATGGTGCTGGAGGAGGTGAAGGAGGCGTACCTGGATGTGGACATTACTCGTCCAGAATTCGGGTATGACCCTGTGGCAGCGGCCGAGGTGGAAAAGGCCTATTACGCCTCTCTAGCGGAACTGCCGGAGTGGCCCTTGGTGAATGCGCTCGGGGAGAAGAGACAGCTCCTAACTGCCGCAGAAGTTGCGAGCTGCGAAGTGGACCAGGACGCTGAATTCCTGGCATTCTGCAGGGGTGAACTGGTCCCAGCCCCCCAAAACACCGAGCCCCTCCCACCAATGGAAGTCGAAGTCCCTGCTGAAGCCGAGGCCGTCGTAGCAGCCGAAGAGGGAAATGCTGAAGTGTCTGAGGGCCAGCGAGAAGAGTTGCCCGAAGAGACTGAGGCAATTGAGCGGGAGGTCAGTAGATCCCCGCAAATTTAAACTTGTAAATTTGTAGAAATGTTAGGGATGATGTAATTGAACAATTGTACTCTTGCAATTTGAAATACAATTCCCTCTTCTTGGACTCTTGTCATCTGTTTATTTACGCGATCCATTATGTTTGTTGCCGAACTGTATTCAACTCTAATGTGTTTGAGAGTAATATGTCTAGAACACCGCGGAGCTGCACGAGACAATAAAGAAGTTAATGGGATCACTCGAGTGGTTCCGCGGAGAGAAGAATCGTTTGGAGATGCACGTGGTGCCTAAGTTGAAGAAGCAGATAGCCTCGGCGGAGAGGAAGGTGGTTGAGGCCAATGAAAGAGCCAAAGACTTCGAGATGCAGTATCGAACCACAGCCGCCGAGATGAGCCGCGTCCGCGTTCATCATAAGGAGTATGAGCGGATTCTTTCCGACTTTGGTCTTCTAACTTTTGAAGAAGTAGAAGAGCGGACTGTTGAAATCCAGAGTGACATTGCGGCATTGATGTCGAGGAGCTCGGTAGAGTCCGCGGAACTCGTGAGGAAAAGAGAAGTCCTGGAACTGCTGCTCAGTATGTATGAAGGGCTGAAGGGCCGAATCAGGCGGAGGCCCTCTGCTGAAGAGTTCATTGCGAGCACAAGCCAGGACCGAAGTACGCAAAAAGCTCCTCGGAAGGAAAAGAAGACCAAAGGCAAGAAGAAGCCCTCTGAGCAGAGCAAAGGCATAGTCATCCGAGAGCCAGCTCCGGTGACTATAACTGAAGAGGAGCCCGTGACGATTGCCGAAGAGGTAGTCGATGAGCTGGCTCAAGAGATTGAGGTGATGGTCCTGGAGGAGTGGGACCCTGAGCAATGGGCTCAAACCCCGAGGTCCGCGTCACAACAAACCAGCCGAGAGCGGACCAGAGATGAAGCTCCTAGGCCAGCGCCTAGAGAAAGTCCTCGGCGAAGGGAACCTCGAAGGGATGACCGAGCCAGAGCCCGAGAGGGTAACAGAGCCGGAGCCCGAGGTCAAGGATCTTCAAGATCCCGGAGGACCCAACACAGACCGAGGAGCGGGTCCCAGCGCCGGAGCGCGCAATATTGGCTCGGGGGCCATAGACAGTAGCTTTTGTTTGTTGCCTTGTTGTTGTTTTTTTTTTTTTTTTTTTCCCTTTTGGAGTCTTATGTAAAAAACCATTTGATTTGAATATTCAGAAGTTGATAATAAAACTGTTGTAACGTGTACAAACTGGAGTAACGAAGATAACTTGTTACAAATCACTTTAATCGAACGTGATAGAAAATTTGTTAACTGTTTTAAGTAGGTGTTCGGGAACACGGTTTGGATAAATCCTATCTCCCCGGACGGATCAGGCGGGAGTTAAAACTCCCCGGACGGATCAGGCGGGAGTGAAATTCCTCCCCGGACGGATCAGGCGGGAGTAAGCGTTTCTCCGGTTAAACAGACGAGAAAGTGATGTGAGTCCGGGGACTAAATTGCAAACCTCCTCGGACGGACCGAGAGAGAGAGGTTTGATTGTCCGGAGACTAATAATGATAGTACGATAGTGTTAGGGCGTCCCCGTAACGTAAAGAATTAACACAGTAAGTTACGCAAGCAAGAAATTTTATTCAATGATAAATGCCGGAGCTAACTCAAAAGTACAAAGTGAAATAACAACTATAAAGGAAATTAAAGGAAAGATAGTACTTGCGATGTGGCCCTCACAGATAGAATCGCCTCAAATTTGTGACGTGCCAACTTCGGGGGATCGGGGTCCCGTTGATATGTTCAAGCTGATAGGATCCAGAGTCATGTACAGCAACGACTCGGTAAGGGCCTTCCCAAGAAGCATGTAGTTTGCCCTCAGGGGCAGCTTTGCTGGCCGAGTTGAGCCGAAGGACTAAATCCCCGACATTGAACTGTGTACCTCGAACCCGGAGGTTGTAATACTGGGCAGCTCGCTGTTTGTACTTAGCCTGCTGAATGAACGATTGTTCTCGGCGATTCTCGAGCTCATCCAGATTTGCGCGAAGAGCCTCGTCATTATCATCCGGAACTAATGTGAGGAGGCGAGGACTCGGCACACTGATCTCAGCGGGGATAACGACTTCGGAGCCGTAAGTAAGGCTGTAAGGAGTCTCCCCGGTGGAGGTGTGCGGCGTTGTACGAATAGCCCATAAGACTTGTGGAAGGTTCTCAGCCCAGAGACCTTTGGCATTATCCAGGCGCTTTTTTATTCCCGTGAGAAGGGTCCGGTTGGTGACCTCAACCTGCCCGTTTGCTTGAGGGTGAGCCACCGAAGTGAAAATCTGTTTGATGTGGAGTTCTTCACACCATGAGCGGAATGGATCGTTGGCAAACTGTTTACCGTTGTCCGAGATGATAGTGCTCGGGATGCCGAAGCGACAAACAATATTGCGCCACACAAACTTTAAAATATTCTGTCCGGTGATAGCCGTAAGTGGTTCGGCCTCGACCCACTTAGTGAAGTAGTCTACGGCGACGACCAGGAATTTCAACCCTCCCGGAGCGACAGGGAAAGGCCCAACAATATCAATGCCCCATTGGATGAACGGCCATGCACCTTGGATTCCGGTGAGCTCGGTCTGTGGCAAATGCTTCACCCTGGAGTGTAGCTGACACTTGCTGCATCTAGTCACTAAGTCGTGAGCATCGTTGAACAGGGTAGGCCAATAGTATCCCCAACGGAGAACTTTTTTTGCTAAAGTCCGGGAACCGATATGGCTTGCACAGGCCCCTTCATGAACCTCCCGCAGAACTTGAATGGCCTCGGCAGGGGCGAGGCACCGAAGATTCGGTTGTAGGTACGATTGTCGATATAGAACTCCATTATGAAGGGAGTATTTGGGGGCTTTGAGCACAACTTGCCGAGCTCGTAGCTTGTCAGTGGGCAGAATCCCATCTTGGAGATACTGAATGATCGGAGTCATCCAGTTCGGATCACTGTCGGTCAGTACCGAAACTGTAGCCTCATGAATTGCTGGATGGGAGAGGTCTTCAACCTTGATATCCGGAGATATATTAGTTTGGACCGCGGAGGCCAACTTGCTGAGTGTGTCTGCCCTGGAATTTTGAGCACGCGGGATTTTCCGGATAATAACTGTATCAAAAGTTGATATGAGTTTGAGTGCTAGAGCGCGATACCTGACCATTGTTTCTTCCTTGGCGACATAAGTCCCCTGAATTTGCTTAGACACGATCTCGGAGTCCGTGAAGAGCTCTAAGTGACGAACACCTAAAGATTGAGCGAGCCGGAGCCCCGCGAGGACTGCCTCGTATTCCGCTACATTGTTAGTCACCTTAAATTTGAATCGGATGACATATTTAACCTCGACCTCCTCGGGGTCGATGAGAAGCAGCCCGGCACCACTTCCTCGGACCGTGGATGCTCCATCCACAAATAGTTGCCACATCCGGGGTGAAGGAGCGAGTGTGACGCGGTGCGGTGTATCATTGTCTGCGGGGGACTCATGATTGTCTGCCGGGGTTTCGGCCAGGAAGTCGGCAAGTGCTTGACCTTTAATTGCTCGGCGGGGGAGGAACTGGATATCATACTCACCTAACTCAATTGCCCACTTGGCGAGGCGCCCGGACACCTCGGGTTTCACAAGGATCTGGTGTATAGGGTGATTGGTCAGGACTCGTATTTCACGTCCCTGAAAGTATGGCCGAAGACGCCGAGCTGCCATAACAAGGGCCAAAGCGGTTTTTTCAAGTTCGGAATATCGCGTCTCGGCCCCATGGAGCACCCGACTTGCAAAATATACGGGATGTTGAACCCCCTCCACTTCGCGCACAAGAGCGGCGCTGACAGCTTCTTCGGCGGATGCCAGATATAAGTACAGTGGCTCTCCGGGGAGAGGAACTGACAAAGTAGGCAGCTGCTGTATATGACGTTTCAAGGCTTCAAAAGCCTCGGTACACTCTGGAGTCCACTCAAAGGACTTCGCTTGCCTCAGGATCTTGAAAAATGGGAGCTGGCGCTCCGCTGCCTTCGATAAGAATCTGTTTAAGGCCGCTAGGCCACCTGTAAGGCGTTGAACATCTCTGAATGTCTTTGGTGGCTGCAGGTCTAATACATCGCGGAGTTTAGCCGGATTGGCCTGCAGGCCGTTTTGTGAAACCATGTACCCGAGGAACTTCCCGGAGCCAACACCGAAAGTGCATTTTGCTGGATTGAGTCGCAAGTTATAGCGCCGCAGGGTGCGCAATGTTTCGGCGATATCCTGCACACATGAAGGATGGGAGGAGCTTTTGATGACCAAGTCATCGACGTAAACCTCAACATTGCGACCTATCTGGTCGTGGAAGACAAAGTCCATTAGACGCTGATAGGTGGCTCCAGCATTCTTGAGCCCGAAGGGCAGTTTCTTGAAAGCGTAGCACCCAAAGGCAGTGATAAACGCCGTTTTGATAGCATCCTGTGGATCCATAAAGATCTGATGATAGCCTTTGTACAGATCTAAGAAACAAAGTGCCACGTACCCCGTAATGGCTTCGGCCTTTTGATCGATGGAGGGCAGAGGATAGCAGTCCTTCGGACAGTGCTTATTGAGATCGGAAAAATCAACACACATCCGCCATGCCCCACTGCTTTTTGTTACCATTACTGGATTGGACAACCAGGAGGGGTAGAATACCTCGAACAAGATGTCCGCATCTAGGAGTTGTTTCACCTCAACTCGAATAGCTTCGTTTCGATCCGGAGCGAATTTCCTTTGCTTCTGTTGGATTGGCTTGACGCGAGGGTCGATATTCAGCTTATGAGTAATCACCTCGGGAGAAACTCCGGGCATATATAGAGGAGACCATGCAAAAACATCGGAATATTCTCGCAGGGTTTGAATAATGGCCTGTTGTAACCATGGCACATCCACGGCCCCTACTGTTACTGTCTGCTCCGGCTTAGACGGATCTAGCGGGATTTGGGCAGTGGCATCCCCCAACGGGGTACATTCCCGAGGTTCTAGAACCTGTGATGTTACTTGAAGCTGCTGTTTGGGCTGAACCTTGGCAGCCTTTTTGAGCGCCACATACATGCACTCTTTTGAAACCCGCTGACTCCCGTGGACGGTTACTTCACCATGCGAGGTGGGAAACTTTAGCGCGAGGTGATACGTGGAGCATATGGCTTTTGCCGGGGTGAGCCAGTCCCGGCCCAATATCATGTTATATGGTGATGGGGAATTCACCACATAGAAATCCACGAAGATTGTTTTTATCCTCGGATAAGTTCCCAAAGACGCTGGGAGGGTGAGGATACCTTCTGGCCGGACTTCACCCTGGGTGAAAGTCTGTAGTGGCCCGGGGGCCGGCCGGAGTTGGTCTCGGGAAATCCCCATCCTTTCGAAACAGTCCGCAAATATAATGCTTACTGCGGCACCATTGTCCACGAAGACCCGCCGTACTGTTATA
Source organism: Ajuga chamaepitys (assembly GCA_958295605.1). Lineage (NCBI taxonomy): Eukaryota > Viridiplantae > Streptophyta > Magnoliopsida > Lamiales > Lamiaceae > Ajuga > Ajuga chamaepitys. The sequence continues at coordinate 63,724,389 of OY282499.1, read as the reverse complement.
TTAGCTACAATCATGTCGATGACAATAGCGTCAGTGTGAGGTGTTATCTCTGGAACCGGATCCCTATCCGTGAAGCTGACAGTCTCGGACTGATGGAGGCGTTTGTGACGTGGCTCCTCGGGAGGAGGACGTCGAGCATCTGCCTTTAAAGCATGTCGTGAAGCCCCGGTGGGTAGGGCTCCATATATCACGTTTATCACGTGAGGGGGTGCGTTGTCCCCGGGTCCTCCCGGAGGAGGAGGTGGAAGTGGGAGACGTGGCGGCTGGCGATTGCCAGAATCTTGTCGTACGTAGTTATTGGGCCCTTGCCGGTTATTCTGCCAATGTGGCCGATTTTGTTGAGTATCTCGATCATGGTAACCTCCGCGGTGATGAGACGAGCCCCCATTGTGGTTTGCCCGAGGTTGGTCTCCGGTTCGCGCAACGTATTGCCGCAAAAACCCTTTCTTGAGGCATTCCTCAATCTCCTTGCCGAGTTCTCGGCACTCCTCTGTCTCATGTCCGTGATCTCGGTGGTACGCGCACCACTTTCCACGGTTCCTCTTTTCAGGAGGCGCTGTCATCCGCGGACAAGGTCGGAAATCGTTTTTGTGGAGTGAAAGAATTTCAGCCCGTGACTTCGTCAGTGGAGTCAATTGCGGAATTGCACTTCGGGATTCTGAACGCCCCGGTGTCAAGCGTGAAAATGCGCTAGTTCGCGTACTAGGCCCAGTTTGTGCTTTGTCGGCCTGTCGCTTGATTGCGTGCTTCTCACGCTTCTGCCGAGTCTGCTCCTCGGCCTTAGCAAATTTGCACACTGTTTTGAACAGTGCTCGAGTTGTGACCGGGGTGTTCCGAGCTAACTCGGTGTGGAGTGCTCCAGGGCGGAGTCCATTCATAAAGGCGTTGATGGCCACATCGTCGGGGCAATTTCCCACCTTGAGGCTTACCGCTGTGAAACGGTCCAGAAATTGGGTAACGGTTTCACCGTCCCGTTGCTCCATATTCATGATGTCGGCCAGAGTGGCCATGGGCTTCGCCCGGGCTTCGAACCGTGCCCAAAAGTGCTCGGCGAGTTCTCTGAAAGAGGATATGCTGTCTCGCGGGAGAGAATCAAACCAGACCCGAGCTTCATCCTGTAAGTACTCCGGGAAAATCCTGCAGTACTGAAGGGATGTGATGTTATCATGACTAAGCATGCTGTGCCTAAAAGCGCCAAGAAAATTGGCCGGATCTCCAGTGCCGTTGTAAGGTGGTATAGCTGGCCGTTTGAACCCTTCGGGAAGGGTGATGGCCATGATTTTTGAGGAGAACGGCGTGATGATCTCTCCATTGGCATCAAGGCCCAGGATTCTATCCAGTTCAACGTTGCGTTGAACTCGCTCATACTCTTGGAGATCCTGAGCATGAGAATCAGCGTAGCGCACTCTTTTAGCCGCATTAAGTGGACGGCGGCGATCCACATCAGTTGGTTCCTCATTGCGAGGTCGTGATCCATTTGAACTCCCAAGGTCCTCGGAAGAACTAGGTCGTTCCCGTCGTCGATCCTGACGCCCGCGGTACCCCGGTTCCCGTTGGCCGCGCAGGCGGGGTGGAGGCACCACAGGATTATCATTGTGGCTAACAGGTCCTGCGGCAGGCTCCGCTGGGCGTAGGCGATTAACTGCCCAATCTTGAAGGACATGTGCATGCTCTTGTAAGAAATCTTGGAGCAGTTCTGGGGTGATTTGAATGTTCACCGGTGGTTGAGCAGCAGCAATATTAGGGTCTTGCTGATCTTGAGGGGGTGGAGGGTTTTGATTACCCTGATGATTGGACGTACTCCCCGCCGGCAATTGCCTCGGCGGAAAAACTTGATCCACGGGTGGATCTTGGTTAGGTTGATCTCCTTGGCGAGATTGATTCTGACGAGTTGTCACCATGATTTCGGAAGGCAATGATATTACAAAATACTACCTTGTCGTTCCCACAGACGGCGCCAATTTGATAACGCGCAATCCGGTAATCACACAATTGAACAGTAATCAACAAGAACAGAATGTAAAAACACAGAATTTACGTGGTTCGATCCGGAGATCTACGTCCACGGGGAGAAAACGGCAATCGCCGAGGTGTTTCTTTTTTCTGGAACACTGAGTTTACAAGTCGTAATTCAGAATGCAAAAGTGCGAACCCTCATTCAGAGTTCTTTTCACCTATTTATACTACTCAGCCAAAACTCTAACTAAATCCCTATAATCTTGCCCACCAAATCTGCATGGCAGTTGGGAAAAGATCATGGGCCTTGATTCACGGAACAGATTTGATTCGCTGGACCGAATATGTGTTGCTGGGCCTGTTGGGCCTGGGCCTTCGCGCTTGCTGGCGTGTTCGCTGAGCTGGTAAGTGGGCTCAGGATTAACCCGGCCCGAAGTAACCGGGTCATCCCTATCAGAGCTACTCCCAACCGCCGACCACTGGAAATGCACTATTTTCAGAGGTTCGACTACGAGGTGGAAGAGCGAAGGTGCTGGTGTGACCTATCGCTTAGAGCCCTGATGTAGTTTTCATGGTCCGACACGAACCCGGGACGACGGTTCTTCATTGTCCCAACGAATCGGTATTATTACTTCAAACCGTCTATGTATTTTGAAATTATTATACGCCTTGTCCTGCCAACCGAATGAATTGAAAAAATGTCTTTTTGGGATTTGAAATCAAAGTTCATTCTTGCTTAGCGATGTAGAGTTTTTAAGTTAATTCCAATAATTGATTGTTTTAGTTTGATAATTTTAATCTCGGTCCGTACTTGTTTAGGGCTTGCTCAGGGTAGTAATTGTAGCATTAATATATATGATGAATGTTCCTTTAGAATTCGCATTTTGTATTATAAGTTTCATGTTAAGTTAAGTTTGGGCTTGTGTTAAAAATCAAAAGGAGCAACCGAGTAATCTGAGGCGAAGGGATACCTTACGCTGAGGGGAACGACTCCTTCCCCAAATCTTTTGAATATTAATTTAGTATGTGGTAATCTATCTTAGAGAAAGTCATGGTGTAGTGGCTTCATTTACTTGGCAAACTGATATAAGCTAGGTTCAAGTCTAAGTCGGGGCATTTGTCCCTTTTTCTTCCTTTTGTATCTTTTATTGGTCTTCCTCTTAATTTTCTTTATTTGCCAAAATTTCAACCAAAATCGTTCACGAGCGCTACACACCAATGCGCTACGTGCGCTACATATCTAAAATTGGGCGAAAATAATAATAAAAATTATATTAAAAATTAGTTTGTGTAAAAATCTAAAATTTTATCGGGCCATGCAATACATTGTCACTCGTAATGCCTTGTTTTTGCTCTAACAAGTAAATCGATCGCTAGATTCCCAGTCATTTTACGTAACTTTTAAATGCATAAATTTAAGTGTATTATCTTTAAAATAATACTTAAGCTTTATATTATCAGAATAAAATAGAAAAATATGATATATGAACGAATCAGGTTATTAAATTAGAATAAGTAGAAGTAGTGAATAAGCCCAAAAAATAAGAAATACGAATGAATCAGGCTATAAAGTTTTTTTGTTTTTTCTACAATAAAGGTAAAAAAAAAATACTAAAAGTATTGATTGAATCAATTTTATTAATTTGAAAATTAAAGAGAGAGAAAGCGAGCTTTCAGAAAAAGTAATGTATAGATATAAAATTTTATTGTAGTCATTTATTAATAGAATTTAATTTTATTAAATTAATGGGCTACGTTGAGAAATTTTGTGGGCTACAAATAATCGCCGCCAAAAGAAAATTGCTAACAATTTTATTGAGTGTTCTTAATTTGACCACAATTTACTTAATTCATGGATCATACATGATTCTTCATTATAAAAAAATTTAAAATTTAAATAAGAATAATTATTATTTATCATAATTTATAAGGGGCCCAAATTTGCCTTGGGCCTCAAATAGTATAGGATAGGCCCCTATCTACGTAGGGGTTACCTAAGAAACGGTGATGGATATCCCATTTAATCGTCAAAATAGATTTTATAATGTGATAGAGTGTGAAACCGAGGATGCCAAATGATAAATCGTTTACAAATGACATTGGCTGAATATTTAAATTTGGTAAGCATGTAAATGCTTAATTAATAGGAGTATAATTAATACCGAAAGTGTGAAACGCATAATAATTAAGAACTCAAGGTAATCTTATTGTGCTGAATGTGAACATACGGTTCGATACTAGATTCTTGTCGCATGATTCGTGCTCCTTCCCAGTTTATTGCACAACAAATTTCCCTAAACACTCAGGTCTCGAAATAAGAGTTTCGTCTCTCATGTGTATATTCGATTTTAGACTTAGTTATGTATATTGGGCGCGATTTTTATTAAAATAGATCCAACAGTATATTCGATTTTAAACTTAGTTATGTATATTGGGCGCAATTTTTATTAAAATGGATTCAACAGTCTATAATCTTCTGTATTTAAAATATGATAAATACGATTAAAGTGTGCAACATGTTATAAACTCTTGTTATGTCCATTAATTGTACCTATAATACCCCGCTCTAAACCATTATTTTCAATGCAAGATAACAAAGCTAAGCATTTCTCCGGAATTCTTGTGCTTATTGTTTAATTCTTAATGGGTAAAAATTTGTGTGCATATGATGTACCATAGACTTATTGTACACTAGTCCACATTGAGATTCGCGCGTGATCCGTTGATGTTGCCTCGACCTGCGTGCAATTTTCAGGTTTTTTTTTCTTGGTCTAATAGTATATATTTTGTTGCCTAATAATATACGTTCATTACTTACATGTACAATAATTTTTTTTTGAATAATATATTATGTTGTCTAATAGTATATATTTTGTTGCCTAATAATATATATTATGTTGCCTAATAGTGTACGTTCGCTGAGTCGCGAGCGCGAGCCGTTTGACGGACGCGAAAATCACTATTAATCATAATTGAGCGCGTTTTTTGAGTTCCATGCTTTAATTTGGAGTGGTGTACAATAAGCCTATTGTACATCACATGCACACAAGTGTTACTCTTCTTAATGATAACAATATAAGTTTCAAAAGTACTTTTTGTTCTAAATTAATGTCATGTTTTAAAAGTGAATAAAAATGAAAACGATCTGCAAAATTGAAATCTATGTTTCAAACAGATAATTAAACTTAGTGTATTTACTTTCTCAATTAATTTGTGGGATTGATAAATCAATGCGTAATGTTGAAAGGTTAAATATGTGTCAATATTGCAAAACTGAATATATTCATAGATGAATCTAATGTATTTTCTTTTCAGAACTAATTAATTTTGGATGAATAATAATTTATATCTAAAGTTAACAATTTAAATATGTAAATTATTATGATTTGGAGAGTTACGAGAAATATGGTAAAGCCCATAATCCACATAGCAAAAATAAGAAAATGTTTAACACCTTGTTAATATTATATATATATATATATATTATATTAAATCATATTTCTAAACATATTTTAACTTATTGCTTGAACATAGTATATAGTAAAATATTATAACAAAAACTAGATCATATGTTAATTTGTCAGGTTTGTTCAATTACCATTAACGAGCTTGTCTCAAAATTTAAGATTACACTAAATTCAAAAGAAAAAAAAAAGAACTAGACAAATTATTCAAAACATCAATTATTTATAGTTTATATTATATGAAAAAAATCATATATTGTCTCACAACTATAGCCTCTTCCACTAAATATTCCGTAACTTTCTGCTTTTTTAATTGTGTCCCATACATGCATCTTGAAATTATCTATCGCAAAATTTAATTTATTGTCGGAAAATGCACGTGTCAGTCACGTGCCGACCCTAAATTGGGGCTTTTACCCATGTGGCACCGGATTTATATCCATAAATTTCTATTTTTTTAATTAGTCCCGTGTCTCTTAAATTTGTTCAATTTCAAACCCAAAATTCAGATTTTTGCCGAAAAATCACGTGCTGGTCACGCGACGATTAAAACTGAGGATTTCTCCTTACATGCCGTCGAAATTCTTAGGTGGATAATAGATTTTTTTTATTTATTTTTTACATGGTACACCTCAACTAATAAAAATATAAAAATAACTAAAAGAAAATCTGTAAAATATGTTCATCAAAATTCTATAAAATTAATCGAAAGGATTCAGTTAGATATCTCATTAAAAATGGTATATCAACTCCCACTCTTCGTTCTGTCCATCTTCTTTGAGCAGCAATCATCAATCTGTTCATCTTCTTCGGTAGATCTAGGAGTCGTTCAATTTGTCTATCTTCTTCGCGCAGATCGGGCGTTCCATTCGATCTGTTCACTTTCTTTGTGCAGATCCAACATTATCTTCGCGAAAATCCAGATCCAGAAGCCAATGCTACTGCGAGCAGCTGTTCGATATCGGCACCCCCGTCCCGGGTGGTGATGGTGTCCTCCGTCATGACCCAAGCGAGACTGTTCCACCCGTGCGGGAACATTCTATCAGCATGTGGGCTTCCTTATTTTCCATGGAGTTCGACCCGAATGAGACTCGAGCTATGGAGATGGATTTTTCGACTATGGCGTTAAAGATGTGGGGCGCCGTGATTGAAGGGGGTGAAAGATCGCGAGGAAGAAAATGATAAACACATTTGTTTACAGATTTTACAGATTTCAGTTAGCGAAGAAGATGATGAAAATTATATTTTTATTTTATTTATGTGACATTTTTTTTCGAGAATGTATTTATAAAACACTAATTTGATTTTAATTATTGATTTTTGAAATGTATTTATGATTTGTCAATAAAAGTATGATGTGGAATAGTATTTAAAGTAAGAAAACTAAAAAATAAACTCTACCTCAGAATTCTGATGCCATGTAAGCAAAAATCTCCAATTTCGATCCGCACGAGACCTGCATGTGATTTTTTCGACAAAAAACTTAAATTTTGGGACTGAAATTGGACAAATTTAAGAAATAAAAGACTAAATTAAAAAAAAAAGGCAAAAGTTTTGGATATAAATCCGGTGCCACGTGGGCAAAAGCGCCAATTTTTCGTTGGCACGTGTTTTTTCCGGCGAAAATTTGAATTTTGAGACTAAAATTAGATAATCTCAAGATGTATAAGACAAAATTGAAAAACCAGAAAGCTATGAATATTTCGCAGAAATGGCTATAGTTATGGGACGATATATTATTTTTTCCCGTTTATTATAATACTTCAACATTTCATTAACTACGCATGTATTTATATAGAAACAAAATACAAATTTTTTCTACTCAATTCCTGCTATCGGACATTTGGGAATTTCGATCATGTCGGCATCATTTCCGTTCCAGATCGAAACGACAGAGAAATTGACTGAAATGGAATAATTACTAAAGAGTTTCATTTTTCATGATCGGAATGGAACATTTCCACTATAACGAAAGAGGTATTTTGTATATCACTTTTTGACATCATAACTGTGGTCACTAATAATAAGTTATTTGTCACCACTTATTGTCACAAATCTCTATACAAATTATTTGAGATCATTTTAAGACAACTTTTAGAGATAACTAGTTATTACAAAAAATATTTGAGACCACTTTTGTGGACACAAATATATTATTCGCATCGGACTTATTGATACGACCATAAAGTTGTGACAAATACTCATTATTTGAGACCGTTTTACCTAAGTTGTGACAAATACTCATTATTTGGAATCACTTTTTTTGATCTCAAAAGACCGTTCTTCTTGTAAACAGGACGGAATGAAATCGATAACTATGTTTAAAAGGGATCATGGTAAAGAATTTGGGTTTACTGCATGCATTGACTGTATGTTGATCGCACAATTTTAACTATATCTAAACCTTTTAACTATATACCTTACAACAAAACATCTTAATACAAGTTTTCTTTAAGATGTATATATACAATATAAAGTAAGTGACTTCGCGGATAAAATAAGGGTATGTTTGCTTGGGGTTTGCCAAACCCATAATCAGTTTGGCCAATCCCACCTCATGTTTGTTTGGCCAAGCCACAATATTAGGGTTTGGTGGGGGGACATCAATCACAAATCAAAAAATTATTTTAATTATTCTCCCAATCATTAATAACTACCTCTTACTCATATTACATCACATTTTACAATTAATAATTAAATTTCCCATCCAACCAAACATCACCCTCTAACATCCCCAGCCACTATCCCCAGCTACTTCCCCCAGCCCAGTCACCCCAGCCCCAAGCAAACATAGCCTAAGCATAAAAGATTTTCTGTATCATAAGTAACACTATTGTTCTTGTCATTTGATTTAAAAATTAATAGTCAGATACTCAACACTCTCCAGGTGGATCATAGAACTTGTTAATTGATGAGATCAAAGCTCATCGATCATTCTCTAATTTCTAACTGCCTTTTCACGACAACAAATGAATGTTTCATCTAGAGAATCAAATTTTCTTTCTTTTGATTTATTTATATTTTATTGCTATCATTACTTTATACTATATATCTTTTTGGTGGTGTTGGTTCTCCTTAGTTCAATTCCAACAATGGGAAACAAAATCTATCATCAATAAAAAAATCTATTGCATGAACGATGCAGCTTAATACCTCAAACATCCCCTTTCCCCCAAATAAATAAATAAATAAACTCACATATAAATAGATGGAGCCAATTTCAATTCTCATCATCAAAGTTTCAGACAAGCACAACATCAAGAATCTCTCAACACTCATAATCACAGCATTCAACAAAAACTCATATTTCAAACATGGTTTGTGTGAGAGACCCCCTTGTCCAAAAGATTTTCCATCTCTACAAGAACATCTCTAAGCTCGAAAGCCTCAGCCCCTCTGACGACGTCAACGCTCTCTTCATCGAGCTCGTGGCGACATGCATGCCGCCCCACCCTATCGATGTCTCCAAACTCTGTGCCAAAAGTAAATCCATGAGGGCTGACCTAATTCGCCTCTGTGGCCAAGCAGAAGGCCTCTTAGAGAAACACTACTCCCAAATCCTTGGATCGCTCGAAAAACCCCTCGACCACCTCAACATTTTCCCCTACTACTCCAACTACCTCGAGCTCAGCCGCCTCGAGTACGACCTCCTCCGCCCGCACTGCCCTAACCCTAAACGCGTAGCGTTTGTGGGGTCCGGCCCCATGCCACTCACCTCCATCGTCCTGGCGTCCAACCACCTGACTTCCGCCGTCTTCCACAACTACGACATCGACGCTTCGGCTAACTCCATGGCGGTGAATCTGGTCGCGTCGCACCCGGATTTATCTAAAAGAATGGAGTTTTACACGACGGATGTCATGAACACTTCTTCGTTGAAAGACTACGACGTGGTTTTCTTGGCAGCCCTCGTGGGAATGGCGACAGAGGAGAAGATGCGCGTGGTCGAGCATCTGGCACAGGAAATGGCGCCGGGGGCGGTTCTGATGCTGAGAAGCGCCCACGGGGCTCGTGCATTCCTGTACCCGGTGGTGGACCCTCGTGATCTCCGAGGGTTCGAGGTGCTCTCGGTGTACCATCCGACAGATGAGGTGGTTAACTCAGTTGTGGTTGCTCGTAAGTGTTCGAAAACAGTGAGTTGCATCGATAAAGCGGGGTTGGGACCCCTAATGCCTTGCAGCAAGTGTGGTGAGATTAAAAGGCTCAATCCCCCCATGAAGATGATTGAAGACCATATTTGTTAATCCTGAAGATGTGTTGCTCATCTGTGGTTTCCTGAAGATGTGTTGCTCATCTGTGGTTTGTCATTGTACCTCTTCTTATTATTATGCATATACACCTATGAGTGTGTGTTTGGCTTATGTATTTCTTGCTTTGGATTTATTCCCAGTGATAGAATTTGTATTTCATGTATTTGCTATCCGTCCCTCTTGGATTTTTCTGATTGTAAAGAGGGGGATTAGGCAGTTGGCTTCTGATGTAATCCCTATTGAGTTTGTTACTAATGAAACTATCATTCAACAAAAAAAAGAGGCTTGTACGGCTATTGTGTTGTGAAATCTATAATTTTAGGATACTTTTAATTATTGATGAATTTAATGGTTAAAGTTTTCCAGTCTGCTATTATTTACTTTCTTGGAAAAAAAACACATTTGACCCTATAAAAATAGGGTACCCATGTATGTGAGATTTCTCCAGCATCAAATTCCTTTATCAACGTCCATCTTGATCTCCTATGATTTTTCCAAAACATAGCAGCAATAAAGAATTGCTGGAAGAAGGGGGTGTTACCAGATTTATTTCTCTATTAGCCACAAAACTACCATAAAGACTAGCACTACAACAAAAGAGATATTTTGTATAAGACTTTTTGACACCACAATTGTGGTCACTAATAATAAGTTATTTGTGATCACTCGTTGTCACAAATCTCTTTACAAATTATTTGAGACAATTTTAAGATTACTTTTAGAGACAACTTGTTGTTGCAAAAAATATTTGAGACGCATTTGAGACCACTTTTGTGGTCACAAATATATTATTTGCGTCCGAGTACAATAAAGTTGTGACAAATACTCACAAGTTGTGACAAATATTCATTATTTGAGACCACTTCATTTAAATTGTGACAAATACTCATTATTTGAGACCACTTTTTTGTGATCTCAAAAGATCCTTTTCCTTATAGCGTAGGTAAAAAATAATGGGCTAAAAAACTATTTTTCCCTAAGATATTTGCGTGCAAGAATGATAGTATTGTCCAAGAACATAAAAGTCTTGTTCGCTTGCAATGAGAATACAAGTGGATCATCTTTGGGGGAGTTCCCATATGTTAACCTAGACAAATTGAACCAATTAATTTGAATCTCATTTCAATCCTCTTGATGTATTCCAATCAACCCAATCACATTTGAACATCGAGAAAAATTCGAAACTAGTCCTGTAATTTAGGATCTGTCTAGAAACACTCTTGTATGTTCGTTAGATTGTCCAATTTGATGACAAATTTCGCTGGCGGCCATTAACTTTGCCGGAATTGCACACGTGGCTCGTCAAATTGGGGGTCTTCTGACAATTTTTATGACATGAAATTACACACCTTATATGTAAATACCACCTTATCCATTAAAAAACACTAGTTGCCCACCAGTGCGATGCACGGGTAAGACTTTTTTTAATAATGTAAATGTGAATTTTAAAATAATAATATTTGTAAAGGATAATATGAACAATGTGCATATTATTTATATAATATGCGTAAATAACATGAAATATTATGAAATTTAAAATAACTGACGAACATATTATAAAATTAATTGTAAATGTTCCTTTTTATATATTGAGCCTAGTAGTATTTTAATTTGGTCATCATCACGTGTATCAGATATATATAACTGATAATAGGCCCAAATTTTAAAGCATTGGGGGGTTTATACATTTTTCTTCGCAGCAACTGTAATCAATATTGGACTTTGTAGAATATTTGTAGATCCAATTGATTATAAATGGTTGATCATTTTTTTAAATGTTTTTTAGATACAATTTTAGTAGATATTGTTATATCCTACTATATTCTATTGTTTCGTTACTCCCTAAATTTATCTCAACATATTAGTTTACACAGGTCTATCAGTTGCAACATCCAATTGTTAAGGTGTGTACAGGAAGGAATTATAAAAGATGAATATGAACTATTGAATGTACTTCTCCGTATGATTTAAAATCTGAAAAGAAACTGATATTGGTTGTGCATCAATTTATATAATTTACTTTCGTAAAAAGAAACTTATTAGTTGACTGGTTTACTTACTACTTAGCGCTTTATACTTTAAACAAAGAAACTCGAATAGCTTACAATTTTATGAAAATTAACTTTTAAGTCATTGAACAATACAATACATAAAATCTAATTATTTATTAAGCACCATAGTTTTTATTATAGTTTATAACTAGTAGTATCCCCGTGCGATGCACGGTTTGTAAATGTAAATGAATAAATAATAAGAATTCTATATGTTTATATAATGTAAATATAATAAAATATTACAATCAATCTATAATAAGAGATGAAAAGTTATATGCTAATGAAAGAAGAGTCAATAAAAAATATTAAAAACTAAAAATATATAAATTTGAACAAGTTATAGAATATTCATATTTGTTTTTCTTAATGTATGAATATCTCTAGCATCCTTGTATGGAGGTCATGTTGATCATCTTGTACAAAGAATGAGTGTATATATATATATTTAAATTTTATGATAAACTTTTATGTTTATCCAAAGTATCTAAATTTTTTATGTTTTCAAATATAGTGTTCAAGAAATTTTCAAAAGCTTTTAGTGAGTACCAATAACACTACATTCTAATTTCATACAATTTTTATTTGTAGCACAAACACACTAATAATTAACCCACATAATCAACCAACAAATAATTATTTGTCTTTAATTTTTAATTTTATTTATACAATATTGTGTCAAACTATATAGCGATAATAGATGACTAATTTAATTTATTATATAGGAAAATCACATTAGAAAAATATTTTTTATTTCAAAAAAATTAGATTTTTTTTAAATGTTGAAAATTATAAACTGAAATTATAAAATATTTACTAAATAATTTAATTTTTATATGATTAAAAAATTAATAAGAAAAATAGTTAATAAAAATGAAAAAAATTCAAATTAACATTAAATATAAAAAAGACCATTAGAGGTTTATTTGATAAATCGTACTAAATCTTTTTTTTTAATTTTTTAATTTATTTATTTATTTTTCCGTTCTAGGTATGAATATACTTGACCATAAATATTTTATACACATAATTGATACTACACAAATTAAAGGACACATTAAGTGAAAATAAAATTAAATAGAAGAAGAATGAGTACATTAAATATAATACATAGGATTTTAGAAACAAAAAAATAGTAATTTAATTTTTACCGAGAAACTTACTCCCACCCCCACTCCCTTCCCCACATCTTCGCCTCCTCCCCCCATTTTAGATTCTAGATAATTCTATAGATTTCTCTCACACAATTTCGATCACACTTTGTTACCCTAGTGGGTGGTGATGCCACATCCCTTCTCCCTCAGTTATTTTAGATCTTTTAATCTTCATAGCAAATAAAATTTGGAAGTAGACACAAATTTTGATTAAATCAATGACTTGATTAATGTCGATTTCAATTAAAAAATAAATTGATTTCGCGGAACAGATTTTGTGGGATATGAGTTCGAATCTTTTTTGGAAAGTTGTGCGAGTGTTTCATTTTATAGACTTGGACAAATTAAGCTGATTGTGAAATACTTACTATTGATTTGAGATAATGATGCCTAAATATATGTAGATTTATTTCAAATTAAATATTTTATACTAAAAATAATATTTTCCAACAATAGCAAAGGGATTTGGGCAGGAAAATTCTTAGGTTACCATTTTTGGTGGATTTTATTATTATTATTCTATATATATATATATATATATAGATAGATAGATAGATATATAGATATTGTGATTATATGTATAATTTATTTATAAATTATAATTATAAATAAATATATACGAATGATACTACTATTTTTATCTAAAAGAAGAGATATAGACTTTGATTAGGCTAGATTTTTTTTTTTCTTTATTTAATTCAAAAGATTAAGATAATATTCATTATTTAATATTGAACCCTATGGTTGATGCACAAAACCATAGTCGAAGACAGGCAACAACAGCAATGGGTACATAAAATCTTTCGTCGAAGTCAGTCAACAACAGTAATCGGATGAAGGCATCTCAAGACTCCATGCTTATGATAAAATCTGCCTTGTTATTGTGCAATTTATTCTTTAATTTATGATTTAGTTGAAATTATGAATTATTTATCTATATATTGAATACTTTTTACATTTTTTCTTTTGGCACCGATTAATTAATTAAAAGATATTTGTGTTCTTTTTATATTGTCAATTATTGATTTTTTATTTATTTATTAGTCAAACCGACCCAGTCCAAACCGAGTCCGATATCTTTGGTTTGTATATTTATTGTTTTAGTTGGTTTTGTTAAAGTTTGAGATATTTAGAAACCGACTTTATTAGTTTGACTATGGAATTTTAGTCGAAACTGACCAAATCGAACCATTAACACCCATAACTGATTTGTTCAATTTTACGGCGCATATGTGATGATTAGCTATGTAATTAATGATTTATCATAATAAAAGATTGACCAATTGATCAATTAAGGCAGCAAACTTTTTTCCATATATCTTAATTGATTTGGGCAGTTAAGGCAGCAAACGTTTTCCATATATAAAGGATTGTGTTAATTTAACCATAAAACGTCAGGTTATATAATTAGGAGTCGAATAACAAATACGCTTTCAATATAGATTAACAAACGCACTTTCCAGTATTAGCAAGTTTAATTTGGGCGGGAAATTGTACTTATTTTTATATTAGGTGGATTTTGTTATATTATATAGTATAGATATGATTATTTTATTATGTACAGAATCATATGAAGGAATGATTGGATCAATTAATAGAGATGGTTTCTATCAGAGGTAAGGAATTCTAAATGTCTTTCCTTATTGTATAATGCCACCATCATCAACAAATCAGTTTAATAATATATATGTTTTATAAATTTATGTGATATTTCTGTGTCACATCATATTAAGCATATGTTAGTTTTCATGACATGAGTTGTTGTTTTCCTTATTAATTCGTTGCATTCTTTATCCCATAACAGAAACTTTGCAGATCCACTATCTCATGCACCATTACTTCAATTTTGTACCTGTTTTCACAATAATATTTTTTTACAGAATATGTGCAACTATAATGAAACAATTCAGTAGATTAGCATATAAGATAATATAAAACCAGTAGATTCCCTTGTAGTGGCCAATAACATCTTTCAACCCACATTTTCCACATAAAACCAGTAGATTCCTTTGTCAATTTCTTGTACCATAAATGTTAGGTGCATGAGAACTTACAACAGTTGTTAGCATATCACAAAGATCCTGACTCAACTAAATTGATCATGAACGAAAAACATGTTACAAACAAAGCTATTTATCTATGGAATATTGAATTTGTTAAAAAGAGTTACTTGTTTCTTCATTGAACTTTTTGAAAACTTCAGTTTGCCATACGCAGGGACATTATAGCTTCCTTCGCATTCGCCAACAGGCTCAGATCCTTCACCAAACTAGAAAACGCGCATAACTTCGGAAGAGTTTCTTGCTTTTCGTATTTTTATTTTAAGAATGTATATTATGGTGTAATTGTAAGATTGGAGGGTATCTAATATTTATAGCTGATAGCTGAAACTGCTTCCACCCACTAAGAGCACCACTACATAGACAGTTAGTTTCTTTGCTATTCAAAGTAGTGGGTTGATTCAGCTTTTGAACCCCAATCATTTATATTATCAGTAGTATTACATTATTATCCGTATTTTCATCATTATTATATTTTTTTATTATTATTATTCATTATTCATTACTAATTTGATATTATATTATCATTTTTTATTATTTGGCAAATCACTTTTATTACAAAATTACGTATAATATATTTATATTTTTAAATATTTACTTTAATTTTAAAATTATATATCTTCATTTCATATATATAATAAAATTTATAATATATTATTGCTTATAGGTTATGCATGCAACCTGGATGGCAGTTTCAAATAATCAGTATTACATATAAGAACGTGTAGTTGGTTTACTGTTTTACTATTTTTAGTTAAAGAACTTTGTTTTCTATTTTGAATAACTGGGAAGATCGTGGGGCGCGGATTTAAATCAATAAGTTAATGAAATTAAATATTATTTTATCCAAAAATTATCATGTCATTTGAATAGGTCCTGCGTTCGAACCCAAATAAAATCATCTTGCACAATCTATTTGCCGAAAATTTAAAAAAGAAAAAAAAACGAAGGGAAAATTGCCCAAAATTTTGTGTGCGTGACATATGTTTTTAACTATTTTAGCAACCTTGTTTTAGTATTACAGGTTGATAGGTTGATGTTTCACATCACAAAAGTTCTACATAAAAACGTATATAAATCTAAAAATAGAAAGAGTTAGTAGAAATGAAAAATTACAATAAACAGCAGTGTGACCCCCCCTCCCCCCCCACACCAAATTTCCCCCTCAACCAGTATGCTCCGCCACCGCCCCCTCCGTCACTTTCCCCCTCATCCACCCCGCCCACCCTCACTCCATTGTTTCTCCCTTAATCGAGGACGGGCAATACCAGGAGCAGTAAATGTAGAGCCCTCCGCAATATGTAGGGCCGCGAAGGTACTTTCTGCTAATGCGGTAGACAACAAATGAGCAATTCCTGCAGATTCCGTTTTAATTTCTGCAAATTATGTGTGCTTCGCCGTCCCACAGTGGCGCCAAATTTATCGCTATGGTGGTTGAACTGGTAGGTAGAAGTCCTCATCATGTTTGTTTGCTGCTGATTTAGGGTCAGACGAGTACGTAGTGAGGTGACGGTATGGCTCTTATGAGGTTGAAGACTTCCTTTATTTCCTGAATGTAAAGAAGCTTAAAGCGGTGGCGGCGGACTTGCGGACACTGTGGTGGTGGTGTTTTAGTGATTTTGGAGAAGAAGAACGAAAATAAAAAACAAGTAAAAGAAAAACTTAGAAAAAGTTTAAAAAAAAAAAACATTAATCTTTAAAATTTTATTTTATTTTTTATTTTGAGTGTATATTTTTTTAGTTTTCAGATTATTATATAAAAATTGCGAATAAATTATAATTTTTTAATTATATTTTAATATAATTTTACTATGTTTTTAATTTTAAATATATTAAATATTATTATTACAAGATAATGATAAATATGTGGCGCTACACTTGGGAATATTAGTGTCACCTCTGATCATTCGTCGTATAGTCCTAAATTTTGATGCTACATCAGACATTTCGATAAGCTAAGCGAGCTCAAGCAAAATTTATCCTCAAATTGGAGAATCTAACAAACATAAAGAACTAGAATTGAAATTATAAAACTTACAAGACCGTTTCTAGACAGGTACTAAATTACAGGATTAATTCGAAATTTTTCCTTTGAACATCACAATCCTAAATTGCCTATAGCAATCTAACTCCACTATATCATATTAAGCACACGGTGATAAGGCATTCCATCTACTTCCACAACTACCCCACAATTTTGAATCTTTCTTAGTCTATCACGATTTTCAGTAAGCGACAACTGTTGCTACCACAAAAACTTCTTTATACACCATATTTTATGTTAGACAAAAATGACCCTAAATTAATTGACTAACTTACCCTCCTTTTCTAAATTCTAAAAATAGAAAATAAAAAAGTTATTTTTCATCTCCTATCCCCTTCATTCATCGTTCTTTCCTAAGTAGAGAAGATCATTGATTCCCTAAATTAATACAAACAATAAGCAACAACAAGCAACGAGTCTTCAATGTTTTTTCCTCCTTTAAGCAGCTTTCTTACAGAGCCATCAATCTAGAAAATAACTATACATTTGAGTGCTTCCATTCCCTTGTAAGAGCTCAACACTATCATGAAATTGAATGATTTGTAAGGTGTTCAAATGTTCGATATATTGGTTGGAGTGTTTCCTCATAGTCGACACGGCAGATTCATGTAAAAGAAAACTTGAGAAACTTTTAGCAAACTGGAACAATTCTCACACCTTAAATCAAAAGCAAAAAATGATTGGTAATCA
Source organism: Ajuga chamaepitys (assembly GCA_958295605.1). Lineage (NCBI taxonomy): Eukaryota > Viridiplantae > Streptophyta > Magnoliopsida > Lamiales > Lamiaceae > Ajuga > Ajuga chamaepitys. The sequence goes on along the minus strand of OY282499.1, from coordinate 63,706,720 downwards.
AATAACTCAAGCCAATTAAGAAATACTAGGTCGATTTTTGAAGGATTATTACCTTAGAACAGAGAGAAACAAAACCCCTAAACTTAATTTCTTGTTTCAAGAATATAAAGAAAGCTCCAAGGATGAAATGATGGATTTTTGCTATTCTCGTTCATGGTCAAGAAGAAAACCCTCTATCGCACCAAACCGCTCAGTGTAAATTTAGGCAGGTGGAGGAATTAATTGTTTTGGGATAATGGACATCCCTTTAAATCCTAAAGTTGCAATCTTTCTCGTCTTTCTTGTTTTCAAGGAGAAATTGGGCCCAAGTTTGAAAGAGAGTAGGTGAATCAGTAATTGCGAGGAGCCGAAGAAAATGGTTTTAAATCTGTTTGAGTTAGTGATGATGAAGAAGATGGTTTTTGTTTCTGTTTTCCCACGTTTACTTCGGTGAATAAGGGTAGCAAATGTATCACATCTCATTGGATAATTGTGTAGGAGAAGGATAAAGTAGATAATCTTTTCCAATGTTTACTCTTCTTGCTTACTTTAAGGAACCTACTATTTAGGATAAGTGGGTATTTAGGTAATTTCTCTAAATAATAAATGAAGAAAAGGAAAATCATCCCATCCTAACAACCTTTGTTGACAAAATTGCACTTTTGGTCCCATGGGACACGGGACAGTTTCATTTTGGTCCCAATACTCTCTCTCAATTTTGACCCCATTAGTTCCCAATGTTGTACTAATGGTCCCGCCGTAACTTTTATCGTTAAGTTTTAATAAATGAGACAAGAACTCACAGAAACGAGCTAATGTTGTGTAAAGCAATCCACCTTAATTATGGAATATGATCATTATATCAAAACACCACCATTACTATAAATCCTAATCAAAACTGAAATTTCTAAAAGAATAGTACAAAGTAAAAGTATATAATCCGAACTGCATATTCCAAGCATCAGAACCGAAGTGTTAAGAAATCAATGCAATAAGCAAATTAAATCGAGAAATCAATCCAAAAAAATGAGAAATACTATTATCAAAATTTATAGAATCCAGAAAACGACCTAAGTATACAAGTTCCATCTCAATCTTGATTCATGTCATTCTCTTCTTTTGTATCTACACTATCTTGATTCTTGTTGTTGGAATTCATATACATGCCGCCTCATAAAACAATTAATACAAACAAGAATTTCAATATGATATAGATATACTTCAGTCTCATGTGCATAATCTGATGAAATGGAACACGAAATAGAGATAGAAGCAACATCATTCGCGTGTTGTGTCTCAGCTACTGCAATCAAGGCAATGTGAAATGAAATTCAAATTGCAAAAGAAGAAAGACATTTGTAACCAGTTCTTATTGCTGATTTCGTGAGAAGAGAAAGGAGCGAACTGAGCGAGGCGGACGCGCGAACTGAAGGAGGCAGACGCGCAGACTGAGCGAGGCAGCGGCGTGACGGAGTCTTCGCGGATCAGTCGCGGCCAGCTGAGGGTGGGGAGAAGAAGTCGCGACTGGTGATGGAGGGGATGGAGTATGGGTTTTTTTTTACTGTTTTTTGTTTTAACCTAATGGGCTAATTTTTACCTAGTGGATTAAATTGGTGAGTGGGCCCTAGCAAGTGCACAATATTGCTATTGTGTGTTGGGTGCACACAAGACTCACTCATATCATATAGGGTGTGTTTGTTTATGGTTGGGCCAATCCGTTGTGGATTGTGCCCAACCTAACATGTGTTTGTTTATGGGTTTGTGACAATATATTGTCTCCAACCCTCTTACACACATCATTAATTAAACTCAATTATCAATACAACTTTAATCAATAATCATCATTCTTTAACTAACTCTTACACACATCATAAATCAAATTCAATTTTCAATACACCTTTATTCAATAACCAATCATTTTTTAACAAACTCTTACACACATCATCAATCAAACTCAATTCCCAATACAACTTTAATCAATAACCAATCAATCATTAACTATCTCTTACACACATCAAATCACTTTTACCACCTTTTATAATATAAACCAACTCCAACCCAATCTCTCAACCAACATAAACAAACACTCATTTATTTACCCCAACCTAAAAATTCCACTTTATTCTCCACAGCCTACAGTACTCCAGCCACCCACAGCCATAAACAAACAGGCCCATATAATGTGATAGAATAAATTATATATATATATATATAATGTAAGTATTATATTATATATTATTTTATGGGTTAAGTAATATATAATACACATAATATATATATATATATATATATGTGTATTGTAATTGATTAGGTATATAGGATAATTGAGTAGGATAAACGAATAATGTGATATCTATATTATATCCTACCTATCCGATCGCTAAAATGTCGATTTGGACAACACCCGATATTATTATCTGTCGGATGAAATTGACATGCATGTATGAAACAGAGGATGCCGAATGATAACTACATAATCGTTTACTAATAAAATTTGTTGAATACTTAAATAGTACATGTCTATTACCACGAATAATTAATAGTGAAAGTGTGAAACGCATAATAATTAAGAACTCAAGATAATCTATTATGCTGAATGAGGTATACAACGTCGTCCAACGTGTGAACATATTTTGCGTATGTGGCTTCAGTACTAGATTCTTGTCGCATGGTTCGTGCTCCTTCCCAGTTTATTGCATGTTTCAATCAAGGCGGTAAAGTTTGATTTGCACTAGTTTGGTGGTGAACTTGGGTTTAGCGATTAGTCGAATCTAGACGAGGTTAATTGGAGTATAAGCGTGATTAGGCATGGAGAAGTCGAAAAATAAACGTAGACAGTCAATAAAAGCATAGCACCTCAACGAAAACTAATCGGAGTTAGTCTTGAATTTTTGCAACAAGTTTCAAACAAACTATACTTAGGATTTTTTCTACCTAAATACTCGCGTCTCAAATAAATCTGTATTGTGTTTTCAACCTTTGCTCATCCGAATTTGTTACATTTTTATTAGATGGACTTCTGTAATGTAATACAATTATACTGTAAGGCAAATAATTAAGGGTTCGCTTGGTTGGAGGTTTAGGGATAGGTAATGAAAATGAAAAATGATCGACTTCCATTTATCATGTTTGACATATACTAAATAAGTTAATATATCATTAACCCATTTTATTAACAATTCCTCCCATATCATTTCATAAAATAATAGACCTCTCGTTCATACTCATTACTATTGTTATTCCTAAATTTATACCAAGCGGACCCTAAATTGGTCAAACATAGTCCAAATTGAGCCTTCAACGCGTAGTGGCGTAGTTAAGAGCAACTCCAACCGTTAGCGCTGTTTCAGCGCTGGATTTACTCTACTCCAACACGAAATGCAGTGCAAAACTTCAGTCGTTTGCGCTGCATTTCGCGCTACATGTAATATTCTTCTTTAATAACTTTTTTTTGTATTATTTTTTGGGAGCGATTCTAATTTGCTTATATACTTATATAATGTTGTATTTTCGCGATTGCAAGATAATAATTTTCATAATGTTATAATTAAAAGCAAAAATTACAAAATAAATAAAAATTAAACAAACAGAAATATAAAAATAATTTGATGATGTTGTAATTTTGTGGATATTTTAATTTATTATTTTATAATAATTTACCATTTCATAATTTGTATTACAAAATAAAAAAAAATACACAAATAAAAAGATAAAAGTAATTTGATATTGTTGTAATTTTGTGGATATCTTTATGTATTATTTTATAGAGTGAGTCTTGTGTGTGAACGGTCACACGTGTGATGAAATACACTTTTACAGAAAATATTGGTACTTTTACAGGAAAACGTGATACTTTTACAAATAAAGGTGATACTTTTGCTACAAAAATTGATATATTTTTTTGTTAAAAAAAGGTGATACTTTTACAAATAAACGTGATACTTTTACCACAAAAAGTAATATTTTTTCACGTCACACCGTGTGATGACCATGTGACGGTCACATACAAGTTTTTGCCTATTTTATAATAGTTTACTATTAAATATTTTATTTTTAATTAACTAAATTAATAGTATACAAAATTTAACAAATATTTAATTTTAGCAAGGACAAGTTCTACATTTAAATGAAACCAATTTATTTTACTTTTAAAATATAATAAGCATATATATCAACTTAATACAATAATAATAAAAATTATCATGTATAAAATTAAATTTAGAAAAAAAAAATGATGGTGAACAGTTGGCGTTGCACCACATTGTCCACCTGCGGCCATTTAGAGTATGGAACAACGCAGCATTGGAGCAGAAAAATAGGCCAAAAATCATTTTTGGCCCCGTAAGTATTTGAGTTTTTTATTTTAGTCCCATAAGTATTTATTTTTTCAATTTAGTCCTGTAAGTGTTAAAATTGTCCAATTTAAGGACAATTTTTCGTCAGAAAAGCACTAAATTGCCAGAAATAGTCACGTGCAACTCACGTGACCCTAACATTTGGGGAAATCCGACGACTTTAAGTGAAGTGCCATAAAATAACTTAGAGAAAAACAGACTGATTTTTTTTTAATTTGCAATTGACAAAAGTCTAAAAATGTAAAAGAATATTATTCTAAAATTAATTGAACTTATCCAAAAAAATAATTCTATCTTTTCACGTCCAACAACCACAAACCTTAACACCAAAAATCCCAATTTTTTTACAAGCACCCACGAAAAAATCAAAAAATTTCATGATTTCAAACCCCATATTTTGGAGCTAGATATCAGCGGCGAGAAGAGGGAGCAGCTTCGCGATGGTTTGTGTACGGAAGAAAGGGATTGTAGGCCGGACCCTTGCCAAATACGGTGAGTTTCGTTCAAAATACAGACCGTGTTTCTCTAACAACATGAATAATAATTTTCATTTTGCATTAATTTTTTGACAGAAAAAGTAATGAAAAGGTCTAAGTTTTTTCTTCCAAAGGTATTTCATTGGTTAAAATAGTGAAAGGGATGATAAAGAATATGGGTTGACTATATGGACTTTGTCAATTTTAACTATGTGTAACCCATTCAATTGTCTATCTTACAACAAAATCATCTTAATGCAAACCTTTGTTAACTTATGTATGTATCACATGAAAATGAGAACTAAAGATTGTATCCATATCGTTAACAACTTATTATTATCCATTATCAAAACCATACTATTGTTCTTGTTAATTCATTTAAAAAGTAATAGTCAGATACTCAACATAGGTCTTTTCTCTCTCTAGGTGGATCATAAAACTTGTAATTGATGAGATCAAAGCTCATCCATCATTCTCTAATTTCTAACTGCCTTTTCACGACAACAAATGGATGTTTGATCGAGAGAATCATTTTTTCTTTTTTTTCTTTCTTTCTTCATTTTAATTTATTTATATTTTGTTGTTATTATTTTATAGTATATTTTTGGTGCTGTTGGTCCTCATTGTTCAATTCCAACCACGGGAAACAAAATATATCATCAATAAAAAATCTATTGCATGAACGATGCAGCTTAATACCTCAAACATCCCCTCTCCCCCAAATAAATAAATAAATAAACTCACATATAAATAGATGGAACCAATTTCACTTCTCATCATCAAAGTTTCAGACAAGCACAACATCAAGAATCTCTCAACACTCATAATCACAGCATTCAACATATTTCAAAATGGTTTGTGTGAGAGACCCCCTTGTCCAAAAGATTTTCCATCTCTACGAGAGCATCTCCAAGCTCGAAAGCCTCAGCCCCTCCGACGACGTCAACGCTCTCTTCATCGAGCTCGTGGCCACATGCATGCCGCCCCACCCTATAGATGTCTCCAAACTCTGTGCCAAAAGTAAATCCATGAGAGCTGACTTGATTCGCCTCTGTGGCCAAGCAGAAGGCCTCTTAGAGAAACACTACTCCCAAATCCTTGGATCGCTCGAAAACCCCCTCGACCACCTCAACATTTTCCCCTACTACTCCAACTACCTCGAGCTCAGCCGCCTCGAGTACGACCTCCTCCGCCCGCACTGCCCTAACCCTAAACGCATAGCATTTGTGGGGTCCGGCCCCATGCCACTCACCTCCATCGTCCTGGCGTCCAACCACCTGACTTCCGCCGTCTTCCACAACTACGACATCGACGCTTCAGCTAACTCCATGGCGGTGAAGCTGGTCGCGTCGCACCCGGACTTATCTAAAAGAATGGAGTTTTACACGACGGATGTCATGAACACTTCTTCGTTGAAAGACTACGACGTGGTTTTCTTGGCAGCCCTCGTGGGAATGGCGACAGAGGAGAAGATGCGCGTGGTCGAGCATCTGGCACAGGAAATGGCGCCGGGGGCGGTTCTGATGCTGAGAAGCGCGCACGGGGCTCGCGCATTCCTGTACCCGGTGGTGGACCCTCGTGATCTCCGAGGGTTCGAGGTGCTCTCGGTGTACCATCCGACAGATGAGGTGGTTAACTCGGTTGTGGTTGCTCGTAAGTGTTCGAAAACAGTGAGTTGCATCGATAAAGCGGGGTTGGGACCCCTAATGCCCTGCAGCAAGTGTGGTGAGATTAAAAGGCTCAATCCCCTCATGAAGATGATTGAAGACCATATCTGTTGATCATGGAGATGGGTTAGTTGCTCATCTTTGGTTTGTCATTATATACTTCTTATTATTATGCATATCCACCTATGCGTGTGTGCGCGCGCGCGTTTGGCTTATGTAACTGGATTAGCATCCTCTGTTGGGCAGGCACCCCAACACCAAAAACCGTGTGTTTGGGACGCCTGCACAGTAGAGGATCCATTTCCTATGTAACTCTTATTGCTGTGTGTGTTTGTTTCCCTTTCTCTTGATTGAAGAGACGTATGGGGCTAGTTTCTGCACTGCGCCCATTGAGCAGCATGGGATTTTCGAATTTAATATATCAATAATGTTATCTTATGTCAATGCTATATTAATGAAGACAAAGCTTAGTTTTGTCGAGTTGGAAGTGTACAAGTGTCTTAGAGATGATTGCTCAAAACAAGGCAAGTATAGTTTGTTGTGGCGGCAGTTATAGCCACACACATGCCCAATAATTGTAGTTTTCTTTTGTGACGTTATATTATTGGTTTGCATCTAATATTGTCAAAGATAGATAAGAGTTGCAAGGGAAAAAAACCAAAATAATCCCATAACTTTTGACCTTTTCGGATTTAGTCCCATAAGTTATTGCTTTTTCGATTTAGTCCCACATCTCTGGTAATTGCTCAATTTTGGTCCAATTTTGACCAAATATTGACCAACTGACCGGAAAAGGTCACGTGACCTTCACGTGCCGGCGCGGTTTTGAAAATTTCAGCTAAAATGGTCCCATAACTTTTTACCTTTTCGAATTTAGTCCCATAAGTTATTGTTTTTTCGATTTAGTCTCATATCTCTAGTAATTGCTCAATTTTGGTCCAATTTTGACCTAATGTTGACCAGTTGACCGAAAAAGGTCATGTGACCTTCACGTGCCGACCACATAGAAGTGCATCTATCCACCTAAAACTCGTACAATGACCTTCATTCTGCCAAAATTATATCCAGTATGTTTCAATTAATTCAATTCAGGTAAAAGAAAAATATAAGCTGACAAGGTAAATAATTTGCTGATGTGGTCTCCTAATAAAAAAAATTAAAATTCTACCTCGGAAGTCCGACGACACGTGTCATAAGTCGTCAGAATTCCCAAAATCGCGCCGGCACGTGAAGATCACGTGACCTTTTCCGGTTAGCAGGTCAACATTAGGTCAAAATTGGACAAAAATTGAGCAATTAGTAGAGATGTGGGACTAAATCGAAAAAGCAATAACTTATGGGACTAAATTCGAAAAAGTAAAAAGTTATGGGACCATTTTAGCCGGAATTTCCAAAACCGCGCCGGCACGTGAAAGTCACGTGACCTTTTCCGGTCAGTTGGTCAATATTGGGTCAAAATTGAACTAAAATTGAGCAATTACTAGAGTTGTGGGACTAAATCGAAAAAAAAATAACTTATGGAACTAAATCCGAAAAAGTAAAAAGTTATGGGACCATTTGTATTTTTTTCCCAGAGTTGCAACCCAAAGCTTATCGTTATTGCTCAAGTCTTCTGACTCTTTATTTTTAATTATGCCAAATATTTGACTTGCTTGTCCGTAATCAAAATCATCAGTTAGTGGGGATACTGGATTCACACTATGTGAGGAGCATTGAAGTCTCTCACGTTTGAATTTTATGACATAGGACAAAAAATGTTCGTTTTTATAACTTATCTAGTGCAAGCAACATTAATCGTTGATGGCGCTGCTTATTAGCTTTATTATGTTTCCTTACCCTTTTTATCTGTCCGGCTTGTGACATGAAAAATATTTATGTTATATGTTCTTTTAGCTCTTTGTGAGTAACCTGCAGCTTATGGTTTCCGCAATTTTTTTGTCTTTTCATTTTAGTTATAAAAGCATCTATACTCTCTCTCTCTCTGGTTGAAATCAACCAAGTCGGAGAATGTAAAATGAGTTTTTTAATAGATCTATTTTTCAGGATGGCCCAACCCACTCTAAAATTTTCCATGATCTGTAATTCGACATCAATATTACATATATGAAATTTATAACCTTTTTTAAGTCTAGGGTAACAATAAATATTTATATCTATGTGTGTGTGTATGTGAGAGAGATTTGTATGTAAGCCGACTGCAGACACCAAACAAAATCCAAGGGCCACAATCATGTTTACACATATCTGGAGCTCGAATTCTATCATACTTAATTGTAAATGAAATAATATTGAGCTTGAACTCAAAAAATGTCCAAACGGGCTTGAGCTCGACGATAATAATACTCATAATGCTCGACTTATTTACAGGCACCCCTACCATGAAATGAACAAGTATAAGCAACTAATGGGACAATATAAATGATGCAATATCGCATAAGATAGAGAAATATAACTAGATGCAGAAAAAATAAAGATAGAATGCTTATGACATGCATTATCCAATTACTGACCACAATTGGAGTTGCTGATGGAGGCTGCTCAGCATGAGATGATATGAGGTTGACCGTAAATGCAAATATTTGAGCTAAAAACTTTTTTGGTCCCATAATTTTTTACTTGTGCTATTTTGGTCCAAAAAAAGTTATAAAATCAATTTAGTTCTACAATTCTTGAATTGGATCTCTTTTGGTCCTAATTTGGCCGGCGGTGACTAATTTCGCCGGAAAAGAGCGACCGGAATTTTTTGGCACGTGACCCACACATGCTGTTTTCCGTCGAAATTAGGACCAAAAGGGATCCAATTCAAGAGTTGTACGACTAAATTGAATTCATAACTTTTTCTGGGACCAAAATAGCACAAGTCAAAAGTTACGGGACCAAAAACGTTTTTAGCCCCAAATATTTGCTTATTCTTCTCAGCAACATTGAGCCAAGCTCCCGATTGAGCGACATCCACAAACTATGATATGCCCACAACAATGGTGTTAGAACAACAAAATGCACACGAGAACATTGTATAAACTTAGGGGAACGGGAAAATGTTGTGTGAAACAATAACAAATGCATTTTTAAACAAATGACTAACTTATGCTCATTCTTCTATAAAATGGTTGCATCTATGACATCATTCAAGCATAGTACTGTCAGCTCTATGCAACAGAGAACTGCATTTGAAACAGGAAAAATCTGCATAAATATGTAGTAAAAAAACTCTGCCTCTGTCCAGCAGATCTACATGCATGTTACATTCCATTGTCATGTTACCATATATCATGTCCATAACTTGGCGAATTTCTTCAGCATCTTCGATTAAAAAGTCGCTAGCATAAAATTCACCAAGATTGCCATCCATCTCAATCCTGCTACATCCTGGAAGTTCAGTGACCTTTCACCAATATCCATGTTTTTTTGCTTCTTGAAGGCAACAACCAATGGCCCCAACAAAATCTCATCCGGATGTTAGGCATCTTCTGAATGAAGTCCCAAGCTTCATAAACTAGTCCAGCACGAGAGAGAAGATCAACCATGCATGAGTAGTGCCCAACTTTCGGGGCCAGCCCAAAAGATGAGCTCAACATATTAAATAATGGATGCCCTACATCCACAAACCAGCATGAACGCAAGCAGAAAGCACCACAATAAATGTAATTTCATCTGGACATAAAATCTTTTTCCACATCTAACACTCACTGAAATAGGGTGAGTGCCTCCTCTGCTCGCCCATGAAAAGCATGTGTAGATATCATTGTGTTCCAAGAGACCACATTTCTCTGAGGCATATTTTCAAAAACTCTTGTTGCGCATTTCAAATTACCACAGTTTGAGTACATGTCAACTAGAGGTGTAGCAACATAAACATGATGCTGAAGCCCTCTTTTGGATGCATATTCGTCAATCCATATCCCCAAATCGAGAGCACCAATTGAGGCACATGAAGACAGAACTGCTATCAGTGTGATTTCATTAGGTTCTGCCCAGTCTTCTTCATTGCATTAAACAATGAGAGTTTCATCTGAATCCATTCTTTGCATACCTATTTCACATAGGATTCAAAAACTAAATAAATAAGACGAGAGAGGAACCAATATCAAGATTTGTATGCTGGCAAAATGCAAATAAAGAAAGACCAGAAGACACAGAGACACTTAGAACAGGAATTTCCCAATATTATCGAATTCCATGAAACCAAATCATTCTCACTCATTTCATCAAATTCCGTCATTGCACGATTCATCTCCCTACTCCGTGAGTACATTGTTATCAACGAAAGAACGTGAAATCCATAGGTGTAGTTGTCTGGCGTTATTCCTAATGATTTTATCTTGACAAACAATTCTAAGGCAAAATCAAACTTTGGCCATGCGGTTGCAGAGCCCCTAATCATCCTATTAAACGTGTAACTGTTGAAAGGGATTTGCAGGAAATAGCACAACAGGTTATCTAAAATCCTGGATATTTTGTCCAGCAAGTTAATGAGTATGGGCATCTGAATTGAGTGTATGAGTGTATGTGCGTGGATTTGCTGCATAGTTTGGTTGAATTGTAGTGTTTCAAGAGGAATAAAAGCCGAGTGATTAGGGTTTGATCTTGCTGTTACGAGCTTCTGCTTTGGCCAAAAATTTGCTGGAACTCTTACTCCGAAGTCATAAGAATGTGAAAGAACTTTATGTGATGTCTACAGGTGGCAGTTTCGGCGGCCCGGCACAATCCAACACGGCATATGACATGTCAGACCGGCTAGAAAATCTCTTTAAAATATAGTTCGATCTGCAGTTCATTGAGTATCCATCAATTGGGTTGGGCTAACTCGAATGAACTTTAACCTAAGATTCCTATAACTCAATCCATCTAAAATATCAGATCAGGTTAATTTTGCCGCTGGATATCTCTTTTGGGGATTAGAGACGTGTAGTGAAAGGTAATAATTGTGGATTAGACCGTGATTTTGTTTGCCCAATCAATCCATAAGCATAACCATATATAGGGAAAAAAGTTACTGTGCATGCCCTGTCAGAGGGTCACAAAATCTTTTTTGACACTTTACCTTTTTAAATGCCAAAATACCAACGTTTGGACTGTAATGTACATTATATCCTTCATTTAATGCATCCTCACCCTCACTCTCACCCACTTCATACAGATGTCGTGTATCATACACGATATCGTGCATGATGAAGAAATAAAATATACATACACGATGTCGTGTATGATACATGATGAAGAAATTAATGTATACAAATAACATACGTCATGTCGTGTATGATATGTGATGAAGAAATTAATGTACACAATATCATACCCGATGTCATGTATGATACGTGATGAAGAAATTAATATACACAAATATCATATGCGATGTCGTGTATGATACATGATGAAGAAATCCATGTTCACAAATATCATACGCGATGTCGTGTATGATACATGAAAAATAATGTACACAAATACCATACACGATGTCGTATATGATACACGGTGAAAAAATAATATACACAATATCATACAAAATATGATTAACGATGTAAAAGGAAATGAACAAAAAAGGAGAATGGGATTTGTGAGCTTGTGAGTCACAACCAAAGTCATTTTAACTTATCCTGAAAAAAGCAGGGGTACAAACTACGTTGTGGGTATTTCTGCAGTTTCAAAGTTAAAGTTACAAAAAAGTTTTTCAAAGTTTTTGAATGGGCACAGTGGGGTATTGTCACTCGTAGATCTTACATTCACACTATTGCCAGGTGGCCAAGGTACACCACAGTAAAACTCATATTTATATTTAAAATTAAAATGATTCTACAAGCAAATGAATTTCGAAGTTAAAATATTAAAAAGAAATTAGATGTCTACCCGCGAGATGCACGGGTTAGACATATGCTTAAATATAATTTTAAAGTGGTTAAAAAATGAAATTAACAGGGTATAAATTATGTAGAAATACATTCTAATATAATATTAAGAAGTAACAATAAAAGATCTTTAAAATAATATATTGTTATTTTTCTTTTATAAAATATTATATCTGTTTAGTTGTACCTTCTTATAAAGGTTTAATTAATTATGTATTAAAATCCAACATATTTAGCAACATCAAATAAAAAACTCAACCCCTAAAATATTGTAATCTCTATTTTTTATAATATTTTATTGTAATATATACAATAATGGTGTTAAATTTAAATTGCAAATTATAATATAGGGAACGGTTAGAAATTTAAATAATATTTTTTATTCCAAATTTTAATTTAAGTTAAAAAGATGTGTCAAAGACCTCAGCCTATTAGTTATATGGAGGCAAAAAAAATTACATGGACTTTACAACTTTCAATAGGATTTCTAAACTTGCATTAGTTAGTGCTCATAAAATAATTATATTAATAGAATGGTAATGAGTGAATTTCATTTATTGAAATCTATACAAAAGAATGTAAAAGAATAACTAATATATACAGTGAAGATTGCAAAATAACAAACCAACGACTTAAAGTTCTAAGCTACAAAATCTTCAGGCAGTCTACAACACTTATATGCACGTCTTAATCTGTATAGAGATTGTCACTTACATGACTAAAAAAATTATTATCACAATAAACTTACTGAAAGAGTCATGAAATTAATAACAATAAAACTTAAATTCAAATTGTGGACCGTCATTAACCTACAATCTTAAGTAGTGAATCTTGTTGGATTTTAGAACTTGCATGTATTGATATCTTAATACACGCTGGATTATTATGTGTATTAAGTCATTAATGCATGATTTCTGATTACTTTTTTATTAGACTTTGACTTGCTAGACATGTTAATGCTTATTACCATATTTGGTAATAAAGCATTCTAGCTTAAGTAAAGTACCAGCCTAGTGTTGCTTCTTATAAGCACACATTTATGTATTTTGTCTTTAGTAATTTATTAGCTAGGTTTTGCTGGATATGTGTGATATATAAACACACAAACATCTGCAGCTCTTCTTCTGTAATAGTTAATGGCCGCACTCTTTACTTTCTGAGCTTGTAAGCTTCATTCAATGAAACTACATGTTGCTGTTGCCATAATTTCTACTTGTTTCATTTATTGTGCTTGATATGCATCCTCTATATACTCTATAAATTCTACATGGTACCAGAGCAGTGTTGATCCACATATATGTCATCAACTGGAAGTGCTTGGCGTTTACCACAAGAAGAGTGGCCACAACTCAGATCTGAAGGAACTGAAAGAGCCATGGCTAGCACAGACTCTACCACAGCTCAAACTGCAACAAATGTTTGCCTTGATAATGATCCATTGAGTCTTCATGGCTCGGATCATCCAGGTATGTCCCTGGTGTCTACTAAACTGAATGGAAGTAATTTTTTACCATGGAGTAAATCAGTTCAAATAGCTCTTCTAGCTAAAAACAAGATAGGATTCATAAATGGAAATATCACTATGCCCACTGATATCAGACTTAAAGAGCAGTGGGAAAGGGTGGATGGTATGGTCAGAGCATGGCTATTAAACTCTTTATCCAAGGAAATATCAGAAACATTTCTCTATGCCAAGAGTGCAAGGGATCTGTGGGAAACAGTCACCAACAGATTTGGAGATAGCAATGGCCCTCAACTGTTTCATATTCAGAAGGAGATTTGCAACATGACTCAAGGGAATCAGTCAATGGCTGTTTATTATAACAGTTTGCATAAGTTATGGAATGAGCTATCTTTGCTCAGATCCTTGCCAATGTGTACCTGTGGAGGCTGTTCTTGTGGAGTTGCTAAAGGATGGGAGGAATTTGATATGTCTGGAAAGTTGATTTAGTTCCTAATGGGATTGAATGAGTCATATGACCCCATTAGAAGCCAAATCCTGTTGATGGATCCACTTCCAAGTGTGGATAAAGCATACTCAATGATCTTGAGGATTGAGAGACAGAGGAATGTGCATATGTCTGGAAATGAGTTGATGGATAGTTCTGCCATGAATGTGAAGTTCAACAGTGGGGGTAGAGGCTCAACAAACAGACTGGCCCATCTTGGCTCAAACAATAGAGGAGGGCAGTCCAATGGCAGAGGAAGAGGGAACATCAGATTGACAAAGGAGGAAAAAGCAAAGCTGCTTTGTGATCATTGTGGAAACCATGGACATGTGATTTCAAACTGCTTCCAGTTGAAAGGATATCCAGATTGGTGGAAGGGAAACCAAGGAAATTATGCTCATTCAGCTGATGTAACAGGAGAGGATGGGACAACAAATGAGCATTACTCTGAAAGTCACAACAAATCACCAGATATATCAGCTATTGTACAGAGGGAGGTGGCAAGAATTCTGAATAAATCAGAACTGAGACAGCAAACAGAGAGTTCAAAGGTGAAGAATGCAAGTAATACACAAGCTGGAAGCTCATTTTTTGCTTTCACATTAGTAGATGGAGTGGATGATGGTGCATGGATCATTGACACAGGTGCCAGCAGGCATATGTGCAATGATCCAACTTTGATGAGCAACCTAAGACCTGTACAACACACAGCTATGGTAACTCTACCAGATGGATCAGAAAGAAGGGTGGAGCAATGTGGAAGTGTTTCCTTATCAGATAAACTCACATTGACAGAGGTATTCCTTGTGCCAAGTTTCACTTGCAATTTGCTGTCCATATCCCAATTGACAATGGACACAGGAGCAAAGGCTACATTTGACCATGAATCTTGCACTGTCAAAAGTGCAAGAGATGGAAGCATACTTCTTACAGGACATCTTGTGGGAAAGCTCTATATTGCCAAGCCAGCATACTCAGAGGAGGCTTTAGCAGCATATGGAGCCAATGCAGAGCACTACAACAAGTTATTTAAGACTTGGCATAGAAGGCTGGGACATGCATCACCAGCTTCTATGCAACATTTACATTTCCTGGAGCACATGTGTACTCCACCTGTCTTGGAAACACATAAGCATTGTGAAATTTGTCATATCTCAAAGCAAACCAGGCTCAGCTTTCCTATCAGTTCA
The DNA here is from genome assembly GCA_958295605.1 of Ajuga chamaepitys. Taxonomy (NCBI): domain Eukaryota; kingdom Viridiplantae; phylum Streptophyta; class Magnoliopsida; order Lamiales; family Lamiaceae; genus Ajuga; species Ajuga chamaepitys. The sequence continues at coordinate 63,691,258 of OY282499.1, read as the reverse complement.
ATTAGCACCACCAGGGTGCTAGAACTTCTTCATGTGGATATCTGGGGACCATATAGTCAACCCAGCATCACAAACACTTCCTATTTTCTAACCATTGTGGATGATTATAGCAGGATGACCTGGGTAAATCTTATGGCAAGTAAGAAGCAAGCAGTGAACTCACTTAAGGAATTCATCCACATGATCACAAGACAACTGGAGAAAACAGTGAAGATGGTTAGAACAGATAATGGAGCAGAGTTTCTGAGTGGAGACTGCCAGCAGTTTCTCAAGGACCAGGGGATAATACACCAAAGAAGCTGTGTTTATACTCCACAACAGAATGGAGTAGTGGAAAGAAAACACAGGCATTTGCTTGAAATGGCCAGAGCTTTGATGAAGGAATCATCCATCCCACATTACCTGTGGCCATACTCCATTCTTACTGCCACACACATCATAAACAGATTACCCACCAGAGTCTTAAACTGGCAAGTCCCTTTTACAATCATGTTTCAAAGAATTCCAACATATGCAATGATGAAGCCCTTCGGTTGTCTTGCATATGCCACTGATACAAGCCCACACAAGAATAAGTTTGATCAAAGGGCCAAGAAATGCATTTTCTTAGGATATGCTCCCCATCAAAAGGCTTACAGAGTCTATCACATTGCTAGCAAGCAGGTGATTACTTCAAGAGATCTCATCTGTCTTGAAAACACTTATCCATATGCTGATCCTAATTTTGAAAGCAAGACAGAATCATCTCCAATACCACTGTCATTTCTAGATGATGAGGAAAGCTCTTCAGCACCTCTTTCAAATCCTTTTGCTGTACCTATTCCATCTGACACAGATGGTCCATCAGAGGATTCAATTGAATCAGAGGAAGAAGCAGATGAAACTCATGCCAGCCCAACACCACTCAGAAGGAGTGCCAGGCTAGCACCAAGAGATCAGATTCATATAGATACAGCACCAACAAGGAGAACTACCAGACAAACACCTGAATCAGAAGAAGAAGGAGATGAACTGAATGCAAATCCAACACCACTCAGAAGAAGTACCAGGCAAATACAAAAGCCAGCTCGTCTGCAGGATTTTGTAACATCTATGTTCAAGCATCCACAATCTCATGCAGCTTTCCATGCCAATCACTTGATTGTACCAGAACCTAGGAGTTACAAGGAAGCTGTGACTTATTCAGAATGGAGAGAAGCCATGGATCAGGAACTTCATGCCCTGGAATCTAATGATACATGGGAAATCACAGACTTACCTGCAGGAAAGAAACCCATTGGTAGCAAGTGGGTTTACAAGATCAAGCTCAAACTAGATGGTTTAGTTGAAAGATATAAAGCAAGGCTGGTGGCAAAGGGGTATAATCAAATTGTGGGTGAAGACTATGAGGAAAGCTTCTCTCCAGTTGCCAAGCCAGTAACTGTGAGATACCTCATAGCACTTGCCACTATGAAGGAATGGCCATTGCATCACATAGACATCAACAATGCCTTCCTGCATGGATTTCTGGACAAAGAGGTATATCTGCAACCACCTGATGGCTACACCAAGGCTGGACCTGGACAGGTATGTAGACTCAAGAAGAGTCTATATGGACTCAAACAAGCCTCTAGGCAGTGGAATGCAGAATTATGCAATAAATTGCTTCATTTTGGTTTCACACAGTCTGCACATGATCATTGCTTGTTCACATTGACTGGAGATGATGATTTTCTGGCTTTGTTAGTCTATGTTGATGATGTTCTGATTACTGGGAATAATCCTGATCTTTTGAATGCTGTAAAGCAGTTCATGGATACTAGCTTTAGCATTAAAGATCTGGGAGAGGCTACTTACTTCCTAGGGATGGAGTTGAGTAAGAATGACACAGGTACTTTTCTTTGCCAAAGAAAGTACATTCTGGATATTATCAATGATGTAGGATTGGACAACTCTAAGCCCACTTCTACACCACTTCCTTATGGTCAGAAGCTCAATAATTCAGATGGACTTCCTTTTGCAGACACTGAATCATATAGAAGATTGATAGGAAGATTGTTGTATTTGAATCTCACAAGGCCAGACTTAACATTTGCTACACAGCAGTTGAGTCAATTTGTCAGCTCACCTAGAAGCTCTCACTGGAATGCTGCCTTACATCTGCTCAGATATCTGAAAGGGACTTCCAACTTTGGTTTATTCTATCCAAAGATAGGTGAATTGTCTATTCAAGCATTTTGTGATTCTGATTGGGGTGCATGTCAAGACACTAGAAAATCTGTTACAGGTTATTGTGTTTTCCTGGGAGGATGTCTTATATCCTGGAAATCTAAGAAACAAAGTACTGTCTCTAGAAGTTCAGCAGAGGCTGAGTACAGGGCAATGGCTTCCACCACTTGTGAATTGATGTGGTTAAATTACATTTCCTCAGACCTGCATGTTAAGGTGCCAAAGCCACTGCTCCTTGGATGTGACAATCAAGCTGCTGTCCACATAGCTGAAAACCCAGTCTTTCATGAACGTACAAAGCATCTGGATATTGACTGTCATGTTGTGCGCAATCAGTTCAAGGATGGATTTCTCACATTCCAGTCACTATCTTCCAAGGATCAATTGGCAGATATCTTCACAAAGCAGTTGCCTCCTGGACCGTTTGCTGGAATTCTTTCCAAGCTTGGATTGTGTTCATCCACACATCCAGCTTGAGGGGGGAGTGTTGGATTTTAGAACTTGCATGTATTGATATCTTAATACACGCTGGATTATTATGTGTATTAAGTCATTAATGCATGATTTCTGATTACTTTTTGATTAGACTTTGACTTGCTAGACATGTTAATGCTTATTACCATATTTGGTAATAAAGCATTCTAGCTTAAGTAAAGTACCAGCCTAGTGTTGCTTCTTATAAGCACACATTTATGTATTTTGTCTTTAGTAATTTATTAGCTAGGTTTTGCTGGATATGTGTGATATATAAACACACAAACATCTGCAGCTCTTCTTCTGTAATAGTTAATGGCCGCACTCTTTACTTTCTGAGCTTGTAAGCTTCATTCAATGAAACTACATGTTGCTGTTGCCATAATTTCTACTTGTTTCATTTATTGTGCTTGATATGCATCCTCTATATACTCTATAAATTCTACAAATCTTAAACTGAAAAAACAAAGTTAAATATTTTGACCAGACCTCAATGCAGAAACTTTCTAAACTTGCATAGAACAACATAAACATATTAAAGTAAAAGAAAAAACATACATAATTCATTTTTCTTTCTTAACATTGTTCTATCTATTCCTTCCTCCAAGAGTACTTGCAAACTCATCCATTAGAGACCTCTTTTTAACTGATTCATTGTGGTCATCTTCCCATAATTCTTTCCCCCTTTCAGGATCAACAGTATCATCACCTTCATCTCAATTAATCTTTGTAACTTGCAACTTGTTTTTGCCCCCTGCAACGCACAACCAAAAAAATCAAACTCCACAATGATGCATAAATAACTTGAAGCTAATTTTTGACATGGAGAAATATTATTTACAACAAAGATGAGTGCATCATCGACTTCGTCAAGTCACTTAGGTATTTGTAGGTATTTGGAAGAGTTAAATTGTAAAAGATACACCCTATGTTCTTGGCAATCAATGAGATACATGGTGTTTGCAGTGTATGTAGCAGGTGTTAAACTTTCAAAGCAACAGAATAATTGAAGTTTCTGTTGGCCCAAGATCAACAACCTGAAGGTGGAATAATAACCAAAAGAATAATCAACCTCAAATATGAAAGTGATGGAAGGATATGGAAAATATAACACTCAGACTTGTATTGTTTTTTCACTCCTTAATGTACATACAACTAATCATTTTTATATTACACAAATGAAAATTCTAGAGACCTATTTAAAGAGCTATCTAGAAACTATCAAGAAGTAATTAATTGACCTCTAGAGAATTCTAAATATTATCTAAAATTTCAATTTTAATTTTTCACACTCTCCCTTAAAGATATTTTTTATAAATCAATCCAAGCTTATCACGAAGGAATTGAAATTCTTCTTTCGGAAGTGACTTTGTGAAGATGTTGGCAATATTTTCCTTACTTCGTACTTCCGTACTAATAGTACCATCAGGAACTTTCTCCCGAATAAAATGATGATTGATCACAATATGCATGGTTCTTGCATAACAAACTGGATTGTTTGCAAGTTTAATTGCACTTTGATTGTCTCCAAAAATCATGATAGGCTTCGAGATAGGAAGATGCAGATCTTGAACAAGTCGTTGCAGCCAAACACATTCTTGGGCAGCAAGAGCTAAGGCTTTGTATTCTGCCTCTGTTGTTGATAAGGAAACGGAATTTTGTTTCTTGCTACACCATGACACACTTGTATCCCCACAAAGAAACGTATACCCTGAAGTAGATCTTCGGTCATCCAAATCACCACCAAAATTAGCATCCACAGATCCAGTTAAAGAAAAATCAGCATTCTTCTTGAAGAATAGACCAAGATCAGGAGTTGAGTTAACATATTTGAGGATCCTTCTTGCAGCTTCTAAGTGAGGCTTCCGTGGTGATTGCATAAATCTGCTCACATATCCAACAGAGAAAGCAATATCAGGCCTTGTTATAGTTAATTATATTAAGCTTCCAACTAGAGCACGATAAGGTTGAGGATTTGTAAGAAGCGATCCTTCTTCATGCCGTATTTTATATTCACATCAAGAGGAGTTGAGCACTTTTTGTTTTGATTGATTCCAAAACGCTGAATCATTTTCTTGGCATAGCTTTCTTGAGGTATCAAGATACCATTCTCCATATTAAACACCTCCAGCCCAAGAAAATGATGCAACTCTCCCAACTTCTTAGTATCGAATCTTATGGCAAGCTCATCTTGGAGTCAAGCAACTTCCTCCTCATTGTTTCCTGTTATTATCATATCATCCACATACAAAAGAACAACCACGTGCAAGCTTCCTTGTTTTTTAACAAATAAGCTTGAATCCGATTCAGATGCATTATAACCACAAAATTGTAAATATTGAGAAATTTTTCCATACCATGCACGTGGAGCTTGCTTGAGCCCGTAGAGTGCTTTTTTTAGTTTACACACAAAATCGGGATTTATCCTCGAGACATAACCTGGTGGTTGCTCCATGTAAATATCTTTGTTGAGCTCCCTATACAGAAAGGCATTTTTTACATCGAGTTGCCACAATTTTCGATTTTGTAGGCTGCCAAGGCTACCACCACTCGAACTGAAATCATTTTTGCCACCGGACTAAAGGTTTCTTCGTAATCTTCACCATATTGTCGGGAGAAATCATTAAATAGAGAAATTCATATCTAACGGGGTTCTAATAACTTTCCAACCTCGTTTTCTTATGTGCTTAAATGTTTAATTTGCTCGGGACGAGCAAAGCTTAAGTTTTTCTTTATTGATGATGAACGCGAAAATTATAGTTTTTCTTGCACTTTTCACGTTCATATTTTGTGGAGAATTACGTGTAATTATTATGTTTATGTGCAATTTCTTGTTTTATTATATTTCCGGGTCGATTTTCCTTTTTATATGATTTGATGCGCTTTTGGGTATTTTTTAGTCTTATTTTGAAGGTTAGGAACTCGAAAGAATTTAGAAGATCGTTCACATACATTTTCATACTCTGACCCGCATCTCGAGGCTCAAATGGGCCCAAAATGGGTCGGGATCAGGCCCGAACTTAAGATCATCAAATCACGAGTAAAAGTCGTGAAGGAGTTGGGCCAAGAAAATGAGTAAAAATGTCTGGAATTGGAGAAAAAAAGAAGAGGTCGATCGCACATATGCCACGTTCCAGCCCACGAATCGAGGCCCAAATGAATCGGATTCAGACCTAACAAGAGCTCAAATCGAAGTTCGTCAAGTCGCAAAGAAAAGTCATGAAGGGATCGGTTCGAGAAAACGAGAGGAAGGGCTCCGAAACGGCGACGGAAGACGGAGGTGCAAAGCTGGAAATTGGACCGGACCACCTACCGGACCAGCTGGACCACCAGCTGTCAGTCCAGAACTGACCCAGGGACTACCTGTCGGACCTCCGACTGCCCGACCGGCAGTTGGACTGGTAGTTCGCGGCCAATTCACGCTCGTATACCCTATTTCGTGCAGTTTTTATATTTTGGCGGTAACTTTCTCATACGAGTTCCGATTTGAGTGATTTAAGTTGTCACACGCATCCAAGACAAAGATCTACAACTTTATAGTTGAGGTAAAAGGCTCAATCCGGATGAATTTTTCCCAGAAATCACAAGAAGGATGAGTCGAGCGCGCACAAAGGGCTCGACTCAACAATTTAAAGGACTAAACACTTCCTTTTGTATTTTTACATTTTTGCCCTTACTAGGGCTTATTTCTACAGATTTTGAGGGTTGGGGGGGACCTATATATATCCCTCCCCCTCTCATTTGTAAAAAAACTCAATATTGAACAACATTTGCCTTCTTTTATAAAATTCTTCTCCTACACTCTTCTTCTCTCTTCTCTTTACATTTTCAGTTTTTAGCTTAGAAACTAGGGCTTTTCTTTCTCCTCTTCAAGGAGGAAGCCATCTTTGGAGGAGAACTCGGGGATTACTCACGGGCTTGTGACACCCGACTATTTCATCAAAGAATTTTGAGGGTTTCTTCAATACATTGAGCAATTTCTATCCCTTCCCTTTATTTTTAGTTTTTATTGCTTTTATTGCTTGATGTTGATAATGCCTTTTATTGCTTTGATGTTTTGTCAGTTATTTTCGTGTTTCCCGAAGTCCGAGAGTAGCCCAAGCTTCGGGGTTGATGATTAGTTGAATAATTATTGGATTGTTGTGGGTTGTGGTAACCTAGGTTAGGGTTTGAATGATTTATTATGATTTTCATATGAAATTAGGGCTTGATTATAGGCTTGCTTTGGTGGCTCGGGCTTTCGATAATTTAGCCTTATTTTGTATGATTGTGCACTTGAGATGGGATAATTGAAACTTAGGCTAGGGTTTGCCACCCTTTCAAGGAGATTCGATTTGATCTTAAATGAGCTTAAGATTGGATTTCTACGTCTTAGATTAGTCGGGAAGGAAATTCAATCCGAAATCTAAATCAATCAAAACCCAATTGGTAGGAGGGAGATCTATGAAGGAGAACCCTATCAAACGGGAAAGTAGAGTCTAGGGGGTCTTGGCTAGGAATTAGGTTTAGTCACGTGTGTAGGAACTACACCCCTACGCCAGTCTTTAGCGTAGGAGAAGTAGGGCTATCCTCTTCTAGTCTCCCATAGTTGGTAACCCGGGACCCTGGGTTGAGTTTGTAAATCTCATTCGTGTAGGTAGTCTACATCGAATCCTGATTACTCACATATTCTAGGGGAATACGGCACCTCAACCGTATTTCGGAATTATCACCCAATTATGATATCGATTGGGTTGATAATTCAATCAGGTAAAGCTCACACTAGTTTCCGTTAATTGTCTTCAAATTGTTAATTCCATTTTGCTTGTGTGAAATCGAGCTTCGGGAATATCTCCCCATCGATTGGTTCCCTCCTTGCTTTTATTTATTGTTTTATGTAGTTTAGTTAAGTCCATCTCTCAATTTCCATTAGACCTAACCAATTCGAACGTGCTTAAGCTGATTCTCACGGAAAATCCTCCCTGTGGATTCGATATCTTTATACTACCTCTGTCACAAACCGTATGCTTGCGGTTTGAGAAGGTCGTTCCAATCACATCGATTTGGAGCGATTTTCACGACAAGTTCACTTATGAATTAATAGTTGGTAGCTTGATGTATGAACAAACTTTTACAAGGCCAGAATGCTTGGTCGTTACTAAACCAATCCAAGAATGGACCATCGTAAAGTTGTAGAGAAAATGATGTGTTTACAAGGAATGAAAGATCACATGCTTACTTATCGAAATTTGATCATTTAGATGTGATTGGGTATTCAGATTCAAATTATGTCGGATATGTTGATTCTCGTAAATCAACATTTGCCTACTTGTTTCTATTAGCTAAAGAAGCAGTCTCATGAAAAAGTGTGAAGCAGTCTTTAATTGCTGCATTTACCGTGAAAGTTGAATTTGTGACATGATGTAAGACCAAAATTCAAGGAAATTGGTTGCGGAACTTTATTTCAGCACTTGGGTGATGTCGACGTTATTGTTAAGCCGTTGAAAAGTTATTGTGATAATTTCGCATCAATATTCTTCTCTAAAAATGGCAAGTATTTCAAAGGTGCCAAATATTTGGAATTGAAGCATCTTGCTGTTAAAGAAGAAATTTAGAAACAAAAGCGTCAATTGAGCACATTAACACCAATCTCATGATTATGGATCCGTTGACTAATGGACTGCCTCCAAAGATATTTATTGGACATGTCGAGTGAATGTGCACTATTGAAAAGCCTTAATGAATTTATGGCGTGCAATTGAAGATTTGAGCTATTTTATGTGTAGTTTCTGAAATCGAATGGTATCATGTTTTGTCATTAATGTATCAATGAATGTTGACATAAAAGTTTAATAGGATTTAGTCTCAAACCGAGACATTAATGTGGACCATTATTGAAATTATGAGTCATATTAAGTAGAAAACAAATATTATGGGACATGGAAGGACCTGTGTTGAGTGAGTAGTGTAGAACCGCCTTGCCTTGTGTTAGTCTTTACTTGATATCGACTTTATGATCTGACCAATGAACGCTTATCTTTGTGTTGCACAAATTATGTCATTATTTAAATCATTGAAGCTCAATTATGTCACTTTGGCCAAGTGGGAGAATGTAAGATTATTGTGGCACATGTGCCATATAATTAAGTTATTAAGATATTTTAGATATGTTTATGGTTTAAATAAATAATCTCTCAGATAGGTTTTGGTTAGTTTATTTTGTGTAAGGATATGATTTTCACGTTGATAGATCGTGAATGTATAGCAATCTTAATTGCATTATAATCTTAATCCTATCAGGAATTGGTCTTCTCTCCGCCTATTAAATAAAACAGCGTTACATTATTTCTATCATCTAATTGATGACATTTAATGCTCTGTTCTAAGAGGAAGGTCAGGAGGGAGAAATCATTTCTTCCATCAATTTTTTTGGCGCATCTAGGGATCAAGAAATCAATTCATGGCGTCTTAAGGTTAGTATCTTAATTTTATCTTTTAATGGAATGTGAAAATCATGTTCCAAGATCCATGTTTAACCTTATAATCGCTATTATATATACATGATTAAACTTACAATAACAACTCGGGTTTGATTCACTTATCGGCCTCGATGCTCGATGTTGGAGAACTGACCATGTGAAATCCATATTTATACCAAGTGACGCTGCCGACATTCTAAAATATCGTTGAGTTTTAGGCTGTCGGGAGACATGATAATCTGGAATTGGACCAGAGATGGGTGATTTTCAGTTTGATCATCAGTTTGCCTTTCGAAAATTTTCGTAGCTGCGCCTCTCCCAGTCATCTTCAAGCAGCCGCAACCAAGGTGGAAGAAGTTGTGGTCGCTAAAGACACTGCCCAAGATTCGGCAGTTTATATTGTGAGCTGCGACATCCTCATTACCTACGAAATACAATCTGGTGCGATATCTGGTGTGTAAGTTGGGTGGGGAAGGATATAAGATAGGTACTCATCTGTTATTACAATGCAGAGTTACCTGCCACATATGAGAGCTAAGTCCGGCAAGGTTGGATATAGAGGGCAGGGACTTCGAGTTGCTCAAGAATTTTTTGTGGATATGTATGACGATGATGAACATGACAAGAGTTGAGATTGTGGGAGTCATTGCATGGTGCATATGGTGCGCACAAAACAAGTTTTATCTCGAAAATCATATTTTTTTATTGGGAGCTTATAATTGAGAAAGCCCAACAGTCGATTATTGAGATGGAACAAGGTGTACCAAGTGTCCCGCATGAAGAATCGCAACAAACATGAAACTGCTTGGGAACCGCCTACTTTGGGCACGCATAAACTAAACTCGGGCACGACATGCTTTCAAAATGGAGATGTGTCGTGATTCGGGATTAAATGGGGGAGGTTTTGCTTGCAGTTCGAAGCGGTTAATCATAATAGGGAGTGTAGCAGCGATGGAGGGGGTTAGCTTTGTTGTTTGCGATAAAGAGTTTGGTGGAAAGTGGATTAATGAATAAGGTGGAGAGTGATTGCAAGATGTTACTGATGGGGAAGCTACACAATGATCCAGCGATTGAGTTGATCATTGAAGGCATTCAGCTGATTTGTAATTCTAATTTCAAACATGCACATAGACACGTTAATAAGTGGCTCACTCTCTAGCACATTACGAATGGTAACAAATATAGAACATTTATGGATTGAAGAAGTACCTGATTCGATTATTTCTATTGTTGCAAACGAGGCAAGGCTCTTGCCTAAGTTATTGAATGATATCTTATGATCTTCTAAAAAAATCATCTTCCACAAACTTTACCTAAAGTATATAAAATACAAGTATTTTTGATATCTTATGATCTTTTAAAAAAATCATCTTCCACAAACTTTACCTAAAGCATATAAAAGACTAGTTTTAAAATAACGAAATCAGTATAAATAGGAAAAATGAGAATCATTACTTTCATATTGTTATTTGTTTTCAGATACTTGCAAATCATAAGCCAATTCATATTAACATCAATATTGTTTGTTTCTTCTTATTCAATGTTTATACTACATTGTTGTGTACCTGTATTGCTCTTGATTGCAATTTAATTTTTAAGGTTGATTCATCTTAGCAAAATTGATGCTTTGTGATTAACAATTCTATGTAGTAAACATGTAATACTATCTTACAATCATTTGAAGACTAAAAAATGTGTTGTTTCTATATGAAATCATGCACTTAAAGAAAAAATGTTTTTACAACTATATGAGTTGTATGTTATTTAACAGGCATTTTATACGTTATGTATAATATTGTTGGACCAATTTTGAGCAGACTCGTTATGGGTTGTGCTAGTGTTTTAGTAGTCTGAAAAAATTCTACTGACTCAGTCAATTGACCTAGTTGGGTTGGTCCAACCAGTGGCGTATCAAGAATTTTAAGAATAGAGGTGCGATAATTTATTTGAAGTAGATGTATAAATAGAGTATTATTTAATATTTAAATTTATGTACAACTCGAATTTATAATTAAAAACAGTAATAATATTTGTGTAATGTATTTCTTCTTTTTGAGTGTTTTAATATAACAATAACTACTAATGAAGTAATTTAAAAAATAAAATTTATTTTTTATTATGGAAAAATGGATTGACCTTAACTTTGCAGATTATTGAATTTTAACAGGAAATATATGGGTCATGAAAACAAATTCACAAAGATGATAAATAATAGGAAGAACACTGAAGAGTGTTGTTGGCATTATGGTTGTCATCCTTATAATTAAGTTTAAAATTAGGATTCAAACCTCAAATGGACAAACATTTGAAAAACAAATTGCAGAGTTATTAAAAGTTAAAAAGTAAAAGATGGAAGAAGCAAGCATCAAACTCAGGCTTCTTAGATCTTCAGAGAAGGGAACTACCACTGAGATAACCCTGAGACTTAGCATTTTACTGCCTACTAATAGTGTTATTCTAATCTTATTTGGGGGTACAACTGTACCCCCTTGCTCCCATATGGCTCCGCCACTGGGTCCAACCAGCTTGACATACATACTAGTAATTCATGTTTATTTTAGAACAAGTAAATTCATATTGTTTGAATTGCCATGAATTTGGAGCCCATCACTTTGCTACCTTTTAAGGTTGTGTTTGTTTGTAGATCAAACTACATGACGGGGAAGACTTGCCAATCTAATTTTACATTTAGGAAAAAAAAAAAAAAATTGGGTGGGATGAATCAAACCATACTATATATCTCAATAAATACTTTCATGTTTTTTATTAAATAAAAAATTGAATTAGTTTTTACTATAAAAAAAATTGAAGTCGCGTTACGTGGGCGAGAGAGCTGATGAACGAGAAGGGGAATGAGTTGGATGTTGACCGGGTTAAGGAACAATTTATACAACAAGACACCAATATTATCTTGCAAACTCCCATAAGTAGTACAGGTAACCGTGATATATTGGTATGGCATCATACTTCTAATGGCCTTTTCAATTAATTCTGCATTTCGTATTCTTCAAAAGGATTTGGCAAGTAAGGTAGATCACCCAGAATGCAGCAATGAGCATGAACTCCGTATGAAAAAGTGGAAGAATTTGTGGAAGCTTGATCTGAAAACCAAGATAAAACAGTTTCGCTGGAAATGTCTTCAAGGTATTCTTCCTACTAAAAATGTATTAATTAAGAAAGGAACACATGTCGACCCAATTTGTGGTTTTTGTGGTCGAAGTGTGGAAACACAAAATCATTTCATTTTTACATGTGTTCGAGCCGAGAGATGCTGCAAGTTAGCCCTGGTTCAGTAGAGGAATTCTACCTAGCGATGATTCATTGTTTGAAGTTTGGTTTAAGGAGGTTGGTGATATGAGCAGCAAAAACACAAGCAAGGACCGAGCTTTGATTTCATGTTATCTTCTTTGGTCAATTTGGAAAATAAGGAACCATTGGAAATTTCAGAAAGTGTGGATAAGTGAGAATGATACAGTTGAAAGGTCAACAAATGAGCAGATGGAGTGGAGATCAAGACATAATTTTCAACCTTCGGTGTGTATGAAAGGTCCGAGTACTCAACAACCTATTGTTACTAAACCTAGCATAAGTTTTGTAGGATGTTTTTCCATTTATGTCAATGCAAATTATAACGGGGAAGGACGAGAGAGGATTGGAGTAGTTGTTTGGGATGGTTGTGATCGTTTCATCAAAACTTGGGCTATACCGAGGACCAACTTTCCAAAAGGTGGATGGTCTATCTCTCGATGCAGTTCATCTTGCTATGATTCAAGCTTACAAGTATGGGTGGACGAAAGTTTATTTCAAGATTGATGATAAGGATATGGTTAAGAGATTGAGCATTAACCAAAGTTTCAGAGCTCAAATCACGACTGTAGCCGAGGACATCAACAAATTGCAATTTAAATTTGATGAGATTTCCTTTTGTTATGCTGAAAGTAAGAATATCAGTTTAACTTCTTTTCTTATAGTCGTTGCATATATATTATCCTCCTCAAAGGAATGAGATATTCAATCTCTCATTAGATAGTTTTGTTTTCTGTCTAATAGGGATGTTTCACAGCCACTGGATTGTCCTCTGTAAACATTTTGTTTTGATGAGTTTATATAAATGCCTATCGTTTGAGAAAAAAAACTTCTATACATAATTGTCTTGCAAGCCACTCAACTGAGTACAACAAATAAAAGCCAAGGGTACTTTTGTCAACAAAATGAAAGTCTGAAGGGTTTTTGCAGGGGTTACCAAATTAGAAATAAAACTAAATAAAATTCTGCTTCTTCTTCCCCAAGCACTAAAAAGCTCCACATCATTCTACAATGGCGGTTCCGACTCGTCCCCACCTGTAATCCAAATCCAATCATCCATCCGAAACCCTAATTCCTACCTGGATAATTCCCAATGTTGAAGGCCCTAACGACCAGGTGCAGTGTGCAAGCCGCATTCGGGGCTAATCTGAGCCGGCACGTGCCCTCCAGAAAGCCCTCATCCCCGTTGCTCCGCGTTATTCTCGGGCAAAATAGGAGGAGTCCCTATCTTTTACGGAGGTTCTTTTGCTCAGACTCCACAGATGGATCCGACCCGGCCGGATTGGAGGCGAAGCAGGTCGAGGCAGGTGAAGAGGCAGCGGATTCCAAGTCTTCATCGGCTATTGTACCCACTGTTGTTAGACCCGAAGATTGTTTGACGGTTAGTTGTTAAGGAATTTACGTGGATTATTTTCTGCATTGACGTTCTATGTGGTATTTCTGGGGGTGGGGAAGGTAAGCTTGGACCCAGCCTAAGTACCTAATTTCCGGGTAACACCTAATATTTTAGCTGAATCTTCTACTTGCGGTATGCCTATGTTCAAATGGTTGCATTCTAATTGGATTTTGCACTGGAAACGTGGTAAAAACAACTATTTGAGCAAGACATTGATATTCCGTTTAACTGTTTAATGGCAGAATGTTGTCCAAGTATGTTGATATACTACCCCCGTTTTTTTTTAGATGTTCTTTTAGGATTGGATAAGAAAATTAAGAGACATGGAAAATAGACAAATAAGTCTTCAATTTAATTATATAGATATGGTAGGTTAGATAATTAGAGGTTTTTTAGGAATAATTTTAGGGGTACTAATGGAGAAAATGTAGAAAAAAAGCTAAAAGAACAACTATTCATAAACAAAACATAAAAGCTAAAAGAACATCTAAAAAAAAACGGAGGTAGTATTAGATTAGGATACTTCGAATTTATCGAGGCCTATTGGGCCATGGAAGTGTACCTCTAACAGTTGTACAACTGAAACTGAATGCAAATTGAATATGATGAAACTTGAGATGACTAGGTTATCCATAATTGTGTCTATGTCTTTTTTCATTTCTGTTGCTATATTGGGGAGCTGTGAAAAATAAAATGTTTGGTAGGTATTTTAGCTAAAGTTCAATGCAAAGCTAGTTTTATCACGAGGAGGACAAGGAAACTCACATCTCTATCTCATTTGTACACTACACATACTATCCAATGTATACATACAAAAGAAGGAAAGAGGAGTTTCATTTTTTTACGATAAGGCCTGCTCAATTTTCAGAGGTGAGGGCATGAGTTTGTTCATTTGTTTGGCAAGATTTTTTTGGGCCCTGCCTCTTTGTAGAGAGTGGTCTTGAGGCATATTAAAATCAGCAGATCATTTGTTCTAAAGCTTGGCCAAGTAACCATGATCACCATTCCTTGATTCTGTCTTCAGCTGTAATAGTTCATCATAAGGAATTAAGGATTGCTTCCATGCTTTTGATTATTGACAGTTATGCTATGTGAAACTTTTAGTCTGCGAGAAACTTGATTTGCAGACAGAACTCTTTCCATTTCCAATGTATAAAGACTTGCACTGGTCCGTATGTATTTTGACTGGATAATAGTGTGTTCCTGTTAGCCCGCAGGAAAGTGTTTCATTAGTGAGAACAAATGCAGTATCTGACAAACTGAAAGAAAACTAATGCTATTGTATTTTGTTGTCATTTTCTTGAAGTTCATTAAAGGGTAAGATAGACATTCTAGCAGGGTAGTCACATATTCCCATTTTGTATTTGGGTTAAATATTTTATTGATAGAATCAGATGATCCACTCCTCTTTGTACTTCTCTAGGATGAGTTTCAGAAAATGCAAACATATATCTGCTCAATATAATGAGTTTACTGTATTTAGCTAATTTCCCGCCGTCTGTGAACTCGATTTTACCCATCTGCTTGGTTCTCTCTTGATTTCTGTAAAATTCAGCTGGACTTTGTAAGTTTATACAGGCGAGATTTTCCTTAGACATGTTAACATCATGTAGGAAATTGCATGTCTGTTTGTTTCTCTCAGGTTATAGGACTTCTGCCAACACACAGTGTAATCTGGGCCTTAGTTATGTGTTCAATATAATCTCATAGTGATACAAAACATTTAGGGTTTTTCTTTTGTTTCTTGTTGCAGGTTATAGCACTGCCGCTGCTACATAGACCATTATTTCCAGGATTTTATATGCCAATATATGTTAAGGTATGGCTACTCAATTCTGGTTTCGCTTGTTTTTGTATTGTTTTTAACTATACCTGTACCCTCAGATCTTCAGTTGCTTAACTTGAGTTAGTAAGCATCCTGGACCATTAGAGTTCTATGTGCGAAGTGTATTTCATTGTAAGGTTGCTTTATTGGAGATCGTGCATGTAGTTTTACTATTACATTTTTCTAATATTTCTTGGATGTGCAACTTTTTTCTTCTATCTGATAAATTGTTTAAAAAGGTCCCAATTAAAGAGCAATGCACCAGTCATTGGTTAGGGAATCAGGCTGTGGATTCTGACTTCAAGTTTCAATATTTATTATTATTATTATATATTATTTTATTTTATTTTATTTTATTTATTATTATTATTTTTTTTTCTTGGGTCTTGGATATCCTCTGGTGTTTCTTTGTTGCAGCTCTTCATGTTATGACAAACTGTAATTACAGCAGTGTCGGAACCTTTTGGTGTCTCACGTTTTGGGAAAAAAAAAAATGAATTCCTACATCTCTAAGTTTTCATCCTAAGAACGTTAACTGGTATATTTCCCCTTTACTCTTGTTATTGGTACGAGGTTAGCTGATTGGATTGGTTTAACAGGACCCAAAATTATTAGCAGCTTTAATAGAGAGTAGGAAAAGGCAAGCCCCGTACACTGGTGCCTTCCTTCTTAAAGAAGAGGAAGGGACTGAGGGTTCGGATGCAGACAAGAACGTATTGGATCTCAAGGGAAAAGATTTATTCAACCGTCTTCATGAAGTTGGTACACTAGCTCAGGTAATTTCTTCTACTCCCTGTCAAGCTATGTTATCATTTCAGATGTGTATAACAGATTGATTGACCAATCTGGCTGGATGATATAGATTACAAGCATTCAAGGAGATCAGGTTGTTCTGATCGGTCACCGACGGCTTCGAATCACAGAGATGGTGAGTTGGACTGTCTTCACAGAAACACATACAACATGCACATATATACACACACAAATATACATGCACATATATATAAATATATGGAATGTAGACCATACATATATCTGATTGTTAATTTTGTTCTGTTTCTCCAATCCCGACTGGTATTGCTTACATTTCTATACATATGCAAAATATTATTTAATTGGAACAAGATTGTTATACTTGTTGCATTGTTAGAAAATATGCATACCAATACACATGTACATGCATATGTATGGTGCAAACTTTGCTTAACTGTAGTTTTATTCAGGTTACTGAAGATCCTCTGACAGTCAAAGTTGACCATCTTAAGGTATTTAAAATTTACTTACCTCTGAACTGGTTCTCTATTGGAACTCGAAGTCGAGCTCATGTGGCAGTTTCTCATCTCTACTGATGTGTGTTTCAGGAGAAACCATATGATAAGGACGATGATGTTCTCAAAGCTACTTCGTTTGAAGTTATATCAACTCTGAGAGATGTTCTAAAGACAAGTCCCCTTTGGCGGGATCACGCACAAACTTATACTCAGGTCTGTTACTACTCACAGTCCTCATCTTAAAAAAATGCCAGCAATTTCTCATGCAGATATCTGTATGGTCTTGATGATGGTGATGATATATAGAGTGGTCTTGTATGTTGTTGCATCATCTTGGTGTGTTAGCACTTAGCAACTGAAAGAGCTTTTCAAGAATCCAAGCTTGCAGCCTTTGTAGATCGGTATTCCTGAGCTCTATTGTGGAGCAATTCAGATTGGTTGGTCCATCTGGTACTTGATGAACTGGAAGTTAGAGCCAGTTTTCATCTTAAACAGTTTTAACATTCAACCTCTTTATTCTTACTGAGAAATTTAGCTAACCAGTTGATTTTGGTTGAAAATCTGATGCATTTTTGCGGGACGCATCATGATGTTTTGTCCAACGGTATTTGTTTCATCTAGATTCATGGGAGGACACGTTGGCCTTTTATACTTTGGAAGACATCAACCATACTTTTCTCATGACCTGAGTTCTGTATTCCTGACATGATTGATGAGTTTTTTGCTAAATTAACAATATACTTTTCGAATTAAAATATGAATTTGTGTCCTCTTACTTAGACGTATGTGAAATTGTCTATTTATACGTTTACTGGTGTTCTTATCTCTTTGCCATGAAATACCTGCAGCATATAGGCGATTTCACTTATCCAAGAGTTGCAGATTTTGGCGCCGCAATATCAGGTGCAAATAAGTTACAATGCCAACAAGTGCTTGAAGAACTTGACGTAAGTAGTTCATCACACTGTCTGATTAACAGACGATCCTCGCCATAGTGAATATTGGTCTCTAACTTGGTCTTAGTCCCTGTGGTTTTAAGTCTCCTGCGTTACTTAAGTGACTTCAAAGTTTCAGTAATTTGTCAGCAAAATCAATAGGAAACTTCCGGTTCTTACTGTACATGGCTTTTTGATGTGGTATCTTGAACACCCTTCAGGGTTTTGGTTATTTACTGAGATTCCAATTACATATCTCTGCTTCCTGATCTCTTGGTGAATACACTGTTTAGCATAATGGAGCAAAAAAACATCTCCTGCCGAGTGTATAACTAGGAATTTGAATATTCCTCGAAAGCAGGATGACCTTGCTTGATAAGGTGTTTTAGAAGGGGAAAAAAGGAAAAGAAAAAGTTTCAATTAAAGATGAATATTTAACTCAAACTATTATGCCATTATATAGGCTTTGGGAAATTGAGGGATATTTATGTATTTATTTGTTGTATTCACTCAAACCGCTGAGCTAGGGGCTTGGAATTATTGGAAGAATTTCTTATATTATATTTAATAAGTTTTTGTGTGCACTATTTCATGATGCTATCAACTCTCTACATCCAGGTGCATAAAAGGCTCAAGCTGACCTTGGAGTTGGTGAAGAAAGAAATGGAGATTAGCAAAATCCAGGTATGACACTCTGGACAATAGATCACTTCCAGAAAGTTCTACGTTTTACTTATTTTTTATCAAAATTTCCCTTCTTTTGGTTGTACTCAGGAATCCATAGCCAAGGCCATTGAGGAGAAGATAAGTGGGGAGCAGCGCCGCTACTTGTTAAATGAACAACTTAAGGCCATAAAAAAGGTAATAGGGAATTAAAAAAGAAAGATTATGTTAGTAAAGTATAAACAGTGAGTGTGTTCGAAAATTTTATTGCTCATGTTAGTTTGATTATATTCTGTTTCAATCTGCTTCTGATATGGATACTGTTTGATATGCATGTATTTATTTATGCAGGAATTGGGATTGGAGACCGATGACAAAACTGCTCTTTCTGGTTTGATCTCTTTCAGGAATAACACTTTTTACTTGTTTCGTTTCTGTCAGACTCATCTATCATTCGCTTATACTACCCCCTCTCTTGTTTTGTTTCTAATATTTGAGTACTTCGTGTGTTAGCTGATTTGATGAAATATGCAATGGTCCATGGAATCAATATCTCATTTTCTTTTTTTACTTGGTGAAATTATGGCGATATAAGTTTGTCTTGTAAGATGTTTCTCTTATTTTAAGAATATGTATTTATTTGTGCCCTATAAACTGTCTTTAGATGAGAGGTTCAAGTGGGTTATCAGATAACATACATGAATACGTGGAGGTCCAGGTGGAATAGGCAGTTAGGGGTTTTGATAAGTACTGATTTCTCTTCTTAGACAGTAACTAGAGAATTTGGTATTTATGGAATCCTATGTGAAAGCCACATGATCCTTTTTTTTCCATGTATATTATTTTTATCTTGCAAATTCCCGGATAGATATTCTGTGCTGATATAAACAGGTTGGTAATATGGATTTCCTGTGATGTCATCCTCCGGGTTGGCACAATGTGGGCTAGTGTGATAGCGTTGACTTATTCCTTGAATTTTGAGGACGCTAGCTTCTAATAGTTCTTGGTCAAGTTTTTGTGAATGATATATACTGAAATTTCTGATTATATGGGTGGGTGACACTTTTCTTCACTTACTACAGTAAGGTTCAGAGAAAGACTTGGTCTTCTTCTAATTCTTTGTCAAAATTTATGTGGTATTTCTGGTTTATACGGGTGGGTGACAATTTTCCTCACTTACTGCAGAGAAGTTCAGAGAAAGGCTTGACCCGAAAAAAGAGAAGATCCCACCTCATGTCTTGCAGGTCATAGAAGAAGAATTGACAAAATTGCAATTGTTGGAAGCCAGTTCTAGTGAATTCAATGTGACACGCAATTATCTTGATTGGTTGACTGTGTTGCCGTGGGGAGAATACAGGTGTGCATCATTTTTATGGTTACTATTGCTCTGTGAAGATTGAACTGAGAGTGTGTCTCTGTGTATGTGTGTCTATGTGTTTATCCCCATCTGTGTATAGATGCCTATATCAAGATTGTGATCATACATAATTGTCAAATAGGTCCTTTCTGTACGTGTGTAGAAGAGGATGAACTTCATTGGCTATTTTTCCTTTTGGTTGAATGGTAGTCAGCATTTTCCTTGCAATTATGTCACATTGTGCCAGAATTTGATGATTCTGAAATTTAGTGCTTGGGCATACAGTCTTAAATGGAAGAGTTTAGTTAGGAGATGGAGTTATGTTTTGTAGCGCGTAATTTCGTACTTTGATATTGTAATTCACCTGTGTATTTTGGGAGGGATTTCTCATACCTTGGCTGCTTTATTAATAAAATTATTGTTTCTTATAAGAAAACAACTTCGAACTGATAGAACTTTGAGATTTTGGAGTTGGTAAGGGAAATGGGTGTTAATAGTTTGTACTTTAATCAACTAAAAGTTCTCTGCTTCTTTGCTGCTTATCCCAATGAATCAAATTCCTGAAAGATTCTGAAGATGGTATGGCCAGAAGCTGTATGTACGAAGAATGTGAAGATGGTCAAAATGTGTACTCCTCTCACTTAAAATGCAACATTTTAGTTGGTGCCAGAAAGACCTCCTAGATAATGAAATATATCCTATTAACTATATTGAAACTTCCTAGATAATGAAATATATCCTATTAACTATATTGAAACTTCAGATGAGAGAGAAGCTAGTCTGAAGTCATGGTTCTTATGTCATTAAAACATGTTGCTGTTGGCCTTTCTTGTATCATTACAAGTTTATTTGATGCAAGAGATAAATCAAAATTCTTTCCAGATGGGAATTTGAATTCTGATAATCACGAGACTGGATAAATATATAGATTAGAAGGAAGTACATTTCAAATCTTGAGCATCCCCACCCCAACCAAAAAATGAAAAAGGACAATTGAAAATAAATACGTAAAAAGAGGCTACTGAGCCTAAAATGTCACTACAAAGAGGCCGTGAAGGCCACTTTTCTCCAGAATGAGAGAGTATGTAAAAAGATTTTCATACTAAGTGGAACTTGTACAGCATCTTGATTGAAAACGCGTTTCATTAGTTGACTCTGATTGCTTCCTTTCTGGATTTTGATTAAATAAAAGACTTAGACTAAAATGACCTTTTAAATTCTCTGTGTTGACACTTGAGCTTAGGTCAGGATTATATATCAGAATTGCTTGTCTATTCCTGGTTGCTAGATTTTTCAATTCAATATCTGGTACTTTGCTGATGCTTCTTATGATAACTTTTCAATTGTTCAGCGATGAGAACTTTGACGTAATCCATGCACAAAAAATTCTAGATGAAGACCATTATGGATTGACAGATGTTAAGGAAAGGATATTGGAGTTCATAGCAGTGGGGAAACTGCGAGGAATGTCTCAAGGTTTGGCAATTGCTTAAGTTTTCTTTTGTCTTGTCTACTTTCTGAATGTTGCATCACAGAATTATGTGATTTCAACTTTTCTGGTGAAGTTCTAACATTTGTCTGGATTCTGTCTGCCATGAAAACCTTGCCTTCATTTAAAGTTATTGTATTTCCTGTTAGCCCGCTGCTTGATGCGTCTTCTAATGCGTGGTAGTTATTAAGTTATAACTTTAAGCTTGTAACACGTTGGTGGAAGTTGTTATTTTACTTCGGTCCATTATCTGTATTTGTGTTCATCATGTAATCCCATTGTGTCACTGAAGTACTGGTTACTCTTTATGGTCCTGTACAGGAAATATCCTAGTGCACTCAACTTGCCATTATATTTAAGATAGCTTTTTGGTCCGTTCTTGAAAAAGTTCTTAGATATCTTACTCAAAGTTCGTGATGTAATTGGTTATGATTAGTTGCACTTTGTAGCTTGAAAATTCATCAGTGCATTGAATTCTACCTCTTTGTCTCTTTCATAAAAGTTATGTTATTTGGATTGAGATGGCAGGAAATGTGGTGAACTTGTGGTGAACATTTCTGCAAGAAAGAGATATCTCCACTAGCTTATTTTTTCTTTTAATTGCATGCAGGTAAAATAGTATGTCTCTCTGGTCCTCCTGGAGTGGGAAAGACAAGTATTGGTCGTTCTATTGCTCGGGCATTAAACCGTAAATTTTATCGGTTCTCAGTTGGAGGCTTATCTGATGTTGCTGAAATCAAGGTTGGTAATGAATAGTGAATACTTTAGATATTGGTGAAACTTTAATGTGATAAACCCAGTGACTCTGGGACTGAAATGCACTTCAGGGACATCGACGAACCTATATTGGTGCCATGCCAGGGAAGATGGTGCAATGTCTGAAAAGTGTGGGAACAGCAAACCCTCTTGTTCTGATTGATGAGATAGACAAGGTATTATTATTTGTCTAGTTGGGTCTGATGAACAGTTTCCATTTCTATTGTTCTTCATCCTCTGTCTGTGTCTCTTCATATCTCTCTCTCTCTCTCTAATATGAAATGTAGTCTTGTTGAGCTATCCTTCCATTTTTTGTGATAACAATCTAAAATAATTGTAACTGCTGGCAGTTAGGAAAAGGACATGCAGGTGATCCTGCGAGTGCAATGCTTGAACTCCTTGATCCTGAGCAGAATGCAAATTTTCTAGACCATTATCTTGATGTTCCAATTGATTTGTCCAAGGTCAGTGCGAATCTGTCTTGTTTGTATGTGAATCAGGTTATCCTTGTGACAGCAGCCTTTCTGGTGACGTCTTCCATTGCGGTTAAGATGCTAAAAACAAAAGGCTTCTGACTCTGCAAAGGGAATTTTCAATTGTTTATAGGGCCTCATTGAGTTTCTACTTATTGTTAATTCTTGATGATACTATATTTGGTTGGTAGATTCACTGCCTTCACTGGTTTACTTTATTAAGAATCCATAAACTTTGCTGCAGGTTCTATTTGTCTGTACAGCAAATGTTGTTGAAATGATACCCAACCCCCTTTTGGATAGAATGGAGGTGATATCCATTGCCGGGTATATTAGTGATGAGAAAATGCACATTGCTAGAGATTACTTAGAGAAAACAACTCGAGAAGCATGTGGTATCATGCCCGAACAGGTAATATTCTCTTACCTGTAATCCTTACACTTCATGAAGATCATCCCTTTGCATGGAACTTGCCATCTTTTTATTTTCATGCACCTGACTGCCATATTGATGAAATACCATACTAGACAACATAACATGCTGAGAATCGTGTGTAATGCACATAGAATGATGTTCAGAAGTCTAGATAAACAAGCTAGGAGTGTTGATCTTTTATTTTTTGCATATTAAAACAAACATAGTCATAGCTAACTCATGAAAAATCTATTAAAGCAATTCCACAAAAATGACTGCTGCTAAGCATAATAGGGGGCTGAAAGACTACCTGGTCTGGTCTATATCTGTAGGTGCTGGTCTAGATTTTTGTGTTTGTTTTCGACGTAGAACAGTGTATATGATTTCTCTTTCACTTTTGTTTGTAGAATTATGTCTGGGTAGAGAATTCATTTCTGCAGGTGGTTATATGAAATCTGCCAACACTCTGGTGTTAATTATGCTTTTATGTGCTAATGATCACATCATTTGTAATGCCGCCATCGATGTCGTAGGCAACTCCTATAACAATTATTATTACTTAATTTGGGATAAAGCATTTATCTTTATTTTTTAGTTTATTTTTAAATTTTGTGTCTCCTGTGAGGACATTTATGAAGAATGAAAGTCAGTGATTCATCCACTAAAGTGAAAATTATTAGAGATCTATATTTTATGAATCAATGCAGGAGATATCTTTTTTGCGACTGTGTCTAACTAATGAACCAATTGCGGAAGGTCTTCGGAATTATTTCTTTTTTGCAATTTTGTTTGTAAAAACTATATGTCTGCTCTTTCTCTGATATGATTATTTGTTTACCATCTCTCTGCAGCCTCCGGACTGAAACTTCTATATTTGTGCTAGATATTTCTTGCCTCAGGAATTGTATTTCCTCAATTTCAAATGATTCTCGGCCCTTTAGCTAAATCATGTTGGGCTTCTCGCTGCTGTTAAGAATCTGAGATGCTGTCCTTCAATTTGTTTCTTGTTTCAGTTACTATTTGACATGCAACTACGGTGTTGCCTTGTTAAAGCATGAGTAGTAATTACGTGCATACTTGTTCATGCGGTGCGTAATCAGACAAGGATCACTTAGTTAATCCATTGTTCTTCTTGATCTAGGTTGAGGTCACAGATTCAGCTCTTCTTGCATTGATTGAAAGTTATTGCAGAGAGGCCGGTGTTCGGAATCTTCAAAAGCAAATTGAGAAGATATATCGGAAGGTTCTGCTGTTATTTATGTTTGTGTATCATTCCAAAATTTCAATTTCGACGATGTATTTTAATTTATCATGTTTGCCAGCTGCGTTTGCGGCTGTAATACTAACTTTCATGTTTTCTTTTGCTAACACTTCTACGTTTAATTTACTGTTCAGATTGCTCTACGCATTGTACGCCAAGGACAGAACGAGCCTGTAGTACTTGATGAGGATAAGTCAGAATCTGTATCTGTGTCTAAAGAATCTGTAGTTGAAGGAGTAGAAGGTAAAGAAGTAGATGCAAAGGAGCCTGAAAATGGTGCTGAAGCTGAAATAGTCGACTCCCCAGCTGATAAGGTACCAAATTCTATTCATCAATCTATTACTTGCTTCTGATTTCTAGTGTGTGTGTGACATGGAGGAGATTTTCGCTCTTTTTTTTGGTGGGCAGGGTGGGGGTGGGGGTGGTTCAGTAATGATGTGCCCTTCCATTGGGCTGAAGAATCGTCTTATATAACACAGCTTCGTATTACCTTGATCACTATAATCATCAGATTCATATTATATATTCATCCTGGCAGGATTCTGTAGCAGATGAGAAGAACCAAGAAAACGAAGCTACTAAACAAGTGGAAAAGGTTTTAGTCGACTCATCTAACCTTGTAGATTTCGTGGGAAAGCCAGTCTTCCATGCTGAGCGCATATACGATCAAACTCCAGTTGGAGTTGTGATGGGCCTCGCCTGGACGGCAATGGGTGGCTCTACGCTCTACATAGAGACAGGTCAGGTCGAGCAAGGTGAAGGTAAAGGAGGCCTCAACCTCACCGGGCAACTTGGAGATGTGATGAAGGAAAGCGCCCAGATTGCTCACACTGTTGCTAGGGCCATATTGCTTGAGAAGGATCCTGAGAATCAATTCTTTGCCAATACGAAGCTTCATCTTCATGTCCCTGCAGGTGCTACCCCTAAGGATGGTCCGAGTGCAGGTTGCACCATGATAACGTCCATGCTATCTCTTGCCATGAATAAACCTGTTAAGAAGGACCTTGCTATGACTGGAGAAGTCACGTTGACAAGAAAAATTCTTCCCATTGGTGGGGTACGTGAAGCTAGCTTTAATACACTTTCCATGATATTGCTATATATCAGTGCCATATTTGCCATCACATTTATTCCTTAGAAAACTAGTAAGCGAATATTACTCGTGATTATTCTTCATCTATGTCCTTTGCTATTGGGACCATATGATTTCTTATTATGTGCAAGAAAAGGAAGCCAAAACCCCAAAACTTTTTTGAGATAAAAAACCCCAAAACTTGCCACTTGTGAAAGGAAAAACTGTATCTAGCTTTTAGCCAATTTGATTTTTTGTGCAAATTACTCCCTTTCGCAGTTTTAATGTCCTGGGCAGTTTTTTTATGGTAAGGGTTGGTGAAGGTAGAACAATTTGATTCCATTGGTTAGGGTAGATCAACTTGGGTTTGATGTTACAGGTTGATGTAGGTAGTGTGGGCATGAAGGGTACAGGTGGCCCAAAAAATTATCCCGGCTAATAAATAGTGAACTTAAAATTATGGCTGAAAAATACTTTATCCAAAGTGTCTTGAAAGGAAAAAGGTCAATTATTCTTACCTGTCATTCCGGTGTTTACCTTAAGGAATCATTAGAATCATGAGGGGTAGTTGTTATTTTTCCTGTTTTGATCTTGCAAGGTGTTCCTAAAAATATATTTTGGTATAATTGCCAGGTCAAGGAAAAGACTATTGCTGCAAGGCGGAGTGAAATCAAGACCATCATATTTCCTTCAGCTAACCGGAGGGACTTTGATGAGCTGGCCCCTAATGTGAAGGAAGGGCTCGACGTTCATTTTGTCGATGACTATAGTCAAATCTATGATTTGGCTTTCAACGAGTCACAGTAATAAATAGACGTACATACACACATGGTCTAAATTTAGCCTTGTTGCCCGAGCCCTTGGCAGTCCTGAATTGGCAAGTTTTATCTACTTCTGGTTATCGAGTTTGCAGTTGCAACCTTATATATGCTGTAATAATCCTAAGTCGGAAGGGAGGTATCCTCCCTCATTCATTGATTGATTGTCGAAGTCATGTAGGAACTGAGACATGTTTCCATAAATATGCCGGATAATCGTAGTTGCTTCGTTTTCTTGGGAATAAAAGATGAAGGGTAGAGTTTCTTAGCGTTGTGAGTGCTGCTGATGTTGTTTCATTCTATTTCAGTATTAACACATTCCTAGGAAGAGGATGTAATGTAAGGTTGTTAGACACTGTTTTAGGTTTTCAAGTTTTGAAATTTACTTTAGATGCAATTAGTTGTAGCATACGTTCCAGTGTAATAGTTTTCCTTCCATTAATTTTGATACAGGTACGATATAAATTGTATGTTGTGTTGCTCTTTTTCTTTTTCGTTCTCAATTAATGAAATATTGATAAGTTGGAAGAGGGAGCTTTTAGAAGTATGGCGAGCCACTTCTCTATTACCGATTAGTTTACTATCGAAGTTCACCGGATGGCTAAGGTCTCTCCACGTAATAAACATGATGTCACCACACCGCATTTACTTTGCACACAACATAATATTTATAAAAAATATTTTTTTTCTAAATACATCACTCAATCTATCGATTTTATCCTTTAAAATTAAAAGATAGAAAACCCTCAATTCATCATCCCTTCTTCTCTCAGCACGATGCTCCGCTCCTATTTGTCATTCGCTTTCTTCAAATCTAAATCAAAGTCCGTATGTTTCAGAAAAACAAAAAACAACAAAAGAAAAGGAAAAACAGAAAACAACAAAAAAAGGAAAAAGAAAAAGAAAAACCAAGATCCGTAAATTCGAAAGATGTTCAAATGAACGAGTTCTTAAAATACAAATAAAAAATATCATATATGGTGTTAGATTCACAAACTGAACTAAGAAAAAGAGACTTATAAAAAGAAAAGAAACAAAAAATCAAAACAGAATATTGAGTCGTTAATTTAGAAAAGAAGTTAAAAATCTGAACGCAGATTGCAGATGGGCTTCTTTCGGTGCTCATGTGATGGTGGTGTTAAAAGTTAAAAATCATTCTATAATTACTATCAAATTAAGTTGATCAACATTTGGTGAGAAATCAAGTTAGTTTGAATTTTACCCATGCTCTTTAAAATCTAGCGAAATAAAAAAATAAAAAAACACGATTGAGGAGATGGATAATTATAACAGGAGGGAAACATAGTCATTTAGAATAAGGTTAATTTTGTCCAAAATATTTAAATGATGTGCCGAGAGGTTATTGTGGTGTAAATAAAAACATCCTATAGAAAATATAAAAAAAAATGTAAAATTTAGAAAAAAAAATCAACTTTTCACGAATTCAACATTCAAGTTTATCAAAAAAAAAAAAAAAGAAAAAAAAGAAAAAAAAAACATTCTAAGTTCTATTGTTTTGATTAATAGATTTGTTCTACAATCCCCTATTTATTATAAGTTTATAACCTTGCTAAAACGCTCACATGAACCAAATTACAGGTGGTGGTTCAATATTTAATTTCTAAAATCTTGTAATGTGAGACCCAGAACACAGGTCCAACAAAATGTGGAGAGATCCGCCGCCATTAAAAGAAAACCCAGATGCAAGTTGCACGAAAACTCAGATCCAATTATGGACAGATCCGCCATCATAATGGGAACCATGCAACCTGTTAATCTGAATAGTAAGTAAAAAATATGGTGGTGTAACCTATTATAGCAGGTAAAATTTCCAAGTATTGATACACTAGATATATTATAGAATTACCCCAACTTTAGCTTTAATAGAAATAATTTTAGGTCTAAAGCTAAAAGTAGAAAATATATATATTTTTAAATTTTTTTGGTATTTTGATAAATAAATAGAATTTTTTTTTTTTTTTTTTTCACTCATAAGCTAAAAACTACTTAAGTGTTAAACACTCCAACTTTTATATTTGACAAAAATCATTTTTATTCCCAAATACTAGCTACTTTAGATTTAAGCAATTTTACTATAATTTCTATAATTCTATTTTTTAATCATTTCTTCAAAAGTTAAGCAAAGGAAAACATCCCTTCTAAAAAAATACCAAAAGTTAGAAAAAACAACTATATTATACTTTTAGCTTTTGACTTAAAATCACTTTAATTAAAATTAAAGTTGTTTTCCCACACTCCAAAATAACTTCTTTCAAACTATAAGTTGAAAAACACTTGAAAAAAGTAATTGCAGACACCCCGAACACACACACAAACACAAACACAACTACACAAGACACACTTACATTCTAAATTGCACAAACACACACCACACCGAACAAACACCCTTTTCAAGGAGGGTGTGTGAGAAACAATGAAAAGTGTGACTCTGAATAAGCAACAAGTAAAAACAGGCAAAGTCATCAGATTACTTAAGATAAGGAAGAACATGGACAAATGAAGTAATCAATTATAAGCATCCATTACAGAAACCTAACATGTCCAACTTCTTGACAACCATAATAATCCAACAGATCATCAACTATTCATACTGCTAGGAGCAAAAGGAGAAACTAGCAACTCTAAATACGTACAAACACACTTATATATATATAAGCATCAACATCAAACATTCAAACTGTAGGAGCATCATAATTAGGTTTAATCAACAAATCTTCAAGGGTCAATTCGTCGTTGTCACCTGCTGGTATATACACCATCGCATAAAAAGTTTGTGCATCAGCATCAGCATCAGAACCAGCAGCAGCTTCTTCCTTAGCTTTAATGGTGAAAAGAAACATCATGTGGCCAGTAAAAATAATCCTCTCAATACTACAGAGCTTATAGGTTTTCTGAGTCTGCCATTGAAGTAAGAAAAAGGTGTTAGAAGAACACTAGGATGATACAAGATAGATGGATGAGACTGAAAACCTAATACACACGCACCTTCTCACTGATTTTCTCAATCACAAGTTGTACTGCTTTCATCAAGCAATCAGAAAATCTATCATTCCGTGCTAGCTCCCTTTTCACATTGAGGGGCGAGAAAGGAGAGCCGAAAATATCAGGAGGCCTGCAATCTACCCCATAACCCACCAAGGAATTTCAGAACAACAATTACATATTTATCTGTAATCTGTAATAATAAAAAGTCCCTCTCAAATGTCATTAATAAACCAATCAATCTGGCAGATAATCGATAGAAATTCTATTAATTAACAGATTGAAACTAAAATCATTGGTCACCCTGGTATTCCGCACTTGTTGCTTGCGAGTATTTGGTTCTTTATGTTATGCCCATAATCAACGAGCTAAGAGTGATAAATTTGCTAGTCGAAGTCGAAAATGTGTCTTCGTTGGGTATCCTTTCGGTAAGAAAGGGTGGAGACTTTTTGATCTCGAAAATAAAAGTTTTTTTGTTTCTAGAGATGTTAAGTTCTTTGAAAATATATTTCCATATGCTGAAAATGCTCCTGCTACTATTCATTCTGAAGATAATTTTAGAAGCATGAATGTGGGTAATGATGATTTTGATATTTTGGGAGAACCTGAATCATTGTCTGATGAACTTGAGCCTACAGATGACTCCTCCCCACTAAATATCACCACCCAAAGCCCAACAACTACCACTTTAGATCCTACTCCCGCTATTCCTCCCGCAGCCAATAAATAACAGTTTGGCCCGAACGTTGAACAAAGACCAGTTACACCAACACCTCCAAACCACCATCCATCTACAGGGGGCCCCGAAGTGGTTGTTCCGGATGCTATCGATGAACCTCACATGGGCCGTGGATTCCGTGAAAAAGTTCCATCCATTCGACTTCATGACTATGTTACTAACACGGTTCTCACAAAAAGTCCATCTACTTCTTCTCTAAGTTCACCCGCGACATCTACTTCCTCAGGTACGCCCTTTTCTATAACACATTATATTAATTGTGCAAAATTTTCTGTTAGCCATCGGCAATCTTGTCGCCATTACTACCGGTTGTGAACCAAAATCATTTAAAGAGGCTATGAGAGATGAAGGATGGCGTCATGCTATGCAAACAGAAATCCGTGCTTTAGAGGATAATGGTACTTGGACTATCGAAAAATTACCACCTAGTAAACATGCTCTTGGTAGTAAATGGGTTTATAAAATCAAGTGTAACTCTGATGGCAGTATTGAACGGCTCAAAGCTCGTTTAGTTGTGTTTGGTAATCATCAAATTGCCGGGATTGATTATAACGAGACTTTTGCGCCCGTTGCAAAGATGGTCACAGTTCGTGCTTTCTTAGCCATTGCAGCATCTAAAAATTGGGAGCTGCATTAGACGAACGTGCATAATGCTTTTTTACATGGGGATCTCAATGAGGAAGTCTATATGAAGCTTCCTCCTGGTTTTGGGTCTTCTCAACCTGATATTGTTTGTCGTCTTCGAAAGTCATTATATGGCTTGAAACAAGCACCAAGGTGTTGGTTTGCCAAACTTGTTACTGCTTTACAAGAGTATGGTTTTCTCCAATCCTATGCTGATTATTCTCTTTTTACTTATACTAAGGGTGCTACTCAAATCAATGTTTTGGTGTATGTTGATGATTTAATTATTTCTGGGAATAATTCCGCTGCTTTGAGAATCTTTAAGAACTATTTGAGCACGTGTTTTCATATGAAGGATCTTGGAGTTCTTAAATATTTCCTCGGGATTGAGGTGGCACGAAGTCCTGATGGTATATTTCTTTGTCAACGAAAGTATTCTCTTGATATTATTACTGAGACTGGCCTTCTAGGTGCCAAGCCAACATCTTTTCCCATTGAGAAAAACCATCGACTTGCTCACTCTTCAGGATCCTCTTTATCTAATTCGGAACCTTATTGTCGTTTGGTTGGATGTTTGATTTACTTAACGGTCACGCGTCCTGATTTGGCATACTCTGTCCACATTTTATCCCAGTTTTTACAAGAACCGCGACATGAACATTGGGAAGCTGCTCTGCGCGTTGTTCGCTATTTGAAGGGTTCTCCTGGGCAAGGCATTTTACTTCGAACTGATAGCTCTCTCTCTCTTTGACAGGATGATGAGATTCCGATTGGGCAGCCTGCCCTCTTACTCGTCGCTCTCTAACTGGTTGGCTTGTGTTCCTTGGTCATTCCCCCATTTCTTGGAAAACTAAGAAACAACCTACTGTGGCACGTTCTTCAGCAGAGGCCAAATATCGATCTATGGCTTCTCTTACTTGTGAATTAAAATGGTTGAAAGGTCTTCTCCTTAGCTTGGGGGTTCAACATACTGCTGCTATTGATCTTTATTGTGATAGCCAATCGGCTTTACATATTGCACATAATCCCGTCTTTCATGAACGGACGAAGCACATTGAAGCTGACTGTCACTTTGTTCGTGATGCCATCCAGGATGGAACTATCCTTCCTTTATATGTTCCTACCACGATTTAGCTCGCCGACATCTTCACCAAGCCTTTGGGAACACGTCAATTTCAGTTTTTACTTTCCAAGTTGGGCATTTATGATCCTCATGCTCCACCTTGAGGGGGGTATTGAGATATTATTGAGATATATTCTTTATTGTAGAAAATGTATATATGGTTAAGCGTAAGTATAGGATTTAGAATATATGGTTAAGCGTAAGTTTAGGATTTAGAATGGGATTACAGCTTTAGTTTCCTCATTTCTAGTTCCCTATCTTTTACTCTTTTGTATTATATATTTGACAAAATCATATCAATAAAACAAGGCAAATACACCATTTCTTCATGATCAACAGAAGTTGGGGTCATCACTAACTAATGTTGAATTTTTCTTTTGCAGGATAGTGTTTTGTCATGGGCAAGAGTCACAAACCATAGATACACGTGTCCGTCATACATCGCACGTCATCCTTTTTTCGAAACTAACACGTGTCAACTTCTCAGGAAAGACGCTAGAAAAATATTCTATAATTTATGCATGACACTGTTGAGGTATGGGTTATTCAGAGTCGGTGCAAAAATTAGAAACACACGCGTTAGTTCCTAAAGTTTTCATATTTCTTTTCTATTGAGAAACACACATTCTTTTTTTTTTAAGGTAAAGACCCCTCCCATACATTAATCAACATAGTGTGAATTTACAACAAAAGGGAAATAGGCAAAAATAAACCTATCTAGGAAATCTAAAGTTGGGGTAACCTCGAGCATCCATAAGCAAGTAACCACGAATACTTTTACAATCTTCACTTCTACAAAATTCAAAAGAAGATTTTCATTTCAC
Source organism: Ajuga chamaepitys (assembly GCA_958295605.1). Taxonomy (NCBI): domain Eukaryota; kingdom Viridiplantae; phylum Streptophyta; class Magnoliopsida; order Lamiales; family Lamiaceae; genus Ajuga; species Ajuga chamaepitys. Next base: position 63,658,768 of record OY282499.1, on the reverse strand, counting down.
CGCCAAGTTGGCTTGATAGGACCAATTTCCTACTCCATCACCTCTCAATAAGTGGTATACAGAAAGTGAGTATATTTCAAGTCAAATATTTGTATATCCCTTTCTCACACATATTTGAAGAGCCTCAATAATAGCTCTTAGCTCAGAAGACGAAGTGTCTGTATTGCCCAAAAACTTGTAAAAAGCATAGACTAAGTGAGAGTTTGAGTTTCGAATTATTGCCCCAGCTCCAGCTAAGCCTGGGTTGCCAATGCTTATTTTTAAAAATCCATCATCTGGGGATTTCCATCGGACCAAAAATGGTTTTTTTCTCAGCTCGTATTTTGACAGGAATGTTCCAGTTTGAGGCTAAATACCTAAAGCCTCTCCAAAATCCAACAATGAGTAAACTTGCTTGAGATAAATCTCGAAGCTTGTCCACCACTTGCTATTGGATTCGAGAAACAGAAGGTGGTATTGCTTCAAACTTAGAATTATTCCTGGCACGCCAAATGAACCAGAGCACAAGGAAGGGTAAGACAACACAAATGTGCCCAGTGTTCTATTTTTTGGAAAACCACACGTCGTAGCTGCTGTTAGGTTAAGTCGTAACTGTTGTTAGGGATGCAAGTCAAATAAAATTATTCTGATTCGATTTGTGATTTCGTTTAGGATTATTCGATTCGATAAAATTCGAATTCGGAATCATTTTTTATATTCGTTTAAAATTCTAATCGAACTCGAATATATATGTATTCGATTCGTCAAATTCGATGATCCAACTCAATATACATATAATATATTAAATATATATTACATTTATAATAGATAAATATATATATTTAATAATTGAGTTATGTATTTGATTATATTTTGATACATTGAGTTATTGACTGCTAGCTTATCACTTAATAATTCTCTTAATGTTGCTCAAAGCTTATTAAGTATTACCAAATAATTTTTTTATGTTTTTATTATGCTCTTTATAATAATTTCTAAGTATTGGAGGACAAAATCTGAATTTTCAAATTTTGAATCTCGAATTCGAATCGAATATTTTCTAAAGAACAACAACTTTTTTTTTCTTTCAAAATTCGGAATTTACGAATCACGAATCGAATATATTCAAAATTTTATTTCGAACCGAATTCGAATCAGTTTTAAAATTCGATCAACCAATTAAATCGAAGCTAAATTTCACGAGTCTGAATTGAATCTCTTAAAATTCGATTCGATTTAGTTCGTTTACATCCCTAACTGCTGTCATCCACTCATCAATCATATTTGCATAACCATATCTATCAACATTTACACCAGTTTATTTATACTCTAATTAACCACGTACTCCCAAAAGAATAGAGGCTTAGTTTACTAACCGCTACAACCCATCGCTTAGCAATTTATGGATTTCAAATTGTTGTTTATTATTTTCAGAAATGCATCTCCTCTATGAAAGAATCCATTCATGGCTCCCCTCTCCTTCGTGACCATCAAATAAAAAGGTAGGCAATGTGCTTCAAATTGGTTTACTTTTACCAAGTTCCTGCACATCTAAACACAACCAAGATATCAAAATTCAAGACGAAGTTGGATAACTCAAGTGGCAGAATATCTACTACCTAAACGTTTGGTTCTGGGTTTGAGAGGAAAAAAAAATTCAAGTGTACATTTCACAACAACAAATAAGTAGGGCTTAGTTTCAACTTTGTCAACGTTCTGTTTCACAATAATTCAATTTACCATGTTTTTGAATTGTTTATCTAACTTAACATTGTTTTGTTACTAAGATAAGATGCATCTATTAAAGGGCAAAACTAGTGAAGCACTAAGTTTACACAATCAAGGAACAAAATGTAGTTTAGGACAACTATGAACCAATAATGATGGAAGAAATTTTCAATGACAAATTTACAACAAGGAGTTTGACGCCAACAAGGGAATCAAAGAATTTCAGTAATATTTTTATCATTCACAATTTCTATTTAAATTAAATTTAAATATATCATATATAAAATGACAAAAGCTTGTGTGCACAAGGTGCATAATAGGCTTATTGTGCACCACAATACTGTATGAGCAAATCAACCATACTGTATCAGTTAGTAAATTAACCATACTGTATGAGTAAATCAATCATAATGATAGTGGTATACTGTATGTGTAAATCAATCATATTGTATGAGTAAATCAACCATACCTTAAGTGCACGAAAAAATACTGTATGAGTGATGCACCATAACACTATTGTACAAATGGTGCACCCAAGTCCCTATATTCATATTGAATTACATGCATCATTGTGGAAAAAACTAAAACAATTGATGGAGAAGAATGTGACACTGTTGGAAGGAAGTCACATATGAACTACTTAAAGCAAATCTAGATGGTTGCTAATTTGAAAGGGTTATTTTACGTAGATAGGTTTCTAACATTGTAGGGTTCTATTTTCAATAAATATATTGAATTCCTTAACTTTTATCATGTTACATGTTCCGATTAATTTCTAAATAAATATTATTCTTACTAATACAGAAGCGACTAATGATTACTCCCTCCGTCCCGAATGAACTTGCACAGAGGCTCGGGCACAGAAATTAAGAAAAGTTGCTTTTTCAATTTTTGTTGACTTTTCAACTGTTACTGTAGCCAAATTAGCTGAATAATAAAGTGGGAGATTAATACACTAATCTTATACCACTAGCAGTTTCAAACATCACAAAACTGGTAAAAAAAAATTTAATTGCTGAAAATAGTAAACAGTAGTCGACAGTAGAAATCATTAATTCAAGTCAGATTCTGGAGGAATTTTTTCCCTCCAACAGTTCTTTTCCTGAAATTTTTTTAGAGCTCAAACAGATGCAAAAATTACAAATTTCACTTTCCCACCAAAATTTAACCTACTCCAAAGAGTCCTATATAATGTGCTTTTAATGAACCTTAAATACATTCAATGCTCAATCTGAAAAAACAGCATAAATACATAGAGGAGCAATGGTTTGCAACAAAAAGGGATGGAAAAATCTATCTCCATCAGAGCGCCTCTTGATTGCTCAGTTCTTGACGGAAAATAGCACGAATCGAGTGGTACATCATGGCAAGATCATGGAGGCAGCAACATCATTTGGAGTCAACCGTCGAACCATTCATAACATATGGGGGGCTGCAAAGGAGCAAATGACAGCAAACAAGCCGGTCAGTTTCGCAACAAAAAGTCTCGGAATAGGAGTGGTTAGTAAAGAATTAGACATACAATTGATGAAAGGCATATCATTTTGCAATAGGGGTTCAATAAGGAGACTCGCCAATGAGTTAAGTGTGAGCAAAAGTAAGGTAGGTAGGTGGGTTAAATCTGGCAAGATCAAACCACACACCAATGCCATAAAACCAGCCCTAACTGAAGCAAACAAACTGCAAAGGCTAAAGTCAAGTGGCCGGCAAATGCAAGCAAAAACATCATAATACAACAAGATAACGCGAAACCGCACATCAGCAATTTTGATCCAGATTTCAGGGCTGCTGCAACATCAGATGGCTTTCAAATTACCCTAGTTTGTCAACCACCTAATTCCCCAGATACAAATGTATTGGATTTGGGTTATTTCAGGGCTATTCAGTCATTGCAGGTGGAAAAGCCCTCAAAAAGTGTTGAACAGTTGGTTACTAATGTGTTGCAGTCTTACGCAGATTTGGAGGTAACCAAACTTAACAATGTCTTTTTAAGTTTGCAAGCATGTATGATAGAGGTCATGAGACTCAAAGGACACAACAATTACAAAATACCCCATATTGGAAAGGCTGCACTAGAGAGACAAGGTTGTTTGCCACTGTCTTTGGAGGTTGAAGAAGAAGATGTGAGGGAAGGGATAGAGTTCTTGATTAGAAACGCGCGAACAGGCTGCAGGCTCTTATGAAATAGGGGGGTTGATGACAAATTTGGGATACATCTAACTTAAGTTTCCAATCATTTTGGGTCAGTGTTTATAGCATAAACACGATATAGTGTTTGTTTTGCTTAGGCTATAAACACTGATTTGTATATATTCCAGTTTAGGGGCTTTTCTAGTTTTCTACTGTAAATACCCCTTATTTTTGTTATCCCTTGTGGCCCTCAGAAAAAATTCATCATTGGGACCTAAATTTATGGAGCAATTGTGTAAACTAGCAACAATTCACAGAATGCTACCAAGTCTACACAATCTGACTCGACCTACGATCAACCGAACCCAATTAAGTGTGCAAGTTCATTCAGGACATAGAGAGAGCATTCGGGTATAACTATCAGTTTATTAAACATCATTTAGAGGAAACACAGAATCCAAATCAGTGATGTAGTTGAACTAAATCAACTAAACCCAGCACAAATTATGAATTGGACAAACCAGATGAGAGCAGCTACATCAGCTACTCAATCATCAAACAAAAGCAACAGATTCATATCAGGCCAACAGTTTCACATCAAGCCACCATAATCAAAGATCCAACAGTTTCAAACCAAGCCAACAAAATCTGAATTGGACAACCCAGAACAACAGTTTCATATCAGTCCGACAGTTTCACATCGATCCAACATAATCAAAGATCCAACAGTTTCAAACCAAGCCAACATTTTCAAATCAAGTGAACTTAGCACCGAATCAAGAGCACAACTCAGCAAACACGCTATTTCAAGCACAAATCATAGCCAAAACTTAGATCTCATAGCACGGCAAAAAAATAAGCAAATAAGAGCACGCATGCAGTAGCACGTTAAAGCAACCAAACCTTAGATCTAAAACTCAGATCTAAAAAATCACACCACACCATCATCAGTTACGAATATCTAACCCCAAAAAAATCAGATCTAAAAAATACAGTATAACCTTTGCGCAGATCGGAAACCACAAGGTCAAGTGGTGCTGTAACTGGGCCCTAATCTCCTTAGAATCCAACCACGAATCTCTCGACTCATCTTCCTCCCGCTGGCCACCATCGGAGAGTCCAGAGGAAGGACACAGGTCCATGAGTGGAGGAGATCCCTTCAACTCTGGACTCAAGCCCAGATCCGCAGAAAAAAGTGTATCAGGTACATATGTTTCTTCCGAATCGGAACAGTAGTCGATAATAGGTTGGGAATCCTCCGTCGAATCAGCAACATAAGACATCCCAGAAAACGAGAAAAATTAAATCTGGCTACGGGAATGGGTGGGGGAGGCGAAGAGGAAGAGAGAAGCGATGGGTTGTGGAGATTACAGAAGGGTATAGGTCAATATACTCTCAAAAACGGCGAAGAATGACTGTGAAGATTAGGGTTTGGAAGAAGAAGTGAGAGAGAGAGAGGAGTGGATCGAGAATGATCCAGGAGATACCAGCAACAGATAACCCAAAACGATGGGTTGGGCTGTTAAGTGGTTTGGGTTGGGTAGGATGAGGGGGTATAAATGATTTGGGTTGGGTTTAGATTAGGAATTTAAGTCATGTTTATTTAATTTAATTGTGAATCTTAATATGGGCTGAATTTAATTAAGAGTGACATTTTTGTAAATAAACTGATTTTTAGAGGTTCAAAGTGTGGTTTTTCTTTCCTTTTTAGTAAGTGTGCAAGTTCATTCGGGACACCTAAATTTGAAAAGTGTGCAAGTTCATTCGGGACGGAGGGAGTACATGACATCCAGAATTATTGTGCAGCATATCAAATCAAAGATCAATCTAACATACCTTTTATAAGTCCATTGTAAAGCGAGGATCGGTCGGATGCACTAAAATTTGAAAATCTCTCAATATAAATCCAAGATAATTAAGAATATCGATCAAACACACTTAATTTTCATATACTAGAAAATTATCTAAGAAGTTGCTCCCACAGACCTTTGAGTTATATAAATCAAATCTGTCAACCAAATCACAAGTAAAACAAGAATCATTAACAAAAATAACAATTAAACATGCCTACATTTTTTCTCTCACATTTCTTTGATCCATGTGGAAAGTAAACATGTGCAACCATACTCTTGCACACCTTCCCCTACCGTTTGTATCCCCAATCTGGTCCATAGGAGTTGTGTATTATATAATATGTTTTGTCGCCCTCCATTCTAAATTCAAGTAATGTAACATCGTGAGTCCAAAAAAAGGATCATCAGCAGTAGGGGCATGCCCTCTTTCTTTTCCTTTGACTTCTTAATAAGTTCTAGCTCTTCGTCACTATGTTGCAGAATTTCAGTCTTGCAAACAAACAATTATTAGCAGTTAGTTAATTTTTTTTTTCTATAAACAGGGGTGGCCCTGATCATGGACAAGAAGGGCGATGGCCTAGGGCCCTGAAAAACTACAAAATAGGGGGCCCAATATATATATATATATATATATATATATATATATATATATATATATTATACGACAAATAATTTCACCGAGATAAATTAGAATATTTTTTGGACTTTTTGATGTCCTTTTCTATTTTTAAGATGTGTATACAGAAGAATGATAATGAACTCAATATAGAGTTTCGTATGGAGCCTAATTGATAACATGTAAATGAAATCGTATTACTCCTTCTGAGTTTATGTATATCTCAAAAATTTCGAATTTACTAAATTTAAAGATAATGTGACAATACATGTCAATGCTGAACCCAACATCAAGTTTTTTCGTATTGAGAACATAAATTAAGTTTTTTCGTATGGAGAACCATTTATGACATGAATTGCCACCCAAATTTAAAGATAATATGGCAAGACATATCACAAATTGAGTTTCATACCTAAGCCATTGACTCCTTACAACATTCATATGTATATTTATAACTAGAAGAAACTAGAAATGAAAAAAAATAAAATACATACTGGATCGGTTAAGGCTTCTGTAAACCATTGATACCTTTCATGGATACTGCCTCTCCGAGTACATCCCCAAAATTTTCACATATAAATATGCATTTGAAACCTTGTTTGGGTAGCCTTTCTCTGGCACTACTATGTCTGGATCATAACCATTGGGAGAATACTTCTCAGGCATACAATCAAGGAACTCCTGTTCCGATCCTTTGGGAATATTTCTTTTAAGAATAAATTGTTCCGCGAACAATGTGTTGACGACAACAAAGGCATAGCAAGCATATGTGGGAAACAAAGAGAATAAAACTTGAACTTTTGCACTAAAAAATAAGTTGTAAATAGCTTAATCAGGAATCTCTGAAGCATGAAATAGAAATGTATTTAATGTTTAAATGTTTCCAGCTAACTGATAACCTTGTACACTAAACTGAATTAATTTGCTAAGCAACTTTGTATAATTTATACCACTAAATAGATGAAGAAATCCATGGTTTTTGTTACTTATGAAGTGCACTCCACGTTTTCGGGCTCTCACTTTTTGATAACAGAAGTACTTCAATTTTTGTTTCAAAACTTGTTACAAGTTAAATTTTTATCAGTCTTTGAGCTGTCATATAACCATATGAGACTTGACAAGTCCTATATGTTACATCTATATTAAGCATCATATTGCAGAATGATTCATTTCTTTTCGTCTGACCAAGAAAGCAACAAATATATGGCATTATCTACAGATCAGAAAATTTAAAATGTTAATACTAAGCAGTTTTTCCCCATCGTTCAATTGAGCAGCTATGCTTACTAGATCAGAGTTTTGGGACACTACAAGAGAATATATGCATAAGATGCATAGCTTAAAATTCGAGAAAAAACACACAACAATAGAATTAGGAATTATTTAGGTGATCTCTACGGCTAGTTTGTGGAATGGTGTACGAGGGGTCATGTGTTAATAATTTGAATAACGGTGATTAATACATTTTAAATGTTATATCTTTAATGTCATTATCATTGATCCCACTCCTATTTCAAATTTATGAGGAATTGTGATACTGTGTGATGAATGAGGATCAATGCTGCATGAGCATCTCAAAGTATTATGATGTGTCGTGATAGTGACATGTTCTGGTGTGTTGCATGAGAAAAATGTCATTTTGGGGAAAAAGAAAGACCCATGCAAACTGAAAACAACACTTCTTGGGCATAGCAAGGGTGGTACTGTGCTCAATCAACTCATAACCAAGTTTAGCTTTACAGAATGACCAGCTCATACGACTATATCACAACGAATGGAGGAACCGGTAACCACCTCTATGACTATATAGAGGGGGCGATTGAGAACAGCGGACCCAACGTAGTTAATAGCAAAGCGAGAAGGGGAATAAGAGAACTCAATACCTTCAATTTGACATCAATTACTAAAAAGACCTGAAGAGCAGAGGGAAATCAGCCCTCAATAAATGAAGATCATTTCTTGGAAAATTAGAGGAGTGGTCTCCCATCAGCGAATCACACAAGACGACCATTCTCCGAACAAGAGATCAGAAGAGCTAAGCCACAACAGGAAATGGCTCTTGGGAAACCAAGTAACAATTTTCGTAGCAAGATGGAGTCCAAAAGCTACTAAGGAGAACGAGGTTTTCGAATGTAAAACAGATGGATCACGATCGAAGGATTTCCCTTCAACCTATGGAACAATAGGGTATTCCAGAATCGAGGATCATTGAGCTGATATCATAAATTAATCGTGCTAACCTTGGTATGGAAGTTATGCATGAAAGTAAGTTCCTCCGGCTCTACTTATAAATATCATCGGATTTTGAGTCAAAGGTAGAATATTTTGGGATTATCAAAGGGAGGCCATCTACAAACAGACCGGGGAAAGGCTCGGCCATATGATCTTCGACATGCTGTAACAAAGGTGAAGGGGCCACCGAACCTTCCTCTACACAAGATTACATTCGACTGGAAGGGGAAGACGATTTTAGTGTTTTTGAACCAACATAAACAAGAGAATTAGAGGGTATCATGAGCGCAACCCACGAGAAACTCTAGGGACAACGACAAGGTTAGACGGCCAAATCAGAAGTGGACCTAGCAAACAACGGAGGGAGGACAATGCTTATGATTATCTAGGTGAAAGGAAGGGGTCAGACAAGGAGATTTACAACCATTCCGAGGAGGAACCGGATACAGAGGATGCAAAGAGTGATGATCCAGAGTCCGAGGTTTCTATTTTAGAGGACGTTACCGAAGACGGGATATAGGAGATTTGCAAGCTGTTTTGCTATCCTAACCACGTACGTCCTCTCCCCAGCATACCAAACTTTCGACCTTGCTTTAAGTCGTAACTCTATTCATATGGGCGGAGTTGGGGGTGAGTGCAAAGGGGAACCAATTGAAATTTTACCGAGCAAAGAGAAGAAAAAACAAAGAAGGAAATGTCATAATTTTTTTATATAAGGTACTTCAACTTTTGTCGTAAAACTTGATACAAGTTAGATGTTTCATCAGTCTTTGGAGTTGTCATCTAACCACACGAGACTCGACAAGTTATACATTTTGCATCTATATTAAGCATCATTCTGCAGATTGATTCATTTCTTTTACCTTGACCAAGAAAGTAACAAATGCATGGAATTATCTACATATAACATTGATAACATAATTCATAATGGTAATCCTGTCACTGAAAATTTAAAATATTAATACTAAGCAGTTTTTCCGTATCAATTGAGCAGTTGTGCTTACTAGATCAGAGATTTGGGACACTGCAAGAGAATGCATGCATAAGATGGTGGCAACGACGATGTGTAACGATAGAATTAGGAGTTATTTAGGTTTTTGGAGTGGCGTACAAGGGGTAAGGTGTTAATAATTTGAATGACGGTGGTTAATATATTCTAAAACTTGTAATTATGTCATATCATGTGGGAAGATCGTGTCACTTGGTGAACAAATATCCATGTAGCCGACTCCTTGAATAGTGGGATCAAACACTTCGTCTCCTTCTGATTTGTATATCCATAAGTTACACAGTTTCCTACCAATTACACTTTACTTTGTTTGTTTTGATTTATATCTTTAATGTCATTATAATTAATCCCACTCCAGTTTCTACTTTCTGAGGAATTGGGATACAATGTATCTCAAAGTATTACACTGTACGGTTATGCTCTTCCCTGATAGTGACATTTTCTGGTGTGTTGCAGGCAAAACGCCATTTTGGGGAAAGAGAGAGAGATCCATGAAAACAAAAAATAGCACTTCTTGGATTTCGTAAGGGTCGTACCGTGCTTAATCAGCTCATAGCCGAGTTTAGCTTCACAAAATTACCAGCTAATACAACTAAGATCACAGTGAATGGAGGTAGATGGGATAGAGGATATTCACAAGCTGTTTTGTTCTCCTAACCGGACCGAGCAATGAGAGGAAAGAAGGAAATGACGAAGATTGCTTGACTAAGCTAAAGCTGAAAAGGAACGATTGAGATCTATGAACCGAGCAGATTAATAGCAAAGGGAGAAGGGGAATAAGAGAACTCAGAACCTTCAATTTGAGATCAATTACCAAAAGGACCCGAAGAGCATAGGGAAATCAGCCCTCAATAAATGAAGATCCTTTCTTGGAAAATTAGGAGTGGTCTCCCATCCGCGAATCACTCAAGACGACCATTCTCCGAACAAGAGATCAGAAGAGCTAAATCAGTGCAGGAAATGGTTCTTGGGAAACCAAGTAACAATTTTCCTAGCAAGATGGAGTCCAGAAGCTAATAAGGAGAAAGAGATTATCGAATGCAAAAACAGATGGATCACGATAGAAGGATTAACCTTCAACCTATGGAACAATATGGTTTTCCAGAAAATAGGGGATCACTGGGCTGATATTATTTAGATTTTGCTAAAGTAGTCCATTAATTTATCCTAGTTGGTTCCTCCCAAATTCAATTAGAGTACACATAGGCTCCTGCGTAGGACTCGCCGGCCGGATTCCACGCACGTGACATTTTGCGTGAGTTTTTCTATGTACTGGAACTTGGGCATAAATTGAACAAATTTGCAACATTGTGGGCATAAACCTTAAAGTGATAATAAAACTCATTTTTTTACAGTCATTTATATGTTGGATAATGTTTCTTATTTTTCAATATATATACCTTAGAGTGATAATAAATCTCAAATTTTGGCCAAAAATTATTTTTGGTCCCGTAAATATTTATTTTTTCGACTTTAGTCCCATAAGCATCTACTTTTTCAATTTAGTCCTGTAAGTGCTAATATTGTTCAATTTAAGGACAATTTTTACCTAAAAATACTAAATCGGCTGGAAATAGTCATGTGACCAAAATAATTAGTAAAATCCGACGACTTGTAGTGATGTAGCGAAAATTATCTGAGTCGGATTTTTGTTGTCAAATTTAAATTCAAAATAGAATTATTATCCATGTCATTAGAGAAAAATAAAATTACTTGTAAAACCATATTACACTAACCCAATTAAATATTAAATATCAGATAAAATAGATGACGACTTTTCATCTGGAAAATAATGTTTAATATTTAATTGGGTTTGTGTAATATGATAAATAATTCTATTTCTCTCTAATGACATGGATAATAATTCTATTTTGAATTTAAATTTGACAGAGAAACAAATTCAACTCAACTAACTTTTACCACATCACTACAAGTTGTAGAATTTTACTAACTATTAGGATCACGTGACTTGCACGTGAGTATTTCCAGCCGATTTGATATTTTTTGGCGAAAATTATCCTTAAATTGGATAATTTGAGCACGTACAGAACTAAATTGAAAAAAGAGATATTTATGAGACTAAAATCGAAAAAGCAAATACTTATAGGACTAAAAATGAATTTTGGCCCTCAAATTTTAAACCCTAGAGGAAAACTTGAAAGTTATTAAAGTTCCCGCGAAGAGAGAAAGAGTTTGTAGGCACAACGAAGAATCTGTTTTCCTCCCTCATCTTCTTTTTCCGATCATAACACCGATTTTCTCTACAAATTTTCTCAGCAAGCATTTAACTATAAATACAAATTCTTCTGATAATAGCATATATATCAACAGAGATACAACTCCAACACTTCCCTTTTTATTTTACTTCCGGTTCTTAGCATGCTCTAAGATTTATTGTATCCTGAAATTACGAAAGTAAATCCCTTCGACGGGGATAATGAAAGTAAATCTTTAGATAGTGGATTATGAAAGTAAATCTTTAGGATAATGCAAATCCCTTTAAGATGGGGATTAGGAAAAGATTACGAAAGTAAATCCTTTAGGACAGTACAAACCCTTTACGACAGGGATTAGGAATTCACGTATTCTTGTCATTAATTATTTCCTGTTTTTCAAAGGCCAAAGAATAGTCGGCTTTGTGCTCACTGCGGAACTGCATATTTCCTAGCGTTACTAGGAAACTGAGTTCGTGGTTTATATATAAGGAAGAAAAGCAATTTGCAGAAGCCCCAGGTACGTACAAACATGGAGCCGCAAAGATGGTCATGCGCCGAGCTAGAAGATAATGAGGACGAAGATAATCTGAGGTACCAGATTGACAATTTCTGGGTTGACCCATTGCTTCCCTCTAATCTTCACGACGATGCGCCCAGCAGCAGTAACTCCTCTATCTCTTTCTCTACTTTGCAGGTGCTCTCTCTCTCCTAAAACTAGTACTCCTTGAATTTCAGTAAACCTAGTCAGTTTGTGTGTGTTTTCAACTTTTTCTGCGTAAGTTGCTTGTCTTTTTAATTACCCTTTGTGTCGTATTTTGTTTCCTTTGGTCTCGTTGATTACACCTCATCTCTATCCCACTTTTATCCTATTTTAACTGTGTTTGACCATTTTAAAAATTAATTAATTATAATTATTTTTTTGCGATTTGTGAATATAAAGTTCATGATTTAGATTCAGGATTCATGTTTAGATTCTATTATCCAGATTTGACTTCTTTTCGACTAAGGTATATTTTTTATTCTAGACTTATGATTTCACAATTCACGATTCATAATTTAATAGTTTAGTGTTCATAATTCAGTGGTTTATAGGTTAGCTTAATGATTCATGTGTTCAGGTTCATAGGTTCATGTTGTATGGTTCAATTTTTGAGAGGGATACAATTGTAATAGTCTAAATATGGAATAGACATAATGTGAACTGTGGTTGATTATAGATGTTTGTTTGTTTTTTTTTTTTTTTTTTTTTCAGGTGGTTGTTACTATACCAATATATTTTGGTATACTATTATTTACTCTACAAATTTTCAAATACCAAAAAACTATCAAAATCTCTATATTTATATCTATGCTTTTCAAAGCGTTTTTTGTATTTTGATATACACTAAAATACGAAAATTTTGAATTTTTTGATAGGATACTGAAATTTTAGTATACTTTATCGAAAATCTCGATTCACTGAAAAAATCTTATTTTCGATATTTTTAGTAAGTGTGATATACCCATAATTCTATTATCTCCATAGTCGTGGAATTGGATATGGAGAACTGAAAAAATAGTTAAGAAGGATAGCTGACAGGCCACTGAAAGAGATAATTGTTTCTAAGAATTGGTTGTAGCTTCATTGCTAGTTGAACATCTTAAGTTAAGTCAATAGTTAGGGATCAATTACCATCAACTCGATCCGACCACGGATTAGGGATTTTGTTAAATGATTCTATCAAGATTCTAAATGGTTGTTGGAATGGTGCAGAAAGAGATTCCTCTATGTCTTGAACTCCCTATAACACCATCCTTCAACTCGCCGAGGCTTTCAACACCATCTCCATCGCCATCGCCATCGGTATTGTCATTGCCGACGCCACCACCATCGCCATCACTGCTTCCTGTTCTAACTGGACCCCTAAACAACGTCGGATCTCAACCTTCATCGTCGACTGAGAAAACACCATCCTTCGTCGGATCTCAACCTTCATCGTCGACTGAGAAAACACCATCCTTCAACTCGCCGAGGCTTTCAATACCATCTTCATCGCCATTGTCACTGCCAACGCCACCACCATCGCCATCACTGCTTCCTGTTCTAACTGGACCAGTAAACAACGTCGTATCTCAACCTTCATCGTCGACTGAGAAAACACCATCCTTCAACTCGCCGAGGCTTTCGACACCATCTCCATCGCCATCGCCATTGTCACTGCCGACGCCACCACCATCGCCATCCCTGCTTCCTGTTCTAACGGGACCCGTAAACGTCGGATCTCAACCTTCATCGTCGACTCTGAAAACACCATCCTTCAACTCGCCAAGGCTTTCAACACCACCTTCATCGCCATCGCCATTGGCACTGCCGACGCCACCACCATCGCCATCACTGCTTCCTGTTCTAACGGGACCCGTAAACAACGTCGCATCTCAACCTTCATCGTCGACTGAGAAATTAAAGGCTGACAATTTCGATATAAGTACCATTCTTATAGGAGCTTGGAAGGTATACTACTACTATATCTCTGTTGAAATCTGGTGAAATGTATCAATTGATTAACTATTTCCAAAAAAAATTATGGCAGAGAGAATCTATGCGGGATGGTGATTTAAAAGCCAAAGTGTACTACGCCAGGAAGAAGTTGCTTTGGGAGGTTCTTGATGAACTGATAAAGAAGAAGAAGAAGATGGAAATGGTTTGGTCTGATATTACTGCTATCAACGCTATTATGCTTGAAGGTCAACGTGGAATTTTACAAATTGAGGTTACTTGATTGATTTATTTTATTTTAAATATATATTATTCACATATTTTTTCTTCATCTTTTTATTCTTTATTTTTTTCTTACTAAAAATTATACACAGCTAAGTAAGCCGCCTTTGTTCTTCGAAGAAAAAGATCTCATAGCAAAGAAGCATAGTAGTTGGGAAAAGATAGATGATTTCACCGGAGGCCAAGCACTGCAACATAGGTATCTAGCTCCACCTCTTTATTCGACATGTGTACTATATTTTATAAAAGATATATTTTTAATATCTTTTAGTACATTTTAACGTATCAGCTTGTGGCATATGAACTTATAATAAATACACAAAGAATGATGAAGGATCTAAAAAGCAATTTTCTTAGTATGATCTAAAAAACAATTTTCTAGTACTAAGGTTCTATTTTCATAGTAGGATTTGAGAGTTGTTTGGACAATGTTTGATTTGTACTCTTAACCATTTTGGTTTATTTCTTGCATGAGCAGAAGACATATAGCAATATTTGCTCCTGGAGTTTTGGAAAAACAGTATGAAAAGTTGATACAATGTGATAAACGTCTATTTGAATTGAGTCAGAAACCATTCTCAAGCCAACAAAGCTCTGACTTCAACATGGACCAGTCATTTCATTTAAGAGGACCAACAATTAAGTTCAATGGGCCTGGCCCAACACATGTAGTCGCCCAACATGATCCTTTCGTTGGAAGACCAACAATCAATTCCAGTGGGCCTGGCCCAAGGCATGTGCCCCCAATGTCCCAACACTATTCTTTAGTTACAACGCCAACAATCAATTGCAGTGGGCCTCGCCCAAGACATGTGCCCCCAATCGTCCAACACTATTCTTTCGTTGGGCAGTCCTTTAATTTAAGACCACCGGTCAATTTTAATGGGCCTTGTCCAAGACTTATGCTCCCGGTGGTTCAACACTATCCTTTCGATGCTGCTGCATATCCTACAACAACACTAGTGGCTCCTTCGGATTCAGCCATAGCAGGTATAATATATATTGACCAATTATTTTCTTTTATTTAATTGCAATATCTTTCTCTCTTTAAATTTATAAATTATACTACCTTCATTTAAACGTTTAAGATTAGGTTTAGATTTGTGATATTTATAAATAAACGTCTTTCTAACTTCTTTTCTTCGACATTTTTTCAGACATTTTTTCGATACCATGTATAAATTAATAATATAAAGGAAGGAAGAGATAATATAAATGAAGGAAAGGAAGGGAAAGGATTCTCTATCCCATAATTATCCTGTCACAACTCTGTTTCACTTCAAAATCGAGTCATACAACTTCAAAATCGAGCCATACAATATAAATCGTGAACCCCGAACACATGAATCACGAACCCTAAATTATGATATTGAATTATAAACACTACACTATTAAATCATGAAACGTGAATCGTGACATCGTAAGTTTGCAATAGAAAATATACTCTAGTCCAAAAATGTCGAAAATCCTAAACCTAAATTTAGATATTAATTTAGTCATTCTACTTACCCCTTAAATTTGATCCCATTTCCGGCTCTATATATGTTGTTCTGAACTAAAGATGTGTCCATCTTGTACTAGTTAGTTGAGTAATTAGCTGCTGAAATTTTCTAGTTGTGACGTTTTTATGTGCAAAATTTAATTATTAGTGATTGAGAATGAGTTTGGTTTTGAACAGTAGGAGGAACTTGGTCGAACAAGTTGGAGTCGGCAAGGAGCGAAGAAGAAGAAGAAAAGAAATAGGTTCTCTCTGAATGTTCAACATTTCTGTATCTACAGAGTAACTAGACTCTCGACTTCTGTTAAAATATATTGATTCATGTAGTTTCACTGATTCCTTCTATGATTTCTTTTTTTGTAAAGGAGATTTGCATGCTGGGAAAATTACTAATTGTCCGCAATTTTTTTATTTTTTTTTACTAATGCATATAAAATATTCAATGCAGCTCTTTTACTCACCATGAGCACATATCAATGTATTCATGAGCTGATGCATCTAAATATTACTCTATTCGTTTAAAATAAATGTTTTTTTAGATAAAATAAAAAATCTCAAAATAATTATCACTTTAGCATAAAAAATCATAATTCTTTCAATTTTATTATGACCAACCTACTTAAATTATTGATTATTTTCTTATTTCACAAAATATAGCTAATAAAATAGATTATATATGAAAATACTTGCTTTTTATATTTATCCTTAATTATTTTTAAAAAAAGTAAAAAATATTTATTTTAAAACGATAGGTATAAGAATAAGTTACTTATCTAAAATTTAAAGATAAAATATTTACTCATCAGCAATAGATATTAATATATGGTCACCGTAACTTGCAGAGTATTTCCGATAAAGTATTGATATTAATTTTATATATCATACTCCAAAAATATCAATCATCTGGCTACCGGTTAGAATTTTCCCTATTTTGCTCCATGTATTTTTAGTTTTGACTTTTATGCCTTCACTTTTTGTTTTTTCGTTTTATCTCTCTGTCTTGTGTATTTTAATTTTTAACTTTTGCCCCCCTTATGATTTAAGGTGAGAAAATTGCGGATTTGATCCCACAGGTCATGAATTTGTTTCATTTTGGTCCTAGCCCTGACAGAAATGATTCCAGAAAATTTTTTTGTTGCACTTTTGGTCTCAAATTCCTTTTTCATTGCACCATTAGTCCCATGTACTAGCAACTTCAGTTCCCTACTGTAAAAAACTAACGTTGCTATGCACAAGCCACTCATGTGATCGTTTAATAACGTCATAAACAAAATTAATAATATAAAAAAAAAAAAAAAAAAAAAAAAAAAAAATAATAATAATAATAATAATAATAATAATAATAATAATAATAATAATAATAATAATAATAATAATAATAAATGTTTATGGTATACTCTCGTTTTTCTCCAGTTCAAACCAATCTCCCCCAAATTGTTTGGGCCAAGTACCCTAAAAAATCAACCAATCTTTGAATCTCTCTCACTTCTTCACCTTCAAGCTCGTTCGCTTCTGCACTACTCGCCTCTGCAATAAATTATACTCACCAACATTTATCTCTATACAACAATCATCGACACGTATGCTTCCTGACCACGAATCAGATGTGCTTCTCCATCGTGATATGGTTTGTGAAAATCGCTTGAAGCTGAATCATTTCATTTTCTCAATTATTTTGAAATCATGGTTGGAAGTTGTGAGGAGTTATGGGGTTGGATTGGTGCAAGCACAGATAGTGAAATGGGGTTTGGTGAATACCCAACTGTGCAGATGATCACGGTGGATGTGTACTCGAGGTATAGTATTGATGTTAGTCTTGCAAGGAAGGTGTTCGATGAAATGTTTGATTGAAATGTGGTGGCGTGGGCTACGATGATTTCTGGGTATATATACGTTTCAATTATTTTGCAAAAGAAGTATATACATTTCTCCAAATAATTAGGAGATAATTAGGATCTGCAGTAACATAAATCATGGATCATTTGCTTCTTTATTTCTTTATTTTGGCGTGATTAGGAGGATGTCATGCTTTTCTCTATTTGTTTATGGCAATCGTTTTCCGTATTTGAAGAATTAAGTGAAGTGTTGAATTTCAATTATATGAACACCTTCACTAGAATTGAAGTGTTGTGTTTGTTGAGTGAAGGGAGTAGTTATTAGTATTACATGAGGTAATTGTAATTGAAGCGTTTACTATGTTAATTCAGAACTCTTGATTTTACAGTTTTAGACTACTATCAATTTGATGATCTTTTGACTTCTGCGAAGCAAGCTCTCAGAAAGAAAGTACGAATGCGTGTGGAAAAAGAAGTAGATCCGATAATGGCAAAGATGTTTTTTAACTGCTACTGAATCTTATATCTTCAACATTATGTGTACTAAGTATTTTAGCTTATTCTTCAATTGATTTTAGAGATCTTGTTGTATGATTTTTAGTCCGATGCATGATATTAGTCAGCAGTTAGTGTGGTTGCAGTTAAGAGGAAGTCTCACGACGCAAATTTTTTCAACTGATATCTATGTCAGATTTCTAGTTATCCTGCTTCCATGTTTCTTGGAGACAATGATGGGGAAGGGATAAGACTTGTGATATATGTTTTAGATGTAGATTTGAATCTATTTATGTTTGAGATATTGGCTATGGGTTTGAATCCATTACTCTTTTTTTGAATTAATTCTCCAGGGCAAGTTTGGTTTGGTTTTTTGCTAGTTACATGTATAATGTTAGCATCACCCATTAGGACCGATTAGGATACATTGAACAAAAAAGAATCTTACATTACTGTCCACTGCCCATTACATATATCCCGATTGGAAGAAGAAGACATTCTGCTGTGTTTTTCCTTTGTGTTTTGAGTGTGAATTCAAATGAAATGCTACTTTGGTTTTGTATGGTTGTTTTGTGTGCTTGGAACCATAGTATTTGACTCTAAAACAACAGTTTTTCCCTCAAAAAATAGAGTCTTCCCTCCAAATAGGTAATACAACACATGGGACTAAACATGTTAATTCGCATGGGACCAGAAATGCAAAATATTTGACAGAAAACGTAACGAAATGACCAAAAGTGCAACAATTTTTTTTTTTTTTTTTTGGGTCACTTCTACTAGGGCTGGGACCAAAATGAAACAGGCCCATGACCTGTGGGACCAAATCCGCAATTTTCACTTTCAATTCCTCTTAAGACATTATATGAAATGTTTGATTTTTGTAGTATTCGATTGGTATCGACCACGTCAGTCGAACTCCTTAATGGAGTATATGTTTGATTGATTAATCAACACAATTATATTTATTCGGTCAAAGTAAAAATGTATCTACAGAAAATGTAAATATTGATAATCATAGCTGTTATCCCTCTTAATTTTGGACAAGAAGTCTAAATTGTAAGGACAAACTATAAACATAAAAAAGAAATGTTGAGGGAAAAGAAAACACTGAAGAATGATTAACAGAATATAATAAAGAGCAAAGGTTTAGAGAAAAATATATTATGGCGACGATTATTCGCAATATACAAATTTTTTTAACGTAGCTCGTTTTTCAATACAGTCCACTTTTGTTTAAAATTCAAAACAAATTTCTTAGTACAATTTACTAAATACCAACTATACCCTTTCTTTATAAAATTAAATAACTCAGATTAAAACATTATAAATAAAACTTTAAAAAGAAAAGAAAAAAAGAAAGATAACAAAGGGGCATGGGTTTATCAGAAGAAAAACAAGAAATAGGAATGAGTTATCATTCATTCTCATACTTACCCTTAAACCCCTCCAACCAAGCGGATATTTATTATCTTGACTAAAACAAAAATACAGAGATATGATTGACTCCTCTAAATTCAAGGAATAATGAATTTGATAAAATTAATAAATTTCTATAATTAAGAGAGTAGTTACATAAAAAAATATACTAATTAATGGAAAAATTAGTTTTTGTGAACGAATAAAATGGGATAAATAAAAAGAAACGGAGAAAATAATATTTTACCGAGTTATACTGTGCACCATGAGACTTCACCTTTTTTTTTAAAAAAAATTTTTTCCTCTAATCTAAGAAAGAAAGAAAAAACCCTCCCCTCCCTTTCACAGTGGGTTCGACCAAAGGCCTAGGTAGTAGATGCTCTACCACTTGAGCTATCCAACTTTGTCTACATGAGACTTCACCTTTCGGAATTAGGTTAGAAGCGCTACCTTTACTTTTGTATAATTATGTTTGTTATTATATGGCAAGTAGTTTAATTGTATCTTTTATCCATTAAGAGAATACTTGGATTGAAATGTTCCTATTTGAATGTGGCATGAGTCATTCTCAACGTATTTCATTTTATATCGGATAATTCATCCCTCTACATCTACACTCTATTACCTACATCACATTTTACAATTTTTAACACACCTTTTACAATTTTCAATACACCTTCTATAATTTTCGATACACATCCTATCCTACTATACTCTTAAACTAAAATACATTTTTGGATGTCCCGTCCGTGGATGTGCTTCATCGGACGTTGTACATGCCACTACATTGCAATCCAATTATTCCTAAAATGTGCTTGTTTTTTCTAGCTAATAATTATATCTGCGGTCGAGAACCTCGTATTTTGATGACATCACTCTTGATTTCGTAATCAAGAGGTTAAGGGTTCTAGATTTATTTGGCATTCCTACTTTGTAAATGTACTAAAAATATATATATATACCCTGTTTTAATATTCCTTGTCCACTATTTCGCGAATACGGTGCCGTATCTGGATAGCCTTACGCAATTAGGCAGAGCCTTAAACCCTTACTGAACCTCAGACCATCGTATACAAGTTTCAAAAAATTCTTATGATCAATCACACAACCAATCTCATTCAACGCAATGTCGTGCTTGTTGCTGAAAATATTATGCAGTAAAAATCAAATTCATAATCCCCTCAAGGCTCGTTTATTCAATTCTTTGCTGTCTTCTTTATCTGCAACTCATTTCCACACTTATTGCATCCCCGGTTACAATCAGACATCTCGTTCTGCATTGTCAGCCCAGAAATTCTTTATTGAGAAATGGAGGATTCAGTATGGATCAAATTCCGCTCGTTTTTGTAGTTCACAGGCTGCTATTGAAGCATCTACTGCTGATGGGCTGACAGTGGACGCGATTATTGCAAATAATTGGGTCATTTATGATGAAAATGAGAGTGATTGGAAGAGTCATGCCGCTGCCATTGCTCAGTCCATTAACCTTATCAAGAAACGCCTAAAAGTATGTTTGTTATTACAACATTTCCCCTGTATTTAGATTTTAAGTGTTGGTATTTTGTAAATTAGAGCTCATTGTTTTATTTGCTGTAATTTTGGTGTATGATTAGCCAAGCCCGTTGTCTTATGATGAAGAAAAAAATTAATTTTGAGGCAAGATGGGCATTTGTGATAGAATTCAGTACTGATTTTTGTTTGTTAGTTAATACTATGAGTTTTTTTTTTTTTTTTTCATTTACATCTTTCTATTTCAATTAAATTTAGATTCAGAACATTTGGCGATTTTTTGGTTAAGTTTTTGCTTTGTTTTGCTTAATCGGGCGGATATTGAATGTGTAAGTCTTCAATTATTTCAAGGAATTAATATCTTTCAAATGGTATGTTTCTTACTTTTTTAAGTTCTTGAGTTTCAGTATATTATAGGTTCTGTATCAAAGCTGATCTTTGCATTGATTTTGGGTGACAGTGGAAGAAATTAACACCCAGGTTGGAGATTTTATCGGAACAGTTGAATAAGCCAGACTTGTGGGATGATCCTGCACGTGCGGGAAAAATAAGCCGCGAGCATGGGTCAATTATGTCCAGGATGAAGGAAGTTTATGCTTTTGAGCAAGAACTGTTTGAACATATTGATATGATAAAGCTTGCTCGTGAGGAGAATGATGATGAATTGGAATCGGTGGGACCTCAGTCTTTCTCTTTCTAGGCACGTATTCATATTCTTAGGGGCTTGGCACTCTCTAGCAGAGAATAATAATTTCTGACATCTATTAGTGGCATGTGTTGACCATCATGTAGTTGAATCTATATGCTAGATCACCTTATGGGAAGTGGTTCCCAAATTTTTTGTTTCCACCTTGTCATGAGGGTATTAAAAAAATGCTTGGAGTGAGATTAGAATTATATGTTAAGAAGAATCATGAATCTTTGGATTATGAATGTTTAAAGGGGTCTACATTGCATAATATCAGTTTAACATTTTCTCTTGAATATTTAAGTTTTAAGTTTGTGTAGAATTTTCTATTAAAGATAAGCAACAACATGAATACTAGCTACGCAAGGATAATCAATAAGATGAATATGAATGAGCAGGTCAATTATACATTATTATGAGTAAAGTTATGATGCAATTTTATCTTCTATCAGTAATTGTGCTTAGCTCATATACTTACTAATGCTTCCAGTGTAGTTGTCTTCTTTGAGAAGATGTATTCTAAGAAAATATGTACCCTTCTATTAACATTTTGTTAAAAGGTTAATAATTAAGAAAGGGATATGAGAGAAAATGTTTTTTTGTTCTTTAGGGATATTGTGTTTGTTGGCAAGCAAATTCTCACAACTTGAAGTTCTAGGGAATTTGAACTCCTGGGGTTGATCGAAGACGTGAAATTTCCCTTCACGTACTTTACTGAAATGAAGGATGCAATTTACTTTCTTGAATCCAAAACTCGTCCCTTATTTAACTTCCTTTGCTATACCTTCAAAGCCTTCTGACTTTCATCAAAACTTTGTCATCTCGTAACCCACTAGACGCCCTCAGTATCACACTGAATGGTTGATCTTTGTGGAGTTTAAGTTGGTTGCAGTCAAAGTGCCATTCTATCCAGCTATAAACCTAAAACATTTTACTTTGAGATTATTGTATTGGGTGACACGAATATTTAAGTGTGACTTAGCTTTGCATGCTCTATTCTAATCTCTTAGTGTTTTTATTTCAGGAATCACTGAATGCTCTACTTAGACTGAGAACGAACCTCAAAGATAAGGAGCTAGAAGCTTTGTTGTCTGGGGAGCATGACTCTTGCTCTTGCTTCATAGAGGTGACCTTGTGCACCATTTTAATCAACTTATGTTTGTTTAGTTCCGGTGACTAAGTTGGTCGATTATTATATCTGGAGTTTTGAACCATAAGGCTTTTCCTTTTGATTGGACGAGTTTGTAGATAATACATATAATTGAATAAGGATCTGGTGATTATTTTATTCAGTAATTGATGTGCCACAACTGTCTATAATAAGGAATATGATGAAAGAAGTGCTGAAGGAATGTTATATGGAAACACGAGAAAGACAAAAATATTGATTTGATAACTTAATCTCGAACATCTTATTGAATTTTTCAAACACGGACTTCTAGTATCTTTCAACATTTTCCTCTGCATGAAATTTTACTGCTTCTACTAACTATAGGTTCAAGCTGGAGCTGGTGGTACTGAGAGCATGGATTGGGCTTCAATGGTCATGCAGATGTACAAAAAGTGGGCTGAACGTCGGGGCTTTGGGGTTACTGTCGTGGATGAAATGGCTGGTGACATGGCCGGAATCAAGGTGTTCATGCTCTTAAATGATTTCTTCTCACTTGTGCTTGGATCATGAAAAATGACAACCCCCCCCCCCCCCCCAACCACCACGAAAAGAAAAGAACCAACAAAACCAAAAAAAGAAAAAGAAGAAAGAAAAAAAGAAACAAACAAACACTTTAATTTACTCGTACCAATTGATTCTTGTCATTTTGTTCATCAAAGGATTCTGGTGAATGTGTGGTGGACCTGGTGGTGCTTATTGGATTTGTAATGCGTTTTGTCTTCCTTGATAAATTAATATGGTTCTATATAATACTAATATATAAACTTAAATTCAGTTCGGATTTTACCTTGTTCTGCTTATCAAAAATTGATTTCTATTATATCCTTCTTTTTTCAATCTCGTCTATCAGCGTGCCACAATCAAAGTTGATGGGGAGTATGCATTTGGGTACGCCAAAGCAGAAATCGGTGCACATCGTCTAGTACGTATCTCTCCGTTCGACAGCAATAAACGAAGGCACACATCATTTGCCTCTGTAGCTGTAATCCCAATTCTTGGCGAAGGATTTACCCATTTTCAAATAAATGAATCTGACATACGAATTGACCGGTTTCGATCCGGGGGAGCCGGGGGTCAGAGCGTGAATACAACTGATAGTGCTGTACGGATCACTCATATCCCCACTGGAATCACCGCCTCTTGTCAAAATGAAAGGTACCAAACTTTTGTGTCATAAATAAGTAATTTCGCTACTTTGACCCTGAACCATATAGTGGGGTCTGTAAAATAACTCAAAACCCGTTGTGGAGAACCTGAAACAGCTACACTTGCCCATCTGACCTTTCTCTATTGTCTGATTCAAGTAAGTATATTCAACAGCAATAATCTGCAATTCACTTGACAGGTCACAGCATCAGAACAAGGCTTCTGCAATGGCGGTGCTTCAGTCTCGGTTGGACCAACTTGAAATGCAACGTCAAGCTCAGATAAATTCAGAACACACGCAGTCCCTCACAGACATAAATTTTGGCAGCCAAATACGGTCTTATGTGCTTCATGTATGCTTTCGAACTCTAGTCAATAAGATGCTTGCTCCTAAAATATCCTGTATACCCCTTAACCTGATCCTTCTTTCTTTGTGGGGAAGCCCTACAGAATGGTGAAGGATCATCGAACCGACTACGAGGTTTCGGATCCTGATTCTGTTCTAGAAGGTGGTCTTGATGGATTCATTGTGAGCTTTCTGTCTGCGTCCTTGGACAAAAATGAAGATGAAGACCAGTGAGAGGGAGAGTTTTTTAGTCTCCTAAATAAACTTATTCCGGGTGCGCATTATTTTTTATAGGATGGTAACCAATATGTTGCTGCTAGTTAATCTTACCAATGGGTCAGATGCTGCATTTTACTGCAGATACAGAGGGAGATTTGTTTATTGTCTTACATGACTGTTTTTTTGTTTCCTCTATGCCTATTGTAACTTTATAATTCTTAAATACTTCAGTGTAGAATAAATATTTTCTGTTTCGTACTAACAACACTTATTTCAAATTTTGGTACAAATTTCTAGATATTATGAAATTTCTTTGATAATGATTTTGTGAAACTGTGAAGTGAACTTAAATTTCATTGAACGATGTAACTAATTTTAACATCAAATTACGGATAAAGATAAAGTAATATGCTTACATAAGAAAGCGCACTTTTGCATCAAAACGCATCTTCTACGATAATTGGTACAATATCTCTTACAACAGTTACACTAATGCATGACACATAATTAATAAATATATTTTGATAAGGTAATATGAGATAGGTGCCATACATTGACACACTTGATGTTGCACCATTATTGTAGAAGATCAAACGTGCTTTTGCATAATTCCACTTCATGAACTTTTCGGTTATTGAGTTTCTCTAGACTTGTAACTTCTTTAAAACATCTTACGAAGTTTTTAAGAACTTATAATCTCATGCAAAGTATCAGTAAAGTTCCAAAAATAAGTGTATACCTTATTTATAAAACAAATATCTTGTATTGGAAATCTTCTTTATATTTTATCGCATTAGCTGCACAATTGATATTACAGACATATATGAGCCCATCACATTTGTAATTAAATTCAAACAAATCTTATTAGCTTTTTAAACATTTTACTAGAGGCAAAGAGCTTACAAGGTATTTAAAATAAGTTTAGCTAAACCCTGTATACATGTCAGTACAGAATCTCAATATTAATATATTACTGATCTCCATAACCATACCAACAAATCTTTTAGAAGTAAAAATAACAAAAACAACTGACAGAGTGAGACCAAAATGGCCCTATTACTAAGAAAAATGAATCCCAGACTTGTTAAATAAAGAGAGAAGGTGCATAAAATCTGCTTGAGTGAGCTTAGAAGATCTCTTTTCTTCAAAACCACCTGCTTTCAACACACCCACCACTTTGTTCTTAAAATCAGAAGCCTTTGCATCTCCCTCGTCCATGTCCACGTCATCGTCTTCTTTACCTTCATCAATGTCCATGCTCAAGTCCCCTAGAGTGTCTCCCAAAGCAGTCACACACACCGCCATTTCAGCATCATCCGACGACCATTCAGGGGCCAGCTGTAACGCTTGCAAAGTTTTATAGTTCTTCTCCAATAAAGAAAGCACACTCTTTTGCCTAAATATTGCCCCCAAAGTCTTGTTTTTCCTATTGAAGCAAATACGAACTAAACCATCCCACTCCTTGAAATTTACGGGAGGCAGCGGTTTTCTTGGTTCGATTCTAACCACAGAGGAGTCGACCTTGGGTGGAGGCCTGAAGTTGTTCCGCCCCACTTTGAGCAAGTGGTTAACCCTAGACAGGAGTTGAGTGTTGACAGAAAGACGGCAGTAGAGGTTGTCACCGGGTTGAGCAACGAGCCTCATGGCAAATTCTCTTTGGAACATAATTACTGCACACCTGAATAAGGGGCGATGGGCGAGAAGCTTAAAAGTAAGAGGAGAGGAAATTTGGTAGGGTATGTTGGCCACACAAATATCAAAGTACGGGAGATCACATTTCAGAACATCTCCTTGAATGACCTGAAGCAAGAATATTTCGATAAGATCAGTCTTTTTTGCAGAAGGAAGTAACCCTTAACACTAGAACCAAACATTAACAATGACAATGTTATTTGAGAAAACAGCAGAAGCTCAATTGTCTTGTTTATTACTTCCCGATATTAACAATTTATGCATCTATATCTATGCTCTATCTTTTTCTTGTCTGTCTCTTGCCTGCATGATAAGCTTAACAAGTTAAAGGACTTGAATTTGTTAGATCAGCCATCCGATCAGGCGCATAATACTCTATCAAGCCTAACTATGAATCCAAACGAAACCTTAATTGCCAAAAATTCGTAAGGAACTCCACTAAATTTCAGAACATAATTGCTCGAGTTTCCCAAACTTCAATTAGAACTAAGAAATTCATTCAGAACTGTAATCAAAAGAAACTAACTTAGATTAAGAAAAAAGGAAAACAAAAATTAAGCACCTTTAATCGGTTAGAGTACGGGGTTCCTTGAAAACGGCGTTGCAACTCAAGCACCATACGAGGATCCAGCTCCACGGCAACAACAGATTTTCCAGCTTCGAGAAGCTTCTTGGTAAGATTACCGGTACCTGGACCGATCTCGAGGATGACATCAGTAGGTTTGATGCCAGATTTCTGAACAATTGAATCCACCAAGAGTGGGTTCTTAAGTATGTGTTGGCCTTTTGATTTGTGGAAGGGGATTCCTCCCTGGAAATGAGGACTTGATGCGGCAACCCCGCCCTTCTTCTCCTTCTTGATTTTGCCTCCCGCCATTAGCGATTTACAGTCTTACAATGGCGGCGGTTCACAGCGCCTCTCTGCTAAAATTTGGGGTTTAGGGTTTTTCTACGGAGTGGTTCTGTTCGAATTTATATAACAATTATTTTTGTTATGTCATAATAACAATTACAATCCCCCTTTAATATAAAGAGAGGATAGTCTCGCAGAGGTGTCTTCGTAGCCGCGTTTCTCGGTGATTTTTTTTTTCTTTTGCGTATACGGTATATCTGGCAGGTTTATGAGTCACAGTGATTTTTTTTATTAGAGATTACTTTAATGTTTACTCCACTTCATTTTCTCACGTGGTGTATTAGTCAAATAATATTGTTTCCCTTTCTCCTCTCCACTTTAATTATCAATCAATTAATTAATTATATACATAAATTTGTTTTTACAAAAACAAATTAACAGGCAAAAAAAAAATAAAAAAAAATCGCAGTCCCATAATACAACACTAAAAATGTGTTACAATTTTTTTCTGCTTATACAAATAACATCACATATCACATAATATTACTAACATCTCAGATCATACCGTATCTTAAATAAAAAACCTCAAGATATTCTTATCTACTAAAAATTACTACAATAGTTCAAATCATACAGTATCCTAAATAAAAAGCCTGGGATTTTCTTATCTATGAGGCATAAAGAAAGGGGAAAAATATATACCATTTATTATTATATTATATAGCCCCCCTTTAATATAAAAGTACGATTATCTTGATGATGTGTCATCTCAAGAGTGATTATAGCTTTTTTTTTTATTTTCTTTTATATTTTCTCTTTTCCTTTTGTCTCGCTGATATTTCTTTTGTTTTCCTTTTCCTTTTGTAATTCTTTTCCGTTGAAAATTTGAGACCATTGTTTTTCCCTAATTTTACTTTCCTCAGCATTTATTTGGACGTACTTTAAAAATAATTTTTTTTCAATTACAAAACTCCTGTATTTGTCTACGTAGTTGAAAAATCATTTTTTTTTTTTTAGAACTCCTGCATTTTCGTTCAACATTTATTTGGACGTACTTTAAAAATGGGTTTTTTCAATTTCAAAACTCCTATTTGTCTATGTAGTTGATTTTTTTATTTTCTTTTTCAAAACTCCTGTATTTTCGTTTTTTTTCAATTCTAAAACTCCTATATTTATCTACGTAATTAAAAAATCGTTTTTTTCTTTTCCAAAACTCCTGTATTTATTATAATTACTTGAAAATACATCATATATCATTATGTATAATACGGGGCACACTTATATGCTCCTTAATGCCATTTTATTTATTTTTTTTATTGTAGGGCAATTTAATTCAATATATCTATCGCATTTTATAGACTTACAAATCGAAAATGATTGAAAATTCTTATAATATGATAGAGAGAACAAACACATTAATACTGTTGTGAGTGTTAGGTTTCCCGCAATTTATAGATTGTATAGTACAACATTTTGAATATTAGTAATTATTCCACACAATACAAGTACTCCCTCCGTCCCAGCTAATTTTTCCTACTTTCCTTTTCGGTCCGTTCCAGCTAACTTTTCGCACCCAAAAATGGAAAGTAAAGTCAACAAATTACAACCAAAAAAATGAACCCCTATTACAAATTTGCCATTAATTAATCAGATTTTACAAATCAGATTTTTTTAATTACTGATTTTCATTAACCCACCCTTTCATTAACCCACCCTTTCATTAACCCTCCCCACCCTTTCATTACCTATCCCCACTTTTATGTTCCCCGGTCATCTCTCTATCTCTCTCTATCAAACCCTAATTTATCTTCTCTCTCTCTAAGAACACGGCTCTTCCTGTTCTTGCGCAGCCATTCCAGATCCGGTGAATTTCCTTCCGATTTTCACTGAAACACACTTATAACCCGAATCTCTCTCAGATATAGTCCATTCTCACGTGTTTGTAACTCGAATCTTCTCTATGGAAGATGAATCGAGTTCTGATGAGAGGGTAATGTTTGATTCTGAAGATTCGTATGTGGCTGAGACGGTCTTCGACGACGACGAGATAATCGATTCCGGGGATTTGGAGACCAGCTCTGCTCCGGTGGCTTGCGTTTCCGCCTCGGAAGGTGAAGGGGCTCAACTTGTAGGAGGGTTTAAATCGGAGGAACTCCGAAGGTTTTTTTATGATTGCTTGGCGATTTGGTGCCCCTCTGTCATGAAGGTTTATCTAAACCCCTAATTTTGGTATGATACCCTAACTCGATTTTGCGTCTATTATGAGCTTGGGGTTTCTGGGCATTTGAATCGAACCCTTTGATGATCTTTTTCTGAGGGTTTAGACCCCATTGGTTCTAGGGTCTGTTATGTTATTGTACTGTCCAGATTTGTGCTTGCATGTCTGCTGAGACATGAGTTTTTTGGGTCATGGTGTAACTGCTGTGCTTGATGGGTATTGTTGGTTGCTCGTTGATGAATTTTTACTGACTTTCGGGTGTGAAAATGGAAAGAAAGTAAATTCTGCCCAATCTGTCTTTTTTTCGATTGCTGGTGGTTTTGTGCTTTCTGTTGTGTTTGTTGATTTTTGGGAACCTTATGATGATCTTTTTCTGAAGGTTTTGTGGGAAAAAAAGAAAAAAAGAAAAAAGAGGAAACTTGTCCTAAATGAGGAGTAAATTCTGCCCAATCTGCCTTTTTTTCTTGAGATTGCTGGTAGTTTTGTGCTCACTGTTGTGCTTGCTGGTTATATTTGGGAACCCTGTGATGATCTTTTTCTGATGCTATGATTGAAAAAAAAAAGAGGAAACTTGTCCTAATTGAGGCATGAATTCTGCCCAATCTGTAATTTTTTTTAAGATTGCTGGTAGTTTTGTGCTTTCCGCTGTGATTGCTGGTTATTTTTGGGAACCTTATGATGATCTTTTTCTGAAGGTTTTGTGGGGAAAAAAAAAAAGAAGAAACTCTTCCTAATTGAGGCATGAATTCTGGCCAATCTGCTTTTTTTTTTAAGATTGCTGGTAGTTTTGTGCCTTCTGCTGTGCTTGCTGATATGTTTCTGATCCTTATGATGCTTTTTCTCTGAGGCAAGTGTGGGAAAAAGAAACCCTTTGAATGATACCCAATGATCTTTATGCATTAATTTATGCCCAGCCTTTGTTTTTCATGAATTCTGAACCACTTTTGACAACTTTTTATGAACAAAACCTCTTCATGAATTCTGAACCATTTATGCTTGTTTTAAAATTTAAATGAAAACAAAAGCATTTTTTATATACTGAAAATACACACTTATCAAGTGTTTACAGCTTAAGCAAAACTAAACATCACTTTAGTGTTTAGGCTGTAAACACTTGGTCAAAAAGTTCTTTCTCACATATCTATACTAGATCACATGTACCCCAAATCCCCCATTAAGCCGCCTATATCATACGTACCTGTTGCATGTTCATTTGCAATTAAATGATCAATTCCATCCCTCACAATGTCTTCTGTCACCTCTAATGTTGTAGGGAGAGTCCCTTGTCTTGCTTGAGATCCCTTTCCCATATGTGGTTGTCTATAGTTGTTTCCCCCCTTTACCTTCATTATCTCTGTCATACACGACTGCAAACTCAGAAATACGGAGTTCAGATTATGTACTTCCATTCTTTCAAAAGATTGGAGGACATTATCTACGAGTTCCTGTATTGTGTAGCTTGCTGTCTCAACTTGCAAACTTTGTATGGCTCTGAAATACCCCAAGTCCAGCACGTTTGTGTCTGGCGAATTTGGAGGTTGACACATAATCTGAATGTTGAACCCATCTGATGTGGCTGCTGTTCTGAAATCTATGTCATGATTGCTAAGATGTGGTCTTGCGTTATCCTGTTGAATGATTATGTTTTTACTTGCTCCTTCCGGCCATTTGGCCTTGATTGCTGGTAGAATCTGTTATAGCCCAATGATGAAACAATATTTTGTGAAAAAAAAAAAAAAACAGTGTGTTAATAATGTAACCGTTCTGGCCAGTGAGCTAAATTAAATGTGCTAGGTCAGAACTTAGGAGACTTATTAACACATGAAATACTAGATGATGAAAATCTTCTGATAGTATGTAGAGTCACCTGTCTCAACATGCAGTTTTTTATAACTTCTGCGTTTATAGAGTCAATCGGTTTGGTGACCAATGTCCCTCTAGCTCGATTTACTGAATTTCTGAGGGCAGGTTCCATTGTTGTGAATGGGAAAATTCCGATTTTCCCATCAAACAATAGAGTCCCGTCTACTGCGTAATGTGGTCTTGCTACGGCACACATAAACATAACCTTCGGGATGAATCTCTTGCTTTTACACACCCTATATGGATCATCTTCCTCAGCTAATTTATATGCCCGTTCACATGTCCGTTTCATATAAAACAATTTTTCGTCAATGTGAACAGTATTGTGCATGCTGTCATACCTGATCTTATTTGCTGAACTGTCATGATGTAAGAAGCTGAGGCTGTATTTGCGCCTTTGCAGCCTATTTACATCAGTGAGTAACGGTTTAATTGCGTTTGAGTGTGCTTTTATTGCTCCTGCTTTCACGAATCTGCCAACTGTGCTTTTGCTCACTTGCAACTCTTTGGCAAGTCTTCGGATAGTCCCCCTCTTCGAAAATGGTATGGCTTTCAAAGCTTCTTTGTCTAGAGGAATCTGAACTTTAGATGCTGCTCTTTGCTTAATTTCTGGAAATGTTACAGGTTTACCTTCACTAATCAGTTTTTTTGCCACTGTCCAGATGAACTGAATCGTCCTCGTGGATACTCCAAATGATGTTGCGACTTCCTGCAGCTTACCCCGGTTAACAACTCCATCGGTGTTGTTACAAAAAAGAAATTGAGCAATTAGGAGTCGATCTGATGGAGTTAGGTTGGGCCCCGTCCTTCGATAAGGATCCTCATCCATTGAACTTTTCTGCTGTAATAAAACTTTCCCCTGTAAATTTTTGGACTGCAACTGTTGTGGAGAGAAATTTGCTGCTTGTTTGGGGCTGTAATAAATGTAGGTGCATGTATATATAGAAGGCACTTGGGTTGTTTGAATTTTCATTTAGGAGGGAATTTGAATCAGGATTTTTTTGTTAAGTTTGCTGATTGTAATCAGGTTTATTTTCATGTAAGGATCAGTTTTGAATTTGGAGGGTATTTTGCCTCCAAATTTTTCGTCTCTGAAATTTTTCAATTTTTTAAGGTTTCCAGGATTTCTTACTTTTTTTGTACTGTTTCTACAGAAAAAAGTACTGTTCAATCTGAAAATTAATTAGGATTAAGTCCCTAATTAATTCCTTAAAGCAAATCTGAAAAAGTAGCATTTTCAAAGTCAATAAGGTATCTTCTGCTTTTTCTTAATCTCCGTGCCCGGTCAACTGTGAAAAGTTAGCTGGGACGGAGGGAGTATTATGTTTTATTGCTTATTTTAATTTTAATTACCATTTTACTACATGATATATTAACTATCCATTATATTTAAAGAACCAGTTATCCCGTGAATCACACGGGCGGACATCTGTAATAATAAATTTAAAATAATATTTATATAAAATACGAAAAAAATAAACGTAAAAATATATAATTTTCTTTCTTTTGTATCACCATCAACAAAATTATATTTCTTTTCCAGAACTTTATAAATCCTAATTTCTTCAAACTTTCGTTAATGGATGACGTAAATAACAACGAAAAATTACAAGTGCCTTTTTTACTTTTTTTTTATCGTTAATTATGTGGTTATTATATATTTTTTGTCATGCTATTTTCTATATTGTCGGTATACAAAACGAACTTATCGTGGTAATCGTTCACCGGTCAAGATCGAAGAGTTCTAATTATGAGACTAAATAAATTAATGTGTGTTCGCCAGTCGAAGTCAAACAGCAGCAATACATTTGTGTTTCTAACTTCTGTCGATTACTTTAATATACAAAGAAGAATATCCTAAAAAAATATACAAAGAAAAAATGGTATACAATATACATGGTATTTAGTGGGTTGCATTAAGAAAAATACCACACGAGAGGAAGCACAAAGAAGAATACCCTAAAAAAAATACAAAGAAGAATACCCTAATGTTGCATTTAGATGAAAGGGTTTGAAATTCACAATCTCAAATTCATTGATATTGTTTGGATTACCAAGGATTTGAAAATCAATTATTTTATTTTGAGATATTTTTTGAAGAATTTGAATGAATTCCAAATCTCCTACATCTTCAATGAATTTGAGATTCATTAATTCTAAATCCGTGCATTTCAAATCCATTCATCCAAACACAACCTAACAAGATAAAGGAAGAAGAAAAAAATGTCACATGAGGGAACACAATACAGCTATCGGCGTGTCCGTTTTGTCACCCTTTTAAAAGTATTCAATTTAGAGGGTGTTTGGCTAAGCTTATAAGCTTCTCAAAACATCTTATAAGATGTTTGAGAGCTTATAAGTTCTTCAAATGTATTTGACAAAATAAGATGTTAAATAGCTTATTTGTACCTATATACTCGGCGGAGGTATCAAAAGGTATTGTCCCTCTTGTCAGTAAAGGGGCAATTAGTTGTATTGCCGGTATGAGGATCACGGAGCACCTGACTTGGTACTCAAGCATAATGGTTATATCAAGCCCATAGCTGATATTATGCCCAGGGGTAGGGCCAAGTCAGAGTTGGCGCGGAGCTTCTTCTGATTGCCTCCAGCACCCTTCAGAGTTGATCACGTTTAGTGTGCATGATCCCAGTTTCAGAGCTGAACTCGGGCACTGTCAATCTGGAGTCTTACCAATCCGGTCTTACTTCAGAGTTGAACTCGTGATCATAGTGCTTCATAGTCAGTGCTGAGACGAACCCATGTGGAAAGTGATGCAAATCATGATAATACGAATCAACAAGATCCCGTTCAAGTTCCAATTGGATCGGTTACAAGAGCACGAGTTAAGAGGTTCAAAGAAGTACTCAATGGACTAATTCAAGAAGTTTGGGGTCAGAGAAGATTAGGAGGCTCATCGGAGATGAAGGACTTGCTCCAAGGCTCATTAATTTGCTAGAGTTTCTAGAAAGCTGAATAATAATAATAATAATAATAATAATAATAATAATAATAATAATAATAATAATAATAATAATAATAATAATAATAATAATAATAATAATAATAATAATAATAATAATAATAATAATAATAATAATAATAATAATAATAATAATAATAATAATAATAATAATAATAATAATAATAATAATAATAATAATAATTTGTATTAGTATTTTCGAAAACTTGGGGACCAATTTTTGAAATCACAGTTTTTAGCTATTTGTAGGAGTAGTTTTGTCTTGATGCCAAGTTAAGTTAGTTATCTTATTAGTTTAGATTTCTGAGATCTTTTCTGATCCTGTTAGGAGAAGATCTCCAGTTTACTTTATTAGTTTAGATTTCTGAGATATTTCCTGATCCTATTAGGAGAAGATCTTCAGTTTTTAGCCTATAAATAGGCTCCCTTATTTTTTAAACTAACACATCATTCATCATTAATATTTTGTGAGTTTTATCTCTCTCTAGTTCTTTCGAACCTGTATAACTTTGGAAATTCTTTCCGTGGTGTTCTCTATTGACTTATCAAACGGCTTTTCGTTCTGTTTGTGGCGTCTTTGTTGTTCCAAGATTCTTGTTTTGCATACTTGCATCGGGTTGAGGTTTCTATACCAAAGTTCGCGGGTTGCTGAATCAAGGGTTGAGGATTCATCCATTCGTTTCGTTCGTACCTACACGCTTTCCGCTTTGGATTCTCATTACAATGCTAAATTGTGATCGAGGATCGTATCAGAAAGGTTGAAGCTCTTCAGAGCTGATTGGTCATTCCAACGCTGCTCCTATCTATAGTTGTGTTGACTCTAGGTCATTTGGAACTGGCTAATGAGGTTCCAAATCGAAAGTATTCGTCGAAAGCTGGAATATAGATTTTCCCAGTCAACATCTCCCCCTACTCTGAATAGGCTCAAAGAGCTATTTGGAGTAATAGCTTCTCATGTTCTACTCTGGTTCCACTACAAGAGTCGCCATTAGCTTTGGCAAGGACTCTCCTTTCTCTTATCGTTTTCCCTCTAGTTTTTCAAATTTCAAATTACGCCGATCTGCCATCCACGTGTCCTGGCTTTTGCACTTTCTCCATCTTGGTCCGTACATGTGTCGTGCTTTGGGAGATGGGAGTCTTTTCACCTTCATCTTCTTATAAATGTCCTTTTATCTTTTCACTTTTCACCTTATTCGTTGTTTCTTCTCTGACGATCAAGTGTTCATTCTGGGAAATCATTCTTCCGGCTATCTAGCTTCTTCATCCTTCATTCTTCCTTTCTTCTCAAAATCATTAAGTTAAATCTTCTTCTTCCTGGATTCTTCGTTTTCCCTTTTTTTTTTTTCTCCAATCCTTTTAATTTTGCTGGGAATTTCACGGCTATCTCCAAGTCTTCATACACGGCCGGGGGTTCTTCCGCAGAAAGTCATCCAGAGTCAAGGATTGCTAAGCAGTCGCCGGCCTCAACCTCGAGCACCTCTAACAGTGGAGCAACACTGTTAGTTAGGGAGGAGGACGAGTCGAGGGCTTCTGAGCCTTGTGCTCAGAGCTCTGGCATGGCAACTTCTTCCCGCAGAGCTAAAAGTAGCTCCCAAGCCTTAGTTGTGTATTCGGATAAGGATAGACCACCCTCTAGCTCTAAACCACCTATAGGCATTCCCCTCAGAGTTGAGCGAAACATCATAATAATCTCTCCCACATGAAGACATAAGTGGGATGAGGTAACTAAGTCCTCTACCTTTTCATACGCAGATATGGAATTCTTTAGGACTTGTAGAGCTTTTCACGTTCATTTTCTTTTTGATATCCCTGGTCCAGACGAACGCTCCAACTGGCTTCACCCCTCCCTCCATGGCCTTGTGGAGGGCCCACATCGGTGTAGGGATCCATTTCCTATCCACTCCTACATAGAAGGGGTGTGCAGGAGACTTGGAGTCCCAGTTTGTCTGATCAATCCCTCCATGTGGATCCTAACTGCTTTCTACATTTTGATGAAAGCTAATAGAGGGAACTGCGACCCTGAATACTTTTGTGGCTGTCATGATTTCAAGAGGGCCAACAACGGGTTCTTCTACTTTAGCTCCTGTCCCTCCGGCCCTGCCTATTTCATGGGCAAGAATCTGAGCTGCGACGGGGATCGAAAACTCAAGTGGCTGGTGGTCACCCCTTACCTTGAGAGTTGGACCTTTTTCCGTTTGAGTGGAAGTACTCTTTGTTAGGAATTATGCCTTGAATCGAGTTCGGTTCGATTCGTTGTTCATGTCAAGGTGGAGACTTGGATTTGAAGTGCGTTGGAAAGCAACGCGACTACGTCGAAAGGCGACGCGGTGGCGTCAAATTGAAGCTGGAAGGCGATGCGATCGTGTCAGGTATTGATGCGGTCGCATCATTGGTTGAACGCCGTCGCGCGAGTTGTTGGATGCGGTCGCGTCAGTTGAAGCGGTCGCGGCCACGACTGGTCAGGCGGCGCAGTAGATGGGCTTAAGCTGTTTAGGCCCAGTTTGATTCCTTTTGTGTTTAGGATTAGGTTTGGGGGCTTATAAATAGGCCTGTTATCTTTGGAATTTGTATTGGTTGATTGTTCAGTCATTGATTTGTTAGGACAAGAGAGAGGTTATCAATTTGGGATATTCTAGAATTGAATTTGTTGAGTACTTGGTATTCGTTTGGTCTAGAATATCTAGTTTGCTTTTGGGACTCTTATTTTTTGGTTTAGAATCGTTTTGGTCATAGAGTGTGGAGAGTTTGGTTTGGTCGCGTATCAATCAATTGGTACTTGTTTTGTCTCCGTTTGTTAGGATGCATAGTTTGATAGTTGACCTAGGGTCAAGTTTGTCTTCGTCCTATTTTGTAATACTCTTTGATATTGAATTTGGTCCTTCTCGTTTGGCCGTGGACGTAGCTAACAAATTGTTAGTGAACCACGTTAAATTCGTTGTGTGTTTTTTGACTTTGTCGATTCTTCTCGTTTATTATTTTTGCTTTGTGTTGATCGTAATTTCCCAACACTCTCCTCCTCGTGTAACTCACCCCTCTACAACTTGTATTTTAGAGAAGGACAAATGAATAATGCGTGGGCTGAATATGCACATAGACACTCACGAACTTTGAATTAACACCATCTTGCAGGACAGAAACCTACTTGCCCACTTTGGGCTCTTGGAGAATGAAAACGAACATGTCACAAGCTCTGGTAATCTACCAGATCTGCGGCCAAATCTGTGTCATACTTATACATATTTTGTTTCTGACGCTGATGTTTCCTTTGCAGAGATGGACTACTCATTCCTTATATCGTTTCCAGCGATGAGGATGAGCCTTCGTCTCAGAGCTGACCTCGAGTTTTGTCAATCTGGAGTCTTACTTATTCGGGCTTACGTCAGAGCTGAACTCGTGATCATAGTGCTTCATAGTTAGAGCTAAGATGAACCCATGTGGAAAGGTTGAAGCTCTTCAGAGTTGATCGATCATTCCGACAGTGCTCCTATCCAGAGCTGTGCTGACTCTAGGTCGCTTAGAGCTGGCCAATGAGTTTCCAAATTGAAGTAGACGTCTAGAGCTGGAACCCAAAATTCCCCTATCAGTATGTTATTTGATAATGAAAATCACGGTAAATTATCTTTACCATCGGTAAGGTCAGACAAATTATCAAATTTCTCTACGTGAAAATCATAATTACGCCTTTAACAATGAAAAAAAAAAGGAAAAAGTTACATAGTACTTCTGATGAAACCTTGAAATAATTTAGATTCAATTCATTTTAGCATCATAGTTATTTTACTTTGTTAAGTGTTAATAGTATGTCGAAAATATGATCATGGAGATTAAAAAAGCTTTTATAAATTTTAAGGTCAGATAGGCAATTTCACTAGCTGAGAAGGACTCCAACTGCAAAAATTGCTAATTATTGGCAGAGGGCAGTTAGTTGAGCAACACTAGAGAAAAAACAACACTCACACACACAACGCTCTTATCCTTCGTAAAGTCCGCCACCCCCCAACGGACTTCCCGAAGCTCCAATCCATCATCACTCACTCACCTTCCATTAAAATTCCCCTTTCATCTCCCAAACTACACAAACATACTACTCCTTCCCCAAAATGCACTCAGCGATTTCTCTCTCCCTCTCTTCGCCCTCGCCGATCGCCCGATCCGGGCTCAGCAACGCCAATGATGCCTATTTCCCCACGCCTCGCTCCCTCCGCTTCTGCGGTCTTCGGAGGGAGGCTCTTGATATCAATGTCTCCTTCGATGCGTCTTCCTCGCGATTAGATAAATTGGATTTGCACTCCAAGCGTTCGAATTTCAGCAAAGTTTTTGCGGCATTGAAAAGCAACGGCGCGCCGTCGTCAAGTGCCTTCGACTACGATCTTGTGATTATTGGAGCTGGAGTTGGTGGCCATGGTGCCGCGCTTCATGCCGTTGAGAAGGTAATGCACTATTTGGTTCTTCGCTTTGTAAATTTACTGTATTGATGTGCGGCCAAAGCAAATTTACGGGTTCTAGCTACCCTGGTGGGCTAATAAACCCTGACTTCAGTTGGGGCATTATTTATTTCTTTATCATTTTCCGGACACATTTACCGGTTCGAAGACTAATTTAAACTAATTTTAAAACTGTAGTAAGTGGAAATACTTTGTTATTATGGCATATTATAATTTAAAAATAAGAAATGTATTACTGAGTTACCAAGATTCTTTGCTCTCCTTGTTCACAAATATTGTCCATATTTGCTGATAATCCTGTTTAATTTTGTCAGTCTGTCTCATCTATAACGACTGTTGTCATTTCCGACATGAATATTTTGAGGTTATATATTTGGGTGATGCTGTCCTGAACTCTTGATGGAAAGAAAAATGTACTCTCTTAAAAATGTAAACCACTTCTCTACATCCTGTTTGTTGCATATATTTTCTGAATTTATATGATCTGTAGGGATTGAAAACTGCAATTATAGAAGGGGACGTAGTTGGAGGAACATGTGTCAACAGGGGCTGTGTTCCTTCTAAAGCACTTCTTGCTGTCAGTGGCCGCATGCGAGAGCTTCGAAATGAGCACCACATGAAGTCTTTTGGTTTGCAGGTATTTCTTATTCCTGTACATACTGAAATTTTTGGAAAGTTCATTTCGTACTGGTATAATTTTCTCTAACAAGTAACAACTAAGTTTCATGTGATTGTGAATTACATCAAATACACAATCATTGCTTTTTTGTTGCTGGAAAAGTGCTTCAAATATTACGATCAGTGCCAAAGAAGCATTTTTTTTTTTTTTGTTTAGGGTTCAATGCTGCTTTGACTGTAAAATTGAACATCAATCCCACAAAAAAAGAAAAATATTGGAAGGAAAATATGAAGAGATACTGATTTCAAATCGAAAGCTAATAGTATTTTTTATTTATTTTTTTTATAATTAATTTTATATTATTATTGTTATTATTTTTTTCTTTTTTCTTTTTTCTTTTTCCTTCTGAAGATCAAACAGCAGTTTAATAACTGAACTCTGAACCTTTGGTTTTTGCAGAAGAGTAGGTGTTATTTCATGGCTTGGTAAATTAGTTTATGATCAAGGAGTTTTGACAAATATACAAGACGCTCTAGTTAGAAACCATTTTCAGTTTTATGCGATATTTATAATCAAAATATTTTGCAAGTATGTGTTGTAATCAGTAGCAAGACTAAAATTTTCTATCCGTTGAATCATATTTTCCAAACTTACCAATCATCAAATGCCATAATGGTAGGTTGCAGCTGCTGGATATGACAGACAGGCGGTTGCGGACCATGCTAACAATTTGGCCTCAAAGATTAGAGGCAACTTGACCAACTCAATGAAAGCTCTTGGTGTTGATATATTGACAGGTGTTGGTACAATTTTGGTAAGTCCGCATGTTCAGTTCTCAGAATTCTTAGTGCTGTATATTGCATAGCTAATAGTAAACTATTTGCTGTCATTGACATGTTGTGTGCGAACATATTCAGGGTCCACAAAAGTTGAAATATGGAAAAGGTGATTCCGGAGACAAGGTTATAACGGCAAAAGACATAATAATTGCTACTGGTTCTGTTCCTTTAGTTCCCAAGGGAATTGAAGTTGATGGTAATTGCTTGTCTGCACTTCACATCTCTGCTATCTCCTTAATTTCCAGGAATTTGTTTCAGATGTTTTGGTGTTCCACTAATTCTCGGGTGTAATATGGTGCATTCTTAATTTTGCAGGTAAGTCAGTAATTACAAGTGACCATGCTCTTAAACTGGAATTTGTTCCTGAATGGATAGCTATTGTTGGAAGTGGCTACATTGGGCTTGAATTCAGTGATGTATATACGGCACTTGGAAGTGAGGTATGGCATTTATTTTTCTATATTACCACACATATATTATCTATCTATAATATACTAATTAGCCAAATCAAATATCATTTGCTTGGGCCAATATAGGTTGTTCTTTTCTTTTCTTCTTCTTGAGGATGGAATTTCCTCACCATCATTGCTGATCACAATTCTATTCCTTGAATGCAAATTGATGCAACACTCTTTTTTACATGCATGTTTCTTAAACATATACTTATGAGTTATGGTTAATGGCATATCGGCATATAGTGAAGACTTTGATCTGATTGCTGTTGAACTGCTTAGGTTACTTTCATTGAAGCTTTGGATCAAATCATGCCGGGCTTTGATCCAGAGATTGGAAAATTAGCTCAACGAGTTCTCGTAAATCCTCGGAAGATTGAATCTTACACTGGTGTATTTGCTAGCAAGGTGCTTAACAGTCGCATTTTCTTTTATTCTCAAAAGAAATAAAAACATATATATTCAGTATACTAGACAATTTTTACGATTAGATGACCCCATTTACAGATAACTCCTGCAAAGGATGGGAAACCAGTACAAATAGAGCTCATTGATGCAAAGACAAAGGAGCCAAAGGATACTCTGGAGGTAATATTCAGAAATCTTAGGAGAGATTTGGGCCTCAAAATTCTACATAACCTTATTCCCTTCTGCAGGTGATATTGCTTAGTTACAGTTCTCTTCGTAAGAGTATTGCTACATTAGCAAGTTTGAATTATTTTTCATACAAAATATCTGAGCAGTTATTATGCTGTGGAAAGAGATGAAGGTTGATACAAAATTATATGAAACATCTTTTTATACAAAATCTCATTATCTAAAAATCTTAATAGCCTCTCATTTTCTGCACTCAGTTTGAATGTTCTCACAGATGGATAGTTTGACTATACAACAGTTGCTGTTTTCAAAAACTCGTAGTTCCATTTCGTGTTCCATATACTTCTGTTTTTACTTCAAGTTGGAACTCGAAGTATGTAATGAGCTGCTTTACTCCATGCAGGTAGATGCAGCTCTTATTGCCACTGGAAGGGCCCCATTCACACAAGGACTTGGTTTGGAAAATGTTGGTGAACTGAGATTGATGTCCAGCTCATTAGTAAATTAGTTTTACAATTTTAGCTAATTCATAACTTTTTTTCAGATTAACGTTCAAACACAACGTGGATTTGTCCCTGTTGATGAGCGCATGAGAGTGATTGATGCCAATGGGAAGTTGGTGGGTCTGCAGTTTATTTTCACTTGTGACGTTCAAGAAGCATTTTTTTTTAAATCGGCTATTTGTGCCTTTGACTGAATCAAATTATTAACTACTAGGTTCCTAATTTGTATTGCATCGGTGATGCTAATGGAAAAATGATGCTTGCTCATGCAGCAAGTGCACAAGGAATATCTGGTAACGAACAAACTATGAAAACGTCAATGATTAAATATTTTTTATCGTTTGCAGCCGTCGACTAACTTCTGGAGTTGGTTTTAGTTGTTGAGCAGGTTTCAGGAAATGACCATGTGCTGAATCATCTAAGCATTCCAGCAGCATGTTTTACGCATCCTGAGATCAGTATGGTTGGGTTGACAGAGGTATGTCTTTCAATATGAAAATCAATAAATCCTTTCTTCATGTTCCTAATAATGTTTTATTTTTTTCCTACTTTTCGTTCAAATTTAGTACTATGTGATATGGCTGTAGGCTATAACCTGCTTTGCTCTTTCATACATTTCCTTCTCAATTATATGTGTCTGGATCCTCCATCATGCCACCAACTGATTTGTTCTTTCAGTGACTTGGATAATAATTACATGCGACTATGTACCATAAAACAGCTCCAACACTAACTTCACGACAACTTATATTAAGAATGGTTTCTTAAGTCATATGCTGGTGCTAATTTACAGTGGCTCCATGTAGGTTACAGGGCAACATTCTTTTTTTGGTCTTGTAGTGGTTATATACTCGTAGATATAATGCATCTTTGGTGGTACACATTTTTTATGAGAGGAAATCTTCTGTGAGAAATCAGTGAATCTTTTGTCTATAGTAATGCGACTCTTTGTAACCGTATAATTGAAGTAGAAAAACATGTATAGATTGTTGCTTTCAGGTAGTTTCATCATTACTGCTGATAAAATATCTGAACATTTTCAGCCTCAAGCTAGAGAAAAAGCTGAGAGGGAAGGATTTGAAGTAAGCATCGCCAAGACAAGTTTCAAAGCAAACACCAAAGCTCTTGCTGAAAATGAAGGGGAAGGACTGGCTAAGGTGATCTATTGTCTTGCTGAATTTAGTTGTCGAAAAATTCAGACATTGCCTTTGCCTTTATTGAACTGTGTGGTTACTGTTGTTTAAAATGACATTCATTAAGGAGAATCTTGAGAAACTTAATATGCAACTTCTCCTCTCTTTTATAGAATTACTAATGTTTGTGAACTCTATATGAACCTCCCTGGATATCTTTCTGTCTGTCTTGGTTCCTTTACCATACCTCCTCTTGCTTTTGGATAAGATAAATAATTTGGTGTAAATACGGAATCTGTTGTTCTGTGCAGTTGATATACAGACCTGACAATGGCGAGATCCTTGGGGTTCATATTTTTGGACTACATGCAGCAGATCTCATACATGAAGCATCCAATGCAATGGCCATGGGAACACGTATACAGGTATATCTTCCCTTTTGCTTTGCACAAGCTACTGCGTTTTATACTCCAAAGCCGTCTAATGCTAGGTTAAGTTACAAATTGTAGGCTGAAAGCAAGAAAACATCTTGTATGATATACTAA
This sequence comes from Ajuga chamaepitys, assembly GCA_958295605.1. Lineage (NCBI taxonomy): Eukaryota > Viridiplantae > Streptophyta > Magnoliopsida > Lamiales > Lamiaceae > Ajuga > Ajuga chamaepitys. The sequence continues at coordinate 63,615,185 of OY282499.1, read as the reverse complement.
GGTTTATTATTTTGCCATTTAAACATCCCATCACTAAAACTAAAGCATTTGGACCACAGAAAGATTCACATCTTTAGGGAGGAAAAAAAAGTATCACCAACTGCCAATTGGTATTGTTGTGATGTGCTAGTTTACTGAAAGACTTGATAATTTTCTTCATGGACTCGTCCTTAATTTTTTATTTTCAAAATTATTTGGTTGTGTGCCTTCCCATATATCAGCCTTCCTGGTTCCTGCAATGAATGTATTTTTTTCTATACCACACCAGGGAAGAAATCGAAATTATAGCTAAAGGATTACTATTTATTTTGGTTAGTGATATTGCCATATTATCATTTTCAATTACAGAGATGTTTGATATTTGATGTTTGCTGCTACTGTTGCACTTTACAGGACATAAAATTTGCAGTGCATGCACATCCAACCTTGTCAGAAGTGCTTGATGAGCTCTATAAATCAGCAAAGGTAACTCGTTGGTTCTTTATAGTCCTTTTTACCTTGAACGATACATCTTCCTTCATAAACACCAAAAAAAGAAACTGTCATTTCTTTAGTTACTGGGCATGGCTCATTATAGTCCAGATAGAGTTAACACATGTAAGTCACTAGGCTGTGCAAGTCTCTGAGAAATGAGAGTGGCATGCTGGCTAGAATCCTCATGCAATTGCCAACAAAAACTGCAGGTAGAAAGGAAACCGTTAGTAACTCCCGATCTGAAGCCTTCTCTCATTTCCCAATGGTACATTAAGTGACCTGTATTTTTCAGAAATTTGCTTAATACTACCTCCGCCTTTTATAATATTAATGAGTCAATGACATGTTTCAAAGTATTTTGTTTTTCACTTCTTCGAAAGATTAGCCTTGTCACTATCGTAACAAATTTCTGGTCGAGGAGACGTAACATATCTCCACATTGGTTGTTATGCAGGTTAAAATTGGCGCCTCTACAACAGTTGCTGAGCCTGTTCCAGCTTAAGGAGCAGTGATAATGAAACTTGCGGAAATGCTGAAAATTGAGTGTGGCTATTGATCTGTGTGTTGCTGAAATTATTTAACAAGTAGTGATTTGGACTTGCATAGAAACATTATTAGTGGCTTTTGTTTCCGCTCGAGGAATTCAATTTTGTCCGGGACACAGCCGCTTGTTGTATGATTTTGCCCATCATCTAATAAAATACCAATTCCTCTGTCAAATAAGATACAAGTTTTAATACCATTCTTGATTTGTATGACTCGAGCTAAAATTTATGTTAATGTCGCCAGTTCAAGTTTACTAAGCATAAATTTATTGTTGTAGTAATATTTATCAGAATTTCTATTTTAGAGCAGTTAGAAATAAGTATGTTCTCAGCCCCAGGCCAAATATATTCCAACAACGGAGTGAGGATTTATCTAAGTTTTCTCCTATATAATGTTTTCGCTTGGATTTATATTATTTGATTACGATGTAATTTAGTTTTATTTAATTACATTTAGATCTAATTAAACTTCAAATATTACTAAATTATTATTTTTGTTCATATGTACACACAGGAAAGTAAATAAGTAATGGATTACTAGTCACTACTTGTGAAGAGTTGGAAACACATTGTTAATATTCGGTTCGATGTCTAATATGGTCTTCAAAATATATTTATTTAGCATTTCTGAGGTGAATATATGCTTTTGAGAATTAAACTATGCTTGTCTTGTGACTGTTTATATGCTATATGAAACAAAATGTAAAAATAAAAGTGCAATGGATAAAACAATGTTCACTAATTTTGAATGTATCCGAACTCTATTTATTAACAGGACAAAATATTAGTTCTGTTATATTCGTCTAACTTGATGGACGAAGATAAATGTACGCCAAGCTTGTTCACAAGTCATTCACCAAAAGCTGGATTAAAGTGTGTATATATATAGATATTATCAACATCAAAATATTTGAATAAGATATAATCAATGATAAACATATTTGTATTAAAAAATATGTATGAATTTTAAAAATAATTCTTACTCAAATTCAGTTTGAATTTTTTAAATTTGTATCAAGCTATTTGGATTGAAATAGTCGATTCATATGCCTTCCTATTATAAGTATATATACTGTGATAAAACTAATTTATTTGTGCCCCAATTTATATTTATGATATTTAAAAATAATATTTAGAAATTATCCTCAATGTTGATTTTAATATTATTTTTAGGGTTAATTACAGCAACCCCACCAAATTATGAGCGTTTTTGCACATAAATTACTAAACTTTTTTTCTTTGCACCAATACATACAAACTATACGGGTTTGACCGATAAACCACCAAACTTATTTTCCGATCATTTTTCGTCAGAATTCGGCATGTGACTTGCGAGTGATAATTGGAAACTTTAGTGTACATCTAAACTAACAAATTAAAATATAAATATTATAGGAAAAATATGACAACAAAGGGGATGTAGCTCAGATGGTAGAGCGCTCGCTTAGCATGCGAGAGGTACGGGGATCGATACCCCGCATCTCCAATTAATCTAACTTTTTCCTTCAAAAAATGTGGGCCGGATTCAAGCAAATGGGCCATATCTACTTTATAGATTTTCCTTTATTAATGCGCGATAGTCCCTATTTAATACAGGCTGTATGGCCCATTTACTAACCCACTATTATATCGCTATGTTGCTTTTTACTCTTCCTCCTACTTTTGATGTTTGATTATCTAAAATGTCACTCATTCTAAGTAAGTTTAGTTTGATCGAAATAATTGATTATTTACAATAGCCTTGTGATTTCACATTTTAATTTATCTCACGGTTGAATAAATACGATACATCTAAATCTAAAGCAATATAAAAATCGTAAAGTTCTTATACGAGCGAAGAAAGGTTATACTTCGCCATGATTTGATAACGAGTGTAACTTACCTCGATTCCTCTTTATTAAGCGGCCCCTAAAGAACCTAGTTGGGAGTAGGGGTGTAAATGAGCCGAGTCGAGCCGAGTACCGGCAGGCTCGAGCTCGAGCTCGACTATAAGGCTTCAGGCTCGAGCTCGGCTCGAGCTCGACCGAGTTCCTTTTTTTCAAACTCGAGCTCGACTCGGTAGAAACTCGTTGAGCTCGGGATCGGCTCGACTCGACTCGATTCATGCAAAAATAAAATATAAAAAATATAAAAATAAATTTAAATTGAAAACATTAATGATACTACAAAATGTTGTTAACGGAGATCTTATAGAATTAAAATATATTTGTAATTATGTCAACTTTAAAGGGTAAACTAGTAATTTACCATAAGCTCGATTAAGCTCGCGAGCTTGTCGAGCCGAGTATTAATGAGCTCGAGCTCGAACTCGACACCTACTCGAGTAGCTCGAGCTCGAGCTCGACTCGTTTCTCTCGAGTCAATTTCGATCTTTTAGCGAGTCGATCTCGAGTGGCTCGCGAGTTGTCTCGACTCACTTACACCCCTAGTTGGGAGCCAAGGGGATCATTGCCCCCCCGACCCCTATAAAAAATTACTATTATATATGTGCATTTATGGACCCAGAAATTTTGTTAAGGGGGCACATATATGGACAAATCTAGATATTCATTTTATTGGGGTAATTTTTTTTAATTATATCTAAAATTTGAAGGCAAATTTTATACCAATTAGGTGACTCACTTTGAGAAGGCAAGAAAATAAACTATCATACATTATACTCTAAATTTAATATTTGGTAAAATTACATTTAAAACTAAAGTTTTAGAAAAAAGAGCCGGGCTGTCTCTAAATTTGTCCATGGATTCAACAATATTCAACTATATATATATATATATATATATTTTTTTTTTTGAAATTTTTATCTCTATAGCATACACTTAAGAATACATCGATTGATTATTATTAAATTATATTCAAGTCAAAGAATAGAATTATTTGTTTTATTTAATTACGTTGTATTAAAATTGACTAAAATACACTTATATAATTGCACATTTCGACGGAGGTCGGGGGGCTAGTGCCCCCGGCCCCATGTAGGTCCGTCGATGTATGTGTATGTCGTAATACAACTTATTAAACAAAATAAATAATTTTATTATTTAACTTGAATAATTATTTAATAATTATTAATTGAATTATTATTTTTTATGTATAAGCAATAAAGATAATATATATATATATATATAAATAGAATAAAATGAAAATAAACATTATTTCTCCATTAGAATTTTTTTAATTGAACAATTTATTGGTCTGATCAATATCATTGACACTTCTAGTTTTATTTATATAGCCGGCTGGTTTTAAAATTTTGTTTTTAATGAAATTTATTTAATATTCTTAAATTTAAAATTTAATATATAAGAGTTTAATTCTCTAGCGTCTTAAGAGTTTGTCCCTATTTTGTAATAAGAATTGCCACCTAATTTTAGTGTACAATTTAATAAATAAGTAAAATCAATCCCGCAAGGCAAACTCCTAATATTCGCCTATAAATCGATCCCATTCAACAAAATTTCTGAAGCCAACGCTGCCTAAAATTATTGTAGTATTTGTCGCATTGAATCTCATTAATTGAAGGTTAATTATACCCTACTCGTATTCGTATAGGTATACCCGTACCCTAGTAAATGCATGGCGTGGAAAAACTACTTAGAATTAAGAAAATATTAATCACTTATTACTTTTAACAATATTACAACCATTTTAAAGTTTTAATCGATACAACCAACTCCAAATATATACCAACACAGGAGTGGAGATTTATTAAGTTTTACCTCTATAATGTTTTTGCTTGTACTTCTATCCCAATGTCATTATTTAATAATTATGTAATTTAGTTTTATGTAAGGGTTAATTATAAATAAATAAAGAAAGAAAACAACAACCTTTGATCTAATTTTTAATTGCAATACGAGTTTTAAAATTTATCTATGTTTTTTACAAACTATATGAATTTTGTTTTTTCAATACAACATGATCCAAATGTAATTGAAATTGTTACTATAAGGATATAACTAAACGAAGTTGTTAATAAACTATTGTTTTAATTTGGCTCATTTAAATAAACAAACTAAACTCAAGCTTAACGATATTTAATTCGTTAGATCAAGAACAAGTTTACAAGTGGACTCATGAACTAGTTCGTAAAATGAACTAATATTTTAATATCTAACTATCTAATAAAATGCAACCCTCTATGTTAATAAGGATATTTACTAACTATGTGGCATTTCATTGAAAAATATTTTATTGGAGATTACTTTGGTTGGCAGATTTTGATGATCGGAGAAATTAAGGAATGATTGACATGAAGAATCCTTAAGGAGATCATGCGATCAAATACTTTTCATCATGAAGAGCAAGCACATCTCTTAAGTCAACGAGAAGCAAGCCAAACTTACCATCTTGACTCATGGCCATCAAAGGCAAATGAAAAGATGATTGAAATCAAGATATGACCAAAGGGAATTCACACACTATTTAAAGTTGCTCAACATTGACGTTTAGCATCGAGTTTTCCTTGTAGTTTTTTATTCGGTGAAAAGAAAACTGTACAGTTGGTGTTTATCATGTCCAGGGACACCATCTAGTCATTAGGACATATTCGGGAGATCTTGTAAGTGCAGTAAGGGGATTATCTGCACCAAGTCCAATTGGGGGACCAAATAATCGGACAAGTAATTAGGGGAAGGTCCAATTGGGGGATCAGGTGGTCGAGCAAATAGTTAGGAGGAGTACGTATAATGTTGGCAATTTAGGAGGGAGTCCTAAAGTTTTATAAGTCTAAACTGTATTTGTGCACACCATTTCACTGATAAAAAAGGCTTGAGAGGAAGAGGGATTCTTCCTCGTAATTTTTTCTCTTATCTTTTGATATTACTATTTCTTTTATGTTCTTACTCTTTAAGAACTCAAAACTTTACTTTATTACTCATCACCATTCGTCCAATTATACTGTCTAAGAACATTGCACACGAATACAAGTTCCAATATTTCACTCTACAAAGTAAAAGGTTCATAGTTTTACGGCCATTATAGTATAAAAAAATGGTCTATAAATTATGTTTAACTAATTTTATGCATATCGGGGAATTAAGTTAATATTCTACTTAGATTTGGGCAAGATTAACTACTTAATTTCTATATGATTTGTTTCCACACATTGTATTTTCTCTCAAGAAAAAAAAATCTTGAGTAATTTTTTTTTTTTTTTTATAAAATTGAATGTTTAAATCTACTTCATTTGACTATTCAATTTTAAATTTCTTATAAAATATATATTTAAAACGAAAATTCTAGTTTGATTTAAAATTATAAATTATCTTTGATATAATTATCTAATTAAAACTCATTATTAGAATATTTGGTTTTTGTAAATATAATATAATTTAAATTGCAATTTATTTTTAATAAATTAATAACAAATGATATGACTTATGATTCATATTAATTTGTTAAGCTAGTTCTAACTTTAAAGATTTAAGTGAATTCGCGAACCAATATATTTAATAAATTAAAATAGAGATGCGTTCATTGTCATTTCTAAAAAGTGATTGAATTTAAAAATTATGATAAACATTACTTAAAAGTAATAGTAAGTAGTGTTTTTAATAAAGTTATCTAGGTAGAAGTTGAAGAAGAAGTATGATCAAAATTAGTTTTAAGCAAGAGGCACCTACTTTTTAATTTTGATATTATTGTAATCTTTTAAATTAAAAACAAGTTCATTTGCAAAATAGATTTTTTTTAGTGAAACTTAAAGCCTAGCAGAATTCATTAATTGATTGGTCTCAGCCCTAATTTTCAGCCCACATCTCATTTGGGCCTTGGACATTATTTGGGCCTCATCAGACCCATCTTCTGGAACAGATTCAGTACTACTGTAATAGTGATGCTACCCTCAAAAAAGAAAAAGTGATGCGCCTACCGATATTGTTGTCTTGAGAAAAGGGAAAACAGCCATCACTCTCCGCGTTGACCAAACGAGAGATTGCGAACCGTACTGCGTTCGTAGATCGATCGATCCATCGGTAGATCTCATCTTTCGGAGTGGATACACAATCAATTGGCGAATATACCAATTGAAATTGTGGTCTGAAAATGTTTTTGTTGGATTGGTTCTATGGAGTCCTTGCATCGCTAGGTCTGTGGCAAAAAGAGGGAAAGATTCTGTTTTTAGGGCTTGATAATGCCGGCAAAACCACCCTCCTTCATATGCTCAAAGACGAGGTTCCTTCTGTTTCTATTTGATTGTTTGGTTTTTATGTCTTGTTTCGTGTTCTTCTGTTTAAATTGCAATGGATCTTGTTCACGATTAAGCTCTTGTTTGAGATATGTTTGGTGAACATACAAATTAGAGATGATGCTATCTTTTACCGAAATTTCATTGGAAGGAACATTTTGAATTTGGCTTTGGATATTTAATGGGGGTAAATTACTGTACCTTAGCTCATTTCAGCTTTGTTCCATCAAAATCTGTCCTTTTAACCAAAATCGATGCCAGCTCTCTATTGTATCTATAAGTCATCTGAGTAATCTGAACTAAATCTGAGGTTTATATTGATCAGTCTACTTGAGCTGACACTGAAACTCTATTTCATTCTATGTATTTGTGATGCAAGTTGTAACAGGGGTTATTCGTTTAGTATATTTGTTCAGACAGGCTTATGGCTATTGCATTCCTGGTTTGTTGTTGTGTCTATCCTAAATGGAATTTAATCAAACTGAGCACATTGAAAATTTGTGTACCGTTTCCCTGAGGTTGTTAAGGTGTTGGAAATGTGCAGAGACTGGTACAGCATCAGCCAACTCAGCATCCAACTTCAGAGGAGTTGAGTATTGGGAATATCAAGTTTAAGGCTTTTGATCTGGGAGGCCATCAGATTGCTCGCAGAGTTTGGAAAGATTATTACGCCAAGGTATAATAGTCTTGGTAGAACTTTTATCCCTTGTAACACTTTAGCAAATCTGTCATGTTATGGTGCCAGAATTTAATTTGGGGTTTGAGACTGAGTTTGAAGTTTATTATTCCTATGTTGTCTGTCGATTCTTGTTTCTTATTAGAATATGCCATCTCCTCTCTTCTTTATTTTTATGTTCTTGGACATCTTACTATATATTCTTTTACCACTGCTTATTTATATTATATCGCAGTCACTTTCAAATGGTTGGAAGTTGATTATAAAATTTTCCATACTAAGGAGTGCAACTATAGTCTCTGTGTTTATGTTGATGAAGAATATAACTAGTTAATGTTAAGGTTCTGCACATGCCTTCCCCTCCCGCCACCCACACACACACACACCATATCCCCCAAGCTCAGACTGTCATTTGTATTGAACATTTGAACCATTTAGGCTTATATTCTTTCTTCATTATGGCTTTCTAATTTGATTCGAACTTTTGGGTGTGAAGGTGGATGCTGTAGTTTACTTAGTGGATGCATTTGACAAGGAGAGGTTTGCGGAATCAAAGAAAGAGCTCGATGCTCTTCTTTCCGATGACTCTTTGGCTAACGTTCCATTCTTGATTTTGGGCAACAAGATCGATATTCCTTATGCTGCATCTGAAGATGAGCTGTGTTACCACTTGGGTTTGACGGGCCTCACTTCCGGAAAAGGGAAAGTAAACCTAGCAGATTCTAATGTCCGTCCGATCGAGGTGTTCATGTGCAGCATTGTTCGCAAGATGGGTTATGGCGATGGCTTCAAATGGATGTCTCAGTTTATCAAGTAGAAGGCAATATGGGTTTAATACATTGGTTTCTTGTATTCTAGTGCAAGGCTCTACTGGTATTTTAATTATTCCTTTCTCATTCTCCAATTTAAGACTTGGAATTTTGATTCATTTCAGTGTCGGGCATAGCATTTTGAACGTATGAATAACAAAACCTCAAGTGTTCTTAACTTTTGATTGAAGCTTTTTTTTTTTTTTTTTTTTTTTTTTTGGCGAAATTGGACCCTTTTTTATGAGCTTTTCGAATCTCTAGCTATTTAGAATGTCCTTTTTATCCGTATTATCTGTTTGGATTTCTTACCTATAAATAGCGGTGTTGATAAACAAAGCGGTAATATTTATTATTTACTTTAAGGATAAAACCAGAAGTAGAGTACAAAAATCAGCTCCGATTCTCCACAACCAGAGCCAGTCTGATATATCAGAAGCTGATAGAGTTACCAAGACATCTTATTCGGGTAATTCCCCACACGGTATACCCAAATTATATGAAGAGAAAACTCAGAATTTGAGAGTTTTCACATTCTCTTTACTAAACAATTTCAGTAGATTGCTTAAGATTGGTGAAGGTGGTTTTGGGAGTGTGTAAAGTGTGTGTAAACAGTCATTCTTTATAATTTTTGTCCTTTTATTTTTGCTTGATGGAGGGCTTTCGTTTACTTTTTGTTGTCGTTTTGGCTTCTGCTACTAGTAGATTTTTTCCTTGATTGTTTTGGACTCAAATTTAGTTAATTTCGTTCACTGTCGATGATAGTCGTACGTTGACCTCGTTTGCAATTTTGATTTCAGACATGGTTCTTGAAATGTATGTTGTTTAAGATTGGCAGAAGTTTGATGTGTTCCTGTGATTTTGTAAATTTTGCTGAATGTTTTGGTTCAGGATTAGTAATTAAATTCACCAAAATTGAATTAATTCATCTGTTCCCTTTGATTTTCTATCATTTGGAACTTGCTGCATCACTTAGGAGCAAGACGAAGGTCTGAGTATTTTTTATCAACGTCTGATGACGTGTATGTTACTTGATTTGTGTTAGATGTATCTCAGGGTCATAAACAATGGGTAGCTGCATCACTTAGGAACATCCCAGAATTTTAGCAAAACTACTAGTAATGTTTAATACTTGTGTTTATAAATCCATATTCCTTCCATTTCATATTAATTTAGGGTCATAAAGATTTGATCAAATCAAAATATTAGTCATATATTAAAAAATAAAAATATATCAGGATTGAGCCAGAAAAAAATTTAGTGAAAGTAAATGGAAAAATGTCTAAAACTTCAATTAATGAAAAAAATGAATAACTAGCTAAAACGTTAATATATGAAGCTGAGGGAGTAATATTTACTAATTTAGTGTTTGCTAATAGTAGCGAACAGTTAATGAATATTAATGTACATCAAATTAACAAGCACATTTCTAGCTTGACTCACTTCAAAATTTAGTAGATACTATTCGAGCAACTCAAAATAGTGAATGTATTTAGTAAGAAACTGTGTTTTTTTTAACATTAATAGGATTTTTTAGACTGGAAGCTAATCAGCCCTTTTTTCTAATATTGAAAACGGTTGCCTTATCAACACCCCCAATTCTTCATAATATATGCAATGAATAAGTTATTTTTTATTTTTTTTAGTGTTCGATTAGTATCAATCGAATCTTTTTAAAACGTAAAAAATAAGGTATTTGATATACTCGGTGGACAACTCAACCTCAAAATATATTTGAATGTTGTAATTGGACACGATTATTTTGTTCGAACAAAATGATTGAATATTTTTTTGGAGATATATTTAGAAAAAATAAAGGTGTTCACAGCCCCCACCCAGGGATGAAAATATTTTGAATTTTTTTCGAAATTTCTCCTTTTTGACAATTCCGAAACGAAATTGGGATGCAATAGATTTCTGTCAGAATTTTGGAGAAATTTCCGCAATTTTCAATTTTGGTCGTCTCCAGGTACAATTTATTGTAATTTCGTTGGAATTTTGAAATTTCGAATATTTTCATTTTCTTTTAAAATGGCTGATATGATGTGCACTCTCTTTGAGCTAAAGATATTATTGAACACATAAAAATAAGAAATTTTGACGAAAAACAACGTTTAAGTTAACATCGTTTATATTATTTAATATTTACAAACTAGTTGTAAATATTTTCTTTTGTATCAATTTTTTCCCTAAACATGTGCATTTATGTTAGTAATAATAATTTATAAAATATCATCTAAATTTTTCAGATTTTTAATATATTTCCCAACGTTCTTTAAAATTTTACCGATATTTATTCGAAACTTCTCTAAAATTAGAATACCTATATTTCCGTAAAAACCGAAATTTTCATCATTGCCCCCGCCATAGCATTAATGTAAAGTAGGGGAGTATTTAGTATGAAATAAGGGTGTCTTTTAATAGTCCCATGCTACTTTTATTAGGTATAAAGGTGGGATTAATCTCATTTGGTTGGTAATTTTTTCTTTTTAAGAACCATTATATTTGATACTGTTGCATTTATTATAAAGCTGTGTTTGTTAAGATTGAGAAATGATAAATTATTTTTAGTTGAGAAAGTGTATAAATGTCTTTTATTGGAATTGAAGCCGTCAATGGACTGAGACAACACAACTCAAAACAAACACATCCCAAATAAACAAAATAATAGAAGAAAAAAAAGTACATTCAGAATCATAAACAACCTTTCGGGCCATACTCTGAAGTTCATAGAGTAAACAAGCATTTAATAGACAACCTTACTAGTGTTATATAAATATAGCCTTTTAAAAAAAAAGTTAAACAAATTGGGGATGTAGCTCAGATGGTAGAGCGCTCGCTTAGCATGCGAGAGGTACGGGGATCGATACCCCGCATCTCCAATTAATTTGTTCAACTTTTTGGTTTCGCTTCCAAAAATGGATGGGCCAAATTCCAAATGGGCCACACCTACCGTTGGAGTACTTTTTAACGGGGCCCTGTAATATTTGTAAGCTCCAAATTATTGGCCCAAATACATTTATCAGTCAAATAGGTCACATGTGAGTTTTTTTTTTTAATCCCGATCTAAGAACTAAGAAAAAAATCTTTTTCATTCCCTCAAGAAAGGTGACTCGAGTGGTTGCTCACCTGATTTGAACTTTCTAACTTAGTCTAAAAACATGTGATTATTTGCAATTCACTAATTTTTTTTAGTGTTATTACTAATTTAATAAATTAAAATACTAGTATAAATTACTCGGAACACAGTTCTTTATATACACCCACAATAATTATTACTATATCCTTATAAAAAATTATATTCCTCCACATTCACACATTTGTTCAGTTCAAGATGAAGTATTGCTTTCTCATCTGGTCAAATACCATTTATCTAGTATATTTTTCCTTTTTGTATAAATGCAAAATCGTATTAGATTGTAAAAAATTGATGTACTTTTTTTGGGAAAAAAAATTGATGTAGTTTATTATTGCTTTTATTGGTAGATACAATAGGGAAGGATTATGATGTAGAAGATTATGTTTAGACACATTTTTGGATAACAGCGATGAGAAAAAGTATTTTTGGTCGTAGCCGTTTGGATCTGGTACGTCGAACATGTAATTGAGTGTCCAAAATAACAGCTGCTCTATAGTTATATTCAAACTGTTTATGTGTATAGGTGTATCTAATGAACATAACAATATGGTTGGATAGTTCTGTCAGGATGTAAGGAAATTTTAGTCATTTTACATTAGAATATTTCTTTCAGGGGTATTTAGAGGAAACATGCGTCGTGTATCTGTGGCTTTTATCTACCCCAAATTGCATTTAGAATTTATATATAGATTTTGCGGCTTTTCTTTTATATAATCATCCTACATTTACTCCTACATTATTGGATGGCCACCACCTTTTAACAAAAAGAGCTGAGTGGACTGATTTTAGTAGGAATTGAAGTTAATTTTGTCCTCAACTAAAGGAAAATTTCACAATTTTCAGCAAGAAATAACATTAGTATAGATGTTTGGTGAATCAACATATGTATTCACGCAATAGCCATTCACTTATGTAGGAGAAGTATGATGTTTATGTAGGAAAGGATTCGAACCACATTACTCAACGGCCATTGCATGCAGACATTTACTAACTCACAAAAATGTCTTTTAACAAACAGAATTTATTGGTTTACTTTTGGACAAAAAAAAATTATCATTTTTTTCTATAAAAGTGTATTCCGTCATACCGTGAAAATTTTACACATACGACTCAATAAAAAATAAAATACGTTGAGAATTGATGGGTTTCTAAGAGTCGTCTTTTTTCCATTGGCTAATTCTTTTTACAGGTCGAAAGGTAAATAAACTCATTTGAACCTAGCAAAATGCATATCTGAATATCCAATTCCTCTTCGAGTAGTAGGAAAGATTATGAAGAAGAAACTGGAGAAAACCCCAGCCGCCAACGGCAAATTCACCACCAAAGCATCCAAATCTGCTCCTCCAGATGGAAACAAACAGCTCTGCAAATCACTGTCACACAAAGCAAACACCAAGAACACCAACAGCGACACAAACGCATGAACAAAGTCGATCAAACTTATCCGAAACTTCGTTAAATCCAGATCACTACCATCAACAGAGATAAGATCAACTTCTTCCCTGTTGAATATGTAGAATCCTTTGAAGGTTGCGATCCCGTAGTAGAACTTGCCATCACTGTCTACGAAGCTGTCAGTGAACGAACAAAGGAAACAGATAATTGAGCAGAAGTGAATGAGGGAAATTGTGAGGACTTTGTTGGATAATTGGCAGATGCCTTTGTTGGAAAACAACGGCGCTAGGGTCCTGTATGCTAGGACCGTGCCGGTTGGTAGTAGGTTTGCTAGGTTGGCGGCGCTGGCTAGTGTTCTGTGCACAGAGGTGACGCCGCCTCGATTTGGCGGAGGTGGTGGTGCTGTCGTGATGGTGGTGTTCATAGATATGGGATCCGTAGTCGGGGAGAAAATTACCTGTTCTGTTGAGTATGCTACGGATCAATTTCTACCTCTTATTATAGGGGCATATGCAAGAGGGAAGTTCGAGGTGTAAAATGAGTTGATGATGTAGGGTTATATAGAGTTGTTTGAGTTAATTGGTTTAAGAAAATATACGTGGGTGTGCACAATGAACATGTGAGTGCAAATGCATTTTCTTGGAGTTTATATGTGTATATAACTATATATATATGACGGTTTGTACAATTTGTATGTATGTGATAAGTTAGGCATATGTGATATCACTTGCTTCCTCTTCTAAATCACAATTTTTTTATATTGCTCCTATTTTATTGTTCCTCTCAACGAAAATATTGTAGGACACTATGTTTTCTTTCGGGGATTTTCTATCTTTAACTTATTGGATATTGTTGTGCCAAAATGAAACCGGTTCCGGCATTATCTTCGGTCTTCGATTTCAGGTGGTAGGTGGTCCAGATCTCGATCCATGGAACCTGCAAAAATCACGTCGGGAAGGGCCACGGAGCGGGAACTCCAACGCTCAAGTTAGTTATATGGGACCTCCGAAAATCACGTTGGGGAAGGCCCCGACGCGGGAACTCCAACGCTCGAGTCAGTTGGTGTGCATTTTGTTGAGATGAAGCATATAATTTCGGTAGAATATGTTGTTGGAATGCCTTGAATATAGGAGGCCATAAACTAAACACTAGACTAATCTAAATATAAAGTAGAGATTAGTAAAATCCTAGAAAATCCAAATCTAGCCAAATATGTAAATAAAATCATATATCCTGATTAATTTTGAAATCTCATTTCTCTATTTTCGCATTTTGCTTTTTTCGTTTTTTAGATATTCTGCATTACCCCCTCTTTTATGCACCTCATATATGATCAATCAGATCCTCTATTTTCAAGAGACTCGATACGAAGTGCAGGCTATGCAATCCTAAAAAATACCTTACTTGACAGGGAGAAAATATTACATCAAGACACAACCCGATGGGTTGTGTTAACCTATCTCGACAACCATTGATCTCCAGGAGCGTATTGATAGAAAATTCAAACCATTAGAATTTCATTCAATCAGAATTAAGGGAGACCAAAGTGTGTTAATTGCTTCACCTAAGCATTTCTGGTTTCTGTGGAGTGAGAGCCAAGATTATCATTTTTTGGATGACCCGAATCCTCCAAATCCCATCATAGCTGCAACATCGGGGTCTATCTCTGGTTCCTCTGCTACCTTCTCTTTCTGGCACGAAATATTACCTGTTAGAAATTGCACAACGAAAGAAAGGGGAGGGGTTTCACACTTAGGCTGAGCACTGACCTCCTTCTTTTCTTTCTTTTTCTCTCGGCGCAGACGCTTTCTTTCTTCCTCTTCTTGTTGTTGTTTCAGGATCCGTTCGTCAAAGTCTACAATTGGAACACAAAGATATTAGCCATATTTATGATTACAAACAATTTGAAAGTGAACCATTTTTAATGTTTGATCTAATGCAATTATCTCAAACAATTTTGAAGTGAACCTTTTGAACCCAACGGAGTGCTTACAAAAAATGCAAAGAGGTCACTAACATCACCAGGACAAAAGATGGCCATCAAGGGATTCCCATGCTCAAGTTTATGCAAACCGTATACAAAGAAATGAACCTTAATTTTGTGCATCATGATTATGACGCACTTCAGATATACAGCATCACATATAGCAAATATCACAGAAATTCTGTAGCATGCAAAATATTATGTGTCATAAAGTGAACGTTTTGATAATTTTAATACTATAAATATACACGCTGTCCACATTTCTTGTTTATTTTGCTTTAAGCTTTTGCATCAGATCACGAATTAATGATGCAGTTCTATATTAGTTACTTTGCGCTGAAGTGGACATTTGCTTCCTCTAACATAACGGAACTAATTCATCTATTTAAAGAAACATAGTTGTGTTAATTCATCATGCATTCATATTAGATATGACCAAGAAAAGTGGTGTGCTTAAATTTCCCAGTGCCTGTGTAACAAGAATATTCGATAAACATAATACAAACAGTATCTCACAATTTACTGGAAACTAACTAACATGAGTGACAAGTATTGTCATAATAATATATGTAATGTGATTCCCTAGTTGTCATTCGAACATCAAGGGACAAAAAATGCTTCCTTTCAATTTTAAGAATGAAACAATTGCAATGCTGTTGCAGAAATCTCAAAACACAGCTCTCATAATATAACCTTTGAGATATTGAGAATTCCGGTGCTTAATTAACAAATTAACAAAAATAGTCTGGGTAAACTTCAATCTAGAGATCCGAAGGGAAAAGGAGAATCAAGCCATTTCAAGTGGATTAAATTTAAGGTCAATAAAGAAAAGATGAAGACTTAACTTGGGATGGCAAATATAATAATTGAAGATGAACTCCTATATTCAACTCACCTTGCTCTGTAAAGCCTCCAGTATCTTTCCGCTTCTTGAGAACATCAAACCGCCTCTGGACCTGAGCACCAAACAAAAAAAATGAAGATAAACTATTAATTACTATTTCTCATGTGAGATATAACCAGGAAACTTGCTATGACTCCTCCAATGCATATGCTCGTCCTCCATAGAGTGACTGCCTTAACCATGTTTATTTTCTCTTTTGTTTCGCATTAACCAGTTATCTCACAAATCTTCAGTCCCGTCAGTCTAACTTGATTCGAACATAGACTCATATAGCGTGCAACCACTGTTGCGTACATATAATTGGTTTATAATGATCGGTGAAGAAAAAGCATGCTTTTAGATGCATAAACTGAGCATTTTTAACTCATGAATGCATTTTCTGATGCTTATTAGCATAAATCACTCCTTTCTGCAGTTTATTACTAGCTATAAGCTTTTGGCAGATTTGACGTGAAGCACAGACCAAATGAAGAATCCACAATGAAGCAATTTCAAGGCACAATTTGTAGTTGAAAAAGTTCTTTCACAGTGAATACCCCAAGTAGCCAGTGAAGATCATCATGAACATGACAGAAAACTGTAAGAAATCAATAGAAGGCATAAGTCCAACAAGGTTCAAGGGCAGCAATGATGGTCATAGCAAGTTACCAGAGTCAACATATCCCTGAAGTGTGTTGGATCCTGTTTTTACTCCCCTAGCATAAATACTCCTTAATCCTTCTTATGTTTTTACAAGGAAGATGAACACAAGAACAATCTTCGATAGCAAGTCTGATGATTACAAAATAAGATCTCTATGTTCATTATTGTTCATACAAGATTTGAATAATGCCAATGTAGTAAGCTACGGGTATATGTAAGCTATGTTATTCTTTTCAATGGTTGGGGTTGGCCAAGTTTAATGCAGCAAATGTGTTGGGCCCCATATTTTATGATCTGTGTCATCACAAGTGAAGTCATCAAAGCCCAAAGGAGAAGCCTGATGATAGCCGATGGCTAAACAGTTAACATGTTTAGGGGATATTTGTTTTGGGAGGTCCCCATCCGGATGGGTGATGGCCCATTCCCAACGTATTTCATTTTACAGTCGGATGGCCCATCCCTCCACATCCACACCCTATTACCTACATCACATTTTACAATTTCCAACACACATTTTACAATTTTTAATACACATCCTACCCTACAAATCCCTTAAACAAAAATATTTTTATATACTATTTAAGTGGATGTACCATCCGAGGATGTGCCACAGCGGACGTGACACATGCCACTATATCCCAGTACAAGTATCCCCTTAGAGGCACTCAAGAATATATTAGAGGCCTACCTGCTCCAAGGTTGCCCTTTCAGACCGCATAGACATTCCCAAAGCTCGTTGATCTAGGAGAAAAGAATCAAGAGACTGATTGGCGATTATAAAGCATATCAAGATAAAGTAGCTAAAGGAGAAGACAAAAAGATAAAATAAATAAACCATGAGTTATAAACAGATGACGTACGCTTTTTTCCATTTATATGATCCAAGTAGTTTGCAGAATCTTTTACTACGCATTCACATACCGAGCAGAAATATCCAGCCTGCAACAAAATGAAATGAATTATTATCTTCTTATACGACAAAACAGGGTAAAAGATTCAGTTCACAAACTCCCACATGCAAATTAATGCTTTGTTTCAAGCTTTCCTGGATATTTTAGATAATACAGGAATTTTAGTCTGGAGCAGAAACATGTGGCTTTGACGCCAGCTATACCTCAACAGAAGCAAAGTGAGAATTCTCACAGAATTTTGCACGCAAAAAATGTGGTTTTAATGATGGTAGACCAGGGTGCTACAAATGTCATTGGCAGGTTTCTTAAACGGAACAAGATCGAACTACCAGCAATAAAATTGATAAATCACATGGCCAAACCAGCAGAGATGAACTTTGTTGGGTTAAGTATTGTACATCAAACCTGGAACAAAAGGTTCAGCTAGTTCTAATAGTTTACCCTTACTGAAGATGAGAGCTTTGAGGTTGTTCACGATCAGGATTAATTTTCTTTCTTTTTTCATCAGTATGCTAAAAAGTTATTGATTTGTTCCAAAGATTTATTCATCAAGTATTTAGAATCCATTCAATTAGGATCCAAATCTGCAGCACATCCAATGACCAAGATGCACTATAAAACAGAGAAAAAAGCTCTTCTCCAACTTCAACATGTTCAATTATAATTTCATCTAAAGTATACCAGCTTATTTATAAAGAGGGGAAACCATCATTATTCAAGAGTTTTACTACAATGGAAAAATAATAAAAACGAGGATACTTAGAGAAATGGTTACAAATACCTGTTGACTTAGGGGTGCAATAGGAGTCACAACCTACAAACGAAGAAATTAGTAAATTTATGTGCTCCCCAAGGGAAAAAATCATATATATGTGCCAGACAAATATATATATAAATATTATTTCACGTTTTACTACTTAATTAATAATCAGAATTCCACAAAGTTTATTAGTTAACAAGTGTTCTTAGGTGGCATTCCACTAACAGAGCTGCGTAATGGCTCAATCCGGCAACTCCGTGAGTACACTCCGCTCTCATATTCATCTCTATTTTGTTTATGAATTTCACGGACTCTAATATTTTTCAATTGTTTAAAAATCTATTTTGCTTAAAAATCATAGGAACAATTCAAAGAAAATCAATAGCAAGAAAAAATAAATAAACAGAGTTTATCTGGAAACAAATGAACAGTGGCAAATTTCTGAAGGGGCAACTTCACAACAAAATATTTTAAAGTTGCCTGGGCCTTTACCCCTTTAGGGAAACAAAATTGAATAGATAGTGTATGTGCAGTGTGGAAGTTAGCACCTAGTAGCAGGTCCATAATGTTTATAAAGAATTTGATCATGGATTTGGTTGTGATAACCGATGCAAAAATTGTAACGTCACTCTTCCCTCGCCACTGTTCTAATTCCCTGCGAATTGATATGATTTTCCAAGCATAAGACTTCCCCTAAGTCTAAGATATCAGCTAGAGGGTGTCTACATGCCAAGCAAAGAACAGCCCCCAATGACCATACTCGAGCTCATATTTGGCTACAATATTTTCATCAACCTCAACAATCCCAAATCAAATTGCTATTAACACATCTCGGATACAGAATTTAGAGTGAAACCCTGTCAGCAGTGCAGGGAAGAAAGAAATGCAAAATGCCAACTGATCATACGTCTAAACACCGTGAAACGTAATTAATGATTTGTCCAACAGTAAGCATTTCAACTTTTTATCCAAACAACAGCTAACCTGGGTCTTTCCCAAGCGTGATTCCAGGTCCACTTCATAATCTCTGTGCTTTAATGGTTTTCTTTGAACAGGCGGACCGCTTGCTGCACCAAATCACACCCAAATGAGACTTATTCAATATTTCAGAACTCCAAAATTAAGCATGCAATCATTTACACACCAATGAACAATAAAATTTACTAACCAAGAGTTATAACACCAGTAATCTAGAAAAAAAAGAAAAAAATCATCCAACAAAAATAAATCAATTTAGTTAAACCAGATACCATACGTTTTTTTGCCCGAGCCTCCTCCTACAACAGAAGAACGCAAACAAATAATCAACAATTAACCCCGAGCAAATAAATCAACAGAACAAATCTAGGAACGAGAAAAGAAATGCTTCAAACCTTTGCTTGGCGGTCCCGAGCGCGTTGCTCATACTCTTCTCGGTCAAATTTTCTTCGAAAAGTGTTGTCAACTCCAGCAGCCTGCACATAAAGGCAACAAAAATCTGCCATTAGAGTCCGTGAAATCCATAAACAAAATAGAGATGAATATGAGAGCGGAGTGTACTCACGGAGTTGCCGGATTGAGCCATTACGCAGCTCTATTACTTGATTCTTACACTGAATTTGTATGAAATATTGAACGCATAAAGCTCAGAGGAACGGAAGGACGGAGTAATGGACTGCAACAGAGACTCAGAATTTGGGAATTCTGGGGAGAGAATAATTAAACCCTAGCCTTTTGAATTGGATTCAAGGTGATCTCCTTACTCTGGAATTGTCCCCAAATTTACCATAGGGCACTCAATAAATCTTAATTAATACTTCAATTGTGTATTTGAGTTGTGGACTTTTGCTGATGTAGTGGTATGCTTGTTTATGTATTCCTCCGTTTGGACGGAACCGTGAAAATTTAATTCGAATAATTTTTATTAATTATTATTTTAATTTTTAATAAATTTTGGTTAATTTTTTATAATATTTTATCAATTTTACCGTATTATATTCCTAAATAAGTATTAAATTTAAAAATCATGTAATCAAAATTTTTATGTTCAAATTCTTCACGTCCATTGATGCATTTAATTCTCAATTAAAGTTTAATGGTAAATATGATTTCACGTTTTACTACTTAATTAATAATGAAGTCCACAAAGTTTATTAGTTAACATGTGTCCTTAGTAGAGATGTCAATAAGGGCCGGCCCTGTCCTACCCGGCCCAAGCCCTCAAAAGCCCGGGCCCTAAAGGGTCAGGGCTAAAAGCCCTCATGCTATAAGGGCTTTGAAAATCTAGGCCCAGCCCTAGCCCTGAAGGGCTAGGGCCGGGCCCGGGCCAGGCCCTTTAAGTTCATGTATTTTAATTTCTTTGTTATTGTTCGCAAATTTCATAATTAACATGTTTAAATTTTACCGATAAAATGGTTATATTTTTCTTTAAAATACTAGTATTCCAATCTCTTCTAACATATATGTTGAGGTTTCTAAATATGCCGTATTATATAAGATACGACATGATATATTTAAGAATCCCAACATACATATTCAAATGCTAGCGGAATATAAAAGAACGTGAATGCAATATTATAGAATAAAATGTGAATTAAGGTATTAGAGCCAGAAGAGTAAAGGAAACGTGAAAAATCATTGATTGCATGAAACTCTAAATTTATTTATGAGATATCATATATAATATATTTATGAGATATACAATATATATTTATATATTATATATATTTTATATAAAATATACAAATAAGGGCCCTCAGGGCCGGCCCTACCCTAACCCGGCCCAAGCCCTAGTAGGCCCGAGGGCCAAAAAGGGCCGGGCTAAAAGCCCTTAAGCTATATGGGCCTGTAAAATTGGGGCCCAGCCCTAGTATTTTTAGGGTCGGGCCAGGGCCGGCCCTAAGGGCCGGCCCTAAGGGCCGGGCCTGTTTTGACATCTCTAGTCCTTAGGTGGCATTCCACTAATTCAACTCGCTAAAAAACTTGCGGGTCACTTTGAGACCAACCGGCAATCAATTGTTTTCCCCTTTTAATTCTTATATATTATATAGATTTAAATACACTTGCACAAGAAAAATTATATTTTTTTTTTCGTATTTTCACTTACAATTCTCACCAAAATAGCGCGCTAAAAAAAACCCTAGCTGCCTTGATCTTGCAATCCTTCCATTGCCACCCTTATGGCGGCGACGGCGAGCTCGTCTCTTCCGTCTGCCGTTGAGGGTGGAGAGTTTCCACCCCTTTCGACTAAAGGGCCATTTACGGGTCCATCACTTGCTGTAACTGATCGTCCGAGAACATTTTTTAAAGTGGTGAATGGTGCTTCCATCGCGAAGAAGTTGGAGGGCAGATCTGCTAAACAACTATTCGATCTTACTGCGGCAGAGTCCTTTGGGTCCACGAGGATCTACAGAGGAACGCTGATCGTTCAGTTTTCGGAGGCTGAAACAGATGTGCAAGCTGCGCAGTGCAAGTTTGTGCTTATTGGTAAGTTTTCGGACGGTAGCCCCCCTTTTAAATCTCTGCAATCGAGTTTGTCTGGGTTTGGATTTATTGGTACTATATTCATAGGAGCCATTAATGTTAACCATATCATGATACGTTTGTCTAATGAGGACGATTTCTAGAGGCTATGGGCTAAGCAATTAGTGCATGTCTCTGGATATCCGATGCACATTTTTAAATGGAAGGAGTTTGATACCAAATCGGAATCTTCGGTGGTTCCAATTCGGGTATCATTTCCGGAACTTCCATAGCATCTCTTTGATAAGAAAGCTCTTTATAAAATTGCTTTGCTAGTGGGTACACCCTTACGAATCGATGAAGCTACTGCAGATAGATCTCGGCCAAGTGTTTCGCGTGTCTGTATTGAATTTGATCTATCTAAACCTAGGCCTGAGGAGGTTTTCATAGGATGTGGGGATTGCTTGATTACCCAGAAAGTCGTTTATGAGAGAATACCTAGCCACTGCTCAAAATACAAGCATCTTGGGCATGTAGCTACCCCTAGGGCTGTTAACACAGATGGGATGGAGAAGGGCAATACTGCTGCCCTGGATAAAGGGAAAGGGATTACCACTACTCCTCCTTTGCGTACCAGCAAAGAGAGTATAGTTTGCATGAAAAAGTTTCATGGAGTGATGTTGTTAAAAAAACCTGAGGGATCAGGTTCACTGAGATTTGATCCTGTGGATTAGATTAAGTTCATGAGAATTCTTTTGCTAAATTGGCTATTTCTGTTGATGATGATGCTTGTAGTTTTGAGGAAAAATAAAATACCTATCACCTTATTCACATGTCTCCCTTGCATGAGATGATTGACGATAAAGAAGAGGAGGAGGAGCAATGGGAAGATGATTGGGAACCTGACAGGAGAAAGATGGGGGAAATGAAAAGGTTGAGGAATATGAAGAAAAAAGAATATGGGTCCCCATACAAGAATAGGGACAATATTCACAAAAGGTACCAATTCTGAATCTAAAAGATGATAATTGTAACTTGGAACTTGAGAGGTATTGGTAATAAAAAAACTCAAACTTATTTGAAAAACCTTTTTAAAAAATGAAACCTGATGTACTTGTTGTGCTTAAGGCTAAGTATAATAATCCTGACCAGTTCTTGATTCAGTCCTTTGGCTTTGAATATGTTTTAGTCAACTCTAATGCTAAGATTTGGTTGATATGGAAAGATCCTGTGAAGATTGATTTAGTTTTTGTTTCTTATCAAATGTTGGATGTGGGTATTTGCAATGATGTGCTTGGTGTAAAATTCTTTGATTCCTTTGTTTATGCATCTTGTAAGAGGAAGGGGAGAGTTCTCCTTTGGGGTGAGCTTAGTATAAACTCACACTCTTCTGAACCTTGGGTTGTAAGTGGGGATTTCAATACCATACTTATGGCTGAGGAAAAGAAGGGGGGGGGGGGGTCCCTTAAGCTTAAACCCATGGATGAAATTGGGGGTATGATTCTTAATTGTGGATTGGAAAATGTTGGGTATTCTGGATCCCCTTTACTTGCAAACCATGTGTTTGTTAGGTTAGACAGAGCTCTGATCTCTCCCAAATGGGTAGAACTTTTTAATAAATTTGAAGTTAAAAAACTTGTCTAAAGGACCCTCTGATCATTGTCCCCTATTGTTGTCTTTGGCTTATGATAATTCTAGACATAGACCTTCTTTTAGATTTTTGAATGCTTGGACAAAATACCATGACTATTTTAGGGTGGTGGAAGAGTCTTGGACTCCTCCCTCTAGGCAAAGAGATATGGTTAATGTTCAGCAGAAGTTGTTTAGATTAAGAGCATGTCTTAAAATGTATCCCACTCTCGGCAAAATATAAATCTTCTAACTCGTGGTTTTAGAGGGGCTGGTCAAAGTGTATCCCACTCTTAAAATAGGTGCAAGATACCAAGTTGGGGATGAAAGATCTATCAGGGTGTGGGAGGTTCCTTGGCTACAAAAAAAATCCAAGTTTCAAGCCTGAACAATGGGAGCAACAAGATCGAGAGGTGACCTAGGGCTAGAGAGTTAATGAAGGATGGGGGAAGGGAGTGGGATATGCTTAAGGTTGAGAAACATTGTGAAGCTAGGGATGCCGAGTTAATTTTGAAAACGCTAATCAGTATTCCGGGACGGAGAGACAAAATCATCTGGCATCACAACCCCAAAGGGTTGTTTACCATCAAATCAACTTTTCAAACCTCCAGGCCATGGGTCTCAATGTTTTAGATTTCTCGGAAAGCAGTAGGAATAGTAAGAGTAAAAAAGTATGTGGAAGAATCTATGGCAGCTTAAATTGGAGAACAAAATCAAACATTTCATCTGGAAATGTGTTCACGGCATTATCCCTACCAAAGAGGCTCTTATTAGAAAGGGCATCCAAATTGATCCAATTTGTAGCCGATGTAGGGAAACAAATGAATCTTTAGACCACCTGTTGTTTATGTGCATTGAAGCTCAAACATGCTGGCAGCTTGCTCCATTTAAATGGAGGAAACTACCTTCATGAGTCTCTTTCTTTTCAGGAGTGGTGGCATGAGGTGTGTGGTGTTAGATTCAAAGCTGGATTGATTGAACGTATTCTTATATCTTGCTACATTTTATGGAACATTTAGAAAGCGAGAAATGAGTGGATGTTTCAATCAAGTTGGATTTCGAAGAAGAAAGTGATGGACAGGGTTGTTAGAGAGTGGACGGAAAGCTGTGGTTTGAAGGAGGTGCTTGTCAATGTATCATCAAGAGGTCAGGAGGTGAGTTTTGTAGGGTGGTTTTCCATTTTCATCAGTGCAAATCATCAATCGGACGATTGAGGTGGTTTTGGTAGCATGGTCTTCGATGAGAGATGGTTTCATCCATGCTTGGGCTGTACCAGTTTCCTTTTCTTCGAAGAGAGAAGTCATCAATCTTGAAGTTGTTCGTTTTGTGTTGGTTCAAGCTCGAGCCTTTGGGTGGAACTATATTCAACCCATTCTTGATGAAGAGGATATGGTAATTAAATTGAACAAAAAATGGTCCTTCTAAGTTCAACATCTCACCATGGCCGAAGACATCAAAGATCTGAGTAATACTCTTTCAAATGTTTTATTCAGGTATTCAACTAGGAATGACAATAGATCTTGTTCGTATCTTGCTCTTGCTGCAGTTGAGCTCACCATTCTTAAGGAATGAGTTTCTCAACCTCCATTTTGGTTGTGATGTAACCAATGAGTAGCTTTTCCTTAGTTAGTGGCCTATTGTTTTTTTTTTTGTATATTGTGAATTTCTCATTTATAAAATATATCGATTCGAAAAAAAATAAAAAAAATCCAACCTTTTAAGGTCTTTGTCACTAATTCATTCTTAAATTTATGGCAATTTATCCACAACCTTATAAAGTAATTGTGATTTTGATCAGTTATTAATACTATTCCTCAATGGAATATATAGTGTGGCTAGAGAGAAAGTTGATTTGAAAATGTATCAGGATAGTAAAGATATGAAAAATCGCAACTAGTTTTGTCTCAATTCAAAAAGCAAAATTTGCAAGGTTATATATGAATTGTTAAAAATGATAAAAAAGTTGAAAAAACAAATAAATATTTTTGCGACTGTTTATGCAACTTCAATCATGTTTTTTAACCCTCCTCGCAATTACTATATAATGCAAATATTAATTAATATTCCATCCGTTCTTGACTTGGGTGTATAATTGTAAAATGCTGTGCACACTCAATGTGACACATCCTTGTTAAAAATCTTATTACTCTTTCATCTTTAAATTTTAATCACATTCCTAAATATACCCTAACCACTAATATAAAGTCACTCAATAACCTTTCATATCCTACTTAATATCAAGTCATCTCAATATGCACATTCGGAGAATATATCCATCGTTATCCAATTATGTCCACAATGATATTAGACATGTTTTAGATTAGGATTGATATAGTTAGATGTGTAAGTGAGTAGAGACAATTTGTGAGCCACTCAAATTATTTCGTAAAAATAAAATTGATTCAAGGGAAACAAGTCGAGCTCGAGTTACTCGAATAAATTTAGAGTTTAAGTTCGAAATCATTGATACTTGGCTTGGCATTGTCACGAGTTTAATCGAATTTGTATTAAATTACTAGTTGACATAATTATAAATATATCCTAATTCTATAAGATCCACATTAGTAACCCTCCGTAACAATGATTAATGTTTTCAATTTATATGTATTTTTTATATTTTAACAATGATTAATATTTTTACTTTAAATGTATTTTTATATTTTAGTATGAATTAAGCAAGTCGAGCTCAATTTACACCCCTAGCAAAAAAATACGGTTAATTTTGATAAATAAAGTTGTGAAATGTTGATATTGTTACCAAGTCCAACAAATTGCTACCTACGCAATACTTGTGGAAATTATGGAAATTATATAACATTGGCGTTATTATATCATTTTAATCAATATTATTTAATAGGGATAGGGGTTTTTATAACACTAATTTTTATTCCACTATTAACGATACATTCTTCTTAACTTTTAAAAAAAATCTTCCCCACCAAAAAATTAACGATTCCACAAAATTTACTTTATTTTAGTTTTCGTGACCGATTAAGATAGACTAATTAGACCGGGATAGAAGTATTAGTTACAATTAGAAAACAATTTAGATAAACTTTTTATCTAATAATAAAATCTTAGTATACTCCAAATAAAATGCATTACCAAGTTAAAAAATAGTCCAAATTAGACAAATAATTTTCAAATATTTAACAAAATATAGTTTCAAAACAGGAAAAGGGCATCAATTAAGTCAAAGTAGAATTAAATGAAATTTTGAAAGGGAAAATATTTTGAGGCTCAGATCGGTGTACAGTTCCGGGCAAGGAAACCCAAACCCGCCATGGCTGCAAAATCATCACCGGTTGCATAAATTCAATTGCCGTCCAGTTTTGCCCCGCCAAGATACGGGTCGGGTTTCTCATTGCCCAATTTCAGCTCAGAGGAATCAAAAGAAATATCATCACGGCCTCTAAATAACAATTATACTCCCTCCGTCCAGATTCAGAAAAATCTGTTACATATTGCCAGAAACAAGCAAGAAAAGGTTAGTGATGAAGCAGAGGCAGTAGCAGCGAAGTAGCAAGCACGCTTTTGGCTAAAAACGGATCTGACATTCAGATCCATTGCCATATCGCGGTTCACTTTTCCAGATCCATGATCTATCTCTCTTTCTCTGTATCTAAATATATATATATACATACTTGCGTAAACACACACATACACACACACAAAGGGGTTGTTGGTTGGAATGGGAGGGGAAATCATTGAGTGAGAGAGGGGCAACCGCCCTTGAGAAATTCCACCCTCTCTCTACTCTCATTCTACTCCCCTGAGCTTTGAACTTGAAACCCTCCCAAGTCTCACTTCCCTGGCCTCAGCCATGAAATGAGAATCTGGTATGGAATTTGTGCTTCTAGGGTTTTTATGCTGAAGTTGATTCTGGATATGGGCCTAAATGCAACTCCTTCACAAAGGTGGCCCAGCCCACATTAATATGATAAGGTGCCTAAGGCACTCGGCCCAACAGACCCGCAATTCACAGAGGTAAAGTGTTTTATGTCATTTATTCATCAGAGATCAATTACCAACGATCATAATCATAATCATAATCTAAAAAAAAAGTGAGTTGGCTCCACATATACTAGCAATGAAAATCAAGTTCCCCTCCCGAATCAAATTCAAGGGAAGGTTTTCCATCCCTTTTTTTGGTCATTCACTATAATTAACATACTTTCAAAAAAAAAAAATTAGAACGGTAAAATAAATAGAGTTTTCGATGAACAACTCGAAAATAAAACTTGGTAAGTATTCGTTTAAGTTCATTTATTTAGTTAAATAATTATAAATGAACAAAATTTTAAAGTCGGTAAATAAATGAACGGGGCTTTAACAATGCGACCTCGTTTATCAGTGGCTCGCAAACATATTTGATTTATACTAATAATAATAATAACTTTAAAAAACAACAACAACAACAATAATAACAGTAATAATAACAATAACAACAACAACAACAATAACAACAACAACAATAACAACGCCGCTATTTTTATATCATGTATTACTGATATACCTAATTTATCTTTTACGAAAGTCAATCATTCCTACATACATTTATTTGTTTTATAGAAAAGTTTGCATATAAAAAGAGAATGAGTCTTCCCGTTAGTCCAAATATTTCCTTAGTTCTCTGGCTTGTGAACTCGTCCTAAGTAGAATTCAACTTTCTCTATTCAAATATTCAATCCATCCAATATTTTCGTGAGCATAACCACAAATAAAACTCCAACCGAGTTTGAACATCTTTCTAAAAGTATCAAACCCAACTTGAGACAAATTTAAACACTTCTAAAATTAATGGACACTACGCAAACAACCCAAAGACTCGATTGGCTCATTTGCACCCCTAACAAATTAGAACAACATCGCTTTTGTGTTAGTATTAAGCTTATGTTAGAGTAACCTCTGAATCTCCGTCTATGGCTCTATGTTGCCGACTCGTTCCTCTTAAAAGAAGGTAGACCAAACAAAGACCGATAAAAAGTATTCAATTTACAAATTTGGGGGCTCTCTTAATATTCATTTTAGTTTCTTTTTGTCGCAATATTGTGTGTGTACATAATTCTAGCCGTTGATTAGGCCTTCGGTGGTTCAAGAAAGTGACGGTAATTTTTGGAACATAGGCTATTCAATGGTTTGATCAAATTCTTTCTTGGGAAATGACGGTCAGATTTCGGTGACATTGAGATGCAACTTAGTTTTTGTAACCTCTAGATTATGTTAGTCAGTTCTTATTCCCTTTGTTTCAAAATAATCGAGATAAATGTTATTTAACAAATAATCACACATATTACTAATCAAATACAGTACTTAATTAATAAGGGAGGAATTTTATTAATTAGTGGGAATATAACAGATTATAAATATATATAGAAAATAAGATAGGGATAGATTAGGAAGAAACATTAATTCCCATTTGTTAAAACTGTAGAACACTTTATTATTAAAAGAAACAAAAATTCTAAAACATCTAAAACAAAATTGCAGGGAGAAATATATTTAGGTATATTTTATAAAAATATGTAAAAAATTGGCATTATTTTATATGTAATTTTAGTCATTATTATTTATGCTTGTACCAAAATAGCACTAAATAATTTTCGTACTTCACGAATAATGAGTATATATAAAACAATTTCAGTATTAGGTATCGTAAATAAATAATGTATTATATCAATAAATTGGGAGCATATGTATAATAATACAAAATTAATTAGTTTTAACGTTTAAGATTACGGGAAATAATTCTGAGGCTCAGATCAGTGTAAAATTGCAGGCAAGAGAACCCGAACCCGCCATGGCTGCAAAATTAACATCACGGTTGCATTCATAGCCATCCGGGTTTGCCCCGCCAAGTTACAGGTCGGATTTCTCGTCGCCGCATTTCAGCTCAGAGGAATTAATAGAAATATCATCACAGCCTCCAACATATATTATTACTCCCTCCGTCCCAATGACAACCTTGTTTGTAGATCTCTTTTTATCCAAAAGAGATTAAAAGGTGAAGAAGAAGAGGCGAAGAAGAAGAAGCAATGGCTACAACGACGAAGAACACGAAGAATCAAACACGTTTTTGGCTTAAAACAGATCTAACAATTAGATCCATTGCCGTATCACGTTTTGCTTCTCCAAACCCATAGTATATCTATATCTCTCTCATTCTCTTTCTCATTTTCTCTGTGTTTATATTTGAGAAACAAACACACACACAAGGGCTGTTGGTTTTGTTTGCAAATGGTGAAATCACTGGGTGAGAGAGAGGGGCAACCACCCCTGAAGAAATTCCACTCTCTCTACCCTCATTCTTCTCCTCTGAGCTTCGAAGTTGGAAAACCCTCCCGATTCTCATTTCTATGGCCTTAGCCATGAGACGAGAATTTGGGGAAAATTCTGCTTCCTAGGGTTTTTATATTGGGTAATTCTTTAGATGGGCTCAGAAAGCTTGCCCCTCAGGTGGCCCAAACCAAAAGAGTATAATTACAGGCCCAATAGTGCTCGGCCCAAACGTAACCAGTCTCACCACATCATGACATCACAGGTTTTTATACAGGGTTTGTGGGACGGGAGAACAAGTCAAATCGGGCTTATCACCAGGTCAAGGTTTAACTAGGCATGTCAACGGGACGGGTCAAGTCGGTCTTATAGCCTCCAGAATATATTCCAAGAACAAAAATCAAGCTTGAAGAATACATTGGTGACAAATTATAAACAGATCAAATAGAACCAACAAACTGAGTAACAAAAACAGATTCCCCACATATATTCACCACAAAATTCTGGCACAAATATCAGTTCTAACAGCTAGTAGGAGCACAGCTCAACAAAGCCCCAAATATTGACACAAAAATAAAATCTAACATCATATAAGAGAACAGCTCAACAAAACCCCAAATATCGGGCACATGCATCGGATCAAACATCATAAAAGAGCACAGCTCCAAAACCCCCAAATATTGGGCACATGCATCAGATCTACCGGCAAATATAGCAACAAACCAAGAAAACCCGAAATAAACATAAACAGATCCAAGATCTAGCAGAAACAGAATAACCTTCGCGAAGATCGGAAACCTAAGGGTCAACTGATGCATGGAATGAGCCTGTCTTTCCTTCGTATCCACCTACGAACCCTCAACATCAACCTTGTAACGTCGTCCACCTTCGGTAATTTTAGAGGCGGGACCCAAATCCAGATTGGAATCCTGTCCCTTCTCCTTTGAAATCTGGCCAAGATCCTCAAAAAATGGCATCTCGAGGACAAAACTATCCTCAGAATACGAACAGTAAACACCAACGGAGGATGAATCTTCCATGAAATCGGCAATAAAGGACATCGAAGGACTGAGTTCTCAAAGATCAAGTTACAGAAATGGTAAGAAGGGTGAAGAAGATGAGAGAACGAAGGAGTCGTGTGGGGTTACATAAGTGAAACGGCTAGGATTTCAAATTTGGAAGGTTCAAGAAGATGAGAGATCGGTAGGGTTTGTGGAGGGGGGAGTGGGGAAGAATAATGATCGAATATGATCCAACAGAGGGTTTTGTGGTTTGGGTTGGTTAATAAGAGGGTGTTAATTAGTGGGTTATAAAAATGGGTTGTTAATTAATGGAAATATATAATTTAATAATGACATTTCAGTGAATAAAGTAGAATTTTGGGGTAGAAAATGTAAGTTTTCTTTCCTTATTAAGAAGTGTGCAACTTTACTTGAGACGATCGAAAACGAAAGTGTGGAAATTTAGTCTGGACGGAGGGAGTACTATTTTTACAAGGTGGTTAGAATTATATTAAAAGTTGTATAAAAGATTATTTTAAATTTTCTCCCAAAATAATAATTTGATAGCTTTTGTGTATATATTTTGATTTTCTAAAAAAGTGTTGGTTTGAAATATTAGTAAAAATACAAATATAAACAATATATAGATGTGTGAGTATACAATATAGTACGTATACCTTTATGATCTTTAGAAGTAACAATAAACTTTATTTTTTACATAACTCTATCAAATCTAGATTAGAATGCATTTGAGGAAGGATTTAAAGTTTATATTATCAAATTCATTAGTCATATTTAGATCGATATGGATTTTAAACTCATTACCTCCCAAATTTATTACTGGTCCCAAATTTATTACCTCCCAAATGGGTCGAACGTCCGAATTATCCAATCCAGATTCTTTGTTACAGTAGGTATTTCATCCGTTATTACATTCAATTCACTACGTGATACATATTAATTTGTGACCTTATACCATACAAATCTCGCTTAGTGAATATGATAAAACACAAGATGTAACACCAGATGTAAGTATGTAACAGATGATCTCATGGACAAATTAGCACGGTTACTTTTTAGCAATTCGGGCCGATTCGGAAGTGGCTTATTGGATAAACGGATTTGGATTTGGGCGGGGACAGTTGGGCTATGTCCAGGTGGTGAGGTCAAATCCTATGTGGGCTGGCCCATTTACTCGATACGAAAGAAAAACAGTTTACTCTGTTAGACCCGATTTGAGACCACGACCCGTCTACCATGGATAGACGTTGCTTGCCTCGGAAGAGCTAAACCCCAAGGGAAACCCTCCGTTTCTCACAAACCCAGAGAATCAGAGAGCTCAAATATAGTTGTTTACAGTAGGACCAGAACTATGAAGGAAATCGTTACTATTCAAGTTGGAAGCTATGCAAATTTTGTGGGCTCTCACTTCTGGAATTTCCAGGTATATTATGTTTTAACCTCTTTCTTCTTCCTATAAATTAATTTCATATATGTTTAAGAAATCCCTTTTCTGCTTGTATGCAAGAAACCAGCGCTGCTTTTTTCTTGCTGTCAATGTGTTTGATGTATTGCTTCATTACTTGAAGCGGGAGCACACGTTTAGTAACTTTTCAATTGATTACTCGTAATGGTTTGTGGAATCTAATTGGCAATAAAGTCTATATCATTGCCAGTTTAATGGTAAAATGACATCTTGGTTCATTTGTTGAAGGATGAGTTGCTTGGGTTGGCTAACAGCCCTGAGAGCGATCCGATATTCAAAAATCATGGGCTCGACATGGATGTACTTTACCGTACTGGTGAAACTCAGCAGGTCAATCTGTTTTACAATCAAGCGTTTCTTGCACATTTCTATCTTTCTGTGACATGTTTGACTTACTTTGCAGTTGCTGTATTTCTAGTGCAATTGCGTAGCTGTGATGACTTCATTTGTATTTTGTGTGTTTATCATGTGCAGGGCGTTCTTACATACACACCTCGGTTGGTTTCGGTGGGTTTTCAAGGTAATAATTTCTCTCAAAGCTTGTCACCTTATTTTTCTGAATTTCAAGAGTGTCCCCTTAGGAACATGAAATGAAAGAAAAGACAAAGTTGAAGATGAGGTAAATGTGTGTCAGTGGACGTATGGCAGTTAAGACTCAATGAATGCGTTCATTTTTAACAATGAAACTTGACTGAAAACATGGAGGCTCATAGTGAAAGGAGGCAGAGAGAGTGATCTTGAAGAAAAGACTCAATTCTATGTTTAAGTTCTTTAGAGCGCCGTGTTCATTTGTAGTCTCCTAGCCCTGTCCTCTTTACGTACTTCTGATGTTGTGCCTTTGACTCAATAGGATCCCTAGGGTCGATGAGTTCGCGTGGAACTTTGTACAACAAGGCCCCAGAAACATCAGTTGATGCTTTAACATGGTGAGACTTCATTTTTTTTTATTTATTCAAGTAGTCTTTGATTGAGACACAAGAGTGACTGAGGGCATACTCGTACTCTTTATTTATTTTGTTGAACTGTTTTACCTATGTAGTGTTAGTAGAACATTATTCTCCTTGCCATTACTATCCTGATCTCTAATGATAATGTCACATGATTTTTCCTTGTATTATTCGTTCTTTTTGTGAATTAGCATGTCAATATATTTGAAGTCGATGAATTTTATTCTCTCGTTTTTCAGTTTTCAGATACTGTGTATGCTTATTAACATCATGACTGATATTTTCTGAAGTACTAAAAATGATAATTGTACATTTGTACTTTGTATGTGCAGATGTAAAATATGAACGTTTTTGCTGTTTAGTTTCACATTTCATAGTTTAAAAGCTCTAGATCAATGTGTAGGACAGGTCCTGTAACAACTCATGCATCTCAACCTTTAAAGAAGAACTTGTTCTTGCAAAGTTTGTACTTTGACGAGAATACAGATGTGGGTAGCTCAAGGGCCTGTGACAATGGGAACAACGACATTCACACCGAAGTTCAAGATAAGGACATAGTTGAGTCTCTGGAGAATGGAGTTCAGTATTGGACTGACTTCTCAAAAGTTCATTATCACCCTCAGAGCCTGTATGAATTATGTGGTTTGTGGACAGATATCAGCCACTTTAATAATTATGGGACTGGAAGAGAGGCATTTTCTGGGGGTCTACATGCAGAAGAAATTAATGAGAGGCTTCGTTTTTTTGTTGAAGAATGTGACAATCCTCAGGTACTTATGAATGATACTTGTTCGTGACTCTTTCCATTTGCAAGCAACCTTTATTGTTTGGTGTCTATAATTTTATCCTTTTGTTTTTCCTTCACAATATTTGAGAAGGTGGTTATAATACGTGTTCCTTAGGCAATGGCTATGGGAATTGCCTCTTAAGAAGTGCATTCATTGCATGTGGCAGTTGTCGTGATTCAGCAATAGTACAGTCTTATTTAATTGGTAGTTCTACTACCACTAAAGCACACGAAAACCCTACTAAAAAAATTGCTACTTTACCTTAATACGTCTTCATAAGTGCTTTTAGATACTTACCATGAATTAGGAAAGAAAAGATGAATAAAATAGGTGATTGTTT
The DNA here is from genome assembly GCA_958295605.1 of Ajuga chamaepitys. Classification (NCBI taxonomy): domain Eukaryota; kingdom Viridiplantae; phylum Streptophyta; class Magnoliopsida; order Lamiales; family Lamiaceae; genus Ajuga; species Ajuga chamaepitys. Next base: position 63,580,854 of record OY282499.1, on the reverse strand, counting down.
TTGTTTGTGATGGTATTGGTTTATCATATAAGATTGTGATCGTGCATAAGTGAACAGAATATTAGGACTCACACTCGGGAAAACATATTATTGGTGATGCAATTTAAAATCATTCCAAATTGGGGATAATTAATCCGTAGCTCAATCTTAACTCTTTGCAGGCTCAACTGTATTTGTCAATAAATTATCTTTATGTCCTCCCTGGGTTTTCTAATGGTGAAATTTCTATTAAATTTGGCAGGGAATTCAATTTATTGTTGATGATTCTGGAGGATTCTCTGGTGTAGCCGGGGAGTTTCTTGAAAATATTGTGGATGAGTACACAAACCTTCCAGTGTTACTATACTCTGTTCATAGTCCTGATTCCTGCCTGGGTCCCAGAAACAACAAGCGGACAATATCCCGTAAACTTCACGATTCGGTTTCATTTTCAAAGCTATCAGCTTTCTGTAAATTGATAGTCCCTCTTGGTTTACCATCTCTGAGTACAAGTAAGCTTGCAATCATCTTTATCATTCACATTAGGCTTTGTTTTCCCCTTTTTCTCAATGATATAATAGTTGTCTACAACTTCATTTTAGCTAATTGAAGGGATCTTGTCATGCCCATCCTGACTTTGAATTGTATAAAAATAAGAGAATGATCATATGTGGATATTTCTTTATCTTGGAATGTTCATAGATATGCTAAATATGCTTAGTTCGTTTGGTTTCTCTACTTCCAACATTTCATTTTCTGAACCAATCGTATAAACAAATCATAATCATTTGAGATATTCCTCCATTCTACAGTAACACGTCACTTGATCATCTCTTTTACAAATACTCTTGAAATAACAATTGTATTATTTTGCTGACTACTACTTTTTTTTGCCAATTACAAAGGTAAAATGTCCAAGTATCTGTACTTGGAAGATAAAAAGCCTTACCATACAAGTGCAGTTTATGCATCTGCAATACACTCCATCAGTCTCCCTTTCAGAATGGAACCGCTTAGGCCTACTGCACCATTGAGCTACACATCTGGTGCAGTGACGCTAAATGACCTTGTACAAATGTTAGCGGGCCAGGCTCGACAGAACATGGTTACGGTTTTGGATATTTGTATGCCAGCTCCTGCTTTGTCAGGTATTATCACCTGGGGCGCACATCTTCTCTACTTTTTTGAAATTAATTAGCTGTGATTTCTGAATTATATAATTGTGTAAACCAGCTACGCAGCTCCAGCGATCTTTGTTGGAGAACTTGCAGCCACTGACCCCAGAAATAACAGAAGATGTTGAAGATCTTCAAGCGTTGGAGTCGATGACAATTCATGGAGCCTTTGCATCTGGTAATTTTTGCCCTGTGTTTTTATGAGAGGCTACATTCTCAGTGAAATTTTCCTCATCACGATTTTGGAAATCTGTCATGGACTATAAATTATGGGCCTTAATTTCATTTCGAGTAAATTACAAAAAATAGTTGTGAATTTAATACATCATATTGCACATTTAGAAGCTTGCTTGCATATCATAAATTAAGTATGCTAATGATGAACTCCTGGAAAAGAAAGGATCCAGATTTATTTGTTCACGTGAATCTGCAAATATTATAAATTTGTTTAGTTTTGTAAGATATTTGAGTATTAATTATTTTATGCTTTTGTTTATATAATTAATATCAGGAAGCAAAAGGGCCTCAGTCTCCGAAATCAAGGAAGCAGTGCAGGCTGCCTATTTCGACGTAGTACAAAGACCACGATTCTCTCATCTCTCCATATCTCAATGTCCACTCCCAATACCGTTGCCTTTCCCTTCAATATTCAGAAACCTTGTTGGTCAAAATGGTGAGCTTTTGGACACTCCCGTTTCTATTTCAACGTCGAGAGGCTCACTTGAAGTCGAGTCTGTCCCAGTGGCAGCACGGCTACGTTCCAGCAGTGCCGTTTTGCCATTTTTGGAGAACAGATTGGGAAACCTTCGTAAGTTGGGGCTTGCAAGAGGGGCACTTGGGGCAGAGTTGCTTAGAGATTGGGGGTTCGGAAGAGATGATGTGGAAGACATGGGAGAGACACTGTCTAACATGGTAACCATACTCAATCCTTTTCCTCAAGAATCGTCGGATTCTGATTAAATTAATATGTTGTTGCTGTGGCTTTGATTTAGCCTTTGTATCTTGAAAAGTGAAATTGGAAATGGTGGACACAATGCAATTTTAATGTCGTTTTAATATATTCTTATGTGCAAAAGAGGTATGGTGTTGCAGTGTATGGATGTTTGTTGTATTGAAGGATGAAAATTTCTATATCGGTACACCTTAATTTTACGGAAATACAGGTGGAAATATCGATATCGGCACATTAAAAAATGATGGAAATTCTATTAAAAATATGAAAATTTAACATGATATTTTACTTTGTGAGCATTATGGTTCATTTTAATTAAATAATTATATATATAAAAGAGCTGGATCATTGTTAAGGTTGAGCTCCTCCAAAACAATAACAATCAAGAATTAAAACCCAGCTTCATCTTATATTAGAAAACGTTGTCTAAGGGACAAAGTTGTAAAAGTCGCTAAGCGTTTGTTAGGCGGTTGATTGGGGTCTAGCGACTAGTCAAGGTCTGGACAGGGCTAATTAGGGCATAGTAGTAGGGATGGCAATATTGCCCTGATCTGATCCGATCTGTCCTGATTTGAGGGGTTTGGGGCAGATCCGCCTCGTTCTATAACCGGGGCAGATCAGCTCCGATCCGTGAGCAAATCTTTTTATCTTTTTAAAAGAAAAAATACTTCCTTCGTCTCGACTTTTTTTTGCCTATTCTGATCAAGCACAATTTTGTGAAATCTTTGACTTTTTTAAGATGGAGATCATAAAAGATCTATAAACTAAATTCAAATCAAGGCCCTTTGACATAAGTTTAAGAGGTCTAAAGGTAAAAAAATTGATTGAAGAACTCCTTGATACAAGGATAAGCTATCTACAAATTCAAATGGAGACTCCTTGATATGAGTATACAATATCCGTGGATTTTGAATAAGCTCCGAAAATGATTTCGAGATTCATTCACTTCAAGACATGTTGGCCGTGAACAAGTCTTGAGGGAGCATTTGTAGGTATATAAAATTTGTGCTCAATCAAATAGTCAATCAAATATTGTCAAGTGTCTAAATCTCTGTTTCTTGACAATCAAGATAAAATATTACCATTATGGAAGAGAATTAATTTAGTCAAATCTTATATTCCTATCAAAGGCAATGAGTATCACCAAATCAAGAATGACTAATCAAATCGGGTCATTCTATCAAGTAGATATGGAAAGAACCCCCATCACATACCTATATAAAAGGTCTTATTCTTCATTCCAAGACACACCACAACAAAAGTTAGAGAATTCCAGAGCAAATATGTAATTCCTCCAACATTTTAGGTGTCCTTCAAAGGTATTCAAGTGTGTTCATTGTAGATGTCCAGAAACTGCATCCGATCTGAGATCAATGTGTCAATTCCTACTGCACTCGTTCCGAGATTAAGGTGTCAAGTCCCTCCGGTGTTTATCCAAGTCAACTGTCATAATAGTCCAAAAAACTCAACTCGAAGAGAAGAAACAAATATTGTAACACAATTCTCAATAAGTTATATTTGTACAACATATTTGGTTACAATCCCATATTCTCTCCCTACTAAGAAGACAGTCATAGAGAAGACATCCAGTATTTGGACGATAGACTTCAAATTCTTGGTGGAAGGAAGAGTGAGTGGTAGGGAATACTTTGGTTATCGTTTTCAAGAAAGAAAAAATGTTTTGCTGATCATGATGCTGTCTAGGGAGCTATTTCAACAAGTGTCGATGGTTATACAATGTTTGAAGCTGGAAGGTTGCGCTTTATCTGTACACATCGAAAACAACTTTGTACTGACATGTATAAGGGGGCTTAATCCAGAAGTTAAGCTGGATATTGTTTATTGGATATTTAAAATGAAATTAAACGATTTGATAAGAGATTTTGGCCAGAATGTAGTATTTGGAAAACTTAAAGCAAGTTCTTGTATAACATATATATGTATTATGTTACATTATTATGAATAAACAATAAATGAACACATGATCAAGAAAATACAAATGATGTTGATATACTATGGCACTAATAGTGCTTGGAGGTCCGATTCAAATGGAGATGTTATGGGTGAAGTGCATACACCCGAATACCTGAATAAATTTCAATGGCAACACCCAACCATGAGTTGATTTGAAGGTTGAAACACCAATCATACTTTTGAGAAATGTATATCCTTCTATCGGTTTGTGCAATGGTACAAGATTAGTTATTACAAAACTATGATTTAATGTTCTAGAAGGAAGAGTCTTGGCACCAAGCAATGTTGTTCATTTGGTGTTAACAAAGAATGTCTCTGACACCATCTGACCCAACATTGCCTTTCAAGTTCCAAAGCAAACAATATCCCTCAATTGTTTCGTACACTAAGACAACTAATAAAAGTCAAGACCAATCTTTGTCTCACGTTGTTTTGTTCCTGAAAAAGTCAGTATTCAGTCACGGCCAACACTCTATTGTAGTTTCGAGGGTACAAATTGGAAAGGGTCGAAATACTGATTTGCGGTCAAGCAAATAAAAATTATAACGAAACAACAAATGTTTTTGAAATGTGTAAATGTCTTATCATTTTAATTAAATGTATACCATATAAACATATAAAGTTTTTCTAGACAACATTTTCGTAATGTAAGATCTTTCATTTTTTCTTTTTGTTTTATTCGTATCTATTAGTTTGTTTTAATAGTATCTAAAAGAATACACTTGCCTTTTCTTAAATGAGTTTTACTTGAAACTTAAATTTATGTTTATTCATATATTTAGATACGAAAACAAAATACATTTAAAATTGACATATAATGTTTTAATATTGTATTTATAAAAATATTTAATAACCGTGCATCATACGGGTGATTTACTAGTTAACATAAAAATGACCATTGCACCCAGTCGTAGGTCTTAACTATATCGAGCTTCAGCATAAGGTTGGGGACAAGGACGTCACAGTTTAGCTCACGAACAAGCTCCTGTGTCAGCAGTACATTGTCCGAGATCAATCTATCCTGAACGAAGCCACTCTGATTAGGCATGACGAGCATCGGAAGAAGAGGTGCCAACCTGGTGTTCAGGATCTTGAAGATGATCTTGTTCGAGACATTACAGAGATTGATCGGTCTGTAGTCGATCCAGGATGCCGGTTGAGGCTTCTTTGAGATCAGAATGATGGAAGTCGCAGTGAAGCTCCTCGACATGGAGTTCCTAGAGAAGAAATCTAAGAAATCTCGAACAACAAACACGACGTCCGGATCCACGATATCCCAACACGTCTGAAAGAATAGGGAGGAGAAATTCGTCCGCACCAGAAGCACTCGTCGGGTCAATGTCGGAAAGAACCTCCCTAATCTTCTCTTCAAACGACATCTTACAGAGAGAAGCAAGGTCGGTATCCTCATGGAGCAAGGAAAGAACTCATCGGAGGGTAGAGGAGGCCTCCAACTCCCCTTCCTCCGCCGATAATAGGCTCTGGAAATAAGCAATAGTCAAGTATTGAATACCGGCCTGAGTGGCAATGTGGGCTCCATCAGCCTCAATGGTGTAGGTGTAGAACAATAAAAAATGTATATATACATATATATAAAATTTAAAATTAGATTTTTTTAAAAGTTAATGTATAAATATTTCTTAGATTAAAAAATAAAAAAATTAGATAAAGATGAAATTAAATTTTCAAATTGCGAATCAATTATGTATGAAATTTTCCACAAATTAAAGTCGAATCACCTAAAAAACTTTGATTAAAATTAGTTTGAAAGAAAAACAAATCCAGTTGAACATTCGAATTCAAGTTCATAATTATATATTTAAATTTGATTTGATTCCGTTCGTCTAAAACCCTAATCCAACATTCACCGTGAAGTGTTGTAGAAAAACTTATCTCACTCAATTCCCCTAAAATGCACAACACTATATAGAGTAAAATAATGTATGTACGACATAATAATAAATTCAAAATTGAATATAGACAACTGGAAAATATAGCCTGTAAAAATATCAGTGAAATTTTAATTCAGTTTTACTCCAATCAGAACATGAATTACGAATAACTCCAGAAAAGAAAAAAAAAAACAAAAAAAAAAAAGAGAAACAAAGTATCACTTGGATTACAGGTAATATATCTTCTGGGAACCAAATTACCCAGCCACGAAATCGAAGATCAGGCAATATCTAATAATCGTAATTACTCATTAGAAATTTGGGGGGTAAAGTCTACTCCCATCAAATTGCAAAATTTTTACCACTTCATTCAACATGAGAGAACCTCTTTGCCTTCAGTTGAAGCTGAAACCACCAGAGGGGACAGACACTTCTGCCCCTCCAAACTGGAAACCCTGTTGGGCATCTCCAGGGGGGGCCGGCTCGTCATCTTCCTCCAACCAGTACGTTTCAAGAATCTTCACAGCCTTCTCATAAATCTCATTATTGTCATGACTCTGCAGGTTCTCAATCTTTTCAAGGCCCTCAGCTTCATCAATCATTTGGGCAAAGACATTGACATCCCCGGTCTGCCCCAAATTCTTCTCCGCCTCACCTACCTTCAGAATGTTCTCAAGCCCTTCCAAGCAGACTGTGACGATTCTTGGGTCAGGGCATACGAGTAGATCACATAAAGGCTTGATACATTGTTGAGTTACTAGGTACCTGTTCAAGACCCAGAGAAGAAAAGAAAGAAAATGAATAAGGCTCAATTCCAATTGACTGATAAAATTTCAATATGGAAAAGGAGTTAATAGTGTGATAACTCACTTGATCTGTTCATGGGTACCCCCAGAGGTGGCATTTGATATTGCCCAGGCAGCCTCCTTTTTAACATCAAATTCAGCATTTTGAAGCAAGTTGACTAGAGGAGTAAAGATACCAGCCTCGATGACAGACTGCAAATTTTGAAATGAAAAATTTAAGTGATGATAAACTTAGCCAAAAATGTTTAAGAGGTAATGGGATTGTCGCATAGCTAAAGCAAAGCAACAAATTTCACCTGTATTTGCTCTCTATTTCCAGCTGTGATGTTGGAAATAGTCCAACAGGCTTCCTTTTTTATACTCTTCTTGTGACCGCCACTTAAGAGATTCAAGAGACAGGGTAACGCGTTATAGTTGATGATGCACTGGAAAAAGTATCACTTGTCAGACGGGGAAATGCTAGAAAATACAGACAATAAGTACAAACTGCTCCTCAAGAATCCACTGGTAGACTCATGAGCATACAGATGAAGAACTAAAACTTTATACATAGTTCTCTGCTTTTTTATGTATACCCCTTCCTGGGTTTCGGGAAATGCCTTCAAATCCAAATGTCAGAGAGAAAATTGCAGCGAACATATTACTGTAATGATACCACAAAATAAGTTCACACACTATCTAATCTAAGAATAAATATTCGATGAGGTACCCATTCATCTTTTATCATGTTATAACATAGTGCCAAAGCATGTATTTCTCGATAAAGATGGTATACAACATACTACTACCTAGCAGCAGCAGGTTAAAACATGTCACAAGACAGACACCCAATCAGAGTACTGTGAGTACAAAGGAAAATATTGGCTAGTGGTCGCCAAATCCTTAATATAATACTAATCCTAATTAGAGAATGTAAGCCTCGTGTCAGATCAGTCCTGACAATATTAACTTGTACTTTCTTTTTTCATTTCGTTTAGTTACCTACGCAGCTAACTGTTAATACATCTATCTAGGTCAGCAAACTTCTCAGTATTGCAGAAACAATCTAGACTTTGTAACACAGACCATCTTCACCACCTTAAAGCTCTAGCACTTCTACATTAAAGCTCCACAGATCGTCATATGAGTGGCATGTCTTCTGATAAAAGCATCTGCTCAATCATTTTGATCCATGACTAATGAACTAAAAGAAAAAGAAATTCAGAAAAAAAAAATTAATTTTTTCTATTAACCCTTGAGCATCCCATCTTCTAACATCTTCCAATTAATCAAATTCTCTTTCTCACAAGGTCTAAACTTTTCCATCCAGCCAAAATATAGCAACATAAGCGCATCCATCTTATATTCAGGCAAACAACACAGAAAACCAATGAAATTTCAGAACATTTTCATGCATGTAATTCATTTGAGTTGGAATGAGATAAACTTTGAGCTATCTTCTCCTTCTCTCTGTCCTCTCTCTCTCTATATACATATATTGTATCTTAACAGAACATCCTTAACCATACCTGAGTTTGTAAATCATCTCCTGTGACAATATTTCCAACAGTCCTTAGTGCAGGGATAAGAACAGAGGGTGATGGATGTCTGAAACGTTCAGAAAAATACATTCACATTAGATAGATAATAGAGAATAACAAGCTTTCGGTAAAAGAAATTGATCAAGAGTTGCTAAGTAAACAGTATGAATACTCACAGCAACAACTCAACTAAACGAGGGCAAACTCCAGAGTCTATCACAGCTTGAATTTTATCATTGGTTCCATCAGAAAGGTAAGAGAGTGCCCAGCATGCATCAGTTAAAACTTCTTCATCACTTGAGTGTATAAGCTGTCGAAGAACTGGAAGTGCAGGCCTCGTCTGAATGTTACAAAAACATTATCGAAAAGAAATAAATTATTCATATAGCATCACAGCTCAAAAAATTAACTAAAAATGTTACTATGTACTCCATGCACGGAGATTTTGGATTACAAAAATATCTACAGAGTAAGTGTCAGTTCTAAATCACCACTACTGTATCATCAATTGTCTGCATATAGTGTGAAAATAATATCATAATCTACTCTTGCTATAGACTAAGCGTGGCACAATGTTACCATGCAGGATATATTGCACATGTGCTCCCAGCAAGCATGAACTTAGAGAATCCCAATGCGTAAAGATATGCAAAAACCGAATAGGAAACCAAGGCATAGGAGACAGACCTGTTCAAACGAAGGCTGTGGCTTGCCTCTGCAGAAATTTGACAGCGTCCAAGTAGCATTCCTGAGCATGGATAGCTTTGCGTGTTCATTTAACTGAGCAAGCAAAGGACCCAAAGCCCCATGACCAAGAACAAGGTCTCTACATTTTGGGGAATCACCAGCCACATTTCCTAAAGCCCATACTGCCTAAATCACGGAAAAAAGTGTATCTAATTACTATTCTCTTTAAATAAACAACTTGGGGAAAAATACTACCAATACCACATCATACAACTTAAGCCAATAAAGGCCAAATCAAATTCTTGGACACATACACACCTGTTCTCGAACATCATCACTTGGAGAACCAAGAAGCTTCACAAATATAGGGACAGCCCCATGATCAATTACCACCTTAGTGTGGTCAGATGTTCCAGAAGCAATATTAGTGAGAGCCCAAGCAGCCTCAAACTGCAGAAGTTTTGACAAAGTAAGTTAAAAGAAATGTCATAAGACTTCAAACAAGACTTAAAAAACGAGTGCAAGATAATACTACTATACCTGAAGTTGTGGGAAGTCCTCCCTGATCAAAAACTCAACAAAGCGGGGAACAACACCAGCCTGAATCACCTCTTGAATTGGTGGGCTGCGTTCTGCCAAAACCCATAATACAACACAATATAAACTCGCTGCCCGAATTTAGTAAATAATATAGTGTATAATATAATTAAATTGAAGAATAATCACCTATTGAAAGCAATTTGCGGAACTGGGTTGTGGCTTCAAGTTGTCGATTGCCATCATCAGTCCAAACACTGGCAACCATCGATGGCAGATTTTCCAAATGCACCTTCAATTGAAAGAAATAAAGCATTAACTATGAACCTCCCCAACTTCACACCTAAAAGACACACAGACCATTTTTATATTAAAAACAAACTATTCGTTACATATTGGGAACTCCAATCAACATGCAAAAGAAAACATACCATAGTTCAAAACCATCAACACATCAAAATTTAGTTTAAAAAGCAGTAGAAACATAGAACAACACCAATTAAAACCCCATAACCTCTTGGCATATAATTAAAACCCCATAACCTCTTGGCAGATATAGTATATGTAAATTAGAGACATAATAGACAGAAAAAAATCACTTTCATACAATCAATTGAAGTACAAACCCTAGCATCTAAAGAATACCATTCAATTCCAGACATAGATAAAACCTACATCTACAACTCAAAAACAATAACATAAAACCGTCACAAAGAAACTACGCCAAACCACCATCAATCAACAAAATTAACAAACTAATCGAACATCTACCTTCTTATCGACACCAGTGATGCCTTCAACCGGGACAGCAAACTGAGGCATGCCCTCACGACGCTTCTTCTGGAGGCTCTCCTCGCGGCGGTTCTTGCGAATCTCAACCATGTTGTCTTCTCTCCGGCGGCGGCCCTCGTCGGCGTCGACGGCCACCTTGTACTTGTTGCGGCGGACTTCCGCGCGAGCATTAGGCCTCAGCGACATCGCGTAGACTGATGTATATGTATCGCTGAGTGAGAGAGGAAATTTGGGGGAAGCGAAGTGAAAGTGAGTGGCGCAGTAGAGAATGGAGGGATTTATACAGGGGTTTTATTGCATTCGAAGGGCGGTCTCTTAATAATAGGGCTTGGATCAGCAGATATTTACGGGAAATGGCACTTGCAAATTTGAATTTGAATGTGGATGTGTGGGAACACCTGAATTTCAATAATTGAAGTCCAAATTGGGCCAGACAGTATTCTAATTTAATAGTGGGCTGAAATGAATAAGCCCAGCCCATTCAATTGGATCTGTCGGTTTTGAATTTAGATTATTTTAGACAGAAAAAAGTAATACTCTCTCAGTCCCCTCTAATTTGCACAACTTTCATTTTTCGATCGTTCCATTCTATTTTCATACACCAAAATAAAAAAGAATTTTACAATTTTCACCCTTAATTTTCATCAATGAAAAACTAAAAAGGAGAACGTAATTTTTCCTTAATATACGCGTTGGAGCAGGTGTGCAAATTAGGTTAATTTTTTCTTAATATATGCGCCGAACAGATGTATAAGTTAGGTCGGGACGGAGGAAGTATTAGTTCTTAATATGCATATATAAATTTTTAATTTTATGCAGAGAAAAAGAAAAAGAAAAAAAAAACTTGTGATCACGAATCGATTTCCACCAACTTCATCTCAATTAAAAATTGTACCAAAAAAAAAAAAAAAAGGAAAAAAGGTCAATATAAGAACGATGGAAATACTTCTTTTTAGAAAAATAATAAATAAAAAATAACCGTAGCATTACGTTGAATAAAGCCAAATTAATTATATGAAGATCAATATTAGAGGATCTAACTTAGCATGCCGAGCCAAGCTGCCCATGGTGTTGACAACTATGCACTGTCACGTAAATCCTTGTTTGATTATTTTTCATAAGATCATTTGCATCTATTGTGACTTTTCAAGTTTAAGAATAGTGCTATGTTTTCTTAGAATTATGAAATTATTTTTGTGCGTAGAGTAGTAATGGTAAACGTTGTTGTAATGGCACAAGTGGCTAGTCGGACAGTAAAATGGAGTCTAATAAATATTCTTTTAAGGTACATGTCTGTTATGCATGTTTTTAGGCACACTAAGGTGATGAAAATGTATATTTGCACGTATAATTTGTTTTTTTTTTATTAAATTGCATTATCTTGTGTCATATAACATGTGTGCTCGTTTTGTAGATAAAAATCCATTAGAATAAAACTTGGAGAAGAAACGAATAAGAAAAGATGTGAAAACGGTGAAGTCGGGAGAAGGTTGTACCGAGATATTTGATCCACTATAAAAACTTTCACTCGGCAAGTGGATTTGATCCACTCGACCGAGTGTCAGAAAGAGAACAATTGATTTATGCAGAAAATTCTACTCGGTCGAGTGCGAATATGGCTTCCCTTATTTCGCGCTTTTAACTTTAAATTCGACCCATGATCATAATTTCTCACTCCAACTATAAATAAGTCTCTTTTAGAGCCCATTTGGTGCACCCTTTAGGAAATGGGTAGATTGCTTAAAGGCAAGAAATGTATGAGATATAAGCCTAGTTTAATTTCTAAACCATGTGTTTGGTGCATTGTACTATTAACAAAGATACATTTACTATCCATTTGGTAGGGCAGACTGTTAAACAGATTAAACCCAAAAAAGACACATTTTCCGTTACAATCTTATTAGATTACCACCCACTCCACTTGAATCTAAGAAATTTATATATGCACTAATTCATCACAAGTCGGCGTTCTGCATTAGCGCAACACTTCTTGCATCTCGAAGCCAGCCGGAGATCATTTCCAGCGCAGGAAAAAAAAAAAAAGAACAACCCACGGATGTGAGATCCATCGATCTTCTTTATTCTCAGTTCGGTCAGATTCATTTACTCTTTGAATATTTCTAGGAAGATGATTGAATTTTTAGGCTTCACTTCTACCTCCAATTACACCCGACAAAATTACTAAAATTTTATACGGTGGGTTACAAACTCATTGTTTGCGTCTCGAGGTTTTAGTTCGTATTGATGTGTTTGTGAAATTAGTGATGTGTCGATTCAGATATAGGGCTAGCCGCATGCTTTTAAGTTTTGTTTGGACAATGTGTTAATTCAAGTTGGTTAATATGGACAAATTATGTTTCAATTTCATTTCAAAAGAATCGTGGCAAATTGGCAAACTGCATAAGAAACTAGAACTCTGATTTGCATATTATTAATGCATCCTGATAGTTTAAATTATTGCAGTTTCATAATATATTTCTTGAATTGATGTAAACTGAATTTTGTCTATAACTGAAATATTATCAGTAACTTGTGGCAGAAGCAATTGGAGATTAGGGCCAAAGTTGGCCTCTTGAATGTTGGTGCCGAAGAGGTAGAATGTTTGTATTCCACGCTGAAAATAAAGCCCGGAACCATGGTTGGTACTTCTACAAGTGTCCGGCAAAGCACCTGCAGTTCTGCACAAGAACAACCTCGTCAACCCGCAACGCCTGCACGGGACGACAACATCGTACTCCTAGGAATTCTACTACTATTAATAGGTATCATAATTGGGAAAGCATTGTGATACTTCAGTTGTTTGGGTTATTTGCATTGTATTTTAAGTTACCCTACAAACAATCGTGGGGTTCCCTTATATTTTTCTAATTCAAAATTCAATCGTGCAAAAAATATTACTTCAATTAGTGAGTAATAATTGAATTTTCTTTTGTAATTCAATCTGCAGAATTATGAGCATGATATTCCTTTGTAATAATTGAATCTTTTTGTTTTATAATTGAATTTGCTACAACCTTGACTAAAAAAATAAAGCTGTCAAACATTTATTTATACAACATTATTCATCATTTTTGTTTCCATGCAATCGGTAGGTGGATTCCACCCCACATGTCTATGTGATATATGAAACAATATTCCAGGATCTTTTAATTTTGGTCAGGGAGGTTTTGTGTTTTCACTAAGATATTATTCATAATCTAATCCAAAGATTTGAGAAGACTCAACTTTTGTAATTTCAATGAACAACAAAATCCCAACTAGATTCGTGCATGTGATCCATTCATAATCTATCACCCCTTTGGCTCTCTATAAAAAGAAGGGTTCTTTATAAGAGGTAACTCCACACATCATCTTAGAATTCATTCTCACAAAATTGTTGCTACTAGAAATGGATTTTCGTCCCGTTCCATAACAATATACGTTTTCCTAATCAGTAGATTGGAGAGAGCAGATAGAGAGAAAATATGTAAGCATACTTGTTTGGAGTGCAGATAGTAAATTCTTATTGATGCAATTAGAATTTTAAATTTTATTTTTTCTTAAAGTTTGGCTGGAATAACTTTTGGAGGCTGGGAATATTTTTAACTTTGTATTTCTTCATCTATAGAAAGCTTGTCCCTTTTCTTGTGTTTTCTGAGAAACAGATCGACCAGCGTGCCTAATGCGTCCATGGTGGTTTCTGATGTGTGAAGATCTTTCGGCTTTGTTAATCAGGACAAAGTAAACAGTCTAATAAACGATGTCATATTAGATGAAAATTTTACATTGGAAAAGTCTACCCATGTCATCTGCACTAGAAAATCTTTGAAGTTTAATTAGCATAAGACATTAGCACATCATCACATTGTTGGTGCATCTGTGAGCATCAGAACACGACTTCATTCCAACTCATAGGAGAGTGTTGTTTTCGAGAAGACAGTGACTGTTAGCTTAATCTAATTTTGATCAATTATGCATACACCCACAAGAGAATGGGGTTGTCATAATATGTAAGTAAGCACACAAGGTCATTCCCACGGGGAATTGGTTCGATATCGGGCAAGAGAGATATAATAAATATTGTTTGGCTATCCAACTGATCGATGATTGGGTTTTTTATATTTTAAAAACTAAATTGAAGATAAACTAGTAATTAAACTAATAAAATAGATTAAAGAGCGATGTATAGAGATTAAAACGATTAATGAAAATAATATAGGAATAGATTTCAATAAAGGGAAATCAATAATTAACAAGCCAATTAATTCAACCTTTAGACCGAATGTTATGTATTAGGGAACAATCACAATTGCATACAAAATCCCCTCTCAGAGTATTTTAGGTAGTGATTGTATAGAATTAATCGCCATCTCCGGTCGATTAATTAAATACAACTCCTAAAAGCTTAAAAGATCTAAGTTTCCACAATTGGCTCAAATGTCTCGATTCTATTGCTTAATCTTGTTGATTAATGTGAGCTTGGCTTAAATCTCCCCTCTCAATTCCAATTTAATCCACAGATAATTGTCAAACAAGTGATCAATTCACTTAACAAACATAATAAACCATTAATCAACTAATAACATAACACTGGATTGAATTAATCGAGTAATAATCACTAATCACTCATAATCTACTTTCTAATCCTAAATTAAGAAAATTAGCCAACCATGATCATATTAAAAGCAAAGCATAAATATGTAGACATAATCATCTTTTACAAACAATAAAACATATTTTAATATTGATCTTGATCTTTGATCTTCAATGAATTCCTTGCCCTATGCTTGCTCTCGAACTTATATCTCTAAAAAGCTATACAAACGATAATAGTTATGAAATCTTAAATGTGGAAGTGTTTTTAAACATAACTGGGGTTTTTTTATTAAATGGGCCAAAATGGGGATGTTCAAGGCCTCTCCCATGCAAAGTTGGCCGAATAAGTGCACGGTCCATGCACGTTTCTTCACCAGCTCGTGCTCATTTTCTATGTATTTTCAGCTCTAGTGGGCACGGTTTGCTGGCGTTGTGCACGGCCTGGACCGTGAACGATGACTATCCCTGGGCTACTTGCACAGTCCGTGCATCTTTCTTCACAAGCGCACAAACTGGACCGTGCGCTTTGATTTCTACGTTTTCATCTCTATTGTGCACGGGCCATGCACTCTTCTTCATGTGTGCACGACCTGACCCGTGCACTACCCCCTTTTTTAGCATAGGAAGAATTACATGACTGAAGTATATAGCGAAATTGAAATAATCTTAGAACATATGAGACGAAATTGAAAAGGCAGAAAATTACGAAATATTTAGCGAAAGTCACTATATTTATGGAACGATATATGAATTTTTCCCTTCAGTTTAAGATGCATTCATCAACATGCATTTTCACGCTAAACAAGGTAACTATGACAAAATCATCTATAATTGTGCCTTAGCATAAATACTGATGAAATCAAAGATCATTGCTCAGAAATTGGTTTTAAATTAATATAAAATTTTGTGTGAAGGATTTTTTTAAGTACTTTTCACTTAAAAAAACCAAGCGTTTGCGGTTAAGTTGAAACTAGGAGTGGCATATCAAATCGTGCTGAAATTTTTGATGCATGCTCCATACCGTACTAAAAAGTTTGGTATAATAAATTTCATAATAATACCGTGTCGAACATTTTGATAATACCGAAATTCGGTATACCAAAATTTTGATATGACTTTGGTTCATACCGATATCATACCGAATACTCGGTATAACGAATATATGTGCGGTAACGTTATTACCAAAAATGCCGAATTTTATGCATACCAAAATTAATAAAATATCAAAAATAACCGAAAATATAAAAAATAACCGAAAGTTGCCGATTTATAATATACCGTTTATTTCAGTATATACCATAATACCGTACTTACTGATTATCTTGGTATATACCGAAATATCGTACCAATTCAGTTTGGTATTTCGGTATATACCTAAATACCAAAAAAAAAAAAAAAAAAAAAAATTTGTACGGATACCGCACCTAAAATATCGGTATATTCAAAATTTCGATATTTTCGGTATTTTTCAGTATGGTATGTGCGGTATATCGAAATTTGGGTAATTTTCAACATCCCTAAGGTCGGTGGATACGTGGTAAGTAAAATTAGGAATCTGGCAGCAATAACTTCCAACGAGTTTTAATTTTAAACTAATTTTTTATTAATTTGAGCACTATATTGAGTAGAATTAGGGATAGCAATATTAGATGATGGGAATGCAAACAACAAGATTGTAAAGTCACTAGACGCTAGTTATATGATGGACTGAAGTTTAGCGATTAATCGAGACATAAACGTTGTTAGATGAGGAAGAATAAAAAAGTAAACGTAGTCGAAATTTTTTAGGACGGAGGCAAAAAGTAGTAATCGGAGGGGGGGACCCACAAAGACGAGTCACACCCAAATTTGGAAATTTAATTATTGAACAATGCTATTTTAAAAACAAAATATCTTTGATTGGGGAACTAAGAACCTTACTAGAACACTCTATGCTTTGTCCCAAAAAAGGACACTTGCCTATGTGTGTGCTTTAAATAATAAATGACTTCAATCCAATCACAATATTTTAACCCCAGCTTTTCTTTCTGGGAATCATATTTCTAGTTGGAATATCTTCCAAAATGAATCTAAAATAATTAAATTTATTGTTAGATTAATCTAAACTAGTATAGACACGTGCAATACGCGGTTTGAGCAATATTTGAAAGATGAAATAAATTGAAGTTGTGAAGCTTATAAATTTTAGCAAAGTAATAATTAATACTCCCTCCGTTTCATATTAATTGACGTTTTAGGATGTTCATCCCTTTTCCAATTAATTGTCGTTTTACATATTTTTCATCAATTCTATCAATTTTCTCTCTGACTCAATCCTAAAATATCTCTATTTTTCAATCTATTAGTTGAGGGTATATCTGTCAAAATATTCAAATTTTAATTCTTCTATTTCTTTCCTAAAACGTCAATTAATATGGAACGGATGGAGTATATTGTAAAAATTTAGTGAAATAAATATAGTTATTTTTTAGTTGACAATTTTGGATGATAATTGAATAAATTGTACTAATTAAGTGTAAATCTCATATGTGAGGTCGATTGATGTATAACTCACATATGGAGGTGTTAATTTGAGTTAATAATTCTATTTTGTTGACATGGCGATTGATGTGATCCATATAATAATGACAATTAAATTTTGTATTTTTTACAAATCTAGTGATTACCATATAATAGATTAGATATTCATATAGAAAAGTGTAAATTTTTTTATTAAGAATATAGAATTATATAGAAGCAAATCATATATATATATATATATATATATATATATTGAAAATTAAAAATAAATAAAATTATAATTCCGTGAAAAGCTGAAAATAATTCAATTAGAAGTATGTATTTAGGAGATTAAAAGTACGCGCATATACTATTTATGTCAATTCAATTAACATATTTAGGAGATTAAAAGTATGTATCAATTATCATTTATTCATCTATGAATAGAATAAAATCTATATCAATAACACTGAAATGAGATTTATTTAAAATTATCAGTGCCTCCAAATTAAATTCAGCAACACTTTTTTTTTTTTTTTTTTTTTTTTAACTATGTACAAAGCAATATAAACATATATCTTCTAGAGCAAATAAAAAAATCAAAGAAATAAATCGAATACCAAATCGAACCCAATGTTGTCCTGCCACCGATCATATTGTACATTTAATTTTCCTTTGTGCAAGCTATTCGGCTCCCGGAGATGGTCCAATGAACACGATCTCTCTCATTCAGCTTTAACCCCAGCTTCCCTTTAACACTTTAGAGCAGGAATATACATGATTTTTCTCGTTCAATCTCAACCGCAACTTCCTTTCCATTCCAAAGTATTGTCTTCCGCTCCCCTATAATGCTCCAAATATTTAGGAGTGTAAGTCATATTAAAGTAAGAGAAATAACTATAGAAAAATAAGGGCTGCAAAATTCAAGAAATGAAATTTGAGATATTATATGACCATGGAATAGCCCAATTTTTGGAAACCGAACTTAATCTCCAAATAGTGCTTCATTTTCTTTTGAGTGTCAAGTTAAATTAAGATAGGATTAGTAGTCATAGAATAACCTGGGCTGCAAAGCAATTCAAATCTATACTATATAATATAACAAAATTCGTCAAGTAATATCAATATTTTTTTGCCGAAAATAATATTGTTAATTTTGGAAAACTTCAATATTAGCTGCATAAATTGGTTAAGCCTTATATATGGTATAATTGACTGCATTAATTGATATTACCTTATATATGTTAAAACATTCAAACCATTTAATTTCGAAATTATATTTAAAGTTGGTAATAAGTTAGAACTGATTTACACAAATCTCGCAACATAACCTTTTCAACTCAAACTCAAGGCAGTATATCATATTATAATTTTCAAAGATTATGATTGATAAGTATTCATATTCTGGGCTCGGTCCTCCTTTATAGTTGGAGAATTAAGATATGAGTTGAAGGGTGAAAATCCTCAAAAAAATAGGAAAAAACGCATGTAAGACTCGACCCATATCGCATGGGCCGTGTAATGGGCTGGGTAACCCAAAGCTGCATTCTTCTCCAACTTCAATGTCGTCATATTTTGAGGTCTTATGGTTAGAATTTGGAAACAACTATCTATACTTAATATAATAACAAAATCCACTGAAATTAGTAACTTTGAAGTTTTCCCGCCCAAAATCTATTATCAATTACGAAAATTACAATTTTTGGGATATAAAATTTAACCCAATATAAAACACAATTATTGGCAATAACTTGCCATATATTAGCCTAAATAAATATGATAAAGCTATTTGAGCTGATTTTGTCTGGGCCGAAAAAAAAACATATGTTCTTAAAATTATTTTCTTTTAAATTTATTGACTATTACTAATGAAAAATTATTTACGAAGACGGTAACAATATTTAACATTACAAATATATCCTCTATCAACCGCATATTGCAATTCCAACCCCAATCATCAATATAACTTCTATGGATGAAGTACGTTCGCACAGTGCAAACGTACTTCATCCATTCATATTTTAATCTTTACAAAGGCCCAAACGCACTTTGGGAATTATAAATCAAGTCCATATCAAACACAAAATGGGCACCGGTCTAAGCCTAAATAAGAAGGCCCATTGCACTGACCTAGTATGAGTCATAATTACATCAAAATGACCATTACATCCTCAGGTAAGAGCCTATACTTATACTCCATTCATTTCAAAATAATTGACGTTCTAGAATGAAATGAAAGAATTACGAATTAAATAACTTGACAAATAGATCCCTCAACGCTAGACTTTCTCTTTCTCTTTGAAATAGAAATGTTCTCCCCTTTCTCTCCTCTTTTCTCTCTCTTCTTTTCTCCGACATATAACAGATACGCTATTGCTACTACGATTACGGTAGTACTCTCAACTCGTCATTAAATTATAATTATTCCTCCTTTATGCATTTTCATCTCTCTTTCAAAATTCAATTTGAAGCCAAAGAAAATTATCAAAAAAAATATATATATTAAAAAACCAAGCGTTTATACATAAAGAGAAAAGAGAGGGAAATAGGTGATTTCAGTATAAATTGCAGAATGGAAGAGAAGAAATAAAATGGAGTAGGGTAATTCCGAATGAAATACTGAGAAGGTTTTAAATTGATAAAGATTTGATGAAATCAAATAATGATACGTTAAAAAAAAATATATATATATATTTTGGATAATGATAGGGACAACATTGAAAAAATCATGAAAAATATCTAAAGCAATGGTTAAATTGAAAAATCATTAACAAACGAAAACATCAGTTATTCTGAAACAAGGGGAGTATCAAGTATCACAAGATAAAGGTAGGTATTATTATACTTTTAAATCTTCCCCCTCGCCATATAAATATTATACCCAAATTACATGTTCATATTAAACAAAATCAATTCGAACCGACTTAAGTAATTTTGATAGGACCACCCTGAACGAAGATGATGAAGACCCACGACGGTGTCCGGATTATTATCATTTTTGGCACAACAAAAGCAATTCGGATTTTCTGTTACGGTAGGTGTTTCATCCTCTATTACACTCAATTCACTAAGTGATACACATTAATTTGTGACATCATAATATCATACATGTATCGATTAGTGAATTAGTGAAACACTCAATTCACTAGGTGACATATAATAATTTGTGACATCATACCATACACGTGTCGATTAATGAATGAGTGAAACATAAGATGTAACACCAAAGTGTAACAGATAATCTCATGGGCAACAAAATGACTACTAAAATAACAATTACTACACTTATTGAGAAAAAATGTTTCTTCCTGAACACCACAAAATCATCGTTCTCCTTGTTTCTTTAATCATATTTTGAGTCAGGAGAAGACCACTTCTACTTATTTATTTGTTATTAACATTTGCTTTCTTGTAACGATAACAACTACACTCTACGCAGAAGTATTAAAAAAGTGTCTTTTAATTTTCTACCCTAATGTATGACAGAAAAAATAAAAATATTAGGTGAAAAGAAGGTTTATTACGCAACGAAACTAACCAAAAGGTTTTGCTTGCATCAGCCACCAAACTAACAGGTCGCTTGATTACCAATCTACCCCTCAAATTAACGCCAAACAGCCCTAATCAATAAATTATACAAGTTCATAGGAAGGGTAAACATGATAATACAACAGTCCTAAAGTCAGACACGAGCGGTGCGCTTAGGTATGGCTCGTGTACTGCTCCCGCTGTCACGTGCCCTCTTCCTTGCCGTTGGATCATCGCTCTCCTGCATCATATCCGCCAGATCCTCACCGAACAAATCCACGAATGTTTTCTGCAGATCCTCCAAGCTCTCTTCCTTCTTCAAATCATAATTCGAAAATGTGATTTTAGAATATTGAATCGACTATAATACCCCTAAATTAGAGATGAAATTTCGTACCTCAGCACCCACGTTCTGGTCCATCATGTTCATCAGATCATGAAGGAAATCACCCATTCCCTGTACGCCAAGTTTATCAGAGGCCAAATTTGTAATTTTTAAAAAAATGCAATCGACCCTTGACCTTAATTCTTTCTTAATTTAAAATTACCATAATATTTGCTTAAATTAACCAATAATTTTTCTATAAATTGTACCTAATCCTTAACTAAATTAACCTACACATACACTCAAATATAAAACCCAACTTACTGCAAAATCTTTAATGTCGCCTTCATAATGTACTTAAATTTGAGAAAAAGAGAAAATCAGTTTAAACATATGTAGACACAAAAAATTACAGTATTTATTGAAAATTGATTAGTAAGTTCAGTTTCATTGTAAACTAAACATCCAAGAAGTAACTAACAATAGAAGCAACTTTCATAATGAAGTTATAAGAAATACATAAGCTTATGTTATACCATACATATTGCATAATTTCCTCTGCATAATTTTATTAATGATGTCATATATTACTAAAAGACAAATTAGCCAAAAAAAAACAAGACGTCAATAAAAAAAACAAAAACAAAAGTGGTGAACAGATTGCTCTCGTAACAAAATACATACAGGGCAAATCTGGTCCATATTCCGATGATACTATGATAATTACTTCCAGCAATTGACACTATGTACAACTTCGCATGCTAGAGGAACAACATCACAAAAAATATTGAAACTAAAATAATAATAATAAAAATACTTTCCAGGCATAAAAATATAAAATACATTTTCTTCTTAGAAATCGTGTGAGAAAAGCAAAAAAAGGCGTGGCTGCATCAAAGACAGAGAGAGAAAATAAAATCTGAGATATTTTTTCCGGAACAAGCGGACGCACCTCTTCTTCCTCAAACAGATCCAGGAATCCGGCGTCGTACATTGACCTCTTCCCCTTATCTGACAACACTGCACCACCACCGATCAACCAAAACTTCTTACATTCCCCAAATTTGATATCAAATCCGGAATAATCATTAAAAATTTGATATTCAGAAGCCGGAATTCGGAAAAATTACAGAACTTTTGATAAACAGATGCTACACATTCAGGAATCTAGAATAGTTTATAGAATCTACCATTAATTAACACATATAGTACAAATTTGAAGGTGTAAACATACCCGCATAGGCTTCCTGGACTTTCTGGAATCGGCGTTTGGCTTCTCCGGCGGCGGAAGGGTTTTTCGACCACCTATCTGGATGCCATTTCTTCTCACCACGAAAAGAGAGATACAAATAGAAAACCAAAAATTTCAATAGAAATTGAAAATCCTTAAACTCAATTGAAAGTAAAGCGGCATCAAGTAAAATTTCACAAACCGAATAAAAAAACAGAGAGAAATGTATAATTACAAGAGCGAGTTTGCGGTAAGCGGAACGAATATCTGAGAAGGAGGCATCCTTGCGAATCCCAAGCACGGAGTAGTAGCAATAAGACTCGGCATCGGAACCTCCCTCTCGATCCATACTCGAACACGATTGACTACAAATCTTCTACAAATTGAGTTACTTATAAGCTGGCATGTACTGATGCAGGAGGTGATCGCGATGAATTCTGGTTTTCATAAGCATGTATAAAAATTTGCAGGAGGGGAGAAGGAGGAAGCCCTATTGCATATATACGGGGGAAGAAGATGACAATGTATGAATTGGGGATGTAAAATATCTGAGGAGAGAGAAAGAGAGGAGGCGGAGGGGAGACCAACGCTGGACGAAGATTCGAGAATGGAGAGATATTTTCTTGAAGTAGTTTGAATCAGGCCTCAGTTCTCTCACAAATTACTGGATCTGCCATTGGGCTTTCAATGACGAAAACGTTGGAAATAAGAGACGACTTTACGTGATTCCTAACAACTTACTATTAATTTATTTTGGATTCTATTTTTTTAGAATTATTTTGGATTCTATTTTTGTTCTTTTGGAAACCATTTTAGATTTTTAGTTAATCTAATTAAAATGTTGAAATCATAATCATAATCATCATTAGAACAAATATCGTTTAATGCAATGTTATTTTCCCCTTTTAAAAAACGTGTCTTTAGAATGGTTTGGTAATATATGGGAAGGATTTGTTTGCCATTATGAGTGATCAAGTCGCTTACTCAATTGTGCTTATAGTGGGCTCATATTGTTTTCAAAAATTAATAACACATGACCAGCCCATAATGAATAAACAAGATATAGGCCTTATTACATAATGCCCTTTTAATTAAATGGGCATATAACGGGGTCGTACTGAAGTAATAATAAATTAGCAGCCCATAATAGATACAAAAGTATATTTCTTTACATATTTTTTTATTATTGTTATTTGTTGAACCTTCTATTTTCCTTACTATCAGGTAAATTAACATCTATACGTATTAACGAGGAGAAAAGACATATAAATACAACTATCAATATTGTGTATAAGCAAGTTTTTCAGACTCTGTAATTATTTTTTTACTTCGTTAGTTTTCAATCATATATTACATCTTTATTATTCTTATTTTTTTTTTATTTCATTTACTTAATAATTGTTATGGATCTATTGTCATATGTCAAATCAACTACTTACCCTTAAAAGATTTATTATTTATTTATTATATATTACACTTAAAAGATTTCTTACCCGTGCATAGTACGGATGGACAACTAGTAAGTAATAATAAGCAAAATAACCTATGTATAAATAACGGGGGATATGCAAAGTTGTTTAGCACAGAGTTGGCTATTACCCAGGTCAATGATTGGCTCATTTTCATTGCCCAGAAGCCCATAACGAGCTAGCACTGAAGTGTTCCTTAACAAATCATCAATGGCCCAGAGGCCATGATTCCTCATATGAGCATTCAACTTGTCCATGATTTCCCCGTCTTTCTCAGCGATGCAGGAAGTGAAAGGACGACGAAAGTGAGGAGTGGAAGTGAGTCATTCGCAGGGAAAGGACCACTCTCCGATGCGGGGCATGACCACGGCCCATTTAGGTTTCCACTCTCCATCGCAGCTGAGAAGTCTACCCACAAAGTGAGCAGGGCCGGTGCGGCGAGAGCTAAAGTAAAGAAATCCATTGCTCCCCCTCTTAAGGTCATGACAAGACAAGAAATAATCTGGGGTGCATTGGGCACCATTGGCTCACATCAGCACATAAAAGGCAAGAATAAGGCGAATGGTGGAGAGGCCAAGTTGGAAAACGAGCCTTTCGGCGCAGACATATAAATGCGCAACGATATGGGCTTTCTAGATGGGGATAGAGGGATAGGTAAGAAAAGTCGGCCGCTCTTTGGTCCGGGGATGTCAAAAAGATAACTAGAATTAAGTGCTTCACGAACCCTAAAAAGCTCAAGATCCTGCTCTGAGAAAGTGGTGGCCCCAGCCACCATATCTCAATTATGTCTCACTAGGGCTAGAACTACGTTGACAATCCTCTCAGTGTGGATCGGTATGCCATCGGGAGGTATGAGACTGGTTGAAGTCCTACTCGTGTCCGAAAGGATAGCCAGAGCTCGAGAACAGAAAAGGGGTCATCGACCCCTTCAAACACCGCTGGTGGCGTTTCTTCGTCACTAGAAGTGCTAGGAGAAGTATGAAGGACTACTCGGCAGTCCTTAAAGAAGATTCCTCGCCGATGGAGGAAGATTCAGAATTGGTCACCTTACAAATATTTTCGCAAATGTTGTTAAGGTCTCTCAAAGCTAAAACCCAGAAAGAAGGGGCCAAAAAGCGAAGATCCAGGGAAAAGAAGAAATACATGTAAGATCGCGTAGAAACGATGAAGAAACGAGAACGGAAAACTTGAAGATCGCCGAAAAAGTCCCTAGGAGAGATTTTGATTGCCGAAAAACAGTAAAAAGAGAAGAAGTAAGAAAGGTTAAACTGTAAATGAAGGGGTATTTATAGATGGGTGAAAGAGGGAAAGTCCCTCACACCGGAGCACGACACGTGTACGGGTTTAGATGAAGGAAGGGTAAGAGTCAGGGCACATGTATGCTTTTGATTCACCAGAGTTTTAAATTTCGAAAAATGTTGGCTGGAAATCCTCAGGATAAAAATCCTTTAAGAAACCATCCTAGTCCTTCAGCGCTACACAACATTTTACTCCGAATGGTTCTTTTGAGACCATTCAGAGTAGGGGGGAATAGTTGATAAGGAAGAATGGCCCCCATCAACCCTGAAATGAACGAGAGACTATACTAAGTGTATACCAATTAGTGTCTAGCGTTGGATGACTTCCCTACACGGGAAAGATGGTCAACCCTGGGGTGTCTTCGGAGTTGGACCAGTAAACCTAAAGCATTATCTTATATGGCTCTCCGCCCTGGAGTGTTGAATGTCGAAGGAAAGTGGAAGGTGACCCTCAAAGTGGTGCACCATAAGAAATCCGATCATTACATGACTCTGAAGATTGAAAAGAGGAGAGCTGACACTCTTCCTTGGATTTGAGTGATATCAACATGACGAATTTCCGTGCATGGAATTAGGTGTTCCTTTTTTCTCGATAGCCGCACCAACTATTGCTAGTCTTTCTGACAAAAAGAAGTGTACCTTCTGGTGGCGCTTCCAGGTACAGAAGGACACGTGTCTCAATGATAGTGGACGAAACTGAAATGACGTTCTTACCCCTAACCCTGGCAAACAGTGAGTATAAATAGTTCTTCATTTCAAAGAATACAGGTTACACATTCTATCACAAAAAAAACTCCCATTATTTCCTGGTTCTTATTCTTGGTGAATTGAAAACTGACTTGAGCGTCAGAGGGTCTTCGTCGGGGCAACATCCGGCTTTGTTTTGCAGGAAATCAAGTGCTAGAAGGAGAGGTGAACTGGTCCAATCCTTTAGTTCATTTGCAACACTTTTATAGGTATCTTTTCAATTTATTCTCATTTGAAAATTAGTGAGGGCTGCCTTTAAAAGCCCTCATCACATACTAAATAAATAATTTTGACAAATATATTTGCACAATTATTTTCGCGATAATCCCAAATTTCAGAAAGTTTTTCATTTAATTCATGTCCATGTTTACTTTTCCATTTTCGTTAAATACCAGGAGCAATGAAAAAAGAATAATAAAGTATTCTATGTCAAGCTTAAATTTACCATTTTGTTGTACCCTTCAAGCACATCACTTGTAGATATCCGTTGGATTCTAATATATATGTAGAGTTTGGTGGCACATTGCAACGCCTTACTTCCAACACACATACTACGACATAATTGAAGAGGAAAAGGAGATTGTAAGCTGATAATATCAAATTTACAAACGAGCTACTTGAAGTTGCAGGTTGCTAGTTAATATATTCACTCTCTTCTTCACTCTCCCAACTAACCTATCCTCTTTCTCTGTGCTGTCTTGTTATCTACAAACATGTTACTTCCTCCGTCCCGGCTTAACCTGCCTAGGCTGATCGGGCACGGAAGTTAAGAATTAGCAAATTTTGTGAAATCTTTGACTTTTTTAAAGGTGAAGATTTTGAGGATGGAGATTGTGTGAGAAATTTGCCATTTATGGGCTGACAGATTAAGATGGGACAGACCGAAATGGCAAGTAGACAGGTTAAGTTGGGACGGAAGAAGTATTACATTAATCACTAACATTCCATCGCGAGTCATGATTGCGTGTGTGATACTTATCACACGTGCATGTTATGTGTCAGGCGTGCATGTGTTTAATGAAGAACCTTCGATATATTATGGAGAACCTTCGATAAGCACACCATGTGTTTTTCTTTTGAAGGATATGCAAGCAGCCCATCTTGTTCCGAGTAAATTTAGTTAAAATTTAATGAAGAATAAAGCAAGCATCTAAGTCATAGATTAACTATTCGCTGCATTAATTTGTGGTTTGGGCATAACTTCTTGGCTCAAGAAACAAGACAACAAAAACCAAACTAAAAAAGTTGCCATGATTTTCAATTCATTAGGAGATAAAAGATAAATCCACAACTTTTATGTTTAAGGTTATTCCAATCCAAGCAATGCTCTACTTTCCTGTCACTAGTATGCTTGCTTTTGCATAAGGAATTTGAAAATTCAAATAAGGTTGCGTTTGGATTAAGGGATTTGAAATGGATAGATTTAAAATTAATAAATTTCATATCCACTTCAATTAGAAAGGATTTGAAATTCACTCAAATTCTTTAAAAATAATTCAAAATGAAATCATGGATTTAAAAATCCATGGTAATCCAAACTTTTGGGAAAATACGATCGCAGCGAGTAAACAAACGAATGATAAGCCTGAAGAAACAAAAGACAAAGACACTGAAATTTAACGTGGCTCGCTGACAACTTGTTAGCTACGTCCACGATCAAACGGAAGGATCCCAAATCAAATATCAATGAGAGAATTACAAAATAGGACTATAGTATCCTATCGAACAAAGACAAAATCGAGTATCAATCAATTGATACTCGACCCAAACAATATCTCAATGCTCCAGTGACAAGCCAAAAATAATACTACCTCCGTTTTTTTTTTTAGATGTTCTTTTAGGTTTGGATAAGGAAATTAAGGAATGTAGAAAATAGACAATTAAGACCTTAATTATATTATATAGATATGGTAGGTTACATAATTAGAGTTTTTTTAGGAGTAACTATAGGGGTACTATTGAAAAAAATGTAGAAAAAAAGCTAAAAGAACAACTATTTATAAACAAAGTACAAAAGCTAAAAGAACATCTAAATAGAAACGGAGGTAGTACTAATCAATTCTAATCACTCTATCTCAAAGGACTCCAATAGGACTTATTTATAAGTCCCCAAACCTAATCCTACAAAAAAAAATGAATCAAAATTGGCCCTAAACAAAGCCCAGCATCAAAGCCGCCTATCGTGTTGCGGCCGCAACCAAAAATTGCTCCCATGTTTCGTCTAACTAGTCGCGGCCTCGCGCCTGCGAATGCTTCAGTTGTAGCAACATGGTGCAGCCGCGCAGGTACTCTCCAACGTCGGTTTCAACTTTGCAGCCACAATTTTGTCACGCCCTCGTCCTCCAACGCATCTAATTCCAACGACATTCAAATCCAAGCCTCCACCTTGATACGAACGTCGACATGGATCAAATAGATTCAAGGTACAAATTCCTAACACAAACAACAATAAAGAATTGTAAATCCATCTTCAAATCCTTCCATCCAAATACAACCTAATTTGATTTAGAATTATTTGTATTTGAAAATTTAGTAATTTCAAATCTCTTATTTGGATGTTTATATTAAAAAAATAGGTTTCAATTCTTTATGAGTTTTTTAAAGAAGAATGATAATACAAGTGAGTGTACAGTGGGTGCAAAGTATGTACAAAGTATGTGTAGCGTATGTGTGACGTGTGCTTCTAATTTGAGGGTGTGTGTTCTGCGGATATTAATGTGTTTTTGTAGCTTGTGATGTGTGTGTATGTGAAAATATGTGTAAAATGCGTATGTTGTGTATGAAGTGTGAGTATAGTATGTTTTGTGCGGTATATGTGTGTGTAGAGTTATGTGAAGTGTGTAAAGTGTGAAGTGTATGCATATAGTGTGTGTACTCTGTATTGTATGAGTATTAAATGTACGTGCGTAGTGTGTGTGGAATGTGTTTATGTGAAATATGTTTTAAGTGTGTAGTGTGTGTTGTCTGGTGTGCGTGAAGTATGTGCAGTGTGTATGTTGTGTATGTATAGTGTAGTGTGTGTTAGGGACTAAAATCCGTTGATTTGATTGCTTTTGTCAAACAAATTGAATAGATTTGATCATGAATTTCAAAATCCATCCTTCAAATCCCTTTCCCAACTAATATGAATTTGAAGACTCAAGAAATCCATAACAAAGATGAATACAATACAAAATTGACAGCTTTCTACATTGACCTGAAAATTGCACTTTGTACAACAATCAATCAAGATGATCCAAAAGATCACCATAACAAATGAAAGAAGACATAACATAACTAGCCAACACCAGGAAGCTTTTCAAAGACGTCTGCAATCACCTTAGCCAGACAAATCTTCACCGAGTGTTGGATTCAACAAGAACCACTTATTTTACATCTCTCTCGCACAAAATCTACTTTATATTTTGTTGGAGAGACAAACCCCATAATAACTGAATTACCCCAAATTACTCTAACATTACAAGAGAAGAATGCCTCTACAAATCCTTCTGTTGCATACTGAACCAATCATAAGAAGCATTTTAAAGTGCATATTCGTTAAAGATAGCTGTACAAGCGGTTCCACTTACGAGCAGCCACATTACGCCTGAGTATCCGCCACTTAACCACCGCCAGAACTTTGCACCACCTTGTTCTGGGGCTTGTAGGGATAACCACTCTGGAATTATTAGAGAACAACATACCAATATCGCCTTGATTTCCAGTATAATCAAGAAACTTTAATCCGTTCGCAGCTTGCCATGCTGATGATGATGACTCGGCCAGATAATAACTGTCAGTGATCGAGAGATCATCAGTTGACAGCTGTGGTCCTGCATGGTTGTTTCCAAAGCAGAATCCAGGTGGAGAATCAGTAAACTCGAAACTGTTTCTAAATGTTGGATTGAAGCCTTGTGTTGAGTCAGGTGGGCTCTCAGGCAACTCGAAGGAACACTTGTCTTGTTCCGTTTCGGTTGCTGACGACATTGTTGGCTCAACAGCGTTCATCACCATTTCATATTGATGATCTGTGTAGAAAAAGATACGTACTGTCAAACAAACGTAAGAACATTGGCACAAAGATATTGTCTGGTTTTTAAGGAGGCAACATCAAACAAGACCCCGAGTTCTGTAACTGAGATCTTCTTGACAAAATCATTCAATATTCGTTTTAGGTTGAAGTTATTATCGAGTGCAAACAGGTCCCCCATTTAATGTCTTAAGAAATAGAAAACAGACTAGACCAGTATATGAATGATTTAAACCAAATTTAATGCACGTTATACTTAAGGAAGCTTGATCCACAGAAAAACGACTTTAATAGTTCATTACCTTGTCTTGGGAAATCGACAACATGGAGACCACCCAAGTTAGGAGTCGTAAAACTGTCAGCTGCCGCCCTTTCCAAAAGCATTGGATTTCCAGCAATCGGAGGGGCACAAACTGGAACCCACTCCTTTAAGTTTCTATAAGCAAGCTGCTTCAGGTCTTCCACCATCCTCTGTTATAGACAAGTAACATCAGTTAATATGTAGATTTTTCATTTTCAAATTCTAATACTTATAATAGGAGAAAAGTGAGTATGTGTACCAACCATCTGAAAATTATTGAGACTATTCACAGGATGATAATCTTCACCATCAAAAGTCACTGCAACAACCTGGTATATGGAGTTGAACAACAGCCCAGTACTATGCCCAGTCCTGTACATGTATCTGTTGTCATCTAAATTACATGTCATAGCATGTTCGATGATTGTCTCCCATGTCTTGTTCGAGACAGCAAGTATCTAATAGAGAACCAACACATATATAGGGTTAGATGGTTCAGGAACAAGGATATGAAATCATATCTGACAAATAGATCAAGAACAAGTCTCTTACATCTCGTAGCCCCTGGTAGTCTGTAGTTTTGCGCTTAAGGAAATCTCCAACACACTCTATTCCCGACTTACTTAGCTTCTTGTGCGATGAACCATCTTTAGCTATTTTCTCCAACCTCCATACTTCATCGTTCAAAGACGGAGGATAATGCTTCTGATAGGCTGAAAAACAGCAACAGATATAATATTTATCAGAACATAATTCATCTCTCTCCATGTCCTAAGATAAAGTTTAACGAGTGCTTGATTTCTTCTACCGATTACCACATCTAATTACAATGTCGCTCAATTATGAAGCCAAATACAAGCAGGATATTCGCATAAGCTACATCTAGATATGTTAAGCTACGGAAAAGCAAAAAAGAACAAGAATTGGTCAAAAATTAAGTAACACATGTAGAATCATACACGAGCTTCTTAACAAAGAGTTAGTACTTACACTCTCCACGATGATCCTTAACTCTGAAGGCGTTACTAACTGCTTCTCTAATGCTTATTTCATCGCCACTATTTGCAATTGCTCCCAAACGGAATTTCCCACTTCTGATCCAGCTTGAGTTGTCCGTAAAACTCAAGTCATTAATATAACCAACTCCATTTTTCAAGGTAACTATCAACTCTCCAGCCACCAACGGCCTTTTCCCTTCTCTGGTCTTCACTAGTTTGTTTTTAAACTCCCTGGTTGTCCAATCGTCCCGATCAAAATCACCATTGAGGACAGCAATGGTTACTTTGAGTGAAGACAGGGGACCAGACGTTATAACATGCTTCGTGTGGGAGTTGTATAGAACAAGCTTTATAGGATTTCTGTCCTCAGAGAGAAGCCTGTTGTTTGTAAACAGGGTGCCAGGCACGTTACTGTGAAATTGCAGCTGCAAACTCTTTGAAACTGAGGATTCCACTTGATTATAAGAGGATCTGCAGAAAATTACATTCGAGGAAAATTATTTTAGACCATATTCAAAGCCTAATTAGCTGTCCTTCAATAGAGAGCACAGAACTAGTAAGGCAAAATACTATTGCACAAACAATAACAAATTGAACTCACCTCAGGGATGAGTCAAGTGCGCGTTCCACTGACTCTTGCACCTATCAACAAGACAGATGACAATACAATGGTAAATATGTGTAGTAAGAAATGGCATCATGTTGATTATTCTATGATCAAACAAAATCGCATGAAAATATTCAACGGACGTACTACGAATGCTCCTCAAAATTCTATATCGTGTAAAGTAGGCCAAAAAAGGAATGGAAAATACAAAATGATGTAGCATGAGATGTTTACTGTTTCAATAGCCAGGTCCACATCAAACGAGATGATTCATATGAAAATGAAAGAAATCACTATTAAGTGTAACTTGTAAAAGATTACAAATCTTTATCAAAACTAATATTTCGTAGTATTTTGTACTCCAAGTGAGGTAAAAACACAAGGGGAACATTAAATTAATAGCATCAAGGAAACAGACAACAGCACAAAGATGGATATCGGATCAGACCTAAAGCAGCAACAAGAACGAGAAAAGTATCATACCCATTTCCTTATGATGGGTTCCAAGAAGGATAAAGATTCTTGGAGATTCCGGCCACAGTTCAACCCTTTGCATATACTGTAAAAGTGAAGCCAAATAAATATGGAAAATCAGTAACCAACTCTCCCAATAAACAACATCAAATCAAATCAATCAATCACAACATAATCCACCCACGTCGAAGCTAAATGTCTGCGTTTATTGGGAAGCTCACGATCTTCCTCTCCGCCCTGCCTAAGCTGTCGTTTTAGTACCATCAAAGTGCCAAGATTTTCACAATCTAACAAACTATGGAAACTGAATCGAGAAAATAATAAATGATAGATATTGAGGCAGGTAGCCTATAACTGTTAGCCGCCAATACTTTATATAGGAGTATAGACAGTGATCAATTTACTGGAAACTACCTAGGAAACTTCATTGAACTGATAACCAGACACGCTGCTAACAGAAGTCAAGCACTTATAAATATGTTTTTTTATCAAAATAACAAGAAACCTCCAACTTTTTTTGGTTATTTTAAGGAGTGTCCCACAAATCCTATGTGCCTCTGTGTTGGATTGATGCTCTATTCAGTTATTCATTATTACATAAGAGCTCAGTTTATATAGATGACACATGTAGCAATACAACATAACTGAAATTACCGCGTGAAAATTGGAAGACGAGTACAAATTTAGAAATATATAATAATGTCGAATGTAATCAAATAACAGTCCAATCATAAGAGAGAGAGAGAGAGAGAGAGAGAGAGAGAGAGAGAGAGAGAGTAACGCGGATTGCTGACTAGTTCGAAAGAGTTGGTGCTGAGGGAAGTAATACGTACTCAAGAAAGGAAGGTTGGCGGAAGGTGCAACGCGGTGAAAATTATGAGCACACGTCTGAGAGAAAAGTGGACATCGTTGCGACGACTTGCAAAAGTCTTTGTGGCTCTCTTTCTCTCTCTAACCATCCCCTATCCCCAGTTATATTTAGTTTAAGTTGAAATCTAGGTTTGTCATTGTCGAGGTTTGGCGCCGTTTTCCCCTTCGATAGGATCGCCATTGGAATGGCGGAAAATAGCAGGCACAAATTCGCACAATTCTTGTTCCAATAGTAAATGATACTCTCTTCTGCTAGTGAAGATTTTGGGAAGGAAGCGTAGATATGTCCTTAACGAAACATGAACTGCGAATTTAGAAAATGTAGTTCATGGCAGCTTCATTGCTTCAGCAGAAAGGGGAGGGGCTTTGACTTTTCCATTTTAGGCTTGCAATTTACGTCCTGTATCGTGGACGATATAGCACCCTCAATTTTGAGAAACTATCTTTGTTTATGGATTTTTCGGTCCACAGAATGTTATAACTATTTTATTTTAACCCTATTTTAATTGTATATAACTCTAAAAATTAGTTAATTATAATTATTTCTTGTGATTTATAGTTTAAAATTCACGATTTAGGATCAGGATTTATGTTTAAGGTGTATGATTTGACTTTTTGGCTCAAGATATATTTTTTATTTTAGACTTACAATTTCACAATTCACGATTCATAATTTAATGATTTAGTGTTCATAATCCAAATAGCTCATGGTTCAAGGTTCATATGATTCATGTCTACGATGTTCACGATTCATGTTGTATGGTTCGATTTTCGAGCGAGTCACGGTGAAGGCAGAGGTTCCGAACTGAGGAGGCCGAACGGATTTAATTCTAATATTTTATTTACTATTTATTTATTTAATACATTTTAATTTTATTTTAAAAATGATTTGAAAATATTTTATATATTTTATTTTAAAAGAAAATTAGATCTAGAAAACATACATACAATCAAAATTAATTTTATGATTTTTCCAACACCGTTCAATTCATAAACAAATATATTTTGAGGGGATGTTTGGATTGGGCAAGCTGCAAGGGTGGTCAAACCCCATAAATGTTCAGTTTGGACAATACATAGATGATGGTTATTCATCCATTTATTTAATCAGATTGTTTACTTCGGTCCTTTAATTATTGAAAAATATTTGTATAGATCTCTCAATTATCAAATTGTTAATTTCAATCCTTCAACTGTTGAAAAATGTTTATAAGTTCATTAATTATCAAAATATGTCCTTAGGTCCCTGAACAAGTAAAAATCGTTATGTTCAAGTTCCTATGAGATTGAAGGAAATGAGAACGATCGAATCTTATCAACATATTCTAATATCATTTTCTTCAAGAGAAAAGTTTACTTGTAAGATTTGAACGAATAAAATAAACAGATTCAACTATTTTCATTTACCTTCAATTGTTTAGGGGTTGAACGACGTAATTTTCAATTGTTTAGGGGTTGAACGACATGATTTTCAATAGTTTAGGGACTTAAATAAACAGATTCAACTATTTTCATTTACCTAATTACTATTGATTAGAATAAATTAAAAAAAAAAAAAAATCAGCATGACTATTGACAGAACCTTAAACAAACCACAATATTTCGATTATTGAGTGATCCACACACGCATATGATAAAACTTGACATGCACATGCATTTTCCCTTATTTTCAGTTAATATATAGTATATATCAAGACTCATATTCAAATAGTCCTACACAATATTGTCAAAATCTCGAGTTTAACTTTTACAATTCTACGAATTTAGAAGTTATTTCTCCCTAAGCGAGTTAACTTGTGATAAAATTGGAGTAAACTCTCGAGTTTGCTCGTGTGATTTTACGAGTTTACGATTTTACGATTTTGTGTACGAGTTTAAAATACTTCTTTTTTTTCTATTTTAACAATTAAAAAATATATTAGAATTTATACCAATTTAAATTGGGATTTAAAAACTTTCTACGGAAAACTATGCACAAAGAAAGCCAGTTTTGTTGAAAATATTTTTTCTTTTTAACTATCAAGTTCTAAATTAAAATCTAAGCTTCATAAACTATAATTTTTTTCATGAAGTACTTAATTTCATTAAGGTTATTTTTTAATTTTCTGTTAAAATTTAAGTATTCATAATTATAAATTAGAAATGTCTTACTAAATGTATTTATGAATCAAGATGTCGAAGATATTTCTCCATAATTGTATGTTTTTTTTCTTTTTAATTAATTGTGTATATAGTATGTGCATATTTTTATATGGGATACCAATTTAAAACTTATTATAGTTAATATTTGCATAGAATAACATATATATATATATATATATGTGATTATTTTATATAGGTCGTAGAATCTTACAATTTCATGATTCAATTTTACTATCTCATTTTAAGAATAATTTATCGATTCTACTTAAAATCACGAGTTTGACAACATTGGTCCAACACACCCCCTCCACCCCATCCCCCCCCTGCCTTAGGAAAGCGCGGTACGAATTGGAAAAAATGTCAAAAAGATGCTGAAAAGCAATTGGGTTGGAAAAATGTCCGGCCGGATATATATATGTTATGTAATTTTTAATAAAGAAATACAATGAAATTTACTGGAATAGTTGCACAATTAAGTCGCTATTCTAATTTATACTAACTCTAAAACAAATAAAATTATACTATATGGAACTTTTGTGACAGTTTCCTAAAACTCTGCATGGTCGTGCAATTTTTCAAACTCACTACTTTCTAGATCATCAATTAAATCGATAACTTAATCAAAGATTCAAAGTATGATAATTCATAAAATAAAATACAAATTAAATCCATTTAGTTAAAACTATACCGAAAATAAATCTAAGAAATATTTTATAAAAATCAAAATAAACTAAATGCATCTAAGTATTTATAAATTTGAAAATTATCAAGAAACGGAGACCAAGTTTTAGAAACTCTAATAAATATTGGAAAATTTTCATTTTTAGTTTAGTATGGTAGGCCTTGTCCAGTAAAAGTCCTGTATGTTAAAAAATTTTAATGTTAGTCATGTATATTCTAAAAGTTGTCGAATTTAAGGACATTAATCATCACCAACGACCAATTTAGCTGGAATTGGACTAATAAATATAGGGCTTTTGAGTGATAAAGCTTATGTGTTAAGTATTTGTCAAGATAACATGTCAAACCATTAAATTACTTTAGTCGTTCGCCCAAAAAATAAAAAAAAAAGGTAAACCTTAATTTTCGTATTAGGTGCATTTCATTTTATTTTTTTTTCTTTCTTCATCTTTCTCAAATTGGCCATTTATGATGATCAGTGTCCTTAAATTGGACAACTTTGGAAACATAAAGGACTAAGAACAAAGGAAGGAAAAACACTCCCCTCCCCCCGATGACTTGAACCCAGGACCAAAGGCCTAGGTAGTAGATGCTCTGCCACTTGAGCACTCCAACTTCGTCAAAAAAAAATTAATATACAAGATTTTTACTAGACAATGCTAATATACAGGACTAAAAATGAAGTTTTTCCAATAAATATTGAATCTTGAAACCAATTGTTATACAGAGTTTTTTTTTATTTTGAGAATGTTTGCTTTATTTATATATAATCAAATAAATAATCTGTTGAAAAACCAGATGTCCAGTTTGTCAAATAACTTTCAATTTTATTTCAAAAAATCATATTTTTGTTGATGATTTTCAAATAGTTTTAAAGTGATATTAAGTGCTTTTGTTAATTTACCAAATTTCTTAACTTGCTACAATTTACTTCATATTTTATTTATCTGACAAGATGATGATTTTTGTATAGTTTCTTCTGAAATAATATAAATTTTCAGTTATTCTCGGGTTTGTAGAAAAAATATTATATTTTTAAAACTCATTATATTTTTGTCTTTTTCAGGAACAATTTCGGGTTGGGATCCTAATTGAATTTGAAATTTTATCTTAGAAGACTAAAAAGTCCACCTGAATACATCTTAAGCATTGCGGAGCTTCTGTTTTAACTGCGGAGTCCTAATTGTATCTCTACGTAAATCATGTCGTTTTGATTCAACTTTTTAACTTCTTAAAACGTTGTCTTTCTAATGTGAGATACAATTAAAATATTGTAGTCGAAACATATGATCCGAACTGCATCTTATGAGGATCAAATTAAGTTTTTCCGCTACGTTAATACTCCCTTTGTCCCGTGGAAGTTTGCACGGCTGACCCGGCACGTATATTAAGAAAAAACTGTTTTTGCTTTTTGGTTGATTTTTTTAAAGGTAGAGATTTTAAGGATGGAGATTGTGAAATAACTTTCATTTTTAAGGATGTACAAATTGGTGTGGTACGTAGCGAAAAGAAAAGTGTGTAAATTCAGATGGGACGGAGGGAGTATATGTGTGTATATATATCACCAAGCTATTTTTTAGCCAGTGGGAGTAGTTAAAATACTCCTTTTAAAAAAAAAAAAAAAAAAAAAAGGTAAGATGTAAGTAGTTATTGCAAAATAAAATAGCAGTTGTTGAAGAATTTCAATTAAAAGTCCTGGACTTAGGCACATTCAAGTAAAAGATTCTGTTAGGTGAATATATTTAAGATGGAGTGTTTTTCTTCCTCTTCTTTTGGTGGGGTGGGGTGGGGGTTGGATCTTTTTTATTTGGTCAATTCGGATATTCGTCAAATATTACTTTTCTATTATTTATTTCCATTGTTACAATCAACCAAGATTTCCATTTATTTTTTTATTTATATCTTGGAAATGGAAAGATAACCTATATGCTTAACAAACAGCAGTTTTCGAATGTTGTTAATGTCGGCACAACATTATTATTATTATTATTATTATTATTATTATTATTGTTGTTGTTGTTGTTGTTGTTGTTGTTGTTGTTGTTGTTGTTACTATTATTATTATTATTTTAAATTGAGACTTTCGTTAATCAATATAAATCGTCTAGTACAAGATTCTCAATTCAATCAGAAAAGTCAGGAACTATCCAAATAATTGATTCGCCTCAAGAAAAAAAAAAGAGCAAGCTACGTGTTAACAAGTTGACTTTACGAGACATATGTTCTATGCTAAAAAACAATCAGATAGCATCAAATAAATGATAAATATTACCCGCGAAAAGACCAGTGGAACTAAGATCTATTCCTTGCCCCTTGACTGCATGCACAACGAGCAAATGATTTGACTGGCAGATCCAAGCAGAAGCGAACTTGATGATCGGAGCAGAAAACTGGTGGAGAAAGACTAGGAAAGGCCGGAAAGAGACGTACATAGACGCAGTGAAGTCTCACGCTAAAATCCTAGCGGAAAGGCGTGGTAGTCTTCCATTATTTCGGGGACTAAAAAAACAAAAAAAACAAAAATTAAAGATAAAATATTTCTCTATCCTCCCATGAGGAAAGATGAGAGAAGGAGAAGGCGGCAGCTAAGTTTTTAGATGAAAAACTTGTTAACAGCGGCTGAAAAATAGTATTAGAAAATATTATATATGTGCATAGATATCTTTTTTCGAAGTAACCACATTATGATCTTTTGAGGACATCCGGGTAAGGTGCCAACTTTTGACATGATTCAATAACACGATACGAGTCTGTACAATATTCTCACATTTAACCGGGGATTCACGCAGACTTTAGTAAGGCATAATAAAATTTGGACTAACCCGATAATTATTCACTTTTATTTAAAAAAGAACTTTCGGTTGAATAATGTTGTAGTTGATTAATCCACTTGAAGGACACAAAAACATTAACATTTCACATCTTGTCCTTTTGTTTTCAAGTAGAAATTCAAGTCTTTTAGTAATGATTGAGGTTTTAGTGCTAAAAATTATCACTCATGGCTTTATTTGAAAGAACTTGTACAGATTGATCAACTGAATTTTT
Organism: Ajuga chamaepitys; assembly: GCA_958295605.1. Taxonomy (NCBI): domain Eukaryota; kingdom Viridiplantae; phylum Streptophyta; class Magnoliopsida; order Lamiales; family Lamiaceae; genus Ajuga; species Ajuga chamaepitys. The sequence continues at coordinate 63,541,741 of OY282499.1, read as the reverse complement.
TTTACAAGAAGAAGAGCTTAAACTTTAAAGAATGAGACTTAGCCCCAACGGCCTAGATGGGAAATGTAAAAATTTGAAAGTGCTCATTAGAAAAAGAATGAATAATACCACGCAGGTTTCGATGTAGTCAACCACAAAAACTTTCTCAAAGGAATTTTCTACGAAATTTAAATAGTCATGCTTACATATCACTGGAAAATCCATATAATATTGACCTGTTTTCTCCCCAAAAGAGTTTGAAGTTGCTTGATCATGCTCTTCTCTGCACGAAAAACAAATGAGAATGTAGTTTACCTTACGGGATAAATAAATTGAGCTAAATTGGGCACTGATAGATTCGAACTCGATTATTATACTTGAGATTTGATCTTAGTTTGAGCTCGATCGAGTTTACGTTTTATAAATTCGAGGTTAGTTCGATATAAACTCATTGAGCGTGAGATCGACTTAACTCGACCTGATTATATAGAAAGAGTTTAAAAAAGATAAAAAAAAAATTACAAATGAAAATATTAGTTATACTAAAAGTGGTACTAAAAATGAAATAGAGAACTTTAGGATTTCACCTTAATTTTTTTTATGATTAGGGTATATTTATAATTATATCTACTATAATAAATAAATTAGTAATTTGACACAAACTCGAGTAAGCTTGCGAGCCTATTGAGACGAGTATCACTGAGCTCGATTTTGAATGTTTTGCGAGTCGATTCCGAATAGCTCCAAGTTGTCTCAACACACTGATACGACTACACCTATGGGTGTCAAACGGTTCGGGTTGCGGGTTTGCGGGTCGGGTTGAGGTCTGGTTATAAACTTTTCCCCAACCCTAACCCGAACGGGTAGAGAGCCTCAAACCTAACCCAATCCATTCGGATTACGGGTCGACCCACTCAACACATTTCCAATCCAAAAAGTTAGAAATTTATAAAAAAATCAATCATTTTTAAAATTTTCTATTGTTCCAAGGAAACCTAAATGATTAGTTTAACATTCAAACATAGAAACATCACAAAATATATATTTTTTTAAATTCAAATTGCAGCAAATATAAATCCATGCTCCAAAAGATAAAAATAAACAAAGTAAACAGTAACAACTACAAGTTAATTGCACAATGTAATGATTACATATGTTCGCAAAACTGCAGGTTGAAAATTTTAAGAATAATTCACAAATGTTATAGCTCTCACAGTAACACAAGTCAATGACAATCTTCAAATGACCTGCAAAAAGAAAAAGATTATTAAACAAAAATAATTATCAAAACCTGAATTGACATGTGATAGTGAAATTATGCAAGAAAAATTCCTAATCGGTGAGTATAAAGTATGATATTTGTAGATTCACCATATTTGAGTTGAAATCTGCCGCACTCCATTTGAGTTTCACTTAAATTATTTATATTTAAATGCATGACATCTTGAATCAATTTATCGATGGATGTCGATATTCCACAGAACAAGATAATAATAAATATATATTAAATAACAAAATTGTATTTTGCAAATAACTTATGTAAATAATTAAACGATTAAGTAATATATATATATATATATATATATATATATATGTGTGTGTGTATGAAAATAGATTGCGAGTTGCGGGTTGACCTGCAGGTTGATCCAATCCAATCCATCTTTTGTTCGTGTCATTCGGCACTCATTTCTGATCCGCAACGAATTCGTGTCAACCCTAACCCTTAATTTTCGAGTCAGATTGTATCGGGTTATTTAAGTCGTGTCAGAAATTATCACCCCCACTACACCCTTAGCCTTTAACTCATTGAATGTGTAACATATGACATGACACATTCAAAAGTTCAATGGTCACATACAATATTTAACACAGCATTATTATACAAAGATCTACTCTACATATAATAAAGACAATACTATGCATACAGTATGATGTTTGATGTATCCATGTGACATGACCATACCAATTCGAAAACATCACTCCTCACAATAATTCGAAAATTTACTCTTTTTTACTGCAATATTATAAAAAAAATCCACATAAACTTTGATTCAAAGTTATGCTACCTATACACAAATAGATCAATGTGGTTGGGCTAAACCCATACAAGGCCAGAAAGCCCACAACTAACAAAAGGCCCAAAATTGTCCTAATTTATAGCTGCACCACTACTAAAGTGAACATCTATTTTTTGGGGAATTGCCAGGGAAAGAAGCACATGGGATATCATTTAAGTTAATTATATTGTTTACTATGGACTTATTTGTTAATGATTCTGGGTGACTGGAGTACTGTAGGCTATGAGAAATATAATATAATATGGAGGTTGGAGTACATAAGTGAGTGTTTGTTTGTGTTGGTTGAAGATTGAATTATGGAGTGATTATAATATAAAATGTGCTAAAATTGATTTGATGTGTGTAGAGTTAGTTAGTGAATGATTGATTATTGATGAAAGTGTGTATTGGGAATGATGTTTGATTGATGAAATGTGTAAGAGTTAGGGTCCGCTTGGTTGCAAATCATCGATACCAATGATAATAATGAGTATGAATGAAGGGTCAATCATACTATGAAATGAAATGAGAGGAATCGTTAATAAAAGAGGGTAATGATTAACTTATTTATTATGTACCAAACACCATAAATGAGAATGAGTCATCATTAATTCTCATTCCTTACCCCTTAACCCCCAACCAAGCGGGCCCTTAGTTAGTGATTTGATGATGTGTGTGGAGATTAAGAGCAATTTATTGCTCACAATCGGTGAACAAACATGTAAAGAATTGAGCTCAATCCACAACCGATTCACCAACCTTAAACAAACAGGGTCTATACCTTTCCATCTCTTTAAAAATCATAGTTTTGAATCATTTACCGTGGAAAAGAAGATTTTTTATTCAAAAATCAATATCTTATTTTAGTGGTTAAAATGAAACTAAACTTTTAGCTGAATAAGTTAAATAAAAATAATCGTATAAAAGAAAAAAAATGCTACAAACTTTAAAAAAATTGTACCTCCATTAAAATGAATTATTTATAGACAAATGGTGTATTACATACTTACACTAATCAAGCGTATAATAATAATAATAATAATAATAATAATAATAATAATAATAATAATAATAAACTCTTTTAGATATAGGATTTACTACATATTATTACAATAATCAACAATAAAATTATTCAAAAAAATAATAATAAGAAGAAGAACCAAGACCAACTGTAAAATGAGGGGAATCACAACTATTTTATTTATAAAACTTTTTTTAGTATAATTTTAGCAATTCTGTAACTTAGTATGACTTTAATCTTACTTACACGATATTAACTTGCAAATTATTTTGCTATAAATGTAATTTTGGTATGAAATTTAGTTTGTCACATGTATTGATGATATATTTTGCCACATAATTATTAAATTTAGTAATTTAAAATTTCATAAAATTGAGATATACATAATCTAGTAAGTTGGTTGACATAATTTGAACTTAAATTTCTTAACATTACGAATGAGGTGACAATGTATATCATCAGGCTTCATACGAAACTCTACATTGAGTTCCTGAATTATCATTCTGCTATATATAGAAACTAATTCATATGAAACTCTACATTGAGCTCCACATTTTCTATATATTGAACTTGTCCCGAAAAACCATTAAAAACATTTGTTTTGATTAGGATTTTCGTCATCGCTTACGAGAAAGACAGATGTAGTAATAAGTTGAATCACAAGGAAGATAATCTCGTCTAGTACACTAAAAGTCAATTGATTAGCAAATTTAGGTTAAGTGGAGAAGTATAGTTTGATTGATTAATTCCTAGAAAAGTATAAAGATGCAATTACGATTTAAGAAATACTCTCGACTAAAAGCAGTTTTCTAAGGTAAGATTTCACCTAATTCCTAAAAACTATGCCTTATGATTACCAATTAAATGAAAATCAATTATCATATTTTTTAATTGTATTTATTATTATTAGTTAGCTTTTAACTTATTTTTGGAATCTTCCAACTTCATTCAAACTCTTCTTTCGCTAGTGAGAATGGGAGAAGTATAGTTCAAAATTTTAAACTTAATATTACTAAACTATCAACACACACACACACACACACAAAAAAAAAAAGAAAAACTATCAAAACATGAACACCTTCATTTACAAATACTACCGAAGAACTCCTAAAATAGGCTAACATGAGTTTTCCTAAAATGTAACAGAAATATCAATTTCATTCGTTGACTTTAAACAAAATAAACAGATAATTTATTGTAGAAAAACAAATGAATAAATAAAAATAAAAAAAAAGACCCCACAACAAGCAAACCTTATCCCAACCTCAACAACAAAATGTCGAAAAAGCCCTCGCCACGAACCATCGCCGTCAGTCTCCCAGGAACAAATGGCAATGCAGTACAACCGAACGGTACCCGGCGCAAAATAGCGACACGCAGACTCAGCATTCATTCGTTCAACCAACAGCCAAACAAACATGAAAATAAAACATAAATGGAAGCAACAATTTCTGTCATTTTTAGCTACACATTGCCTTGCTGTCCCTTTGCCCTCTCACGCCCACTTCATTTTCTTTTTTATTATTTCTTCCCCAAAATTACTTCAAAATTTTAGATACATTTATGCATTACGGGATTTCATACCATATTTCACTCCAAATTTGAAAAAACCTATTTGTTTGCTAATTTTATTTGTTTTCTGATCTCCTGAGAGTTACAGACTGTCCCACCGTTACTTACTGTTTTTTTACCGTACACACACTGAAAAACACACACACGCACACACTCACTGTACTTGGAGGCGGATTTTTGGAGGAGGTTGAAGAAAACTAAGAGAAGCTTTGGGGAAGGAGCTTATTGTTTACTCCTCTTTTGGTAGTAGTACTCGCTTTTGTTTATTAGTTTGATGCTTTGCTTTTATGATCTTTTTTTATTTCCAATTTTTGTTGGTAAAAGTGAAACAGACTTCGTAGTTTCTTTTGGTGGTTTTTGATGCGGTTTACTGCTGCTGTTTCATCCACTAAAATTGTTTTAGTGCTGTGAATATTATAATGGATGTAATCTCTCTCTGGAACTTTTGTTCCTCAATTGCTTGATGAAATGCTCCCTGCAGCAGTCTGACCATATGCGGTTTTAGTTGCATCGACATATTTGCTTACTTATATACATGCACACATTGTGTTTTCCTAAACTATGCCATGAATAGATTTGTGCACAAGTAGATTATAGTATTTACTCCCTTGTGCTTTTATTATGATCATTCTGTTGTTGGATCACGGAGGCATTAAGTTGTTTATGTGGCCAGAGTGGAGTTAGACAATTCTAGTTGGGGGTTAGTTCCCCTAAGCGCAGACACCCTGTACATGAGTATATCTTCCGGTTGCTTCATCGCTTTAACTAACAATGATGTCATATTGATGTTTGTGAAGAATTGAAGTATATTGCGGGAGAATTAACTTAGAGTGTCATAAATAATATGTAACTCATAAAGTCTCTTCTGATTGAAGAAGCTTGGGTCACACAACTCTTTAATAACGATCAGTTGAACTGCAGTATCTCCTACCCCTTTTTCTTGATTTAGTTATGTACATAGGCATATCTGTGGGTAGTGAAGATGTAATTTACTAAGGTTTTCTTTTCGGATGAGCTATAGATTAGATAAGTATCCGAAACACAAACTATCAGAATGCTGCATCCCCTAATCTTTGAAATATGTGATTAATGTTACATTGCTACTCATTCATGTCGCTAACTGAACTACATGCTTGTGAATTCTCAACATTAATTCTGTACCGTTAGAGTATTGAATTGTGTATCTAGACCACATGAGATCCAGTTGAAATGATGTATTGTAGCGGCCTGAAGCATCTTCGAGTTGTAGGAGAACATTTATTGTCATTGACTTTTTGAAAGATACTTATATCTGCTTATGGTGATGTAATTTGCTTTTATTTTGTGGACTGTGGCTTTCATTTGTCAGAATGATCAGATTACACAGATGTGCAGTTGGTTGCCTAAAGTACCCTGTTTTTCCATGCACTAACATTTCCTTAAATCTCCGGATGGGATGGGCATATCTTAGTTTAGATCTGGTTGTGAATCTCTAACTTGACATTTATTCACTGGTTGGCTATGTGGATCTATCTTGCCAGCTGCGTTCTTGAAACATATTTTTTGCCAAGATTTCTATTTACACACTTTAGAAAGGGCATATGTTATATGAGGTACTTGCAGTTTAGATGTTTCTAAAAATTCCTTTGATAATATTAAAAACTGGTTTCAAGAAGCTTGATCATTAAAACACCTGTTCAAATTGCATGAACTGCATACACCGTTTCATGACTATTGTGTTCCAAATTCTATATTTATTGCTGTGCAGTAAGGTTGGCCTTGCATAAGTGCAGAAAGAAAGATATATCTTTATTTATTGGTTTGCATCAAGAGTTGGCTTTGCATGAACTGCATTCTGTTTTTTGTCTCACAATTATTATGTTTCAAATACTTTATTTATGGGTGCGCATTAACAGTTGGCTTTGCAGAAATGCAGAGAAAGGGAGATGTGTCTTTGTTCTGTGATGGATGATAAAACTGTGGCTATATCGGTGATCTTAATAATTATTTCTGTACTTCTGTAAGAGTTGAAGTTGTGATGTTCTGTGCAAAACTTTTTATTAATGACAGATGATATCAAGTCCTATTTAATTAACTAGGGTTTCACAACCAGATTTTATTTTATTCTTTATGCTACTCCATTTTTATAAGAAAGCAAATGCCGACTTGCATGCATAAAGGGGAAAATGCATGCTGTTTTTTCCCTTTAAACCCTCCATTTAATCTACTAATTGGGGTTACCAACTAGTAACATATAGTTAATAAGGTGCAGTATGCAGAAAGTTCTACACATTAATACAACAAATGACCCTTGTGCAAAAAGTTTCATGTTAGAACAATTCACGAAGTGCCAAAACTTGCTCTATGCCAGTATCACAGTATGCCTTCATTTTTTAGTACAAATCTTGGTAGGGGAGACTGGGAGAGGTCTGTGGGAATTGATACCTGGTCACTAGCCTAGGTCACAACTCACAAGGTGCTGAAACAACTAAGCTACAACCAATTCCCTGCTACGTCCTTTTTCCGAATCTGTTTTTCAGTGGAGATGGCTGTACCAGAGTGATTTTTGTACACTTGATTACCTTTTTGTGAAATCTCAACACACCATAAATTTGTAAAACTGGACTTGAATCATTGAAGTGTAGCAGCTCTTTGCTCTTTTTTCTTGTGTGAAGTCCTAAACTTTATGAGCGCCTTCGTACCTATGCTGTTATAGTTTATCCATTTAAGGCAGATATTTTCTCTCATGTAGGTTTTTGCTTCTTTAACCATGGGAATGGGCGGAACTCCTAAATATAAGCATACTTCCATATCCAAGCATGCATTTTCTGATCTCTCCCATGTTTCTCCATTGGTCTTCTTGTATCTCCTCAGAGGATGTTATTCTTATGGTATGTCTGACATCCTATTGTTATTTATTTTAGATTCCATGAGTATGCTTCTTTGCCATAAGAGATATCATTCTGTAAGTCTATGACTATAATCAAACGAGATGCTAAATTATGTGCTCGACTTTTTACTATGTATTGGAAAATCTTGGTTCTAAAGATCTTAGAAGAGAATATCAATGTTGAGTTTTGCTTTTTGATTTGTATTGAAAATTAGATAGCTGATTATCTTATTTTCAGGGGATACTTTTAGACTGTCCCTATATTGGCTTGTTTCTTTCTTAGGAGTCATTACTCCCTCCTTTCACTGCATTTTTTGTGATTAAGCAGCTTCTTATTTGTTGTGTCCAGTTTCATTTTATTTTGCAAAATTTTCCTAATTATTTTAAGAATTTCTGCTTAATATGAACTATCATCTTCGTAGAATTACTGGTTTCCCAAATCAGAGACCCCGGAAGAACTATACTATAGAGTTTGGCTTACTCCAGCTTAGTTGCCTAATTCTCAAATTCAAATCCTTGCCAGATATCTTCTTGAGTCATTCCCTCAAGTTGTACCAGGAAATATTTACCAAATATTCTGACAAAACGAAAAGATACATCTAGTATTTCAAAATTAGTAATTCACTTGAGATTTTTCAAGTTAACAATTTATTCTCTTGTTATTTTACTTTATTTATTGATGTTATGAGTTGGCAGCATCTCTTTAGTTGCCTCTAATTTGTATCAAAGAATAAATGGTGATATCTTTACACTCTTGTCTTCGTTGTACTAGTACAATCATCGAATATTGCGATCCTGCACATTCTCTGAACTAAAATAATTAATTTGGTGAAAGATTGTAATTGGATCTCGGACAATAATGCACCTTTAGCCCGCCCATCTAATTTGTATCTGGGTTTAGTTCTAAGTATTGGAACTTTACTCATTCAACAGGAACGTGCAAAGCATCCGTGAAGTTCCGTGCATTACAACAACAATTGTGTCTGGTTTTCAACAACAATTCCGAAACTGGAGTAGCAACTTTAATTGCTCAATGCCTTTACGTTTTACCCATCTTCGAATCAGAGTCTGAGGGCTTCAGCCATCTGGTACTATCGTCTCTTCGTCGTTTCCTAAAAACAGGGGTAGATGATGGAGATATATTGAAGGCAAAAGAATGTGCTGCCGAATTATTTTTGGATATTATTAGTGGAACTCTATCACATGATGGAGGGGTTCTAATTAAGATTATTGAGGTTTTTGGTGTCAGTTTAGCAGATATTGATAATGTGATGCTTAATCTGCCTGTGAAGAGCAACCCTGAAGCTGAAACAGCAAGAGAAGTGGTTGACCAATATATTTCCAAGCTGATAGATCTCCAATCATATATGACTGCTGTTGATCTGCTAAAACACTTCTCTATCCATGAGTCTGGAGAGTCATTTTTACTGAAATTGATGGAGTGCGGGCAAATGAAAGCCGCGGAGAAGTGGGCAACGTATTTGGGGAAGCCAATGTTGTGTCTTCTAGTTCAGGAATATGTTGACCAGAAACTACTTAAACCTGCCTATGATGTTGTAAAGAAAAATAATTTGCGCCAGGAATTTCCTGATCTTTATCATCAGAGTAAAGAAAAGCAAGTAGTTTCTGTTCATTCTACTAATTTTTTTTAGTGAATGGTCTTAGTTCAGTGGTTCAATATATAAAAACTTTCTGGAATGAAAAGTTTTACCTGTTTACAGCTCACTGAAGAAACTAGCTGAAAAAGGTGTCTGGGATATAGCAGAAACAAGAGCTAATGGTGATAGACAGCTTCTTGAATATTTGGTATGTTACTTGAGTACATTATTTTCTAAGTATTCTATGGGACTATACTGAATAACCTGCTTTACCCTTCCATTGGAATTCATGTTTCTTTGTTTGTATTCGTAATGATATCTTGCTGATGTATATTCAAAATTGATTACAATGATCAATCTCACCTGATATTCTGTTCAAATATTAACTTCGTGGTGGGGTTGGGGGGAGATGACAAAATTGTTTGTCTATTTGGAGAAAGCAGTGTATATTTTTCATAAGAGAATAATTTTAAGAGTGGATGCACTTTTAGCCGCAGAATTGACACTTGGATGTTCCTCCTTTTGAAATTTGCATATGCAACATGAATAGAGAAAAGTAAACAAAAAGGTGACACATTTTAATTGAAATTGTAGGTTTACTTAGCCATGGAAGCTGGCTACTTTGAAAAGGTTGAAGAGCTTTGTGATCGATATGCCCTCAAAGGTTTCTTGAACCTCAAAGGTATGTTTCAATGAAACATTATCATCAATGACTGGTGGTTATAGAGTTACGAGGAAATAAAAGAAAATGTCAAGTGAATGTGTCGAAGTATTTGCAATGATAGGACAAGCTGCAAATGCATGCCTGATTGCCTGTGCTCCTACTTGATTATACATGTTCATATGCTGCTGCTTCTTGTCATGCCTATCATTAGATCTTTAAGAAGCTCTTTGACTGTCTTAGTCTGCGCAAAGAAAAAGGCGCTTATGGATGTCTTTGCATTTGCACCTATTTGATTTCATGTTAATACAATGCTGCTTCTTTTCATGCCTTCCATTTCAGTTGTTTCTCAAGATTTTTACAAGTAGAGTACTGTGCACAGGCGCCTCTTGGCCTGAAATTAGTTAAAATGAACTAGGGAAGTCATGAAGTTGGCACCTTTTGATGGTTGAACTATCCTTGTGCAGAAGCTTGATCTAATAATACACTAGCTTGATTCTTCCAAAAAGTTTGTGTGGACTGTGATAATTGGCTTGTTCAGGGTGTATCCGTGAAAGTTTTCTGGATATAACATTAGAACCGGCACCGCCTTTGATCTGAGACACATTATTTTGGTTGACCCAGACTTCTAATTGCCTGATGTTTAGATGATATGGTTCACTGTGCAAAAAATTATGCTCAATGGCTCTTTTTGCCCCCCTTCTTGAGTTAGTTTATGGCTTGTAGGCACTCTTAGTTCCATATCATGATGAGGTGGCGTATTTCCACTATTTAAGAAAATACCTTTTATTTTTCTTCTCTTTATGGTATCTGGGACGCATAATTAAGCACCTTTTAGTAAGTGAACTTCTAGTTTAGATATCATACATACTTCAATTGTTCTGGTGAAACTTGGAATTTTAACGGAGTTGAACATATGAGAACCATTTTCTCTGCCAACCAGGTACAAGTTCCTAGATGATATGGGTATGCTAGTAGTTTGCTTTGGATTATAGTTGATTGTGTAGGATACATGCTGAGATGATAGTTCATGCTTTGTGCAAGGCATGTGCATTATGCTTTCTGGACCGTGACTCTAATGTAAAACAAAACTTAGGCAATAGTTATTTTTGGGTTTCTTTGGGTTGTGCTTTCCCAGGAACATGATTCCCCCCCAACCCCACCCCACCCATTCCAAAAAAGAAAAAAAGAAAGGAACATGCTTCACCCGGAAATGAAAAACGAGCATTACCTTAGCCTTTCCTGGAGAACTGCAAGTTTCTCTTGTTTCTGTTGACTGACATGATTGCTAACAAAATCTAATTTCCTCTTCTGATTCCTGAATCAGCAATCATGTTGATTTAGGTGCTATTCATTTTCGTCTTCTAACCAGACTTTCACGCCTTTTTACAGAGCACGAATCAAATCTTTTGCATCGTCACTATCTGAACCTTCATGAATTGTCTATCGAGGATGTATTGTGGGTTGATGAACTTAACAGTCTGCGTGATGCAATGTGCCACTTAGAGGAATGTAAAGTTGTTGGTCTTGACTGTGAATGGAAGCCTAATTATGAAAAGGGCAGCAAACCGAGTAAGGTAACTTTAGGTTATTCATTATCAATGTTGCTTGCATGTCTCATCTTCTGCTGGTGAACCTCAAGTTAACTTTTCCACTTCACCCTTAGTCTTCCAGGAAGGCCAGACTTCATTTTAATTATTTTCCTTGTGTGTGAATGAAGCTAAGTTTCGTTTCTGTTTTGACAAGAAAGAATTGGCACCATATGTTTAGTAGTTTATATACCTTTTGGTGAAGCTACAGGGGAGCTTTTTGTGTATCTGCCAATACCTTAGCTGCCTATAACAAATTATTACATGCTGCAGGTCTCTATCATGCAAATTGCCTCTGAGAAGAAGGTTTTTATTCTTGACCTTATCAGGCTCTATGAGGATGTTCCAAGTGTTCTAGATGAATGCCTTGGTCGCTTATTGCACTCTCCTAGTATCTTAAAACTTGGTAGGTAAACTTTGTATGACGTTATCTGAATCTTTTGGCATAAAAATGCATTTTGAACGTAGAATAACACAATCTGATTCAGAAGTTGCATAGCGTAGTAATTTAAGTTGGCTGGATAAGGAAACACACTAGGTTTTGCCTTTTAAATATCCTTCAAAATGATCATAGACCCTGAAACAATTATCTAAGATAGTTCTCCTGATTTAAAACGACTACTGTAAATGTTGCTGTTGGTATCTGATTGGCTTGCATATGGAGCAACTGACAATGACATTATGCTTTGAATTTATTTACAGGGTTTTCCCGTTGTAATAATAAAAAATGTTTACTGTGGTTATTAAATATGCAGGCTACAATTTTCAATGTGACATTCAGCAGCTTGCTCATTCTTATGGAGAACTAAATTGTTTTAAGCACTTCGATATGCTGCTTGATATCCAAAATGTATTCAAAGAACCACGAGGTGGTCTTTCTGGCCTGGCAGAGGTAATTTTTATCAGATAGTAACATGAAATCATTATGTTATGTTTTTTGTTTTTTTTTTGTTGGGGGGTGGGGGGGTCAATCCTCATATGTTCATCATGGTCAAGTTAACTAATGTTATTATGCTATTATTCTTTTTACATGAAATAGAAAATATTGGGAACTGGTTTGAATAAAACAAGACGAAATAGCAACTGGGAGCAACGACCTCTTACTCATTATCAGGTAGCTGTTTTCATTTTTATTATTTGAGTCCTCCTGCCATCTGAATTTTTTTGGGCAGCATTTTAGTAGTGTTCTTATTTAATGATGTTATACAGGCTCCTCTGGGTTTGTGAAACTGCTATTTGGGCAAATACTTCCCAGAATAACATACTTTTTTATATTTAGCTGGGTAATGCCAAAGAGTAAATAAATAACATAAAATGAGGAACTTCACTATCTAATTCCGGTTTCTGAGACAAACCTTTCCGCATTGTAAAACTTGCACAAAAGATGAACATGAAGAGCACATGTTGAACTTTTAGGTGACCGTTTGGTACTTGCAGGTGGGCAAGGAATTGGCGTAGACACACAGATAAGAAGTACAGGATGTGTGTTCTGGATTAGGCATTTATTTTCATCAGCACTAAGCATGGGCGTTTTTCCACTAACTTAGCAATAAAACTAGAGTTCAAAGCTTTAAAAGACTTTCTAACCTGTCATAGTTATAAGATGCTCTGAATGTAATAAATCTTTTTCTTCAAGCCTAATAGAGCTGCTTGAATTAAGAAGTCCGAGTACTCAGTTTAATTTGTAAACTATTGTTGCAGCTTGAATATGCTGCTCTCGATGCTGCTGTTCTCCTTCACATATTTCGGCATGTGGGTAGGCATTCCCAGCCTGCAGGTGCCCCAGATGGACCTGCCAAGATAGAATGGAAATCACACATTGTAATCTCTCTCTCCCTCTCTCCCTCCCTCCCTCCCTCCCTCTTGTGTGCGTGTGCGCTCAGAATACTAGAATTCGGACATCATCTTGTATGGCAATGATCAACATATATTTTTAGGCGGTTATGCACTTAAGCTCAAGAGATTAGTTGGGTAGATTAAGGGTAGTTGATTTTCCTTTCTCTACTTTCTGATCCTTGCAATAAATACAGGTTTCGCATATGGAGAGCTCAAAAATGCCGAAAAAGGACACTAAAAGGAGAAACATGGCTGATGCTGGAAAATATGAGCAATGGGATGAAGCTCACGACGTTTCTCCACTTACACTAAGCTAGTTGGCTTAATAGTTTGCGTTAAAAGATGAAAGTGTACAGTTTTGGTCATGAATATTAGAGTATGCTAGTCGACTTTCAGAGGAGACTGAAAATGCGACGAAACTTTTACACACGAATATTACTTATATTTGTCTATTTTAGTAATTTTACCTTCACTCCAGAGAGTAATCCCATGAATGATTCGTTCCGTCAGTGTGTATATGCAAAGTATCCACTTATACATGTGTATTTTTGCATATATACATGTATAATTTGTGGGTGTATTGCACCAAACTCCGTTTTATGATGTTGCGTGGTTTTATGAAGTTGCATGAAGTCTGCACATGGTTTTGCTATTATACGAACGCCCATTTTTTAATAATTCCCTATTTTGAATATCTCTTTTTTTTTTCCTCCTAATTTAGGAGCAAAGAAAAACCCCTCTACTTCCCGCAAGGTGACTCGAACTCAGGATCAAAGGTATAAATAGTATATGCTCTGCCACTTGAACAATCCAACTTCATCCCCTATTTTGAGTATCTCTATTTATGAGGTTAATTGTTTTTTTTGTTATTTTCTTTATTAACTACCAGACTTTGACAGGTTATTCGAGAGTTTAACCATAAAAACACAAAAAATAATCAATGTTGCAGAATTGGAGCATATTGTTGAATTATTAAAATCACTTGGGTAGTTGTATTCAATTTCAAAACCACAAGATTATAAGTGGCTGCAATTTACCCTATTTCGTGTATGGTTTTGGCAAGCATCGCTATTAACTGGAGATGGAAAATATGAATGTTACCGGAAATCTCTGAAATCATGCGCAATTTTGGTCTTTGAAACTGATCTTCAGTATCAGACTAAGGACTTATTTGGATGGAGGGATTTGATTTGTCAAGGGATTTAAAATGGATAGATTTCAAAATTCTTAGATGTGAAATTTATGGACTTGAAATCTCTTGTTTGGATTTATGGTGGATTTGTGAAAGGATTTTTAAATCTGAAATTTTCAAATCCATTATTTGGCAACATAAATTGATACAATATTTGTAAAATTCAATTTTTTTTCTTTAAAGTTTAAACTAACAATTTATATTTTTTATTAAATAAAATAATATTTATTTACATCTAAATTAACTGAACTATTTTTTTTTACAATTATATGTATACACACAGTTATACATATTATGTATTTTATATCCCAAAAAATTATTAGTAACATTTCATTGGAGATAAAAGAAAAAAAAAATTGAAAAATAATAAGAACATTCCATTGGAGAACGAGAGCGAGAAATAGCGATACGGAGAAGAGAAGAAGAGAGAGCGGGGGAGGAGAGAAAGAACGGAAGAGAGAGAGAGGGGAGAGAGAAGTGTGAGTGAGGAGAGATTTGTAAATGACTACCTTTGTCAAATGATTTGAAATCCACCTAAATATAGTGTAAAATGGAGAATTTCAAATCTTGGATTTCTAAATGGGTTGATTTAAAAATCTGAATTTACAAATCCACTCATTTAGTATTATATCCAAACACATGGAGTGAATTTGACAATGAATTTATAAATCCATAGCACAAATCTCTCCATCCAAATGGGGCCTAAAGGTTTTTTTTAGGGAATATTTAACTAAAGTTTGAGTTCACTGAGTCCATTTGATATGACCCAATTCTAAGTTGGGCCAGCCCAGAACAATTTAGGCCGCAAATACCATATTTCCAACATAAAAGATTGGTTATTGCGGCTTTGGAGATAATGAAGAATATTGAAGTCTCTAGTCTCCCTTTTTTAGGAGTGACACTTGCTCGAAAAGTGTAATTTCTTCCCCTCTTTGTTTTTTAGGAGTTTAGGCCTATTCCAAAGATGATTTTACGGTACGTGATTGTATCACTATTTGAATGGTAGTTCGATTAGGGGAAAAGAGTAGTGATTAGTTACTATGTATCTTGAGCTCAGATTAATGCATATAATACTCTAACAAATAGAAAGAAAGGCAAAAAATAAGCTTTGAAGCAAAATAAGAAATTAATGTAATGGAGCATCATATGATCAATGTAATTATGATCACTAGTAGCTACCATTATTATATAGTTTTGAACAATTTATTTTTGTTTGGCAGAAACTAGAGGAGTCCTTCCTAATGATGCAGGCAGGCATGTTGAGAGCCTCATGCCCACTTCATTATTTTTTATTTTTTTCAATATTCCACTTTTTTTGCCACTTTATTGGTAGATTGACATTATTTTATTTTAGTTGTATATAATATGGGAGCCGATAAAATAGATATTATAGTTGAACTCTTGAAGAAAGAACCGCAAACATAGGAGCACTTTGAATAAAATTTTGATACAAAGGAAATTACTAAATGAGTTCCATCCTTCTTTTCATGATCCACAAGGGCGGCGTTTAGGGGCAAAACTAGAAATTTTAATTAAGGGGGACAAGTTTTTTTATTTTAACAATATTAGTTTAGTTTCTTATTTATAATGATTAATTGATATGTTAAATTTTTTGAGAGGAGAGACGAAATTTCAAAATCTTTTGAGAGGCAAAATTAAAATTTAATTTAATATTAAACTATATATATACCTGGCGACTTTCACGGCCTGACCTTGTCAATAAGCCTTCTTATAAATGACTATGACTAAATGAGGATCCTTTCCTAATCCCACTTCTCCACGGTCGACCTATTGAATAGTTGCAATTAATATCTCTCTTCAAAGTGCTTTTTTTTTTTTTTTTTTAATGTTTCTATTAGGTAACCTAATTGTTTTAGGTTTCATTTACTTTAGTAGATAATCTAGAATAATGATATTTTATCTAACTTTATTTAGTATTTGCCTTGGTAAAAATAAAAAGCCTATGTATCCTTTTGGCCCAGGATAAAATGCTAAAATCCGGACAAAACCTTAAATAATAATCTAGGCTCCTTCTTAGGATAGTTTACCCAATACTTGGGATAATATTAGTAAAATTACAATTCTATCACTCACTACACCTTTTACACACTTACTGCATGATTAATATGAGTGAATGGAATAATGTCTGAATGAAATCAATTTAGGAATGAAATGAAGATGAGAAAAGAATGATATAATTATACTCATTCCAATGATTGGTATGCTCAAGGAATGATAAGGAATGAAAAATCAATTATCTTAATAAAATACAAAAATAGTAATATTAATAACATAATAATATTATTATTATTATTATTATCATTATCATTATCATTATCATTATTATTATTATTATTATTATTATTATTATTATTATTATTATTATTATTATTATTATTATTATTATTATTATTATTATTATTATTATTATTATCATCGTGGATAATTGTAATTAATTTAATAAATTATCAATGACAATGATGATGATAATCATAATAATCGTGATAATTTAAATAGTTATAATGATAGTAATAAAAATAATTATATTAAAAGTAATTATAAATTATGAATATATATTATTAATAGCTAAATTAGAAATAATAGTGGATATAGTAATTAGTTAATTAATAATATCAACAACAACCACAAGAACATCATTATTGTCCCTCAATAAATTAATTAGTAATGGTTAATTGAGAATATTAAAAAATATTAAAAATATTCATAAATAATAATAATAATAATAATAATAATAATAATAATAATAATAATAATAATAATAATAATAATAATAATAATAATAATAATAATAATAATAATAATAATAATAATAATAATAATAATAATAATAATAATAATAATAATAATAATCTCATTCCCTGTTGTTAGTAATAGCTAATACCATGTGGGGTGAGAGGAATGACTAATCTCATGTATATGGGAGTAGCTATTCCTTTGGCAATGACTATTCTCATCACAAATTCATCCTAGTCAAAAGAATAAGAATGAACAAGTGAATGAGTATTTCATTCCCACATCATACAGAGCTTTAGGTAATATCACCATTATCTAATCCTCCATATATCACAGAGAAAAATGTGGATAAAGATAGTTAATATTCTTATTCAGAATATTATATGTTACCTTATTCTATAAAGTTATTTCGTTAGCTTAGATAATTAAATTATTCTTATTTATCAAGGTAAACGAAGTACTAATTAACAGAATATGTGAAAAAAAAAATAGTATCCATCAATTAGTACAAAATAAACGAGGTCTCTCAAGTACCGAACTAGACATGCAAAACTAGACATGGTTAATTATTGGTTGGATTAATTGGACAGTAACTCCTTAATCTACACAAAATAAATAAATAAATAAATACTCCAACATTCATCTCCTATTTTAATAATCCATTATGTATTGTCCTACGACATATAAAATGTATCACAAATAAAGAGATCTACATACGCTAAAAAATATGAGTGTTTTCTTATAAAGTAATATAGTGTCATAAATATTCTTCTACATACACTTATCAATAAGGAAATATACAATGACAATTACGTAGTTTACTAATATGTATTTATTGATAGGAATTAATAATTTCATCCCCTATTTAGTTTTTATAATTTTATTTTTATTGATTTAAAATATAAAATTTCTAATCAAATACAATAAAAATATATTTTAATTTTGGATTTTATTAAATATTCATAATATCTATTTATCTTTAATATATTATTAAATATATGATAATTTAATATATCATACGGAGTAAATTGGGAAGAAAACTACACCAAATTTAGAAATATAACTTTTAGTATAAATTACAAGGTGATTCTAATATAATATTTCTGGCAAAAAAATATATACTTATATGCAAAGAAAAAATAGCGTGCATTATATTTTTTATGGTAAACTGAAAGTTGGTTTAGTTTAAGATAAGTAACACGTCAAACATTTGTAAAAATTAGAATAAGAGAATTGTTATCTAAATTTTGAATTCTTATCAAAAGAAGATTATGTCCAATTACCTTTCAAGTCGTATTGAACTTCAGTATTAGTTTAATTTGATTTTTAACATGTCTTTTATATCACATATATAATATCGGTAAGAAAATCTGAATTTGAATAATCATAAAGAGACATTAAGAAGGTTGCATGTATTTCATATATATAACAATACCCTTTAGGCCGTTGTTCATAATTATATTTCATTATTAATTTAAATAATTACCATAACAAATTTTCTAGATATAAATCTATTCTATAACAATGCAAATAATGCACGGCTTATTTACATATGGTCAAATCTTTATTTATATTTTAAAGCATGATATTCCAAATTCAAATAAAAATATTCGTGATTTATATTTTATTGTAATAATTAATATATTTTGATAATTAAGCTTTACTAATATATTTCCTTCTAACAGAAGAATCGGTAATTGCTATCAATAAAATAGACAAAAGTTAGTTCAAATGACTATTCTTGTTAGAAGAGTTAGTATCTAACCTTTCACCAAGAGAAAAGGTTAGATGTTTGAAATCTTTCCCAATCATACTTTTTAATTTCTACAAGAGCTTAACCTTTAGAAGAGATGATTAGAAAAAAAAAAAAAACAAAGGAATTTAGCTTGATCTTTAAGAAATTTCTTAGTTGATTCCTGAAAAGACAATCTGAAAATATTTTTTCATTTAATATACATCTCAATTTTTTTAGGGTAACAACCATACTGTTATATCACATAGCCGGAATGTCAACTAAAACAATATATTTCAGTACATCTCAAATATTAAAGTTAGCTATAGTTATTAATATATAATTACTTGAAAGGTATTAGTTCACAATTTAAAGTAACATATATTTGAAAACAAAAAGAGAAATAATCTACATTCTCCTGTATACATTTGATAATATTTTTCATTACAAGAATGAAGTAACTTTAGTGAATATTAAAATAATATTTGAGTTACATTAAATAACTTCATCAGATAACTTTAGTTCAATAGTGATGTAGCAATGGCGAATCCAACTAAGAACAAGGGGGTACAGATGTACCCCCAATTCCATATATAATTGGTTTAAAGTATATGTTTAGTATGAAATTGTTCTTGGTCTGGCGGTTTGTGCTCGAGTTTTTAGGTTCTACAACAAGAGTTCAATTCCTCACTACAGTGTTTGTTACCTTTTTTTTTCCAGGAACTTGTAGTAATTGAGCCTTCATGACAAGTTTAAAAGGGTACTAATTGGGCTAGCAAATTAATAGCTTCTAATTATCTGGCTTTTTAAATAAATAAAAATTGTACTAGGTTCTTGCTATTTTCTTGTTCACGTTTATAATCTTAATCAAATGGAGTGATTTTTAATTTTTCCCCTATATTTTTAGATCCATGTCAATTCAATTTCAAAATTATTTTATTGTGATTGAATAACACCAGGTTGCTATATAAAAAAGAGAAAAAAACTATTACAGGGAAGCAATATATTTCTTTTTTTGGAAAAAAATGTATATGGATTCAATCACTCCTTCCATCACAAGAAAAAAACCATGTTAATAGAACTTTATTTTTTAAACAAAAAGAATATTAAATAATATATTTTTTTCTTTTTCAAATTAAGCATCATTTCGTACCCCCAATATTGAAAATCTTGTGTACACGAAGTAAGCATATGTGCAACATTTTATCCTTATACTTATCAAGTTATATAACTTACCTTTTAACAGAAAGTAAAAAAACCAAAAGACAAAAAGCAAAAAAAAAAAAAAAAAAATTAATAATAATAATAATAATGTATACTCCTCCACCACCACCCCCAAAAAAGCGCCATCTTTGACAAAATAACTTTGCAATTTTTTTTATTAATTAGATGAATGTTCTTGCAATTTTTTTTATTAATTAGATGAATGTTCTACTTTCTATAACTGTGATTTTTTTATCTCATTTATTCGGATTTTTTTATTTGAATTATTCAATAATATAAACTTATTAATAAAATTACGATTTCAATATTTTTACTTTGTCTAATAAAACAACACATTGGCATCTTGAATCTCGATTCTTTTTTCAGGCACAAAATAATTTTTTTTTTTTTTTTTTTTTTTTGGAACAAATGGGGTTAACAATATAATTGTTTCACTTTATAAAAAAACAGCTTTAAATTTTAGTTTGCTCTTAATATATTTGTTTTTGGTTTATCAAAATTAAGCATTTAAAGTACTCGATCAGATTATATATGTTAAAAAGGGCATTGGTACAAGATTCATATTTGTTACAGAAAACCTTTGTAAGAAGAAGTATTTTTTATTTTTATCTTGATATACTATACAATTTTTAAGATTATTTGAAGTATAAAAACATAATAGTAATTTTAAGTAAATTATGTAGATCACGTGCAATGCACGTGTCTCTACCTAGTGCTTTAAAAATTTATTTGCAAAACAGTCATTTGAATCTACAATATAAATCTTAATCCATAATATGAAGGGTGGAACTATTAACACCATCGATTGCTCTAAATATTCTCCAATATTCTTTATTTTTTTAATGTTAGGTTAATAATGATCATACACTTATAAAATACGAGAATAAGGTGTTTAATCTTAACAACTAAATACCTCAAAATATATTCAGCTGATGTAATTAAACACGATCTTATTAAAATAGAGAACACCTTTCTCTATGAATTTAAAAGAAATGGAGTGTTTATAGCCCCACTCTAATATAAATCCCCAAAGCCATCCTCCATATCATTAGCTAACATGACAGCCATTAGACCGCCGAGCCTTTCGGCTATGAAAGAGCTTCATGTAATGAAAACGAAGAAAGAAAAGAATAAATTACTTAAGTAGATAAAAAGAAAAGGTGGCGAGAAAAAAAAAAAAAAAAACAGCAGTGGATTACCACAAATTTCTGAAAATGATTATCCAATTTTTCATTTTTATCCTCCAAAAAAAGTGGGGGAGATAAATTTTTCTCTATAACTTCCCCTGCATTTCCCTCTCTCTTTCTTCTTTTTCCAGAGAAAGAATCTCTCACCATTGAAACCCATGACATATTAAGCAGCACACTTTTACACGCTGAGGTAGGTGTATATGCATATGTATATGCATGCATATGAAAGCATGCATTTAGAATGTGATCAAGATTTCTTAGGTGGGTTTTTGTTTCTTTAAACAGAAAAATGGCGGAAGGGGTGTTGCAATTCAATGTGGCGTCAATGGTGGAAGATGTGCTTCAACACCATGGAAAGAGACTCTGCGACATTGATTTGGCCTCAAGAAAAGATCAAGAAGCTTGTATGATAATGCCCATTTTACCCTCTTCTTTTATTGATCATTCTTGATAATCTTTATTTGGTACCTACATGGGATTTTGATTAATTGTATTTCTTTATAAAGAACAATAATCTTGAATTGAGGGTATACACATGGATATTCAAATGCAATATACTTGTTTTCACCCAGAGAGAGAAAGATTCAGGGTATACACATGGATATCCAAATATACTTGATTATCCTAGAGATACTTGATTGTTAACCTAGTTTGGGGGTTGATTTGATTACAGCATTGAGAAGAAATGAGGCAACTGGATGGTTAAGAAAGATGGTCGGGGTGGTTTTGGGGAAAGATTTGCCGGCTGAGCCGTCTGAACAAGCCTTTAGAACCGGCCTGCGAAGTGGGATTATTCTATGCACCGTACTCAATAAGGTCAAGCCTGATGCTGTGCCCAAAGTATGCTTCATTATCTATCCGATTTTTCTTCTTCTTAAGCTTACAATTTAGTTTCTGTTTTAATCTTTGGTTTGGTTAATTCTAGGTAGTTGAAGCGCCTTCGGATACTGTACTTATCCCTGATGGGGCTGCTCTTACTGCTTACCAGTACTTTGAAAATGTGAGGAACTTTCTAGTAGCTATAGAGGAAATGGGGTTGCCCACATTTGAAGTCTCCGATTTTGAACAAGTATGTCGACTAACTAACTAACTTTGTGTGTTTTGGTCTAGTCAATGAAATGTGATAATGGGAATAATAATCTATTGTGAAAAATCAAAATGTTAGGGAGGGAAGTCTTCAAGAATTGTGAACTGCGTGTTGGCACTCAAGTCGTACTATGAGTGGAAACAATCCGGTGGGAATGGACAACGAAGATTTGGTGTAAACTCATTGAAGCCCCCTTCTGTAGGCAAACCAATTGTCAGAAAAAGTGCTGATTTGTTCCTCAATTTTTTGACGAGGAACTCATCCCTTGATGGTGATGTTGTGCAGGGCACTAATGAAGTGGTTTGTAACCTTTTAGAGTTTCGGATATGTGCTAATAAATTTACTATTGTCATAAAGAATTTACCATGAGGTGATTTTCACACTGCAAATTGCAGGGGGTCTCTCCTTCGTTGCAAGGACTGGTCCGCGAGCTTCTTTCTGATAAGAGTGGGGAAGATATCCCTGTGGTGAGTGATCCTATTGTTTGTTCAATGAACTTATCTAATATAATATTTTCACAATCGGATTAGGAGCAGATGTTGTACGAGTTTTACTATAAAAGAATAGCCATTTTCAGAGTTTATTCAACCATATTGGCCTTTGGCCTTCAGTTTGCTGATCTTCTTGCTGACAATTTAATTGATTCTGCTGAACAGATTGTGGAGAATATGTTAAATAAAGTTATGGAAGAATTCGAGCGCAGGCTGGAAAGCCAAAAAGAAAACGTAAGCATGTTCATTTTTCAAGTGATTATCTGCATCTGATGACATTAATTGGACTACTCTGAAGAAAATTCAGATTTTAAAGGAATTTATGTTTGTTTTTGGTTGTGGTACGGTAGATTAGAACAACTTCCCAAGACAAGGATGATTCAAATTCCTACACGGCTGGGGAGACAGAGGTCTGATTGCATTGCCTTCGCATTTATTATCTCTAACCATTCGTTTGAGTGATATTTATGGATCTTCAGCACATGCAATGATCTTTACTCTATCTATTTATGGAGGATATTGATAATAAGGCATAAAAAAAAAAAGTAAATTTCAGATTCTGAAGGAAATTATTTTCCCTTTTGTGGTTGGTGTGACAGATTAATGCAACTTTGCTGGATGAGGGTGTATCCACTTCTTCCACGGCTGGGGAGACAGAGGTCCGACTGCATTTTCTTGCCTTACAGATTATGGAAACATGACCTTTTTTTAGTATTACCTCTGAACATGCATTTGTTGAATGATACTTATAGTCAGATCCTCAAGATAATGATTTCTCCTTTGCTTTGGTGTGATAGATAACAAGATGTTCGCAAGATAAAGTTGTTTCCGGTTCCTACACGACTGGAGAGACAGAGGTTTGATTGCATTGGCTTGACTTATATTACCTTTGAACATGCATTTGGATGATGATTTATTACATGCAATGACTTTTCCTTATTTGTTATATAAGAGCCCAAACATAAAGAAAGACGAGGGTCTGCCTGACAAGGTTTTGTACGATGAGGCAGCACAAGCCCTTTCAGTCAAGTGCAAAGCTATCGTTGAACATCAGAAAATGAGCGTAAAGGTACGATGCACTATAGATCAACTGTTGGAAAAGAGATAACAATTTTGTCTCCAATTCGGGGACTTTTTAAGAAATAAATTGATCCGTTTAATTGCAGGAACTGAAGAGTACCCTTTGTTCTGCCAAGGAAGACATGCAAATGCTGCAACTCAAGTATCAAGAAGATGTTATCAATCTAGGTAAGGATGGGCCCAATGATCATCATTGATTCGATAAAAAGAAACTCGCGAGATGTAATTCTGTTTGTATTAGGTAAGCATATCAGCCGTCTAGCTAATGCGGCTTCTGGATACCAAAAGGTTCTTGAGGAGAATCGGAAATTATACAATCAAGTGCAAGACCTCAAAGGTAGAGCCCTATTGGTTTGTCTTACTTACCTGCAATGCCCTTTTTTTGAATATTTTAGTTATAATGTGTTGGTTGCACTTATCTGATAGGAAATATAAGGGTGTACTGCCGAGTACGTCCTTTTCTACCTGGGCAGCCGAATGGATTGAGCGTCTTAGATGACATAGTTGACAACAGTCTTACAATACAAACTCCTTCAAAGCATGGAAAAGGGAAGAAGACTTTCACTTTCAACAAGGCTTTTGGTCCAGCTTCAACACAAGGTAACTAACCTCCCCCAGCATTTTTAGTTTTACACGAAAATAAAAAAAAGTCCCAGCATTTTCCAACTGTTTCTCTTGACTTGTGCAGAAGAAGTATTTGCTGATACTCAACCATTGATTCGGTCTGTTCTTGATGGTTATAATGTCTGCATATTTGCATATGGTCAAACTGGATCAGGAAAAACTTTTACGATGGTAAGAAATCGCAGATTTATTTATGGAAATGTAATTGCCATAATTTTCTTGATTATCTAACTTGGTAAGTTCATCCTGCTATCCACAGACAGGACCAAAGGAGCTTACAAAGGAAACATTAGGTGTAAACTATAGGGCATTGAGTGATTTATTCCAAATCTCAGAACAGAGAAAAGACACCATTGCTTATGATATCTCGGTCCAAATGATGGAAATCTACAATGAGCAAGTTAGAGATCTCCTTATCACAGATGGCGTTCAAAGAAAATATCCTTCCGTCGACCTTATTCATTGTGTTTTTATTGCATCTCTCTCTTTCTCGCTTCCTTAACTCCTACACACGTTAGAAATCCGAAACAATTCTCCAGATGGAATTAATGTACCAAATGCAAATATTATACCTGTGACGTCAACTTCAGATGTCATCAATTTGATGAACCTTGGGCATAAAAACCGTGCAGTCGGTTCGACCTCTATGAACGACCGGAGTAGCCGTTCTCACAGGTACAGGCGTTCTGATCAAATTGCATGACTTGGTAGCTGATTTTCTTCTGTGTTTCTTTTTTCTTTTTTAAATTTAATTGTTCTTTGAACTGAGCTTTTTGTGGCTACACTTTGCAGTTGTCTGACTGTACATGTTAGAGGCAGAGAATTGACATCTGGTACACTTATTCGTGGTTGCATGCATCTGGTCGACCTGGCAGGAAGCGAAAGAGCTGATAAAACCGAAGCAGTTGGTGACAGAATGAAGGAGGCTCAGTATATCAACAAGTCTCTTTCTGCTTTAGGAGACGTAATATCGTCTCTTGCCCAAAAGAATGGTCATGTTCCCTACAGAAACAGTAAACTCACACAGTTGCTCCAAGATTCACTAGGTAAGAGATATGTGTACTCATAATGATACATTACTCTCTATTCTCTCTCTCACACACACATATTTGTATGCGTCAGGAGGGCAAGCCAAGACGCTAATGTTTGTACACATTAGTCCTGAGCCGAGTGCTCTTGGAGAAACACTTAGTACACTTAAGTTTGCAGAACGCGTTTCAACAGTTGAGCTTGGTGCTGCTAAATCAAACAAAGAGAATACTAATAGTAGTAGTGCAGAAGTCAAGGAACTAAAAGAACAGGTATCGACGACTTCTTTTCTTCTTTTCTAGCTCATGTGTTTCTGCTGTGAATTAATAACATTTAACATTGATTTCTGTCAACAAGATGACTCTTCATTGTTTGATTGTCATGCAGATAGCTGCTCTGAAAGCAGCTTTAGCACAAAAAGACGCAGCAGATTTAATCTCGTGCGGATCTTCTCCCTCGCATTCGTCTTGGAATATTAAGTTGGAGGTATGGAATTAAAGAAACTCCTTTCTAATTCTTATGCCGCAAATTCTTTTTATTGTAATGACAATTTTTCACTCACTTTTTGTCCTAAGAGGTGGTAGTTCGGGCAGCCTGGCCCAACACATCGGGCGGGGCAGGGCCAAAATTTCATCGGGTCGAAAATTATTGTGTCAAGTCCGGCTCATCCCCTAAAATATACTAATCTTTTGGGGCTGGCCCGCTGCCCATCAGGCTATTGGACTACTTTGGCCAACATTCCTATGGGCCAACCCGTCTAAAATGTCGGGTGGGCCGGGAAGGTTTTGCCACCTTACTCAGACCATTTATCTAAAAACATAATTGCATGTAGAAAATTTAGTTGCATGTGATATGATCATATTTAAGTGTCTTTTTTTCCCCTGCAGGAACAAAGTACCTCTTCATCGAGGAGGCACAGTTTGGACAGTCAAGACTTGTCAATGAACTCTCCTCCTTGGCCTATGCAAGACGAAAAAGTATCGTCTAATAAAAAAGGCGGCAGAGAGTCGCCAGAGATATTCTACAAGAAGGGAAGCCGCGATAATGCTAAGGTACACCCAGCCGAAAAAGGCTTGAACAAGAAGGGTTCAACTACACCAAGAAGGCACAGCCTAGATAATGACGTAGCAGCTGCTACGATGACAACTCAGTATCAATCAACCACCGATGAGTCAGAGGACATGGACGCTGCCACTAGTGATTCTTCGGAGCCTGACTTCCGGTGGAAACCCACTATTCAAAAGTCCGTAAGCAGCGCAAGTGTTACCGCATCTAAACTCAAGAAACCTACTCCGAAGTCCACAAGAGCCCCCGAGATGAGGTACCTTACTTTCCATGCATGTTTTAATAATTTGGTTACCCAAATATGAAATGTGGCCACATGTGGAGAGGAAAAAATGAAGAGAGAAGGAATTATTGCCTCTATTGAAATAAAATGACTAAATGCCCTTAACAGGTAAAATTTTCAAGATACACTTTCTTGTCTTTCCTACTTTCTTAACCTCCTCTCAAGGCACTTCTTGCTTTGATCCAGGAATCAATGTATGTTCTCTCATCAAGGGCATCTTAGTCTTTTCATGCCTAAAGAGACTATATTATGCATGTTAATATATTTCATTAGTGGCTATGTTCATTTTACCAATCTTAAGTCAGTTAAGTGATTAAAAATCCACGTTTTCTCTATGCAACCTCTTTGATTTCGACGTTCATATATGCCTCTTATCACTCTGCATTTTGTTCTTTCTAAGAAGCGTTAAATAAATAATGAAGCTAATATCAATTAGAACCTGATCATGTGATGCAAATGCACAGAAACTTTATCGTTTTAATTTTCATATAATACATATTTCAAAATGGTTGAATGTAGGAGCCAAATTCCTCAGCCAACAGTGAGGGTGTCAAGTGGGGTTCAATCTTCGTTGAACAAAACTGGTCGACAACCTGCAGCACATTCAGTTGCCGGTAGGCGAAAGCCAACCACCGGGGGGAAGTGATGGAAACCAGCTCCTACGTAGTACGGTGGGTAATTATCAATTAGCTTCTTAATTAATTGGTATATATGATGGTATGTGTGGCCCTTTTGGTTGTATGAGATTTTGACTCACATGATGAGTTATTTAGGTCTGATACCATAGTTGTCAATATTTCCAGTTTGATATTTGTTGTCTGTATGAAAAGAAGGATGTTGAGTTCATCCCTCCAATGCAAATTATTCGGATTTGTAGGAGATTAATATTTACATATGTAGTGTTGCACATGATTAAGCTGTCCGTTGTGGAGATTCAAAGCTTAATGTACTAAATTGATGAAATTGAAATGATAACTTCACTACAATATTAAATAATTCATTCTTGTTTCTTAGTACGATTTTTTTGAGTAATTCATTTTTCCGAACCTGGTGTTTCTTGTTATTCTTGTTAGAGATACAGATATTGGCCTGAATCAAGTTTTCTAAATGGGCCAGTAAAATCGTTTTTTCTAATGAACAAAATTAAATAAAAAAAGAAAAAGCATTTGAAACACTAGATTTTTTATATTATATTATCATAGAAATTTTTAAAAAAAGTACAAGTAACAAAGTTAAATGCCAAATGGAGGTTCGACCCCCTATTTCTAAATCTAATCTAAATTATAAAAGAAAGAAGCACATCTAAGTGTGTGTAAATATATAATATATATATTTATATTTATATTATGTATAAGTGCCTAAAATAAATTTGGGCTCCTAAAGTTCTTGTAATTTTTTCAAGTCCGAAATAAGGGACTCTCCCACTTAAGGGGAGGACCGGTTATGTAAGTAGGTAACAATGCGGGGATAGGTTTAAGAATGTTACTTGTCTATTAAATGCACAATTTTTATTTTATTTTTTGTTTTTTTTTATCAATTTAATGAATGTACAATTCTTTAAATGGTATCTCTAAACATGCTACTCTTTCCTCTTTTCACACCACAATATTTTTTTGGACAAAAAACAATCATAATTAAAAGGACAACATTGTCCCTATTTAAATAATTAAAATAACCATCTAATTCTCTGATTTCCTTGGGGTGAATCTAATTTAAACTGGTAGAATTAGCCACTGCAGTGAAAGGACTCCAAGGTTCAAGCACTTCCTTGTGAAGCGGAGGAAAACATCTTTGTGACTTGGTAAAATGGTGGAATTATAAAATGATGTGGGGTATTTAGTAATTTTATTATTAAATTAATTTGTGTGTGGTGTAAGTAAGTAGGATTTGTGGCGTGAAAACAGAAAATAGTGGTGTCTTTAGAAACACCCTTCTCCAAAATCATCAATTCGTACTTAATCATTTTTTTTTTTGTTTTGAACTTATTCAATCAAATTTAACTAATTCATGAAATTAAAATTCTAATTTTTTTACTTAAACTAATAAAATGAAACATAGACTTAATAGGATTTTCGATGTAGGATTTTTTTTGAAATATAACTCTCGTTGTGGAATGGAGGGAGTATTTATTTGGTAGATGCTGAACTATATTTGTAAATGTTAATTCATTTTTGAAATGGACCATCTTATGTACTTTCTCCGTTTCAAAAACATTGTCGTTTTAGCCTTTTTTTGAAAAATTAAGGATAGGTAAAACAAAAGCAAATATATCCATACAAAATCCATTTAATATGAAAATATTTTATGAAATAAAGAAATATTCAACTAAACAACGTAGGTTGTTTAGGGTAAGATTGGAAGAATTGTGTTATTTTTGCTAAAACGATACTTATTTTGAAGCTTTCTATGTTCTGTAAAGCGACACTTATTTTGAAACGGATAAAATAATTGCGTATGAAATTTTAAAATTTCTTTTAGACGTTGGGGAAAATACAATTTAATATCCAGTTACCAAATTTTTCTAGAAAAAATTAAATGAAACTAAGATTAATTGTTAATTTTTGTTTAATCTCAATTCATTTTTTATGTAGATGTATAGACAACTTAGTCGGATATTATCCGATTGAATTGAATTGGATGGCATCAAATTTGTCCGAACACCCTCTGCATCTTTCGTTGTACCTATGTACCTTTCACAAAATGGGAGGACAACAAAAAGTAGACATTATAAGCATGAAGTTGATATGGGACCACCTTATTTTGACGTTTCTATTACCACTTCTTCTGTCATTTAACAAGCTAAAAGCAGATTAATCATTCATCTCTTAGGATTCATCGAAAAGCTTATTACTTGCTTCTAATTATGCCTTTGAGGTGTTTGCAACTGCAACTTAAAATTATTTTTGAATTCAAGTATTGTTCTTCCGTTAGTGCATGTTCGGTTAGGACTAGGGATGATTGAGATGCTGTTGGTTGAAGATAGTGGCGGGAGTTAATGACTGAGAGAGTAAAAAAATGATGTTTGTTTGAGTGGTTGAGATAGTGGTTGTAATGGAGGATATAATTTTTAATTGTAAAATATGATGTAATGTATCTAAGAGTTTGTTAATAATAATTAATTTTATGATTAAAGTGATATTAAAATTTGTGATAGTTTGTAGTGGTTGGGTCAACCTATGTAAACAAATATAGAGAATGATAGGTTGGTCCAACCTCAACCAAACATATACTAAGTCCTGGGAATAAAGAAACAATTCTTTAGAACACTTCCAATTTGATTCTTATAAGTTGTCAAAATTCAGCTTTCTAGCAGCTTTTAACTTTAAAATTACTTTATTTTCAAGCACTATCAAAATTCTGAAATTTCTGTAAAATTTAATTTTAATTACTTTTTAGATGCACAATTATTTATATAAATCTCGTGATACAGTGTAGATGAATGAAAAGTGCGACAAATGAAGTCGGTCAATAATGACTAGTGAAGATTGGGTAAAGTGACAAATCCGCAAACCATAGAAGGTTTTATGCCCTGGAAAAATATAATTAGTGGTTGATGTTAAAATATTGTAATATTTTTGTTAAATTGTAATATTTTTAATGTAATACAATAAACTAAACTACTATTAGACTCGGTCATTCAAATTTTTCGTTTGTTTAAGATTGAGCTCAGTAGATTTAGAAGACTGAATCTCAATAATGCATATTCTTAACTCTCTCAATTAAGTTTATCCCAGCACTCCTCAATCTTAAGCAAACGAATATGTTTTGTTGCCCTCCGGTGTAATATAGAACAAAAAAAATCTGGAAAAATATAATTTGCTGATATATAAATAGATAATTTATGTGCTTGATTGACGGGCTATGGGGAGGGCCCACTTTGTCTGACGTGGTAGTTGCTTTTGCTTTCCAACTAAAATATTACTGATTGCCATTATTTCCTCACATTTTCTACTTACTTCTCATTCAAGTCGGGACTTTTAGGAGGCTTCACATCACATATACATACATATATATAATTTGTATTATACCAATGATGAAAAGCCAAATAATTCATCAAAAGAAAAAAAGCCAAAGAAAGAGGATGTTTGCTTGGGGCTGGGGTGGCTGGGTTGGGGGAAGTGGCTGGAGTTAATGGCTTGGGATGTTAAAGAGTGATGTTTGGTTGGGTGGGAAATTTAATTATTAATTGTGAAATGTGATGTAATATGAGTAAGAGGTAGTTATTAATGATTGAGAGAATAATTAAAATAATTTTTTGATGTGTGATTGATGTCCCCCCACCAAACCCTAATATCGTGGCTTGGCCAAACCAGCCCAAACAAACATCACTTGGGGTTGGCCAAACTGATTATGGGTTTGGCAAACCCCCAGCAAACATAACAACGATACTTAAATAATAATCCTAACAAGATCCTAATACTAAACATTAAATCAAGTCCAACATAAAATAAACTAGAAAATTCAAACATAATAATATAATCTAAATAAACTAAAAAGCCCAAATATAATAATCTAAGTCGAACTGTTCTTCAACTCCAAGATACGCAAATGATCCAATTTGCCCATGAATACCAAAAATATTTTCATCTTCATCAGTAAAACAAGTCGAAGACGTAAATTGATTTCTCAATATTGATCGAATGAGAATACGTTTAGAGGTTATCAAAAAATAGATAATCAAAACATCAAATTACAAGCATTCTATATCATATATTAATATGCAATAGTTTAACACTCCATCCATATCATAATAAAAATTATATTTAAAAAAAGTATTGTCTAAAAGATTTACATTTCAAAAGTCAATGTCTTATTTTTGTTATAAGTAAAGAACTTTAAAAGTTAATGAATTAGTTATATATGATTGAATAAGTCAAATAATAAAAAATCATGTACATGCCAATAAATATTTACTTTTTTATTTACAATGTACATAAACTAAAATGTCGATTAATGAGTATCAAGAGATAACGGTTGAACCAAATCATTGAATGTAGATGATAATAATATATATAAATTACAAAATAAGAAATATATTCATACCCTAATATTTCTATTTTTCTGTTGTATTTATATCTAACTAGGATAAAATTTGTAGATACAAATCTAAGGTATACAAAATAGCATGTATATAATATGAAAAAAGTTTGAGATATATATATGATACAAACATATAACATTACTAAAAAATCCTGAAGGGTTGGCTTTGTCCGAGCCTTATTAGATCTGTGACCGAGTTAAAATTATTGATACAACTGTGTTACAACAATGAAGCTACTTTTTTAATTAAGCTAGAATCGAACCTTATAATTCGACCTATTATGATATCTCTATATATTCTTGACGTATTAACAGTGAACACATACGAGTGGATAAACATTTAGGAAAAGAAAAAGTTTGACGTTGGAAAGAAAATAAAATTTGAATTTTCAATATGTCAATTTCATGGTGAGCTTTCCAGCTTGCAAAGGGAAATGAATGGCTCAACCTAATCACGAACCACATGGCCACGTCACCAAATCCAGATTTCCTCATGGTTGACTCACACTTGATGTTGCCATTAAGTTTTCTTTTTTTGAAATTTTTAATTTTTAATTTTTTTTTTAGATTTATTTATTATTTTTGATAAACATTTCCTATATCTTCTAAACATCGAACATGTTATTTTATGGCTGTTCAAGTCTTTTTTATTTTTAATAGTTTTTCTTGTTCTCCACAAAGAACGCAAATTTTATCTTTGATATCTATAAAGTAATTATAAACATATAATTATATAAAAGAACCTTCTGGGTAGAGGTGTCAAAATAAGTCGGCCCGGCTCAGTAGGTCCGAAGTACTATTTGATTCGATCGAACCGACCTGATGGGATAAAAGCTCGACAGATCCTGAATCGGCTTGATAATCTTAGTATATTATAGGGGAATATCCCAGTCCAGGCCGACTAATTTTAGACCCGATTAAATTTGGTCCGATTCGACCTGACTCATATGATGTTGACCCGATGAGTCCAACTCGATTGAACGGGACCGTCCAAATTACCACCTCTAGTCGTAGGATAATGGGCATTTATGGGAAATAATAAGGAAATCGCATAATGGAAATCAAATTGTCGAGTTGTAACTTATTATTATGCAATAGGAGTGCTTCGAAGAAAAAGTGTATTTGTAGGGTATGTGGACCTTTATTCTGAACCTTTCTGATACTGAAGAATTTTTTAACAATTAATTGTCTTTAGAAAATATAATTTATTTATGGTATATCTTTGGAAAAGATAATTTATTTATTTTTCTTAATTCAAACACTATCTATCTTTTGTGGTTAATTGTTACAAACTTGGGCGTAGTTGAAGAAACTTGAAATCACATGAATTGATGCTTAAGGGCAATTAACTAAAAAAAAATATGCTTGTAAGCATTTTTTAATAAAAAGAGTATTATCTTAACTGTTTCCTTGCATGCATAGTCAGACAAGTTATTCTCTATTACGCACACACATGCACACGTATATACATTTACCTATATAGAGTGATGGATCCAGAAACTTATTCGAGGGGGACCCATTTATAGACGAATGTAGGAGTTCTGTCTTTGGGTAATTTTTAGTTTTTTTTTTAACTATACTAAAAAATTACGTAGCATTATATATATATTTGGCTCTAAACTTAAAGTATTAGATAAATTACATTAAAAAAATAGTCATGAGGATATCAATTGTATAAATAAAACTAAAAAAGTATTAATAATTTACATAAGATCAATAAATTATTTTAATTACAAAGGAAAAAAATCAAGATATAATGTATCCATATACATAATATTTTATAACATCTTTATATATATCTTTATTGCTTATACATAAAAATATATCCACTTTGTTCAAGTTAAACAATATGATTATTATTTTTAATTAATCAATATACTAAAATCGACTAAAATAAACATATATAATAGTACATTATGACGGGAGTCAAGGAAACACTGATATACAATAGCATATTATGATGGGGCCACGGGATCCACAGTTTCCTTGGCCCCAACGTAGGTCCGTCAATGCCTATATATGTTCTGAATATTTTGATCCTAAGTCGATATTTTGAATTTATTTTCTTAATAAAGAATGAAATATTGTAATTTCAGAAATGTACGTAATGGGTGACTTGGTAGTATGCATAAGTAAAGAGTAAAAGAATATAAATACAAAAATGAATACTAAGATATGAGAAATTACTTTAACATTTTATATTCAAAATCAAGTTACTAACCAATTAATCTAAATGAACTTTGGATTAAAATATATGAACTTTTAATAAAGTTACTTCATCTTTACTTTCTAAACTAAATCTAATTCATTTCTTAAAGTTTAAAAAGCTGTAAAATACATCACTCCTTTTTTGTTAATAGTTTATTGCACTTTGTTTTGAAGCAGAAAAATAATATTATTAATGAAAGTTGAATCGGCCAACACCGATTGACAAAGAAAAGACGGTGGAGAAGTCCACGGCATATAGGGAGAATTCATTTTAAGATTGTTTGTTTAATCTTTTGGTGAAAATGACATAACTTAGTACCTCACAAATAAATGTATTTATCACAAAAGAATGTCATTCTAGCATTTTTGAATGTTTATTTCAATATTGTCCTCAACTAAATCTAAGGAAATTTCCATACAAATATTTATAATATTAAATAAAGAAGGTTTGGATAAGTTTATGGTAGTAAATAAAATGATGGAGAGAAAATTGGAAGGATGTTGCTGTCTATCCAATAATTTTTTAAATTTCACCCGAAAATCTAAAATGATACTTTTTGTGAACGGAGGGAGTATATTAATTTAAAAGTCTAAGAAACAAAATAGAAATATGTGAAATGTAGTTTTCCCAATTGCATAATAAGATACTTTTAATTATCTGTAACATTACATTATTGAGTTGCTATATTTTTATTAGAGTTGACAATATATATAATTAGTTGACAACAATAATCAGTAATCTATTGAGGATTATATTCTAAGCATGTTGACAGGCTCAAAACTTGATGGTTTATTGCATTAATTCTCTGACCAACATAAGATTTGGTTGTATCAATTATAATGCTAATGCCTGTCCTAGATATTATTGGTGTTGTCGTGTTGAGCTTCAAAATATATAGTAAGAAAATGCATGGTCGATCCTAATGTTATAGTAATCGGAATCGAGTAAAAATTTGGAGCCCTTCTTTCTCATGCATTTTAAAGTAAATATTAAAAAAAAGAAAAAACAATACATAATACTCAAAATAATTCCATTGTCTTTAAAATAACATGACAAATCAAATAAGTTACTTAAAAACTACACGTCTTAGAGTTTTAGCAGCAAAAGTACTAATTAAGTCGGTACAATCAAGTTCTTCAATAATTTCTTTAAATTTTTTTTTCTCCTAATCTAAAAACAAAGAAAAAACCCTCCCCTCCCCTCCCCCCACGGTGACTCGAACCCAGGACCAAAGGCCTAGGTAGTAGATGCTCAAACCCAGGACCAAAGGCCTAGGTAGTAAATGCTCTGCCACTTGAGCTATCCAACTTCGTCTTCTTCAATAATTTCTTTCTCAATTGATAACATAGCTAGTCTATTCGGTTCCACCTCTCCTACTCTTTTTTAGTCAAACCGGCGACCTGTAAGGGCCATAACAAGTTTCCTACCAGTGAGCCACACAATCATTTCTGAAATATTTTTGCATCTATATAT
The DNA here is from genome assembly GCA_958295605.1 of Ajuga chamaepitys. Lineage (NCBI taxonomy): Eukaryota > Viridiplantae > Streptophyta > Magnoliopsida > Lamiales > Lamiaceae > Ajuga > Ajuga chamaepitys. The sequence continues at coordinate 63,506,086 of OY282499.1, read as the reverse complement.
ATATATGGGCCCTTCTACTATACACCATGTATATTAATACACTTAAAATCTGAGCCATTAAATTTAACTTATTTTAATTTTACCCATTGGATCATACATTATTCACTAACCAGTTACCTGCTAAACTGGTCACCAAATTAGATGGTTGAATATTCTGCCTGCTGGAATGAGATAGGCCCATTAAAGTGATTAATTTGCCTAATTCATCTCCAATTGCCGATGCTACGCTAATCATGATTTAATTTATTAATTAGTATGTTTCTTCACTGTTATCTAATAAAATAAGAGCAATATTTATACATGGTTCATAATGGTGTTTTTTATTCTGAAAAATTATTTCAACTGGTAAAAATTCTTCAACTAATCACACAATAATTTGAAACACTACAATATAATTTAATAGCATTTTGACCAAATAAAATATACGTATTTAACAAAAAAAGTATTAGTTTATCAATATCAATTTGGTCTATAACCCGAGAACGAGATAAAATTATTATACTACAATGAATTTTTATTTACCGAGTATTGATTTAGAGGATTTACATCACAACTTTTTTTATTATATCCCCAGTAAAAGGAATGTACCTCGAAATATTAACAATACTAATAGCAAATTAATATAAATTTGCCGTGTCATTCTTTATTTTTATCACCATTTCCCTCTCTTTAATTTATAATTTATTTGGTGAATCAGACAATAATTATGTATTTACTATACTAACAGTGTTTTTGACAATTTTGTACAAAAAAATCAATTATTTAGTTCCCGTATTTTATTTGTATTACAGTTGAATTATTTAAACGTCATCTAACATCTCCTAATCACCTACTTCTTTTACCTAAAGCAAATGAATCATATACATAATGATTATTAATAATATTTTGTACTCGTCCTAAAAAGGAAAAAAAATTATATTTTCACTTCTTTTTTCTTCTTTCGTAAATTCAATACACTATGTTGATATATCATTTGTCTAAGCATAAGAAGTATTATTAATGTTAATATAATATAAAGGCTAGATAGCTTTTCGACACGAAACAAGAATCGATGAGTTTATTCATAAACATTTTATTTATTGTAATTAATTTATAAACAAACAGAATGAGATGAAATGCTTTTATTATATGCACGAAATCTGAGGTAATTGTTTAAAAATTAAAAAGAAAATGCATATTATTTATTTAATTATTATTTATGAAATATTTTCTCTGTGGTTGAGATTGTAAAAAATATCAATATTTATGCATCATTAGAGCTATCAAGAAAATAGATAAATGTATTGTGAGTCCTACACAATTGACTAAAAACAATTGAAAAATTACTTGTTATTAACTTGCTAGAAAAGGTAAAATAGACAGGTGTATTAATACACCAGGTGTATTATAGAATTACCCTCTCTCTCTCTCTCTCTCTATATATATATATATATATATATATATATTACATTAAATAATTTGGTGGAGCTCCTAAATTTCTCGTTTTTTCGGGACCTGAGGCGACTGACTCTTCCGCCTCACAGGAAGAGCGGCCCTAAGGAAATGTATGTATTAATATATGATATAGTTGTTTCATTTTTTCACGCCTCACCTATGTCCCTATTATTCGATCTTATTCATAGCTTAATTTTCTGAAGTTATGCTCGAGTATTGTATGCATCTTTTGAAAGATAAATATGGTACTTGATATGAGGTTTGTACATCCAGAGTAACTATATAATATCTCTCTATTCATTCAGCCCCAAATAAATCTTGTTTTAAGGCACTATAGAATCTTTCAAATTTTACTCTTTACTAAGAGAGGGCTTCTTGATGAATAAATAAACAAATATGATTTTTTATTTAGGCGGTTAGCCTTAAGTGTTATAATATAAATAAATTAAGAAAGCAATTGCTTAAAAAGATTTGATTTACTAGGTGTACGTTTACACATTAACACACTATTGTAATGAATTTGATCTTAAATTTGTGTTCATAAAAGAGGTATCTTTGCGGGTTAGAGCGTATGTTGTTAATGATAATAGCTTACGCCACTATTTCTTAATCAATAAAATTGCTTCTCCTCAGAAAGAAAATGGAAAGGTAAGTGAATGAGGTTTAGTTGATGCGGGTTCAATTAAGGGCCCGCTTGGTTGAGGGTTTAAGGGTAATGAAGAAAATGAGTGAAGGTCATTCCAATTTATGGTGCTTAATACATAATAAATAAGTTAATCGTTACCCAATTTTATTAAAAAATTCTCCAATTTCATTCCACAATATAATTGACCCTTCATTCATGCCCATTGTTATTGTCATTGATGATTTGCAATCATGCGGACCCTAATATACATTCCGCTTATACTTAGTACAGTACACATCGAATGTTTCAAACCGTAAATTTACTAACGCATGTGAATGTTTGAATACGTGAGTAAAGATGGTCGATTTATAATGTATTGTGTATAACGTCAAAATGATAATTCCTGAACTATGAGGACCCGAACACAAGAATCATCGTCCGAATAAATGTGATCCAAAATCTTATCCAATTTCTATTTGTGAGTGGAACCAACAAAAGTCCTGAATAAGTAAAATCACAATGCAGATATACACTGTAGACACACGCACTCAAACACACGTGCTAACTAATTAGAGATAGCAAAATCGACTCGATCTAATATGTTGATGGGTTGAGCTACGTAAATCTTGACCCGAAATATTATTAGGCCCGATCAAACAAGTTCGATGAGTAAAAGCCCGACAAACCATAGACCGATCCCATAATTTTAATATATTACAAAGAAATAAACCGAATCGAACCAACTAATTTTAGACCCGATTAAATTTTAACCGACCCAATTCAATTCGAAATATAGTGTTGGTCCGATGATCATACCGGATAACCCAACTTGCCACCTCTAATATTACCCAGTTGTAAATGTGGAGGCCAGCAGGCATCCTACCAAACCAATCAAAAAAGGTATCGTGCATACTAAAAATGCAAACAAGGTATCTATCGTGTGGATACTTACAAAATGTAGAATCTCAATTACAAATTCTGTCCCATTGCAACACATTGCCAACCAATGACCATTTTTTTAATTAATTCTTATTTTATAGGTGAGAAATTCTATATTCATATACATACATTAATTTTTACTTTTCTTTTTGTAGATGAAAAATTCTATATTCATATACATACATTTTAAGTACTTCAAAATTCTATATTCACGTACATAAATTACGTACTTTTATTAATTGATAAGGTTGTTTGAGCAATTTCTAGGTAGTTTTCCTATTGTCTAGTGAAACTAGCTATTAGATATGCACTACTTGTTCTCTTTAAATTTGGTCGAAAGAAGAAATACCAACGATTAATAATAAAGGTATTGTAAGAAAATCGCAGTGCGAGGACCATTCGAAGCATGCATGGTTGCAATAACAGACAACATCAATCATCTTGTAATCTTTTTCTTTTATGTTTGTATGTTCAAATTTATTCATAGGGATTCGATTCCCTCTAGTATTTCGATTGCTATATATAGCGATCTTGAACTCCTCCTTCTTAATTTGAGGTTCTTATTTTCTATCATGAACTAGTTCGATAATTTAGAGAAACATAATTAATAAACTACAAATATAATCATTCCTCCGATTTGAATAGTTATAAAAAGTTTCTTCTCGTTTCAAAAAGTACATGCCTCTATTTACATATATTTCACAATTATAACTCTATGGAGAATAACCATATATAAGCCATCCATTTTTATTCTTATTATTATTTTTAGGGTAAATTCTTTATTGTTATTTATCAGTAATCTATATGAACCGAGAAGTTATTTGTCATTTTTTTTTTTTGAAGCATCCTAAATGTCATTTATGTGCAGAAAGTACTAAATATATAGCATATAAAAATACTCCATTCAAAAGAAAATATTTTTTTAAATATGTCGAAATCATTATTATCCTCTCAAAGGCACTTTCTTTATCCACTCTCAAAGCCACTTTGACAGAATGAATATTGGCCATAAATTCAAGACGAATTTTAACAAAACCCAGTTGACAACACTAGTATAGTACTCCTCTTGTCCCGACTTAATTTGCCTAGTTGTCCGAACATAAAAGTAAAAAAAAAGTAAATTTTGTGGAATTTTTGACTTTTTCAAAAGTAAAGATCTTGAGGGTGAAGATTCTGTGAGAAATTTGCCATTTATGAACTGACAAGTTAAGATAGGATAAATCGAAATGATAAGTAAGTAAGTTAAGTTGGACGGAGGGAGTATTTCATTGTGAAAGAAATAATTAATAAAACAAGGAAAAAGAAAAAAGCCAGCTATTATTACAATAATGACTTTTTGGGAACTTAATATAAGGAAAAACCTATCCAAATAGGTGAATTATATGAATAAATCTCATTTTTTAATTATTATAAATAAATGTCATAATCGATTACCCGAATAGCAAGTCCTTTTGTCCGAAAACCCGTTTCTCTCTCTATCTCTCTCCGCGTCTTCTCCGTCTAGATTTTCTCCTCCCAATCAAATCACAGACAGAAAGGAAGTTTTTTAGTATTAAAAACAAACAAACATACAGCTCCGTTAATTCTCTGTCTAGGGTTCCTGACTGTGAGCTCTCTCGATCTGTTTCAGTTATCTCCATTCAATGGCTTTGCTGTAAGCCCTTGCATTTTTGCTTTTATTTTACTTAATTTTCTCCCAATGCACTTCTTTTAGCATTTCCGTCCGTAGTTCTGGTCAATGTATGTGCATAATCTCTAATTTTGAGTTTGAATGCGGAATGATTCTGGCTTTTGTTTGAATTAGTCGGAACTCTGTTAGCCCATACATATGTGTGTGCATGTTTGTTTAATGAGTTCATGTGCATTCTCTTAAGTTAATTATGGAATTCAATTGAAGCAGCTTGCGTGTTACTATTTATGTTGCAATTTTAAGTAGCTTTACAAATTTGACTTACATTGCTGAGTTTCAGGTGGAGATACTCCTCTATGTAGATTATTTGGAAATAAACATTTTGCCTTCGGATCAACTGTATTGAATTACATGTTATTGATGTGTGCTGGAATTTTGTGCTGATCTAGTCTCGATTTGGGGAATCAGGGGTTCGAAATTGAGGGTTTCGAAATGCTGAAACAAAGAGTAGTACAATGAGCCAGTCGGAGGTATCCGAAATGAAGCAGAAACAACAGCCTGTTCCACTGGGGACTTTGATTGGTCGCGAGCTGAGAAATGATAAGTTGGAGAAGCCCACTCTGAAATATGGGCAAGCTGCTCTGGCTAAGAAAGGGGAGGACTATTTTTTAATAAAGCTGGACTGCCAAAGAGTTCCGGGCAACGCATCTACGTCTTTTTCAGTGTTTGCGGTATTGAACTCTTATTTTTGAAATTTGACGTCTAACTTGGTGATTTATAATTTCCCCATTGACATTATTGGTGCTTGGATTTATTGCAGATTTTCGATGGACATAATGGTATATCAGCTGCCATATTTGCCAAGGAGAATTTGCTTAACAATGTCTTGAGTGCTATTCCTCAAGCAATTGGCAGAGAAGAGTGGCTTCAAGCTCTCCCTAGGGCATTAGTAGCCGGATTTGTGAAAACTGATATCGAGTTTCAGCAGAAAGGCACGTTGCTTTAGTGATAATGGTATCTACAGGATTTGTTTTCATTGAAATATTCTTATTTTGCTGTTTACCACTGATAACAGGTGAGACTTCTGGGACGACAGTTACATTTGTTGTAATTGATGGTTGGACTGTGACTGTTGCATCTGTTGGAGATTCTCGATGCATTTTGGACACACAAGGTGGGGTTGTTTCTCTCTTGACAGTAGACCATCGACTGGAAGAAAACGTTGAAGAACGTGAACGCGTGACTGCAAGTGGTGGTGAAGTGGGAAGGCTAAATCTTTGCGGAGGCAGTGAGGTAATTTGGCAACTTTTGAATTCTAACTAGGAGTCGTAGTATTTTGTTTAGGGATTTATTTACTTACCTGGGTTGATGTGGTTTTGATATGTAGGTTGGTCCTTTACGTTGCTGGCCTGGCGGGTTGTGTCTTTCAAGGTCCATTGGTGATACTGATGTTGGCGAGTTTATTGTCCCAATTCCTCATGTTAAACAAGTCAAGGTTTTAAACCTCTCACCATCTAAGAAGATGTATAAATGTTTCTTCTGTTTGCACTAAAATAGTTAATTTTCTTAAAACTTGTTTCTGTGTGTCAGCTTTCAGATGCTGGGGGAAGACTTATAATTGCCTCCGATGGTATATGGGATGCTTTGTCATCTGATGCAGCAGCTCAAGCATGCCGGGGATTGCCCGCAGATCTTGCTGCAAAGTTGGTTGTTAAGGTATTTATTGTGTAATATCTCTCTATTGCAAATTGCTGCCTATATTGGGATTTTGTTGATTCTTGCTTGTTTCAATTGCAGGAGGCGCTCAGGTCACGAGGTTTAAAGGATGATACAACTTGCGTGGTTGTTGATATTATTCCTTATGATCATCCTATTTTGCCCCCAACGCCTATTAAGAAGCAAAATTCGCTGACCTCACTTATTTTTGGGAAACGATATCATAACTCTGCCACCAAAGGAACCAATAAGCTTTCTGCTGTTGGAGTTGTGGAGGAATTGTTCGAGGAGGGTTCGGCAATGCTTGCCGAGAGGTACCTTTTATTCTTTATGCAATTTCAATATCTGATTCTTATCCTTGGTTTGCTTGAACTTGCAGAGATCGTGTCCCTATGCAAATTTACATGCATTAATACTTCTTTTCCAATTTCAACTTCTCTCGTTGATGGATTTGGAAAGTTTTCATGAAATGAACATTCTAGTGTTATGCTCATATGAAGTTATAATGATATTACTGTTCCTTTCTGTTATTTTGTGGCAATTGCTGATTGCTACAAAATGCTGAATAAGATCCAGGGTTAATTGTGGCCAAGACACTATTGATTAGAATATTATTTGTGATAAAAGCGTAAGTAGACAAATTCTAGAAAGTGAACAACTATGAGCATATTTGAAGTATGGATTTTTCTAGTCCACGTCACTTTGCACTTTTTTTCTTAATTAATATTTAAAACATATTTTGGCGACATTTTTCTATTTGCAGAGTATCTTTTATAGCGATAAAATTGGGCATAAATTTTGTGGAAAATTACTGAAAATTGCCAAAATTTCTCAAATTTGCTGAACATATAAGGCAAGAATATGAATTGACTTTGGCATAGGATGGAGACAACTTCTTTTCGAGCGGTCTTAATGTATTGGAGCTTTTTGTGTCCGTATATCTTTACTATAGTTGGATTCCATATTTTTATTATCCATAGGATTTCTCCAATATTAAAGTTTGTTAGGTGATTGTAATTGGAGGAATGATATAAGATGTGCTTTTGTGTCCTTTATAGTATGTGCACATTGTGTGGTTACATTCTTAAATTGACCTATTTCCAGTTTCCATCAGTTGAGAGTTCCTTAAGTGGTATCATTAGTTATTAATCCGATATCACATAGCATGATTTCATGTGTTCTAATTTTTTATAACAATTAGCCAAGGAAAAAAATACCGTAAGAATTTTCATGTACAAATAATAATTTATTAAATGGAATGTTTTTTTTATAACCTCTCTGTCAATGTACACTAAATTCTTTGCTCAGTCCATGAGCAATATAGTTTCTTTGACGATGACATCATAAACACCACCTTAATGACATAGTATCGTGCGTACTAGAACGATGAAGCTTCAAAGTTCTGTCTCAAATCTCAAGTTAGCAATTGTCTTGATTGTGCCCTTATTTTCTAATTAGTTGATGTCAAAGATCTTGAATTCTTGTTAAAATCATTGTTCGTATGATTGTATGTACTGATATAACTGGGTAGGCTGAGAAATTGATTACAGAAATATACTAAAGCTTTGAGCTGAAGGAGAAGCTATCAATGATAACTTCATGTTATAAATTGCTATTTTGATTGTTATATCTAATTATCTTTGTGTTTTTAATGTTAAAGATATCTATCTTTTAGAAAAAGATGGCCGCCTGAGCACAAACATATTATGTTTGGCCATTGACATTAAAACTATATATACGCAGGCTGGGTAAGGAGTTCCCTTTGGACTCAAATTCTGGGCTTTTTAGATGTGCTATCTGCCAAGTGGACCATCCACCCGGTGAGGGTTTATCTGTAAACTCAGGTCCATTTTTCTCACCTGCATCAAAGCCCTGGGAAGGTCCCTTCCTCTGCGCAACTTGTCGTAGAAAGAAAGATGCTATGGAAGGGAAAAAGCCAACCACACCTACAGTGAGTGCATAATCCTCCGGTAAATATCAATATAAATATATGTATTCTTAATGTGGCAATGTGAGCATGCTTGTTTTCTCGGTGAACTTTGATGAGTAGGTTTGTGTAAGAAGTGGTTTAGTTATATTTCGGTAGGTATTGTAGGAAGCAATCTTTTTTTGTTGTGTTTCCTATGTGTGATCGATCGATCGGCTGTGCTGACTGTTGTTTGACCCAAAACAGACATGCTAATGCATATATAGATGTGAGAGTGTGATGACTTGATACCTAACAGCTTGATTATGTTATTGAAGAATGATGTCTGTTGAAGCATCCTTGTGTTTTTGTTCGCGCTTTATTACATGATGTTGCATTCTCTATCTATATGTCCTAACTGAGACGTCCTACTTTGTGAAGTACAATAAAACATAAATAATTTATTTTTTTATCCAAAGAAAGAATAATGAATTTAAGGACCACGTGAAGTTCCACATCATGCCATGTGAATTGTGTGGCTTATGTGAAGGAATCCTATGGAATTTGTGGGACCACTTTTTGTTTCAAGTGTTCTATTTACTTCTTTATTTTCCATGTTAAGCAAGTTTTACGAGCTTATTGTTTTCAAACAACAAAAGTAAAAAAGACTTTAGGTTGGGTGACAACGATTCACTTAAAAAATGATTGAGATCAAATGACCAGTATTTATTTTGATCTGAGATCAGATAACTAATATTTATTTTGATCTTAGCGAGTTGCTTGATTACTGTCCAAGTGAGTGTCATAAAATAAGAAGGCGAAATTGGCAGGATACAATGGTTTCCAAATAGCAACCAAAAACTTATGAAATCACTCATTTTTCCTAATGCAATCGGCATAAAGATGCTCCAGACAAGCAAATATTACATATCAATGAAGTAGAGACGAGGAGTATTATTAGTTCCATGCGACACGAGTGAATCATCTTGAGCATAAGCTTGAATTACTCCGCCACTGGTCTATCTAATTGATGAATTCACAATCAATCGTGACTTTTGTTAGCGGACAATTGTGATAAAAACAAGGGATCAATAGCTTGGTGTGAACATATACGGTTCAAGAGATCCAAATCCAATAAATTCATGTCTATATCTCGATGGAGGAAGTTGTTGAATAATCACTTGCACTCTCTTGGAAACAAATTGATGTGTCAATAACTGTTGAATATTTTCACACACAATTTCAGTCCATTTAGGCATGCAGTGTGGACATCAACGGCCGGATACGATATAAGGGTCAGTGTGCCTAATGATAGACATTTTTTCTAGTTGAGGTGTACTTTCAAGAATGTACCTTGCTAAGTCCATCTCATTTTCTGTCCCACCAAATCCACCAATGTACACTTTCTTTAATTGTTGATGGATTATCATTTCTCCACTTGTGGCCCTCTATTACATTTCACAGGAGTGTGAATTTAACAGAATTATACCAACATGATGAGTAGTGAATATAATACTTACAAGAGTCAAATAAAAGTCTTGCAGTAGGGGGCAACTGTGTAAATTTTTGTTAGCGAAAGCATATCGATTATATGCGTGCACCAAATGATCAACTCTAGTTGCTCAAGATGGTTGAATGCGTTAACCGACAAAGATATGCTGATATCCTGACAAGAGAATCAACAACATTTGTTGAAAAAGTAGGGGCATGTTTTGTTGGGGTTGGCCCAACATTTCGTCAGTTGGGTCAACCCAATCTCATGTTTCTTTGGATTGGTTTGGCCAAGCCGAGGTATTAGGATTTGGTGGGGGGACATCAATCACAAATCCAAAACACTACTTTAATAATTCTCTCAATCATTAATAACTGTCTCTTACACATATCACATCACATTTTACAATTAATAATTAAATATCATAGTCCAACCACAACCCCATCCACCCAACCAAACATCTCCAGCTACTTCCCCCAGCCACAAACTCCAACTACTTCCCCAGCCCAGCCACCCCAGCCCCAACCAAACATTACCTAGCAATGCGACTGTGCGCACACAATACATATCTACCTTCAATATTAAAAAGAGAGTTGCATAAGAATAGGGAAATTACGTGCCGTTCCAACAAAATTTTCGTCAAAATTTATTTTATAAAAATGGTACTACGCGTGTTATTAAAAGAGAACCATAAAAAGGGAAATGACATGATGTCTCATCCATCTTCTTTTGTAAGTTCTCATCCAATCAATTTTTTTTTCTTTTTTAATCTTTTTCCTTCAAAATTTTAAGGTTTTATAATTCTTTCGTGCCAGCTTGGTTGTTCATGATAAATATATCAAATTAGTCATCTTTTAACGATCTTCTATTTAATATTTATATTACATATATTATAATTAAAATATTAATTTTTAAGGGTAAAACACTTTTTTTAGGATGATAATGTAATATTTTGATTTTTAAACATTTGTATATAAAATAAAATTGTGAGTCCCTCTTTCCCGGATTTCCTAAGCTTCATACAATGGTATAATTCATAAGCGAAGAACATATTATCCGTAATTAACCGATCTGGAATGAAGGCTGACTAAAATTCAAAGATTATAAAAGGGATGCAGACCGTACCACTTCAGCAATTCCAAACAATTGGCAGTTTGAGTGACGAATCTGAGCTTGTGTATTAGGCCTAAAAAGAATCTCTGATTTCTCAAAATTAATACATTGTCCCGAACACTCTTGTAGAGATTGATAGCGAACTTAGTAAAATGCAAAGAAAAACTTTAGCACAAATAGGGAGGAGGGATCCCCCTGAAGAATTCCCCGATGTAGCGTGAGTGAGCCAAAATTAATACCTTAATGAAGGAAACTAAATTGAAAAAATGACAAGTAAGGCAAAACAATGTCAGAAAAACTCTTAGGAAGGCCTCAAGCAAGAAGCATACGGTAGATGAAAGACCACTCAACTCAGTGAAAGGTTTTACTCTTATCCAACTTAATAGACATGAGTCCCTCTTTCCGGAATTTCTTAAGCTTCATACAATGGTGTAATTCATAAGCGATGAACATATTATCCGTAATTAACCGATCCGGGATGAAGGCTGACTAAGATTCAAAAATTATAAAAGGGATGTAGGGATGTACCCAATTAAAGAGCACTTTAGAAGCTAACTTATAAATGACATTCCACAAACTAATCAGGTGGAATTGGGTAATAAGCTTTGGTTTTCTAATTTTTGAAATAAGCACAACGTAAGTGTTACTAACAAAAGGACTCAAAGAATTATGACTAAGCATGTGCAAAACAAAATTAATAACATCTTTATCAACAATATGCCAATTTTTTTTTTTAAAAAGGTACAGAGCTCATAACATCTTTCATTGAATACGAGCAAATGATGTACCCCCATAAAAAATATATGAACAATGACATTTCGCGAAAAAACAAGCAAGGGATAAAAGGGTGGGGGTGCGACATTTGAGGGAAGGAATTAGCATCCCGAAAATTTGCAAGGTCTGGGTTGTTGTTGCAAGCAATACTCGTGAGTATGTACGAACATCAAGGAAGACAAATTTATTTTGTTGAAACCAGATTAAGTAGGCAAGGAAAACAAAGTATTATGCTATATTTAAGTCATCGAGGAGTAAACTCTCTTGAAACTACAAGTCACGTATATGCTGTCAGAATCGGAAGATAGTTTCATAAATTTCAGTTGCTTACTAAATTGATGAGAACAGGGTTCCATGAAGAAGAGATACACTAAAGAGTGATCAAGTGATGGACATAAATAACAATAGGGTTCATGATGAAGATGACGACGAGCTAAGTCATTGGACGATGGCAAGAATTAAAGCAGCATCTAAAAAAAAAAATTGCAAGATATGGGCTAATAATTTAAGCTTCCGAACTCTCCTCCAAATGAGGTTCGGGCCATAGCTACTAACCTAGAAGGAGTAGGTGCCAATAAAATCTTCGAAAGAACCCGTAATAAAATGATATGTGCTCGAAAAAATGGAAATAATGTCACATCCAACCATCCGAAAAACGGTGATTTTTCAGAGGAATAGCGAGAATCGCATCAGGATTCAATATGTAAAACATGGTTCGAATTAACAACTCAATGCAGAGTCCAAGATCTGAATCAATGATGGAGCTGACTCAGGCGTCTTGCGGAAGGCTTGATGTAGTTGATCTAATGGGAAAATGGGGAGGCAAAGGAACCCATCTGTCAGGGAAGAGGGTTGTTTTGTAGCCATTGCCCATGAGCCTTCGACAACCAAGAAGAATAATACGATGACCAGCCATAATACGGTGCCCTGTAAACCTGGGATGAGAACCATGAGTATCATGTAACACAGACGTGGAAGGTAGTCATTGGACTGCATGATTCGGGCAAAGAGGCTGGATGGAGAAATAAAAGGGTCATATGCTTGCTTAGATAACATGGCAAGGTTAAATGCTTTCAAATTGCAAAAGCCTAGACAACCTTGAGATTTTCGTTGCTTGAGAACGTCCCAAGACTTCCGCCGACTTTTCCTCGCGGAGAGCTATCCCCCCTACCCCAACAATAAAATTTTACCAGATTCTCCAGATTAAAAAGAACATGGTCCAACAACTGGAAGCAAGACATTGTGTACGTGGATATTGCTTATATACACTTCTTTACTCGCTTTGCTTAATTGCTATTCTTGACAACCATTGATGTGCTTACTAACTCATTCTGTAATGCCTGCAAAATCTCTTGTTTATTTCGACCAACAATAGAAAGGAGTCCGAGATATTTACCATGCGAAGCTACTTCAGCAACTCCAAACAAATGGCAAATTGGATGAGAAATCTGAGCTTCTGTATTAGGCCTAAAAAGAATCCCTGATTTCTCAAAATTAAGATGTTGGGTCTTCTATAGTTGTAACACAAAATAGAAGTGTGTCATCTACACAAAAAGAGATGAGAGATAACGGGTGCAATTCGGGAGATTTTACTCCCATGGATGCGACGACAAATCTGTAAGTATTATAAAATGCAAGAAAAAACTTATGCACAAATAGGGAATAAGGGGTCACCCTGAAAAATACTCCGTTGCAGTGCGAGAGAGCGAAAATTTACACTCACACATTTGTGAAAGTCAAGAATGTTATATAGAGTTCAATAGTTTTCTTAATCTTCTATATTTAAGAATATTCTAGGATGAAATTTGTTCTATATTAAAGTTTTATTGTAATAATAATAGAAGTAGTTAAGGGCAAACGTGAAAATTAGTGAACATGAATAATTACACCTAATTATTTTAATTTTAAAATCTAACATTCAAGAAAATTATTAAATCGGTAGAAATATCATAAATATATTTTAAGCAGATATAATAACTGGTGAAATATATTTACTACGCTATATAAAATTATAAGGTACAATAAAGAAACAAATAAGAACTATAAAGAAATAATAAACTAAGTTGTACTATGTGATTGGTTGAAAAAGTTGTACTATGTGAATTAGTATCAGATGATTAAATTAAAACATGCAAAAAAATAAAGATAGTAAAATATGAATGTTAATATTAGCTTACGAACATAGATTAGATAAAAATAAATAATAACTACACTGAAATAAAGTATGGTATAGTCCAAACAAAAAATAAAATAGGAGAAACAAAATCAGAATTGTTAAGCACATGTATATATAAGATTTTTTAATGAATGTGCAGTGTGTGAAAAATTGGGAGTACTTCACTAAAACTAAACAGGGAAGTAAATTCATAAAAATAGTTGAAACATTGAAAAAAATATATTATATTAACATATAGATTGTAGCATGTATCTCAATTGAAGTTTATGAGACACTATGTAAATAGTCACCCTCTATTAAAAAACATTAGTTATCTTATAAATATACTATAGTAGGTTTTTCATTTTAAAGCACAAATAATTTTCAAACTTCAATGTAGAAGTGAAAAAATAATTATACGAAATTGAAATAAGAAATCATAAAAAATCAATAAGTAAATTTTACTAAAAGAAATTATACTTCCTAATAATAAAAAATAAAAAATAAAATAAAAAGTTTCATAACAGAAGCTGCAGGATGTTGAACTATGATACAAGTTGTTGGAAGGTTTTACTCACATTAAAATATGCAAATGATTTTATTTGTAAATGTATGTTCAGATTATAATTATCAATTAAGAAATTATAGAGAAAGTATGTTAGGCCTAATATTAGTGTGTGTATTTAACAAATTCTGAACTTATGGATGTCAGTTGATGATGTAATAAGACAAATGACTTTGTATCTTTTGTTCAATGAAAATCTATATCTTCACTATTATACAATTTTTCAGTAATCGTATAACTTTATTTCTAATATATTAATGATGCCGGAGTCTATCTATATTGAGAAGTAAATAATAATTAGAATATATCAAGCTTTATATATACAAATTTTGTAAGAAGAATACATTATTATGGTGTGTCGTTTTTATGAATCTTTTAACATTATTATATCGTGTTTTGCTAAACTAAGATTATTTAACCTTTGTTTTCCTCTTTTATGATTATTTTTTTAATTTTATTTGATTTTGGTTTGTATTTGCTTAATTGGTAAAATCTTTCATATATTTTTTTGGCACTAAATAATCTAAGAAGTTGTGTATATTATCAAATAACTACATTGAGTTTTATTAGAATGATCAACTAATATCACTACACAAAGTACAATTATTTTATGTTCACATTAATTCTTTTTATTAGATAATAATTAAAAGATAGTGATCACGTACAACGCACGTGCGTATTGCTAGTTACAACTTTAGTTAGTAAGATGATGATGATGATGATGATGATGATGATGATGATGATGATAATAATAATAATAATAATAATAATTATGTTATTCTTAAGTAAATTAGAATTAATGTCTGCAGGCCTTTTTTATGTTTACATTGAGGGAGTCCAAATGTCACTAACATCGTATGTGAACCTCCTACTAATGAGCTTGTCTTTATGAAATACTTTAATTCAATAGATATCGTGAAAAGTTGGGAAATAACATTTTCTATAAATCTTAATATAATTATAATTCCCTTATAAAATTAGTATAATTTTAGCATTTGCGATATATCCAACCAACAAGTTAGACTATTATGCCCCTAATTTAATATTTCCCTTTCATGTCTATTATCAATCACATGTGATCCTATATCACATTTTTACTCTATTCAACTCGTGTTCCATTCAAAGAATTGATTAATGTGTTCCATTCAAAAAATTGATTAATTATAATTTTTTTCTGTGATTTGTAAATTTAAAATTCATGATTTAGATTCAGGATTCACGATTAGGTTCCATGTTTAAGGTCTAGACTTCGATTTTTTTCAATTAGGGTATATTTTCTATTCTAGACTTATAATTTTACGGATCATGATCTATGATCTAATATTTCAATGTTCATAATTCAGTAGTACATAGTTTTGGGTTTCATAATTCATGTGTTTAGAGTTCACCATTTATATAGACGGTTTTTCAAAATAAAATTATGAATTTAAAGTAACTAATATTTGACTAAATCTATTTGAGATTATATAATTTTGATCATGACCTAAAAAAGGGGAGATAATTTGGTATAGGCAGCATTTTCACATACATAAATTTCTATTATCTTAACCGGGGTTAGTCAAATATTTCGAAACATAACTAACTTTTAATTAGGTTAGTCAAATATTCTAAAACAATATCAACTAAATAAGTGAGGGCAAAATCTTATGTATATTAGGTGCACGGTGTGATCTGGACTTAGGTATCACGATTTATGTTTAAAGGTATTAGTTGTTTACCTCGAATAATTAATAACATAAACATTAAGGGCCCACTTGGTTGGGGGTTTAGGGGTAAGAAATGGAAATGAATGAAGACTCATTTCCATTTATGGTGCTTGGTGCATAATAAATAAGTTAATCATTACCCTATTTTATTAACAATTTCTCCCATTTCATTCCACAATATGATTTACCCCTCATTCATACACATTGTCATTGTCATTGATGATTTGCAACCAAGCGGACCCTAATACGTTTTCCTCATGATACATTTACATAAAGCATTTAATATTTTTAAGCATAAAAACGAATACATTTTTGCCTATGACCTAAATTGCACGAATTTTAGTATGCAAGAGCCTTCTCATAAATGAGAGAGAGTTAACAAAGGGGAGAGTATTTGATATATGCCATTCTTTAACTTAAACATATACGAGTAGTAATGTAATTCCATACAATTGGATACTAAGAAGATCCCAATAAGTTAAAACGACTTGAAAACATAACAACGAAATAATTGACGTAAAATGATGAGATTTCGGATTTTGATGGCCAAATGACTAAAATAGCCAAAAAAAAAAAAAAAAAAAAAAAATATCAGCAGGGCAATTCACATCCTTTGTTATTAAAAGGACTAAAACGCAAACATACATTTATTTTAAACCAGACCAATTTCGCAATTTTCCCTTATTTTTTTCTGTGGTAAATAATTTTTTTTGTTTATTAAGTTTCATCAATTTTTCTTTAAGGCATTATAGTTGGTCATTCAATTTTGATCATTGAACTTTCGTAATTTGATTAAGTAGTCCTTTTAACTTTAAAAATTAAAAAATGTGGGTTCACTAGAAACCGATTATTCCCTCCGTCTCATCTTATCTTGCACACTTCCGTTTTAGTCTGTCTCAGGCGAACTTGTACACCCCTTAAAAAGAAAAGTTATAACACAATATTTACTCTCAAAATCAACATTTGAAAAGTCAACAAAATCTAAAAAATCAACTTTTCTTAATACTTATGTTCGAATTTCAAATGTTGAAGGACCAAAATCGAAATATAAAAAAATACATGGTAACAGAAAAAGGAAAATCGGTGTAACTTGTTTTTGGCGCGCTATTTAGGAGCTCGTTTTCCATTGGTTCGTCACGCGCCCATCGTCTGCGTGACTTAACTTGCCGTCCACGTGCTTATTCCAACGTCCTGCTATGCAGTTGCCAGTTGCCACCATCTCTCTCTACACTTATATAGCCTGTGCAGATTCTCCTTATTTTTGTTCGCATGCTAAAGTGATTTCTGTTTCTCTCGTTTTCTAGAGCGAGAAAGTGTGTTTGCCTCTATTCTGTTCTCAGCAGAGGATTGCTTGTTTCTTGATTATAGAGGTAAGTTTTTCCCTAACCTCTTCTTCAACGTTTTGCGATATGTGTGTTCTCTTTTATTGTGTTCGTTCTGCAATGCATGATTCCTGTTTCTTCTCCTTTTCTAGAGTGAGACAGTGTTGTTGCCTGGGCTGCGGAAGATTTTGCTTGTTTTTCTGTTGATTGTAGAGGTAAATTTTTCCCTCTAATATGTTCTTCAAGGTTTTGCGCAATGTGTTGGAGTTTTGTTGATTGAGTTTTAGGAGTTTTGTTGTAGTTGCTGGCGGTTCTTTTCCAGATTTTGATGAGAATTTTTCTTGTGATTAGAAGTTTAGAACACTCTGTTCCATACAGTTCTGCGAGTTGTAGTTTTGATTTATTCTTTTATGCTGTTCTGAATATGCGTAGAAATTTATGTGTTAACAGTGTATGGTAATGTTTAACCATGCATTGGCTTGATGCCTGAGTAAAAGTTTATGAACTCAGTAATATTTAAGTAATTAGTGTGGAGGGTTTCAATATATTATGAATGCATATTCTTGTCCTTCAGTGAAGTAGATAGAAGATTTTATAATAATTCAAAATAAGAAAAGATCACAGTCTAATTAGATTACATATTAAATCCCCTCACGTAATCAAAGTCTCCAATTTGGATTAAAGATTGTTTGGATGAATCGTTTTGCGATGAAACTGACATCCATCACTTTTTTTTTTAATGATTTGTCTCTCAGGTTGATAAACTCAATGGCTAACACAGTGCCAACGAAGAGAGTGTTGATTGTGGCAAAATGTGAAGGATCATTCAACTATTACAAGAGAGTATTTGAAGATGTAGGAACTTGTAGTGTTCAACATGTTCCAACAACTGCAGATGCATGGGAAAGTCTTCGTACGATCGTTACTGCTCCAGACAAAAGGGTAATCCTATTTACCTGTCTATGAGTAGTTTATATTTGTTCATTTCATATTTTATCCTCTCTACAGATCCATATGGTGCTGATAGTGTACGGGAAGGATATTGTAATATCCCAAAATTTTAGTGTATTATTCAATTTTAAAATATTATTTTACATGTTCGTATAAATAATTATATATATATAATTTGTTACGTCTTTCTAAACTAGTGTCTTTGTATCCTTTTGTAAAACAAAATATTATTACTCGAATTAAGCTCAA
Source organism: Ajuga chamaepitys (assembly GCA_958295605.1). Taxonomy (NCBI): domain Eukaryota; kingdom Viridiplantae; phylum Streptophyta; class Magnoliopsida; order Lamiales; family Lamiaceae; genus Ajuga; species Ajuga chamaepitys. The sequence goes on along the minus strand of OY282499.1, from coordinate 63,487,509 downwards.
AATCTTATTTATAATATTTTGATTCCAGGCCAGTTATAAGCTTTAAAATAACATATTCGGCCCTCATCTTGATTAAATATCTCCCGGTATTTTTCCCAATTATTATTATCATTATTATTATTATTATTATTATTATTATTATTATTATTATTATTATTATTATTATTATTATTATTATTATTATTATTATTATTATTATTATTATTATTATTATTATTATTATTATTATCATCATTAGTATTATTATTTTGTTGATTCATTAAGTTGGCAAATCATTTTTATCAAATGTTGGGTTAGACCCAACACCAATTCAATTTGGCCATTTAATATTTCTAAGCATAATTTATATCGGAAATTATTATTATTAACTTGCGAATCCATTTATTTGAAATTTACTCGTTTATTTATTAATTTTCTTAAGCCCGACGTCTCAATAGGAATTACTTTATTGTATTCATTCATTTATTCATACATGTCATAACAAGCTCATCGCTTTGAGCAAAAGACTCAAGCCCAGTTCACTAATGTGCAAAGGCCCATGTCTTGAGCCCAAAAGCATTCAGAATTCCAACAACTGAATTACGCTAATTACTAGTGAGGAAGATTTTTGGAAATCTGATAATCCCTATCCAAATATTTCTAAACCTAGTAGAAATACATTATATATTCCGCAACTAAACAATAAGATATTTTTCCCTCATACCAACTTGGCCGCATCCAATTCATGAAAACCACCACCATCACGCCACCACTCTCAAGCATCCTTCCAATCCTATTTATACCCAAATCGACAATGGGTCTCGCGCCTGGGCTGGAACACCGCGAACACCGAATCCAGAGGAGGTCGAAGAGGTACAACTACAACAATGGGACTCGCGCCTGGGCTGGAACACCGAATCCAGAGGAGGTCGAAGAGGTACAACTATTCATTCCCTCTCAAAATAAACAGCTTTATTTCCGGAAATTTTACTGTACCAACACCAATTTCCCAGCCTTGTTCAACTCTACCATAATTCTGTAAACGAAAATGAATTTCTTCCCTCTTCAATTCTATTATCTCAATCGGCCAATAATGAAACCGTTTTTCTCTGTTTAGTCAAACCCAATAAATTTTGGAGAGGATAATGAGTGTTGTGTGTGTTGTAGGGCATGAGTGTGTGTGCATGTTTTAGTGTGTGTGTGCGTGAGTTGATGTGTGTGTATAAGGTTAGTATGCGTGCTGCGTGCTGGTGAGAGAAATGGGATATAATATGTGTGTGTCTGGTAATAAAGTACAGGATGGAAATGGGAAGGCAGACTTACGGAAGGGAGAGTTGCTTGGATAATGTAATTTTATTCCCTACCTATTGAAAAATAATCTTGCAGAGTCCACTTATAACACCTAATACTCAATTACTGCCAAATTCATTCCATTAGCCTTTCAGGGGAATGATTATAATGATTATCATTCTGCAGCCACACCATTTAATCTGTTCTGTCCAAATCGCTTGTCCAATTTTCTTGTTATTAAAACTTAAATAACAATAATATTAAAATACGTGTCCCGTACGCGTAGGTTGCACGGAATTCGGATCACGGGCTTAGCATTTGCATGTCATTTCATCGACTTTATTCAAGTCAATTCAGGTGGGGGTTTATTGTTTATCGCTTTAATTATATTTACTTGATTGCCTACGTGTGCTATTATTTTCAATTTGCTACTTGCCAATACAAGTTTAGGTTATTGCCATTATGCTACTTGCCAATACAAGTTTAGCCCATTACCAGTATGCTACTTGCCAATACAAGTTAGCTCTATGTGTCTTGCCAATACAAGCACATCATCATGATAATTGTTACATTGTATGCCTCTTGTATTTGTAATTATTGTGATAAGTTGTAATCCTCCACGAGCTAAAGAAAGCTCACCCCAACTCAATATTCATCCTTTCAGGTTACCTCGGTGTGGGTCGGTGGAGTTGAGGCAGGGCTTGGAGCATATGATAGCCACTAAACTTTTAGTAAATAATTTACCATTTATATGTAGTTACTTGAAATTTATGTGGAGATATTGAAATGACTTGTTGTGCTAGATTAATAGGTAAAATATTAATAAAGTTACATGGTTATTTACTTAATTATCTGCGAAATATGTATTTGTATAAGTTACTTGCTTGAATGTCTGTCTAGGATTCAAATATTATGTGACAATGCATGAGTGAATTATTATATGATCTCTTAATGAAATAAAATAAGTAATATATAGGTTAAATAAATACACTCGTATGGTCTCCCTCCATACGATCAACGTTATATTATGTGATGTTAATTAATTATATTGTAAACATGATTAGATTTGATGATTAAATTATATTTTGTTGGAGGTATGATAAGCTTATCTTAATAATTTTATTCGTGACATGTTTATTATTTATATTATGTTCCTATAATTTAACTAATAAGTAAATTACTTGTCTATACTTAGTTGTTAGTTGTTGATTTGTGTATGTTTATTTATAAATTTCAGTAGTATGTTATTGTTAATAGGTCTCCACCTTGCTACAGTCTAGACTGTATATTTTCTTATTTACATTGTGTTATGACTTATGGTTTCGATACTATGCAAAATTTGTATTTGAATTTATTGAGGTTTTAGATTATAAAAGATCCCTGATATGAAGTTAATTATGCTCTTAGAATTAATTTGATAAAAACAGGTTTATATATTTACTGAATTATTTGTATTGAATGTATGCGTAGGAATAATACAAACTTATTTGAAATAATTTCCTAGTATCGTATGGATGCTTAATTGTGTTATCTGAATTATCCAAAAGTGCAAACTGATTTTAGTATTAAAGTATTGACTAGAATATTGTTTAGTTGTTGGATTTTGATCAAACTGTGATGATGTAATACGTCGTAGATGTTGCTAGTAATTACTCAAATATTCTTGAATAGTTACTATTATGAAAGTTGTCTTAGATAAAATCATGATTATTATGTGAAGTTGATTTGATAGGGAAAGGTTTATGAATGATGTCATTTTATTATCTGAGTTTAACTTAATTTTCTATGATCACTGATTTGTTAATAAATGATATGAGTTTGACTAGTAATTGTATATTTGTTTTGTTGTTACATGAGTTATGAATTTTCAAGTGCGTAATGATGTTAGTTTGGTTCTTTTAACGATCTAGATAATAAATATCTTTCGTATGGAAAAAGAAAAAAAAAAAAACTCATGATATTGATTATTGCCTATTTTAAATGCTTTAAATATTTTTATGAAAATCGGGTCGTTACAGATTTGGAGCTGAACGGAGAGGGAATTGCCCTAATTGACTCCATTAAGGTAAGAATATGTACGTTATTTTGCTTATTGCATTCTCAAAGTTTCTGATTGATAGAACTGCTCCAATTGTGGCAAGTAACACAGAGACCACCTTTTAATCATACATAGAAAGTAATTTTGATTAGTGTGTGATCTTATAAGTTTGAAAAGTTTATAAGAGGTAATACATGCTCTCTTAATTTATATAGGGTTATCCCATGCCGGAGATAAGTCTAACTAGGGCCATACTCGCGCCCGTACCCGGTTACAAATTGAGTCCAGAGAGGTTTGCAGAGTTCAGTGCTGAGTAAGAAATAAACTACTAATATTTTGATTTCTATTCTCAAAATAATTCATTTGTATATTGAGTTGTGTTTCTTATGTGTGGTAGGGCGGGGCGGGTTAACTGTGACGGTATTTTTGATAGCATTCAGGCAACCGAACAGCAGGTTGACTCGATCAAGACTCATTTCAGTCGTTATGATATGGAGTTTCAAGGAATGTAATAGGCAGAGGGACGCCCGCATGGAGTAGTTAGTTGTAAACCTTTCTTTTTTAGAATGACTCTGTTGTAATGCTTTTCGTTTGAGAATGATTTAGTAAATGCTAAGATGGTATTATTAAATGAATTTGGATTGATTAGGGTTCTCAAAGCGTGTAGAAGAATCAAGTTCGTTAGCGTTCAACAATGTCTTTTTGTACAAAAGTATAATCATTCGTTGTTTGAAAGTAAAGCTTGCTTGATCTCACTTACACTTGCAAATAAGCTATTTCATGCTCTCTCTTTTCCTCATTGTCCGATTCTTTTTACTTTTTCCTTGGGTCTCACTCTTTCTTTACTTTCATTGGCTGATTTTTTTGCCTTTTGTATCAGCCTCTTTTTTTGTTCACTCCCTCTTTGCAACTGCACTTGATCTTCATATACTTGTTGCAGGGTCAACGGCGCAAGAGTTATTGTCCGTCGATTGAGTGAAAGGAAATACTTGTTTGTAAATCCATCATGATTCATACGCCTATCAAATTTCCATAGACGTCCTAACAAGATATGACCAACTTGCATTGGTACTACGTCGCACAATACTTCGTCTTCACACTTGCTAATTCGAAAAGCCACCATCACTTGCTTGTTCACCCTTGTTTCACCACTATCATTCAGTCATTGTAATTTGTACGGCTTGGGGTGCTTCAAAACGGAAAGTCTCAACTTCTCTACAATGACTTGGCTTGCAACATTGGTACAACTCCCACCATCAATAATCATACTACATAACTTGTCCTTGATGTAGGACCTTGTGTGAAAGATGATCTCTCGTTGCTCCTCTTCAACTCCTCTCATTTGCAAGCTCAATGCTCTCCTTGCAACTACAGTAATGGCCTCGAGTGCCCCACATTTTTCCTAAAAAATATCCTCCAACTCAGGCATATCCTCGTCAGTTTGATTTCCATTTATGAAGGATTCTCTTTTATTAGTAAGATATATAAATTTAGGGGGTGTTTGCAAACCCAACAACACCCCCAAAATCAATTTTTAAAATCACTATTCATAATCAGTGGTGTTTGCAAACCACTTTACACCCCCAAAATCAATTATGTAAAGCATTTCTAAACTGCTTCTGAGAATCAGGGGAATGCCAACTTTTGGGTCAGATTTGACTTTTTTGTAAATAACATGAACTTTTTTTTTGTGTAATTACTTGTGGAGAAGTGCTTCTTGTTTTGAAAACACCCACATATAAAAGCACTTATAATTTGTTTAAAATAATTTTTTTCCCAAACACTACCAAATTTTAATTTTACTACAAAAATTAATTTTAATCATTTTTTCCACAATCAACTTTATCTGCAAACCCCCCTTAGATTTGGATATCAATTGAAAAATTTTAGGAGACTATATATAAAAATTGGCTGGGAGAGTAGCCACCAAATTAAAACTTAAAAGTATCTAAACTATAACTATACCATTTCAAGCATGCTTCAAAGGCCGTTTACTGACATCTAACTTGCTCAATGTTTCTACGGAGCTTACACTGATCAAACCGATAAAAATTTAAAAGTTATACATTTCAAATATAGTTCTTATGGGACGTGAGGCTATGTCAAAGCTTACTTAAAAAAATATCATTAATTTCTTCTCTTTTTCTCTCCTCCTCCACGGTGACTCGAACCCAAAAAATCCTCTCCTCTTCTTCTCCTTCTCCACGGTGACTCGAACCCAAAAAATTCTCTCCTCTCCCACGGTGACTCGAACCCAGGACCAAAGGCTTAGGTAGTAGATGCTCTGTCATTTCACTACTAGAAACAAGGCTTTTTACCACTACAAAATCTAGTTATAAAAAATGGAAAGTAGTTACAAAAATATTTTTTTAGTAACTAAATATCTAAAAGTAGTTACTATAGGGTAGTCACTTATAATAAGATGCAAAAAGTTTTTTTACAACTACTTTGTAGTTACTAATGTATTTGTAACTATTTTTTACAACTACTATATAGTTACTAATATATTTGTAATTACAAGTAGTTGCAAAAGAGTTTGTCATATTATAGCAAATTTGATTAAAATTGTATGAAATATTTTATGTAACTACTAGTAATTACAAAAGGGGTTATTTTTAGTAACTATTTTGTAGTTGCAAAACAATAGTGGCAAATGCCCTTTTTTCTTGTAGTGTTTGTAGGGATGTAAACGAGTCGAACCAAGCCGAACAGTACCAGGCTCGAGTTCGGCTCGTTTGATTTTTAGTGGGCTCGAGTTCGGCTCGAGTTCGGCTCGAACTTATAAAAGTGTGTTCGAGTTCGGTTCGTTATATAATTACCAAGCTCGCGAATAGTTCGAGTTCGATTCGGCAAAAGCTCGATAACATAATAAAGCAAACTTAAGTTCGAGCTCGGTTCGAAAAAGTTCGAAAACATAGTTTGAGCTCGGATTCGTGAAAAGCTCGATAACGTAGTTCGAGGTCAGGTTCGTGAAACCTGTAATAAAGCTCGAGAGTCACGAAAACAAAACTCGTTTATAGACTAAGCTCAGTTTCTAAATGAAAACATTTACTAAAAGTCATAGTTGGCCTGGTAGTATAAAACCTCTGCCTTATTTTAAATAGTCTAGAGTTTAAATCCCATTGAACACATATATTTTTGAAATATATATATATATATTCGAGCTGGCTCGCGAGCCAGCTCGTAAGCTCGGCTCGCGAGCCTGAGTTCGCGAACAGGCTAGCGAGCTTACGAACCAAATACTTGCAGGCTCGAGTTCGGCTCGAAAAAATTTGTCGAGCTCGAAATTAGGCTCGGGCTCGGTTCGTTTAGGCCAGCGAACGATCCCGAACGAATATTTTTTTCGAGCCGAAATCCGAATAACTCGCGAACAGTTTGGTTTGATTATATCCCTAAGTGTTTGAGCTATCCAACTTCGTCTCATTGTTATGTATTTCCAAATTCATCTAGTCAGCAGCAGTATGTTCAATATCCAAATTCAATATTGATTGTATACATTATTTTCCTTATTTTACAAAATCTCCCATTTTCATATATATATATACACACACTAGCAATACGTACGTGCGTTGTACTTGATCACTTTTTTTTTACTATTATCTAATAATAAAAAATTAATGTGAACATAAAATAATTACTTTGTATGATGATATTGGTTGATTATTCTAATAAAATTCAATGTAGTTATTAATCATGGTAATATATATACACAACTTCTTAGATTATTCATTGTCAGAAAAAAAATGAAAAATTTAATCGATTAAGAAAACACAATCCAAAATCAAATAAAAATTAAAAATAATTATAAAAGAGGAAAAAAGAGGTTAATAATCTTAGTTTAGCAAAACACGTTGTACTAATGTTAAAAGATTCATAAAAAGGACATACCATGACATAATGTATTATTCCTACAAAATTTATATATATATATAACGTTTGATATATTATAATTATTGTTTACTTCTCAATATATATAAACTTCGGCATTATTATTAGATTATAAATAAAGTTATACGATTACTGAATAATTCTATAATAACGAAGATATAGATTTTCACTGAACAAAAGATACAAAGTCATTTGTCTTATTACATAATCAACTAACATCAATACGTTCAGAATTTGTTAAATAAACACATGAATATCATTTGCAAATAAAATCATTTGCATATTTAAATTTCGCCTGATTATTTCTTCAATTCTACATTGAAGCTTGAAAACCATGTGTGATTTAAAATGAAAATCTTACTATAGTATATTAATAAGATAAATAATATCTTTTTTTATAGAGGGTTGACTATTTACATAGTTTCTCATAAACCTCAATCTGAGATATATGCTACCATCTATATGTTAATGTAATATGTTTTTTTCAACGTTTCAACTATTTTTATGAATTTACTTCTCTGTTTAGTTTTAGTGAAATACTCCCAATTTTACACACATTGCACATTCATTTAAAAATCTATTGATACACGTACTTAAACCATTATGATTTTGTTTCTTCCATTTTATTTTTTATTTGGACTATACCATACTTTATTCCAGTGTAATTATTATTTATTTTTATCTAATCTATGCTTGTAAGCTAATATTAACATTCACATCTTACTATCTTTATTTTTCTACATGCTTTAATTTAATCATCTGATACTGATTCGCATAGTACAACTTTTTTAATCATTCACATAGTACAACTTAGTTTGTTATTTCTTTATAGTTCTTATTTGTTTTTTTATTGTAACTTATAATTTTATATAGCGTAATAAATGCATTTCACCAGTTATTATATATGCTTGAAATATATTTATGATAATTCTATCGATTTAATCATTTTCTTGAATGTTAGATTTTAAATATTTAAAATAATTAGGTGTAATTATTCATGTTCACTAACTTTCACGTTTGCCCTCTAACTACTCCTATTATTATTAAAATAAAGCTTTAGAATAAAGTAAATTTCATCTTAGAAAATTCTAAAATATAGAAGATTAAGAAAATTATTGAAGTTTATGTAACATTCTTGACTTTCACAAATGTGTGAGTCTAAATTTTGGCTCCCTCACGCTGCAGCGGAGCATTTCTCAGGATGACCCTCTATTCCCTATTTGTGCTGAAGTTTTTTCTTGCATTTTACAATATTTACAGATTTGTCGGCGCATACATGAGATTAAATCTCCCGAACTGCACCCGTTATCTCTCATTTCCTTTTGTGCAGATGACACACTTTTATTTGGTGCTGCAACTATAGAAGACCAACATCTTAAGTTTATTAACAATCTCTACAAGTTTGTTTCAGGACAAATGTATTAATTCTGAAAAATCAGGAATTCTTTTTAGGCCTAATACACAAGCTCAGATTTCTCGTTCAATCTGCCAATTCTTTGGAGTTGCTGAAGTGGCTTTGCATGGTAAATATCTCGGATTCCTTTCTATTGTTGGCCAGAATATACAAGAGATTTTTGCAAGCAATAAAGAATGAGTTAGTAAGCGCATATATGGTTGGCAAGAAAATGAATTAAGCAAAGCGGGTAAAGAAGTGCTCATTAAATCTATTATATAAGCAATATCCACGTACACAATATCTTGCCTCCAATTGTCAGACCATTTTCTTATTAATCTGGAGAATTTGGTAAAATTTTATTTGTAGGGGTAAGGAGGATAGCTCGTCCACGAAGAAATTCGGTGGAAGTCTTGGGACGTCCTCAAGCAACGAAAATCTCAAGGTGGCCTTAGCTTTTGCAATTTGAAAGCATTTAACCTTGTCATGTTGTCTAAGCAAGCATATGACCCTTTAATTTCTCCATCCAACCTATTTGCCCGAATCATGCGGTCCAAGTAGGGCTGTGCACGGAGCTTGGAGATTACCGAAATCGTACCGAAACCCGGACCGAATAAGTTCCGAACCGAAAAAATCCGTTGACCGTTTGACTTTTTCTGAACCGAACTGAACCGATTATTTTTTTGGTACGGATTTGGATATTTCTCAATTTTCCGAACTGAAACCCGTATTAAACCGTACTGAATCATACCGAACTGTATTGAACTGAATAACTGAATAAAATAACAAATTATAAATTTAAAAATATATTATCCCTAACAGATTAATTTAAATAAGAATTAAAAATTAAATTATTCATAATTTTGTAGTTAGTTATATGTAACATAAATTATTAAAAATATTATATTTAATTATTATATAATTTTCAAAATACAAGTTAGTTAGTTGGAAACAAATTTGATGCAATAAAATTATTTATATTAGTTAGACGTCAATATATTATATTCAATTGAATTTATTATTCAAAAGATAAAATTAAATCTCCGATTATCCGAACTGAACCGAACCGAATTGAACTGTTTCGTTAGATCCGAAATTTTGAACCGAACTGTCCCGAAAAAATAAATAACCGCACCGTACGGCCCCGATTTTTTGAATCGGTAATGGATACTAATTTTTTAAATAACCGAAGATTGGTATGGATCTGGATATTTTCAAATATCCGATCCACACCGTACCGTGCACACCCCTAGGTCCAAGTACTACCCTTCCACGTCTGTATTCCATGCTACTCTTGGTTCTCATCCTAGGTTTACATGGCACTGTGGGTAGTCATCGTGTTATTCTTCTTGGTTGTTGACGGCTCATGGGCAATAGCCAGACAACAACCCTTCTTCTTGGTTGTTGACGGCTCATGGGCAATAGCCAGACAACAACCCTCTTCCATGACAGATGGATTCCTTTGCCTCCTTATTTTTTCATCGGATCAGCTACATCAGGCCTCCCGCAAGATGCCTGAGTCATTTTCATCATTGATTTAGAACTTGGACTCTGCAATGGGATGTTATTTCGGACCAATTTTGATCTATTGAATGCTGATGTAATTCTCACTATTCCTCTAAAAAATCATCATCCTTCGTACTATTGGACGTGACATAATTTCCATTCTGGTAACTTTTCGGTGATCGCATATCATTTTATTATGTGTTCCTCCGAAAATTTTATTAGCACCTACTCCTTCACGGTTAGTAGCTATGGCTCGAACCTCATTTGGAGGACAATTCGAAAGCTTAAAATATTAGCCCGTATCTCGCGTTTTCTTTGGAGATGCTGCTCTAATTCTTGCTATCGTCCAATAACTTAGCTCGTCGTCATCTTCATCAGGAAACCCGTTGTTCTTTATGTTCACCTAATCACTCTTTAGTGCATCTCTTCTTCATAGGTCCCCTGTCCTCATCAATCTAGCAAGCAGCTGGAATTTATGAAACTATCTTACGATTCTAACAGCATATACGTGACTTGTAGTTTCAAGAGATTTTACTCCTCGATGACTTAAATATAACATAATATTTTGTTTTCCTTCCCCACTTAATTTGGTTTCAACAAAATAAATTTGTCTTCTCTGATGTCAGTACATACTCACGAGTATTGCTTACAACAACAACCCAGAGCTTGCAAGATTTTCGGGATGCTAATTCCTCCCATCAAACGTCACAATCCCACCCTTTTATCCCTTGTTTGTTCTTCCTCGGAATGTCATTGTTCATATATTTTTTATGGGGGTACATCATCTGCTCGTAATTCAATAAAAGATATTATGAGCCCTGTATTTTTTTTAATTTAATCCAATCTCGGCCGAGATGAGTCTAATCCTAAAAAGCTCTAATTTCTCCTGTTTCACGTCTCGGCCGAGATACAACTAAATCTCGACCGAGATTGACCTTCGACCCAAAATTCCTGAAAACCCTCTTTCACGTCTCGGCCGAGACACACTCCTGTCTCGACCGAGATTCACTACCCTGTTTTAAAATCTTGAATACGTTTTTGCCTATTTTTGTCTAGCACTTTCTCCCTTTATATATATATCATCCCATTCGAATTTAACCTAACTTTTAGACAACTTTTGGGGAGCTTTTGATACTTGGAGAGCACATTTCAGCCACCAAAGAAGGAGATTGGACAAGGGATTGAAGGATCATCTTCTCCAATAGACATCTTTGGATTTATCCAAATTAGTATCATGTTTCTTCATTTTTCCATTTATTTTCTGATTGTATTAGTTAATATGGGTGGCTAGCACCCTTAGTTCATCCTTGATCATTGTGGAACCTTGAGTCGAGACATTGATGTGATTATTACGGTTAATGTTACCGAGATTATTGTGTATTTAAGTGTTTTGTGTTATTTGCTCTTGTTGATTCACATTTATGAATTAATTATTGGTTTGATCACCCTTTAAGGGATTTGTGAATGTGTTGCTAGAATAGGAGATCACTATCCGTAATTGTAGGATTTCCGATTCTCGAGTAGCAAACAATAATTATTTATTGGGGATAACACAGAGTTCAACCACTAAAACCGAGCTTTCGAGTTTTATGTTGAATTTATCTCGTTGTCCTAGTGTTTAATGCTTTTGGTGATTGAATCTAAGAGAGCTTGTTCGAGGATTCGGTTAAACTGAATAGGGTTAGTCGAAGAGCTTATTTTGATTAACTAAGATTAAGGGACAACAAGGCTATTAGAGCTTGTTAATAGCCTTGAGATAAGGGCTTAAATCACAATTCAATCGGGCATTAACAATAGTTGCATCAATTGTTCAAGACCAAGGGGAAGCATGATCAAGGGTGACTTGTTTTACTATTTGAAAACTAAAACCGAAAAAGATCTCTTCTAGTGCTTTTGAGTAATTGTTTCTTTTAGGTGTGTCTATTTGTTTTTAATTGTCATTAGTAGATTGTTAGTTCTTAATCAAACCCCCCTCGTTATTGCTTTCTTAAATATTTACTTCTTGCATTCTTAATCATAAACTGCCTGACATCGTAATCAAAAACTGTTCGGCCGTTCCCTGTGGGATCGACCCTTATTTACCATTCTACTAAGTAGGATAGTCGGTAAGGTTTAAGTGTATTCTCATACACGATTTAATTTGATAGTCGGAAACGACGCTACCAGTTGTCGGGGGCTCATGGGCAATGGCGAGACAATAACACTTTTCCATGGCAGATGAGTTCCTTTGCCTCCCCATTTTACCATCAGATCTCCTGCACGATGCCCGAGTTAGCTCCATCATTGATTATGATCTTGGACTCTGGAATGAGCTGTTAGTTCGTGCCATTTTTGACCTATTGAAGGCTGATGTGATTCTCGCTATTCCTCTGAAAAATCACCATTCTCCGGAACATTGGATGTTAGATTATTCCCATTGTAGTAACTTTTCGGTCCGATCCGCATATTATTTTATTATGGGTTCTTCCGAAGATCTTACTGGCACCCACTCCTTCCCGGTTAGTAGTTATGGCCCGAACCCCATTTGGAGGAGAATTTGAAAGCTTATCAGCCTGTATCATGCATTTTCTTTAGTGAAGCTGTTCTAATTTATGTCATCGTCCAACAACTTAGCTCGTCGTTATCTTTATTATAAGCCCCGCTGTTCTTTATGTTCACCACTTTATCACTCTTTAATGTATCTCTTCTTCACGTGCCTCGTTTCTTCATTAATTTGGCAAGCAACTAATATTTATGAAATTATCTTCCGATTCTAACATCATCTACGCTACTTATAATTTCAAGATATTGTGCTCCTCGATGACTTAAATATAGCATTACTTTGTTGTCCTTGCCCAGTTAATCTGGTTTCGACAAAATAAAATTATCTTATGAGATGTTCGTACATACTCACAAGTATTGCTTGCAACAGCAACCCAAACGTTCCAAAACTTTTGGGATGTTAATGACTTCCCTTAAACATCACAGTCGCACCCTTGATTCATTGTTTGTTCTTCCACCAGATGTCATTATTCATATATACTTTGATGGAGGTACATTCTTTGCTCATAACTCGTCATTTGCTGGTATTTATGTTTGCTCCAAGGATGCCCAATTTATAAATATCAATGATTTGAAGTATGCTAAAGTTCTTGCTCTTAGTGAGGTGGTTCGACTTACCACTGATACTGGAGTTCCCAAGTTTTGTATTCTTAAGGATTCTAGCACTACTATATTCACGTCGATAGGTGATACGGACTGTGTCTATGCATGTATGCCTTTGTTATATGATATTCACATCTACTGTCTTCTTTTCATGGACCAAATTGTAGTGGATTGGGACATAAAATAAAATTTATAGCGCCAATAGAATTGTTTGTCCTATGCACCACCCTTTTATGTCAATTACTATTTACCGATTCAAGCAACCATTAATGAAATTAATTTATGTTTAAAAAAACTACAATGGCTTGATATTTACAAATTATAGTGAAGTAGCATGAGTATTCAGATATAATTTTTTTAATTATATTTAATATTTATGCATGATAAGATTTATCACAACAAATTCGCTCACTATTTCCATTTTTTTTCAAATATTTAGACTTTGCATTTTTTGTAATATGACCTTATAACTTAAATTAACAGTGTTAAGAAAAGACAATATTTTTATATGTCTATCTATATAACTTTTTCATCTTCTTATTCTATAAAAATAATTTTTAATATGTAATCACATTATATGCAAGTATAAGAGCTTAAGTTATGTTAGTGGTTAAACTCAATTACATGAATTTGACATGTAAAAAAATCATAATATATATCAAATATGAATAAAAAAAAATTAAAAGTATGTATCATAAAAGTTTTAAAATTATTCCATAAAATTTATTATTTAAAAAATAATTGACAATATGAATAGTAAAAATATGATAGTTAAAATAAGATTGAAAACAATCAATAAATTCATTTTTTTCTTTATTGCATACCTTAAATAATTTTATAATTTGGAAAAATTGGTAAAAACATCCTTTAACTTTGCCATATTTATGAAATCATCCCGTATATTTGGTAGTTTAAGAAAATACCCTGTAATTTTGAAAAAAATGGTAATAATGCCCTGTTACCGAGAACAGCCTGTAACCCATCCGGTTACAGGCTGACGTGGCACTGAATCGCTGACCTGGTAAATCGATATACACGTGTGTGCTGATTTGGCGAAAAAATCAGGGAAATGAGGCATGACCACATTAATTAAATAATTAGACACAAGTCCTCAAACCTAATGCCTCTTTCGCAGGAAAAAAAAGGAAAACAAATCAATTGTTCTTTAAACCCTAGTTTAGACTAATTTGCTGAAAAATCGAACCCAAATCAAAATGTTCCTCAAACCTTAATCAATTGACAAACTCTGAAAATCGACATCTATTGGTGCGAATACGAGTTCAGACGAAGATGAAGCTGCGCGATCCGTCTAAAAATAACGACCCGGTTCCAGATTATGGTAAGTTTTCTTTGTAAACATATTGACTTCTTAAATCGAACTCGATTTTTGTTGGAAAATGTGTTTTGTTTGTTTATTCTTGTGGGGTCTTCCATGTCTGATTTTGAACAGAGATATGTAGTTTGCTGTCTGTTGGGGAATATTAAACATGTGGGGGACCATTTTCTTTTAATAATTAAGTATCTGGGAAAGCGATATATTCACATGGGCTTGCAGAAATAATGAAATTAAAGTGTAGATTTGCTGTTAAGCTTGTGTTATTTTTTGGATTATTTGTTTGTTTAGTCTGAGTAGTTGCTGTTCTATGGTAGTGAGAGTCAACAAATTTTCGTTATTGTTGGCATGTCAGCTGTATGTTTAGGGTGTGTATGGTTTAGTGGACCCCACTTCTGTTTAGTGATTGGTTCAGTTTAGGTGGTAAAACTGACCAGGTTGGCTTCTTTATTGATTGGGATGTGGTTGGTTTGTTTATTTATTGAATTTATTGAACGTAGTTAGGTTTAGCTTTGTATGTTGACTTCAATTGAATGTTGGTTTGTTACACTTTTTTATCAGGTCCTTCTAGTCCTCTTTACACCCGATCTATACACTATAAGGGAATAGTTGAGAACTGGGATGGGGTGTATATCGGCGGTGAGCATGTCAAGTTTGACCACGTAGACCCCAGCCGCTACAAATTGAGGGAACTTATCAAATTTGCTGCGTTCCTGGAGAGCTGCAAGTCCCCTTTACTACGGAGGTGGTGTGCTGAAAAGAAGCAATTCAAGCCGTTGACTACTGAAGATGACTTGAAATTGCTTCTTGATGAATCTAGCTGTACTAAGGAGGTGGACTTATATATTGAAAATAGTGGCACGGGTAGCACCGAATTAGAGGAGAGTCTACATGAGGTGGTTTATTGAAGATACTACTCTAGGTGGTGGGGATGGTGTTAAGGATTTCGAATGTAGGAAGGGTGAGAAAAAGGCTGCTGCACTGAGGTTGGGTGAGGAAAAATAGGTTGCAAAGAAGGAATCAAATGAGCATGTTGTGAAGACTAGGAAAAGAGATAAGCGGAGGGTAGAAGCACATAGGGAGGAAGTTAGGAAGGGCAAGAGACAAGTTGAATCTGATGAAGACGAAGATGATCCCGAGTGCAGAGACAGTGACTTTGAATACGAAGAAGAAAGAGCTCACCGCGAAGATGACTCTGATTTTGCCAAGTTCGTTGACAAGGAAGCTGAGTGGGGCGGGCTCGACCACGAAGGTGTGAACATTGAAATTGGGTTGGCAGACGTGTTAGGGGAGCCAGATTTGTGCGAGAGCGAAGACGATTTTAGGAGTATCCACAAATCGGATGATGAAAACCCGGAGGACAGGGCACCTGTTTGGAGACCGGACTACAGGAGAACTCCAACGCTACTCTTGGGTATGGTTTTTAGCACTAAGAAAGAGTTCAGGGACATGTTAGACACACATGCCATACTTGAGAACCGCACTGTTAGATATGTGAAGAGCGATAAGCAAAGAATATATGCAGTTTGCGAGGCTGAAAATTGTGATTTTAAAGTGAATGCTTTGAGAAGGGCTGGTGAGACACACTATGTTGTTACTACTTGTGTATCTGACCATACTTGTGCACCACAACATTTCGTGAAAAATATGAAGTCTCGGTGGCTGGCTAGCAGGTTTTTGGGTATGTCTTCCAAACCGATAAAAAAAGGAAGATCAGTGCCTTCCGAGAAGATGCCATGGCTGAAATTAGGTGTGAGATAACCCCGTGGCAAGCATTTCTGTGCAAGCAAAGGACCGTAAGAGGTTTGGAAGGTAGGGCCGATGACCAGTACAGTTTATTATGGGATTACGCTGCTGAAATTAGGAGAACGAACCCTGGGTCAACAGTAATTTTGAATGTTAACCAAACCGCCGAGGGGAACAAGTTCTCAAGGTTCTACGTTTGTTTGGCTGCTTTGAAAGAGGGGCTACTAGTAGGTTGCAGGCCAGTTATCGGGCTGGATGGGACATTTCTCAAGGGTCCGCATGGGGGAATTCTTCTAACTGCCGTCGGGGTTGATCCCAACAACAACAGTTATCCTTTTGCGTATGCCGTAGTAAGCAATGAAAATGGAGAAAACTGGAGTTGGTTTGTTAATCAACTTAAGGAAGACTTGGATATTTCAAATCCTTGTGAGTGGACTGTGATAAGTGACAAACAGAAGGGCCTAATTAAGGCAGTGGCGGATGAATTAACTGGTGCAGCCCACAGATTCTGTGTGAGGTACATGCACCTGAATATGAGGAATTCGGGATTTCGAGGCCATGCCTTCAAGGTCGCTGTTTGGAGGGCAGCAAAAGCATGTACCATCCCTGATTTTAATAGGAGAATGGATGAGCTTAAACAGTTGGATGTTGGGGCTTACAACTGGTTGAATGCGAAGTCACCGCATCAATGGAGTCGATCTCATTTCGATGTCTATCCAAGGTGTGACCTGCTCATGAATAACATGTGCGAAAGCTTTAACAGCAAGATCTTAAATGCACGAGAATTGCCAATTTTGTCAATGTTGGAAAGAATTATGAATGAGCTTATGAAGAGGAGCGCTGAGAATAGGGATTTGACCATGAGATGGAAGGGAGTGTTGTGTCCAAGAATCCAAAAGATCCTAGACTTTAACACTTCAAAGGTGGCAGACTGTATACCTATCAAAGCTGATGACACACACTTTCAAGTTGCCTGCTTTGACGGGAATCAATATGCTGTGGACCTCGAGAACAAAACTTGCGCGTGCAGAAAATGGGACCTTACGGGAATCCCGTGCAAACATGCACTGGCTGCCATAAATCGAATGAGACTGGATCCCATGTCTTATGTGCACAGGTAATTTAATTTGAATTCAATTTTGCTATAGTGTAATGCATTAATGAAATGGTCAATTTTAATCCCTTTTTGTTGCTGAAATTTAGGTGTTACAGAGTTGAAACTTATCGAGCAGCCTATGCACCGGTTATAATGCCGATAAATGGAAGACATGAGTGGGCCCATGTTGAGGCAGTCCCTCCGAAGCCTCCGAAAGCAGTTAGAAGAGTCGGTAGGCCTCCAAAGGCCCGAAGAAGAGAACCGGACGAGCCACAGCAGAAACATGTTGGCGGTAGGGGAAGACCTGCAAACCGGGATGACCATCATAGAAAGAGGAATCAAACCACTGTCAAGTGTGGTATTTGTGGGGTCCCTGGACACAATAGAAGAAATTGTCCATTTGTAAGTAAATGTTATATTTACCTTCGTTCCCTTAATTATATCATTTAATTAATTTTATGCGATGATTTGTGTTTAGTTAACAATAATGAGAAATATTTGAATTATCTTGACAAGGATGAGGCTGGTCAGTCGGAGATGGAACAGGTTCAAATGAAGAAAATACTACAAGAATGCGGTTTGGAAGACATTGATGACGAAGGGGTCCTAGATGAAATATTCAACGACAATAACGTGGATGAAGAGGTACTTTAGAGCTACAAGTAAATGTGAAAATTCTGTTATTTTCGGCATTGCTACAAATTATTTGATGGTTTTTGTTCTAATAGGAGACAACTGATGGAACTCACACACAAGAACATATTGCCAGCCAACTTACCCAAGTCAACAATGATTTTGATAAAATGGTTAGTATTCATTCGTTGCAAAGCATAAGTTTTTATCCCTTTAATGTAATTATGTCAAATTTATGATTAGGTTGTGAATGATATGGGTGTGACGGACATTGGACTTGGAAGCTCAATTAATCGGCCTAAACTTCTAATAAAGAAGAAGGGACATAGGAAAAAACAAATAGTAGTCGGAGTACGTGAACAGATAGACATGCATGACCCGTCTCTTGCTAACAACACTTTGGGCGATGTGTCGGGGTACGCCGATGTTCCTGTAGCAGATGGTCCATCAAGTGATGAGGCGGCCCATCTCTCAATCATGAAGCATTTCGCGTCTGGGAGTGACCTCCCTTTCGGAGAAGACTTGCCTAGTGGGTGCACCACCATGTGAAGTTTGAATTCTAATATTGACAGTGTTCAGCTGATGTCTAGCTGTGGTTTTTGTAACAAATTTAAGACCTGTCATAGTATATTAGGTTTTGATGGTGTTATAGACAATGATGCTAATGTGGTTTTTGCATTACATATAACTTAGCTCTGTTGGTGAATGCAATGTCTGCCAGGCTTATTTGTTGAAACAATTAACAACTATTTTGTATAGTATCCTTATTTTGCTATCAATTAAACTGTCATTTACAGGTAATATTGTTACTTGTTAATTTAGCTATCAATTGAACAGCTAATTGCTTGGTAATTTTGTGACTTGTTAAGTGAGTGCATTTGTAATTAGTGCACACCAACTCTGCATTGCATACAGAATGGCCAAAATGTGTAGGTTCTTTATTCATTGCACAATGAATTTAGGTGACCAATTGATGCAATTTAAGACATGGAAACAGAGACAATATTTTATGATTGTTTCAATCCCATTCCTTTAAGAAGAGCAAAAACTAGGCAGAACATTACCATCTAATGCATATTCAGCCAAAAAAACCAAAAGCAATAACAGATAATTGATTCAATTTCATTCCATTTAGAAGAACCAAACTAGGCAGAACATTACATGGCAGGTTTGGTAAACATACTACACCTAATATCTGTGAATTGCGACGCCCTAAAATTACACACAAAATAGCAATTCATCATATATAAACACTGAGATTGCCTTCCTAAAGGGGCATTACATCCATAAATTTAACAGAATGGCCAAAATGAGAACCCAACTAATAGTCGAAATTAACTTGATTAACTTGATTTTTCTGCCAATTTTGTCCAGCTTTTGCTGCATATTATCGAGCCTCTCCGTGACCTCCTTCAATTCGGCCATCAATTTCCCCGTTGCTGAATTGGACCCAGCTTGCGCTGGCAGAGGGTCAACCCATTCGAAAAACAAGCAACCACCCCTCTGCGAGAAGAAGAAAAACAGAGAATCAAAGTTTTTTTTTTTTTTTTTTTTTTTTTTTTTGGGACCAAACGGAGAATAAAAAAGCTGAACTAGGGATTCATAGCAAATTAAGCTGAAAAGGGAAGAAACCTTATACTCCAATTGCGACAGCCATAGAACCTCCTCCCACGATTTTCGTCTTTCTTGGATGTTTGAAGGACAGCACGTAAACCACAATCGCACGCCAGAAACCCCACCGGAGATGTGTTCGAGAAGGACATCTTCACCTCTCTTGCTGCTGCGCGATTTCTCAATTAAAGGAAGAAGTGCGGTGAGAGCCCTAAAATTAAAACTAGGGTTTGATATTAATGTGGCAGCTGATTTATATGTGGAATAAGTATAAAAATAATGTGTATATCGATTTACCAGGTCAGCGATTCAGTGCAGCGTCAGCCTGTAACCGGATGGGTTACAGGCTGTTCCCGGTAACAGGGCATTATTACCAATTTTTTCAAAATTACAGGGTATTTTCTTAAACTACCAAATATACGGGATGATTTCATAAATATGGCAAAGTTAAAGGATGTTTTTACCAATTTTCCCTTATAATTTAGTACAACTATTTAAAATATATGCAAATAACATATCACTGGAAAACTCTTTAAATTTACTTTAATACGAAATTGATTTCTTTTCAAAATTCAATGCATAGAAAGTGTAGAAGAAGGATAATTTAAGCATGTAGTTTTTTAGGAGAAGTTTTTAATATAAAAGGACTCTTACTTTTTATAATCAAGTAAGGAAAACATAAATTATTTTAAATTACTTAACTACCTTAAATTTAATTCTTAGTAAGGATATTTTACTTTTTATAATCAAATAAAGAAAACATAATTTATTTTAAATTAATTAACTACCCCTAAATTTAATACTATTTAATAAGGATATTATAGGCATCACAAGAAAAGACGAAACCAAAAATAGGACGAAACAATTCATACTTTTATATTAGTAATAGATATAATTAATATAAATTATATTTAAAATTAATATAGACTCATCTTCTATATTTTCTATAGTTTTGAATTTCTTTTTAAAGAAAATTCGGTAATTCTCTATGTATTTTATTTTAAGGAAAAAACTAATGTGAAAATTTCTATGCATTCTATTTTTTATATTAACCATTCACTTTGGGTAGTGGCCAAGTGAATGTCATAGAATGAGAAGGGGAAACTGGTTGGGCACGATGGTTCCCAAATAGCAACGGAATCATTGTAAATCGTTACGAAATCGTGAATTTCTTTGGCTCTGTTTGTTTATGACTGTGGATGGTTGGAGTACTGTAAACTGTGAGGAATAAGTGGAATATGAAGATTGTGGTAAATAAATGAGTGTTTGTTTAGGTTGATTGGAGATTGGATTGTGGGGTTGATTATAATATAAAATGTGTTAAAGTTGATTTGATGTGTGTAGAAGTTAGTTAGTGAATGATTGATTATTGATTAAAGTGTGTATTGTGAATGATGTTTGATTGATGATGTGTCTAAAAGTTAGTTAGTGGATTGATAATTGATATTTTATTGTCCACAATATATTTGGCACAACCATTTACCAAACACACCATTGATTGGGTTCAATCCTAAACGGCTGAGCCAACCACAAACAAATAGACCCTTTCTTACCTAAAACTCTGACAAACACATGAAATCACTCCTTTTTTCCTAATGCAACCGACATAGATATGCTCTAGACAAGCAACTATTACATATATGTACACATTCTTTAACTGTGGTGGATTATGACACATTTCTCCAATTGATCAAACAGAACAGAAGAGACCTACTGAAATACTTGTAGGCAATCTATCTGCATCCGATTAAACAAAAATAATATGTAATAAATAAAACTCAGGTATTCCTACAAAATTCACATCAGTTTGAAAAATAAAAATAATCTACACAAAACAATAGTTTGATGAGATATGTTAGAATGATGCCGCGCAAAATGGTGGATTTTTACCTACACCAGGTGTATCACGTTTTTTATACTTGAAACGTCTAAATTGCATATTTAGGGCCCGCTTGGTTTGGGGATTTAGAGGTAAGGAATGAGAATGAACGAAGACTCATTCCCATTTATGGTGCTTGGTACAAAATAAATAAGTTAATCATTATCCTATTTTATTAACAATTTTTCCCATTTCATTTCATAATATAATTGATCCCTCATTCATTCTCATTGTCATTGATGATTTGCAATCAAGCGAGCCCTTACTTTCGTAATTCCCAGCATACAACAAGTTAAATATTAGAAGCAGAGCAACGATGATGTGGGGGAATTATCTTTAAGCAAAACTGACTTTCGAATATATATTTTTCTACTACTAAAGCTTAAGCCAATTTATAAGCATTAACAAATTTTGGAAAACAAATGATAATATATTTTTATATTATCATTTTTTGTCAGAACTGGCACGTTATAAACATTTAAGAGATTCTTTTATTCAGACATATTTTTTAAGCACTAGAATTAGGCACGTGTGTTGCAATCGCGGCTCTTTTAAATGTAAGAAAAATAAATTAATATCCCATATAATTCTATAAGAGAATCATGGGTTTTTATAGATCGACTTATTTTCCTTTCAATAATCCTAACATGTTAGTGTTTCATTATAGATGAATATACATTTTTTACTTGAATAGCTTTTCAGTAATTAATTGTTACTAATCATATCTTGAAAGTAACTTATTTCAAATCATTGTATAAATTTCGGACTCAAAATAGTGTAATAGTTAAAATGTTAGTCTGAGTAAAAGTCAAAATATAGTATTTAAAATAGATGAGGTCTTGTGCATCAGTTGCATTGATCTTAGATCCATGCAATTCAAATCATGGGAATAAATGTATTAGTATTTATGTCTAAATATATTACATGTTCTAGGTTTTTATCATGGTGAAAAAGTATTAATGTTTATGCTTAAAAGTATCACTTATTCTAGGTAAAGTTATATTGTTCTATGTAAAGATATTATAATACATTTACCCAGAACAAGTGATACATTTAAGCAATCGTGATACCCATTCCAAATTGCACTGTAAAACTGGTGCACATGAAACTTTACCTTTAAAATAAGATCTACAAACTTTTTACTAAATAAATTAATTACAAATATCATAAGTCACTTAAGGAAAATTATAACAACACAAATTTGTCTTGTACGTATAAAAGAATTGATTCAGATTGTTCGATATAAACCTATTGATTATGTCTTTTAATGAAAAATGAAAATAAAATAAAAAGAAAAAGGAAAAGGAAAAACCATATCTATCTTGGAAATCATTTTGAAATGGCATAATTCCTTATCTTTTACAGATGCATTTGCTTCTATTTTTCTGTTTTAATCTTCCTTGTTACGGAATAAAAAGGAAAAGGAAAAACCATATAAATCTTGGAAATTGTTTTGAAATGACATAATTCCTTATTTTTTACAAATGCACTTGCTTTTGTTTCTTTCTTTCTTTTTCTCTTCCGCTCTTGTAGTTTCTTCCTCTAGTTTGATTTTGGACTTCTTTTCTTCCCTACCAGTTCTATAGTTATATCCTCCAGTATTTAAGTTATATTTTTATCCTACTCTATTTTTTCTTCCCTCGTTGTCACCTTAAAATTGAATTCAGTCTTCCTATTTTGTTGTGTTTCGTCTTTTCTTCCTTTCCATTCTTGTAGTTTCTTCATCCTCTTATTTTTTCGTTGATTTTCGCTTCTTTTTCTTCTCTTTACCTTGTAGTTTTATCCTCAAGTATTGTTGTAGTTGTACCTTTTCCTCATTCTTTACTTTTTACTCTGTATATTTTATCATTTAATTTACATCTGCTATTGTGTTTAGTTTTTCATTGACATCTTAGTATTTTGGTTGTGTGCGATAAAAAATCTCATGTCATTTGTTTTCTGTAGTATTTGGATTTGTTTGTCTCTGTATTAGATTTCTCTTAGTAAGATTGCATTTTTACTATTCAGAAACACTAGTGTTGGCTATTGCAATGTAATTTATTACTTTTTTTATGGATTTAATTTACTCCTGCGCTGAGCATCCAACATATATTGTTGCTCGCATTAAACATATATTGTTGGCTCATCATAACACTTGTTGCAGATTGCAGTAGTCTCATTTTTGTGTACCGATCTAGTGCAAATTTTGTAGGAGTCATACCATATATTTACCTCATTTTCAACTCCTTCAACCATTCCAATGAAACAGTAGTAGGTAGCTTATGAATTCGCTGGTTTCATAATTTAATTGAATGAATTTGAGTCGCAAATTTCTTAATATCACTTGCTAACCAATATAGAAATACACCGTTATCTATAGTTTGAATTTATTTTTCTTGTTATAGTTAGTCAACTCTGAAATCATTGTCGTAATCTTCCCTAGCTCCCCCCTTTGCCTTCACAAGTTCTTTTGATAAAAGTAATTCTCCAACACATTAAGTCTTACTTTAAACCTCTTTATGTGTGTCAATAAAATACAATAATAAATATTCAAGACAATCGTTAGTTGCTTTCAATCCTAGAAGATTGTGATAAGTCACGCCTTGTGCTCTAAAGGTACAAACTCTAAATCTTTTCTAAATTGAACAACCTCTTCTGAATTTGAAGCAAACAAACTGTATAATTCATCAAGTTTTTAGTAGATGAAAGTGGAATATTTCCATTATCACAACATAAGGTTGGGGGTTCGTACTCAAATCTTGCAACACCACAATAACTGCAATCTGATTTTCTTTTTTCATTTCATGTTTCTTTGCACTCGGATTCATGAATTCATGTTCATAAATAAATTTAAAATTCATAATAGATAAATTAAAGGTTTAAATAATATTAAACATATTTACTTAAAACACTATTTTTCTTGAAAAACGAAAGTGCCTTACCAATTGGCCAAGTTGACATACTTGGTTTTTTCCTTGCACATTTCTTTGCCAATATACATTGTCGGCCAGGGACGGAATCAAGGGGGGCGGGTGGGGGCGGTCGTCCCCCCCTCCCCCCATAAATTTTCAAAATAATCCAGAAAGTATATATATTTATCGTGTAATATAAAAAATAAAAATAAAAAATCCCCCCACCCTCTCCCCCCAAAAAGATTTTGAAATCTCGCCTCCCAATGCTCCGATCCCCCAACTATTAAATACATCAATTAGTTCATGTAGATAAGAAACTAAAATTTAATATTTTAGAAGAAAAAGATTATCGCTCCCCTCAATTAAAATTCCTGGTTCTGACCCTAATTTTCGAACTTGTCATTAACATGATTTTACAATATTATATATTAATATATATCATAATATGAGAAATGTATTAAGAATAGAAATAAATAATACCAAGCACTTAGAATTTTTTATTATATTTTTAGTTTCTTTTTGTATAATATCAACTTATACAATCTATATATATAATCTATTCATCAATTTAGTTAGAGAGCAGAGTTCACTGAAAATTAATACAGCAATATAATTTGGAGTAGTAATAACTGACTTGGCAGTTGTTTCATAAGAGAGAACAATGAATAATTGGTCTGGCTTTGAGAAGCAAGTTTCAATAGATTCTGGTGATGAATATTCATCTAGATTTTAGGACTAACAGAAGACCAAATTAAAGATCAATCATCATGAAGCTTGCAGATATAACCAGAAATCTTGGAAAATTTGGCATAATCCTTCGAGATTCCTAGAAAGTAGAAACAAATGTTGTTATTTTTCCTTATTTTTCTAAATAAAATATACATTTTATTGTCTGCTGCTATTAAAATTAGAGTAGAACTAGGATACTTACCATAAGGAATTACATAATCGCCCTTATACTATTTTAATTTAACAGGAACAAATTAGGTTAAACGAAAATTGGCTGAAACTTAAGGCACTTTTATATTAGTGTATGTATTATTAATAAATTGTTATATTTAATAAAGAATAAAAAAATGAAATCTAAATTAAAATTGTCGAGAACAAAGTACTTGTTGAATATTAAATATTAAAAAATTAAAATTTGCTAAAATCACAAAATTATGAAAATTAATATCTTAATTATTTAAATAAAATATGCATATATGTGGATAAATGTAGAGATTACAAAAGGAAAAAAATAAAACCTAGAAAATTATTAAGTAACTTTTTTTCTTATTTATCATTATCATCAACCACCCAGTAGAACATCTCAGAAAAAATTGCAAGAAATACAATATTTTAAAACAGGAAGTGTAGGTTTAGATATGGTTAAAATTTATATTCCAAAAAATGTGTCATGGGAGAGAAGCTTCAATACGGCAGATCGTGGGAGCGAACCTATCATCACCATTAGTGGTTTTTTGCACTTGAGAAGTTAATTTTCTCATTGTTGTCGATGTGAAGTTTCCTATGGATCAAGAAGCGGGAGGGAATGTGGGATTGACTAAATTGAACCTAAGTTGGGGAAGGAGGGTTTAGATCGAGTGGAGCCGGAGGGCTGCAGTGGCGATGGGTTGGGGTAGGGTGAGGCGCCAGAATAATTTAGTTTTTGCCATTTAAATTGACACAAATGCCCTTAATGAACGCCTTTCAAGTAACGTAGTATGTCCATTATTGAAAAGAATTGCCGGATATTGAATGAGATTGCAAGCGGTAAACGCGACTAATTTGAGTTTTCTTTCTTTGGATTGTAAGTGGAAAAAGCTTGTTATAGGATAGGTTGTATTTTAATATAAACCCTATATTTTATTATTATGATGATAAATTTTGTTGAGCCATGCAATTATAATTTAACTAATGGCAGTAGTATATATATACTAATGCATCGTAATAAGAAATCAATACATACAAGAGTAATTGTACATTAATTTTCATAAAGAAATTGAAAATTAGTTGATAAGGTTGATGAAGAGTATATGATCATATATTTTTTAATATTTCTTATTATGATTCCAATCATTAGTGATTTAACCACTCCTTTTTTACCATAAAATATATACTATTTGCGAGATATATACATAAGTTTAGGTAAATTAAGAGGATGTTTGGCTGAGTTTATAAGCTCTTAAAAATATTTTATAAGATGTTTAGGAGTTTATAAATTCTTGTAAAGTGTTTGGCAAAAAAAAATGTTTAGGAGCTTGTAAGACACTAAAATAAGTTCTAAGACCTTATAAGATCTAAAAAAAATAAGTTGTTATACCGCATCTTATTTCCATCTTATTTTTTAAGATCTTAATTATTACACTCAAATTTCACACACTTCACACACTTCACACCCTACACACACTAAACACATTTCACACACTACACACATTTCACACACTACACACACAGCACACACTACACACACTACACACACGACTCACACTACACACAGGACACACACTATAGACTGCACATTTCACACATTTCACATACTACACACACTTCACACTCTACGCACATTTCACACATTACACACACTACACACATTTCACACACTAATCAAAATGTGTGATAATATTAATTTTAAATTAGACCTCAAATTTATAGCTATATCACAATATTTAGTTGCAAGCTTATAAGTTTTTTTATCCAAACACTTTGTTAACTTATAAGCTTCTTTAAAATTACATTTGTAAGCTCTTAAAACAACTTATAAGATATTGCAGCTTATAAGAGGTTTAAAATAAGTTTAGCCAAACCCTCTAAGTTGATAACCATTCCTAAAAACTTCTTGAGATTTGGTCTTTACAAATTTCTCAATAGACCGAGGAAAATGTTAATTTCCATAGAATTAATGGTATTGATAAAAAATAAAAATAAACAATAAATAAATAAAATAAAAAAAAGAAACCAAATACGGATGGCAAAAACTCTGCAGGGACCCGTCTTCGTTGAGTCTCGAAAATATTGGGTCGGAAATTCCCTGAAAAAATGGGGACGGAGATGGGGACGGGGATTCCCCAAAATTTTATGAGTGGGGATGAGAATTATACTCTCCGTCCCGTCCCCGGTCCCGAACACGACTTCGTATAGGCAAAGCGGGGATTCTCCATTCCCCGTTATTATATATATAATATCCCTTAAATAGATTTAAACAATATTATATATATAATTATATATACACTAAACACACAGTCACAACTTACTGCATTACTTCGTATTTAGTTAAAAAATATTATACATATATAATTATATATATTTCATATGTAATGTGTTATTTTAATACTTTTATTTTAGATTTATTGACTTTTGACATGTTTCGGGCTTGGTGGTTATATGTTATAACTTTATTATTCCTTTTGTCTAAAAGATTTGAAAAAAGAAAAAGAAAAAATATGGGG
Source organism: Ajuga chamaepitys (assembly GCA_958295605.1). NCBI lineage: Eukaryota > Viridiplantae > Streptophyta > Magnoliopsida > Lamiales > Lamiaceae > Ajuga > Ajuga chamaepitys. Next base: position 63,459,651 of record OY282499.1, on the reverse strand, counting down.
AACCCGAATCCCCGCGGGGACACTCTTTCTCGAATGAGAATTCCCCATCCCTGACCCAAGGTCTCCAAGCGGGGAGTTTAGCGGGGATGGGAATCGGGTTAGGAGTTAGGGATGGGGAGTTCAATACCAGCCTCAATCCCACCCATTGCCACTCCTAAAACTAGATATTTTTAACACTCCAAAAAAATGCAAATTGTTTGCTAATAATGAAAACAAGTTGAACATATCTTTAGAAGAAATACCTCACTATAAAATTTATCGAAAAGATCTCTAACTTTAATTATTTTTTAAAGTAGATGGTTAAATCGTTCACTTTGGGCAATACCCAAATGGATGTCATATAATGATGCAAGGAACAAACTGGCAGAGTAAGATTGTGATTTTTTAACAACCAAATAATTCAAAACCGTAACAAAATCGTTAATTTATTTCCTACCAAAACTCTTTGGCATAATTAGTACACATGAAATCACTCATTTTTCCTAATGCAATCCTTATAAATATGCTCTCAGACAAGCAATTATTACAACGTATCAATGGAATAAAGACGAGTATTACTAGATTCATGCAGACGAGTGGATCATCTACTTGAGCATAAACGGAATCACTCCACCACTAGTAGATGAATTCATAGCCAATCGTGAGTTTTGTTGGCAGAAAACCGGAATACAAAACAAGGGATCAATCCAACTCCATTTCAGGAGATCCAAATCCGATAAATTCATGTGTAAATGGCAGCCGAGGAAGTTCTTGAATAATCACTTGCACTGTCTTGGAAACGGCTTCATGTGTCAACAACTGTTGAATATTTTCATACACAACTTTGCTATATTTAGGCCAAAACCATAGAGCCCGCTGGCAGTATCCCAAGAAAGGTTGCGAGTGCCTAGCAATAGACATTTTTTCTAGTTGAACCGCACTTTCAAGAATGTACTTGGCAAACTCTATCTCATTTTCCGTCCCACCAAATCCACCAATGTGAACATTCTTCAACTGTCGATGAATTACGACACATTTCTCCATTTGTGGCCCTGTTTTACATTCCACACGACCTACCTACAACAATAAACCAAATGGAAACCTCAGTGTGCAGCAATGCATCATACACATGAAAGAAATCAACAGAGCATCAGACTGTGTACATTTTCTTTATTAACTCTCGAGGTCGACCGAATTATACCAACAAGATGTGTTAGTGAATCGAATACTTACAAGAGTCAAATAAAAGTCTTGCAGAAGGGGGCAATCGTGCAAAATTCGTGTCAACGAAAGTATATCGGATATAAGTGCGCACATAATGGTCAACTCTAGTTGCTCAAGGTGACTGAACGTATTAACCGACAAAGGTATGGTGATATCCTGACAAGAGAATCAGTAACACTTCTTGAGAAAGTAGCTAGACACATACATATATAGATGCTAAGTTTTTATATGCTCCACCTTGTAATTAGCTATTTGAGATTCAAAAAGCAAGAATTTCAGTTTAGGAAAATCTTCCCTGAATCTCCCAGAAACATAAGGTGTAACATCTTCATTATGTATACGCAAAACAACATTCTGCAGCTCTGGAACGTAGTCAAATACAAAGTTCACCATTTGAGAGTTGCTAAACTGAAACACGACAAGATTACTCGCGTGCAACTCTATCACCTTCACACCTTTACAATTGAGGATCATAAGACACTTCAATTGGAGATCGGGCCCACAAAAGCTCAATTTCGGGGGACATTCACAACTTCCCATCAACAATGTGTCCAGGCTCAAACAACTGGACAAAATGCACTCAAGAGAAACGGGAAACAATCTGACCACATGAAGGTTCAGAGTTTTCAAAGAGTGGCAAAATCGGCTTTTCAAGTCAGGTAACAACGAGCAGAAGGACAATCCCAAGTATCTCAAAGAGGGCATATAAGAAATAAAGTCATAAGAAAAAGGAAGGCCACTTTGCTTCATAAGACAAGAAAAATTGAGAATAAACTTTTCGATGCCCAATTTTCCTAGGAGATAAATGCATTCATCTAATATAGATTCAGACGGTTTTTTCAAACAACAAATGCAATGGAAATTACGAATTGAACCAGAATGAAGCTGCAAAAAATTATAGATATGAGAGATTGCCTCCTCAGGATTCGGAAACATGATGCAGCAGTAAAAATAGAACTTGGGCACAAATTTGTAGAGATTCTTCCACCTTTTCGACAAAATACTAGTTCTTACAACTTCTTTTGTATCATCAGTGCGTGCGATAATCGAAATTAGAACGTTATCTGGCAATTAACTTGTGAAGTCATTGGCTTCTGGATCCGCCATAGCTGATTCAGATCAACGATTACCTATTTTAACTAACAAAGTTAACAAACAAATATCTCAATGTGAATAATAGCAGCATGTAAAACGATGAGAATAGGGTTTCATCTAACAAAAGTTAGACTTAGTAAATATCCACTGTAAAACTGTGGAAGAGGAATTAGTGGATTGAGTCATCTTTGAATGTGCAATTTGTATTTTTTTTTGGTACATTTAAGGAAATATTACTCCTTCCGTCTCACTTAAATTTTCATACTTTCATTTTCGATCCGTCTCACTTAATTTTGCACATTCTTTAAAAAAAAAAAAATTCTCACAATCTCCACCCCCAATCTTCACCTTTAAAAAAATCGAAGATTCCCCAAAATCTGTTTTTTCTTAACATCCATGTCCGATCAACCGTGCAAAATTAGCTGGGACGTAGAGAGTATAACTCTAAAAAATATCAATTTATATTTATACAATTTATTTTATTTTCTAGTTGACTTATTCAATCATAACTAATTAATTATAAACTTAGAAATTATCTTGGAGTAATAAAATGAAACATTAACTTTTAAAATAGAACTCTCATGTTAAAATAAATTTTTTAATAAGATTCTCATTATAAAACGAAGAAAGTAGTACTACTAATATTAGATTAGTTTACGGGTAATATGTGTTTTACCGAGTCCGTGGGCGTTTCAGTTTCACAGTTAGTTATATTTGTGGTGAGTACTACCTCCGTCCCACTCTAACTTTCCTACTTTCCTTTTCGGTTTGTCCCAACTTAACTTTCCAACCCATAAATGACAAATTTCTCCTACAATCTCCACCCTTAAAATCTCCACCATCAATCTCCACCTTTAAAAAAGTCAAAGATTCCATAAAATCTGTTTTTTCTTAACCTCCGTGCCCGGTCAAAGTAGGAAACTTAAGCCGGGATGGAGGGAGTATATTTTTTTCTTTCAACATTTAGGAGCATTAGTGATTATTTCCTCGACAATTTAATACCTTTTTTTGAGAACTTTTTCAGTTCTCTATTAACTACGTATTACTAACTCCATATATTTTCATTGTTCATTTAAAGTGAGTAATTTTTTTCAAAATATTGGTATATTTAAGCAATTTTTCATTATTCTTTAAGGTTATCTTAGTGACTATGTTAAAATATTTTCCTATTTGTTAACCTATCATGTCTAATAGGGAGTTGCTGGATATACAAAATAGATGCGAATTTTTTATAAAGCATGTATTTTAACTCACGTCGGATCAATAAAGTATCAATTGACTAACCGAAGGTATTTCTTAATTGACAAAATATAGTACTTTTTGTATAAAAATGTCAACATATATAGTGATATTTTTATTAAGAAAAAGTAATGCATTTGGCTAATAAAAGAAAAAAAAGACACTTTTAATCACAAAACTATGAGTATCTTGCATTTTTAGTGCCAGCCAATTTGGCTTTTGCTTTTTAAGCCCCATAACTTTGAAAAATGAAGAAAATCAAAACTTTTGCAAGAAAAAGTCTTGAATTGTGGATCTTTGGTCTACTTAGTTCACATGACTTGAAATGTTATTAGGAGTTGAGTAGGATCAATTTTTCAGCCTCATCATATATTATTAGAAAAAAAGTTCAAAATTCAAAATACAAAATATAAGTCCCCTAAATACAAAAATAAATTTGAAATACTACTTCCGTCCCGACTTATTTTGAACAGCTAAAATTGAAAATACTATAATATAAATAAAAGTTCTTGAAATACAAAAATATTAAAGTTCTAGTAAAAAGACACAAGTCTCGAGAAAACTGAAAAAATTGCCTATATTTCCTCCAAAATTAAAGAAAAAACCCCGTAAAAAGATCCCATAATTTTTTTACTTTTAGTTGAATTTTCAAATTTTATTTTAGAATTCTTTATTTCTTTTAAATAATTTTATTCTTTGGGATTTTCTTTCTTTTTAATTAAATTATCTTTTTTATGTGTTTTTATTTTTTATTCTAGTCAGGTTTGGGATATGTAACCAAATCCCCACTTTAATAACCCTCATTTGACACACATGTAACTTTTATTTTCTGGGATAGTTCAAGGTTTATAGTATTAGTTAGTACTCCCTCCGTCCTGGCCTAATTGTCCTATTTGTCTTATTTATTTGTCCCAAACTAATTGTCCTACACCATAAATGGTAAATTCTCTCACAATTTTTACCATCAAAATCTCCACATTCAATCTCCACCTTTGAAAAAATCAAAGATTCGCTTTTTCTTTTTCTTATTCTCCGTGCCAGGTCAAGATAGGACAATTAACTTGAAACAGAGGGAGTACTAGTTAGTAATAGAATAGACTAGTGCATATATAAATAAATTTACAAAAAGAAAATAGAATACGATATGAATATAGTTATCTTAATAATTTTAAAACTGTGATGCTTAAGTTGATCCCAGTAATTAAAAAAAAAAAAAAGGAAGTCGGCGTTAGTTAGCATTCATACTGAATCAGAATTCATGCGTTTTTATTGTTCATACATATGCAATCACTACATCACCCACAAACACATGCAAATATGTGGTCTCCTCTCCTAAATGTCTAATGAGTAATTCAGAGGATAACAAAAAAATAAAAAGCTAACATACATTAATATGTGAACGCTAATGCATACAGAATCAATATTGATCTCCAGCCATGTCAATTCCTGATACAAGAGTAACTGAATACCTACAATCTACACTACTAATAAGATACACGACAAATGTAGATTAAGAAGAAACAAAATAATGTTCATCTTTGAACTTGATCTGGGCCTGCATGGTTGCTAGCCGTAGATGTTGACCCAGCCCTACCGTTTAATAACCCATTCTCTGCAGGAGGAGATACTCCCCACTTGCCTTCAGATTCTGTGGGTTCTATCACTTTGACCGACCCATCTGTCAATCCTACAGCGAATTGGTTCGGCTCCTGAGGATGCGCTGCAACCACCACCGGGTATACAGATTGGCTTCTGGGGAAATAGTACAAACATAGTCGGTCAAAGACTTTAATTGAGGATTTAGAAGGGGTATTGAGGATAAAGAAAGAAAAAGAAGACAGTATTGATTGTGTTCTCACCCATTTAACACTGATTGGGGCAAATAAGCAGATGGGGCAACTCGACATCTTAATCTCAGGGTATCAGCGTCGAAGATACCAACGTTACCATCACAGAAGGAAGCAAAAACTAGCTGGCTGTTGCACGAGTATGCAGCACATGATATAGGTGCAGAAAGGGCGTCTTGTGGAACCCACTACAAACAGAAAGAGTCGTTCAGGCAAGTGAAAGGTGGTTGAAAACACAAACAAGCCAAAACTTGCATATTCATTATTTTACCTGGCGTATATGTTCCATCTTGGAAGCATCATATATTGCTAACTGGGTCTCGTGGGCTACAAGCAAGCGAATTTGATCCGCATGGAACTGCACTCGAGTGTCACCACTTGGTGCTTTACCAGCAGGCAGTTGTATCAGAACTGACTTCCTCTTCTCCCATGTGTCAATGCTCCATATGCAAAGCTGAAAACAAGAGTTAAAAAAAGTGTATATATAAATCAGGTTCCTCGTGCAATAACAACATCTGCTTCTATATACTTCTTTCTTAACTCACTGAGTGAGGGTAGGGTATAGCTTACTTGAGCATCAGCACCAGATGACACCAATATGTTTAGGTTGGTGGAGAATGCTAACCCAGTGATGCGCTTCTGGTGGCCTTTCAGTTTCGATTTCACCTATTATATTCACGTCCGGCTTAATTAGTTACAGTACTTCAAAAGAGCAAACCCTATAAAACATAGAAACTCTCGACAATTACCTCGTCAACCCTAACATTGTATATGTGGATAGTTGAGTCCTCCATTCCAATTGCTAAAATGTTGTTATCTTGTGGGTGGAAAGCCAAGAAGGTGGAAGCTGGTGGTGGTGGCATAAATGTTGTCATAACCTGTTGAGGAATATGAAATTGCTATTACCAAACATCTAGAGAAGCTTACTAAATATACAAATAGAGCCAGAAGAATATAATCACTTACTTTAAATGTCATCATATTAAACAATGAAACCTTTCCACCTGCAGCTGACATTACATAAGAGTCGTTCTTTGAGAGAGCAATGCACGGAACGGCTTCCTCTAGCTTGACACCTGCGACGTCATTAGTCATAAGAAGACCACTGTTTGGTTGCCAATGTTGAGGAATAACATTGGCCGTGGCCTTTAAATAAAAAACATATTTTAGATTTTATTCCATAAAATAAACAGAGTAGAATAAGGAAAGAGCGGACCAATATTGAAACATACAAAGAATTAAAGTATCAACGTTTTGTTACCTTTCCACTCGGGTTTTGCTCATTGCGGACCCACTTCCACAGCTTCTGGATGCCATTTGATCCAAGGGCCAAAACGCCAACACCAGAATTCGTATAAAGAAGCCGCGCAACCTAGAAACAAACCAGCAAAGGCATCACATACTGGAAAAAACTACACAATGAAAAGACTAGGTACATGTTAACTACAATACCTTGTTGCTAGCATCAGTGCTATCTGGCATGGTTACCATACGGCACTGAGCAGGGTCCATAATTTCAGTTAACTGCCAGGGTTTCATCTTATCATTACCATCATCCTGAGCCCTTGGCTTTTCCATGCTTCTAGGCATGGAATCTACACCATTCTGAATAAAAAAAGCACAGACGTTGCAATTGTCAATCAGAAACCAAAAGGTATAAGAGGAAATGAATTATTTGATCAATGACTGTATTCTGTATTATTTAGTATTTCAGATTTAGGCAATCAATGAAGGGTATGATCCTGAACAAACAAAAGTTACCAATGCTTTAGAAATAGTGGTCTCCAAAATTAGAGGGAGATTTAGTCAATGATGAAAATGAAGAAAAGCTAACTAATCTTGCCAGCTTGATCATATTGATCATAGTCTCATTACCAAGTAACATCTAAAACAACCTAATAAAGAACTTAAAGGTTGACATACAAGGATGGGAGACGGCCTAACGGGAGAGCTTCTTTCTACTTTAGGAGCAACATTTGCAACAGAAGATCCCGAAACCTTAATAGATGCTGCTTCCAGCGGGGACCTCAATGCTTCAAAAGTAGGGGCTTCGACTGTTCTCAAGGATCTCATGCCAGTAGCATTAGCTAATATCTTAATTCCATTGTCAACAGTAGTAACGGCAAGCAGGTTGCCTTCTTTATTGAATCTCAAGCGAGGAAGGCTCTGCATCAAATTTATTGCTACATTATATTATATTTATGATTTGAATAATATAAACATAAGGCAGCAGGCCAGGTAAATTTAGATAGGCATGACATGGTAACACATTAAAACGAACCGGAAGGCCACCATCTGCATCTGTAGTTGTAAGTATGTTGATATTATCCATGTCCCAAAACTTAATCCGACTATCTTCACCGACAGCCAGAAAGTGATTTTGTGTAGTGTCAAACTGCACGACACCGGCAGACTTCTTTCTAAATCCAGTATAAGTTCTCCTAATAGCGCCTTCACTTTCGTTCCACTCTACCAGAAAAGATTCCCCATCCTTGCCTGTTCCACAAGAGAACAACCTGAAAATAGGAGGAATCTGTCAGTTGATGTACTGAGGAAAGGTGACAATAATTCGAACTCTTGTATTGAAAACAATGAGAAAACCAACTCCTAGTTTATCAAATTGGCCATAGCTGAGCAGCAGGATCTAATTTAAGTCATCTTACCTGCTTCCATCTGCACTATATAGCATGGTTGTGCACCAATGGCCAGGAGCATCGTAGTCAACTCTTGATCCCATATTATCATATAGCCAAGCTTTGATTTTCCCATCAACAGCTGTTGAGAAAATAAACTGCAAGCAAAAAGCAGAAACAGTTCCTTACAAAACAAGGTATCATATAGAGTTGGTAGTGGTACAGAAAAGATCTTGAAGTGGCGGGGGGAAGGTTCTACAAGGGCAGAATGACGCACTAGCATGACAAGATGTATGTGGTATTATTAAAAAAGGAGCATCATTAATACAGTGCTACGCAAAAACAAGCTCTCTGATGCAAAATAAAACAGAAACTAGAATTTTTCATGCATGAGAGTTGACAGCAAGGTGCACCACATCATACCGGGAAAAGTTATAACAGATGATTTACAAAGAAAGAAGAAAGGAGTAGAAAAAAGTAAAAGAAAGGATTAGGGAAAAAAATAAAAGAAAGGAAAACAGGCAGGATATATGTCTCATCCTTTCGAAGGGTCCTCACTAGAAAGCAAAGATCACTGGGGAAGCAATAAAGATCAATGGGTCACAGAAGTGATCTAGAGCAGAAAACTACAATGTGCATAAATCTTCAAGAAAATTTTGTAATAAAATATTTAACTTCCAGGAAATGAAGTTCTGTGTTGAAGAATTGTCTTTTATCAAAAACTTGCTCCCAGAAATTACACCAATTAACCAGTCTTGTGCTATTTGCAGTACCTGAATGTTCTCTTTCTGATGAGGACATATAGAATAAACAGGTGCTTCATGTCCATCAAAGTTGTAGAGTTTTCTTCCAGTCAGATCCCACACCTGTTTTAATCTCTCCCTCAGTTGTTTTGGTGGTCAAAATCCCAAAATAATTATTGACACAAGAATACTGAAGTTTCTCTACTCACCTTTATCAACTTGTCATCGCCACAAGTCACGATACAGAGCTGCTTATTTGGATGAGCAAAAGCAATGTCATTAACTCCTCCTGTATGAGCATCAATCTGCATAACAAACGTAAGATTGAGATCTTGTTTTGAACTTCCACATCTGTGTTAACAAGCACACAAACATAGCATACCTCCAAATGCTGGCGCAAATCATTTGGTCCAGCATGAGTATACAAATGGATTAAATGCTTCGAAAATGCAACTCCTGAAACATGAGAAATAATACTAGTTATAACATGAAAATCACGGAATCTTCCTAATATTGAGCATATGAGAATCAACTTTACCAGAGAAAGTCCCATCTGGGCTCCACGTAACACGGTTTACAGAAAATGATGCATCCTTGGTAGCAGAAGCCTATTCAATAGCTCAGTATGTAAGAGACAGAACAGCTATGGAAGTGTGATGCCTACTAGTTAACACCACATCTACTATGTTTTCCTATTAACCAACTCAACTGATTACTTATAAGACCTAAAATTGGGATGACCAACTCCTTGTATGACTGAAAATTAATTTACAAAATATTAATAACTAGGAGACGAAAATGAACCTGGAATGTTAATGTACAAGCTTGTATATCCCAAATCTTGAATGGTTTTGAAACCAATTTCTCTCTAATTCCAGCTTCCCAGAGTGTTATCTCGCCGTTGCTGCAGCCCACTGTTACAAACCGCATGTTAAACAATACAAGCCGACTGTAGTTTCCAACTTTAAAGGCTAAAAGGGACATGATTAGATTCCAGAGAAAATAGAATCCCAGAGATACTGTACCAAGAAGTAATGTATGGTGTGACGGATGAAACTCTAAGCTTGTAACAGCAGATCCCTGATGTAATGTAAAAGCCACAGTTCTTGGCAAGTCATCCAGGGTCCAAGTTGGATGTTGCCGAACAGTAGGATAGGTAACCTGAACATGAAAGGATTAGCATATGATTAAGTGGAAACATAGCTTTTATCGTCGAAAAGGTGCATTTATAGAACAGCAACTTCTAAACAGACATGGCTTCTTTTCCTGAATTGGTTGTACCCCAGGATAGTATTACCTCTTCAACTGACTGCGCAGGGCGTAAACGCTTCATCAGTTGTTCATGATCGGCATTCTGATACTCAACCATACCCAGCGTCGCTGGGGGAGTGATAGGACGCTTCAAAATAGAAACTGTCCACAAAGTTTAAATGGGTACTGTAAATTGCAGAAATGCATGTATAGATAATATAATATTCACCATAGAGGTCGAAAAATTAACATAGTAAGGAGAAACTATAGAACTTTCTTCTATTGTCATCTCAACAAAATAAGTTTCTCGAAAGCCAACAAGATAAGAGCCATCACCTTGATTGGGTGGGACAGGTAAGGACGATGCTGTAACAACAGCTGCTTGAACAGATGAAGATGCAGCAGCATTTACCATCCACCCAGCTAAGGCATTAGCATTGGCAGCCGCAGCAGCTGTAGGTGGGAAGGGCTGCCAGCAATAAACAGAAGAGAGTAAAAAATATAAGAAATGCGGACATCATGTTTATAAGGATAAGATCAATCAACAAATAATCATCACAAGAGATAACCATATTTATACCCCATGTGCTCCAAGAGAGGTGTAAGCAGCAGGCTTTGCAACTGCAGCTGTGGGAAGATTGACAGGAGTAGGTGCAAGAGCCCCATTGGGGGGAGTGCATGTATGGTCAGTGAACAAGGTTTTAATGTCTGGATTTGGCCTCGGGTTCTTACAGAGCTGGTGCTGCCAATTCAAACTAGAAGAACGACAAAGTCAAACTCCGGTCAAGAGACACTCAAATGGAAAAACTCATGAAAAATGATGGGGAAGAGAAAGAATGCATTACTAGTTAACCAAACTAAATAGACATGCAGAACCAAGTGGTAGGTAAAAAGGTTGATCACAATATATTAGCACAGCATAATCTGCAGCAGGTTGTCAAATGAGAACTATACCTTTGATTGATAAGTGTTCTCAATCTAGAGGACTTCAAAGTAGGAAAAACAAGCTTCTCACGGAAAAGAGGATTTGCTTCGATTAACTTTTTGAGCTCTACAAGCATTATGCTACGAGCTGTCTTAGTGTCCCCATATTTGGAAAGCTGCTCATTCTCCCTGTTGTCAATGACCATGGATAAGATTTTCACAAAGTTAAAACTTTTGACCAGAAAAGCCAGTAAAAAAAAAAAAAAAAAAAAAAATAATAATAATAATAATAATAATAATAATAATAATAATAATAATAATTATTAATAATAATAATAATAATAAAAGAAGACATTTCCATTAGTAAGAAAGAACAGCAAATTCGTTACGGATTTCACAAATAAGCAGTTTCAACCAACAGAATGTTCCAATTGGTTGCTGACAGAGAAAACCAGATTAAATGCTTAATGATGTAGTTCATTGATGCTTGCCATAGTATTGGAGGAATCCTTTTTGTGTACTAATGAAATCATGTCCACCTAATCTGAAGGAGAAATGTCCTCAAAATTATTATTTACAAACAAACCACACATTCACCTTCTGGAACTCATGCAAGGGAGTTCCCCATATTGCTAAGGCATGCTTTCCACAGTGCGTCACTCAAGCAATTACCTAAATAATTTCAACTGTGACATCTTTCTACGCCAGTACAATATCAGATAGAAATAAACGTTTCTGACTGGTTATACTACAGTAAGACAAAACAGAAAAGCCAATTTCCCTCATTGCAATGCCTAAAGTTTCCCAGAAAAGTTCTATGATTTCGAGCTGGAATGCGTGCAAGATATAATTCATCAAAATAAAAATATGAGCTGCTGACAGGAAATAACCTACACAATTGATCTCATATAGCAGTCAACAAGAATCTCTGAAGAAAAAAATAGAAAGTATACCAGCACTTTTGGCAAGATATAAGTACAAGGTCGATGCACGAGAATAATATCGATTCTATGTGTTGGGCACGTGTCAATACATAACTTGATGCTATTTTCTTCTAAAATCAATTTTAAAATGTAATCAGATCTAATACATCCTTAATAGCATGTCAGGCACGTCCTTCTTAGTGATATAATGACAGGAGTAAAAGTAAGCAACTACAAGTAATCTGACCAAGATTGATGAAGTGGGATTCCCCATTCATCAGTCTCCCACTTCATCAGTCCAGAATATTGCTGGGGTGGATTATCCTATTTATCATTAAATAGGAACAACCATGCAATGTACAGGTACCCCTTGTACCCAACTAAAAGTAATATATATTACCTGAAATTGTCAAGTGTTAACAGCTGTGTAATTTCCTTGTACAAATCTTCGTTAAATGTCGAGAACACTTTCAAGTCATTCACCAGAATGTCAACTGCCTTTGCCTTATCTTGCCTGACAATACCAGTTAGGATTAGAAATAAAACAGAGGGAATTTAGGTGTATAAATTAGTATAATTTTACAACAAAGTAAATTTCTATAATTACCGATCAAGAGCCTCAAGATACTTCTGCTTTCGTATTTCAAAAAATATCTTCATAGAGTATCTATTATCATCAACTTTGGTAAAACCTGACAAGTACTTCTCAACTTCCTCCCATTCGCCGGCATGCACTTTCTCCTCGAAGTATTTCATGTTAAAGAAAAAACCTGACTCTTGTTCAAGCCTACAAAATGAAAATCCATGGTTAAAGCCAAGCAATCTCGGAGATAGAAATTAAGCATGGCGACAAAGTATTATTTATATTTATGGAAAGTTGGCCTCCTATAAATATGAGGAGCCAACTCTGAGTTGGCCTGTTGCGAATTAAAGCTCGACACCCCATAGATCGGTAAAACAAAAGAATTTTAACAAATGGCAGATTCAGTAAAACATTAACTAATGGCCGCATAGCTATTCAGTAAAACAATAGAGTTTTTAACAAATGGCCACGTAGCGATTCAGTAAAACAATAGATTTTTTAACAAATGGCCACGAAGCGATTCAGTAAAACAGAAGAATTTTAACAGTAAAAAGTAATTTTAACAAATGGCCGCATATCGATCAGTAAACAAAAGAATTTAATAACAAATGGCCGCACAGGATGCAGTAAAACAAAAGAATTTTAACAACGCAATAAGGAGTTGTGGGCTATAAATGTCATTTTCGAATTCCAGATGGCAAACCAACAAGAGCGAATTCGGCACTAAAAATTGAACTTTAAAAACCCAAATCATTGTACAAATAACCTGATTACTATAATCTTTTTTTCTTCTTTAAACTTTTCTAACTAAAATGAAATGGGAAAAACAAATCAATTAAAGGTCAATACTTTGTATTGAAAGCTCATGCCACACGCATCCAAATATCAGCACGCACATAACGACAAAAACAATTCAAAGAGAAGTCATAAACAGAGGCATAAACAGAAATAACTCAATTCAAAGAGAAGTCATAAACAGAGGCATAACCAGAAATAACTCGCGATGAACAGTTTAATTAATTTCACAAAATTACCAGAAAAATAAAAACTGTAAAATCATACTTGTGAACAGACTCCTTGAATTTTTCCTCCTCGAGGAACTGAAGAATTAAAAACACCAATTCCCTGCTCAGCGACGACATCGCTCCTCAGATTTCAGAAATTCCGAAGCCAAAATTAACAGATCGAAGCCCCACAAACAAATCTCAGCCCCTCACCGACGACTTCCCAGTCGAACTCCTAATCTTTTTCTTCTTCTAGGGTTTCTCTAAAAACACAGGCTGCGATGAGGAAGAAAAGTAGAAAGAAAGAAGAGAGAGAGTTCTAATATGTATATATACACAAATTCAAGTATATATATAGAGAGAGAAAGAGAGAGCAGAATGAGAGGTGGTGGTGGTGGTGGGGAAAAAAAGACTTGGTCTCGCTATCTTCGATGCGTTTGGCAGGAGTCTATCTTTTTCTACTGACCTATCACATATAAGTAGACCTACTTATTACTATCAACTTGCTTATCTTGATAAGTTAACATCCTAATCAGTTTAGGTTATCATTGCGTGAGGTGGGGGGGAAAGGTGTGGGGTTGGCGGATTTGAAATGTAGAATTCAAATCTAGTTGAATATTCGGCTTGGGTTACAGGCGGTACTGATGTCGCTGTCCTATTCAATAAATCCCCATTTCGCGATATGATTTCCGTTTTTTGTTTAGACTCGCGATATAGTCTTTATTAGGCAGGAAATTAAAAGTATACCTTTTATTATCACGATATTGGCGATATCTTCTACGTATCACGATATCATTTTTAGTAATTTGAACGTGGACACATTTGTTGTCTCAGAGGGCTCTATCAAACAAAAGGAATTATTGACTCGGCGATGGTTTAAGAAGACGTTTTATTTTGTCGAGTTTAACGGGTAATTAAGCTGTATGAATGGCTCCAAAATAAATAAATAGAATATCAGATTTTATGAATGGTAGGAATATATTCGGTGAGCTATGTCTAAATACCGAACTTTAATCAAAAGAAAATATAACTATCAGATACTACTATATCACAAATTTTATGTACCTCTTATACACTGACATTTTCTTACGCAAGAATAAAATACATTTTTTTTCAGAGTAATTGTGGTTTATTAGCTTATTCTTAATGATACAACATCAGTGTATTATATTTTCTCGAGGAAGTGTCAAACTTTCTAGAAATTTTTCCAACTTTCTGGAAAAAGTATCAATTTGTTTGCTTATTGTAAATATAAGATTTTTTATATTTTTTATTGCGGGAAAACTTAAAGTTCCGTTTAAATGAATACACGTTATAAATATCTAAATTTATGCATTTGAGCACGCAAGTATTACTCATATATTTATGTTATAAATACAACACTTAATGTGATTGACCAACTTCTATAATATTTACAAAACCATAATATTTTTTATGGATTTCATATATCTGATGTTTATATTATTTTGATGGATTCCATCTATCTGATAAACATCAGTAATATGTAAATCGCAATAAGATCTTAATAATGTAATATCATTTTTACTTTTTCACGTTTAAAGAAAGAGGGTGAACTTTTTCAGAAGTCCAATTGGCTTAAATGAATTTCATTCTTTCGGAAGTAATTAGCATCCCTACATAATTTTTCTAAGACTAAAGGTAAGGCTATAGAAGTTGTTAGGTGCCAGTAAGACAGGGAGTTGAGGCCTAGTGATTAGTCGGGTCTAGACAAGGTTAGTCGGGACATAGGTATGATTAGGCAAGGAGGAATCAGGAAATAGATAGAGACGGTCAATTGAAATCTGACGCCTACACGAAGATTAATCGAAGATAGCCATAATTTTTTGCAACAGAAAATATTATGAATTGACACATTTATCTAAATATACCAATTAGTTTTACTAATCTAAAATCAAAGATCTTTTTTTCGTTGTTTAGACGAGAATCGCCTGTGAGAAAAGGTAAACTTTAATATGGATAAATTATAATTCATGTTTCCAATATCACCTGTTTGACTCCGTTATGTTTTCTTACCTAAATCAGATACCTATGAAATATGAAAAAAACAATGAATAATATCTTTTGCTTGTTTACGTGATTTTATCGAGTATGACTTACGTATCCTATATGCGTGGATCTTTTTATTTATAATAAGTAGATTCGATCTAATTATGTTTAAATTTTCACTGAGTAAGTCTTGTATGGGGCGATTACACAATTTTAATTTTGTGTGCCAGAGCTTTATTTCTCCAAACCAAAGATAAGAAGACAGAGCCGCATTTACTTCTTTCCTTTTTACTACTCCTATATTTATTGACCTGTCATACAAAATGAGATACATGTGACCGCCACACACAGTTTGTCATTTTCGCTCAATAAAAAAATTATGTAATATTTTTTGCAAGAAAAGTAATATTAGTTTTTAAAAAATGTGATACTTTATGTGTTTTATTTAAGAAAAATTATGCATTTTCTTTAAAAAGTATTAGTTTTTTTCTTAAAAAAGTACTACCTTCGTCCCGACTATTCTTGCACTGGGAGGGTTGACACAAGTATTAAGAAAAGTTATTTTTTGGGATTTTGTTGACTTTTCAAAGGTGAATTAAGGGTGGAGATTTTGAGGGTGTAGATTGTATTATAACTTTCCTTTTTAAGGGATGTGCAAGTTTAGTTGGGATGGACGAAAATGGAAAATGTGCAAGTTTAGCTGGGACAGAGGGAGTATCACTTTTCGCGACAAAGTAGTGATTCCTATCAAATGGATGTCAAATGAATGGACTCCAATTTTTTTTTTTGTTATTGATCATCTTTTATCAAGTCAGCTCGATTCGGGTCAACAAGGTGACAAAAAATATCAATTAATTGGCCAAAATGTATTACTTCTTTCAACAAAAGTAATAATGTTTTATCTATATACATATGAAAAGGATTGATACTCTTTTTGCCAATTAAGTGAGATATTTAGCCAGAAAAATAATACTTCTAAAATAAGTTTGATCCATTATACATGTTATACACAAAAATCTATGCATATAATGTACATAAGTGTTTGTCACTTTTATTATATTCTTAGTGAGTTTGTGTGTGGCGGTCACACGTATGACGGAATACACTTTTACAGGAAACATTGATATTTTTACAAGAAATAGTGATATCTTTACAGATAAAGGTGATACTTTTACTACATTGATGCTTTTATAGATTAAGGTGATACTTTTTTTCTTCCAAAAAATGTTATACTTTTACAGATAAATGTGATACTTTTACCACAAAAAAAATAATATTTTTTTCTCGTCACACCATGTGACAGTCTCATATAAGTTTTTACCTAGATTCTTTTGGATTTATGAAGTAAATATTACTACTTTCATTTTCTTTCAAAAAACTTTTAAATTTTGTGGTGTATTCATATAAATAGATATCCTTTTAGTGTGGGCAAAAAGAAAATATAGACGAGTGTTTATTTATTATTTTACCTACCCTTAAATTTTTTTAAACCAATCTAATAAGAAACATCTATAAAAAAGGGAGGCATATAATTAAAATGTCTTTTAACACGTTTCCTTTAAAAAAAGAAGGAAAAAGATCTGTTCAAGGCCCAAACAACTCCAACCAGAACTTTCGACCGTTACGTCACTTAGGCGTTATTTTGAGATGATAAATTGGAGGGCGAACATATCACGGTATTTTAGATGAATTAATTGCCATATATTTTCCTTTTCCTTTGTCATTATTTTCACGTCACGAAATGCGAGAAATTGTTAAATACGAGACAGTTTACAGAGTTCAGTGACAAGTGTTTTGTCAGGTGGGGTCCACAGTTGAGGTTATTGATAGAGGCCACCTGTCTTGATTTGTATTCTCTGAACACGACTTCTTCACGCGCCAAAGTAAGCACATGCACTACACGAGTGAGCTACTATCTCTCATATCCATAGTATCGTATAGACCTTATTTCATTATCTGTTTCATATGATTGAATAATATCAGCTAATTTATAAGAATCAAATTACAAATGACGAGATAAATTACAAATGATCATTAATAATATACAATAATTATTTATAATATATTATGCAATGTAATTAATAATAATAAACTATTATTTTTGCTAAAAAAGAAAAAGAAGATGTCCCATTTAACTTTTTACAGTTGATCGGACACGAATGTTAAAAAAAACAGACTTTGTTTTTCCTTTGACTTCTTTAAAAGTGGAGATTGTGAGAGAAATTTCATTTTTGAGAGTGTAAAAAGTTAAGCAAGGCGGATCGAAATGAAAAGGAAGAAAAGTTAGCCGGAGCAAGCACATAACAAATTAGTCAACTAGTCCATCCCACCATCTTAATTCTTAGCCCACAATGCCAACCCACCAGCCCAGCCTGTTTAGTCCGGACTTAGTTCAGGACCGACCCATTATATGTAGCCTGGGTGCCGAACTAGGTGAAGGTATTATACAAAAAGCCCAGTTCAGGCCCGCCCTGCTTCTAGTGTGGGCCTGGGTCGAATTGACCACTTAGTAGGCGAACTGAGGTGGGCTGGGTTGGGCCGGACCTATTTAACCCTGCATATTTGACAACTATAAGTATGATAGACTTAAATTTTAGCGAATTAAAGCATCATAATTTTAAGTGTTAAACTAAACACAAAATTGAATTGACTCATCCTCCATCTAAATTGATAAATTCATGAATAAACATAATGTTAAAGTTAATACCAACAAAATGAAATATCCTACATTAGAAAAGTACATAAAATTGAAATAACATCCCAAATAATTTTAAAAAAGAAAAATAAACCGAACAAAATTAAACCTCACAGAATACAATTTGCATTGTGATTCTCATTCACAAAAATGTAGTGTAGTGAGTTAAAAGGTAATATAAAATCTAATATATTACATGTATTTATATATTGGGTCGCGGGTAGATAAACGAGTATTATATTAAAGTCATGATAAAGTGTCATGTGCATTAGTTGTACTTATGTTTTATACTTAAAATTATCACAGTTCTCGATACTTTTACTCAAAACATGTGATACATTTAACTATAATTTGTGATAATTTTTAGACATGATACGTATACCCAAATTATGTACTCCCTCAGTCCCGGCCTAACTTGCCGATTTTGATCGGACACTGAGGTTAAGAAAAAATAAATTTTGTGGAATCTTTGAGTTTTTTAAAGGTGAAGATTGTGAGAGAAATTTGTCATTTATGAGTTCTCAAGTTAAGTTGGAACAAACTGAAATGGAAAATAGGCAAGTTAGAGCGAGACGGAGGTAGTAATACATTTATGCATGAATAGTAATATTTTTTTACTCAGGACCCGGATTGCATGGATCTTAGTGTTGATACACAAGAGACCTCCCTAAACTCATATCCCCTCTTATCCTGATATAATTTATTGAGCACAGGTGATGTCTTATCCGTGAGCCTGAATTTGACCTATAATTTAGTGAGCACAGCAGGCGATGCTCTACCCGAGAGTCTGAATTCGATCAATGTCCTATCTATCTACCTGTGAGTCTAAATTCGATCAATGTCCTATCTATTATCAATTTATATACTCTACAAGTAAGACTGACATTCCTAGTGCCGAGAAACAAACCTTTATTTTTGCTCATTAAATTAATAAATACTTCTAAAATTATAAAGGTAATTTAACATATACATTAATTCGAGTCTTCCTGTTAAATGTTATAATAATAAGTTTTGTTCCAATCCCTTTGATAAATTGAGTAATTAGATTAAATATATCAATAACATTTGGTCTCTCTAGTAACTACTCCCTATATCCAGTAGGGTTAGTATTATTCTTTTATATATACCGCTAATATATAATCTATTTTTTATATATAGTATTCCTTCTTTATTAAATTAAATTTGGTCTAGAGAACTCAAGTTTTACTAGAAATAAATTATTCTGGTAAAATTAAAAGGTGATTGTGATAAGGTTGTGATGGTAGTGACAATGTGACATGGATTCTTGATTTTTTAGAGGTAAAAATGAAGTGGTTATAAGCCTTATTCATTTCTCAACAAATGGGGATTGAAGGAAGAAAAATACTAATATGCTACCCCTCCGATTCAAAATATGTGTCGTTTTAATATTTTTTTGTAAAATTTAAGGATTGATAAAAATGACAAATATATTCATATAAAATCCATTCAATTTGATATATTTTATGTAATAAGGAAATAATAAACTTATTTAAGTAGGTTGTTTATAGTAAGATTGGAAGAAACAAAACGATACTTATTTTAAATTTTTCTATCTTCTTTTAAACGACACTTATTTTGAAACGGAAGGAGTATTAAATCTTTGTGCTAATTTAGTAAGAAATAAACTAATGGAAGAAATAAACCAGTATGCTGTTAGATTTTCGTCATAATTTAGGTACCTCTGCACCCTCTAAATATATATATGTTCATAAATCTTAAAAACATATAATGTTTATTTTGGTTTTATTTTTATTATTTAAAATATTTATCTTTACTGTTAATACATAAAAATTCACCAATTTATTATTATTAAATAAATATTTAATTTAAGTTAAACAATACCTTTGACAAATCTACACGCTATCCCGCTGCTTCCTTGTAATTTCCTCTTCTTCCTTCCTCCATAAATATACATTTTTCCGCTCTCACTTTTCTTCACATTTCAGTTCATATTAAAATATACACCCCACTATCATTTCCCCTTTCACAACAAATTGTTTTTATATATACTCCCAGTGTTTTAAAATGTATGTCTTTTTAGTTTTTTTTGGAAAAAGAAAAAAGAGATATACTCCCTCCGTCTCGATTTTATTTGCTAACCTTGGCGGACACGAAGACTAAAGAAAAACAGATTTTGTGGAATTTTTGAATTTTTCAAAGTTGGAGATTAAGAGTTGAGATTTTGAGGGTGGAGATTGTGAGAGAATTAAATGAGTTAGGACAATTAGGTTGAGACAAACAAATATGACAAGTTGGCCAATTAGGTTTTGGGACAAACAAATATGACAAGTTGGTCAATTAGTCCGGGACATAGAGAGTATATAAAATGTATATAAAAAAACCATTTTGTCTAAAAAGATACTTATTTTGAAATGAAGAGTGTAAAATATATATACCATTTTGTATATTATAGTATTTTCTCCGTCAAATAAAAAAAAAGTTATTCAATAAATCATACTTCCTCCCTTTACAAATAAATGTCATTTTAGACTTTCAGGTGAAATTTAAGAGATTAGAAAATGGACAACATTCCTCGATTTTTCTCTCTAATAATTTTTATTACTATAAATTTATCCTATATAAGATTGTAATATTTATATTAAAATTTCCTTAGATTTAAATGAGAATATGACCAAATAAGGTAATGCAATCAACATCAGTGCTTTAAAGTCTCAATTGGACAATTAACTAAATCATATGTTATGATTTAAATGGTCAAACGCTTTATATACCGGAATGATTCGTAGGTGCATACATGTATAAAATGTGTGTTTTAAAAATCTCCGTCTACCTTTAACTATATCCCGTTTAGATGTTAGACAGTGCATGACCGTCTTTATTTTCCCCCGATTTTCCTGGCTCAATCCCACCTAAACCCGATTAACCCCGCCTAGACTCCAATTAATCGTTAAACTTTAGTCTGCCGTCCGACTAACGTCTAGCATCTTTTAGAACATTGTATAAAATAATATGCTGTTAAAAAATAACAAAACTACATATATTTAAAAAAATATACACACGCAAAGTTATATGAAACCGTCTTACAAAATGAAGTTCAGAAAACGAACAATATGAATGAATATACTACAACAATATTTTTTATAAGTACTTTTTAGTTTGGATAATAAGATTAAAGGTGTGAAAAATGGACAAATCAGCACTCAACTACATTATAGAGATATGGTAGGTTAGATAATTATAGATCTTTTTGGGATAATTATAAGAGTAGTATTGGAGAAAAAGTTAAAAAAAAAAAAGACAACTATTTATAAACAGAGCACAAAAGCTCAAGTATCATTTAAAAAAGGGAGGTAGTAGTATAATGCACCACTTTACACCTTCGGCAATTCTTCTATACACTAGATTTATACAATCCGGATTGTAGAAAGATTCATGGGTTGTGTGCAGATTTTTATTAAAAGTTTTAGTATATATTTTAAAATGTCTTAGTTATTTTGAAGAAATGTATTAATGATTGTTCTAAAAGATATTGTTTGTTTTGATGAAATACAATCACAAAAGTATTATTCCATCCGTCCCAAAAACAAATTAGTACCCTTCCAAGTTTCACAAAGATTAGTATCCATTTTTATATACGCGTGCAATGATATCAATCTTTGTCCTTTCATTTTTTGATTATCTTATAAAAATATGAGTATTATAAACAAAAGTTCCATTAATAAGTCCTTCAAAAAATTGTAAAAACTATAAAAACTGTAGATATTTTAACGGATTCTTGAAAAGACTAGGATATGCAAACATTCTATATTTAACACAATATTCCTTTTTTATTTACTTATAATTAATTTTATATTATTATATAAAATGTATAGTTGTATTCAAGAACCTATTAGGATTTTGACGCAATATATAGAGATCCTCTATATTTTGTCACAATATTTTTTAGATATGTTTTTTTTTTTTTTTTTCTTTTTAAAGTAATCAAGAATGTTATTCCTTACTAAATGTCTTTAAGTACAAGATTTTCAATCCAAATAAGAATATCTGGCCCCATCCAAACAGACGGATGGGGAGATAACAAAGAAAAACGGGACAAATGATGAGCCACTTCATTGCTCTCGCGATTCATGTGTTGTACATTTATGATAGCGCCCCCTGCCATAAGATCATGAATCTCCTCAACTATAATCCCACAATAATCCAAAGAATTCTGTTGTCCGTGGCTGCTTGTACAACGAGCAAAGAATCCAAAAATACTGAAGCCTGATCAAAGCCGCAATCAACACAAAAACGATACCACTAAGAATAGCTTCCAATTCCGTCGCCTTTACCAACATCGGGCGATTAATCTTATGAGATGTCGCCGCGACAATCTTCCCCTCGTTATTCCTAATAGCAAAACTAATACATACCTATCGTGCATATCGTCAACAACGACATTGACATCAAGTTGTAGTATATCACCCACAGGCGGTGTCCATCCCTCAGCACGAGTCATGCATCAGCACATTCACAAGCAAAGCCTCATTGGCTTTATCAAATTTTTCCAAGTACATTTGACAAGAGGGTGTATTCCACGTTGAACCCCTATCATGTCTAAAAGCACAAATAGCACGCCAAATTCTCCAAAGCCCCAACACAAACAGACGAAACAAATCAACTCCAAACAACTTTGCAATCATATCATAACACTAAAAAAACGAAGCATACTTCATCACTTTAAGTGATGCCCCAAAACAACTCCCCTTCTAAAATGGGAACACCAAATCACAAAATACAAAGCCATGCATAGTAGAACCAATACATCCACGACAAAAATTACAAACAGGAGAGATCGGCACATGATGATTAGCAAGATTTAACGGAAGAGCAATAAAGTCCAAAGATACTTGCCACAAGAAAACGTTTACCTTAGGAGGGAGAGAAAGGGCCTACATGAACTTCCACCAGGCCAATGATCGTGAAGTTGAAAAGGAAGGTGGATCGAAACTTCCCACTGCAACCCTGTAACCCATCTTAACCGAATAATTCCCTTTCTCCTCAAACTTCTAACAACGACTATCATTTTGTTCATCCCTACTAAGAGGAATTGCCATAACAGCGTCAACCTCATAAGGCAAAAAGACTTCCGCAATCTTTCCTCATCCCACGCTCGTCCTTGAGATATAAAATTCGAGACATCAGTACCTGACGTAGCAAGTCTGGAAGAGATTCGCCAGATGCCAATCCTGTCACCTACAAATCCTGGAATGGAACAATAGACCGTCCATTCCCAACATGCCACATTAATCCTTTATCAACAATTTCTCGACCCAAAAAAATCGATCGCCAAATATACAAAAGCTTGGCCCCAACGTCCGCTTCCATAATATCACAATAATATCTTCCTTTTAGCAAACGTGAAACAAGAGAAGTCGGATTCTGAATGAGCCTCCACACACATTTAGCCAAAAGCGCCTGATTAAAGCCACAACATCTCGAAGCCCATACCACCCTTTTCCTTTAGCCTACACAACTTTTGTCAAGTCTCCCAATGAAGCCCTTAATAACTGCTACATACTTGATTCCCTTAATTGTGTGTTTTTTGAAATTTAGATCAGCGGTTGAAATTGAAGGAACAAGTTTCTTTAGGGTTCATTCCTAGGTGAGTATTTGTCTATCCCATTTTCTATTGTCAAATAATATTCTTTTTTTAAGTTTACACTATGAGTCATTAAAATACGTAAGAATTCTTACCTTTTCCTTTAGTACTTTTGCGTGAGTGATCTCTTCCAATTAGTCTCTTTTACTGGATTATTTTACATGAGTAATTAATCTTACTGTACAAAATTTTGGTGTACTGTCCACTGAGCTTGGTAAAAATCTGTTATCAAAACTTTCTTATTTTGATAACAAAAGTAATTCTTATTTTTCCTATAATTCCTATTTTAATAAAATAACATTCTAAAATTATGTTTTTCCATTAATTTTTTTTGTATATGTGACAATTGTAGTATCAAAACTATCAGAAGAATGTAAATAAAAAAAAAATAGCATTCAATGATACATAAAATATATAATTACTAGATTTGGTAACTTAAACCGAACTACATTTGCTTATTATAAATGTAACAATAAAATCTTTCTCAAAGCTAATATAACAATAAAATTATTCAAAAAAATAATATTGAAGGAGAAACTATTTAAAATCAATGACCACAAAATTGATGAATTTAACTTTATGCAGTAAATATTGAATGTCATGACCAAAAGCAAAATGTATAAAAGTGGTGCAACATTACTTATTTATATAACTCCAAATTATATAACCATGATCATCAAATATATTAAATCCAATTGGTCTGCTATTTACTTGATTTTTAAAAGAGTCTCGAGACTTGATGATTATCTGAAATGAGTTTTCTGAATTCTTTTAGAGATATTTTATGCAATAACTATTGTATATTTCATACATGATTAATTTTAAACATTGTAAATTTGCTACTTAACTTAATTACATTATCGCGATCGACCAAAAAATACATGGCTTCAAATATACGATACATTTATCTATTAAACAATTGAAATATGATCATCATGAATATATTAATGTCAATATGTAAAGATCTTCGTCATTATGTTAGTCTTGAAAGATTCGCATGCTCATCTATTCTTTATATGCCAAAAGACAAACTAAATGAACACATGTCATGCTCAAGATTATTAGCAAATCTCACAATTTAAGAATTGGAGTAGTTACAAGTATCATCCGGTTTTGGACCTATGGAGCCTGATTTCTTCTTCCCTGAATTTCCAGATCCCCTACTCCCATTGGCTACTAGCCTAGCATCCTGATTATCCATACTTGTACCCGATGCCTTATGGCGCAACTCGCTAGTATGTAGAGTTGATCTAACTTCCTCAAAGACACAATGTCGTTCCCAACAATAAAAGACTGAACAAAATTCTCATATGACAAAGCTAGAGAAACTAACAAAATTGAAACAACATCTTCATCTTCTACTTTAACATGAATAATACGCAATTCCAACAAAATCGTGTTCAGTTGATCCAGATGTTCACGAAGCGACTAACCTTCGTGCATACGCAGACTAAACAGACGTTTCTTCAACATCAACTTATTGGTAAGCCACTTTGTTGGATTTAGGGTCGGGTATCTTTGATTGCACCGGATTTGAACCCCGATCGTATACGGGTCGAACCATGGCCTCACCTCGATGATCCATACTCTCGGTCGGGTGAAAATCACAATCGAAAATCTACCACGATCCCCAATCCAAAAGCCATCTCCGGAGGCTTTGAAAAATCACTTTTAGGTGTGTGGGAGAAATCACCTTTTGATTTCTCCCTTTCTGTTTCTCACGTAAGTGAGAAACTGTTCTCACTTTCTCCATCAGAGTTTATATAGGAGGAGGAGTGAGCTTCTAATGATGGGAGATGGACCTCCCATAATAGCCCACTTCCTATGATTGGGCCAGCCCACTTGGACGTTCGACCGGGCCCAATAGCCCGGGTGAACCGGGTCCATGGCCCGGGTCAAACCAACAGACTTCGTCATATACAGACTCTCCAGTTTCAACCAAAAACCTAGCACAGTTTCCTCCTCTGCGACCTCAGTAATGATATCATCTGGAGACATAACATGAGCGTTGAGTGCGCCTTCTCCTCCAAACTGGACATATCAGGTTATGACAGAGCCACTGCCTTGCCCTTGCCCTTGCCCTTGCCCTTGCCTTTCATCTCGTCCGACATCAACGGTGCCCACAACTACTATTGTTTCAACAAGGCTCGCATCTTGATTTGCCACAGACTGAAACTATTCCTCCCCGTGAATTCGTCGACTTTCACGTTTATCCCAAACATCTTTCTCACCAGATTTTAGAAACCCCTCCACCGGGCTTTGGTACCAATTTATTAGAACTGATGCAAGAAAAATAACATAAACGCGAAATAAAACGACACAAAGATTTACGCAGTTCATTAACAATGTGTTAGCTACGTCCACGAGTAGAAGAGAGGAACCAATTCACTATATCAGTATTTACAGACAGAGACTACCTTGTCCAATTTATACTTTATACTATTCTAAATAAATCAAACTGGGCGCTATATTTTAGAAGTCGGAATCTCAATATCTGGCTTGGGACATTATTTAGTGAGGTAATAAAAACAGATACTTTCGGAAGTTAATGGAAGTGAAGATTCACTCAGATCTTTGAGTCGAGATTTGATTGTTCCAAGAATTAGAGAATTTGTGCAATTGTGAAAGTTGAACAACGTTTAGTCTATGTGGTCGAAAGATGTCGACCAGTTCATGTTCTAGATAAAGAATACATAAGAGATAAAACAAGCAACAAAAAGTAAATAACAATCGTAAAAATGACGAAAATAAATAAAGGAGATTAATTTGTACTGATTATTAGTTGATTAAAGGGTTTATGGAGTTTTTGGAGAGAGGAGTTTGGTCAAAGATGATGGAAGAAGAAAACAGTTTTTCTTTTGTCAATTTTATGTTTGTTTCTTTTTAATTATTTATATTTTGTTATTATTGAGGGTATTTTAGTAATTTTATAATAATATTTTAATTTGTTAAATTAATGAGTTGCGTTGAGAAATTTAGTGGGCTGCAAATAATCACCGCCAAATAATAACTTTAACATTCAAATGGCAAAAAAAATATCTACCGCTTGGCACTGTTTTTTTTGTTTCCTTTTACTTTTTGGTGTCGTTTTCTACTTTTTGTTGTACGTAATATATATTTTGTTAGTAATTAATGGGAAGCTTTTTTCCGATCACGATATTTTTATTTCTTTATTATATTTTAATTTCATTTTTTCCCAAATATATAGTAGGCATGTTAAGATGTAATATATCTAATTAAATATTTTCTCAAAAGTTAATTTTTAATTAAAATTATTTGAATTAGCACAATTATTTCGTTGATCAATAATAGCCCATTTCATGGCAAGTCATAAAATTACAATTACTTTATACATTTTATATAATTTGGATATATAAAGCCCCTCCGTTGTATTCTATTAGCATCATGCAATTAGTTTGGTTGACAGTAAATATGATTTGTAAACTAACTTGCTAAATTGCATAGAATTTAAATTTAAAATGGCTAATACATACAAATTGGTCTAGCGGGTTAAATATTTAATTCATTATAAAAATGTCTTCATTGAAATTAAGTTACAATGAGGATTACACTCATTTAAAAAAATTGAGACTTTCGGTTGGTTATTCTGAATAATTCTATAGACTATAATGAAAAATGAGTTCAAATGAAATATATATCTAATTTACAAATTTTAAAAATTATTGTCATTATTATTTAAAAGTAATTTAATAAATAATTCAAAATAATATTTCCTTTCAAGCCCAAAATATCATAAAATGACAACTCAAAATTTTAAAAGTCTATAGCCGAAAACCAAGTCCATAACTCAAAAATAACATAATTATTACTCCCTCCGTCCCAGCTAATTTTTTTTTACTTTCTATTACGGTTCGCCCCACTTAACTTTTCACACCCTTAAAAAAGAAAATTTTCTCACAACCTCCATCCTCAAAATCTCCACACGCAATCCCCACCTTTAAAACGTCAAAGAAAAAGTAAAATTTGTTTTTTTCTTGATATCTATGCTCGGTCAACTGTGAAAAGTTAACTGAGACGGAGAAAATATATATTATTAACCTACTA
Organism: Ajuga chamaepitys; assembly: GCA_958295605.1. Lineage (NCBI taxonomy): Eukaryota > Viridiplantae > Streptophyta > Magnoliopsida > Lamiales > Lamiaceae > Ajuga > Ajuga chamaepitys. Next base: position 63,431,816 of record OY282499.1, on the reverse strand, counting down.
TAATAAGTAATTTTTCAGATGTGTCGGTAACCTACGTACATCCTAAAATTCCTCCAAATGTTACTTATTTCTTCATTGTTTTATATCGAATCATCATTACTTACTCATGCGTTCTTTATATGTGACTCAAGAAAATGTGTGGCCACTTTTAATGAGGGTAATATTATCCTCAAATATGATTCCTTAAAAGATATTGTGAAACAAAGAAATAATAAAGATTGAGACATTAAATAAACTATTCTATCCATTCACAAAAAAAAAAGAAAAATCAAAATAACATTTTCTTTCTTCATAAAGCAAGTCACTCTAGCAATTTTCTTCTTATTTTCTAATATTGTCCTTAAGTAAATGTAAATAAATTCCTACAAATCTCATAATATTATAATTACCTGAATGATGTGTTCTCTCTATTGAACAATTTACGATAATGAAAAATTTGGTTGAGAGAAAAATGAAATTAAGATTATAATAATATTTTTTCTAGGAATGTCTTTTTTCATATCATAATTTTTTAATTTCACCTGAAAGTCTAAGGGGATAATTGGATTGGGATGTAGTGGCATGTACCACGTCCGATGAAGCACATCCATGGACGGAAAATCCAAAAAGATATTTTAGTTTAAGGGTATAGTAGGTTAGGATGTGTATTGGAAATTGTAAAAGGTAAGTTGGAAATTGTAAAATGTGAGGTAGGTAATAGGGTGCGGATGTGGAGGGATGAATCATCCAGTGTAAATTGAAATACGTTGAGGATGTCCCATATCACATCCGGATGAAAACATCTTAGTCCAATTATCCCCTAAATGACTTTCTTTTAGGAACGGAGCAGGCTACAGTTATTTATTTGAGATTTGAAATTAAAGATAATCTCATGACTCCACATGGACACATTATATGCCCAAACGCGGATACATAAATATGTTATTCCAATTACAATACGCCACGTGGCTAGTTGGCCTCTTCTCGACAAATTTATACATGAATGGAAAGTCTGGTGGAGTGGCAATGGAAAATTATCCCAAATTGGTTTCAAAATATAATTGGTAATTTGGTATATCTGAGCACCTGCAAAAGTTAAAAAAGTTATTTACACACCATAAATGTGAAAAACGTGCTTATTTTTTTCCCTGTCCATAATTTTTATAATTATCATCAATTAGTTAAGAGTGGACTTTCTATAGACTCTTTTTTAAGAAAACTTTTTATAGGCATGTTAGTATGTTACTAATCCTACAAGATTTTAATGGAAATTATCACGTGAGTGTAGCTAAAATAGTAAATATTGCTCTAATCTCCCTTTCAAAATAAGACTAAAAAATACTCCCTCCGTTTTATAAATAATGTCATTTTAACTATTTTTGGAGAAACTAAGGATTGGTATTTATTTGGTATGTTTTGTAAAATGAGGAAAAAATCAACCAAATTAAGTAGGTTATTTAAGATAATATTGGAAAATTTGTAATTTTTTTGGTAAAGCGACATTTATTGTGAAATTTTTTAGAGTATTTAAAATGACATTCTTTATGAAACAGATGGAGTATTTTTGTAAAACTATTAACTAAAGCAAAAAAAAAAAAAAAAAAAAAAAAAATCATGTTCTTCTCACATCATGAGTAAGTTAATATTGTTGAATAAACTAAATAAGAAAATAAGCGAAAATGTATAAGTGAAAATTCATGATTTTTATAAGATTGTACCTACATCTTACTGACAAAATATAAAAAGTATTAGCTTTATGAAACAATAATTACTCCCTCCTTCCACTTTATCTTGCACACTTTTCGTTTTCGTCCGTCTCAGATGAACTTGTTCACCCCTTAAAAAGGAAAGTTATAATACAATATCTACCCTCAAACTTTTTACTTTCAATTCACTTTTGAAAAGTCAACAAAATCCAAAAAATAACTTTTCTTAATATTTGAACTAATCTCCCTGTGCAAGATACAATGAGACAGAGGGAGTATTTCTTTTATGGACCGAGAAGTATTTCACAAAGGTACAATTGTTTTTTCTATTTTAATTTTGCGAAGGTGTAATTCTCTCAAAACTCATACAATTTGTTATATTTGCTTATTTTACTTTCATATATATATAGAGAGAGCTTATTTTGTGAAAACAATTTTAATTTTTTTACTTTTAAACTAGCCTCGACTTTTCCAAACAAAATATTGTTTTTGGACAAAATAATCTGAAAACAATACTTTAATGTATGGGCAATGGAAGATAGCAAAATTTGTTGTTATATTTTTTGACAAAATAATCACAATTACTACTCCCTCCGTTTCATAAAGAATGTCATTTTAGACACTCTAAAAAATTTCATTCACTTTACCATAAAAATTACAAATTTTCCAATATTATCTTAAATAACCTACTTAATTTAGTTGATTATTTCCTTATTTCACAAAACATACCAAATAAATACCAATCATTAATTTTTCCAAAAACAGCTAAAATGACATTATTTATGAAACGGAAGAAGTAGTATTTATTTGGATGAAAAAATAGTTAAGATATGTTTGCTTGGGGTTGGCCCAACCTCTCATCAGTTGGGCCAACCCCTTATAATGTTTGTTTGGGTTGGCTTGGCCAAGCCACCTATCAATAATTACACACAACATCAATCAATCACAAACCTAATACTATTTTAATCATTCTTCCAATCATTAAGAACTACCTCTTACACATATCATATCACATTTTATAATTAATAATTAAATTCGACACTCCAATCGCAACCCCAGCCACCCAACAAATATCACTCTCTAACACCCCCAGCCACTAACTCTATCCACTTCCCCCAATCCAGCCACCCCAGTCCCAACCAAACATAGCCTTAGAGTCTAATTTAAAACCTGATGTATAAAATTTAGGAGCAAATTTATACCTTTAAAAGCATTAAGTTAGACGTGAATAGAGCGAAGGGAAATTAAATAGAAAGAGAAGATGTCAAAGCGAAATATGTCCGGATAGGATTTTATCTGTTTTTTAGGGGTTAGGATTTGACCTCTTGTTAATAAATAATACTATCTCCGGCTTTTTAGATGTTTTTTAAACTTTTGTGTTTTTTTATAAATAATTTTTTTTTTTAATTTTTTTTTCTTAATATTTTTTTCAATAATACCCCTATAATTATTCTTAAAAAGACTCTAATTATATAACCTACCATATTTATATAATTTAATTGAGGACTTATTTGTCCATTGTTCATAGCTCTTAGTTTTCTTATCGAAAACTAAACGAACATTTAAAAAGAAAAAACCGGAGGTAATAGTATCCTCTCTCTGTTCACAAATAAATTTCATTCTAGAAAAATATATATTTTTTTAAAAAAAAGTGTCATTCTTGCATTTTTTGCATGGTTTTTTAAATATTATCCTTAGCTAAATCTAAGGAAATTTCCATACAAATCTTTATAATACTAAACAAAAAAGTTTGTTTGGAGAAATTTATGGTAATAAAGAAAATGATGGAGAGAAAATTGGAGGGGTGTTGTTGTTCATTCCATAATTTATTCGATTTTACTTGAAAGTCTAAAGTGACACTTATTTGTAAATGAGAGAGTATTAGTATTTTATGTTGAAGTCGAATTTTATGATAATTCATTCTTTTTTTTTTAAAAAAAAAAAAAAGAAAGTTACAATGAGATGAACATCATCTGAAATACAAAATTCATTCCATGGACACGGATAGCGAAAGAACGGATAACTTGAACTGCCTATAGAAGCCTGCCAGCTGTCAAGGTAATTAAACTAATTTATACTCCCCCGTCTCTGCTTATTTTGCACAGTTGATTGAGCACAGATATTAAAAAAAATCAAATTTTGCTTTTTGTTTGTCTTTTTTAAAGATGAAAATTAAGGGTTAAAAATTTAAAGATAAAAATTGTAAAAATTAATTTTTATTTTAAAAATGTGCAAAATAAATTGAAACAGTGAAAAACGAAGCAAACTAAATCGAGATGCAGGGAGTATATTATAATCAATAATCAATAATCAAATTTTTAGTTCTCCTCAGTCCCAACTCCTTATCTTCTTCATCTTTTTCTTTTATTCCTCCTCCACGTGCACCCAATTTTAAAACATAATGGCTTCTTCACACTCCATTGTCAACTTTTAATTGTTTAATTTTTATTGTTTTTCTTTTTCCTCAAACTCCATCTAATCTGTATTCTTCTATATATATCTAGTTACTCCCTTTGTCCCAGTTAATTTTACATGATTGATCGGACATGGATGTTAAAAAAAACAGAGTTTAGGGAATCCTTGATTTTTTCAAAGGTGGAAACTGGGGGTGGAGATTTTGAAGATGGATATTGTGAAAAAAAATTATTTTAAAGGTGTGTAAAGTTAAGTGGGACGGATCGAAAAAAAAAAAGTATGCAAATTTAAGTGGGACGAAGGAAGTATTATTCTTAATGTACTCTTTTAGACCCACAGCTCAAAAAGATATGTTGCTTACCATATTATACACATTATTAATTTTTCTTTTTTCCTTTTCATATTCATTCATATCTAGTAGGGTTGTGCATAGATCTCGATATTTACAGCGCATTGTCCGAAAATCAAATCGAAGAAAATTTGTTAACTATTGACTTATCCGAAAGGAAGTATCCAAAACAATTAGGGTATGGTCCTGAATATTCAATAGATATCTATATCGAGGATCATAACAAATTTTATCAAACTAATTACCCAAATTAAATATCTAGAATAAAAAAATTATGTAATAAATATATTATAATTTTATGCATTAATTGGTCTCTAGCCAATATATTTAAATATAAATTGTAACTAAAAATATAAAAAGTCGATACTTTAGTATAAAAAGTAAAAACTATACTAGGTAGTTATTCTGTAGTTTTATAAACTATTTTTCGAGAACTTTATTTGAAATATTTTATTAATAGATTTATGCAACATTGGTTTCTATTTAAGTTTCAACTTTGATATTAGTATCTTGGATTTTTATTTTAACTTTAACATTGATATGAAAAACTCATAAAATGTCCAAATATTCGAGTATGAGACCAAACAATTTCACTGGACCCTTTAGATCTGAAATACTGTACCGATTATTCTGAACTTTGGGACGGATAGATGCAGACATTAATAAGTTTTGGTTCGTTTTCGTTTTTAACATTTTGGGGGTATGGTTAAGAATTTTTCAAATATTCAAAAACTGTATTATCCTGTGCATACCCCTAATTTCTAGTTAATTTATCTGAGTATTCTCAATATCAACCAACTCTATAAATTAATAAATAAAAAATAACAGTGCTCGTCTTCTTAACCAGAATGAAAAATAGGGTTAAATTTTAATATTCTATATACATGTTGGATAGAGGCATTACTTATGAAAATTATGATTTATAACATAATTAATAACCTTTTGACTATATAGGGAGTAGCACCTCCCTTTCCAAAAGTGAGTGTCCCTTACTACGCTTGATTTTTTTAGCAAGTGAGTCATGTGTGTGTTGTGGTCACACGTGTGACGAAATATACTTTTAAAGGAAAAATTAATATTTTTATAAAATATGGTGATATTTTTACAGATAAATGTGATATTTTTGCTACAAAAAATGATATATATATATATATATATTTTTTTTTTTTTTCAAAAAAAGTGATATTTTTACAGATAAACGTGATATTTTTTCCTGTCACATCCTGTGACAATCTCATATAAGTTTTTGCCATTTCTTTTACATAGCGAGTTTGTTTATTTTTTCTTATTTTATGTACTCGTGTCTTTTCTTACCCAACACACACAATGCTTGTTTAAGAGAAAAAGAAAACAATATATTTATGAGTTCTTTTAGGTATATTGGATAGATAATAGGTTTAGGACCTGTAGTTACAAGAAAAATATCAAATGAGATCTTCTATTTCAATTCGTATTTTATCTTTTATTTTAACTTTATTAGTACATGCCACCTGTTTATGTATAATGTTATAGTGATGTCATTTTGTACACATAACATATATTGATGGGTGGAAATGAGGTGCAGTGGCCTGTCAGAGCATAGTGAAATATTTTTTGCATAGTTTAACTTTTTATTTGATAAAATAGCCAACATGTGTCAGGCATGATAATATTATCGTGTACAGATAAAATATTATCCTGTACATGTACCAAGAAATTATTATATCATGTACACAATAATTTTTATATCGTGTATATGTGTACACAATAATTTTACATCGTTGTCGTGTACATGATAAATATTTTTATCGTGTACACAATGTAAATTTATTGTGTACACAATAATTATATCGTGTACACGAAATGAAAACTCTCTCTGATAGACTTTGGCTACTTTTACATGTAAAAAGTTAAACTATGCAAAAATCATTAGACTATGGATCTGACAGATTACAGTGTCAAGAACCCCTATTAATGGTGTTGGAATAGATGATAGAAATATCTTGGTATAAAAGATCTTATCTGGTAAAAAACAATGTCATTTTTTTCCTTTTTAGAGAAAGTAAATAACGATGTCATAAATTAAACGGCAAGCGAGCAAAAATGTGAAAGCCATAACTGCACCTTTTCCCAAGAACTTACCTTTCATTTCGGGTAGAGAACAACTGCATGTTCAAGGAAATATGGGCCCGTTCCCATCACCATTCGTGTATTCATATCTGGAGCTAACATTCAATGTTAGAAATTTGTATTTTATTTGTGTGTCATATATATACCCATATCAAATTAAAACAAACCAGGCCCATTAACAGGCCTATTAGATTTATTAAGTCGGCCCAACAAGTTTTATTAAGTCGGTAGTAGCCAGGGCTCAAATAGAAACGTCCATCGTAAGCCCAGCTTTAGGACACCCTAATTCCCGTAAAATGATCATAATGTACACATATATTATCGATTTTAATAAAAAAAACGTAAGTTTTCTAGCACGTATTTTACACTTCTCATACCTCTCACCCTTATAATATGTTATCTTATCTAAGATATAATAATCTCGACTTGATTATCGAATTGAAACGGAACCGGAATTTCTCGAATAATGAAATGGAATAGTTTGGTCCAACCGCGAGTTCGGACATAATGAAATGAATCATTTTGCAGGTTTAGTGGAGCTAGTTTGAACTACACCAGATAGTATTTTTGTTCCATCAAATTCCTAAAGCTACTCCTCTAATTTCCCATCATATTCTCCCTTTCCAATATTAAGGGATAGTTTGCAAAAAGTTAGGAAAAAAACTAAAATAAATGTATTAATAAATATTTCAAACGAAACTTAAGCGTTGCAGTTGACAAGCTAAGGATCTCTCTAGAACCAACAAACTAACCGATCAAAATTTGCCCCAAACTCTAGTAAGTTGTTCTGTTCTCCATATTCAATTTACTACATAAATAATACTTCCTCCGTTTCCCTCAGATTTGTAATTTTTTTTTTCGATACGTCCCTCACCAATTTGCACAGTTTTAAAGAAAAGAATTCTCTTACAATTTCTACATTTGAAAAAGTCAACAAGAAAACAAAAACCCTCTTACAATTCTCGCCTTCAATATCTCCCTTTAACAAATTAACAAAAGAAAGTTACATATCCCGGCCTACATACAATAACATTCTCAATATTCAATTTTTAAAAAGTCAACAAAAGACTCACAATTGAAAAGATCAACAAAAAAATAAAAGCATTTATATCTTTTAAAAAGTCAACAAAAATAAAAAATTCCTTATCCGATTCTATGTGCATAAGGTATCCAATTCTATATGCATAAGGTGTCCGATTCTATATGCATATTTTAATAGTAACTATTTCTATGGGTGTGTTTATGCCCAACACTCTCCAATCTCATACCCCGTGTGATTTTATGTACAAATCTCTCCTAAACATACATATTTTAATAGTAACTATTTCTATGGGAGTCACATACCCTATGTGATTCTGTGTACAACTCTGTTGGGACAGAAGATTCTATGTACAAATCTCTTGGGACAGAAGAGCTCAAGTTAAATACCCTGTGAAATAAATCAAGCTAAAACGAAATTTAAAGTAAGTTTGACTTTAGAATTATTTATGGATAAATTGGTGTGGGCCCCCAATAAGAAATCGAGGGCTTCCAAAAATTGACGGGCAAGCCCACCAAAAGTAGTGGTGGGCCCGCTCGCCGTAATATTTGTGTGTTCGATCATGGGTGTCGGCACGACCCGCCGTCTCTAAACGATCATTAGCGAGTCGCCTCAGCACCCCCGACAGGACGGGTTAAGACCAATTAATTTGTAGAGCCATTAGTTATATAGCTTCCCCTTTCCTGCCAATTCCATTTTATTATCGATGTGGGATATGCTTTTTCCTTACTTGACCAGAAACAGTAGAAGATTAACTACGGTAACTAATTTACCACCTCAAAGGAAAAATACATACCTTCCTGGGCCGTCGCCCCCTCCCGCTCCTCCCTAACAAATACCGGCGACGTCCTCTCCCTCGTTTTCCTCCTGCTGTTGGTTTGGGCGTCGGAGGCCTTTTTTTTCTTCTCACATTTGTGGTGGTGTCCGACGGTGAAGGATTGACAGTGGAGATTCCGGCGACTCGGTATCTTCAGTTCAGATCTGGCTGAAGTCGTTGGTAGGCTCCTTGAAACGTCTACCTTGCCGAATTGAAACTCAAAAACTATTCTGTTTTAGGAATGCTGTTAGTTTGGGGATGGATTTGTATGTAAGGTGCGCGGTTCCTCGGCTCGCGCCAGAAAGGTGAAAGGACAGACGTCGAAGGTGGCGAAGCAGGACAAGAAGAAGAATCCCCGCGGCCGTGCTCAAAAGCGGATGTGGTAATGATTTGTCCGTTCATTTTTTTGCTTAATCAGTTTGTAGTGTATCTGATGTCAAATGTTATTACTGTTGTTTCTTCTTTTTTCCAAAAAAAACAAAAATCTTTAGCAACTAGTGCTTTACCAATGATTAGTAGGTTGTTTACTAATTATCCTTTATTAGATTAGGATGCTGTACATTATTGTTTTGAATTGGTTGTTTTTGAATCCATAAAGTATTACTTCGCATGATTCTGTTTAAATATATGTGTGTATATATGCTGTACTGTTGACTGTTGTTCTATGGAAATACTTTATCTTTAGCAGTCTCGCGCAGTCGTGCTTGACTAAATTTGCCGTTACTGCTGTTTATGGTGCATTTTTTTAGGAGGTTTTCAATGTGCTGTAAGTGACATTTACGTAGTTAGATTATTGGTCCTGAGAATTGTAAGGCTTCGAAGCTTAAACTGGAAGGTTTTCTGAGAATGTAGACTATTCCCGTTTTGAATTTGTTGTCTTTGAATCCATAACTAGATGTGCCCCGTGCGATGCACAGAATGCAATACATCTAATAATGTGCATATTGTGGTTATAAAAGACTATAAAAAAATACGTAATAACTTGAATTCGATAAAATTGAACTTTCAATTTTAAAATTATATGTTATATAGATAAAAATGAACTTCAACTTTATGATAATATGTCAAATGAACAATCATGGTAGAACAAAGTAGGTGCAAAATAGAAATTACTAAAAATTCTAAAATATTAGAACTGCATGTTCTGAAATGTATGAAATATAAATGTGGATTCATCAAAAACATCCGTCAACAAAGTAGAAGAATATATTTTCATCAAGCATCACAATGCATTGTCTCTTCCATATTGCAATTTTTGAATTTTGTCAGCAAGATGTTGAATAAAGCTTTCCTATCCTGATGTATTCTTTCCTGAAATTCTTCTATCAGGCATTGTCATGCCCTGTAGTTAGTCTTCCTGTTGAAGGGAGAGCCAGATAGCATTCCTGTTGAAGGGAGACCCAGATAGCACCCAATAAGCAATAGCCACGGCCCACGGATCTAAGCATACAATATGAGGTATAGGAGCATCTGCAATGAGGCGTTATAAGATTACAGTATATCTCCAACAACTCAGTTGCCAAATGATCATCAAGTCTAATAAAGATAAGTTGCAGCTATGTTATTTTAATGTTAATTAGGCAAAGCTGATAAAATCAGATTCTCACCATTTGAACAACATAAGACAGTAGGAACAGATGTGCTATGTTGAAAGCTCTAGGTAGATATGGCATTTTAATAACAATAAAAGCAGATCACACACCTGTGTCAAGGAAAATTTGAACTTGCGCGTCATGTGATTATCTCGATGCAAAAGACATTACTACGACATTTCTTTTCAATATATGCTCTCCAAAGGGCCAGCTAAAACAGGAAAATATGGATGAAAAGTTACATGAATTATACAATCTTAGAGAAGAGGTGCATATGTTACTTTGGAAAACCTTTTAAGTACGCAACGTGCAATAATTCCATTTCAATTGGTGTGACTATTAGGAAGATGATCAATGTACTTATCAGGCCCTTGAGGAAATTGTGTTTCGCACTAGTGAACCTAAACACATTGGCCTCATAGTGGATCAAATTCTGAACAGCCTTCTCTGGCATACTTTTATATGGAGCTCTTACATATGGTGCATAGTCATGACTCTTTGCCGATGAAAATGGCCTATATACTGCTTGTTTTGAATCAGAATCATCAACTTCCCCGGCTTCACCACCATGATGTGTTTCTAAATTGAGGCCAGGAAGGATATCGCATAAGTCTCCACTCTTGGTAATCTCTAATAGTACGTTGTCCCCCTCTCTGTACCTGGTTTTTTGACATGCTCACAATAGATAGAAGAAACAGATAAACATGACTCCCGGTCCTATCTGTTAGGAATTTATCCTACCCACGATCCCTAAACGACTAGATAATCGGATAAAGAACACAATAACAATAGCAAACAACAAGACAACGATTTGATTACCCAGTTCGTTACGAAGTGTAACTACGTCTGGGGGCAATACCAAGCCAGGATATTTTGCTAAGAGATGAAATTTTGGGGTTACAAAGAACAACTCCACAAGTTGGACACCAAAATGACCTCTAAAAAGGCGCTGAAAAATAAGGCGGTTTAAGAATCTCGGCCGAGATCAGTCCCTGTCTCGGCCGAGATTACTTCTCCAGACAAAAGTTAAAGTAAGTCGGTGTTAACGTCTCGGCCGAGATCATTCTCTGTCTCGGCCGAGATGAGTCTCCAGAGCAAACTTCCAGTTTTGCCTGCCTTCATGTCTCGGCCGAGATCATTCTCTGTCTCGGCCGAGATGACTCTCCAGCCCGTCTCGGCCGAGATTACCTTCCAGCGAGAAACACCCCTGTTCCCCTGTTTTTGGCTCCACAACTCAACACTATCGTCCCTTAGATCAAAATTGCTCGCCATCACTAGTCTAAAACATTAGTAGCTCAGGTTTAGTAGACGGTGGAAAGTGTAGCACTATACAAAATGTTCATTCTCGACAATATATTAAAATATATTAATTAAAAAAATGCAAGAATTTAAATAGCATAAATATGCACTAAACTATAGAAATAGTTTAGATCATATGAGAAATGTGAAATCATGAAACTACAAAACTGCAAACCAAACTATTAAAACTAAAACAGTAAAATATTCTCCAAGAAAATTACACTGTTTTTTCTTCATAAAGCACCTATAGGTCATATGTTCTCCTCAAGTCATCCTGAGTGGTCATTCATACATATTGCAATGTGATGCAAATAGATGAACTTGACACTTTTGTAACCATAATCGATTTAATGCAAACAACAACTATGATTCTAAAATGGTTTATCAAACTCTTCCAATTTGTTACAATTACATATATTTGTAGGAAAAAAAAATCTCTCATTTCCCACTAAAAACATATCAAAAGAATCAATACCTATATAAAAAACGCCACAACTACCAACAGCCTTTGCTTTATTCCGCCATCACCAACGACAAGGTTCACCGCGACCAACATATGTTTTGTAGGATGGGTTGATGGAGATAATGGGCTCCTCAGAAAAGACGGCCGGCAGGCTCTTGGCAGGGGTGCACTGATCTCTTTGGATTCTTCCATTCTCTTTTTCTAGTTTTATGGGCAGAGGGTTTCTCGATCTACATCATCCAGGTTTAGTGGAGCGGTTTGTTTCAATTTCATGCTATTTCCGTCTAGAAAAGGAGTTTTGGAGGTATGGCAGTTCTGGTTTCAAGGTGGAGTCGTGGGGTAGGTTTCAGAGTTTGTCAACTGCCAGAAACTTGTTTCTTGAAGCGGTTTTCATGGTTTAGTGGGAACAGTTGCCGGCCGGTTTTCATGCTAATTTTTTTCTTTTTTTCACATATTTCCTTATTATTAAAAAATCTGACAATTTTTTTGGTATTGGCACGTGTTTTTTAGTCGCCTGACAAGCTTATATTGGTGACACTTGTTTAAGAACTTTTTAACACCCTCTGGCTTTAATGGTAAAGGGGGATATTTGGCATGGTGAGTGTTTGTATATATCACTACATGTACAAGTACTTTTGTTTTCTTATCCTGTTTGTGCATGTCTTTTATCCATAGCAATGATCTGTTGAATCCTTGTTTAATTTGTTATGTAGCTGCTTTCTATTTAGTTTGGGGGGATACGTGTTAATGATGTATTTCATTTCCGCTTCTTACGGTTGTTGGCTTTGGAAAGAAAGAGGACCAAACTCGTCTGAGAAGTAAAGTGGAGCCATACCTATTTTAGTTTCTATCCCGACCTTGTTTTATTGTTTTTGTTACATTTTGTTGCTATTACGGAACTTAGCTTTTGTTACATCTTTTTCAATTTCTATGTTCTGAACATAACTACTGCTCAATGTTGAGTATAATTGAGATTTGATTAATTTTTTGTCTGTTTGATTATAGGGTAATATGATAAGAGGAAGCAAATATCTATTTCGTACGTCTCAGAGAATCGGTGGAGCCTCACATTTATCAGGTTATCCTTTGGTGAACCTCACTGCGGTGCAGCTACTTTCATCTCTCACTTAATTGGTTTTCATTAGTTGATTTGATATCTTGTTTTGATCAAGGCATTTTGAATACCAAAACCAAATCAATGGGGATTTCAAATCCACCAAAACTCTCCTAAGATTTAGTTTAATTTATTCTTTTGATTATGAGCATGCAAGCAAGTTGAAGCCCAATTCAGACTGTTGCAAGTCCAATGGTGAAAATGCACAAAACCTGTAGCTCAATTCCTCATCTGCATAGTGTCTTGTTCTGCTGCTGAGCAACAGCTACTCCAAGACGATCAAGGTAGCCATATCATCTTCCATGTCACCAATGCAAGTAGCAAAATATGAAAAGGCACATAACTATTCCAAAACAGCCAACTTTTTAGCTTCAGGTAGGTGCATTTTTTTCCTACATGTTACACATGCACATATATTGTAACGAACTATTTCTCACAGAAGGCATTATTTTGCTTTCTACATTTCCACAGCGCTTTAAATGTATATAAGCCTCTGAACCGAAAATACATTGGTGGTTATGAAGCAAGTACTCAAAGTTGCGGATAGAGTTTTAACGGCCTTGTCGGACAGCCAGACAAGATGGATTGAGACATGCAGATGAAATATATTAAAGGCTTTTCATCTTTGTTGCTTCGAACATTTAGCATTATGTTGTGAACCTCTATTCCAATCAAGAACATCGATTTCTTATTTATGCAGTTTATTATAATCTGTATTTTCTCCTTTCAATTGATCCAAGTATTCCTATTTTCTATAAACTGGAGCAAGTGTGGAATGACATCACTTTCCATGGCTAATATTATATCACTAGTCTCATTTTGTTTTGTCAGATGGAGGATATATATATCATGTCAGACTCTTAATTAGTCCTCTCTTCTGAAGGATAGAAGAAAAGAAGAATGTGTGTGTGATAGTAAGATTGATCAATTGAAAACTGGTTTTAGCATATTCTATATATACTTATCTATTTGTCTACCTATATGTGTGTTGTATTTCTGATATATATATATATACACACACATACATGTATATACGTATCAGTCTATCTACCTATACGTGTTTGCGTGTATTTCTGCATGTATATATGCAAATTATTATTGTAAGATGATAAAAAATTAAGAATCTATCATACAAGTAAATCGGCTACTTGCATGGAGAGAACACCAATTTTGGTGTATATACTGGGAGTAGAGTGGTAATTCGGGAAGCCCAGCCCAATCAGATCCAGCTCATCGGGTTAACATTATATATGGGTTTATTACCAAAACCAACCTGATGTATACCCGTTTTTACCACTTGCAACCTATTTTAAAAGTTGTCGCCGATTGCAACCTGACTTACTCTCGTTTTACCGATTACAACCTATTTTATAAATTCCGGCCAAAATTAAGAGCGTGTGCCACACGCGCGTAATTTTGAGCAAGTGGTAAAAATGAGTATACCTCGGGTTGCATTTGGTAATAAATCATTTTCTTTTTTATTTTTTCTTTTCTTCCCTCCATCATTTTCTCTCTCATCCTCCTTTTTTTTCCCTCCCTAGGGATGTACACAAACAGAGTTGAATCGAATATCTAAGAGTTTGAGTTTAGTTCATTAATTATCGAGTCGAACTCGAGCTTAATTTATCAAATATATGGACGGCTCGTGAACTTACTCAAGCCTCTAGCGAGTCTAATCGAGCCCAAATGAATTCAATAAATATAAATTACAAATATGTTACTAATCATTTAATTAAAAATAAGTTATAAATTCTTAAAATTACAATATACCTACTAAGATAAATTAATTACATATATACAAATGCATGATTTTAATTATATAATTCTATATTTTTTATAAGTATAACTATAAAATTAGAAATTAATTATAAGTACATTAGCTTAATCTTTACGAACTAGCTCTCGAGCCAACAAATGAAATTGCTCGCGAGCTAACAAATCGAATATCATCAATCTTGAGTTTGGTTCGTTTATTTTAACGAGCCACATTAGACTAGCCCGATTGAGCTTTTCAAGAACCGAGATCTGAATAGTTTACGAGCGAATTGGTTCATGTACATCCCTATCCCTCCCTTCTCTCTCTGACCTAATTCTCCCTCATCCTAACACCAGTTCGTCTCCTCTCTCCACTAATCTCCGTAAGTTTCTTCAACACGAATCCTCTTCTTCATTTCTGATTTACAGATCTAGAAGAAACTAACTCTGAATCATAAAAAATTCGATCATTATCCAGAAGAAGTACTTTGAATAGTTTGGTGAAATTTTGGAAGTTGTGGTTATAATTGATAAAGCTACTGGAAGATTCTTTGCTACTGTTGGATAAGAGTTCAATTCTCTTCGATTTATTTCTCAGTAGAAAATCTAGCTTGGAGTTGTTCTAATTTGTATGTTTTTGTATCTATACTCATTCATTTCTTCAAATTCTCCTGTTGAGGATAGTTCAATTTTCTTCAATTTATTTCTCAGACGAAGATCTAGGTAGAAGTTGTTCTAATTTGTATGTATTTGTATCTATACTCGGTCATTTTATCAGATTCTCCTGTTGAAAATGATGGAGGGAAGAAAAGAAAAAAAAAATAAAAATAAAAGAGTTTATTACCAAAAGCAACCTGAAGTATACCCATTTTTACCACTTGCTCAAAATTGCGCGTGTGTGGCACGCTCTTGATTTTGGCCGGAATTTATAAAATAGGTTGTAATCGGTAAAACGCGAGTAATTCAGGTTGCAATCGACGACGAATTTAAAAATAGGTTGCAAGTGGTAAAAACGGGTATACCTCAGGTTGCTTTTGGTAATAAATCCCATTATATATTGGATTCGGTCCTACCAGCCCAATATTTCGTTGGGCCAAAAATTATTAAACCCGGCCTGACTTATTTCTTTTAAATATATTAAAATTTTCAGGCCCGCGTAAGAGCCCGTTGAGCTTTTAATCTATTGGATTGGGCTTGTTGAGCTCGATGACACTTTTGAGCCTACATTCCTATAGCTTAGTCCATCTGAAATGTCGAACGGGGTGAGCTGTTAGACAAATTTTTTCAGGTTTAACTAGGGGTGAGAAGAAATTGTGGTGTTTGATATCACTTATCAGGAAGGGAGTAAATACGAGATTTGTTTTATCCTGAGAGGGGTATTAAAAAAGAATAAAGAAATAAAAACTTATGTACACAGTCACGTGGAACATATTCTGTGTGGCGGATCTAATTCACAACTATATAAAATATAATGATTCGGTACTCATATTCAAGTCCTAATTCCTGTCACACGAATAAATACCGACACACATAAAACTCACTAAAGAAAAAGAACTATTTCGGTAATTATCTGAGTGTAACTCATGATTTATAAATTTGTTCAAGTTTGGAGAAGTACCCTGATTATCTTGCTATTAAAACTTTCTGATTGGTTTCAAAGTGTATTTGACTCGAATTTTGGGGTGAGATTAACACAGATTGATATTTGTTGATCAATTTATTATTTAGAAAAGCATTAGAACTGAAGTTTTGAACATGAGATTTGGCCTGTTCGATCCAGCGGAATCCATCAGGTCAAAATCATTTGTTTGGCTGAACTGAAATGAAATTTTATTGGGCCAACAATGATTGAACTTAGCCCAACTCATCGTCCCCTTCACATATATGAAGATTTTCTGCTTAACCCGTAGTTCATCGAACTTTTAATCTATCGAATCGAAGTTAAACTTTTGTGGTCCATTCATTTAAAATGTCGAGTAGGCAGGGTCGACAAACCTATCGGACTGGGCCGATTATGCGAGCACTACTTTCAAGTACTAATAGTTTGAAGCTTCCAAAAGATGAAAAAAAAAAAATAGCAAAAATTGAATTATGGAAATATAAAATTTCCTTTTCTTGTTTTGGGAAAAATGGAAACACAACATTAAATAAGTCTTGTAAAACAAGAAAGAAGATCGAAATTCAAAATAAAAAGCCAATAAGATTTGATCCTAAACGCAGAATCGTGCCAGGAAAACTTTCCTAAATTTTGATGGGTAAAACGGTAGGAATACTAGATTTCCCGATTTCATTGGAAAGGAAACCAAATCTGTTTGAATATATATATGCCATTAATTCAAAATCATTATGCAGATTGCAGATTACAGAAGGAAGCCAATCCTGCACACAACTTTTTATAGTGATTTCAACTTGCATATTTGCGTATCCATAGATACACAGACATACAGAACTTGTCAAGAACTTATCTCTTACCTTAACACAATCAACACACACAAAGATGAAAAGGCTGCGTACAACAAAACCCGACAGAATCTCGCGTTTGCCTGATCACCTCTTGCATCAGATACTCTCCTATCTCCCCACAAAGGACGCCACAAAAACATCAATCCTGTCGAAAACATGGAACTCCATCTGGAAATCCTTCCCTCTTTTCCACTTCAACCAGTACTCCTTTCAACAATCTGCACTTTCAACAAACAAGAATCGCAAGAAACTCATCCAAGATTTCTGCGACTACGTCGACCAATCCATCACTAATCGTTCTGTCGATACAATCATCGAAAAGTTCCACGTTGTCGTCAATTTTACAGGCAATTACCGACGCAAAAACCTCGACAGGTGGTTAAACTATGCCATAGACAACAATGTCCGAGACCTTCTTCTTGCATATCACATCAACAGTTGTTCTCAATTGCCATACAATCTGCCTCCGTCTCTCTTTCGCGCTACGGCGCTGAAGTCTCTAGATTTGTTCGGATGTAAGTTCAACAGGATGGTACCGAGTTCTGGGATTGCGTTTTCTTTGACGATACTTAAGCTTTCTAGGGTTTATATCGATCAAGAAACCTTACAAAACATGTTGTCCAAGTGTCACCTTCTTCAAGAACTTTGCATCGAATTATGCAAGGGTTTTGAGTCTATTAAAGTTGCTGGTACAAAGCTGGAGACTGTGGATTTGTATCTTGATAGAGATGATGCTCAGACTGTAGCAGTTTTGGCGCAGAATCTGCGATCGCTTAGTTACGCAGGAGGATTAGCAAGTGTTGAGAGGAGTTTATTGGCTTCGGAGTGTTATGAGAATGTAAGAGAGTTGACACTGCATGATGTGGACATAACAGATGATTTTTTACGAGTTCTTGAAGAGTTTCCGCACCTGGAGAAACTGACGTTGAAGACTTGTTGTATGCTGGAAAGAATTCGGATTTGCAGTAAAGTTATGGAGTTGTCTGTATCTCAATGTGTTCAACTTGAATCAATTGAACTTGACCCTAGCAATGTGCGTTGCTTTAGGTATGATGATGGCTGTAAATTTGAGTACATATCCAGGGCTGTGTATTAGAGAAGAACACTCAAATGATGGCCGCAAGTATAAAAGAAGATCTTTTTAATTTTGTATTCATCTTAAGGCACGTGGCTAGTTATGTAGATATTGATTGTTTATTAAGGCAATTTTAGGAGACATGTGGGAAAGAAAGATTGAGATTTTAGAAGATTCCTGCAGTGGATAAAGAAATTGAGGTTGTGTGTTTTCTATGTGTAGTGTGTATTTGTGCATGATAACATTAATCATAGTATATACTCCCTCCGTTCCAACTAACTTTTAACAGTTGACTGGACACGAATATTAAAAAAAATTGAGTGTGGAGATTTTGAGGGTGAAGATTTTGAAATAAATTTCTTTTCTAAAAGTGTAAAAAATTAAGTGGAACATACCAAAATGGAAAGCAGAAAAAGTTAGTTGGGACGAAGGGAGTATGTTAGCAGGAAAAGGCGATTCTAGTTCCACGATAAAAATTGCAAGTAGAATTTTAATGTATTCTGTATTCAATTATTTGAAGTCACTTAAATGAATATGTAGAATATATTATAATAAGTGGTAATGTGCGTGTATGTCCACGCAAAAAGATCAAAAATCTTTTCTGTCACTTTCACTTCAAGATTGCAAATATATCCACATTATCGTTTTTTACCTTACTTTTTGTTGGGTGATGTTATTCTCAATTAGCCGTGACATAAGAAATACAAGAAATGATACACGACAGCAGGACATGATACATGACATGTCGTGTATTATGTACGAAGTGGGTGACAGTGAGGGTGATACTGAGAATAAATTAAATGAAAGGTATAATGGATATCACAGTCGAAAAATGAGTATTTTTGCAATTTAAAAGTCAAAGTAGCAGGAAAGAGTTTTCAACTCTCTGAACCGACCACAATAAATTTCTCCCATTATAATAAAGTGCATGAAGAGGTTAAAGAATAGGTGCGAACAAATAGTGTAAGCACATAAGAGATCACTTACCAAAATAAGTGGTGAAATCATTGAAACAATCACATTTCATGCTAGGGCTCCTATTGAGTAGTAGTATATAGGTTCAGCCCAAGCATTTACCTGAACTCAGCCCAACCCTTAGGCCCAATAGTTATGTGCTTACATTAGAATCATAGATAGGTCCAATTTAATTGACCGTACAACATGTCTAGATGTAGAGCCGGCTAATTCTTAAAAACATGGCTGGGCCCAGACCAGGCCCAACATACCCACAAAAAAGTACATTTGTACATGTATGAACTTGAAATTCACAAACGGTCCAACGTTAAAGACATACTTTTGTTCTTTACAAAGAAAACGTGTAATGACATATGTTGGGGCAATTATTTATAGTATATATTTTAAAAAAGGGGGTAAATTTTCATCCTACGCGTCAACTTGATACGAACTTAATCTGCTCTAAAAAGGTTCAGATTGAGATATAATGGATTCATGCGTACCATAAAACACGTTAAGGAAAGGGTTGAATGGGAGTTAATTTATTTTAAATCATATAACCCATTTATAAATTTGATAATTCGTTGTTACTTTTAAGAGATAAATATAAGAAAATTATAGCATATGAAAAAATTAAATCAGAACCAAACTAGTACATAAGTGATAAGTCCTAAAAAAAATTAAATGCAAATTTTGTATTAAAATTATCAGTTTGGTGGTCAAAATTTAGTGGCTTATACATGAGTTATATGTTTTAAAGATATTTTTATATGATCATTAACTTATACTACTATATGTTTTATGATGTTTGAATTGTATAATAGATGAATAGGAGGATGATGTTTCTAAATTTTTGGTATTTCTCTATTTTAATTTAGTGAAACATTGTTATCTTGATTGAATTATAAAAGTCAATCTCATTGCACTAACAACTAAGCTTACACAATTTATGAGGATTAAATTAGGTAGTGCATTTACACACGAAACTAGCAAATGAGATCCTCTATTCCAATTCATGTTCCATCTTGTATTTCAAAACAATCACTTTACGCCACGTGCATATGATGACATTACTAATTAACATATGATGTGTAGTAAATATCATGGAATATTAGGTGAAAACAAATTGGAATAGATGATCTAATCCGCGAAACTAGTGAATTGAAATGAATTTTGATTTATGATGCGTTTAACAAATATATTAGGTATGAATTTAAAAAATTTATCCACAAACTTACTACGATCCAACCCATGTCACCCTGTATGAACTTGCTATGATCCAATCCACGCTTAAATATTGTTTTTAATTTGAAGAATTTTATGATTCCCAATTGGGAGAATGATCTAGTGGTTTTTTTAGAGAGAATGATCTAGTGTTAACCATAAAAGTGGTAAAACAGAAAAATAAAAATAATAAAATAAATAAATAAATACAATAAATGAATAGAACTGCTAGTCCGAATCAATAATGGATCGGACCATTAACCTAATGGGCTCCAAATTTGTCACAGCCCAATCAACTAAACCCCAACTCAAACCCAGCCCACAATCTAACCTTATAAAACAAACAAAAACCTAACCCTACACTTTCATCTGAACTCCCGCTCCCCGGCCGCCGAAGATCCTCTTGCAGCTGTCTTGCCGCCGGTCCAGAGAAATCAACAGGACAAACCAGACATGGGTAACTGATATTTCTCATTGTTGTATCGTGATTTAAATCGAACTTATATTTCGTTTGTATAGTGATCTAATTCGAAGATTCTGGTTATAATTTGGGGATGAATTTGTAGGTAAGGTGCACGGTTCATTGGCTCGTGCCGGAAAGGTGAGAGGACAGACGCCGAAGGTGGCGAAGCAGGACAAGAAGAAGAAGCCCCGCGGCCGTGCTCACAAGCGGATGCAGTACAATCGCCGTTTTGTCACTGCCGGTAATGATTTATCCCTTCACTTTTTTGGTTAATCAGTATGAAGTGTATCTGATGTCAAATTGTGTTGCTGTTTTCGATTAATTTTTTTAAATCTTTAGCAAGTAGTACTTTACCAATTGGGGGTTGGGGTGCGTCTAGAGGTTGTTTACTAGTTATGCTTTATTTTCATATCGGGACTTGAATATTGCTCCCATATCTAGAGCTTTGCATCTTGTTCTGTGGAAATACTTTATCTCTATCAGTCTTGTGCTGGACTGAATTTGCCGTTACAGTTTATATTCATGATGCATTTTAGGAGGGGGTTTAAATAAGCTAGACTGTTGCTCCTAAGAATTATAGGTGTCAAAGGTGCGCCTCACATAGGATTTTAGCTTTTGTGCCTTTGTGCTTCAGAGGCATGTGCAGTTCCGGAGGCGCGCCTCCTGTTATTCCGATGGTCTTGCCTCTTGATCCCAGGGTCTATTTCACTTAGAAAAATGCGTTTTATTTATAGAAGTTGGAATACATTTTTTATTCTTTTTAAGTTTTATTTGTCAGCACTTTTCTAGGGCTTTAGTAACTGGGGTATTAAAAGATAATACAATAAACAGTTACAAAACCCAACCAAGACCACACCTGCTGATCACCCACTTTCTGGCTATCTGATTCCTGCCAACAAACTAGGGCTTCTGCAATTATTTACTTGTTTGATGTTTATTTTAGCCGAACAATGGGTTAAATTCATATATTTAGCTATTAGTCCTTGTATTTTGGGTTTTTGCTTCTCTGTCACCTTGGGGGTGCCCCTTGTGCCTTGGTTGCAAGAAGGGCAATTGCACCTCTGCATGCCTCTCGCCTATACAGCTATTTTGAAAATTCTAGGGCCTCGAATCTTAAATGAGAAGGTTTTCTGACAATGTAGATTGTTCTCATTTTAAATTTGTTGTCTTTGAAACCATAATATTTCTCATGGTGTGTGTTTGTATATATCATTACATATAGAAGAACTTTAGTTTCTTTTCCTGTTTGTGTATATCTAACCATGTTGAAGACTTCATCCATATCAATGATCTGTAGTGAATACATTTTAATGATGTATTTGATTTTCTGCTCTTGCAGTTGTTGGTTTTGGAAAGAAGAGAGGACCAAACTCATCTGAGAAGTAAAGCGGAGCCATACCTAGTTTCTATAGGTTTAATGTCTTTCAACCTCGTTTCATTGCTTTTCCTTATGTTGCAATGTTGCTAGTTAGGGAACTAAGATTTTGTTACATCTTTTTTGGATTTTTATGTTCCCGAGCATAACTACTGCTCAATGTTGAGTATAATTGAGATTTGATTAATTTTGAGGTGTGAACTTGAATCTGTGTTCGGCTTTTTATCTGATTGAATATATGGTCATATAATACGAGGAGGAAGCAAATACGGAATGCCTATTACATCTCACAGAATCGGTTGAATGGACCTCACATTTGTTGGTTATCCTTTGGTTTGAACCTCACTGCTATGCGGCTATTTCATCTCGTTTACTCGGTTTTCATTAGTTGATCTAGGTTGTCTTGATGAAGGCATTTTGAATAAATGCCTTCAACACCAAATTAGTGTAGATTTTGAATCCACCAAGATTTCGTTTAGTTTATCCATTTGATTATGAATAAATGAGTGTTGGCAATCAAAAACCATCTCGGTTCTTGCCAAGAGTGAATGAGGTTGAATTAGGTGGTTCAGGCATTTGATAAACATTCATGTTAAGTGACAAAAAATAATTTGATTGTTATTGTGCAATCGTCGTTTGTGTGTTAAAATTGTGTACCTTGTCCCAGAAAAATAAATATATTGATGAAAGGCCGGTATATTAAATCTGCTTACAATTGGTTTAACTTGTCAAGAATTATATAATTCATGAGATGACCAGAGGTAGCAACTCAGCTCACCTTGTTGGGGTGTCATATGTTGTTGGGCTGGTCTGGGCCGGTCCAAATATTATTGGGCTAAAAATTAGTGAACAAAGCCCTGTCCATCTTCTTAAACTACACTATAGTGTTTGGGCCAGTTTATAATTTGTGGATTAAAATGTCGAGCGGGCTGAATACGAGCCATAACACTGCTAATAATGATGAGCTATGGGATAACCAGTAATTGCGCTGCGCAGCTTATGAGCTCTAGAGTAATGACTAGCAATTAGGCATTCATGTGAGTACCTATCTAGTTATGCATCAGTCATTGCTAGGAGAGTTTTTTTTTTTTTTTTTTTTTTTCTTCTGATCTCAGAAAAAAATATTTCCTTCCTCTAAGGTGACTCGAACTCAAGATCAAAGATTTAGTTAGTGGATGCTCTAACACTCGAGCTATTTAACTTCGTAAAAAAATATTGCTACTTGCGCTATCATTCATCTGAAATTCAAAACGCCTTAGATCCCCTCTAAAAATGAAGAAAGAAACGCCTTAGATCATTGATATGACATGCTGCATATATGATTACTATCATTATCTTAATCATATAGGCAATGTTTGTTTGGTTGGGGCTGAGGTTACTGGGCTTGGGGAAGTAGCTGGAGATCTGGAGTTAGTGGCTAGGGGAAGTAGCTGAAGATGTTTGGTTGGGTGACTGGGGTTGTGATTGGAGTGTGATATTTAATTATTAATTGTAAAATGTGATGTGATATGTGTAAGAGGTAGTTATTAATGATTGAGAAAATGATTAAAGTAGTGTTTGGATTTGTGATTGATGTCCCCCACCAAATCCTAATATCCCGACTTGGCCAAACTAGCCAAAGAAACATGAGGTTGGGTTGGCCTAACTATTTGGCCAAACTAGCTCAAAGAAACATGAGGTTGGGGTGATCCAACTAATGAGAGGTTGGGCCAACCCTAACCAAACATGCCCATTAATTTTCTTCGTCACATAGAAAGAAATATACAAAATAATTTCATGTCTTGCAAAAGGAGTTTGATGTAAAAATAAATATTTTATCTTATTGGTCGAAATAAAAATATTAACTTTGACCGCTATTTTTGCTTGGGTTGATCTTCCATTCCGTTACTGAGATATATTTCATACAAGATGGCTAAAGATAGTCTCAGAATTAGGACACAGCACCCATATACTTACGTAGAAAATTAATACTCCCCCCGTTCCAAAATAGATGATGTTTTAGCCTCTTAATCATATTCCAAAATATTTGATGTTTTAGATTTTTTTTACCATTTTTCTCTATTTTGCCCCTATGTAAATTAAAAAATATCTTTGACATTTCAACCTCTCACTCACATTTGATTTCATTAAATCTTATTTCCATAAATTTTAGGGGATATATTTGGCAATACATCTATTTCTTAATTCTTCCACTTTTTTCTAAAACATCATCTATTTTGGAATGGAGGGAGTATGCTACATAACTACAATAACCATCTTTGTGAGCACTTGTTTATGTGGTAGTTTTTAAATATGCTATATCATAACCACCGTAGTTGTTTGTATATCAAAATTCTATATCTATATATACACATATATATATGTTACACAATTATGCTGAGCAACTTATGAGCATCCGTTTGATGTGTTAAAAGTATAGTATATATAAAAAGTTATCACAGAAGCATATACCTACAAAGGTAGTCACTGTAGTTGTGCACTGCATATTAATACTCTGGAGGAAATACTCTCGCAGGTCGTGTCAGACCTTGTCAACCCACTTTTTTACTTACTTAACTTTTTTCCTGATGAAATGCCCTCACAACCCAAATCTCGTGTACCATATATTGCTGTATCTCGTGTAACACTCATGTACAAATAAATCTCGTGTAAGTTGTAATCTCGTGTAACCTCGTGTAATCTCGTGTAACACGTTCGTGTAATCTCGTGTAAAACTCATGTACAAAAAAATCTCGTGTAAGTTGTAATCTCGTGTAATCTCGTGTAACCTCGTGTAATCTCGTGTAACACGTTCGTGTAATCTCGTGTAACACTCATGCACAAAAAAATCTCGTGTAAGTTGTAATCTCGTGTAATCTCGTGTAACCTCGTGTAATCTCGTGTAACACGTTCGTGTAATCTCGTGTAACACTCATGTACAAAAAAATCTCGTGTAAGTTGTAATCTCGTGTAATATCGTGTAACCTCGTGTAATCTCGTGTAACACGTTCGTGTAATCTCGTGTAACACTCATGTACAAAAAAATCTCGTGTAAGTTGTAATCTCGTGTAATCTCGTGTAACACGTTCGTGTAATCTCGTGTAACACTCATGTACAAAAAAATCTCGTGTAAGTTGTAATCTCGTGTAATCTCGTGTAACCTCATGTAACACTCATGTACAGAAAAATCTCGTGTAAGTTGTAATCTCGTGTAATCTCGTGTAAGAGTCATGTACAGAAAAATCTCGTGTAAGTTGTAATCTCGTGTAACTCATAGAAATCTCGTGTAAGCTGTAATCTCGTGTAAGTCAGGGGTGAGTAATCTCGTGAAAGGGTATATTGTAAGTAAAAAAGTGAGATAAGTAAAAAAATGGGTTGAAAAGGTCTGACAGGGGTACAGTAACTTTTCTCCCTAATACTCTGTATATATGTGAATGACGTCCATTACTTGCAGTGTTCGTAGTAGTCGGTAGTACGAGGAAGCTATAGCCTATATCTATATGCAGCAGCTAATATGCATATACACGCATGTATGTCCTTTTGCCATGTGCAGAATGTTAATGGCCCAAATGTGAACGCACATAAAAGTTGTAACTTGAGGAGTGTGGAAATGAATAGCTAAAAACAAAAGGAGGGTGACTAGATGCATGCATGTGTAAGAAAGGCCATGATAGGACACATAAAGAACCACTCCTAGGGATATGTTTGCTTAAGGCTGGGAGCGCTGAGTCAAATCTGATTGAGAGAGTTAATGAGTGTACTTTATTGAGATTTCACCCCCTAAACCTGTTGAGGCAAACCTGACACTACACTCTTTCTTTTTTAAGGATAAAAATAATTATTCAGAAAAATAAAACTGCAATATATAGGTCTCTCTGTGTGAATTCTTAACCACTTGTCAATTAATTGAAATTGTGACTTTCCAAAACATTTCTTGTACACAAACATTTGGACTGAAATCATTCTTCCACTTATTAAGCTTTTGTTAAGCATCTAATTCAGGACCGTGACTAGTTGGTGGTCTCGTGAAACATTATGCCTACCTATAAATTTAAAATCGGCAACTTGAATTAACAATATTTTTCTGGTTAACTTTAAATGATTTCTAGTTACAATTTTTGTTTTTTTCCTTTGTTAATTTGAAGAATACGTCATCTTAAGTACTTTTGATATATGTTGCATTTTATCTTGCGGAAATAGTTAAACAGAATATTGTATTCCCTAAAAAGAAAAAGAAAAGATGACTTACAGTAGACATGAAGTTCAATGGGGGTAAAAATAATCTACTATTAATCGTGTTGATGGAATTTAATCTAAATATAAGTATTTTGTTATTTATCTTACCCGAAAATTGTTTTAGGGGTAGGTCTTATGTTTCTCATGGATTACGTGATCTAAAAAGGAGTAGTCTTTTGTATGATAATTGTACGAATTTTATATTCATACAACTCAAATCGCTGACGGTTTCACTATATTTTAAGTCTCTATGAAGAAATATTAATGTCTATAATGAAATATATTACTTATTAAGTAGAACTATATCATGCTTATAATGTATTAATGTTTATTCAAAAGAAAGTTTTTGGCAGGGGATAAATGTACACCTCCCAATTATGAGTAGAGGGGAGTCTCTTGTGTACCAATTGCACGGATGTTAGATCAGTACAATTCGGGTCATGAGTCAAAATGCATTAAATAGTATTTATACCTAAATGTATTACATATAGTGGGTAAAAGTATCATGATGAAAAAGTATTAATATTTATGCTTAAATGTATCACTTGTTCTACATAAAGATATTATAAGACGGATAAATGATACATTTAAGCATAAATCGTGATACTCATCACGAATTGCACCGTGCAATTGGTGTACATGTGACTTTGCCTTATGAGTATTATCTCTTCTCGGAAGTAAGCGGTCACCCGTATAGTCAACAAAGTCCCACTTCAAATATACATAGAAAGTTCATGGAATTTTTTAGGATTAAAGTATCTTCTTTTTGTATGAGACCTTTTGGGAGCAAGTCCAAAAACTAATTCTATGCGGGCTCGGCCCAAAGCGAATAATATCATACCAATGTGGAGATCAGGTACCTAAAAAGTGGTATCAGAGTTATGGTCCCAGACTGAACTAAATTGATGTGGTGAAGGGTCTCGGAGTGCCGAACAACGACATGTCCCACTCTACGTACCAGGTGAGGTACACTTGAGTAGGGCTTAGCTCTCCAGCGAGGGTACGACAACGGACCAGATGCAGAGATCAGGTGAGGTTCTTCAACGGAGGTAAGACAACGGATTGACTACAGAGATCAATGTGAGGTGCACCTAGGCAGGACTTAGTTCTCCAGCGGAGGTACGACAACAGATCATGTGCAAATACCATATGAGGTGCACATACGAACCAAGGGTAGGGCTTAGCTCTTCAGCTGAGGTACGACAATGGATCAGGTGCAGATACCAGATGAGGTGTACATACGGACCAGGTGTAGGGCAAGTGCAGAGACTAGATAAGGTGCACCTGGATAGGAATTGACTCTCCAACGGTAGTAGTGTACACATGGACTAGGTCCAGAGCAGGTGCACACACTAGAGGAGATGCACTTGAGTAGGGGTCGACTCTCCAACGATAGTAAAAATCATAAATTTTATGTAAGACGTGTGACCAGACATGTATCCTATTAATTATTTTAAATATAAGCTTTAAAAATGGTTGAATTCATTTTATTTAATATATATATAATTCTAAGTTGTTATCGTTATTTTTATTAATTGTACTTTAATTTTTATTCAAAAAGGTAAATAAGGAAAGAAAATGAAAAAATAGAAGAATTTTGTTACTAGTACCCACTTCATTTAATTTCACTCTGTACATACTCTAACTTATTCAACATTTCATCGTACTTTCTCTCGCTTAGACTCTGTTTACTTTGACAAACTGAGATATACTACCTCTGTTCCGTTTTAATCTTTTTTTAGTTTCTTTCAATTCAATTTTTCAGTCCATAAATAGTAAATTTCTCTCACAATCTTCACCCTTAAAATCTCTACCCTCAATCTCCACCTTTGAAAATGTCAAAGATTCCAAAAAATCTGTTTTTTCTTAACTTCCGTGCCCGATCAAAGTAGGAAACTTAAACCGGAAGGGAATATTAATTATTTGGGCCAGTGAGATAACTTTATAGGATAGAATATAAATTATTATTCACTTTCAATATTTACTCTAACATATAACATCTCGATAATTTAGGATATCTATTATCCTTATCCACATTTTACTATGTGACATTGGCCATAAAGGGCCAACAATCATTTTTTATCTAGTAATTATTTGAAAATGTAAATAGCGATGAGACCAAAATCGTAAAAGTAAATTACTATGAGACTGAAAATG
Organism: Ajuga chamaepitys; assembly: GCA_958295605.1. Lineage (NCBI taxonomy): Eukaryota > Viridiplantae > Streptophyta > Magnoliopsida > Lamiales > Lamiaceae > Ajuga > Ajuga chamaepitys. Next base: position 63,403,253 of record OY282499.1, on the reverse strand, counting down.
ATTTTTGGCCTATACGAAGGGTTAGATAAGAATCATATTTCCTAAATGTCTTTTTTAATAATTGTTTAGTGTATACTCAGAGATAAAAATATAAATTTTCAAATATTATTGCAAGTATTGGTTAATTATACTAGGAAGACCTAGATTATCATCTAATGTATTATCTGAATTTTAGCAGTCTATCTTAGGTAAGAAAGAAATTCGACTTTCTACTTCGAACAAAGTAAACACTAAATGAAACGAGATAAAATGTTATTATCTTATTTTATGTACTCCGTTCGTCTCAAAAAGATAGTCACAACTTTCCATTTTGATTGTCCCAAATTATAGTCACATTATCATACAATTTCTCTAAGATGTCCACATTTATTGTTTGTTTGAACTATTAATCTCTCTATGTACCCAAAAAATAAGGATATGATAGAAAAATAGTGAATAAATATTACATTTCCTGTAACATTAAAAATGTTTTCTTAATGTTTGTAAGTAAAAAATGTGACTATCTTTTTGGAACGGAGGGAATATCAAAGTAAATAAAGCTTTAAAATACACACTGGTTTAGATCGGTGTAGAGTGTAGTGTCTGCAGACTCCACACCAAATCCAAGCACCCTCCGACTCTATTTCGGAGATTCCTGCGTCATCGTCAGAGCAGAAATCCCAGTTGATCTTGTGCCTGTTTCGGAATCTTTGAATGTATACATTAACATGTGCACAATCTAAGATTCTTACACGTTGTTTAACATGATAATTTGTGTTTAAAAAACTTAAAATTTGGAGTTTCGAGAGATCTGCTGAGTGTTCCAGTCAATGGCAAGATCTTGGCGATTGTGTTGGTTCTTTCGCGATTCTTTAGTTTACATTTACCCATATCCGAGTCTGCATGTCTGGCCCAATAATTGTGGTGAGGACAAAAGCAACGGCCATTTTATGACTTGGGTGTGGGCAAAGCGGTGGCTGCGTCTTATTCCACTTCACCGCCCCACATGTACGAATGCCACGTGTCGTCTTCTGACTCCATTCTGGATAATTCTGGGTCTCATCTCACCTTCCAATAATTACTGGCTCCACCCACCCGTTTCCACCGCCACCTTCTCATTTTGTTAAGTGCCAACATATGATTAGCATAACTCTCTTTACCTAACTTTATTGCATACTTTTTCCTTTTCTCATCCGTATTCCAGAGCTATGTTTATGTATAAATTGAGTGAGACGTGATAAATTTAAGTGTGTAAGTGTTAAAATGTGTGAATTTGAACAAATATATAAATTTTGTATTGTTTTAGGATAGAATGAGGTATGATTTATATGTCATTATTATGCTGCAAATGGAAAGAGAGAGGAAGTAATGGAAAGATGGAGTAGCATATGATTGAATTTAAGTGAATTAAATTATCCTAAATTTAAGTCCCAGTTTAATTGTAAGTTATAATTGATAGGGTAAAGAGTCCCGGACAGAATCTGTCTGTTTAGAATATTTTTTTTTTCTTAAAATTCAATTTTTTTTTTTATAAATGCTTTTAACAAGTATTGATGAACATTTATTTGTGAAGACGGTAATTCAAATTTTAACATTAAGAACCCCAAAAATTGAATTGAAAATCGGTCAGTTTTTAGATCACTTAAAAATTGATAGTTAACATTAAAATTTGATCTTGTGATAGTTATTAATTATATTTGTAATTTTAATTAGAAGATAATAGAAACAAAAATTTAAAAAATACACAATTTTTATTTTTTCTACCCGGACAAATTCTGCCCGGATAGCCGAATCCTAATTGATATATCCTCTGTCTGGATGATCAAATCTATAGATAACATACCCAAAAGATGAGGAAGACTCACTAATTTTATTTCATTGGAGTTTTTGCAACATATCTAACTAAGCATATTTATAATGAATACGATCATTGTAAAATGTGATACTTGTACTGTGATAATTAAATTAAAATAGATGGATATTGTTAATATCAAATTAATATGTTAAGTATATATAATACTACAATGTTAAAAGAATTGTAGTTGTGATGAAAGTGATGACTAATTAACCAATGTGTATGATTGATCCATGCTCATAGCATAAACTAATTATTTTTGGGGAAAAAGTCATTCTACATTCGACAAAGCACAATTCAGCTCAAACATTAAACTAGTACGAAGATCTTATTTTCACTTAAGACTAATTGACACATTTTGCTCCATACTATTCGCCAGCTGATCTATGCCTCAGGTGTATAGGTTCATATTTATGGTGGTCACATTTTGGTCATGGTTTGTGGAATCGGACCGGACCGATCGGTTCGACCGGTTCAACTGGGAACCGGGCCCGAAACGGTCCGGTAGAGTTAAAAAACCGGAAATTATATAAAACCGTTGAAAACCGGTGAGAACCGGTTCGACCGCCGAACCGTCGAACTGGTAGAACCGGATTATATTCATTTTTTTTTTTTAAAATAAAGTTGTGTTTTGGCCTGTTTTAAGTAAAAAAAAAAAAAAAGGGATTTTTACCTTTATCTTCACTTGCCCTTATTATTCCCATCTTATTTGAAATTTGGCACTAGGATGTTATTAAAAAAATTCGAGTTAGAAGTATCTTTGGATTAATTGATATTGAAATATGTTGAATTTTTTTTTTTACAAGTTAAACTCTAGTATCAAATTATATTATATTACACATAAGGAACTACTGAAATCCAAAAGTCAACAAGTTGCCTTTGACCGATTGAACCGGTCGAACCTTGAACCGGTGGATTGTTCGGTTCGGTCACAAACACTGATTTTAATATTTGCAAATTTTTATTTAATATGATTATCTTACGTGGAATTAACTATCTTGATTGTGTACGACACATCAATCAATATGGATCTTCCATTTCTAATTATGCAATATCAAATAAATAATTAGACTATTGCATGACACATAATTATTATTGATATATATATGTATTAATAAATGGTTCACTTATTCATGGAAAATGTGTATCATTAAAAGTAGAAGATCTAAATTATATATCAACAATGGATATATAATATTTTGTACCATCTGCAATGATAGCAGGACGTACAGGACAATATACATATGGCAGTAAATATATTATGCCTTTCTGCATGAAATTAATTAGGCGAATTATATTTGAAACAAAAATAAAATAAGTGAGTCTTGTGTATGACGGTTCCACGTGTGTCCAGAATATATTTTTAGGGCCTGTTTGGTTGGTGGATTTAGACCTTATTACAAGTTTCAATCCACCTATAAACATGTTTGGTTGCACATTTGAGTCTTTGACAGTGGCTTTATTATCAAGCCCGTTCTCTATAACAACAAAGCCCGAATAATTATAACCTGAGGGGTTGTATAAGCATGATTTTAAACTGAGGTTTGGGTGCTACATACCCGGATAAACCAGCCAACCAAACAATTTATAAGCTAACCTAGGTGAAACCAACCCGAATAAACCAGCCAACCAAATAAATTAGTAATTCAACCTAAATACTTGTAAACACCCCAAAAATTCATTTAGCTATATAAACCTAATTGTTTCTACTAACAATCAAACGACTTCTTATAAAAGTAAAATAATACTTTTACAAATAAAATAATAATTTTATAAATAAATGTGCTATTTTTATACAATGATATTTTTATTTTTATTATAAAAATAATATTTTTTTCCGTCACGCTGCACTGATACGTTTAACAGTCTCACGCAAGTTTATTTATCAAATAAAATTAGGCGATTTATGTGTGCGCGCGAAGGTTGTTAGCGACCACGAAATCCGTGATCTGTGATGAAGAGGGCCCACCAAATATATGGGCCAATATGATGAAGCCTTCTCAATAATATTACTTTAAGGTAAATTGCGGGCCCATATTCATATACACCATTACTTTTACTTTTTATTGTTGGATTTTCCAGCTTTTCACTAAATTCAGGAGCTCATTGGCTCATCGACTGCCTTCCTGGCATCAGTTTTGGAACTTTCTCGACCAAAATCTCTTCACCCTGTTTGGGTTTTATACTTTCTCCGTCTCGACCTAACTTGCCTACTTGATTGAATGCAGAAATTAAAAAAAAAAATGTTATAGAATTTTTAACCTTTTTAAAGATGAAGATCGAAGGTGGAGATTTTGAGAAAAATTTATTATTTATAGGCTGACAAGTCAACTTGGGACAAACCAAAAAAGAAAGTAGGCAATTAGAGCGGGACGAAAGTAGTAGTATTTTTTAAGGAGAATTATTTATTAATTATTACTTATTTTATTACCAAAATTTCAAATAAAGATTTATATTTTCTAAGATTTTAGGTATACCTGAGATGCAGTTAGGGACAGAGCCAGGAATAAATTTTAAGGGCCCAATTCACATATAAGTATTAAATAATATTTCTCATTTTGAGCCTTAAGTTTTAGTAATTCTTATTTAAATACTTTAGGAAAGTATTTTATAATTTTCTATTTGTTTAATGTTTTAGAGCCTAAGTTTATATTCCTAGAAATTTAGACATGATATTTATTTTTCATAATACTCAGTTTTCATTTATAATTTAATTTCGGTATTAACTATTTTTCAAATAATCTCTCTCCCTTCCCTTTATCCAATGCGCACACACAATTCCACAAGAAATAAAAAAATGCACACATATGTCCTACGTCTTGAATGTTCCATATAATAATAATAATAATAATCATAATAATAATAAAAATTCTAATAATAATAATTAACTTGATTAAATTAATTATATTAACTAACAGGTAGGTTATAATTTAATAAACAATTATTTACGCGTTTCGCGTGAATTCAAAAAATCGTTTAATATTGTTATCAAATGCTATAGTTTGCATGAAGTTTGACCGAGGATGGAGTTTTACACTATAGCTTGATACATAACATACTTCTTTTATGCATTATGAATGATGTATACATGCATCGGGTGTACATGAGAATAAATGTTGCTGCATATATAATTAACTACTGATTGTATTACGATTAGTTAAGTTCTCTATTCTAAAAATTACCGTTTATTTTTTATTATCTCCGGCTTAATCGTTAAACAACACTCGATCACCTACATGTTTTTTTTCCAACTTCCTCCCACTTAATACCTCTCAATTAGAAGGTGTTTGGCTAAACTTATTTTAAGCATCTTATAAGTTTCAACATCTTATAAATTGTTTTAAGAGCTTATAAGATGTAATTTTAAGGAGCTTATAAGTTAACAAAGTGTTTGGAAAAAAGAGCTTATAAGCTTGCAATTGAATATAGTGATTTACCTATAAATTTGGGGTCTAATTTAAAGTTAGTATTAAATACACATTTTAATTAGTGTGTGAAATGTGTGTAGTGTGTGAAATGTGTGTAGTACGTGTAGTGTATGTGGTGCGAGGTGTGTGAAATGTGTGTCTAGTGTGTGAATTTTGTATAAAATTTGAGTGTAATCATTAAGGTCTTAAAAGATAAGATGGAAATAAAATGGGGTATGTCAACTTATTTTTTTTAGATCTTATAAGCTGTTAGAGCTTTTTTTTTGTGTCTTATAAGCTCCTAAACATCTTTTTTTTTGCCGAAGACTTTGCAAGAGCTTATAAACTCCTAATCATCTTATAAGATGTTTTTAGGAGCTTATAAGCTCAGCCAAACACCCTCTTATGTCTATATAAATCTTATTTAGGTTTTAGATTTCCATCTATGTTCGACTAATATCTAGAAGGGTGATTAGGTCGACAGGCAGGATCTATCTATTACGTTGGTCCTAATGTTTATTGGCAGCATTAGTGAAAACTTAACAACCACAAATACTTTTGACCACTAAACGATTAAAACTATTTAAGATATTTTGCTGGGCACACAACCAAGGCCCCACCATAATATCATTCAAATTATTTTGATTTTCCGATACAGGAAAAGTGAGATAAGCTAAGTTTGCTTATATGAAAAATGAAAGAACAAAAATATTAATTTGACCCTTTAGATAACTTAGTTGGTAAAGTAGGTGACGATAAAAACCGAAAGTCACATGTTTGAAATTACCGCGCTCAGCAATCAGTGACGTATTTAAGAATTTGACATTGTGAATATGATATGTAAAAGAATGAAGAGAGGTACGAATTTTGTATTTTTAAATACATAGTAAAATATAGTGTTTTTTTTCTTTCATTCAAATGTATTCCCGTAACTCCTTATGATTTCGTGGCTTCCCCCCATATGAGACACTCACATATGCAGTTTACTTCTATAATATTGTATTCAAATATTTTTTAAATACGTACTAAATATAAAGGTTAAGGATGCTCATAATATTTCAAAAAAAGTCCAGAATTGATTATGAATAAGGGTGTGACAACTGACAATGGTACAAATTATCTTATTACAAGATGAAATATATTAGGCATGTAAAAAGTAATAAAAAATTTAATATTTGTAATGAAGAAAAATAATTTAAAGCCCATCTTACAATTTTTTATGAGATTCTATATCTTTTCACGTGCTTATTTTGATGTTATGTTTAGTATATTATAAATGATGATATACAAATACAGAATCAATGTAGAGTGAAATGAAAAATGGATCCGCGTGACAGTTCACCTGCGTATCTACACCCCAAGATCACATCCCTTTTTTTATATTTATGGCCATTTCTCACTGTTAACATAAAATCAAATTAGATATTTTATCCCTTTCAAAAAAAAAATAGATATTTTATCACAACATCATCTTTATAGCATATTCATCGGTAGGGGTGAGAATAGATCAGGTTACTCGACGTGGCCTATAACTTAACCAACATTATATTTAATTTGATTCAGTCTATCGATAAACTAGTCAGACTTAAGCTTTTTCTCGAGTCTATTTATATATATGTTTGATTGTAACGGAACAGCCTAGTTATAATTTATCTATACAAGTAGTATATATATATTATAATATATGCCCAACATACAAAATACAATACTTACATATCGGTAAACTTTAATCATTATATGTACTCTCTTCTATGTAATTATTGTGTAATAACTAATATTTCCTCTGTTTCAGAATAAATGTCTTTTTAGGCACTTTGAAAAATTTCACAATAAGTATCACTTTACCTACAATTCTTCCAATATTACCTTAAACAACCTATTTAATTTAGTTTATTATTTTCTTATTCCACAAAACATACCCAATCAAATAGATTTTGTATGAATATATTTGCTATTTTTACCAATCCTTAATTTTTTTCAAAAGAAGTTAAAAATTACACTTATTTTGAAACGGGGGGAGGGGGGAGGGGAGAGTATATATCTATGTATAGATATCTATAGTAACTAGTAAGCCTTTTATAGGCTTAAATAGGTCTAAATCAGGCTTGATCATGAAAAAGGTCAAAGGTTTGGGCCCTATGTTTGTGAATCAGACCTAGATCGTTCAATGTAAAGCATAGCCCAATTTATTCTCATTCATATTTATTAATCCGATTCCCCTATCCATCATGAATAAATTTTAAGGTACCTACTAGCTAGTGTGATATATCAAACAATAAGAAGTAAATTATCTCAATTAAAATTTACAAATAAAATCTTTACACATTAATAATACATACGATATTTAATACGTACTCGTGATAGATAGAAAATCATTTCGTTCTATTCGATCTCATAGACCATGCCCCGAAAGTATTATTGATTTTAGCAGAATATTAAATCGAAATAACCATGTAATGATTCTCTTTTCATTATTTTTTCCCCGAAATTATCTTACATAATCTTAAAATAGTCACATGACCCCTTTATATTTGTGATGTAGCTGGTCTATAAATTCAATATTACTAACGACCAATGTTATTAAACTCGCGATTTTAAGTAAAATTGATGGAGTGTTCATATAATAGGATCGTAAAATCGTAAGATTCTACTACTTACCAAATATATATATATATATATATATATATATTATTCTATATATATTTTAGTTACAACAACTTTTGAATAGATATCCCATATAAAAAAATACACATATTATATACACAATTAATCAAAAAGGAAAAATATACAATATGATAAAATATTTTAGGCATCATGGTTTATATATACATTTAGTAAAGCATTCCTAAATTATAATTATGAATGTTTCAATTTTAAGAGAAAAATATACTAACCTTAGTGAAATTAAATACTACATAAAAAATATTTTTTTATGAAGCTCAAATTTTAATTTAGAACTTGATAATAAAAAAGATTTTTAGTAAAATTGGCTCTCTTTGCGTATAATTTGCTCTAGAAAAGTTTTAAAATCCCAATTTTAAGTTATTATAAATTCTACAATTCATATTGTATATTATTTTTAATTGGTAAAATAGAGTAAAAAGCAATATTTTGTAAAACTGTTAAACTCGTACACAAAATCGTAAAACTCGTAAAATTGCATGAGCAAACTTGAGAATTTACTCTGATTTCATCAGATCTCAATTTTATCACGAGTTAACTCGTTTAGATAGAAATAACTTATAAACTCGTAGAATCGTAAAAATTAACTCGAAATTTTGACAACATTGCTAGCAAGTAAGAGCTCTTATCATGTTAAGATAAAATATGATCTCTTATAAGTACTCATAAAACTTATGGGAAATAATAAATTCGAACAAAGTTAGGTTCAAATAACAGTTAGAAACATATTAATGCACAAATTTTCACAATTTTTTTATATTATTTTTTATAATTTCTATATCTTAGCTATGGAAATAGGATTTCTTATATACATATATTGTTTAAAGAGATAACAGCCGCTCATTTTAATTTCTATGTAATATCATTGATTATAACAATATATTTGATTACATTGACTTTATATACGTCGTATTAATTAATAATTTTACTTTTAAAGTAGACGCACATCATATATTTTAAAACTAGGGTTAGTTGGCCTCATGACTGAAATTTCTGGCTCCGTCGTCACGGAGCGATACAGGAACGTTTCAGTTTCAAAAAAATTAATAAATTCCAAATAATAAAACTATTATTTATTTGCTTTATTTAATATTCACTCTGTGCATCATATAGGAAAAATCACTACTTTCTCCGTTTATTAATGAGGATCATATTTAACCTTTCGTCCTAAAATGAGAGTTATGTTATAAAACTTAATGTCTCATTTTATTAATCCAGATAAAAAATCAAAATCTTAACTTTAAGTATTAGATACGTATAATTGAATAAGCTGAATGGAAGAAATAAAATAAGTCTTATAAGTGTGAATTAATAATTTTTAGAGATTTTTTATTAAATTGACCAAACATAAAAAAACTATATTTTTTCAAATATAAATCTATAGACAACTTTAATCTAACATCTTTCGAATTTGCTTCTATGTTTCTTGTATAATTAATTTATATATGAGACCGTCACATGGTGTGATGGAAAAAAATTATTTTTTATAGTAAAAATATTACATTTATCTGTAAAAACCTTAACTTTTCCTATAAAAATTATAAAAGTGTATTTCGTTACATGTAAGATTGTCGTATACAAGACTCATTCTTAAATTATTGTAATCCCATTGGCGTTGTTGATGGGTGACTTTGAATTTTATTGGTCCATAATCTTGTAAGGTGTTCCATTTATTTGTTGCTATTATCACAATGTCAATAAAATACACAGCCTAATATATATATATATATGTATATTAAATTTACCGACATAACATAAGTAAACCCTTATTCTAATCTTTTTCAATTCATCACAATCAAACTCTGACCCAAGACAATAAATCCTGGTGATCTCTACCCGTGCCACGTACCCCCCAACTTAATATTTTGGATTATTTTAGCAAATTAAATAAAATTATTTTGAATAATCTTTCGGTTAAGACTTGCCAATTATGGTGTCCTAAAGATACCCATCATAATATCTTTATTTAATAACGTATTATGATTATGATCATGATCATGAAAGGCTTTAGACTATGGAAGAGTTAAATTATTAAACAAAACGAGATAACGTAAATAAATAATCCCAATCATACTCAATAATGGGTGCAATTGACTTCTTTGAAAATTGGTAATCACTCCCATGCCTCGTAATTAATTATAACAATTTATTAGGGTTTCATATTTCTAATTGTGTTTTAATCATCAAAATATGGGTGCATCATATAGTTATGGCTAATATAATTATAATGGTTAATTACAGCAACTCCACCAAACTATCAGCGTTTTTCACATAAATCATTGAACTTTTTTTTTGGCACCAATACATACAAACTATACGAGTTTGACAGATAAACCACAAACTTATTTTTCGACTATTTTTCATCAGAATTCTGCACGTTATTTGCACGTGATACATTTTTAGGAGTGTTTTTTTGTCTAAGCAGCATTTTTAGTAGATAGAAGAGTTGCTCATCTTCAACAAAAGGTTCTAGATATTGGGAAAGAGAACCGTTAATTCAAATGAATTCTTAAGAAAAAATAAGGTGTGAAGGAAATTTACACTTTTGGCCTACTGAAAATGTTGTTTGGACGAAAAGAGACCCTTAAAATTTTATCACGCGCAAGTCACGTGCCGAATTTCGACGAAAAGTGATCGCAAAATAATTTTAGTGGTTTATCTGTCAACCGAAAAATAACTTTGGTGATTTATCTGTCAAACCTGTATAGTTCGTATGTATTGATGCTAAGAAAAAAAGTTTAGTGATTTATGTGCAGAAACGCCGATAATTTGGTGGAATTGCTGTAGTTAACCCTTTTAATAAATTAGTTTTCAATTCATACAATTATTTAATTTGTTTTCTTTAAGTGTTCAATTTGAATTTTTTTACTCATTACTATAACATGTATCAAAATCACATCCAATTTGTTTGAAGAAACATTCCCTCCTCTCCGTCACATAAATTAATAAATAGAAATTTTTGTTACATTCTTATTTAACATGGTAAATCAAGGGATAGTCAAATATAAATGATAATATTAAAGAACCATTTAGTAGAAGACTAGAAGTATAGTAGTTAACAAAAGTATTTATACACTTCTTGTGTTAATGGAATTATGTATTCACTCTTAAAAAGGAAAATAGATCGTCTTTATTTAAGGTAACACTTAGGTAAGTTGTCGTAAGATGGAAATTATCATAAAAAATTATATTATTTTTGACATAAAGAATTTTTATTTTATAAAAAAAATAGATAGTTCTATTAAATTGTTGTATTTGTATAATAAATGTTTATACACAAAGTAAAACATTTTACATTAAGAGTAATATCTTTCTTCATAATAAAAGTAACTCTTATTTTACGTAAAATTATCCAAAAGACGCTCTTATTTCATTTTTTTCCATTTTTACTTGCACACATGAAAGAAAGAGATCTATCTTGGAAATATCAAGAAATAAATTTATGCTTAATAACGTAAAATTACACGCTCTTTTGGTTAATAAGACGTTGTACATTTAACATATAAATATATCACTTTCTAATTTTTCCAATTCAATACATAAAGACCAATGGCGGAGGAGAACCAATGATTAAGGGGGCTGACAGACAAAAAGTTGTCGACTGACGTTGATATACACACAATAATAGAATTTAATATTTAATATTTATTGTCCAAATAAGAAATTAAACAATATCTATTATTAAATATGTCGAAATACACCAATAATTATTTATATATTAAATCTTAGAGTACTCCTATTGCATAGTATGAAAATTAACTAACTTTATCCCAATATTTCATAATTTTGAGGGGGCCAAAAGAAACATTATTCAAAATAAATACCTAATACACCAATATTACATTTTTTTATAAAAACTAGTGAAGTGGGATGAGGGTGGGAGGGCCTGGCCAAGGCCACCCCACTCACAAAGTGACTGCCGTTAATACGGACTGATTTCGATCTTCAATGATTGACGTAGAGTTCGAAGCGGTATTTTAAACCACAACTTTTCTAATGCGAAATTAAAAGTTTTCCATTTTCATTTTATTATCCATAATTGAATAAAACTACACTATGGATGGATTAACAATAATGATTCCATCCCTTCTCCTTAAAGCCAAACCCTTCTTCTACTCGAAATAATTTTCTTGCGATGCGGATATCATTTGTCGTGTAGAAATGATGAAAACCTCCGGTTCATTAGATTTGTATTCCGTTTCTTGCTTGGGGTTATATAGTTTCTTTTACCGAATTGACTAATGTAGTTTAAAAAGAAAAAAAGGATTTCTGTTTCAGAAAAATCATGGCACAAAATTTCGATTTTAGGCTCTATTAAATTTTAAAAAATAAAAAAATAATGTATTTATATGTTAAATTAAAAGATCATATTATATTTAATAATGAACCAAAATATTAATGTTTGTTTATGATTTAGTCGAGTAGATTTAGAAGATCAATTTTTAATAAAACACACTCATTAACTCATTCAACTACGTTTCACCCAGCATTTCCTAGCCTTAAACAAAAGGTACATGTATTTTTATGAAATTTTATAGATTATCCGTAGGCACATTGAGACGTCTCCATAGCTGAAAATGAGCAAACCATTAAATTGTTGCGGTAGAAAGTGTGGTTGAAAGGAACAGTTTGATCCAAGTATGGTATTATTCACGCGTACACTTTACATGTCTGTCTCTGTATGCGTCTTTGTTTTCTTCTCCTCCCTCTTCCCATTAAAATAACGTCCAAACAAAGCACCAAAACATGGATTTTGATGCTTCCACACAATCACCCTCTCGATTTCTCAGCCGGAATCCCTTCATTTCCCGGCCACTTACGTCATCCCTCCACCCACTTCCGCCGTGCTGACCTCTCATTATCCCAAAATTCAAGGTGGGCTTCACCGTCCTACATCTCTTTTTTTGTGGGTTTTGTGAAGTTTCCATTTTTTTGCTAAATAATGTATTTTTATTTTCTTTTGGTTGGGTGGCTATGAAGATTATAGCGAAACCAACAGAGCTAGTTCAGTAACAGTCTTTTTCATCCACATGCTCTCCCTTTTTTTGCTTCTAAATTGGGTTATTCTAACAAAATTTGATCAAAGTGGGTTTTTGGGAATCTTGCTATAAAGGGTAGAGAAAGGGGTATAGCTTTTGAATTTCCCTGTCTAGTTATTTGGCTTAGGAAATTAATTAAAGAATATTCTAGTTCTAGCCTTTGGATGTCTGCTTGTTGATCATTATCTGACATTTTCTGATGCCACACTCTTATTGTTGGAATTCCATGTAAGATTTCAAGATTCTCTGCCTTTTCCCTCACAGTAAAGACTTTTTTAATCCATTCATTGTGTGTGTGTGTACCTTAACTTTCTGAGTCAGATAATGTTTTTACCTTAATTAGTTTTATCCCACTTGCACTAGCTTCATTTGATTATGTGTCTGTTCAAGCATCTATAGAGAGCAAGTAAACTGGGATCTGTGTGTATTGTGTGATTCTGGTTATGATTTGAGTATTGATAAATCATAAAGATTTCTGCTGGTGTAGGTTATAATCAAAGCAAGTTGTGACGGCAGGTGAGGTATGGGGCATCTATCTTCGATGTTCAATGGGTTAGCGAGATCATTTTCGATCAAGAAAACGAAAAACTTGAAGGACAGTAGTGGAGATTGTGATGGAAAGGAAGCTGTTGAAGCTATGGCAAAAGATGCTAAGAAGAATGACATGATATTGAGGACATGTGGTATCGTCAACGTTGATGGGTCGAAGAATTTGGCCTCTGTTTTCTCGAAGAGAGGGCAGAAAGGTGTGAATCAAGATTGCTGCATTGTTTGGGAGGTATTTTCTCTCTCATCCTATTCGAAGTTTTTGATCTCTGTCCTTCTCTTCATAATGTTTTCTGTGTAAAAAATTGGCTTTCAATTTTCCGAGTTGTTTACGCAGTACTTTCAGTCTTTCCCATTTTCTACAAGAGTTACAATCAAGGCTTAATTTTGAGTGTTTCGATTATTGTGGATTTAGGAATTTGGATGCCAAGAAGACATGATATTCTGCGGGATATTTGACGGGCATGGTCCATGGGGACATTTTGTGGCAAAGAATGTGAGAGAGTCGATGCCTTCGTCTCTTCTCTGCAATTGGCAAGAAGCACTAGTTGAATCTTCCCTGGATCCTGATTTCGATATAGAATGCGAAAAGAAGCTTCATAGGTTCAATGTATGGAAACATTCGTATTTGAAGACGTGTGCTGCTGTAGATCAGGAGCTGCAGCAACACCGAAAATTTGATGCATTTCACAGCGGTACCACAGCCTTAACCATTGTTAGGCAGGTAAATTACCTAAAATATCTACTACATATTTATTTTTCAAAAAACTTCTTCTAGTGTCACAATCAACTCCAGACAATTTTGAAGCATTATTACCTTTGGGAATAGTCTTAATTTTAGTGAGGTGGTCCTCAAAATATTAGTTGGTTATTCGAAAAGGGCCCATCTTTTTGATGACTTTGTTCTTCATTCAAATCTATTATTACATGTGTAATTATTATCCAATTGTTTCTCAAGAATTCTCTATAATCAATAAGATACAAGTCTTGCTTTTACGACGCGGTTGCGCTATTTTCTCAAGAATTAACAGTATTAGTTTGACAAATTTTATTGGTTTTAAGTGAAAAACAAAGAGTCGAATTTGGCATTTTCTATTCCTCTTGGATCATTTAAACTACAATTAAATGAATCATGCACCTCTCTTTATTTCCAAAATGATCAGATCTTAAAAAGTTATACCTTATAATCTTCAGAAAACAACCAAAATTCACACTTCTAATCATTTTGTCAATTCTATTGCTTTCTAAAATGTTAAATGTTGTATCAGGGAGATCTCGTATTCTTAGCAAATGTTGGAGACTCACGTGCCGTATTAGGAACCACTTCAGACAGTGGTAACATTGTAGCAGTGCAGCTTACTGTCGACTTCAAGCCCAACCTGCCTGGTTAGTCTCCTGAAAAACACACACACTCACGCATCAGTTCCACGTTCTATATCTAAGGATCATTTGGATTTCCTACAATGTGTGTGCAGAGGAGGTTGAGCGAATAACACAGTGCAACGGGAGAGTGTACTGTCTAGAAGACGAGCCAGGGGTGCACCGAGTGTGGTTGCCCCACGAGGAATCACCCGGACTTGCAATGTCTCGAGCTTTTGGTGACTACTGTGTCAAAGATTTCGGGCTTATTTCTGTGCCCGAAGTTACTCACAGACATATAACGAGTAAAGACCAATTCATCGTACTTGCAACAGATGGGGTACGTATCATCGTCTAAATTAAATTATATTTTTAGGTGAATGCAAATACTGAAAGTGTGGTTTGGTGAAGGTTTGGGATGTTGTATCGAACCAAGAAGCGGTGCAGATTGTGTCGACAAGTGGTGAGAGGGGGAAATCGGCTAAGCGTCTGGTGGAGTGCGCGGCGCGTGCATGGAAGAAGAAAAGAAGGGGAATAGCTATGGATGATATATCAGCAATTGTACTGTTTTTTCATTCTTCTGACCAAATTCATCCTCTACCTACTCTCAAATAATAATATCTGAATGAAATGTGCTGTATTTGCTGTTCTGTTGAGTGTCTTCACATGTGTTTTTGTTTGTAACCGTGTGTGTGTGTGTGTTGGGGGGGGGGGGGGGGGGGGGGCGGGGTCATGCAAACATGGGGATAGTTTTGGTGAAAAAATAAAATTCTTTATACTAATTGGGAAGTTTCATATTAGATTTGGGAAAAGTTCAGCCAAGCTCATACTTTTCTAATATGAAATTGGCACCATCAAAGAAAAAAAAAATAGGGGTGGGATTGACCTGATGTGACAACATGAAGACCCGAATTTATTGAGAAAACCCGAAAGCAATCTGGCACATATGATACCGACTTGAATCTACTTGAAATTGATAATTTATCTTAAAATATGACAAATTGGATTCAATACAAAATCGAGTAGGAACATGAACTGACATTCCGAATTGCTACCCTAGAAAGAATCTGAATATGTTTCAGAAGTAAACAAGTCCTTAGTAATATAATTTGCTCAAAAAAAAAAGTCTAATTTAAAGCGCTTAAGTTTGAGAAAACTCTTTATTAACACGCTAATTTATAAGGGTAAATTATCCAAAAATAAAAAATAAAATTCATCCTATACTACCTCCGTCTCGCTCACTTTTCTACTTTCCTTTTCGATTTGTCTCAACTTAACTTTTCAGCCCATAAATGGTAAATTTCCCTCAAACTCTCCACCCTCAATTTTCACCTTTAAAAAAATCAAAAATTCCACAAAATCTGTTTTTTCTTAACCTCCGTGCTCAATCAAAGTAGGAAAGTTAAGTCGGGACGGAGGGAGTAAAATTTTATTGACATTTCTATAACTAGAAATGTGCAGGCGTGAACATTTAATAAACAATATCCATCTCCCTATTTCATCATGAAATCCAAAAGTAAAGTTAACATGGTGATCATATTGTTTCTGCATCTTCTAGAATGATCCATCGACATCATCTGGTATGTTTTTAAGACACGGCAAGATCGCTTTAGATCCTGTGTCTGGCTATATGGTGTTTCAATCACACCTCACGTTGTTTTAAGATGCTAATTTGATTTTGAGTTTTATAAGAGCATATCAAAACGATATAATATTAGATGTGAGATATGATTGTAACACCATAGTTAAAACTTAGGACAGATGATCTAAATTGGTTTCACTCAACCTGATACCATATAACTAGCCAATTGCAACATATGTGTGTGATAAACTCCATTGCAGTTCAAAATGTGGACCACAATCACAAAATATATCGAATTGTGACTTGTTGAATTTGAGGGAGAATGACAGGCGACGATGATTTTTTTATTAATTTATTATATCATTTTTATTAACTTATTATGTTTTGATGGTACTTAGTAGACTATTGATATAGAAGTGTTACAAGCTGAAGTATTTCTTTTTCTTTTTAGCATGCTGAAACTTATAGTTCAAGACCATATTCAATGAAATTGGTAGATATGGGTCCAAATCAACAATTTTTAATGAATTGACTAAGTACATAACGAACTTGGGCTCGATTTAAAATTTTGACTTGTTTCTATAATGGCAAACATAAAAAAGTGTGTTCGAAAATCTTGCATGATTCAACAAATTTTCAAAATCTTGTTTAGTGGAGACAGATTCGTCACTAACGTAATAATTACCCTCTCACCAACTATATATTATAAATTTGGGCAAATTATTATTTACTTGTCATCTCTTTACCTCCACTAGAAAATAGTTTTTTAGGGTCCCATTAGTAATATAGTTAATTGTACTCAATCTGTAAGGAGAAAAATATGTAATTGTACTCGATCTAAACTCGAACCAAACTAAGATAGAAATAATCTAAAATTGATTGAATAATCGAAATTTACGAAGTTGAAAAGTAAAACTTTATTTTAAAATTTACAATTATTTTTCTTTTTAAAGTGGACCAATATGGTATGTCTCTTGTGATGCTGCAGCAGCAACCTATCTACCTCCCCTAATATTTCCACGTGACAGTAATATGGTGATGCAGCTGGGGATGGACGAGGATTATGCAGGAGAGGGTCTGAGTCGAAACAATCAATATGATTGAAGCCCCCTTTCCTCACATTCTCACATAACTTAATTGCTATTTACACTATTTCTGTACATAAATAAATGGTTCTAGTCTACAAGCAACAGAAAACCATTCCCCTTCTTTTGTATCTTCAGTGGAATACCTGGGAAGATGCATAGAACTCGCCCTCAATAAACATTGGTCTTAGATCATCTTCTTCACTCATGAACTCCAACGGAAAAGAAACGTGATGCCCTCGTACCGATCTTAGCTTAACTGCTGGATCCATGATTACGAGTTCTCCATTCTCATCATAAAATTCGAGGTTTTGAGGTGCCACTCCTAAGTCAATTGTCGTGTGCTTAAGCTTCTGTTTCCAATGGCTCATACTTTGTCTAAGTGCAGACCTGAATGTTAAACGGCATTATTATGTAATACGAATCGAAAGGGGATATGAACATGAAACAAAAACATAACTACATAGATTGGAACCTGGAGTGGATAGTGTCGTTGGGGATGCAAGAGAATACGTCCTGATAAATCTCTGTGTTCAACTGTCAAACGAAAATCGATGCTTCTTGTTAGATGAAAGGCTGAAGGTGTTGTACCTAGATATTAGTGTAACACAAGTAAACTGAATGGACATTTTTTTCTCACCTTGGCAATGTCTAACCAGAAACCTTTGTATGTTGTGTCAGCTATGGGGTCTTTAATTTGATCAACCTGATTTTTTCGGAGACAAAAATATAGTGCTATAAGTTATTTATAGACATGATTATAGTAAAGATGTCAGAAGACATCCAAACAAGACCGAATAAGAACCCAACTTAGATGTTTGGTAGATGAGGGATCTTCTTTCATATGTATGGTTATGCTCACCTCTTGAGTAGATAGACCAAGATGCTCGGCCCACAAGGAAAGTCGAAGACTGAAAGCAAATTTTCCGGCATTCCATGGATTCCCGCCCATGTATGAATCAACAAACTCCTTATCTTCTATCACGACAGCAATCTGGATAAGATTCATTGAAACACATTGTTATTTATTTTCCCCAGAGATGAATGATAAGATAAAGAAATAGATTGTATATCATGTTTAATTGACCATAGGACAACTGACAAGTGACAATTAGGATCTAGAAAATTACATATATGTAATGTAATTTAGGATGGTTCTCACATGCTTTTGGTTCCCTAAAACATTACTCGGGCTGTAATATTGTCATAAACCTCAACCTACTGTCTCCAAATACTTATGACAGGAATGGAATAACAAACTGACCTCTGAGTCTCTTGACCCCAGCAAACTGCGATCATTTATATTCGATGATCCAATCACAGCACAGCGATCATCTACTATCATCACTTTACTGTGAACATAAACCTGTACAGGGAAAAGATGGCTCAGAATAGGTAAAACTGTCCATAACTGAAATGAATTAGGTAAAACACTATTAAGTTCATATGGTTGCCTGAAAATTCATTTTCTTGACAAGGGAAAAGTGAAATTCCACAGGAGATATCATTTAGAAGTTTTATGTAAGCATGAAAATTAATGTGTGCACATGACAAATGACTAAAAGAGTAGCTTTTCAGAAATTTGTTAATCTGAAAAGAACAACAAATTTGGTATAATTTGAGGGAAAATGTACCTGACTTGTAACCACAGGGCCGCCATCAAAAAGTCTGCCGTAAGTTCTTAAACCAAAGAAAGATATGAAATCATGTGTTAAAGGCCCGAGCTGTGAGCAAAGTTTTTGCAATATCGAACTCTCTCCTCTGCAAATAGTACGGTATTGCCAATGCATTATGGCTCTAACAGTAGCTGCGCCACCGTCATCCACACCCCCCTGTTTATACAATCACACGTAAGAAACCAAAAACAGAAAAATACACATGTATAAAATAAAGAGTGGTGAAATTGCTACCTGAAATCCAGGCAAGAGTGGGATGACAATTATGACTCTGAAGCACTTTTCCTCTCGGTGTGCCCGCATTATACGGTTGTAAAGGGATTCAAGCACACGATTTTGTATAACGTCATCTTCAGAAAGGCCCGATATGAAAAATTGGTTCTGGAAGTAGACAGTGGTGTTAAGGACCAAGGAGGTATAAGATTGATTTGCACTTTTCATATGTTCAATGCTACATTAATACTAAGACGAGGGATGTCGGAGCAGACTCGTAGTATAAGGAGGAGTGCTTAATGAAACCACAAGATTGAGAAAAGTGAGATTTTTAATAGCATTTCTTCCAGGACAATAGTTAAGTAAATAGGGATTTTTACAACTAAACTTTCAATTTATCAATCTTTAGTTTATGCAGGACACTACTGCATGGTGCAGAAAGATCAGTCTTAATATGTGAATACACATAAGCTATACATAAATGTTACCTCGATGTAAATGAAGTGCTCTGATTCCTCAATGAGAGCACAATAAGCCCTATGAATGCTGTCTTCAGTTTGGTTCATCCCAGCAGACCATTGGCTGACACTTCTTACAACCTATAACAATCATATATACAACTTATTAGTCGTATCACTTTGCATTATCATTTAATTACAAAAATATCTTAACACTCTCTACGTCTATAGCTAACCTGGCAGTGGCATGAAACTCGAGGACCAACTTGTGTTACTTCACTGGTCGACACATCATGAAAAGTGTGCTCTCCTATTTCCAACCAATCATCACTGACTTGCAAATCCGACTCTGCTGCCTCTTCCAAAAATGGAGCACTTATTTTTTCCGTATCATCATTATCAACAAAAGTAACTGCAGTTGGATTGTATCCACTTGAGTGCAAGCCATTTGATTTATTTTCCATGGTGGAGGAGTCGGGGCCATTTGCTTCACGAGGCAAAAGCAGTGGGATGTCATCGGGTGGTGTTTGCGGTGAAAACGAATCCTTCCTGCTAATTTCTTCTGGATTTAATTCAGAGATTCTCTTCTCAATGTCTATATCATTGCTTCTTCCTAAGTAATGTGGTAAAACCATGTGATGTTGAGGCATAAGTAACGGTATTTTCTGTTCGTGTGGTGCTTTGCTCCTCTGGAGATTGATGGTGAACATATATTAGTCGCTGAAATTTTTTCGGAATACGCAAATGAAAGAGTTAAAAGGCTAACCTTTGCATGGTTCCAACGCTGAACGAAGTGTCTAGCGATATCCCTGCATGGGGGTCCCCAGACAGCACAATGAACATCGTGCCATGGCATGCGGGGGTATTTTTGTCTGTCCAGTTCATCTTTCATGGTGTCCTCCCAAGAATTTGGTTCTGATTCTCTGCGTATTTCATCGGAAGTAGCAAATATATTAAGAGTCCACTTGGTTAATCATCAATGACAATGTTAATGAACATGAATAAGGGTTAATCATACTATGGAATAATGTGGGAGGAGTTGTTAATAAAATGGGGTATTGATTAACTTATCCATCATGTACGAAACACATAAATGGGAATAGGTCCTCATTCATTCTCATTCCCTACCCTTAAACCCCGAACCAAGCGGGCCCTAAATCTTCTGCAGTGATCAATATGTGTGGTACTTGTTCAGGAATGAAGCTAAAAAAGCATGATTTCTGTTATTTAACTAATTTTCTTTTACATCCATGATATTCTACCATTATTAGAGTTTCCTATTTTTTTAATAAACCGTGTTTTCATATATACCTTGGATTATAGTAGTCTTTTCCAGGACATAGAAAAGGAGGGAAATCGCCTACTCTATGTTCTGGTGTGTCATATCGGCCGAAGCATAAATCTAGCCCTCCGATATAACTTATCTTGTGATCAACGATAACAAGCTTTTCATGGTGAGACCTGCATACACCATCACTAACAAACTTAAACAAGGTAAACTGAAGTTGGTGAAAATTCTAGAAAAGGAAATTGTTTAACCAATCTCTACAGTGAGATCTCTGAAGCTATGGCCTACCACAAGTAGATGCCAGTCGACAAATGATCAGGGTATCGCAGGACTTTAACATTTTCATGAATGTTAAGAAGCTTCCTCTTACTATACATGCTGTTAATTTTTAAAGCAAGAGAAACTTCTTTGTAGAGAAGAATGTATATCTGCAAAATATTATAGGAAATGAAATCAGAAAAGAACTTATAAAATCAAACGAAATAAAATGAATGTTGTACCTGAACTCCTTCTTTAGCTTTAGCCTCGAGCAAATAATCAAGCCGGGAGGAACTATGATTTTGAAATGGTCGTTTTAAGTACAACTCAGGGCAAAGCCACCATCCAGTCATGTATATCTGCAGATAAATTCCAGGCTACTTTAGACATTTGGAACTATACGGTGAAAACTTCAGGTAATTATCCTACATGAGTGGATACTTAACCTCCGATTTTGCACCCTCTATTGATGAAGCAATCGCTTCAAATGCTGCTTTTCCGTCTATAAACCATTGAGCTACACTTCCATCTTCAACTAGTCCTCTAATAGGGGCAAATGAGTCGAAACGGTGAGGATGACACCAACTTTCTGAACTCTTGGATCCAATCATATTGATTGCAGACACCCACTCTTGCACTTTAGCATGGCTTGTAGTTCTTAGCTTTATGGTTCTGTTCTCACAAGAAACCTTTTGATCAATCAGAATAAGGAGACCAAGTTAGTTGCTTTTTTTTCTAAGTACAGTTTTGAGTTTTTTCCGGGTATTCATTCAAAACAAATATAGCTAAGAATTCAACAGTTAGTACACTCCATATTTTTCATATAATATGATGGCTGGGCAAACATAAAGTGAAGAAGAAGCTGACCTGAAATGCATGGCGTAGAGGATTTCGTTCCTTTAACACGCGAGCCAAATTCACTTCGTTATCTTCTTTAGAATTGGAAGTAAGTAGCACATCAAAGACAGCTATGTCTAGGAGTTTGGTGTCGAAATGATTTTCAAGGAAAGCCAAGAAACCCGGTTTCAGGACTAGCCAAACCTAGATTCAGGTCATATACGATTAATTATGCATCATTCAAAAAATAATAAAAGAAAAATAAAGCCTGTAAATTCTTAAGACTAATATAATTTACACTTTGAGTTGGAATGAGTCATAGTGTATGAATGATGACACTTCAGTTCAATTTGAGCCCCAGATAGTCATACAATTTCATTTTTTCTTTCAAAGTAATAATTGAAGTTAAATCCCAAAGAAAAGAGCAGCATATAAACTGGATAAGACTTATGTCTTGGTAATCTGCCTTTGGTAAAAAAATAAAAAGGTATTTTCAGTTGACTACGAAAAAGTACTTGCTTTTCGCCAGTTTTTGCCACAACAACCGCATAAATGACAGAGACAACAGGCTGAACACGAGTTATCCTCTGAAAGCCTTGGCAGATGCTTAACCAAGACGTAGCCTTCCTTCATCTTTGGACCATACTCTGGTGAAAACGATAACCTAGACACCTCCAAGAACTTGCACACCTGGAATCAAAATAGAGACAAAAAATTAATCGTGGTATGTAGGGTAACATGCATAACGAAGATGTAACACACAGAGTTGTTTTCACTTTTAACCTCTCTTGAATTAACAATGTCCAAGTTACCAAGAAAATGGTTCAGGTAACCTTGCATTGCAGCTTTTGCTTTTTCTGATATGGTCTGCTGCTTCCCGATTGCTGGCCGAATGATCGACAAAGCTGCTCTTGATGGAACATTTCTGCATTTATTAAACAATACACTGTAAGATCTAAATTTACGTTTCTGCAGTTATTATAAAGAAACTCTAAGATCTGAATTTAGGAAGAGTTCAAGCCATTTGAAAGTAAAGAACAAATTCCGCAATGAACTTCTCATCACCTATTTTTAACACTTTCGTCATTATATATTGGCAGAGCTCCATCATCGGGGTCGTCCTCATCATGCACAACTGTTGTGTGATCTCCTAATCCTATGTTGTGTAGCAATTCCCTAACCTTTTTAGGACAGATAACAAGGATCAGAAACAACCGATAAAGTGAAATCTAACAGCAATATTAAGGACCATTTAAAAAGAAAGAAAGACAGGAAAAAAATTCAAAGAAAGCATGAAGATGCAAAAAATGTAAAGCAGGACATATTATCTGCAAAGGGGATGCACAGATATAGAACCTGCTCTTGTTTCTCGTGAAATTCTTCAATAATGGCACGTTTCTTTAGTGCCAAGTGCAGATAAATAACTTGAGAAGCCTTTTTCCGCAATTGCCACTTGAACTGTCAGAAAAAAGAGAAAAAAACCAAATGATGGTAGATGATGATGTAGGAGGTGCAGAATAAGAGTGTACGACATGACAATGTATGATTAGAATCGGTTCCCTTGGCCACAAGGCCCACAACCCACAGAATGAATGATGGATAGAATACTTCACATTCAGGCAAGTCAAAGATAACATCTTTAACAAGCAGAGTTATGTAAAAGGAGACTATATTGTTGAAAACATTATGAGAAGAATTAAGCTCGACCTCCGAATACACTGGTCGCAAAAGATCATGCATGCACAAGTAAAACAAAGGTAATACTATGTTGAATCTTTCTTCAGTAAAGCTCGAAGAGCTACTAATTATGACTTCTCAAAAGATACATCAGCAAAATTATGAATTTGGAAATTGGTGGTTAGGCAACACCAAAGCTAAAACAGGCAAACCATTAGAATGGATTGATGTGGCCAATGAATTTTTTCACTTCAAAGCTCCGATGCCTAAAATCTTATTAAGTGATTTTGAACACTTTCTTAGCTAAATCCAAGTACACAATTAAATTTATGTTTGTGTTCCTCAACATTGTATAGTGTTGGTTTGAGGAACAACTGGGGTATTTTGAATCCTTCGTCGCAATTTGGTACGCGCCATTTCTCCAATATAAGCCACGTGTAGTAAATGACACCATCAATGTGGGATACGGATGATAATTCGCTGTATAAAGAGAGTTCAATTGAGCTTTTCACATAATTCCTACTAGCATACAAAATTATAACGAGAAATGGTGTACTAGAATTAGAGATCTCAAAATGTTTGAGGGCTATTTTGTCCAACACCTAAGGAAACCTTATGGGTAATTTAGTCTGAAACTCTGTTGAATGTATGAATCTAGTCATTGTTTTGGTATTCACACAATAAATAATCTTCAGGCTCAATGACAGTTAGTGGAAGATAAAATATCTACCTTTAGGAATCATTTCAGAATAATATACGACAAATTATTCTCTTCACAGTCCATTTCATCTCCAATAAATTACTAAAGTTCACCCACGTCTGACCTAATAATGGCTTGCAAAAGTACTCATAAATGTTATAGGAGAGTTAATTGACCAAAACAAAATTGCGACTTTTGATCCAATTCTTAACTATAATATGACCTTTTAAAAAATTTCAAATATCGATTATTAATTATGAGTTTTTTCAATTACAATATAGATCATGTCTTTTAATATTTGATTGTGTTGCTACAACCATCATTAAACGCGTCTTGAGAAGATCTTCATTTATCGTTTACCACCTATTTCACAATCTGTAAATTCCACTACTATTATTTGATGTAGGACAATCTTGTCGGACTGAATTTAATGATAATGGTGGTAACGCAATTAAATGTAAAAAAATACGATCGATGTTGTAATTAAAGAGACGTTGTGATTGATATTGCTAAGCTTTAAATGTTATAATGGAATTGGAAATTAGTTCAAAATGTCCTTTTTTTTTTGGGTAATTAACCCATTATACTACCGTTCTTTTAAAGGACAACAAGTCTCATTAATTACATCCAAATTATCTACATATAAATTCTTTTCCTTTCTATTCAGAAAGTCAAATTGGGGAATAAATATTGAATCATCAATGCAAATCATCATGCATATGCTTCTATATATATAATATAAAATTACATACATACATACACAGGTCAGATGCACATGCCAGAGACACCATTATTTGCACGCAGACACACACTAAGCACATGACGAAAGACGATGACGAATACCTGTTTGTACTGGAGGTCAATGGTGTACGAAAGCAGCAGCGGCGTTATGTCACTCGCATCCGGTCGTGACACCGATACGATACTAGCCGTCGGCAATTCCTCAAAAATCCTTGCACCCGCCGCCGCCTCGCCTCCGTAACGGAGCGAGTGGGACGATGACATAGCAGAGTGATCGTAGCCGGAAATTAGCCTCTCCGTAGACATTACGGAGAGCTATCACGCAATTAATGAATCAGAAATCACCAAATATCCCTTCGTGCATGCCCGTCGCGCCTATACATATATAAATATTATCTAGGAGTTTGTCTCTCTTCTGTATCTATATCCCGACCTACGATGAAAAAAAGAGAAGCAATGAGACGAAGCTTTTATTTGTGTCGACAGAAATTCCGTAGTTCATAAAAGCGTAATAGAGTGGCAAAATTGTGGTGAAGGTGGGTTTTCTGTTGTTTTAAGCCTAGTGGGCGAGGTTTTTTAATTCAAATTTGGGAATAATAGTTGAGGAATGATTAATTCTTGGTTTTCCTGTTGTTGCCTAGTTAGGCAGCTGGGAGACGAGAAAAGTAACATTATACCAAACGTACCCCTCTATGCCAAATTACATAACTGCCCCCATACTTCCTTAATCTCTTGGGGCAATAGATGAGATACTCAAATGCTAAAAGAATTTACCTAGAAAAATACTAAAATAATTTGTCTTTTTCTATTTTATTTTATGTTTGTGGACCGATATTTATTTTTCTAAAGAACTTAATGCAAAAACAATAATTTCATTACTTTACATTTTCGGAAACGATAATTCTCATATACATTAATTGGACAGGTCTAGTAAATTCTCATATACACTAAGATTGTGTTTAGATGGAAGATTTGAAATACATGAATTTATAATAACTGAATTTAAAAATCCACTCAAGATAAAGCAGATTTGAGATCCATTCAAATCCTTAAAGAAAGAAATAGTTCAAGATGATATTATGAATTTCCAAATTTATTGTGTCCAAACAACATCAATGAACTTGAGACTGTGAATTTCAAGTACAGTCTAAATTGCACTCCGATCCGTAATCTTTGTGCAGTTCTTATGAAAGATATTAGTGTTTGTGATAAAAAAAATTAAGTATTACTTATTTAGGATAAATGTATTAGCACAAACTAATATTTTTCTTTAAAACAATTATTCTTCACTATAAATACCGATATCTTAAAAACACCACACAACCACGGATTCGCCCAACAATCAAAATTGCCCGGATTTAATATATAAGAAATTACCTTTGCAAAAAATTATTATCTCAATATTTGCTTCCGAAATCATATTCAGTTATTCACGCTATTAAATGTAATTTAATTAATTAAGCAGGGTTAGTGTAAAGGGGCAATTGGGTAATCTGGACACGATTTAAATTTGAACAAGTGGATCTGGCAAAAGGGCAGCCAGCATCCTTAGTAGAATATCCAAGTGTTTATGGTGCTGCCCCATGAGAATATGCTATAAACACCAATACCTGATACCAATATCTCCATCATTCAGGCTGCCCCACCAAAATCCATCTAATTAATTTCCACCTCAAACATACAAAAAGCACAATGCTTTATACTTTTCTTGCACGGATTAACAAATCTTTTTATTCTTCAATACATACTTCTTCATCCACTTGGTTTCTCCCTCTCTTTTTAAGCTTAATTTTCGATTATGTTTTACTAATTAACTTCAACAGATTCTGATTTTAGCAGATTTATTTAATTTGTTACGTAGATGTGTTTGGCGAAATATATTACAGTAAATATGTCAATTTTCATGCAGGAAAAATAATATATTCCTTGTTACTTCCAAGATTTACACGAGATAGTTTATCCTTATCCATACATGCATTCACATACACATATTTTAGTGTAAATTACGGTGTATAAAAGATATAGTGCAATTCCTCAAGTTTAGCATTTAATAGACCAGAATATGTTAAATGGACTTATTAAGTATGAATTTTATAAAAAAATGCTTATAAATTTTGTTAGGGAACCTATTGATAAATTATCTTTTAAGCTATTATATCTAGTTGAGTCTCTTTCATTCATTCTACTACTATTCAACATTGTTTAGTCTTCTATTTCCAACTACAGAAAACTTACAGGTGCCAATTAGCTTTGAAGAGATTTTTCCCTCTTTTTTACGTGAAATTTCGTATCTATTGTACTATCTGTAGAGGGTAAAAAAAAAAAAAAAAAAAAAAAAGGAACTTACTTCCTTGTTTTGGAATTAATGGTAGAAGAAGATTCATGTGTAGATATTATTGTGACGACAAAATATAAGTAATCAGAAAATATCAATATACATGGTGACAATCCACAATGCATGGATTGAGGTTTTGATTTGAACAAGCTTATTTTGTTCAGTCTCTAGGTTCAATGTTCGTGTTCTACATATTCTGTCTTCACATCCGTATGCTGATATCTTCACCAAGGGCCTTCCCTGTCAATTGTCTCTTGATTCCAGGACCAGCCTGAGCATCCGTCCTCCTCCCGCTCCGTCTGAAGGGACGTATTAGCCTATAGATTTATATTATACACACTCTGTTTGTATATTTATGCAATTATGTAAACCTTAGGGCCTTTATGTATTTTGTACAACTATAGTTAGGGTTGTAATCTTTGTAATCCTATATATTGGTTTTTAATGAGAATACAGAATCAAGAGAGAATATTACAATCTAACACGAAACAATCAATTAAGGAATACGTTAACCAAATGCCAATTTATTTCTGTTTTCTTCAAAGGGCATGTGCAAATAAAATTATATCATAGTGAATGAATTGCAGAGCTTGGCAAAATAAGCTATTTCACAAATCTAGTTTTGCGTATTATTTGTAAAAACTAGAAAAAAATATGTGATATACTTACAAATTTTCAAATACAAACTCTAGGTTTCGGAATACATTCAAGCTAAAATAAACAAAATCTCAAGCTAAGAGATTAAAAACACACACATGTAAGTGAGTGTGTGTGGAGACGCACGTGTAAGTAATGGTTTATGATGGAGACTGACATATGGATACTCCAAGTTACAATTTAACTCAACTTGTTTGTTGGGCTTTCCTTTTCAAAAGAAAACCTTGAGACTAAATTAGATGATGCCTCTAGTAGTATTGCTCTGTTTGAAGTCAAGGCATGAGAGATTATAATGTAAGTTATTAAAGTATTACATCAGAAGTCATTTGAAATTATCAACTAAATTTCTTCTCACAAATAGAAATCCATCCAAACAGTCCTTAAGATCACTGGAGAGCCAAAAATACCTAGCATTTGGGTTCCTTTTAACACAGCTACTACTTAACAAAGTTATATTTATGTACATACATTTCAAATTTTCAAAACCAAAAGACAGGGAGTAAGCACGATCTGAGGTTTCACAAATAACGTTATCTGTACCAACTGATTGGGTAGTTATCCACAATTGGATTAATGAATTGATGTAAAATTAAAGTCGTCCTCTTTTTCTTTTTCTTAATTTACATCTACACACCGATGTGAAGGTGGATATTTCAGTCGGGTATTTCCCAGGATAGAGAAAAAAAACCCACAAAGTAACATAGTATACATTCTGCATGCCAACAAAAAGTTGCCAGTATAGAAATTAATCACAATGATATATTCGAACTTGATAAACTGAAAAACAAAAGGAAACTAATATCTTAAATATTTAATGGGGGAAGGGGGAAAAAGGAAAGAAAGATATTACCTAAATATGGTGCATGCAAAGCTAATAGCCTAATACACAAAAATAATGCAGCGTCTATGTTTGGCTAGTTATATCGTATCATCATTGTACCATAGATGCATCAAATTTGTTCTTTGATCTTAACCTAGACACTATTTTCCACATTGTGTAAAAAATTATGCTGAATAGGGAATGGTTAGAAGTACTGATATGCTGCTTGAAGATAAAAAACAGAGAGTTTCAGGAATTGGCAATCAGACAATCAAGGTACAGTGTCAATGACATCAGTAAGGTCTCATATATACATAATTGTATATATATATTCTGCAAGGAATGGTAAATACGAAATCCATCTCACCAGGTATAAGCTGATGTTCAACTTAATTTCCAGTTTCGGCAAGTGCAATGGACCTTGGCGAGTGCTGCCATGTAGTCATCAGACCTGGGATTACATGGTGGATGACATAAACAATATTTTAAAGCTTTTGTTAGAAAATCACGGGTAAATTGCAGGTGCCTAACCTTGAACCATAAGGAGATTTACATGCAGCGATTAAGTGATGTTTAGCTTCCTCAGGCTTATTCTGCATGTTGAAATTATAAATAAAATGTCACCCAGTTAAAAGTAGTCATAAACAAATAAATACCAGTTAATGTTTCAACTGTACCATTGGCGTGTTAAGAAAATGATACACTTAAGAACTAAGATACATGCATGTCCAATTTGACACAATTACATACTCTCAAATAACCGTTTGTGCTAATGCTAGAGTAAAAGGAAAACATTTTAGCAATTTTTCAGATATTGTCCTTTTAATGGTCTAAATAACGTAAAGATAATCCCACTTTCTAGTAGCAAAGAAATAAATAACCGATTAATATGGTACAGAAGAAAACCTGAGATTCATAATAGAGGCCAGCATATAAGGAAGCATAGAAATATTCACTCTCCCGACCACTTGAAAATGCTTCAGCAAGCTGCAAAAAGAACCTAGTTAGCATGTAACCAGAAAGGATCTGTTAGAATCATCAAAATACAGATAGTCAAGGTTTGTCATATTTTTATTGCTATCGATTCTTCTCCTATTTTCGAGGTTTCGAGAGAAACTCTCGTCATGGGAAAAGAAAGTGAAAGCCATTGGAAATAGTCAACTATTTCCACTTATATGGACTTCTGAAAGAAATTTGAGTTCTCTCTAAGATAGTTGCCGAAAATTTTATATAAGGAGTACGATAGAACTCAAGAACAAAATTGAAGGACAAAAGAAATTACCATACATGACACTGACTGGACCTCACAAAAATTAACTAAAACAAAACTAAGAAAGAACAGTTGTAAGCTCTAGAAAACTCATAATCAGTCTAATGTATTATATTTCCAGTTTTCTGCTACTCCAATCCTCAATTCACCTCTTTTTAGTGGGTAAAAATAAATATTGCAGCAGAAGAATGGGACACTGATGCAATGTTTACACACAAAAAAGAATATTAGAAAAATAAAAAAAATGTTGGAATGGTGTGTGATTACATGGAGAGTAACGTGAAATGAGGTGGTATTACATTCACTTTGCAGAAAAGAGGAGTTAGGTCAGATTATTTGCATCAAGTAGAAGAATCGGGACAATCTATTGCTCCTATGCAGAAGAGCAAGTAAAGACGGAGGTATATAACATCAAAATCATTTTAGATCAGCATGTGGTATGATTAGACCCTATCAGGTATCAGGTAACAGTGCTTGGACAAACTTCCAGTGGATGAGGTGGAAACCTTTTGGATTTAATCAAACTTGATAAACACTAGACCTTAGACACGATGTCCTACTGGGCTACAAAGGTACAACCATCAAATGAGAATACACATAAACCACCTTTTCCGGGTCCCCACCATCTTTAAACATCTGGTAAGCTTCCCTCATGACAGGTCGGGGATCTACACCAACCTGTATTCAGAAAATAAGCAATTGAAGGGTTTGTCACTGCCTTTAACATGGCAGCATCATGCATAGCTATTTCTGTTTAGAAGCATATTTCCTTGACAAAATTCCCAAGATGTAGATCGAGTATCGTCTTATTTAACTTCCAGTGCTGGCCATTAATCTAGACATAAGGGTGGCAACAGAATTTAAGTTTTAACACTTCCAACTGAAGCAAGTTAAAAGAAGAGTACTATTAAGTTGATATAGTACCAAATCACGAGGTATTATTAGGCACTCCCACAGAAATTCTTATGCATTTACCTCCAAAAACCGTCTTCTCGCTTCTTCAACACCATACATTTGAGCTTCACAAAGAAAGCACCATATTGACTCCTCAGTGTCATTCGGATTTTGTGCAACATCTAGTCTAAACTGCTCTGCTCCTTCTTCAAATCTAATAGAAAGAGACAGAATCTAGCCACCCAATGTTAAATTAAGAACACATAACATAATAACTTCAAACTTACACAGAAACAAGAGAAACAAGTACCTATCAAGATAGTACAGTGATAACCCTCTCTGCCAAAGATCTGAGTACCTAAAAAGGAACTTTTACATCACTGAACAACAAAGAATTGTCAACTCACATACAAACCATATTTCTTATGTTATAACCATGAACCGTAATCAAACCAAGCAAAGGAACTTTGTACCAAAACCATTACTAAACTGAAAGATACGATATGAACATACCCAAAAACTGTAAAGTGGCCTTGAAAATATTGAAGCAAAGGGTGGCACGGCTATTCGCACCCCCAATACATCTAAGCTATGTATTAGAATTCCCCGTCTAACTCCAACTAGGCCCAGCGTAGATGCTAGATTGTTATTGAACGCCTACGCTTTTTCACTGTCTCATCCCCGCCTAATTCCACCTAGATCTGTTAATCTCACCTAAGCCCAGATTAGACGCTAGATTCCAGTCTGCTACCCTGGCGTCGTTTATAACATTGCTCTAAGTACACCCTAAAAATCAATCAGGGTTATGACCGGACACTATTCGAGCTGTTTGTTTACTGTTTATGGAACACCCCCAATTAATATTTTTAAATAGTTCCAACAGCCAAAGAGCCATTCATGCATAGTAATTCAATTACTTAACCAATGTATTGAATGGAGCAGTAAATTCAATTCAGCCAAGTTTCGAGAAACTTACATGCTTTCTGACGGGGATCGAGATCAATAGCCTTGTCGAACTCAACTAAGGAACCCAGCACATCACCCTTAGTAACCATAAAACAAAAATTAACATCCACAACAAAAACATTAGGGAGAAAAATCCCTAACAATTGTTGTTTACCTGTCTGAATAGATTCATTCCTTGTCGAACGGCGATGAGAGCTTCACGCGGGGAGTTGCCGCCGGTTAGGGCATCCCAGATACCGGAAACTGAAGCCAGAATAAGCCTTCTTGATAACGTCGGAATCGTATTATGGTGGCTGTGAATTGTTGAAAGAGTGGTGCCAAAAAAATGGGACACTCTATTGTTTGGGAGGTGGGCTGAGAGCGAAGATTTACAGATTAAGGAAGAGTTTGTAGAGGAGACAACCAACAAGCAAGGTGAGCTGGGGTAAAAAAATTTGAAGTTACAGGTTGCCGCCATTGACGAATTATAAAGCTGATGCTCGCGACAACTGATAATGTGCGGAGAGCTCTTGCCGGAAAATGGTTGGGCCAATCGAGATAGCGATGACGATAAGCCGCACAAAATTACACTTAATCGGATATCATTAAATTGCCATAAAATGGCACGTGTTCTTAAATGGGGATCCTTTCTCTGTTGGGAGACAAGGTATAATGCCCCTGTCAGATAGTGTCAATCCTCTTTTTTACTTAGTTGACTTTTTTCTTGATAATATGCCCCAAAATGACCAACTTGCCCTTTTTGTCCTTTTGTTAAAAAATGCTCTTCATTATTCTGATAAAACTAGCGAGCATTCTTTTATTTCAATTCAATCCTTATATTTTATCCTTTTGGTTTTGTCCAAATAATATTTCAAATAAATTTCCGTCCTATATTTTCTTAATTATAAATTAACCCCAAAATTAATTTTCTCATGCAAAATTAATCTTTAGTATTATGGAAATAGTCCATTACGACCATATCAGGCCCATCATGCTTCCGTCAATTAAATTCTTGAAACATAAACCAAGTTTCGTACCTTTTTGACCGTATTGCCGTCGGGTTATATCCACCGGTTTTTACGAACTGCTCCTCACAGCCCAACCACTCGATCGCAACCTATGGTTCCAGACGTGGATTCCTTCAACAGCAACCAGCACAGCCTCGTTTCGTTTTCTACCTCGAGGCGTAGAGTATTCTCCTTGGTTTATGAACAGAAATAAAACTTTTGGTAGATGATGAACAAAAGCCCAACTTTATTAAGAAATCATGAAAATATTATTACATTAGTACATCTCCTTTTGGGAGGAGACGACCTGTTTAGCTACTCATGGTAGCTACACTCTTCTCACACATAAACTCGAAAACTAGAATGGAAAGACTAACTATTACAATGTTTATTGTTTGTAAGAAAACAGAGGGGAATGGTCGATGCCTTCTGCTTCCTTCTACCCTGTATTTATAGAGGTTCAAGACCTCTATCCTTGAATTATTGCATCCAGCTGTAAGCCTTTGATTGGCTCTTCAAATTTTCTGGATGCAACATCTTATCTTGTTCACATGCATGTGGTCCCTTCTTCACATGGTTCACATGCTGTGGACCCTTGCTTCACATGCAGCCTTCAATTATTCTGCAGTGAGTGCTTCCACCTTTTGTCGTTTTGGGTGGATGCAATTCTCGTGACTCATCCCATTGCTGTTTGTAGGGGACCCCTTTTTTAATTTTTTCTGGGTGGTCCCCTTGGCATCTTCTGCTTTCGCAATGGCTCCTTCTCGTTCCTCTTTCCTTTGTCATTGATGACAGGGAAAGCTTGCCCAAACAGTGCCTTTTCTTGTTCCGGGCACCTGGAACAAATCCGACTTGTCCACCGTCCGTTATGTGCCATATTGCAATATTTCCGGGCGGTCTCTGAACTTGCCGGCAGCTCGTTTTTTCATAACATCTCTCTTTTCTGCTCAAAGATGTTCTCCGCATATGGAGAAGTTTTGGATGTCATGGTGTTGATCAAGAGAGATCCATTCGCCGTCTTGTGGAAGACTTTGAAACTCCCTTTAATCTTTCTCATCTCCATGAGACAAACCCATATGCCCCATGCTCTCCTCATGGTAATATCATCCTCCGTAAAGGTTGATACTAAAGGAATCTTGTGATCTTGGGCAGACATGTTTTTGTTGGCCTGCCTGGGATCAGGTCTTTGCAGCTTAATGAAATGGAACGCTGGATAAGACCCATTCTTGTATGGTTCTGGAGCCGCTGATGTAAACTTTAGCTCCAGAATATCTCCTCGTTCGAGATGGTTGTTATTCTCCCATGTTTCGAACACAGCATTAAAAATCCATCCCGGAAGTTTTGAGATTTCCGGAAAACCTGGTGCGACAGTATAAACCGAAGCTAGAGCTCCGAAATCATACCATTCTTTTACTTCTTGTGGACTGGCTCTGGGGTTCGTCCACATTCTTGGATATTTACCAGATCTATCAATCTGGCATCTTGCTGGGTTAACCCCGGCTCCTGTGAGAATTTTCTTCCATGTTCTTTGGTAAACCTGAAAAGGAGAAACTTTAAGCTCGTTAATATCAATCTTAGAGGTACCAGCCATTGGCCTAAGATTGATCTCTCCCTCTTTTACCCCAGAGGTGATGGGTTGGCTTGAAACATCAGGAGGATTAACCTCCGTCTGCTCAATTGCTTCTTCGGTTAGATCCGTATAGGGATCCAACTTAGAACTCGTGCTCACAGTACTTGAATCTGTGGCGACCGGGTTAGGGGCCCGTTCCCGAAACTCGACTTTTTGCTTCCCTGAGGAGGCTTCCCGTCGGATAGGAATAATCAGGCTGTCCCAAAGGCAACTACTTGCCAGTCTGGTAGCCTTCATCGCGCTGTGGACTTTTAACAAGTCCTCTTGTTGTACTCGACCCGCGACTTTGGCTTGAATATCCAAATCGTTGATCCTCTTGTCAAGCTCCTCCAAGCGTTCCTGGAGATGCCTGTATCCTGTTAGGATGGAGTTGGCTTCACTGGACTCCATCTCTCGTTAAAAAGTCTGCAAGAACATTCTCATGAGACTTTATAATGACAACCTCATAATCGAAGTATTGACAATCAGCTTGCCATCTAAGTAATCTAGCTTTCTCAGGTTTAGATTCAATATTTTTTGTTAAGAAAGCTTTAACACTCGTGTTATCAATTTTAAGAATGAATTTCTTAGGCAGTAGGAATAATGGCCATTTTCTGAAAGCCTTTCGCACTGCAAAGAATTCCTTCTCATTGATATGCCATCTTGCTGCTTCGTTTTCTCCAAAGAGACCGCTGCAGTATCTGCATGGCACTTCTCCATTCGGGGTAGCTTTGGTTAATACTGCTGCCCACCAATGATCACTGGCATCTGTATAGAGTACCAATTCTTCATCATCGTTTGGTATTGCAAGCTTTGGAAGATCTTTACAGATCTCTTTAAGTTGTAATACTGATTCCTGGTGCTCTTTTTCCCATTTGAAATCTGCATTTTTCTTTAACAATGGGCTAAACACCTTCCTGTATTTTGCCA
Organism: Ajuga chamaepitys; assembly: GCA_958295605.1. NCBI lineage: Eukaryota > Viridiplantae > Streptophyta > Magnoliopsida > Lamiales > Lamiaceae > Ajuga > Ajuga chamaepitys. Next base: position 63,367,404 of record OY282499.1, on the reverse strand, counting down.
AGTTTTTAATAAACATCCCGGCAAAATTGACAACTCCAAGAAAACTTTGAAGTTGCTTCTTGTCTTTGAGGTCCTCTGGAAATCCCTGCACCTTCTCTACTATATGTTTTTTAAGGATGATTCCAGACTCATCGATCTCGATCCCAAGGAACTCGATCTGTCTAGTGGCGATTACTGTTTTCTTTTCTGATAGCACTAATCCTTCCTTATGACAAACTTCTGAAAAGATCTCCAGATGTTTGATGTGTTCCTTCATATTCTTTGAAGCGATGAGGATATCATCGACATATACGAACATGAAATTAAAATAATCCTTGAACAGATTATCCATCTTCCTTTGATATATCTGGGGGGCATTCGCTAATCCCATTGGCATCACGTTCCAGATATAATGTCCTTGTGGTGTGGAAAACGCCGTATACTTCTTGCTGGCCTCTTCCATCTTAATCTGATAGAAACCAGATTTACAATCAAATTTAGAGAATACCTTGGCATTCTTGATGCAGTTTACCAAGTGCTCTCTACTCGGAATATAATATCCGTCGAATTCCAAGATATTGTTGATCCCTTTGTAATTGATCACCAATCTTGGCTTTCCTCTCTTCATTTCTCCATGGTTTCTCACCAGAAATCCTGGGCTACTGTATGGAGAGATTCCGTCTGAAATCAACTTAAGGTCCAGATGTTCCTTAAGAATTTTCTTCATATCCTCACGATCTGCCTGATTCATAAGGATTGGTTTGTACCGAACAAACTCATTTTCTTTTCCAATTTTCACCTTCAAAGTTGCTTTGAGTTCATTCTTGTCCCACCATGCTAGAGGATCTTCATTGAAATTCCTCTTGATCCTTTTCTTGACATCCTCCAAAGATATTTGTTCTTCAATGGTGATATCAAGTTGTGGACTTGTTTCCATTGACGCTTTGAGGAATTGGATTGTCTCTCTTGACATTCTCTCATCCTTATCTCCGCCTAATGTTTCAGCTCGATATTGAAGGAGTGCATCTCCATATCTTCGCTGATCCTTCATTTTTGGGTGACTTAGTTTTCCTTCATCACCACGCTTGCTGCGAAAATTAATGGGCATCTTTCGATGAAATGCCTCCCTTAATCTCTGAACAATGATCTTATGATCACATAGGGTTGTGAAGATAAGCTTTCTTGTTTCATTCTCTTGTGTGAACCGCTTGAATGTCTGTAGGAAGTTGTTTCCTAACAGAATATCAGCTCCCGTATCATGGAAATAAATTGGTAGAGTCTTGACTTTGTACCATGGGGTATCTCCGGCTCCGCCAATCATTATTTCCGCTTGCTTAATTCCTCGTTTGAGGATAAGAACCCTCTTAGAGAAATCTCTTCCTGCAATAGCTGGTAGATCCTCTCCTACTCCTGTAGGAAAGATTTCTTGCTTTGCTGTGCATATTCCTGCGCCTGAGTCGATGTAGGCTGCGAAATATTCCGCTCGATATTCTTCATATAACATCCCTATAGAGATGTATATCGAGAATGGACTAGTTGCCACTAATAGCGTGCTGCTTTCTTCACAAAACGTCACAGAACCTGATATTTTCTATGAGCCACTGTAAAGACCACCCTATCTGGCTGTCTTTCCCAAGGTTTGTGTCCCTCGAGAAACTCCAATCCAAGAATAAGACGTCCACTTTCTCGTCCTGCTATTCCTTGGATTATTAACTCGTTTTCTCCTAGTTGGAGAAGTCCTTCAAATCTTCCCAATGAAGGTTGTTGTAGATAATATAGGACATCACAAGGAAACATGTTATCCTTCTGAGCGATATCAAATACTATCTCTACCTCTCTCCATCCTTCTGGGCATTTTAATTCACCTTTTGTTGTGAATTTTTCTGGCTCCATATTCTCTTGTGAGATAGGTCTCTTCTCCCATCTCCGACTCATGATTATGCTATCATGAAACGAAACTCTTCTAGGTTCGAACCTTTGACTTGTTGCTCTAGTCATAATAGGTTGATCCTCAATCCTCATATCCATCTCATGGATAGGTGGTAACTCCATAATCTCCGGACGGACTGCATGCGCCACCTGCTCGAAGATATCCGGTATTTCGATGAACTCCTTTCCCACAAACAATTCTGAATGGTGGGTATTGGACAGTGCATACGAAATACTGTAGGTAATAGAGTATGGTCTATTCCCTTCTTTCATCAACTCCTTGTTTTTGAAATCTTGATGAAGGGTTAGAACTCTATTAAAATCGCGATCTGCCAAGTTATAGGCAATCCTTGGATAGATGTAGGATACCAATTTCCCGGCATATAGATTTCCTGAGATTCCTCCCAGGCTTGCATCTCTCAAGTTCTTGATTCTCTTGTTGAAGATAGCAATATCAATCGGAGAATCAATTCCTTCCTTGAATGTTGATTTGATCAGAATTCTTATGGCTCCGATATGGATCCATTGCATCTTCTGAGCAATCTCTCTATTCATCCTGCTTAGTTCCTCTCTGACTTCTCTCATCGGAACTAGCTGCATCTCCATCACATTATTTGTCAATTCCATGGGGATGGCAATTTCCCCTGCCGTGACCTTGTAAATGATATGATGCTTTCTTTTCTTTAGGAAATGTCCCAAAGTCTTGTCCAATCTCCCAACCGCAAATCCATCATAGATTTGGAGTTTTGGATCTTCTCTCTTAATCTTCATAAGCGTCTTATGAGAGATTGACATTTGTGAGAAGAACCCGGAGAGATCTTCTCGCGTCTCCTGTCGGAAGACGTCCTCTTCTTCAGTCTGATTCTGATTCTGAAGACTCATCCTCGCTATAATCTTCTTCTTCGTATATACTTTCGTCTGAAGGGATTCCTTCAAACTGATATACTTGAATCAGATCCTGAAAGTATACAGCCTCTTCCATTTCTGGAGTTGCTTCAAACTTTATGATTCCTCGTCTTTGATTGTCTGGACAATCTGTTGAGATGTGGCCTTTTGCACCACATGTCCAACAATTGCAATCCTTGAAACTTTCATTAGCTCTTGTATGAGCCCTTCTGAAAGTTTTCCTGGTTGAAGATGATCTTCCCACGCTCATTTGATTTGAGCCTGAAGAGGAACTTCTACTCCTGCTTGGTCCTGACCTCTGCCCCGTTTTGTAACTACGGGCCTTCTGTTTGGACCAAAACTTTCTAGGTCTCCATGGAGTCCTAGACTTCTGGTTACCATCTCCTCTGGCATATGGATGATTTCTCTTCTTCATCTTCTTTTGCCTGAATGGTTGACCTCCTACAATAGTAGGGATATCATTTTCAACACAGCATAGAGGAACACTTTTGTTTATTCCTCTTAGCCTCTTGTAATTCTTGTGGAGCGCCGCTTGATAGCACCACTCAGCAAGCTTGATCTTGAGGAACGACATCCTTCTTGCCACTGTATCCAAGTTGTTCTCTAGAGGTGGCTGATATTCTTTGATCAGCATTTCTCTCCAGGGACTGGGAATCTTGGCAAAGAATAAAGGAATGGCGTCTCTTTCCTCAATCTTCGATTTCCATCTATACTCTGTAAAGAGTTTGATGAACTCATCTACGTGACAAATATCACGTAACTCCAGGCTATGCAGTGCTTGCCTGTAGCGTCTGGCTTTATCATCTTCGGCTCCTTCAAAGTAGCCTACTCCAACGAATCCTACTTTAAGCACCTGAGCCATCTTGTCGACGATCTCTGGTAAGGCTTCGCAAGCCCAGACATTTGCTACTATCTCAAGGTTAGTAGCTTCCCAGGCAATTCTCGCAGATCCTTCTAAACTTATCTTTAGAAGTGAGATAAAATTTTCTTTATCCAGCTCTAGTGTGCCAGCTGCAATCTTCATTGCTCCTGCCCACTCGTCTATGAGTAATTCTCGGTTCTTGAAATCTAATGTATCCAAGTTGAGAACTACGCCGTATGGATGTATCGGCTCCAACTGGGATCTCCCATAAGGCGATTGCATTATGTTTGGTCTTGGAGATCTCCTTTTTATCTCTGCTCCTGGAAAAGAATAAGCACCAGCAGAGAAATTTTCCGTTGGTGGTATATTTCCGCCTGCTGGAGGGTCATGGGATCCCTCGCTTTCCGCCACATTCGTCGGATTCTGTGGTGTATTTCGGGGAACCTGTTGATTTCCCGTAGATACATTCTCCTGCATCTTTAGATCTACAAGACCCAATCCTGCAAAGGACTGTGCAAGGTCGTGTAAATCCTCTAGATTTATTCTATCCATTAGGATAGACTCTTCCGGTTTAGAAAAGCAATCATCTTTTCTGCATCCGTCAGTTCTCTCTTTACTTCGGTAGTTTTCCCCTTTTAATGTAATAGGGGTTCTGTGCCGAAGGATGGGGAACCTTCTCTTCTCCTGGCCATACTTGGTTTTGTTTCCAAAATGGCCAGTCTCCTTTGAACCTCCTTGAGTGTATCAAGAATCTCTTTCTGTTGGGCGAGGATGGTCTCTCCATAGCTTTGGACCGTCCTCTGGATTTCTCTAAGATCTGTAATCTTAGATTTTTCTCCGCTCACTTCTTCCCAATTCGGTCCCCTCATGATTTTCTTCCAGAAATGTAGGTGAGGTTTCTGGATATCTGCTGGGGACTGATTTGGCCTCCTTCTCCAGATTTCCTTGGTAGGAAATCGTCCATGAGTGCTGGTGAAATGGATGAGCTCAGCTACATTCCCTTCAACAGGAATTTCCTGGTTAAGGGTCTTTCGTCTGATCTCTTCTCTCGATTCATCAGCGCTTGGCGTCTTGAAAGGCTGTCGAAACTCGTGGTTGAGTTTCTTAATTCTTTCAATCCTCTGATCAATTCTTCGGAGAAATTCTCCAATGAATTCCTGTCTCTGTCTTTCCAAATTCTGGAAATATTCCTGATTACTTGAGTCCTCACTCAAGTATTCCTGTAGAGTATTTTCTCTCGAACTTTCGTTCGGATTCATATTCTCTCGTAGGTCTCCTCCGTTAGGATAGTACGTAATATAATAAATAAATTCATGACTTTCTTAAATAACCTAGGGCTCTGATACCATTTTTTACGTTCGGATCGGATCTTGCATGATTGTTTGATTTATAGGGTCAATTTATTAAATTGTGATAATTAATTAGGACTTAAAATTTGATTTCAAAATTTTGTTTGGACTTCACCAAAATTCAAATTATAAAATCTGAATTGAAATGAATTTTTCAATTTTTTTTTTTTTTTTTCATACTCAAGGGCAAAATGGGTAGTTTGCTTCATAAAAGGGTATTTTGTCAAGTATAAAGTGAAATAAGTAAAATAGGGGTATTTTGTTATGACATGGGTACTAAGACCCATTTCCTCTTCTCTGTTTCATCATATGTGGCCCAATCTTTAACGTACTAGATTATGCATTTGTTTAATTAATGTTTTTCTCAGTAGATTTAGGAGTCTAATTTTAATAAAACATTCTCATTAATTTTTTTAATTAAATTTAATTCAATGCTACTCAACCTTAAATAAACGTATTCTACTATTAGAATTAAAAATGTCCACCTTACTCCTAATTCCTAACAACAAAAAAGTATCAATGAAAAAATCCACATCGTAATTCAATTCCGCTCAATATAATTTAAAGAATCAAATAAAAAAAATTAGACGAGTAAATTTTTATATATAAATAATTTAAATTGATTTATTTAAGATTATCTTAATATTTAGATTGTTTTGTCTAACGTGTCCTAGACAATCCAGCCTAAACTAAGTAGATGATACTTAGATAGTTGGATGGTGTAAACCTATTCAAACATTCAAAATCACTTTTTAAAATTTATTTTTATTGTGAATTCCACAATAATTTTTGAAAAATAATTAAAAGTCAATTCTCAGTAACTGTTAACACTCAGCTTCTATTCGCTTTTAGTTTTAATATTATTTTATTTTCAAATACTACCAAATTCCAAATTTTTTACAAAAATCAATTCGAAATATTTTTTTAAAAGCATAATTATATACAAACGCCCCTTATTTTGAATCGATGGAAATATGGGAATTCAGTAGCTCATTCAAATAGACAACTTTACCCTTCCAAAACTCGCATGTCAAGCACATAATTGAGTAAAATAAGCGGTCTCTTAAGTTGAGCTTTTCAGACGGCAATTAATTAAACTATTTGGACATTCTTAATGGTAATTAATATTGGGTTACAGAACCTGCATGACTGTTTTACGGGAGAAAATTATTTTGGGCGTTAAAAGCAGTATTCGAATTGAATGAGTTTTTAGAACTACGGCTCAATTTGAATTATAAATACTTCTACGAGTCATTGTAATTGTGATCACCAGATAAATTAATAAAACTTCTATCTTGATAGTGCCTCCAGACATGGTAATTATTAACGAACTTAATTAACAAATTTGTGTCTTTTATTTTTCGTTCAGATTGAATTTTCAATTAATTGCACTCTAATTTCTAACAATTAATTGTATTGATTAAAAAAAAAAAAAAAGTTACGTGAAAAACACAAAGAAAAAGAGAGAAATTATTGAAAACAGCATGAAGAAAATTTAAGGTAACTGATTAAAAGAGAAATTGAAAAAGTTGGGAATTAATTGAAGCTCAATTAATTGAGCCATTTGTAAGTAAGATTAACGACAAACCAAGCACAAAATAAGTATACATGTGGTCATATGTCAAGTCCATGTCGCCATTCTAACGCAACTTGTACAAGAAAACTAAAAGTGTTGAATGTCTAATTTCTCCCCGTCCAATAATTAATGTATATGAATCCCATCAGGAATTGCTTTTAACAACATGGAGTAGCTAATTACTTCTGCAGCACTGTTCGAAAGCTTGATTCTGTTATCATTACAGGAATTCAGTAGCTTTGCTGAGGAATCAGCAATGGCGGAAACGACGGTGGAGGCGCTGCCGGTAGAATGCCTGTCTCATGTCATCTCCTTCACTTCTCCCCGCGATGCGTGCCGGTCGGCGGTCGTCTCCCCCGCTTTTCGCGACGCTGCGGATTCCGACCTTGCCTGGGAGAACTTTCTGCCGTCGGATTATGGTGATATAGTAGCCAGATCGGTTTCTCTGGTGGAGTTCTCCTCCAAAAAAGATCTGTTTTGCAGGCTTTCTTCTACCCCGCTTCTCATTGATGGGGGCAAAAAGGTCATATTCGTATTTTTAAAAAAAATTACATCATCTGAAATTTCTGCAGTACACGTCAAGCATACGACTTCGAGTAATCGAGTTTTTGATGTGGAATGTTTTTTTCGCTAAAAAAGAACGTGGAATATTTTTTTCAATAATTAGCTTTTATTTTAGAATTTTCGTTTGCTTTATAAACTCTATTTATTTATTATTTTTATTTTTATAATTACGTTGTCATCACCGTCACTAGATCCCCTTTATGACCTAAGTCCAAAATCTACCAACTATTTTTAATATGTTTTTATAGTTGTAGTGAATTGGACATAGTTGGATAGCTGAAGTAAAAGAGTTTTCATTACCTAAACTTTTGTTCCGGATTCTAGTCACTTGGGAGAAAAAGGAAGGGTTTTCTCTTTATTCTTAGAAGAGGATAATTTTTATTTTTTTTAACTGTAGTGAATTGAAGCACTTTCAATTCACAGTAATAGTGATGACGACATGCTATAAAATATGTGGTACATATAGGGAATGTTCGTTTAAGGTTCTCTCTAATATATTGGGAAAATTTTGATCTACGTTTTCACCTACTTTTCAACAATTTATTTACTTTAGCCAACATTACTTCAACACTCCACATCATTAAACAAGCACATATAGAATAGTCTTGTCAAGATGAATCTAATAGTGGTGATGATGATGATGCAATTAAATGTCAAAATTTGTGATAAACATTGTAGTTAAAAAAGAAAAAAAAAAGGTAATGAATTTTCTTATTACATTTTAAAATTTATATTGAAGTTGAAATTTTGCCAAAAAGATTAGTAACTTCTTTAGTTAAACATTTTATATAAACATCATGACAACTGATAAGCGATTGTAATTTGTGGGAGATGCAGTCGTTTCTAATTGATAGAAATACAAACAAGAAAAGCTACATATTGAGTGCGAGGGAACTTTCAATTGCTTGGTCAAGCAATTCTCTAGCTTGGTCGTGGAAACCCCTCTCTCACTCGAGGTTAATTTCTAAACATGGTCCCAAATTCAAAGGTTCATTGGATCATCATTTTTAATTTATTTTTTAATGTGTTTTTTTCTTTTTCAACAGATTCGTCGAGGCAGTTGAGCTAATAATGATATCATGGCTAGAAATACATGGAACAATAAATGTAGGAATGTTATCTCCAAACACGAATTATGGAGCTTATCTTATTATCCAACTAGTGGATCGGGCGTTTGGTTTAGATGTGGTTCTATCCGAAGTTTTTGTTGAAGTAGGAAGTTATAAAACACAGAAAACACTTTACTTAAGGCGCGAAAAGTGTAGAAGACTAGAGCCAAAGAAATCAAAGAAAATGGTGGATCCATTGGTTTGTCCACGTGGTGATGGATGGATGGAGGTTGAATTAGGAGAATTTTTTAATGATGGAAGGAATAAAGATGAGGATATGAAAATGTGGTTTAGAGAAATTAAGGGCGTGCATCTCAAAGGTGGCGTGCTTATTGAAGGTATTGAGATTCGACCCAAACAATGACGAAAAATTGAGAACCTTTGTGAAATTGTAGTTTTTGATAATTAGAATTGAATTATGTAGCTTCTGATCATTGAATTCCAAATTCCTTTTCGGTGTGGTAAAGCTCATTAGCCTAATTATACGAGAATTTGAACTCAAGCTCAATTCATTGTGTACCTACATGATAATGAAATTTAGAACGGTATCAAATCAGTCAAACCAACTATGTGAAAGAATTTTCACAAAAGTATTGAAAAGCTTGTAATATATTGTCCTGAAATATAATTCACAAGAAAATGATTTAATCAGCCACATTTGAATGACTAGACTCAAAAGAAATTGAGCTACCACAATTAATTTTCTTAAATTGAAATTGCTTTTATGAAAAAAATTACTTCTACACACCTAGCTATCATCCATTAACATCATAGATAAAAAATCGTCTAAGAAAATCAATGCCCAAATGAATTTGATGTGGTGTTCTCATCTTAACTTACTCTGGAAGTATCCGTTAATTGAGATATACGATGAACCGTGGAATTCCACAAAAGAAATTTGGAAAACACAGATGACTCTTTACTTCGAGGATTGGTCGTATAATGAAATTAAGTCCACTTGCTAAAATGTGGGTCAATAACTTTAACTAGGATGTGTTGCGGCTAACAGAACGTCTTGATTTCTATGAAAAATAAAATTACAGAATATGAGATGATACATAAACTTTCTCCATTTTTTTTTTATTTCAATGCTTATGCTAGGGTTATGCATGGAACTTGGAGATTATCGAAATTAGACCGAATAAGTTCCGAACATAAAAAATATGTTGACCATTTAACTTTTTCTGAGTTGAACTAAACCGATTGATTTTTTGTAAAGATATGAATATTTCTCAAATTTTTTAATTGAAAATCATAGTGAACCGCAACGAACCATACCGAGTTGTAATGAACTAAATAACCAAAATAACAAATTATAAATTTAAAAATATATTATCCCTAAAATATTAATTTAAATAAGAATTTTTTAAAAACATCATTTTTTCCATGAATTTCATATTTGTTGGATATATTAGCAATAATATACAAATTGAGTACAACAAATGAATATGATTTGAATCTAAAGTTGGGAAGCCCAAGGGCATCTATACAAATCATCTATATTATACATCTAAAAGAATCCATACAAGTAGACTTGAGATTTTGTTTTCGACTAACAGGTTCATTTGCAAGCTTGTCAGCGATTTTGTTCCCTTCGCGATGAATATGTGGCACAAAGATGTTACCTCTATGTGCAAGGCCTTCAAACTTCATGAGGAGATTCTGATACCTCCAATTTCCGGGATGAGTCCGTCTAAGCATGAAAATAATTATCAAAGCATCCACCTCAACCCAAATGTTCTTATACCCTAGCTCAAAACAAATCTCAATCCCTTTAACTACATCACTAATTTCAGCAGCTATATTATCATAATGCTCAATAAAGAAATAAAATCCAGTTACAAACTCAGCTTTAGAGTTTCGAATCACACTCCCAGTCCCCCTAGGTCAGGATTACCTTTCGATGCTCCATTAAAATTGATTTTCACTCACTTGGAGATTCCTAGACCACCAAAGTAGGTCTTTTTTCTATCCTCACAACAGCCCTTATATCCCACTTTTTAGCAACATGTTTATATATGTTCCAAAACCCAGTCAGCAACAAACTGGTAGAGTCCATAGACCTCAACCGTGTTAAGTCCGAGAATAACAACTTTTGATCATTGGAGAAACTTAGAGGGCTTGGATTGAAGAGCAAGTAATGCAAGAAACAAAGATCGAGATCAAGATTTCGGGCTTTGTTTGCTTTTGTTTATTTTTATTATTCGACAATGTTTGTCTGTGAATTTTCTTGAGTTTTATCTACGAACATGAGTAGCTAAATCTTTTGTGTTCTAGGGTTAGAGAGTAAATTACATATCAACTATGTTTTGAGCTTGTTCTTTTAATTCTAGACTCCGTTTTAATCGATTATCTATCTACTTATTTTTATTTTATGAATTGATAATTAATTACTTTGCTTAACAATTCGACGTCTGAGATGATGGAAAATTTTTCCACATTTATGATATTGTTGCTCAAGAAATCATAGAGCACAATGATATCGAATCTCGCTTTGTTACAACATGTCAACACAAGCTTATTGACCTAAATGAAAAGAATCAATCCCGGTAGAACTTAATTCTATGAAAAACAACATGTATTTTTTGTAGTGCTAGCCTCCCCAAGTGTAAAGCCCGTAGTACATAAAATAAGTTTTGTCAGTAAACGTAGTGAGAAAAATAAAGTCCTGAGATACAAAGTTCACCTCAAAGTACGAGGTTTCTCACAATGTCCTGGAATGACTTTGGGAATATAACATTCACAATGGACGTTACATCGTCCTACAAATAAGTTTCCAAATGATTGGAAATGCAACATAGTAATGATGTTACAACAGATCTCTAAATATCTCTTTAGAGATCTGTTTTAGAGATATGTAAAAGTATTTGATGGACTTTTAGTGCCCAACTCAAGAGACTCTAAACCATAGCGTGCATTTACAATATTAGATTGAAATACTCACTTTGATTCAAACAATTCGGTCGGAATCGTCTTAGTGGCTACTTGATTGGGAATGGAAAGAACAATTAACTTCTCATTTATAAAGGAAATAAACTCTGAATTATCAACTATAACAATATATGTCGATGTTATGGACATAATCGGTACTCTTAAGAAATAAGAGAAATCATGAGATAATTGATAACCAAATTTGAGATAAAGAATCATGGAAAAACTCGATATTGTCTCTTGAACTAGAATACCAAGTTTGTGGAATACTAATTCCTCAGTTTATAAATTCTAAACGATGATAGGACGATTTAACATAGATAAAATGCAATATGTTAGCGGTCCTATGATTGGTTGAAGTGTGAACATAAGAAAAAATTCATTTGTGTCTAAAGGAAATGCACTCAACCAAATATTAATTTCTCAAAGAGCTTATTAGCTATAATTTACTCAGAATAACGCAATATCAATATTTTAGTATAATTTACTTCTCATATTCGAGACATGAGAGATTACTAATGAAATTGTGACCTCTAAAGGACTAGAAATTAAACTGAAATTTTTAAATATAATGTCGAAGCTACCTCCTTATCTGAAACACCAAATACCACTTCAACTGGTTTTATTGGTGTTGATTGACCAGTGTATATGTCAATATTAGACTGATTATGTACTACAAGGAACACGACAAAATCTTGAAGATTAATCAAGACAACTCCTCGAGTTGCCTCATCAAATAACTTAGAGATAATTGCCCTACATGAAGATGTTTGTGATTACCTATGATCAAAGTACTAGTGACTTGAGTTCTACCATTGAAGATAAACTAGTAATCAACAATCACTAATTTCCTCATGGTTTATGTGAAATTAAGGATGTAGAAATTTACAAGGCTCTCTTGATAGATGCACGTATCAGGAGAAAGGTGTAGACTTCAGGGGGTGTCTCAACATAACTGCGTTGCACTCTTTTTTCCTTCAGTTAGAGAGTATTTTTTTCCCGACCCACTGAGTTTGTTACTTGATAAGGTTTTTTAATGAGACAACAAGTTATGCATCATTCACCATGTAACTTGGCACAAACTAAAAGGAATGTTAAATGAAAAATACAATTAGTATACTTTCGTAAAAGACACTGCCTTCGTTTCATAAAGAAGGTCATTTGAGCTATTTTTTGAGAAATTAAGGATTGGTATTTAATTGGTATATTTTGTGAAATAAGGGAATAATCAACTAAAGTAGGTTGTTTAAGATAATTTTGGAAGAATTGTAGTTTTTTTGGTAAAGTGACACTTATTGTAAAAAAAATTAGAGTGTCTATAATAACATTCTTTATGAATTGAAGGGGGTAACTTATAAAGAGCAATTTATGTATTCACTAAATTTAGGTAATTAGTTAAAAGAGAAGTAAGGGGATAATTGGAATAGGATGTCCCCATCCGGATGTGGCATGTGACATCCTCAACGTATTTCATTTTACACTGGATGGCCCATCCCTCCACATCCGCACCCTATTACCTACCTCACCTTTTACAATTTCCAACACATCTTTTACAATTTCCAATACACATTCTACCCTTCTATACCCTTAAACTAAAATACCTTTTTGGATGTCCCGTCCATGAATGTGCTCCATCGAACGTGGTACATGCCACTACATTCCAGCGCAATTATCCTCTAAAAGTTGTTTACAATAGGTTAATGAGCCATATAATAATAACAAGAGGGAGTAAGATGAACAAAACACAGAATAAGTATACATGTGGTCATATGTCAAGTCCATGTCGCCATTCTAACGCAACTTGTACGAGAAACAGACAAAGTTGAAATGTCTAATATCTCCCCGTCCAATAATCAATGTATATGAATCCCATCATGAATGGCTTCTAATTATCAATTCATGTCTGTTCATAATATGCAGTAGCTAATTACTTCTGTTCTGCGTGCGAAAGCTTGATTCTGTTCACATTATAGGAATTCAGCAGCCTTAATGGCGGAAACGACGATGGAGGCGCTTCCGGAAGACTGCCTATCCCACCTCATCTCCTTCACTTCTCCCCGCGACGCATGCCAGTCGGCGGTTGTTTCCCCCGCTTTTCGCGACGCCGCGGATTCCGACCTCGTGTGGGAGAATTTCCTGCCGTCGGATTATGACGACATAGTATCCAGATCGGTTTCTCCGGTGGAGTTCTCCTCCAAAAAAGATTTGTTTTGCAAGCTTTCTTCGACCCCGCTTCTCATTGATGGGGGCAAAAAGGTCATTTTCTCATTATTCAAAAAATTGCGTCATCTGAAATTTTTGCAGTACACATCAAACATATGACTTTCGAGTGTCCACAGTGGAATATTTTTCGGTAATCAATATCTATTTTTGGAAAATTATAAATGGAATCCTCGAAATTTCATGATCTCGCATGAAATCCTCAACTAACTGTAGAATTATAACGCTTTCACACCGTTTAAAAAAATCAACAAAATGACCATTTTTCGAGCAAAGAAGTTTAAGTCGTTAATTTTTTTTTTTAATTTTTTTGTTTTCATAGTTAAATACTTGAATGATCTTCGTAAAAGTTAGCTTAAAATTAAATGCATAACTTTTTCTTACTCAAAAAATGAACATTAAACTGAATTATTAAACAATGTAAGTATTTCATACAATTATAAAATCACCTTGCACAAGATATTTGACATAATTTTTTTTTTTTAATAAATAACATGATTGTAATTTGTGGAAGATGCAGGCATTTTCAATTGATAGAAGTACAAACAAGAAAAGCTACATATTGAGTGCGAGGGAACTTTCAATTGCTTGGTCAAGCAATTCTTTATATTGGTCATGGAAACCCCTCTCTCACTCAAGGTTAATTTCTACATTCCCCACCAAATTTAAATGTGTATTTTGTAATCTATTCTAAATTTATTTTATATTATGTTCTTTTTCTTATCAGATTTGCGGAGGCAGTTGAGCTAGTAATGATATGTTGGCTAGAAATACATGGAAGTATAAAAATCGGGATGCTATCTCCAAACACGATTTATGGGGCGTATCTTATTATCCAACTAGTGGATCGGGCGTTTGGGTTAGATGTAGTTCCATCCGAAGTTTTTGTTGAAGTAGGGAAATATAAAACGCAGAAAACACTTTACTTGAGGTGCGATAAGTGCAGAAGGCCAAGGTTAAAGGAGCCAAAGAAAATGGTAGATCCGGTAATTTGTCCACGTGACGATGGATGGATGGAGGTTGAATTAGGAGAATTTTATAATGACGGGAGGAATAAAGATGAGGACATGAAGATGTGGTTTAGAGAAATTAAAGGTGTACATCTTAAAGGTGGTGTGCTTATTGAAGGTATTGAAATTCGACCAAAACAATGACGAAATTTGAGAACCCTCCTAGTATAAATTACCGGAAATTGTAGTTTCTAATAATTAGAATTGAATGGTGCTGCTTTTTATCATTGAATTCCATTTTTAAAGCAAAGCGCAAATTGTTGTCTTTGTGCTACTAAGTCAACCAAGTGAGATTTTTCAATTGGATTTGTACTATCGCAAATATTTTTGATGTGTTATTTTGTAACCTTCCTCTCGATTTGTTTTTTTTTTCTTGTGTTTGATTTGTTTTTTTTTTTCTTGTTTTGTGAGATCTTTTTGGTTTGAATAGACTCGTAGAATTCATGTTAATATAATACTACCTTCGTTTTTTCCTAACAAAATGTATCTCTATTATTTATGTTAATGCATTTTGTTTCCTAACAAAATGTACCGGGTAATATCTGATTTTGTATTTTTAGAATTCATGTTAATATAATACTACCTTCGTTTTTTCTTAATTGTCATTCTAACTTATTTGTTTTGTTTGTAAATAGTTGTCATTCTAATTTTTTGCCAATTTTTTTAACAATATTAACCCTATAATTATAGAAAGTGTTAGCAACATATAGAAATGATGAAACAAATCAAGGTGTTTAAGGGAATTAGTTGGGGGTTTATTTGTCAACTTTTTAAGTTCTTTAATTTTCTTATCCAAGACTAGACTTTCAACTTAAAAAGATGAAGGTAGTACTAACTAGATGACATCTAATACGAGAAACGGAGTGGAAAATTTAAAATTATAATCTAAGCAGATTTTTATTCTATTTTCCCTCCCAAAAGGAAAGGGTTTTAGGCCCATTAAATTGTTTTTTTTTTTTTTTTTGGTTATTGTTGTTGTTGTGTATCTCACTTTAGCTTATTTTCAAAAAATCATTACTAAAACTGTCAAATGGATTGTCGGACCGAGCCCACCAATCGGCGAGGTGAGGTTAGGTGCCCCAGGCTGGGTTGAGGTGCCCAATCGGTTTTCGATTCGAAATCGTTGGTTCTGGAATCGCAGGGTAGGGGAATCGTATTCGAATAGTATACTACACGGTTTCGATTCTTCATTTCGGTTCAATCTCGATTTCCAGTTAGAATCGTTTTTTTTTTTAGTTAATTTATTTATTATTATTAAATAATATATTATGCATAAATTTATTTCTCCAATTTTTAAAAAATAAAATGGAACTTTAAAAATATTGAACAATAGACAAGAGATTTTTATTAATAACAAATTCAAACAATACAAATTCGAATTCGGACATTCGGTAATAAAATACAATCACATTCAATGATTCAAATACAATTTTTTTTATTACAAACTAAAATCTAAATCTTACAAGACTACAAGTTACAAGGAATATTGGAAAAGGAAAAGAAAAAAAAATTGGGTTGAGTTTTATTTTAAGTAAAAAATTAGTAATTAATTTTTAACTTAAAATAAAATTGCCTACGTACCATTCACCGTCCGATATTTAATGAATGAATCAAAGCGCACGTAGTTTTTCTTACCCTACTTACCTTTCCAATATAATCTTGGTTGTGACCGGTTGAAGATCAAGCATTGCCTCCTTCCTCGGATGAACCAGTTAAAGTTACCCAACGGACATTTAATTTGGACCGTTGAATCATCCAACGACCAATTAATCTGGACCGTTGATTTTAAATGTCAAAAATAAATAAAATAAAATAAAAATCGAGAACCGTATTCAATTCGACAAAATCAATTTCGGTTCCAGCACCTCTAGGCTGGCGGACCAAAGATATCTCAACCCATTCGAACTAGGATTGAAATAGTGCGACACTTTGCCAGCTTTTAAGAGAAAATTAAATAAAATAATTTTTTAAATAACTTTATTCATAAAGAAAGGACAACTAATTTATTTTTAGTATCATCAATAGAAAAACTAAGTCAAGTTGTTTATAGAACAACAATGGGATGATAAATTCATTTAAAGCGAAAATATATACTATTTCCGTTTCATTTTAACTTGTCTATTTTTCTTTTTCGATTTGTCCTAATTTAACTTGTCAGCCAATACATGCAAATTTCTCTCACAATCTCCACCCTCAAAATCTTCATCATCAATCTCCACCTTAAAAAAAAGTTAAAATTCCACAAAATCTGTTATTTTTTAACCTCCGTACTTAATCAAAGTAGGCAAATTAGATCGGAACGGAGGGAGTATTAGATATAACAAAGTTTTTTATTTTTATAATATAATACTATAACATGTGTGTATATATTATATATATATGCATATGAGATCTTGTTATTGCACAATACTTGATGTAACAAATGTATACAAAATTAAAAAAAAAAAATAATAAAATAAAATACAATAATAGCGGGCTGTCCTAGCCTAACCCGCAGCCTGTATGGGCCATTCTATTGCGACGCGCAGAGCTGGAATTTGTAGGCCCAATTCATCTATGAGGTTGGGCCGGCTAGCTTCTACCCAGTTTAACAGCTCTATTATCTACACTATTTCCAAATACTCTCTACGTCACAGTTAACTTATCACAGTTGACCTAGCACAAATGTTAAGAAGAAAAATAGATTTTGTGGAATCTTTGACTTTTTCTAAAGGTGGAGATTGAATATGAATATTTTGAGGGTGGAGATTGGTGCCTTTAACTGTCATTTATGGGTGTGACAAGTTAAGTGGGACGGATCGAAATGAAAAGTAAGACAAGTTTAACTGAGACGGAGGGAGTATAATCCAATAATATTCATCAAGTCACATCAACCCACCAAACTAAAAATAATATTCATTTAAATTCTTTGGATCATAATTTCCGTAGATTTTATAACATTTTTATTGATCAATTGATTTCAAGAAATTTCACTGTTAAATGTCTGATTTGGTTTTGTAAAAGGAGTAACTATTTTTAGAATTGGAATCCTATGACAACGTGGGGAAAATGTACTTATATTTTCAAATAATTCAAGATATTGAAAAAATGTGCTATTGCCTTTTCATTTTTTTCTCAATATCATTCTATTGTAATCATCAGACATACTACCTCCATTTCTTTTAATAATTTTTAATTTTAATTTATGGTAAAAAAATTAAGAAGTAAATAAAATGAACAAATAAAGTTTTAATTAATTTTTACCTTCTCTCAATTTCTAAATTATCTCCACTATTTCATTTATATTAGATCCCCTCTCAATTATTAGGAGATAAATATTGAAAAAAATGTAAAAAAAAAAAAAAAAAGTAAGAGCTGAAAACACAAATATTAAGAAACATTTCGTAAAACCTATTACTAATAAAAATGGTATATATAATAGTAGCATACATCATCCAAAATTTCTTCTACATTTCGTACAAATTTCATTTTTCATTTTTTATATTCTACATGTTGATCATATGTCTACTAGTAGTCACCAATTTATAGGTTCATTACTTATGTAGAGTGCTACTATGGTTATGAATGTCATTGTTTAAAGTTCTCCGCAATATATTAGGGGAGATCAAACCTACTTTTTCACCAGTTTATTTATCTTAACTAACAGTATTTCAGCACTGTCTAACCTTAAGCAAACACACCCATATAATTTATATTTTGCACATAGTTTATCGATAGTTATATTTCTCCACTCATCCAAAATATCACCGTATATACTTCCAATAAGTAAGCACAAGCAACGGGATTTGAGTGTAGCTTTAATCATCTTGTAATTTTGATCAGGCACTATGGATCAAATCTCACCGACCTCGTTCTTTTAGAAATTGTTCTAAAAAAATTAAATAATATATATACTACCTCCGTCCCAGCTTAACTTGTCTACTTGTCATTTTGGTTTGTTCCACCTTAACCTGTCAGCTTCATAAATGACAAATTTATCTCACAATCTCTACCTTCAAAATTTTCATTCTCAATCTCCACCTTTAAAATGTCAAAAGTTCTACAAAATTTATTTTTTATTAACTTTTGTGCCCGATTAATCTAGGCAGTTTAAATCGAGACGGAGGGAGTATTAAAAAATGTAGTAAGTATAAGCAGCCGCATGCAGGCTCCTAATAAACGTCATATAATAAAAGTCAAGTGAAATGATTGGTGGGATAATGTCACAATCATAAATTCACCTAATCTGGCGTTTGCAGTGTGTTGTGGCCTGATAAGTCTTCTCCACCTGGGACTCCACAAAGATAATGGTATTTTATTTAATTAGGATAATTAGGATAAAGCTACATTGTAGCATCTTCTATTATACTATCATTATCGTCATCATTATTGGTAAACAATTTTACTACTATCAAATACAAAAATTGTTAAAACAAAAGCACACTTTTGAAAAAGAAAAGAAATAGAACCATATGAGTAGCCTAGAATATAAATAATGATCTTAGGGTTCTTTTGTATATCATGTTGTACGAATTTGAATTTATGTAATTTGAGTTAGGAGTGGATCCGCAAATTGTGTGCAGTTTTTCATGAAATGTATTAATATTTATGTTAAAGATAATATTTCTTTTGAAGAAATATGTTACCTTTCAATATAACCACCAACACCTTTTATGAAAAACTGTAGACAAATTGTGAATTCGCCTACAATCGAATTGTACGAATTTAAAATTTGTAAGACCCATATAAAATATGTCACCAGATCTCTTTTCAAAATTTACGATGAAGCACTTTATAGAATCCAGATTAATAAGACTAACATAAGTAATGGGAAAACCTACTTGTATATATGTTGATGTTACTCTGGGACTTTAGTTTCAATTTGTTTAGTGTCTATTTGTTCCAGTATTTTGTTCTATATATATATACTTCTTCAATAAGTGTTTTTTAAATAAAATGAAAAATTTCAAAATGAATGTCGTTTTAGCACAAAAAATTACGATTCTTCCAATTTTATCATAAACAGCCTACTTAATTTATTGATTATTTCCTCGTTGCGCGAAATATGCCCACTAAAATGGATTCTGTATGAAAATTGCATTTTATATCTATCTTTAATTTTTTCAAAAGAAACTAAAAAGACATTTGTATTGAAACGGAGGGATGCATGTTTTACTAATATTAGTAGTGCACGTATGCGATGCCCCATTTGTGAATTAACAAGTTATTTATATGATAAATATAGAAATTTTAACATATGATAACTTAAATAAAATCGTACTAGGTTCGGTGAAAGAAGAAAGTAAAAACTACTAGAAGAGTACCTAAAAAACATATGGTATTAAATATACTACTATCCATTAGTATTAATTAAAGTATGAATTTAAGACCCCTGCTATTTTTCAAGTCTATAGTAATTATATCCTATAATTCTTTGAGCCTAAGAAAAAATTGCCTCATGGTTATGTATTTTTCTTGGATACATTTATGAAGTTGAATTTGTATTGAAGAGTCGGTTACATCTACAAAGTTGAATTAGGTTGAAATGCTGTTAGATGAAATAATTTTAATGAAGTTGAATTTAAGTTGAAATAGTGTCATATTATATATAAAATTATTATTAGTAATATAATTTAGGGACGGTTCGGTACGGTATACCTTACAAAATTGTTCGTACCGTTATCAATAATAATAGTAATTTTATATTATTTGTATGTAGCTATTTTTTAAAACTTAAAATCAAAAAATTTACGACACTAAAATAACACTTGTCATTTACGAGCACAAAATGTTCACAGACAATGTATAACTATTAACAAACATTCCGAACACCGGATAAACGATCTTAGTAGTTAGCCCGACCTTGAATCATTCCAGAAATTAGTAGACAACTTAAACAACATAAAAACTCGACACATCAACACCTCTAATATTATGGATGTAGAAATTAGTTTAGCCAACGGTCTCTAGGTGTTGAATAGCATTAAACAGTGCTATGCTAAATCAATTTTGCGATAAACGATAATTTTGGGCGTTTCCTGAACCTACACGGATTAGTATGACATAGTAAACAATCCCAATAACTTTCGTTTGTCATCTTTTTATAACTTTTTTATGTATATTTTTATTATTTTTTCTCAATTTAATGTTTATAATATATTAAATTATATATTGTATCATTATATGGTACAATATTTTAAAAATATTAAAAGTAATATAAAATATAAAAATATAAAAAATAAAAGTAATATAATCATTACTCCCTCTGTTTCGTAAAGATATCATTTTAACTATTTTTGGAGAAATTAAGAATTGATATTTAATTGGTATGTTTTGTGAAATAAGAAAATAATCAACTAAATTAAGTAGGTTGTTTAAGATAATATTGGAAGAATTGTAGTTTTTTTGTTAAAATGACACTTATTATGAAAATTTTTAGAGTGTCTAAAATGACATTTTTTATGAAAGGAAGGGAAACTAAGCGATCGCCTAATCCTAGTCAACGGTAAAACGATCCAGACGGTACTGTCCTAAAATACCTTAATAATACTGATTATAGATTTCTAACAACCTTGCTAATTAGAATTCCGTAATCGCAACATCTATGTGGGCCCACGAGACACGAGAGAATCTAATCTGGCCATAGACAAAAGTGACCACGTTTCAGTTTCAGGCATCACCGTCACCATCCCTATAGTGGAACAGAACCTTTGCCCCCATTACATTCTTTCCTTTCTCCCCTTCTCTTTCATCAGCCAAACCTGTACATGTAATAACCTCCGAACCCATCTTCACACAAAATCCAGATAGAGAAAATAAAAAATGTCAGTTTCCTCCATAAGAAGCCTCAGTGAGATATCCGATGAAGGTACGGTTCGATTCACCGTTGATCTTGTCGCTGCTGCCAGAAAGAATCTTGGCTTCTTAAGACTTGTTGCTGATTCTCAGTGGCTGCACCACAAATCTACCATTGTTGAAGCCATAAGAAGGTCCTTGAATTTTTAACAGTTTCTCGATGTTTTTGGTTGATTTATATATTTTAAGGTGTAAAAACTTGATGGGATTTTGATATTGTTGCTTATTCTTACAGATATGATCAGCTATGGATGCCATTGGTGGCTGACCTTACAAATGGGTCAAAACCTCCCATGATTCTCCCCCCTTTTGATGTTGAATGGGTTTGGTTTTGCCATACTCTTAATCCGGTAATTATCTACCGAGCGAGGCTAATAACACTCTCGATTTCTCTAAATTCACCTATTAAAAGGTTATTATTATTATTATTATTATTATTATTATTATTAAAAAGTCTTCGATCACTTTATCCGAATAAATATAGTTATGGTAGATTACACCAACAAAATATGTTGTGAGGTGTTCTACTGGTGTATTTGAACACCTAATGTTGTGATCAATATTAAGTGAACACTATCTTTCTTTTGTACGAGTGTACTTAGAGAAGGTGAAGTGTTAAAAGCCTCATCCTCGTCTTTTTCGAGTTTCTTTTATATTATTTTTAAGGGAATTTCTTTTTAACAAAATGTGATTAATCTTTCTTTTATTTTAAAGGGTAATTACAGACATTACTGTGAGTCAAGATTCTCAAAGCTGATCGGAAAACCAACAATATTTGATGAAGAAAATGAAGAATATGCATTGAACAGATGCAGGAAGATCTGGGAATACAGATTCCCATCAGAGCCTTTTGAAAATGAAGTCGACACCGATGATTTGGAAGATTATTCATCTGTTTGTAATGAAGATCTGCTGGATCAAGTGTCGAAACATGGAAATCTGTACAGAATGTTTTCAGAACCATATTATTTAGAAATGGTGTATTTAGTGGCAGCAAAACAGAGATACAGAGGTTTTATTTACATGGTTCATAGGTTTGGTGATGAATGCTCTTGCTTTGTGCCCACTTCAGATGTTCTCTTGATGTGGTTGACTCATCAGGTTAGTTTTTTCTCCCTCTTTCATTGCTAAATGCTTCTTCTTTTCAGATTTTAAAAATGGTGAAATTCTAACCTATTCTGTGGGTGACACGTGTATCCGTTGATCTGTCCAATGTGGCACGTGTCTGGTAATCAAGAAGAAAACATTGATTCTTGATTTTTTAAATATGAACCACATTGGACACTGTTGGGTCCTGACTGGGCTCTCATAGAATATGTTGGGTTTTGATTGAGTTCATATCTTTATATTGGTATAATATTATTCGCTTTGAGTCAAGTTGAATTTGTTTTTGGATTAACTTCCTCGTAGCAATGAGGATATTTCTTTCATTATATGCCATAATCCTTTCCTTAATTATCTATCGGATATGGAACTTTGTTTGAAAATCCCAACAAATACATCCAAGAGAGGCGGGTATTATTTGTAGGGGACGATAGAATTTGAATTCATGAATCATTAATTCTAAATTCGTGAAACATCAACCATGAACCATGATTTCACGAATCAAGAGTCCATGAACCATGTAGTAAAAACATAACCTAATTACAAAACTTAATTTCTGGATCCTATATAGATTTGGACCTGAATCATAAACTCATAAATCCATGAATCATTAATTATGATCCATGAAATTGAACTATGAATCTTGAATCATCTTGTTAAAAAGAAATTGAAAATATTAATTTATTTTGTGTAAACCACAAAGTCAGATAATAGCAAAATGTTCCAAATTAAACAAGATAAAGAGAGAAAATAGCATTTGTTTTGGCAGTTGTTTGGATTGATTGAAATATAAATGTTGTGTATAAAATGTTTGTTTAATCATAAATGTGGTATTGGTGATGTGTTGTCAAATGTTCATTGGTCCAAGTTTGGTATGGAGTGGCACATGGAGCATATGAATGGTCTTGCATGTTAAACCACATTTATTTTGTAGCTTTTGTCCCAACTGCTTCTCTCTTGTTTCTTCACTTTTATCGTTTGCGTGATTCCCTCTAATAATGATAAGAGAGAGAAAGGAAAAATATCTAGTCACTTTTATGCATGTTGGTTCTCTGTATCAGAAAATTATAATTATGGCCGAAACACGTAGGATGTGTAACGTTTACTTAAGGTTGGGAAGTGTTGAGTTAAATTTCACTGAGGAAGTTAATGAATGTGCTTTATTGAGATTTTGGCCCCTAAATCTATTGAGGAAAGCCTTAAGTAAACATACCCATATAGAAGAGATCCTTTATTGACGGTGTTTCGTCTGATATTCCAAAATAACAACCATATGCCACGTGTGCTTACTTATATCATTAATTGACATGTAACGTGTATTAGAAGTAATGGAATGCTAGATGGAATACCATCTGAAATAGAGGATTTCATTTGAAGCACACTAGAAGAGACCAAACTTCTAATCTCTATACTACCTTCGTTCTTTAGTTGCAGTTTTAGGTTTTGTGAATTTTCTATAAATATTTAGCTTTTTCCCACATTTCTTCTAATACTGCCCTATTCTATCCCTAAAAGTTGGAAAGAGAAATAGTTGATAAAATTTAGTGATTTGAAGGGGGAGAGAAATTAATTAATGACTTATTTATCCATTGCTTTCTCCTTAATTTACTTGTCTTAAGCTAAAATTATAATTAAAAATTACGGAGGTAGTACATGTCTAATATGTCATACGTAGAATCAGATAAGCAAACAGAAACAATGTATTGTGCTAATTGCGTAATACAAAATTGATTTAATTCCATTTCATGTCATATTTCACCATTCAAAATTTCTAAAATGGACCCCTATCTGAAGATATATTAGTTATGATTGTCATTGAAATCTATAATAATGAAAACCATGTTGTATTTGGATTTATTTATTAGAGCTATCCAACAGTATATGCAGTAGATTTTAAGGAGTTGGAGGGAGATGTGCAGAAAATAGTTGGGGTATGTGACTCAGTGAAGGAGGAAGATGTAAACGCAACCAAAACACTGTGGGAGAAAATTTTCGATCAACCATACGAGAAAGCGGGAGGTGTATCCATTACAAGGCCTATTGCTGAATCACCTTTTTACTGGGAAGTAACGAATACTGATGTCAATACGAAATACAAGTCCTTGCTTCCCAGATTCTTATCCGAGGTTAGATGACTATGCAGACTATTTATCGTCGAAATGAGAATCGATTATAATGCAATTTGTTCATCAATCTTGAAATTTGGTGTTTGAGTCTCATTGCATCTAAAACATCATCTTAGGTCTGCATTGCGGTAAAAGTAAACTCAAACATCAAGAAAACGAAGGAGCTGTCACGGGAGTTTTTACGTCTCCGAGTGGCAAAGTGTCACCGGGAGCTGAAAATGGATAAACCGTTATCGCACTTCACACCAGAATCATGGCAAAATTCATGGTATCTTTACTGTGAATTTGGGACCAAAGGTGTCATACTGGAGCTACGTTTCCATGGTGGCCTCTGTTCTAAAGGCAGCTCCGTGCAAGATAGCATATCCTTCTCTTGGAACGACTTACTACGAGCACCCTCTCTCACATTAGGGAAAGAGATTGATGAAAGAGTTAGAGCTGTTGCTTCAATCACTCCACCAGTACAAGCGTCGTACTTGCTAAAATGCGTGCCTGACAGGGTGACGGATGACTCAGGTGCGATGGTATCAGATGTGATTCTGAGAATGAATCAATACCGTCCACAAGAAGGAAGGTGGTTATCACGGACGGTTCTTGATCATGGTGGCAGAGAGTGTTTTGTTATTCGAATGAGGTATGAAATGCATATTTAGTTGAGCTTGTTTGTTAGTTGTTACAGTACTTGCAGTTGATTTCGATCTTTTTGCGTGACAGAATCGGAGAAGGGTTTTGGAGAAGAGGGGGCGAAGCCCCCTCGGCTGTGAAATGGGATGATCGGATTATACAGATATGTGAGGGTGCTTGGTCTTATGTTGTCGGTTCCAGTTCGATTGGTAGAGCTCCTGGTACGTAGTCGACTTTCACCGTTACCAAATTACCCTTGTCTCTGAGACATGATAATAGTAAAGAAGGGAAGAAAACTATCTGACCTTTTTCTGCTATTTGATTACATGTACCATCTAGTGCAGTGAAAGTTGTCGGAACAGCTACACCAAAAGAACCGGTTGAAGGTTTCCAAGCCGCATGGAGCTTCACAAGCGGAGACGAGCTGTTAATATGGTGGGGAAATACAACAACGCTCTCAGGCTTAACATTCGTTCTGCAAAATAACACGTCTTCTGAATCAACGGTGAGGAAACAGTCGTTAACTTCACTAAAAGCTGACAATGTACTTACTGATCATTGTTATAAATCACAATGGTTATAGGTAAAGCTCTTGCAAGGGAGACATTTGCAATACAAGGTGAACAAATCCATTCTAGATGAGAGAACTAAGGAAGAAACGAGTGGTGTAGAAGACGAATACGTGACTATGATTAGGTACTCGGACGAAGACCCAACTGGAAGAGCCACTGCTCTTGTCAACTGGAAGCTACTTGTGGTCGAGGTTTTGCCCGAAGAAGATGCAGTTTTGGTACTCCTCATCTGCATTTCAATACTTCGGAGTGTATCAGAAATGAAACGAGAAGACATAGGGGGTCTGTTGGTTCGGAGGAGAATACGAGAAGCTAAGAGTGGGGACAGAGACTGGGGGTCGGTTATCCTCCACCCTAGGTCGTATTCTTCGTCGATTTCTTCGCCGTATCTTTGCCCTTGGCACTGGGACGCAAAGTCGGTTATGGCGGCGCCACAAGGGAAGGATCAGGTTGTAGGTCAACCGTCTTCGAGTTATTCACAGGCAGAGGGTGCAGATAAGTTGTACAAAACTGGAATAATTCCTTCATGAAATGATATGCATAATTTGTGAATTGTGATGTAGAATAAGGATTTTGTCTGATTTTGGTTCTGTTTGAAAGTAGATGGATTCTCCTTTAGTATTTTAAAATAATCACCGCATGCCATGTGTTTATTAATGAAATCGGGACATGATCTGCTCCGATTATTCGATATTGAGTGTTGTGTGGATAAGTTTTTATTTTGAGAGAACTTAAAAATATTTGATGAAAATATGAATATAATACGAAAAGTGATACGTAAGGACTTATTTTATTAGATGTAAAGTTAATGGCGCCAAGTAGGTATTAAAAAAATCACACATACACACACAAAACAAGCAAAACATAAAATTGATATTTATGGAAGAAACTTATTGTTATTCGCCATAGTTTTGAGTTGGACATTTATTTGGGACATGTGACATTAGCAATAACCTGATATTTATCGAAGAAATCTATTGTTATTCAGAACTATTATTAAAGAATATGTGGTGAAAATGAGGACTGCGCATAGAATATGTGAAGTCGATTTTAAGAAGAGCTTGTATGATTGCTGATGGGTCGAATCGAACATCTTATGGTTCAAGCTTGTACAAATACAATGTTATCGAGTCTCTAATATTATCTTTGAACTTGCTTGACTATTAATTAAATCGAGCTTGAAAGAGTTTCAATCGAGTGAAACATAAATCGAGCTCGAGTTGATGTTCTAATACTTGTTAACGATTAATACTTATAGAGTTTGAGTCGAGATAAACTTCAGATTTTACCAAACATACATTCAAAACAAATTATATATTAAATCGAACATAATTCAAACAAACTTTGATAGGACGATCTTGAATCGAGTAGTTTAGTTTAAGGAAAATAAAGTTGCCTAATGGAATTTCATGCCCAACATGTTTTAGACGGCACATTTTGCTCAACTTGTCGTATTATTGCTCAATTTATTCCCACTTTTCGTTGGAAAAGAAAAAAAATTGCATGTGAGACGTCATGTGACCTCGGAATTCAACTATCGGACAAAGTTGCCGAGTGGACAAATTAATCTAGACTATCTAGTATTTATTGACTATTTCCAGAAGAAAATGGTATCATGTCACTCTATATTTGAAATCAATTAATTGAAAAAATAAATAAAATAAACATAAAATTAGAAAAATAAAATTTAAAACTTGTTTAATAATTTATATTTATGACAATATAATTTTGAGAAGAATGGTTGCCCTAAAATTAACATTAAGATAAAAAATCTAAATGAAAATAAAAAGTTATTACAAAATATAATTAAATTATTTAATAAATTTAGAAGAACAAAATAATATATTAATTGCCAAATCCTGAAAAAAAAAAATTAAATAATATATAAAAATAATTATAAATCTGTAAATTAATAAAATTATAAGATAAAATAAATGTTAAAAAATAAATTTGTTTTTTCCCGCCTCCAAACATCACCCCCAAACCCTCGATCTTTTCCCAATTTCTTTTTACCCTCCTCTCCTCTACCCAAACAATTTTAGATAATACTACCTCTATTTTTTTTAGTTGTCATTTTAATTTATTTGTTTTATTTGTAAATAGTTGTCATTCTAACATTTTTACCACTTTTGTTATAATATTAACCTTATAGTTATGGAAAATATTAATAATATATAGAAATGATCAAGAAACTCAAGAGATTTAAGGAAATTAGTGTAGGATTGATTTGTCAAGTCCTTTAAGTCTCTTAATTTTAAAAAAAAAAAGTTAGAATGACAACTAAAAAAAACGGAGGTAGTATTTCCAATATCATGATGTGTCCATACTGGAAAGCAAGACAGTAGCCCAAGAACAAGTTTTATCTTCCACTTTTGCTATATTCTCCTAAATCAAGGATACACTATGAATGAATAGTTTTGCAGTTTTTGTTTTCTCTATTTTTGCTACAGGAAAACGAACATATAATCTTATTGCCCTCTTTGTGTACTCTAAGCAAGCTTATTGAATGAATTTTGTAAGGTTTGGAGAAGAAGGGTTGTTGGGGGAAGAAGAATAGTAACAAATTTTTGAGAAAGAAAAAGGGTTGTCGGGGGAGGGGAGGGGAGGGGAAGGGGGTTGGAACTGTGGGTTGGGAAGTTGGGGGCAGGCTTGATTTTCTTTTTCTAGGTAGTTTTTGTTACTGGAATGTTCAATTTCACAAAGGAGTACATAAACAAGTCCAAGAAGTGAAGCTAGTTCAAGAACCGGTATGAAGGAGTCAAGAACCGATCGTGTTGCAAGAACCGGTGGATAACTAATTCTGTTTTCATAACAGAATTTTGAAGACTGAAAACAGAGCCAAAATTCCGTTTCTGATTTCTTTGGCTGAATCCGTTTTTCTGTTTAGTTTCTCTTCGTGTTTGTACTCGCTATAAAGAACATGTCTAGATCATTATTCACCAGATTTTCAGTTGGGTAGAAGAGGGAAATTCTTGTGAGTGAATTTGTGCCAGTTTAAGGTTGAGGTATAAGATTAAGTGTACAAATCGCTCAACGGGAAGGATCGAAATTGCAAATGGATAAAACTTAATGGACCAGTAATACATTTTTATATTATAAAAATTAGACCACTCTGAATGATGCAGAACACCCATTTCGCAGAAAACTTGAGTTATAAAATTAAGATTTAAGTGTGCAAATCGCTCAACGAAGATGACTGAAATTACAAATAGGTAAAACTTAATAGATCAATAATACATTTTTATAGTATAAAAACTAGACCATTCTGAATGATGCAGAACAGCGGTCCAAAACGATCAGAGGAACCTATGGTATCATTGATGATGGTAAAAGAAGGAAATAAATTAAACTTTGAATAGAAAATCTAATGCAAAAAAGTAAAATAAAAAATAAAATAAAAATCATAGTATCAAAACTAGACCATTATAAATAATGTTATGTCAAATTAACCTATGGTATCAGTTTTAGCTTGTAATCATAAGTTCATGGATTTAAACATAGAGGGTGTCTGGATAAGATATTTTTAGGAGCTTATAAGCTCTTGCAAAGTGTTTGAAAAAAAAAAGATGTTTTGGAACTTATAAGACATAAAAATAAGCTCTAATTAAGATCTAAATAAAAAGTTGTTATACCCCAACTTATTTCCATCTTATTTTTTAAGATCTTAATTATTACACTCAAATTTCACACACAATTCACACTTACACTACACACATTTCACACACTACACACACTACACACAACGCACACACTTCATACACTACACACATTTCACACACTAATCAAAATGTGTGTTTAATACTAATTTTAAATTAGATCTCAAATTTATAGCTAAATCAGTATATTCAATTGCAAGCTTATAAATTCTTTTATTCAAACACTTTGTTAACTTATAAGCTCCTTATTACATCTGATAAGTTCTTGAAATAACTTATAAGATATTGGAGCTTATAAGATGTTTAAAATAAGTTTAGCCAAACACCCTCTTATTCTACAACCCTGATGCCAATATACATAAAAAAAAAAAAATAACTTCCTAAGTTGTACTCGAATGGGGAATTTCTCTAGTCTAAATTATAGATGGGCGACAACCATTAGGGATGAATTGTGATCGCAAAAATCCAACATTACAATCTACTTTATTATAAAAAGTATGAGTTGTTTTTTATAAGGTAAAAATTTGTGTATATATATAATGCATCATATCTTTACTGTACATCTACTAGTCCAGATTCTAATTTCCGCGCGGTTCAGACCTGTTAGTTTGACCCAAGAAAATAATTACCTTTTTTTACTTCTTTTTTTCAAAAAATTACTCTCTCTCCTATCGTGGTTTCTCTCTCTTAGCTTCGCAAATTTTCTCCTCTTTTTCTCTCCTATCTTCGCGATTTTTCCGCCATTTATTCTTCCTGTTTGTTGTGATTGGTCAGGATTTTGTTGTTGCTAGTGTTTAGGCCGCGTTTCTCGGCGTGTTTTTTCAATTTTTACGGTTTTTTGGCGAAGAAAGGTAATGTTTTTATATCCTTCTCTACTGTTAGTTTTGTTGTCGATTTTAGTGATTTCTAGTTGTTTTGTATTTTTTTTTTTTTTTGTGTGTAGCTGTTAGAGTATTTTGTGTTGGCAATATTTTTGTCAAAATCCATTATATTATGTTTATATAATTTATTGAACTTATTAGATTTATTATTCGTAATTAGTTGTGTTATAATATTTTGTTATTTTAATATATTATTGTTTTTATAGGCGGATCATAAAAAACGGATAAAGTTTAATGAAGTATCTTTGAAAGATACGAATCCACAAGACTTGGCTAACAAGCAAAGGAAGTGATCGATGGGCTTGAGCCCATTTAGAAGAAAAACAGGAGTTGTGTATATATATGTGTATGGCGGCGACATGATGTGTGGTGAGATGACAATGCAGCGAAAATATTCAAAGGGTCTCTCAAGGCGGCAGAAGAGAAAAATTGTCATGATTGCATTTTAATTATTTGATTACTTGATTGTAGGAGGTGATTAGTTGATAATTATTTTTAGCCTATTTGATACGTGCTGTTAGTCTAGCAATTAGGTTTCTATTGTGTTCGTGTCAAAGGATCTTCGGGAGAAGAGACTTCAAGGCAGGTTTGGGAGAGCTCGTCAGACCTTCGGTGGTTTGCTGTGTTAGTGCCGAACAAGTCGACGGGAGTCGTCGGACGTTGTTGGTATAGTATAGGTTAGGTGTTAGGGAATCAAGTCTCTTTGTAAAACCTATTGTTATACAGAGTATTAATAACAAAAAGGTCCGAGGGGTCTGAGGGATTCAGCCCCGTGTTTATTTTGGTGTACATTTTTCTATTTTTTATTTTCGTCAATTTCTGTGTTGGAACATAAACTGTGCAGTCCAGGAATTTCAGGTGGTATCAAGAGCGGGTCCGTATCCTAATACGGTAGATTCTGGAACACTGCATTGCTATGAATTTACGTGGTAATATAGTGCGACTTTCCTTACTTGATGGCTCGAATTACGATTATTGGAAATCGATTACGATTACTCACTTGGAGGCGATGGGTGATGAATACTGGGAAATTGTCGAATCCGGATGGTCTCCACCTACTGCCACAGGCTCGACCACACCAAAGCCTAAATCCGAGTGGTCTTCTGCTGAAAAGAGACTGTATAAGGTGAATCACAATGCTCTTCTTTTCATTCGAACAACTGCTGATGAAGTACAATACATGGAAATATGCAACTGCAAAATAGCCAAAGAAGCTTGGGATTTACTTGAGAATTACTTTGAAGGAACCAAAGAAGTGAAAAAATCCAAACTAAGGAATTTGCGTATTTAATTTGACAGCCTCAAGATGGAGGAAAACGAGTCTATTGAAGACTATCACTCACGGTTCATGGGGATCGTGAATAAGAGGCTCTCACTTGGAGAGATAGTTCCGGAATCACTTATGGTGGACAAATTTCTGATAACCCTTCCGGACCGATTTTCAGAGAAAGTCATAGCGATCGACACCTCAAAAGATGTCGAAAATATGAAGATTGATCAGCTAGTAGGAGATCTCCTAACTTTCGAACTCAACAAAGGGTTTGAGGTCAAGGAGAAAAGTAGAGGCATAGCACTCAAAGCAAAAGTCAATCGCAAGGATGAAGAAGTCAGCGAACATGATCCAGATCAGTCGAAAATTGTGGAGAATATGATATTGCTCTCAAAGAAATTTGGGAGCATGATGAAGAAGTTCCGAAAGAATGACCCGAGTCCCTCTTCGTTAGGTAAAAAATCAAGTCAAACTAATATAAGTAGTCCTAATTCTTCTTCAAGTTTTGCAGGTTTAACGCTGGACAAAGTTAGTTATTTGATATCATCCAATCCCCCCCCCCCCCCCCCTCTTTATTGTTTTCTTGTTTTGTTTACATTTTTGTCAATCAAGTTGTTTAATACATAAGACAAG
This sequence comes from Ajuga chamaepitys, assembly GCA_958295605.1. Classification (NCBI taxonomy): domain Eukaryota; kingdom Viridiplantae; phylum Streptophyta; class Magnoliopsida; order Lamiales; family Lamiaceae; genus Ajuga; species Ajuga chamaepitys. Next base: position 63,335,269 of record OY282499.1, on the reverse strand, counting down.
ATTCGTTCAATCGTTTCTTGTGGGATCGGCCCTTTACTTACCGCTCTACTAGTTAAAGTAGTGGGTTTAGAAATAAGTATAACTCATATACTAAATTGGTGTAATACGTTCGACGACACGTAATAAAATTACAAAACAATATGCTCATGTTGTGTCCACCTCACATCTTGCTATTGTCGCCACTCTGTCTCAATATTCCATCTCTCATCTTGTTGTAGTCACCACTCTGTCTCAATCTTCCACCTCTTATCTTGTTGTGCCCACATTCTCTCTTGTTGTACTCTCTACTGTTTGTCTTCATCCGTTCTTTGATTTTATTATGCCATCACACTGTTCAATGATATTGAACGTGGTCAATGAAGAGAGTGCATGAGCCATGTCCCCGTTGCTTCCTTGTACCGATCCCCCAAGGATATCAGATTGACCCGCTTGACCGTCTACTCGATGTACAACCTTATAAAGGTGATACTCATCTGGAGTAGGGTCAAATTCTTGGGCTTGATTCCAATTGTCTATGTCCTCAAGCCCCTCAAATTCTACTGAGGTGGGAGTTGGAAAGTCGTAGGAATCTACCTCTATTCTCTGAAATCAAATATGACTCCTCACTTCTACTCTAAAAGATCATCTTCAATCTACACACGTCTTCCACAGACATATGGGTGTCTCCAGGCACTATCTCAGCTAATTCATCGCCGCTGGAGATGTGAAAGGGTAATAAGACCCCCAATCGAAATATCTCCCGATTGTTTCACTGCTTGGCGATCAAACTGCTCTATCAAAATTTGGCTGATATCAATTTCCGTCCGATAGTCACACACCATAAAAAAAAATCTCCTTCTGAGTCACAGTGCCCATCTCAGGTCGCACAAGCACAATGTAGGCAATGAGACGATGCAAATACCGGAATATGGGATTTCGAATCCAAGACATCTTGTTTCTCGATGGATCGCTCTTCATCCAAGGAACAAGCCAGGGGACTTTTACCATGTGATTATGAAATGTATGCTCATTGTAGTCGTCCGATGGGGTGCATTCTCCGGTATTGGGCAGCTTGTAGATATCACTTAATTCGGTCAGAGTGAGTGTTTATGTCTTGCTACGAAACCAGAATGACATACTGCCCGACTTCCTATTCTGAACAGAGGTGGGATGTAAGTCTAGAGTAGTGAGAAACTAGTATCAGCCTGGTATGTTACCCACTTACGTCCTAATAGTGACTCCCAACCTCTTGTGGATACCCATACAATCTTTCATACCCGAGTGGGTATATCGAGTGAATACGAGCTTTCACCCTATGATCTTCTTCCACCTCCTCTCCGCTTTCGGTGTTTGCAATTGGATATTATAGAAGAGCATTATCCGGTGAAAATGTCGGTGGGTTAGACGATAACCCTTCACCGACTACCTTCCTCTTTTTCCCTTTGTTCCCTTTAGGTGCCATAATTTGCCTGCGCCTCGACCGAGTTAAACTCGGCCTCAGTCGAGGTGACTGTTTCTAGACTCACTCATATATTTCACTTAAACTGCACCTCGACCGAGTTGAACTTGGCCTCGGTTGAGGAGAGGTGTTCTATACTCCTTCGTATTTTGGCTTGGATGGATGCCTCGGGCGGATTGCCAACGGCCTCGACCGAGGTGAGATTGTCTGGACTAAGTCACTTTTGGCTTCAAACTCGCCTTGACCGAGTTGCCCTTTGCTGGATATCCCCTGTTTTTTGCCTTGAAAGTGACTCGACCAAGTTGCGTGGTAACCTCGGTCGAGTTATGGCCCTCTGAACTCCCTTTTTACTCATTTTTCTCTCATCTTTCACTTTATTCATTGTCTCTTCGACTATGTCATGTTATCCTATAACTCACAAACAAACAAATTAAAAAAAATTCAAAATACTAAAAGTAACATAAAATTAAAATGCGAAAAAATTAAACAAAAATCATAAATGTTGGGTTGCCTCCCGACAAGTGCTAAATTTTACATCTTCAGCCCGACGACCTTTTTGTTATTTTAGATGAAGTCCAAATACCGCGATTCAGGAGATTGGTACCTCTTTCCAAGACTTGTTCCAACATATGTACCCTCTTTTTTAACACTAAAATCCACACAATATTTATTTTTCCCTCTTAAGCCCGACCTATTGTATATCTAAAAGGTTACCTTATCATTTTGAACACTAAAAGCTAACTCTCCCTTAGACACATCTATCAACGCTTGACTGGTTTCCAAGAAAGGACGACCCAAGATAAAAGGGACATCAACATTCGCTTGCATATCAACTATTAAGAAATCACTGGGGAATTCCAAATTGGACACTCTAACCAACATGTCCTCTATTACTCCCAATGACTTTAGTATAGACCCATCTTTCACTTTTGTTGCTCTTTTTACTTGCGTGTTGGTACTCTTTTTGGAACTTTCCACTGGTTTCTTCACCCTTTTTTCTATTGTGTGTCTTCAACGTCTCCTTCATCACTTCCTTGTCATCACTGCTCAATTTAGAATTTTTCTGCATCACATATAATGTACTAGCATACACTACAGGATCTAAATCAGCGAAGAATATATTAAATAAGCAGAATTCAAAAAGGTTATCATTAAGAGATGAATAAACTCCTTTATCTAGGTCGGTTCGTCTATCTTTATTCTTCTTGGTGACTGCAACTTTCTCTTGCTTCTTCTTTGTTTCATGTTCCTCCATTAGTTTAGCACTATTAGGTGCTTAAGGAAATGGGAGAGAAGGAATATATTGAGGGCCTTCCTCAATCGTGATTGATATTAACTTTGTATCCCATCTCTTTAAAGGCTCGAATTTATCTTCTTGATCTTTGGTGGCTTTATCCATTAGATCCCACTCTTTAGCTTCTAGTATTTTTGGGCTTTCAAATTTAACTTCTTCAATAATAAACAGCTTTGCGCTGCTCCTTTGGATTTATGATCGTGTCACTAGGAAACTGCCCCTTTTTATGCTGATTACTCAAGGCTTGTGCTATCTGGATCAGGTTCGCTTGAATGGATTTCATATCAGCTCCCATGTTAGTTTTCATTTCCTTCATGTCTGCTCCCAAACTTACTATATTCTTATTCACCTCCACATTATTGATTTCCACCTTCTTCTCTAAACGGCTTAACCGTCCCTCAAAACTATCCAATCTCGACTGTACTAACTCTTCTTGAGTCGGTTCCCTTCCTTCATGGATCATTCCATTTGTGACTACGAATCCCGGTGGAGACTGGATAGAATTATGCGGGTTGCCATAAGATAAGTTATTTCGTGCACCCTGCTGGTACAAATAGTGGCAGACAAGGTCAATCCACAGAGACTGTTAATTACGTAACCTTAATACCCTAATTTTAATATCTCTACTCTATCTAAACTCTCGAATTAAGGATAAATTTGGTATTAACTAGACTAATAGCATAAAAATAAGTAATTAATAAGAGATGCTTGGAAAACAAGTAATCGAATAGTAAGGAAGATTTAGATGAGTAAGAATGTATTCTAGGGTATAGATGTCAATTATAAACTTCTATGTAAGAGTAACCTAAAATTCTAGACTTTTATACCAATTATGTTGTCTATTAGACGGCTCTACCTTTCATCAACCCTTCACCCGAAGCGGCTAATATGTAGATCAATTAAGAATTGCCACTCTCCCGAGTAGACCAAATCTAAAAGACTGCCAAAGGTCCCCTAAGCTAATGTCTATGCAATTATCTCACTCCTTACGGACAGTTTCGACAACCATGCTATATGTCGCAAGTCTATTAACAATTCCTTCCTCCCAAAGCGAAATTGTTAAAAGTGTAGATGTATTCAAGTGATCAATTTAAATAAATCATATGAAGAAAACAAACACATAGATAAACAAGCATAACATTAGAAACTAGAATTAGAGAGAAAATCAAAACATAATTCTAACCTAGAACACAAAACGTGTTTAGCTACTCATAATCAAAGTCAAAATCCAACAATTTCATGGACAAACATATTTGAAAACTTAACTAAAGAAACGACTAGAAAAACCCTAGTCTCAACCGTAGATCTTCGTCTTTGTCATGTCCTTGCTCTTCGATTTCATTTTCAAACTTCTCCGAATGTGTATTGTGTCTTCTTTTCGGACCTAGAGACCTCGTTTTATAATTGGGGACGAGTTGGGGGGGAAGATAGGCTTGAAACAGGCAAAAACGCGTACAATCCTTAATTGCACCGCCATGCAAAACTCGCCCGAGTTGAGGAGTAACTCGTCCGAGTTGGTTGGGCCTCGACCAAGTTAAGTGTCCTCTATGTTGTTTTTTCTTCAACTCGGTCTCGACCGAGTTGCCAGATGGCCTCGTCGAGTTGATTCGTTCGGTCCAAGCTTCAATTCTTCTTCGTTTCTTCTAACTTTCTTGCTCGTTTTTCATCCAGACTTCACCCAAACGAACTTTTTAGCCTTTTTACACCTGATTATCACTGAAACAAGCACAAACACATCATCTAACTCAAGATAATGAATTTAAGCATATTTCAACTAGATACACAAATAAATGTTATCAAATATGATCCTAAATCAACCTAAAATGCACTTCCCCTAGTGTGGAAACTATATTATTATGTCTCCATACGAGAAGTAAACTATTGTTTATTCATTCATTCCTATAAAGTCAAAATGAAACTACTAAAATACATAACTATATTTTAACAACGAAATGAATAAACCAATCAATCGGCAGATAAATCAACATAACTGAAATTCTATTAATTAACAGATTCAAACTCAAATTAGATCAGATAGTGTTTACCCTGCTAGTCTGTTTCTGATACTTTTTCCTTTCCCCCTCCGGTTCCGTTGCTCATTTCCTCTTTTCCCTTTCTGCCACAAATATTCTATTGACAGTTTTTCCACCAATCGCGTAGAAAATGTCTCTGATCAGATACTTGGCCAACTTGGCATAGCCCCTAAAGCCCCAATCCACCCCGTACGAGTTATGTATCAGATAGTACGGAATCCCGCCCTCCACTTCATACACTAGAGTCGCGGCGTGAAAGGAAGCACAACTCTTACTCTCGTCTTCCTTCATCTTGTCAAGTTCTTTGCGCCTATAAGTAATGACTCCTCTCTGACAGAAACTACTATTAGTTTTTTTTTTTTTTTTTTTTTGTAATTTTTTTAAATGGAGAAATATGCACTCACCTCACGCTAATAAGCAAATGTACAACCTTTCCCTTTCCTTTCCCATCACTATGTTCACGAGAAGGAAGGTGATCACAAAGTTATCTATCTCAACTCGTGGAATAACAATATCGAAATATGCCTGCTGAAATGCAATTAATCCTATAAGGTGTCCATTAGCATCGAATAAGGGGCTACCTCGTGCCTCTTTAAACCCACATTTGTTTTTATATGGAAAATTTTACCTCCCGGGTTCTTCATTAGAAACCAACATTCCAGCAATTTGAAGGATCGATACTGCAGGACCAAGACCAAGAGGATAATGAGACAAATCGTTGATTGTAAAACATCCAGGACAGGTATGAGTAACAGATAGTTTGTTAGGATAGTACTTATTTGCAATTTGGCCCATCACAACGATCGGTGAAATGTTAGGGCCTGATCCGAGGCAAAATATTGAGTACACATGTTGTCCTGCATACAATACTGTCTGCTCTCCAAATTTGACGTGATAAGTTTTTTCTGTGTCCAACATGTACTAGAGCCAAACCTAGTTCTTCGGACTCGGAGACAAAGTGCGCATCAATAAACATTGGCCGATTTGCATTCTTTGCTTGAATTTTCACCACTTTTTCATTGTCAAAATATCTAGTCACAATCAGTCCACCTTGTTCGATACAAACTCCCATGAATATATGGCAAACTGAATAATTCTTAACGTTGTGGTGAGACTGAAAAGAGACAGCTATCTGCCAAACATTTTTGCTCATATTGTTGAGAAAATCACTCATCTGCTGTGGATTTAGTGTTGAGTTCCTTCCACTCCAGGAGGCACAAATTTCGTCTCTCTCCATTCTCTGTAATGAAAGTCGAATCTATATAAAAGATAAACTGGTTCCGCACCCAGCTTTTTATAGATACTAATAAGGTGCGCGTGCTCCACACATTAAAATATATAATTTTACGAAATATATTATTTTATAATTTAAGTAAATAATGTAAAAATTATTGATTGTGTGTCTTAAGTTTTTTCTTTATTAAGCAAATAAATATAGAGTAAAAATATAATTATGTATTTCAACAGTTTAATTTTTACTTTATATGAATGAATGAATAAACATAGTTTATTTCTCGTATGGAGATGGAAAACTAACATTTAATAAAATTGTGGATATTATTTTATATTCATAATTTAGTATCACTATTGTTGTTGTTGTTGTTGTTGTTGTTGTTGTTATTTTGGTCTTTTATGGAAACTTTTTAAATTAATTTTCATCCTATTATTGATTCAATTAATTTGAATATATCGAGAAAAAATAAATAAAATATTTTGAATATCTATATTAAATGAATTATATGTCTGGACTCATCACTTTTTAAAAATTATAGATGAAATAAAATTTTCTTTTCTATAAACTCATGGTATTTCCATCACTTGTTTAAATAAAAATTACTATAAAATATAAAGTTTAATAGAATGCATAACTTAAAGAAAATAAATTCAAAACAAATCCTCATCTATGTTATATAATACTTCAATTAATTGTTTAAATTAGAAAAACTTATCATAAATATCAAACTATTCATAATTTATTCTAAAATGATGAAAACAACATTAAAGAACTCTTAGATATATAGTTACAATATATCCTTAAAAAGCTCCCCAAATCGCTTACAATATAAAACTAATTTCACATAAAAATTATTTAAAAATTTATGATCCAAAGAAAATAGAATTGTCAATCTAGAATACCAAAATACTTATTATTAATGTAAATTACACATCAAAATAACAAATTTTTGTCTAGATTTTAGCAAATTACTTAATTGTCCGTATAACTATTAATATGATGTAAGGAGAATATAGTCACTACATTAAATTATTGGAAGCAACTCATACTTTTATAGTTGGGAAGATTGCTGACAATGATGATGCTTATAGAGTTGGGCTAGACGGCCCCAACCCATCATTTTGTGAATGTAAGAAGACGGGGTCCATCGTGGAAATATTTATGACTGGATAATTATTATATATTACCCATAAGATTCTTTGCTAGTAAATTTGTACCAGGATGATAGATATAATCAATCACATCAATATTTGAAATGAACTAACTGCACCTGTAAAAATATTTTTCAATTTCACATTTTTACGGTCAGAAGCCAAGAAATGATTTTATTCACTAAATAAACTATATAACTTGTTTTTTTTCTTCTAGTGTACATAAGGGTGTAAGTGAATCGAGACAACTCGTAAGCCACTCGAGATTGATCCGCAAAAAGCTCAAAATCTACTCGAGACAAATGAGTTGAGCTCGAGCTCGAGCTACTTGAGTAGGTGTCGAGTCGAGTTCAAGCTCATTGATACTCGGCTCGGCAGGGTCGCGAGCTTGTATTAAATTACTAATTTATCCTTTATAGATGACATCATTATAGATATATTATAATTCTATATAAACAAGGTGAAACTATAAGATCCCCATTAGCAGCCATTTGTAGTATAATTAACATTTTTAATTTTGATGTATTTTTTATATTCTATTTTTGTGTGAATCGAGCCGAATCGAGCTAATGCTCCTCAAAATAAATTTCTTGTTTGTACGATACGTTTATCAATTCTTTACCGCTGGAGATGTCCTTAACCTTCATTTTCATTGGAATAAACAGAACTTACAGTGTGGATATTTCATCCTTAATTGAAAGCATACAAATATCATGATTCTCTGCTAGACATAATATTTTTTCAGATTACCCACATTCCAGGGACTCAGTACCGGCTTTCCTTCCTCATCTGCAGCTCGTATGCTCCACCTCCTAAGACCTTCGTGATAATAAAGGTGCCCTCCTAGTTGGGCTCCAATTTTCTTGTTGCCCTGAGCGCATCAAGTCTCCTCAATACCAAGTCCCCCCCTCAAAACTTCTGGGTTTTACCTTCCGCTTGTATGCAGCGCGTACTTGCCATTTGTACCTTTCAGCTCTGATCTGGCTTCCTCCCTCAGCTCCTCCAGCATGTCCAAGTTTTCCTTCATCAGGGCTTCATTCTGGACCTCGTCATAATTTAGTATGCGGTGTGTTCCATCCCTATCTCTGCTGGGATCACCGCTGAAGCTCCATAAATCAAGTTGAGTGGAGTTTTCTTGCAGCAGTCTTAGTGCCTGTTCTATAAGACCACATGACTGAATCCAGCTCTTCAGCCTATTTTCCCCAAGCCTTCTCTAAACGAGTTCTAATCCCCTCCACCAATGTGCGGTTCGTGACTTTCACTTGCCCATTCGCCTGAGGGTGGGCTACCAACGTGAAGCGCTATTTAATTTTCATCTCTTTACACCAGCCTTGCACCTTTGACCCGCAAAATTAGGTCTCATTATCCAAAGTTAAAAGCCTGGGGATACCATACCTGCAGCATATGTTTTTCCAAAGGAATTTAAGAACATTTTTCTCCTCAATTTTGGCAACCGCCTCAACCTCTACCCATTTGGTAAAGTAGTTCTCCGCAACTATCAAGAATGTTTCTTTCCTGGAGCGGCTGCGAACTTTCCCACTATGTCTATCTTCCATTATCAAAAGGGCAAGGGGAACGCATAACCCGTAACTCCTCCGTCGGGGTATGGATGAGGGGTCCATGCCTTTGGTACTTATCACATGTTCGAATAAGCTCCTATGCATCGTGGACCATGGTGGGCCAATAGTATCCAACCCTGATTACCCTCCTAACAACATCTTGAGGCCCCATGTGGCTACCAGCTCAACCCTCATGGAGTTCTTGGAGGAAATAATCCCCTTCTTCCCTGGACATTTACCTCGCGTGTGGAGCGAATAATCTCTTGTACAACTGGTCACTTATAAGGCAGTGTTGGCCTACACTGAGCTCCGTGGCCCACCCACTTCATTCTTCCCAGTCTTGAGATAACGCATAATGGGAGCTCTCCAATCATCCTGCTCCTCCACAGCAACTACGTCCATTTCTAGCATCCCTATATCAAGCATAATCAAGGTGATTTTACCCTGTGCAACCTCACTCATTGCCCCTGCCGTTTTGGCTAAGGCATCCGCCTTGGTATTTTCCTCTCTAAGATTTTTTTAATGTTCAACTCTACGAACTTCTCTCTTAACCTCTCGACCAGCTCTGCATATCTGATCATCCTCTCACACCGCTTCTCATAATCCCTAAGACCTGCTGCGTAACTAACTGTGAATCAGAGTGGACCACAAACTCTTTGTTCTCCCAACTCTGCAACTATCTTCAGACCCTGGATTAGGGCCTCGTATTCGGCTTCATTGTTAGAGGTTTGAAATTCAAACCTGACCGCAAACTAGAGCTCCTCACTGCTGGGGCAGGTCACTACTCTTCCAACTCCACCGCCGACTTCACCATCCTCTCCGACAGGTCTGGGTGACTGATTTTCTGTCAGAGCTGAGTATTTGTCCTTACAATCAACTTGTAGGACGAAAAATATGGTCTCAGCCTCCTCGCTGCCACCATGACCGCTAAAGCTAATTTCTCAATCTCCAAGTACCTCAACTCTGGTCCTTGAATCATCTTGCTGACATAGTAGATAGGACACTGTACCGACCCCTTCTCTGTGAGCAACACCGAGCTCAGGGCAGTTTCGCCTACCGAAAAATATAAATACAAGACCTCCCCTTGAACAAGTTTAGTTAGCAGGGGCAGAGTGGTGAGATGGTCCTTCAACTCCTAGAAGACCCTCTCGCACTTCTCCATCCATTTAAACTTTGACCCATTCCTCAAGATTTTAAAGAAGGGTAGACTTCGCTCTGCCGACTTTGAGATGAATCAACTTAGAGTTGCGATGCGTCCACTCAACCTTTGAATCTCCTTGATGTTCCTTGGTGATTGCATTTCCTGGACGGCTTGAACTTTGGAGAGTTTCACCTCAATTCTTTGCTTGGTCACCATGTACCCCAGGAACTTCCCTGGCTGGGTTCAGCCTCATGCCGCAGCGTCAGATAATTCCAAAGACCTCCTACAGGTCTAAAGGATGATTTACCGCTGAAACACTCTTAACCAGCATATCATCTACGTAAGCCTCCATATTACGGCCTCATTCCTCTCTAAACATTGCATCGACCATTCTTGATATGTTGCCCTAGCATTTTTCAATCCAAAGGACATCTTGACGTACCCGTATGTCCCACACGACACTACGAAACAAACTTTGGGGGTATCCTTTGCACATAGCTGAATCTGGTGATACCCCTAGTACGCATCCATTATAGATAGTAATTCACATCCGGGTCCTTCTCTGGACCGAATTGTCGTAACTTTTGTATGACTGGTCTAGCTTGCGGATCCACGTTCAGTTGGTGGGGCACAATATCGGGATCAATCCCCACCATATCCTTAAGCTCAAATGCATATAGGTCATCATTCCTTCTAAGACACTGCACCACTGCTTGAGAGACACCGTGACTCACTTGAGTCCCAATTCAGGTGGTGAAGCCCTCCTTGTTAGGGTATAGCTCCATCTGCAACAACTCCTCCTCAGGCTTGATTCTCAGTTCTGGCTCAGGCTCGTCCAACTCCGTCATCTTCATCTTCTTCTCAGGGGCTCTCCCCTACTGGTTTGGAACCCCTTGCACCATATGGCTAGCATTTATGCCAATATCGGCATAGTTCCCACTGAAAACTTCAATTTCATATGACTCAGAGAGATGATTGCTTCGACGCAGTTCAGAATAGGCCTACCAAAGATGGCATTATAAGAACTTGGTGCCTCCACCACCAAGAAATTCAACATATGCACCTTCCACGGTGGATCCTTCTCTAGCTCCACCTGCAAACTTACCTACCCCAATGGCCGCACTGATCCTCTCGCGACCCCATACAGGGCCGTATGCACTGGCATTAATTTTACATTCAAATTCATCTCTCAGAAGCAATCTTGGAAAATTATATTGGCAGAGCTCCCGGTATCTACAAAGATCCGGGCCACCGTGGCCCCTCTAATGTATGTCGTGATCACCAATGCATCATTCTGAGGATTCTGGGCCAGTCCTATATCACCAGGGCCAAACACGATGTGTGGAAATTCATCCCTCATCATTCTCACCTCTGACACCTCTCTCTTGGAGAGTTGTTCACAGCGCAAGTTGAGGCCTTCCTTGCACAGTTAGAGTCACCATCCTCTGGCCCTCCTACAATAATCTGAATGTATGCTTTCTTACTACGATATTCTTCCCTGCCCCTAGGCTCCTCTGTAGGCTCCTTCCCCTTATCTTCACGCTCTATGCACTTATAATTTCTCCCCTTGTCTCTCTCCTTCTTGACATATTCGACCAGGTGTCCATATTTTATGAGCTTCTCTATCATGTCCTTGAGATGACGGCATTTATCTGTCTCAGGACCGTAGTCATTGTGGTATCAGCAGTACGTCTTTGGTCTTGGATGTTTGGGGGTCTATATACACCGAGGTGCAGTACTTGAACTCCGGAATCTCTGCTGCTATCTCTAGCAACTCTGAATGCTTCAAAGTTAATGGGGTGTAATTTTCAAATCGTGGACTACTCACCGACCTGCTCTTGTCCACAAGCTTTCACTCCTTGTCAGATGTCACCTATTTTCTCTCCGCCACTTTTTCCTTCTTCCTTCTGTCACTACGAGCCTCTTCCAGATTGATGTACTTGTCCACTCTCTCCAGGAGCTTGTAAAAAGTTCGGGGAGTGCATTTTGCTAGCGATCGGAAAAAGTCTCCATCCATTAATCCATGGGCCAGTGCGTTTATCTTCACCTCCGAGGTAGAGGTGCCCATTGGAACCGTGAATGACCAAACCAAGTCGGTTCAAACTGGCGGTCAATGGTTCCAGTTCCAAACCAGACCCATACTAGGAGAGGGGGTGATGCGGTTTCTATTCGTGTTATGGCCAAACCGTGAATCGGAGGTTTAACCGCCGATTCACGATTATTTTTATATTTTTTTTAAAAAGACATGTGGACAGCAAGATCTTGTGGTCGTTGAAAATCAACGGCTGAGATGATAGAGCCGTTGGACTGGAACCGGCAGTTCGGATTGAACCGCCGATTCGGACCTGCCGATTATTTATTTTTTTTAATCTGAACGGCCAGGATTAAGTGGTCGTTGGTAATCAACGGCCACGATCAACTGGCCGGTGGAAATAAGGGGGTGGAGTACGGAAATTCAAAATGGGGGAGGGAGGGTGTTAAAATTTTAATTTTTTTATTTCTTACCTAAAAACCCCTATAAATACTCATTTTCACTCCAATTTTTTGTCACACCTTAATCTCATCTCTCGCTCTATTCTCAATCTCTAGATTCTAATTTCTACCTTTTTCAGTTGTGCTTAAAAAAATGTCAAGTGGTAGAGCCGGATCAACCACTTATAGTCGGGCATCCGATAGAGGGAAGAGTCAAGTTGGTGGTTTCTCTTTCCGGAGAAACCTAGCACAGCATGAGACAACGGGAGTCACTGGGCCCGCTAATCCACTTGCTGCTGAAACCTAACATGTATCCTTTTGCTTCTATTTGCTATTTTACTTCAATCTTCTTTCTGCCAGAGTAACAGAATTCTTTGAATTTTTCAATTTTTTTCTGTGTTTATTCTGTATTTTTGAATAAAAGTAAAAAAATATGATAAATACTCGAGATTTTCAAAATATCGTCATATATATGAATATATCGCGAATGATTCCCGTATAATTTTCGAGAAATGTGAGGCTCTTTTAGTACTTTTCTTTTATTTTTTGTATATTTTTTTCAAATTTCCAATTTAAAACTAATATGTTCTAAAAAATCATAGAAACAGAAATACAATTTAGAATTATAAATTTATTAAATAATACAAATTTCAATAAAATTTAAGTTTAATCAATAGTAATACATGTAGATCATAAGAAAAATTCATAATTTCGTGACTCAAAATATGTTTTCTAAAATAAAGAAAACATAAATAGTATATAATAACTATTAAGAAATACAAAAATATAATATAATAAGAATTCAGTCTAAGACAATCTAACGATAAATTACAATACTTATAAATATTTTTTTATACTATTTATGTTTGAGATGATTTCATTTAACGAACTTAATATAAATAGCATAAAATCACAACAAATAACATGTTCAGCAATTGATAAAAACCTGACAAATTAATAAAATTAACACCTAGACATAAGATAATTAACAAAATTAAGAAAGATATTTAAGATTATAAAAAATTTAATTTAACGTATTAAACCCAATTTATTCCTGAATAATGCGCCGAATTGGGTCGATTGGACATTATTTTCCCAATATTATCCGTTGTATTCACGAATGAAATCCGAACTGCGAATAATTGACATTGCCGAATAATACCCCTATTCGAATTTTGTTACTATGCTTTCTACCATAATTGGTAATGTATAACATTTTGGCTTGTAATGTATGCTAATATTAACTATTTCAATTAGGTCCACAACTAAAACCACACATTTTAAAATTTAATTTGAGCATTTTTTACAATAATTCGACTCTCCGCCATTGGAAGCTACTCGTTTACAGATGAACTTGAGTTTTGTTACAGGGTTATACAGTTTTTTCCGAGAATGGGCTAGTGGCTCACCAATCACTTTGATATTCAAAAGTGTTCTCTTAAAAATTCTTACACGATGAGATTACTCAACAATGATATCGGCTTGGACAACATTCCGATTAATTTGACTGTTGAAGATGTTCGGCCTTGCTTAGGCAATTTTACTTTGTTAAAAATTAACTCAAGCCCCTTTCTTAAATCTATATATATATATATATTTATTTAGTTAGTGTTATATTTTAGACAATTAACTTCAGTATAATTATTTTGTAATTGTAATTTTACAAATGGTAATTTATAATGATGATTTATTTTAATAAATGTTTCTCAATTTTTTGAGTCATTTGTATTTGCAATTTATTTTCTTATATATATATATATAGGAACCGGCGTTGAAATCTAACTGCTGGTTTTGCAACGATTCCAAACCACAACTGGAATCGCGTATCCAGTTCCATGTACGCGGTTACGAAATCGTGGAATCGGGAACCAAAATTATTTGGACACCGCTAAGTAATACCTTTCAAGATAAACAGTGATTCATTTTTATAAATCCGTCATTTAATTCAAATTGCACAGATCTGAAATCCTGCACCTTGTGGACATTAGAATTAGTGTTACACTAACGCATTCCACATAATAACTGTTAGAGTATTTTATGTTGGCAATATTTTTATCAAAATCCCTTATATTATGTTTATATGATTTATTGAACCTATTAGATTTATTATTTTAGTGTTTCACTGTTTTTGTAGGCGGATCATAAGAAACGGATAAGATTTGATGGAGTATCTTTTTAAGATATATATCGAAAAAGATATGGAGAGATAATACTTGGGTGTCAAGTATTAATTGGATATCAAGAATCTACAGTGGATAAGGATGGAAGAAATAAATCACGTAATATCATTGAAGATAGATTGGCATCATCATTATATATATACACATATGCTTGGCAGCAGGTTGAGGATTTATGGAGTACAACAGATGATCAAGTTCTTTATATGTTTAATTTGATGAGCATAACTTTATAGCAGTACTCATATGTTTTGGCTGGGATTTAATAGTTGTTTTAGCAATTCGTGCTGGTGGACAATCGTGTCAATAGTAGTTGTGTCGAAGGACCTTCGGGAGAAGGAACTTCAAGGTGGGTTCGGGAGAGCTCGTCCGGCCTTCGATGGTTTGCCGTTTTAGTGTCGAACAAGTCGACGGGAGTCGCCGAACGTTGTTGGTATAGTATAGGTTAGGTGTTAGGGAATTGAGTCTCTTTGTAAAACCTATCGTTATACGGAGTATCAATAACAAAAGGTCCGAGGTAGAGCTGGCAAAATTGGCTCGGCCCGAAATATAGACCGGGCTGCCGGCATATTAGAGGCCCGAAAAAATTCGGGCTTTTCTTTTGGCGGGCCAAGCCCGGCCCGGCCCGAAGGCCCGCGGGCCGGCCCGATGGAATTGAATTTTTTCCCCCTCACTAATCGAATAAGAAAAATTTAGGAATTAGGTAATATCTTGTGTACTATTTGAAACATGTTTTTCTTTTTTCTTTTTCTAGCAGAGCATAAATGTATCTATTTACCGAGAAATTAAAACATTTGACTAATTTAATACTCTATTTCTTCAGGTTTATTAGCCGAAGATGGAAAATGAATTGGATCCAAGCATGCTCACTTAATTATTATGTGTCGAAAAATAAAAAAATTGATTAACATGTAGTATAGTACGTACACAAAAATTTAATAACTTGTGACGTGTAGTATATAACTATATAACATCATCCGTTCCTTCTTTTTTTTTTTTTTATTATTATTATTGTTATATTTGGGGTTTGAGACATGCCTATAGATTAATAGATATCATTCCATATTGCAACGAATAGTAGTAATATTATTTTTTCTTAAGAGAATTAAATTGAAGTTCGCCTCAATATATAATTCTACTTCATGATTAAAGTAATAAAAAAAGAAAAGAAAAAAACTCATTGGTGGGCTTTTTTGGCCCGATGGCCCGAGGTCCTCCGGGCCCGGCCTAGCATTTCTAGACCCAAAATAAATCGGGCCCGGCCGCCCGAATTGCCACCTCTAGTCCGAGGGGTCTGAGGGATTTAGCCCCGTATTTATTTTGGTGTTCATTTTTCTATTTTTTTTATTTTCGTCAGTTTTTGTGTTGGAACATAAACTGTGCAGTCCAGAAATTTCAATAATTAATGATGTATTGCTTTTGTTAAATTATACTTGTGTTATGTAATTACTATTCTCCACATGCCCAGAATATAGAAGTTCTTCATTTGAAAAATCACGAGAGAAAGTATTTTATTTTGTAGAAAAGAAAATAAAAATCGTGTGTTACATTTTATTTGACTCATCACAAGAAAATGTCGTTAAAATATTCACAAAAGAATGCGGTTGACTTATCACAAGGTATCGCTAAAATATTTACATAAAAATGTGTGTTTACGAAAAGTAATATTTTCTTTTTAATAAAAAATAGTACTCCCTCCGTCTCGCGGGAGTTTACACGATTGACCGGGTACATATAAATATTTTTTTGCTTTTTGATTGATTTTTTGAAAGGTGGAGACTTTAAGGGTGGAGATTGTGAGAAAACTTTCCTTTTTAAAGGTGTGCAAAATTGAATGGGGCGTACCGAAAAGAAAAGTGTGCAAATTCGAATGGGACGAATGGAGTACATGAATTTGATTTACACATTTTCGTCTAGATTTGGATCGATCAGCTAGACTCCGCGTTCTTTACCATGGGTCGGTTTGGTTCACAATTAAGCATTAATAAGACTATTACATCAAATCGATTAATGTACAATAACTTGTTCCGGTTACAAAGCACACATAATATGTATCTGTTTAAGGTTGGGATGCTGAAGTACTGTTAGCTGGGATAAATAAAGTGATGAAAAGTCAATTCAGATCTCTTGTTACACTATTTGTTTCAGTGATATCATTCAATATAGGTGTTGTGGGTAAATGAAACGGGTGATGATATAATTCCTTCCCCATTATTCAATATACGTGTTGTGAGTAAATAAAACAGGTGATGATATAATTTCTTCTCCCAAAGTGACTCGAACCAGGATCAAATGTCTAGTTAGTGAATGCTCTCGCCACTTGAGCTATCAAATTCCATCATAAATGAAACACGTGATCTCATGAAGTGAAAAAGTAGATTCGACATTTCTCAATATATTAGGAAGAACCTTAAACAAACACACTATATTTCAGAATATTGATTGATGGACATGCATTTTTAGGTTAAAAAGTGAAAAGAAAAGGAAGAAGAAACTGTAATACTAGTGACATCTTCTCACGTAACAAAATTTGTTTTCATCCGAAGAGAATCAAATTTTTACATGACGGAAAGGGAGCATAAATCTTGAAGTTTGCCAAAAGGAAAATTAAAGTATATTTTCTACCCACAATCTTTTAAACATTCCTTTCCCTTTTATTTTCATCTATGTCAAGCAATCCCATAATTCTTTATACCATCACATAAATATCTCTTCTTTCAAACTCTAAACTACCAATGGCTTTTCCCAATTTCCTCTTCCTTTTTACCCTCCTCTTCTCTTCCTTCCACTCTATCTCTCATGCAAATATCATCAACCAAACCCAAACCCTAGAAACCCACCCGGACGTCTCCGCTTTCAAAGCCGCCCTCCGGAACACGATAAACGAGGCGCGGTCAGCCATCAGCATGATCAACACATTCAACACCCTCTCCATAAGCTACCGGGAGCAATTAGCCATTGAAGACTGCAAGGAGCTTCTCGATTTCTCTGTATCCGAGCTTGCATGGTCACTGTCGGAAATGAACAAGATTCATGCCGGTTTTCGAACTCCTCACTCAGACGGAAATCTAAAGGCGTGGCTGAGCGCCGCCTTGAGCAACCAAGACACTTGCCTGGAAGGGTTCGAGGGCACCGACAGAAGACTCGAACGATTTGTAAGAGGGAGCCTGTCGCAGGTGAGTCAACTCATCGGAAATGTGTTGACTCTGTACACACAAATGCACAAGCTGCCGTTTAAACCGGGTAAGGACGAAAATGGAAATGGGGGTTTTCCGGAATGGATGACGGAGGGGGATAAGGAGATGCTGGTGGCGGGTCCGGGTGGGGTCCACGTGGACGCGGTGGTGGCATTGGATGGGAGCGGGCGGTACCGGACGATTGGGGAGGCGATTTTGCATGCGCCGAGTTATAGTAACAGGAGGTATGTGATATACGTGAAGAAGGGGGTTTATAAGGAGAATATAGATATGAAGAAGAAGAAGACTAATATTATGATGGTCGGAGATGGAATAGGGAAGACTGTTATTACCGGTGCCCGGAATTTCATGCAGGGCTGGACTACGTTTCGTACTGCTACAGTAGGTAATTTCTCTCACCGTTTACTCCTAAAAGTTTTCGTCTAATTTCAATTCGCTAAATTATGATTATTAATATTTTTTGTCCAACTTTTCTTCACTTGATTGCCGCTTAAATCTCTTAAACCCTGACCTAAGTTCCGACTAGGTAATAGGTATGAATCTATCATTTAACTAATATCTAACATCTTTTGCAATATTCTATGTTACCTATAGTGCGAAAAGTGAAACCTCGCCTTTTCTTCCCTTTCTACCTTTGGACACTTAGAAACTAATAATGTAAAAACCAGAAATCATCTTTAGGATTTAGGTACTGTGTTATGTCCACAAATAACATATAAAAAATATATTAATCGAAAATATAATTATTTTATTTAATATAGTTAGGTGATTATTTCTCCCTAAAAGAAAAGTTGGGTGATCATTTCCACGTCAACCTAAGTTAGGTGATCATTTCCACATATTGGGTTGTCTAAATTCTTATAGGACCTTGCCTGAAGCATCAAGCTAATAAAATTTATTTTTATTTGGTGTAATTTTTACCACACATTTCACACAGTAATATATATGCCTTTCGATAATCGGAAGATATCCTCTATTCCAATTCGTGTTTCATCTTGTATTTCAAAACAACCACTACATACTACGTGTATAAGATGACATCACTAATTAACACATGGCGTATAGTAAATATAATGGAATACTAGATGAAACACAAATTGGAATAAAGAATCCAATCCGATCAATGATAAGCTATTCTAGCTAGTTATAAAATTATAGCTAGTGGTTAAATTTTAATATGGATGTTTTCTTATCTAATTAATGTGGTCCAATATCATAACTTATCAATGCACTACATAATATAGTTTCATTGCTATATATCGTAATTCTAAGTACTTCCATTTTTATTTTATTTTTTCTGAAATCTTGTTTCTCGAAATATAAATTTTCAATTTGTGTAACTTTACTTTTATTTCTAATTTGTGTCCCCTATATTTTAACATATTAATCGGGTCCAATAAGTCAGTCCAGTAACCGGAACAGAAGAACAGAGTGGGCCTGATCACAAATAAATCGCACCTATCTCACTCAGTACCATTCCAATAAAATGTCTCCAACCACCCCAACCAAAACAAAAACAGAACATTGCAGAAAATGGATATGGGCCAAGCTCCACATGGCCCAACTAGAATTCTTCCTTTCTCTTTTTTCAAGTTTTTTAGTAACATCCAATTTCCTCTAAATATATTCTGAAAAAATGTTCAATTACTTTATCCAAATACAAAATTATGTTCTGTTAAAAAAAAAAAAAAAATACTCCCTCCGTCCCAGCTTAACTTGTTTACTTGCCATTTCGGTCCGTCCCACCTTAACCTGTCAATGCATAAATGACAAATTTCTCACACAATCTTCATCCTCAATCTCCAACTTTAAAAAAGTCAAAGATTCCACAAAATCTATTTTTTCTTAATTTTCGTGCCCGTCAACCAGGCAGGTAAGTCGAAACGAAAGGAGTAAAAATTATGTTTGATTACATTTACACCAGCCAAACATATTTTAAAGTAGTGGGCAGATGTTTTCCAACACTTCATTTTTGCATATAAAAAACGTTTAATCAACACCAACTAATCACTAAAAAAGGTTAAAAGAAAAAGTGCCACTTTTTTCTTTTTTAAGAGTTTATAAAATGCGCTTAAAAGAATTGGGGTCACTCTTTTTATTAAACGTTTTAACGTACCAACCATGCAGCTGTTTCGGGTAAAGGATTCATTGCAAGAGACATAACATTCCGTAACACCGCTGGGCCGGAAAACCACCAGGGAGTGGCGCTGCGTGTCGACTCCGACCAATCAGCTTTCTACCGGTGCAGCATGGAAGGCTATCAAGACACCCTCTATGCCCACTCCCTCCGCCAGTTCTACCGCGAGTGCACAATCTCCGGCACCATCGACTTCATCTTCGGCAACGGCGCCGCCGTCCTCCAAAACTGCAAGATCTTCACACGGCAGCCCTTACCCCTCCAGAAAGTCACCATCACTGCACAGGGCCGAAAGGACCCACACCAGAGCACCGGGTTCTCCATCCAAGACAGCTTCGTGTACGCCACGCGCCCCACGTACTTGGGCCGGCCCTGGAAGCAGTATTCCAGGACTGTTTATATCAATACTTACATGAGCTCGATGGTGCAACCCAGAGGGTGGCTAGAGTGGTATGGGGATTTTGCTTTGGGCACTCTGTGGTATGGTGAGTACAGGAATTATGGGCCTGGGGCCGCCCTTTCGGGCCGGGTTAAGTGGCCTGGTTATCATGTAATTACAGATGCTTCCACCGCTGGGTTCTTCACCGTCGGCCGATTTCTTGATGGGATGTCGTGGCTGCCGGCAACCGGTGTTAAGTTCACCGCCGGCTTAACAAATTAGTTAAAGAAGTTTAGTTGAAGTTTCACTGGATAAAGCAAATTGTTAAGATAGATATATAGTTGTAGAATTGATACATTAATTAATCATTCATTGATATGATTCTTTAAAGTTTAATCATGAACAATAAAAGTCTATATTTTATGAATCGTAAATCCTGAACAATAAATTATTAATTCTAAGTCCTCATCTATTTAGGAAAAAAGTGATAGGACTAAATAATCCCGCTAATTTGATGTCTACTTTATAAGTGTAAAATACGGACTATCCTCAGGTTCGGGTCAAAATTTAAAAGAGGAACGAAACAAGTGATTCTTATCCTCCTCATTACGAGGGAGGGACACATTAGTCCTCAACATGTAGTAAATCATAAGCCAAAAATACCTCCCTTTCAAATAGAATTTTGATTTATTCACCCACATCTTATCTCGCCTCTTTCAACTCTGTAGCATATCGAAAGCCAAATCCCTAGTCATGGAAGTCGCAGCGGTGAAATTGTCTTGCTACCGAACTGGTAAAGAAAGATATTGTATTTGGCAAGGAGAACATTAAAAGAAGAAGAAGAAGTCAGTTATCCTGATCCAATTTATTCCCAAGTTGTCTTTCTACAGATCTGGCTAAGAAGAAATTGTAGTTGCCAATGAGAAGAGATTTTAAAAAAAGAAGTCAATGGCTCCGAAATAGACGAGGCCTAAATCCGTAAAACCTTATTGTGAACTATAAATTTATTAATTATGAAAACGTAAGCTATGAATAAAAATATAGCCTAATTATAAAGTTTGAACCATAAATCCTAAATCATAAACACATTTACCCATGAACCATTAGTTATAATACCGTGAAACTAAATTATAAATCATGAATCAAATTGTCTAAAAAATAGAAAATGATAATTTATTTTAAGCATAATAAAGTGCAAATTGATGATTTGATGTCCATTTTTTGTAATTTGATTGTCAATTATTTGTTTATGTGTACATCTGATTGTACTGGAACTTAGATTACCAATTCTCTGAAAATGTGCAAACATTTTTTCTTTTCTTAATATATTCAATCAAATTTTATTTTGTTCATATTTGTTCGATATTGATGTAAGTAACTAACTCCGGTACGGATCCTCTAGTCCCAACCCCCTTTTCCGGCAAAAACATTTTGAGATAGAAGATGTTTTCTTTTGGAATACGGTATATATAGGAGTAAAGAACATTAAATTTAGTTATAAATTTATAATGCAGGTGATTATTCTTGGGACAAAAGAAATATTTTGACTTGTTCATTTTAAGCCCTCTTATATTAATATGTTGGTTTTAATTTTCAGATAATGGTTGGCTGCAAGGAAACATGCTCCTAGCTTCATGGAACTCCATGTCTATATTAAGACATGAAACGATGATTAGTTAATTCGTTTTTCTCTCTAAGCCTCAAATCCCATGCTAGAAATAACTACTTTTCAAAATTTAGTCCAATCCTTTTCCCATCTCTTCAAGAACGCTTAACTAGCCAACTTCTAATGCAAACACCTCTGCCCCCTTCTTATTCATATTTTTTAGGGCGAGGGTCTTGCCCTTCCCCCACTCTAATTGACTTTTCCCGGTTATTTACACAGATAATGTACTAGTATATATGATAGATTTAGATTTATTGTAAATTAATCATATTAAATTGATCGAATATGGCCAATAATAAGGTTGCCATTATCTCTGTTTGCTCTGTACTTCTGATTGCTATGGTGATAGGCGTTGCCTTTCTAAGCATGGGTGATGATGAACCAAAACAAACCAACAACGTTGCCAGCTCCAAAAAGGCGATCGCTGCCATCTGCCAAACCACAGACTACCAAGACACATGCATGGACAGCCTCCACGGCCAGAACAGCACCAACCCGATAGAGCTCATTGAGTTTGCTTTCGAGGCCGCTATTCGTCGCCTCAATGAAACACTAGCTAACTCCACCACTCTCAAAGAGCTTCAAACCAATCCCCGAGCCAAAGCTGCCCTCGATACGTGTGGTGAACTTGCCAACAATGCCATTAGCGATCTGCGACGATCATACGATAAATTCTCCAGCTTTGACTTCTACAGCGTCGACAATATCCTGTTAGACCTCAAGACATGGCTTAGTGGTGCCATGACTCAGCAGGAAACATGCTTGGATGGGTTTGATGAAACCTGGGGGGATGCGGGTATTAAAATGAAGAACATTCTGACAACTTCTATGCAAATGACTAGCAATGCTCTTGCTATGGTGGCTGAGATCTCGACTTTTCTTGAGTCGATGGGAGTTCAGGGGGCCCAGAGCCGTCGTCTGCTGTCAGAAGGTCTTCCGGTGATCGGACATGAGGCAGAGCTTCCTGATTGGATATTCGACCGGAGGGAGCTTGCGCAGGTTGTCAAGCCTAACATTGTGGTGGCTAAAGATGGAAGTGGCAACTACCGTACGATCAATGAAGCTTTGAGGGCTCTTCCTAAAAATAGCAATAAAACGGTGGTGTTGTATATCAAGGAAGGAGTTTATAAGGAGGTGGTGAGGATCAACAGCACTATGAAAAATGTGATGATGATCGGCGATGGCCCCACCAAGACGAAAATTACTGGAAACCTAAACTACATTGATGGCACCGGAACGTATCACACAGCAACAGTTGGTACGTATACATTCAATTTAGTCGGATTTTTACAGAATTTGTTTTGTTTCTTAAGATCAAAATGTTTTCTTGTCATTCTTATTGCAGCTGTACAAGGGGATGGCTTCATAGCCAGAGGCATCGGCTTCGAAAACTCAGCCGGTCCTGAGAAGCACCAAGCCGTGGCTCTACGTGTCAGCGCCGACAAGGCCATCTTCTACAACTGCCAAATGGATGGTTACCAAGACACCCTCTACGCCCACGCCTACCGCCAGTTCTACCGCGACTGCGTCATCTCCGGCACCATTGACTTCATCTTCGGAGATAGCGCAGCCGTCTTCCAAGGCTGCACAATGGTCGTCCGTAAGCCTTTAGGCAACCAACAAAACATTGTCACGGCACAGGGACGGAAAGATGTGCGCCAGCCCACTGGACTTGTGTTACAGAATTGCACATTCAAGGCCGATCCAGAACTATATCCGACTAGACACCAAGTCAAGTCTTATTTGGGCAGGCCTTGGAAAGAATATTCTAGAACCATTATCATGGAATCTTTCCTAGATGATTTTATCCAACCCGAAGGATGGTTGCCCTGGAGTGGAGATTTTGCTCTGGAAACCTTATTCTACACAGAATTCAATAACCGCGGGCCAGCTTCTCCCAAGGCCCAACGTGTGAAATGGACCGGTGTGAAAGAGTTGCCGTCGAACCGTATCCAGCGTTTCACGGCGGCGATGTTTCTCGACGGAAATCGATGGATCCCACCCAGTAAGATACCCTACGCTGCCGGCTTCCTCTTTCCTGTACCTAAGGAAGATCCGAATATCAAATACTCTCCTGTCGTTCCTGAAGAAAATAAGGATTTGGGACCATCTAGTCCCAGCATCGATGAAGGCGTTTTCTCACCAAGTCCTACTAAACCTATTCCCCCAACCCCAACTACCCCTCCTACTCCAACTATCCCTCCTACAGATCAACACGCACCTACATCAAACATAGCGGCCCCTCCAACGTCGACTCATCCGTCGGATTCAGCAGCTTCACCTTCCCCCCTCGGTGCAGAATCTGGAGACATTATAATCGATCTTTCTCCCACTATAGCTCCAGTTTCCTCCAATGATAATACGAATCCTGCACCTACTCCTTCCACCAGCGATTTTGCTCCGCCTCTCACCCCAAGTGCCACTCCGTCGCCTGATTTAATTGGATCTCCATCACTTCCCCCAACCGATGCTTCAGCTTCGCCTCCGCAAACAGATGTAGCTGCTCCCCCAACCGATGCTTCAGCTCCGCCTCCGCAGGCAGATCTGGCTGCATCTCCATCTCTGTCTCCAAGCGGCGGCTCAGCGGAGGCTCCTCAAGCAAATGTAGACGATCATGATACAGATGCTTCTCCACCAACCACTTCGGCCCCTGCTCCTGAATCAGAGGCTGGTTTAGAGTCGTCAAATCCACTTGCTGGGGCTCCCTCTCAAAGCTTTACAACGTAGGAGCAATAAGTCTTTCTTATGTTCTCCAATATGTTGATTGAATATATCGTAATTTGATGATAACTTTATAGCCATATATAAACATTACATATTTGATCATTTTGGTTGCTTATTTCACACTATGCGCATGCCCAGTTGGATTACGCTAATCAACCTTTTCAACACACACTTAATAATAATGCTATTTTATTTGTGCAATCAATACTAAAGTAGAAAACCTTATTTGCTCTTATCAACAATCTGCGTTTAGCAAGTTTAAGTGCTGGAAGTAAATAGTGTAATTTGTAAATATTTTTCCGTTTTCTCAAATTTGGGAGTTTTATAAATGTTAATCTACTTTACATTTTTCTGGTGATTGTATAGTGATAACTTAAAAAAAGAAGAAAATAACGAAGCTACTTATAGGTCATATTAAACCGTCTATTAAGATTTGTATTTCATCTTATATTTTATTATTTTTTATTAAAAATATTATTATATATTCTTAAAGTATAGTGACTATTTTAAAATAGAAAATGAAATAATACGAGATCAATCTCCCTATATACTGCATCAATATATATTTTAAGTTCTCTCCTAATAAGAAACTCCTTTTACTTCACTCACCTCCTAAAATAATGTAACCCATAAATTGGCTGATTATAATTTCGATTCACTTTCATCTTCTTAATTTTAATGTTTATGTTGGCCTAAAATCTTTCCCTGCATCAAATTAATGTCCTAGCGCATTGGGTATATTTGAAAATTTTGTAATTGTGTGAAATTCATTACATCACTCTAAAATTAGTAAAAACAACAAAGACAGAAAAACTCCAAGTCTCAAAGTTACAAATATTTGATTAATTAAGAATAATATCTTTAATAAATACCCCATCTTTAATGGGGTCTTTTAGTACCATATGTTTATTAAGTTGGCCCTTTATCTATTTTCTTACTGGAACTTTATCATTTCCTAGTAACTTAAATATATTTTATGTGACAAATGTGATGTAGACCAAATAGTATGATATCTTTAAGTAAAACATGGACTACATATGTTTATTATTTGTCAAGACTTATATATTTTCAAAGCTGAATTCAGTTAAGTTAGGCATCTGCAAGGTCAGCCCTATCCTTCCTAAAATCCAGCTTTGGAGAACCAGAAGAATTGGAAAAGAATAATCTGGTCGGTCATTCAGAGCTGACCCCTGGACCCTATAATCTCTTTTGCGTTACCCAACTAAAACAAGTCCTACTCATGTGATTATTATAATTATCCCCTAGGTAGACAACCTCTCTCTCTCTATATATATATATCTTCCGCTTATGATAAAAATAGAGTATCTTTCATTCTTTTAATTATTTTATTTTCTATATTCTTCCTTCACTTGGCTTAGCGTCCTAGTTCCCACACCGGAAACTCCCCACTATGTTCTTTGCAGGCTGATGAAGAAAAAATGGAGGAATATTGACTCAAGTCGAGGTTTGTGTAATGGTACAAGATTACTTCTTGCCAGACTTGGAGATCATGTGCTCGAAGCAAAGATAATGACTGGTTCAAGCGCAGGGGAATTGGTGTTGATTCCTAGATTATCGATGACTCATTCGGATTCAAAAGTGTCTTTCAAATTTCAACAACGCCAGTTTCCTGCCATGATCATAAATAAAATTCAAGCCCAATCATTAATTAATATTGGTTTTTACTTGCGTAAGCCTGTTTTTAGTCATGGTCAATGTTAATGCAATTGAGCAATGCAATCAAAAAACCCTCAAGAAACTCACTCAGACAATTTAACAAACACCTTAAGAGCAGAAACGAATTATGAACCTAAAACTGAAATCAATACATGCACAACCGATTTTACGTGGTTCGGTTTTGAGAACCTACATCCACGGGTAGCAATGCCTCTACCAATTCACTATAGATCAACTGTTGCAAGAGAATCAAGCTTACAAGCTTCAACCAAGAGAAAAATATGAACTCTCTCACTTTCTATCTCTCTTTCTAACTTTCTCACTCTAACTCTCTACAATTGAGTCTAACTAAAAATGTGTTACAAGTGTGGTGATAACAGAAATAGACTAATAATGACTAAGCGTGGCCATTGGATCAAAATACGCATCAATGGTTGAAAACAGATTCCTCAAGTTGAAGATAACAACTTGCAACAGTTTCTGACATCTTTGACAACAGTTTTGCCAATGTAATAGTAATTCTATTTTTGTAACTGTTTTTCCCTCCAAACCTGTTCCAGCTTCTCTCAACTGATTTTTCCAGACTTCTGCTTCTTCCTAAGTGCTTTTTCCAATCCAAACAAGCTAGTTGTGAAATCACATAACACTATTAGTTCACAGTCAACTTTATGTTGTTTTTTCATGTGTCACTCATAGAAAAGAATTGAAAGTTTTAATTTGCGACGATGAAAAAAACATGTCAACACAACTGTTAATATTATGTATAGGAAAGTTTTTAGGAGTTTGTAGTTTGTCAATTTACTGATTGTATCTACAACTAATATGTAATTTATGTAATTTTTGTTCTTTTTTTATCTTATTAACATTCACACATTTGTTTTATATATTATATCATATAAAAAGAATATTTTGTCCGTGCAATGCACGGATTGACATCTAGTAACATTATTAATTAATACATAAGATAGGTTATAATTAATGGAGAGCGGTGCCGTCTCATTCGGTTGAATAGTTGAACCCTATTTATACGCTAAGTATTGCTGATCGACGATAACCAACAATTCAACACATACGATTCAATAATTCCGATGGCAGCGTCCTCTCCAACGACGTCGTCTCCATCGTCGGACGCGTCTCGCCGCTCTCGACGGCACCGTCACGGCCATAGAACCGACAGAGACAGTACCAGAGTCAGCAAAAAGAGCCGCTCCCGCACGAAACGACGTCGTAGGCATCATTCGTCCTCTGCCTCTGAAAGCTACTCCTCTTCTTCCTCCGAAGACTACAGGTCGCGCTTTCAAATTTTTGTTCGTGTGCTTTTGTCTTGAAAATATCTGTTTGATTGGTCTCGATTTGAGGTTTGAGTTTCTGTTACGGAAGATCTGATCCTGCTCTATCGGTTTGCGCATCTATATATAATTTTATGCAAGGTTAGTATATTGGGAGCTTAGGTTCAGAGTTTTCTTGTTTAGGGTTTGATTGAAGCTCGATTTTGAGATCTGATACTGTAAATTAAACCGTCTAGAATTTTTACATTGACTATTCCATACTTTATCAGGTAACTTAAGGTAAAATTCAATAGTTGGATCCTTCTATCCCCTGGGATTGATTTATTCGGGTGTTTTGGACGAAGTACTGTTGAAGTTCTTCGAAAGAATGTGGTTCGCGTTTGTAAATGTGATGAAGAGGTGAGGAAACGTGTTAATAATATGATGTAACATGCTGGGTCTTTGGAAGTTGCACTTCGTTATAGTGAATTACTATGGAGATCCTTGGTTTAATGGGAATGGGGATATTGAGGAATGAGTCCCCCCACCCACCAAAAGAAAGGCCCCAATGTTGCTGATTCCCCCAAAATCAGATATAAAAACGTAAAAGTGGTGCTGGAGTGTTTGTCTTTTAAACTCGAGGTTGGCTTGCTGCACGAACAACAGAGAAGCATATGCCGGAACTTTTCTTGAAGAGCCCTTATATTGGGTTGAGATTTTATAAAAAATGAAGAGCAGGAAATATGAAAGACAGTAATGATCCATGGTGGAAAATATGGTTTAACTTTCTTATGAATTAACAAGTCTTCAAATATATAAATCTTACATAGGTCTTATGCATGTTCAAGGATAAGTTGTCAAACTAGCAGAAACTTCCATTTGCCAACAGTTGGAGAAAATTTTGACTCTGTGTTATAGGTAATAGACTAATAACCTATTTGTATAATTTTGTATAAATTTTATATCTCCTCTTTTCGTCAAGAAAATATTACCACTACTTACAATTCTTCAGGCTAATTATACTGTGTTATTCTTATCAAACCAAATTATACATTCTGTTATTACTTATTCCTTTTCGCGTTTTTACTGCGGTGAACATCGAAGTTGTTTTCCATTAACTTCATGAACAAGGGATTTTCCGACATGTCTTCTGAACCTGCAGATGTGTTTGGAGTTTCTGGACCAAGCTATAGAAATGTCAACAACAAATTAGATCAATAGTCTACTCCGTAATTAACTGTTCTGATCTTGCCAAGTTTAGCATGTGTGTTAGGGTTGGCTAAGAACTTAAAAGAACAATAATGTTGTTCTTGCCATATAGAAGTCGTGAGTCGTGACAAAGAGCATACAAGAGCTAGGATGAAAATGGTTATCGAAGCGAGAAGTGCATACGGATGCCAGAAGCCATTGTTATGCTATTTGCGTCAATAAAAAACTGGCATAAGATGATAGTTATATTAAGAATGAGGGGTTATGTCGTCTCTGTTTGAAGTAAAGAGTTAGAACTATAAAGTATTTTACTCATGCTACTGCAGAAAATTCTAAATTTTCTTCTGCTTATCTGATACAATACATTGGCTATGAGATGAAACTTAAGCCCATGGACTTCTCTTCTAAATATCTGTTTTTTTTTTTTGTGAATATCAGTTCCTCTGACAGTGAGCATCAAGTATCCCATCGTTCAAAGAGGCACAAGCGGAATGATAAAGCAAAGAAGGTTGTCACTTTGTGGAGTTTGCTTCTGTGTTGATAAATACTCCCTCCGTTCCAAAATAGATGATGTTTTAGAAAAAAACAGAATAATTAAGAAACATATATATTACCAAATATAACCCCCTAAAATTTGTGCAGATAAGATTTAATGATATCAAATGTGAGTGGGAGGTTGAAAAGTCAAAGATATTTTTGGATTTACATAGGGGTAAAATAGAGAGAAATGGTAAAAAAAACCTAGAACATCAATTATTTTGGAATTTGTTTAAGAACCTAAAACATCATCTATTTTGGAACGGAGGGAGTATATTTTTTCCCTCATGACCACTAATTTGTTGTTTGATTGCATTTCAGGACAAAGATAAATCTAAAGAGAAAAGCCATAGCCGTGTACGCAGCAAACATAAAGCTAAAGAGGTAGAGAATTGATTATTTTGCTCACTGATCCTTTTTTTTCTTTGGCCCTTTAATCTTAAGCCATATAGTTATTTTTTAAAGTGGAATTCTGTCTATTAACTTTATTATTCTTTTCCCTGTTCATGCATATTATTTTTTTACTACGAGGTTCTTATATTACTTCTGCCTTTTATGAATGGCTCTTGGAAATTGGAGCTGGTGTCGATGACATGATGGCATGACTTGTTTGGCTTGCCGGAATGTCTTGCTTGATTTTTGTCCTGCCAATGTGAGCCGTATACAGAAGCAGCAGGAGGAGAACGGTGGTCCGGTCCAGCTTTCGAAGGTTTTGCTTCTTTTATTTAAACCTCTCTACCCCCCCCACCCCCCACCCCAACCCCCCAGATAGATGATTGGACAGAGTTGGTTCCTAATAACCGTGCATTTGATTCAGTACTTGGGAAAGGATAAAGATGATGGTGCTCGTCGCAGTGCTGTCTCTGGGAAGAAGGTGTGTTTATTTTCCTCTTTGCACAGGGAACTTATTTCATGCAAGTGCCATATGCATTGGTTTACTTTTGACAAATTGACGAACATTCAGTAACTTATTCTCAGGCTTTGTGGTTCACATAAAATCTGTGAACCTGGTCGTATTAATCATCTCTCTAATAATTAATAAATTGCATCAACCAAATAAGCTGGTATGGAATGTGGGGGCCATATGAGGCTCGCCTTATTTGTGTGGATGCTATAAAATAATTATTGATGTAAGGTTTCCTCTAGTGCTAGGTCTCGGTACATGTAAAACCCGGTAGTTATAACTGATCCACCTCCGGAAGATTGTTGGTGCACCTATTTAAACCCCAATCAGTAGCCTCCAGCAACATTTTTTGCAAAACATAAAAGAAAAGAAAAAGTGATTAGTTATAGACCCCTTAGGTCAATCCTAATTGACCAAACCCTAGCACTGTGTCCATGGCAGTGGCTACTCATTTAGGAACCACAATCATAGACATTAAGTGCCAGCATAATTCTGCTGAGCAAGAAGGATCCATATCTGCTCCAATCAAGCATAGCGTTTGATCTCAAGCATGATATGATATATATTTATCTTATTACTTAACCACCGAGGTACAATTGCCATATGATGTTGTACTTTGCATGAAATCCATGTAACTCAGCTATACTGCAGTAGGGGGTCTGATGGTGACCTTAAATGTTATCGAAGAATTGTAATTAAGTATGCTTTAGATGAGATCCCTATAATGTGAACTAACACCACAGGACCCAAAATGGTTTTGATTTCTTCTGAGCAAGGTCATTCGTATAACATAGAACCTCACTGAAGGCTTATGCTTATCTTCCTATTCTTGTTATTTATTGTTTGTTATTTTACATAAAACATTATTACTGTGTCACTGACTGGTAAGAAAATTTCCTTATCTTGGAGAGGTCTTGTTGTGGAAACTGTAGCATATTTAAGGTGGACTTTAATACTGAAAAATTGATCAATGCATCCTTTGTATTCTCCATGCATCAAAACACCTGATAAATGCACAAGTGCTATATCATGCTCTCCTTTGTAGATATTATTGAAGCGTGAGAAAACGAAGGACGACAAGTTGGCAGAGAGCAACAGAAATGAGCTGTTGAAGTTCTTGAATGCAAGTTATGATTGATGTTTATTAAGACATCAAATGCATAATTCAGATTCTTAAAAAAGGTGACACTTGAGATTTTGTGATATGTGATATTTAGGTTTGTTGTGTGGAGATTTTTAATTATACAGCCATGGCAACTGTACTTGTTCGTTTTTGGGTTTGATATATATGTTTAGGCTGATGAGGACTTCTGTTTTTGTTGGAAACTCTTTGTGAATGTTGAAATATAATTTAGAGCAGCAAGATGCAAGTGTGCTTTGCTTCATCCATTGGCGCTTGGGAGCATGCCTATTGTCTTCTTCTTTTAGGCTGTGTTTGGATCGAGGGATTTGAAATGAATGAATTTCAAATCCACTCAAGTCAGAAGGGATTTAAATCCACTCAAATCCTTAAAAAAATAGCTCAAAATGAATCATGGATTTAGAAATCCATGGTAATCCAAATAACAGTAATAGATTTGAGATTAAGAATAGCAAATCCATCCTCAAATCCTTCCATCCAAATGCAACATTAATGATTTGAATTTATAAATTTACAATATAAAAATGATTAGACTGAATATTTATAGTTCAAGATGCTAGCAGGTATTGAGATTGAATATTATATTCTCAAAGAAACATATTTGTATTGTCTTGTGAAATTTAAGTCCAACGTTTATTTTTTATGACAATAGTTCCAACCTATTGATATGAAATTTAAGTAGGTTTGAGAGTACAGATTGGTCGGAAGTTTTAATTTTGGTGTATCTACATGGTGATTGATGTGGATTATAATGGGTCGCTAATAATTTGTGATTCGGGAATGAAATGGAGTAAATCGGGAAAATTTCACGGCATCAACCAAAATACAGGTATTATTCGAAAATAAATCGGGTTAAATATGCTAATTGAATTTTGTTCAATTACTAATTTTTACTAACTAGCTTTTCAATTCAACTGTAATTACTCAATTCTAAAAATATCAATTTGATTTATAATTCCTTATCAACTTAATAATTAATTTTATTTGATGAATGTAGGTTAATAATTTGATTTTTAAGTTCTTTTTATCAAATATAGCTACTATATTAACTGTAAACACGTGGTTAAAACGTTTTTACTAATAGAATTTTTAATCTTTTCTGTACGACTTTTTTAGAAGGAAGGTATGATTTTTTGATGTTAACATCTTTACATTCAGACTATTAAAACATTCAATAGTCATCAAGTGCATCAGTGTCACAGTAGCTTGGTGGCTAGCGCACTCCCGAATCCCGTTGTCATTATATCCCAAGAAATTAAATATCTCAGGTTGTTTTTGTTACTCTGTATACCGCCACAACAACTGAGTGCATACTTTGTTGGATTCAACTTCACTTCTATGGGCTATGAGTGCATCTTCAAAGTTGTAACCTTCCCATGGCATATAAGCTACTAATACGTTTTTCCCCAAAGCAAGTTCGCCACCAACCGTAGCAGCATCATCTGCTAAAATTTGTTCATTTTTAATGCATTTACCCCGCTGAACCTGGGGTTTTTGATGCATACAAGTATTTTTATTGGAATATTGATACATATCTAATGAAATGTTTAGAGTATCTCCATTCCCCGAAAAAAGGATCTTATCAGTATCTATATAAATGATCTTTCCCCCACGTTGGGCTATAGCAAGAGCCCCTGAATCTAGAGCTGCTTGGCTTTCCAATCCAGTTCCAACAATGCATTTCTTGGACCGAGAAAGCGGAAGTGTCTGACGTTGCATATTAGAACTCATTAAAGCCCTATTTGCATCATTATGTTCAATAAAAGGAATGAGGGAAGCTCCAATAGAAAAATATTGGAAGGAAAAAATACTTCGAAGATGAACCCGCTCCCATGCAATAGTCAGGAATTCTTGGCGGTATCAAGCTGGAACAACCTATTCTTCCTGAATATCCTGATTCAACCCAAAGAATTTCCTGCGGCTAACATATAGTATTCATCTCTACCTGGTGATAAATAAAGCAACCATAACCCTGCTGACCTTTCCAAAATTTCATAAAACGGGCTTTCTAGAGATCCCCAATAACCCACCCTCACATGAATTGCCAAGGATCCAATAAGTCCAACATTGATTCCCTCCGATGTGTCAATTGGACAAATACGACCATAGTGACTAGGATGGATATCTCGTATCCGAAAACTAGCAGTCCGCCCTGTTAGTCCTCCGGGGCCTAAATAACTCAATTTTCTCTCATGAACTATTTGTGTCAATGGATTAGTTCGATCTAAAACATGAGATAAAGGGTGCAAACCAAAAAAAGATTCATAAGTGGTTGTTAATGTAGTTGAACTTACCAAATTTTGAGGAGTCGGTCTCAATTTATGCCGAACCTCCCCACATATAATTCCTCAAACCACATTTTCTAAACGAACTAGAGACAATCCGAATTGATCTTGTAAAAGATCCACTACAGAACGAATCACTTATTTTTCAAATGATTCATATCGTCAAGTTTACTCATTTCAAATTTTGGTCCAATTAAATGATCGGTGGCCGCCAATATATCTCGTGATAACAAAAATGTATTGTTCTGGGGTATATCAAGGTTCAGTCTTCGATTTTATATTTCGTCGACCAATTCTTCCTAATTCCATCCTGACTACAAAACCGACTGGGTTGGGCTGAAGTAGGGGAGTTTGCTGTTAGAGGCTTAGAATGGAGGAAAGAATATCCCATCGAATTCAAATCATACGCTTCAAAACAATGTATGGATTTCGTTTTTGTCTTACTAAACTGAAATTTTGTATATTGAATTAATGACTGCATTATTTCGTTTTTGGAGTTATTTTGTATAAAGTCAAAAGACAGTGAAGCCCACTTTCATAAAAGAATGTCCTCAGGGTCAAATTGACCAATCATAGCTAATAGAAAACATGGGTAGTCAAATACCAAAATCCCCAATTTTTTTACCTAAGCCTTATCCTTATCCACCAATATTCTCTTTTTTTAATTTTTTTTCTTTTAATCTAAGAACAAAGGAAAAATCCTCTCCTTTCTCTCCATGATGACTCGAATCCAGGACTAAAGATCTAGATAGTAAATGCTGTGCCATATGAGCTATCCAACTTCGTCAGTTATCCACCAATACTCTCCTTCAAACTTCTAACATGTAGACTAGAATAAATAATTTACACATTTTGGGTATTTCAATGCATGGTCACTTGCTGATCTATTCTAATTCTATCAATACACGACATATGTACAAAATGATACAATAATGACTTCATAAATAAATATACATCACTTAAATAGAATTGGAATAAGAGATAAAGCATCATTTAAAATATTAGATCTCATCTGCATATTCTGCCATACCTTACTTTTTTTTTTTTTTCCAAAAAAGAATATAGGAACATGACGTTTCGTTGCTCTACTGAAAAACATTAGTGAAATGATGGTAGACAACGGACATAATAATTGTCTGTTCGATTAGCACCTAACACCATTTATAACACTAAAATTATTTTATCAATTCAATATGCAGGGCGAGGGTTTTAAATTAGATAGCATAGAATTAGCCGTTGTGACATGGACAAGAGTCAAATGAGTGAGCTGGCAAACAACTTCGTATGTATGTATGCTTAGGTTGTTGGGCAGTTGCCGCGTAGAATTAATTGCTTCCATATTAATACACTGTCATATGTGAAGGAACATTCAATATTTTACAGTAGATAGTAGTTGTAACCTGATAAAATTTGATTTCTACTTGCTAAGTTTTTATTACAAATCCCCCTTTAAAACATAAATAAATAACAAAAAAAACAACAAAAGGTCTGTCAAGGATCACAGTCCAACAAAGCAAATATCAAATATTCAAGTAGTTGAACACGACACAAAAGCCTAAGAGAAAGCAAAAGAAAGTCAACATGATCCAAAACAGACAAAATAAAATCCATCAACTTCTAACAAACAACAATATACTACCTCCGTTTTAATTTAGATGTTCTTTTGGTATAGGATTGCAAAATCAAGAACTAATAATGGACAAATGAGTCCTCAATTAATTTTCCTATATTTCCTCAAATTTCTACAATTATGCCACTATTACATTTATATTATATCTCTTTCCAATTACTAAGGGATATTATCGGAAGAAATATGAAAAACAAATTACAAGGACAAGTATTTATAAACATATAATAAAATCTAAAAGAACAACTAATAAAAAATGGAGGTAGTATATACCTATCTTACGTACCTATTTATATCTATATCTATATATGTCTATCTATAACTATTATACAAGTATGAATGTTTTGTTTCAATCATTTTATATTATGCCTAAATTCTAATATATATTAAGTAGTATCAAAATTTAAACACTATAAGAAAAAAGGATATTTGTCGCTAGCTTTTTGTAACTACAAGTGTAGTTACTAAAAGTAATCCCTTTGGTAACTATTAGTAGTTATGTAAAATATTTCATATAATTTTAACCAAATTTGCTACAATATGCCAAGTTTTTTTGCAACTACTTGTAATTACAAATACATTAGTAACTACAAAGTAATTACAAAAAAACTTTTTGCATTTTATTATAAGTGACTACCTTATAGTAACTACTTTTAGATTTGTAGTTACTTAAAATATTTTTGTGACTACTCTCCCTTTTTTGTAACTACATTTTGTAGTGGTAAAAAACCTTATTTCTAGTAAAGGTAACTAAGTAAGTTCGAAATTTTACGTACTTATGTATTTGATCATAATTATCTATACCTATATCAAAATATATATATATATATATTATAAAAGTATGATTTTTTTGTTTCATTCATTTTATGCTATGCCTAATAGTATTCAAATTTTGAGGGTAATAAAGAAATTTAGAAATTTTAAGTGTAATTTTATTTCCTATTATAAAAGCATGATTTTTTTTGTTTGTTATGCCTAATATATTCAATTATAAAAGTATGAATTTCTTTTGTTTGTTACGCCTAATACATCCTTGTATTAAAATTTATGAGGAATTAAGTAATTTAAAATTATTAAATGTTTATTTATTTGATTATGAGATGCGAGACTATTTAAATTTGTAAGGGATGGCGTAAAAATACACCCCTTAACCGACTCTCATGTTCAAATAAACACAATGATTTAATTATAAAAGGTAAGAACCTTTTTATATTTCTATGGGATTAAGATACACATATAGACCCCTTAAGTATACTCTCAAGTTAAATCAACACCTCAATTTTTTGTCGGTTAGACATTTAAATTTTTAGAATCGAACAGATAAATACTTTAATTTTTCAATTGAAAATAAAACACACGCTCAAATTAATTTAAAAAGGGTACCAATCGTATAAGCCACGCATGTTTCTGTAACCACGTGTAAAGTGGTGATGATGTCAACTCATTTTTGTTCCGCGGAATAAAAATGCAGCCACAAGGGTGGCCGCGTAGGGTTAGCCCCACTCTTCCATTTTAATTACTCTATATTATTTAATGTTCTTTTTTTATTTTTCTTTTTCTTATACATATATAAGAGTCATTGACGTTTTCAGTCGCCTTTTGGACATGTGTGTCTCTATCCATGTAAGAACGAGTGACAGTGACTACCGGCGGAGAAGCTGGTAGAATTTCTGGAGTGGCCCATTGCCCATTATACTTTGAAATTCACCGTGTGGTTTGGTTAATAAAGATTACCATCTTATAATATAAAATTTCTACTTGTTTAAAATTTTAGGGCAGTTCTTGGCTTAAATTTTGACGTCATCTGTTAAACTTAATGGAATCGTGCATTTTGTTCTGCAGTGAAATATCGGAGCACCTATCTATTCAATTTTAAAAATTAAAATATATGGTCGGACAAACAAATTAATGTTTTTGCGAGATCTATTTGTACTATCATATTTCTAATTCCTCCGAAAGAAATACAAGAACATATAATTGGAGTCAAGCTTCTCAGTCAATTTTTTGATACAAGAACTACTAATTGGAGTCTGGTTACAACATTGAGCAGTCGTAGCAATGCATCTTATCAATATGAAACATAACTGAACATCAAGGGCATAAACAAAAAAAATTAATGATCTAAATATTCATAATTGTAATGGTCAACACATACAAATTTAGGAGTTTAAACAATAACAAACAGAACTTAACCACAGACCCGTAAAACAAAAAGTTTGTAACTTGGATTCAAAAAAAATATAGCAATATTTGACAATCATAGGTGTGAACAATCCATTAAACTAAGTTCTTATCGACTCGCACTCGCAAATCCTTCATATATTGAAAGATAGAGTCTTACTTCGGTACACTGTGGTACCGGTACCACTAAGAGAAGAATCAACA
Organism: Ajuga chamaepitys; assembly: GCA_958295605.1. Classification (NCBI taxonomy): domain Eukaryota; kingdom Viridiplantae; phylum Streptophyta; class Magnoliopsida; order Lamiales; family Lamiaceae; genus Ajuga; species Ajuga chamaepitys. Next base: position 63,297,634 of record OY282499.1, on the reverse strand, counting down.
TTTATTTAAATATGAGGGACCCACTAAATCAATAATAATATCATTTTTATCTCACAGTGGTACCGGTACCACTGGGGTACAGCAGAATCACCCTGAAAGATAATATATAAGTAATAAAAATAACTCGTATGATTTCATGCTTTAATTATTAATACGTTATTGTTTTACCATTACTATTACTAGATACATCATTACGGAATTATTCTACGTACACCGATAACATTCATTGCTACAGTTGTAGTCAATTAGGGATTGGAGTTATTATATCACATTTCCCATGCTCAATTAACATTAATAGAAGTGACAGATTGTTTAATAGGTGAAAAATAAATAAAGGCTCGTCAAGGCACATCTAATGAAGGTAGTGACAACACTTTATACGTGAAAAATGTTCTAATTGGAAAAAAAAAAAAAAAGTTCATACTTGTGACTATCATTGAATATTTTTAAGATCATGTTGCAATTGAATATTTTGTAATTAACCCTACAAACTTTCTTCCTCAGATATTTAAATAAAAACATTTTAGTTATAAATAAGATAAAAAGAAAAATGCACAGAGTATCTTACTACATAGTAAAAGCCCCTCTTATAGAGGAAACCGATCCATTTTCCTGCGCAATTTACTTGCGAAAATAGGTATTTTAATCATTATTAATATAATAAGATATATGTGCTAATATAGTAAATTCAAGCAAAAAAATTAGTTCCAAATTAAAATTTTCTATGGACAATTTTCTATATATAGATATTATAGGAAACAATTTATGAGTGATTTATTATAGATATAAACTATTTTTCAAAAAATAAAATACAAATAATTCTCCGTTCATGAGTCCAACTTTGGTACCACTGTGGTACGTACCGATACCACTATGAGAGAAGAATGCATATGTATTTAAATATGAGGGACCCACTAAATTATATAATTTCATTTTTATCACAGTGGTACCGCCACCACACACTACAAGAAAAAAGGGCATTTGCCACCAGTTTTTTGCAACTACAAAGTAGTTACTAAAAACCACCCATTTTGTAACTACTAGTAGTTACATAAAATATTTAATACAATTTTAACCAAATTTGCTACAATATAACAAACTCTTTTGTAATTACTTGTAGTTACAAATATATTAGTAACTACAAAGTAGTTGCAAAAAAACTTTTTGCATCTTATTATAAGTACTACCCTATATTAACTGCTTTTAGATATTTAGTTACTAAAAATATTTTTGTAACTACTCTCCATTTTTTGTAACTACATTTTGTAGTGGCAAAAAACCTTATTTCTAGTAGTGACAGTGATACCATAGAATCACCCTAAAATAAGTTACACCGAAAATTACAATTGTATACCTATAAGTTGGTTTATCTTAATTGGATTTGAGCTACCGATAAAGGTTAATTATACAAAAATATTTATTTTTATTAATATTTACAACATATATTTTGAAAAAAAATATTCAATTTAATTTATTTTTAAAAATCTTAATTTTATTCTATAAAAAAAATCATAAAATTTTATTTTTATTATGATACTTTAGAAATAGTAAAAACAAAGTATTTTTCAGTTTCTAAAATTAGAGATAATTTTCTTATAAAGACAAAACAACTAAAAACTCATGTGTGAGGAATTTTAGAGGTTTATTTCGTCTTTTTATATACCTGTGCCTCTCTCTTTTAATTTATTTGAAAGTATATTTTCCAACATATTAAATGCACGAATAATTTTTTTTATTGTTAATGGTATTTTACTTACAATATATACACCATTAATTCTCAATAATACTCGTATTGGATATATTCATTTAAAATTAAATCTAAAGTAAACATGCGTTTGTTGGTTCATTATCAAGCTTAAATAGAATACTTACTGTGTATTGAATTATTTATATTAAATTTGAATTGAAAAAAGATAAATTAAATATTTTTTTCTAACGAAACAAGTATATTTCAAATCGTGCATCGCACGATGGGAAATTCCTAGATATAAATTATAAAATGCAAGCGTCAATAGATGCACACGATAAAATTACAAATATCAAAAGACGTAATAAGAAGAGTAAAACAAACGCAATATAAGAATTTATGATTACTTAAAACACTTGAATTGATATGATAATTAGATTTTTCGTATAATTGAGAGTTTAGCTTCTTTTAAGTCCAAGTAGATGTTTTAATGAAAAAGGAAAATGAGATAAGCAAGTACAAAGACATCAACCCATAAGATAAAGAAACATAAAACCATTAAAAAAGTCTAATATCTGCATTGAGATTTAATCTACATAAAGTTTTTATTAGAATGGACTAAATATTTAATCAAATTTTAATTAAAATAAATTTAAATTAAATACCTAAATTATCTCAATATTATATATTAATAAACTTACAAGTTATGCGCTAACACAACAATTATTTGTTAGTGTGTATAAATATATCTATACATACATACACATATATATATATACATATATATATATGTATGTATAAGGAAGATCGTGGATCAAAGTCCCAGTCGCATTCGAATCTTCTAAATTTAATAGTGCAATATTGTCTATAATGTTTACATTGGAACATATGAGTCGACGACACATGTAATATGACATCAGGAGTACATAAGCATAAATTATGTGTTATTTACTAATAAAAAAATTGTTGTAGATGTTACACCCATGAGGTCATAAATATAGAATATCCGAATTGGTTCTAGTCAAAGGTTGACCAGTATTTTATCAAGATTTTTAAGCAGTTAGTAAATTTAATTAAAAAAAAAAAGGCAAAGAAGATAAAGAGATAACAGATCGATGAACATAAAGTACTACATAATAGGAGAGGAATAAGCAATAATCACGTCAGCACAAATAATAGCGTATGTTAGATACCGTAATCACATAGACAAGGTCCTAAACACAAATGTGCTCATATCCGGTCAAATGCTACACCAAATCACCAATATAAAATGTCCAGTTTAGATCATTGTGCAAGCAGCATAACAATTCTTTACAGAACAGGGCATTGGAATAGCATCAACATACCACCATAACCTCGCTATAGTGACAAATAACTAATAGTGCACTTGATATAGAGTATGTATGTGTGACACCTAACACCTATCAAACATGCATGCTCACACGATTTGGATGCGACATTAGTGAAGGAAAGAGGAATTTGGATCCTCTAGAGTACTTTATAATGCACTTCAAGGAGTGTGACACATTATGTAGATTCCATAATTCTATATTTTATTCATATTTATAATGTGTCATTCTCTCTTTGAATGTATCATAAAGTACTTTAGAGGATTCAAATCTAGAAAAGAGACACGCGCGATTATGTTCCCTAATACAAATAATTGTGAATACCAGTAAAAATGGATCGAAATTACTAGGAATGAAAGAGAAAAAAGTGGGGAAAAATCACCTAACGATGGAGTAGCTGGTTGACTCGCACTAAAACACTATTTTGTGTGTTAATCTTATCAGAACATCCACAATTTACTTAAAATAAATGATTACACATTTTTAAATTAAGCACACATTTCCTCAATATATGTTTATATATAATTGGCATAATTAATCATTGAATGTAAGAGCAAGCATCATAAGTGAATATAAGTGATAGTATAGTACAGTACGTAAAAGAAAAATAAAGCGAATTAATTTGCACAAATAAAAAATTAAACCACCCACCCACCTACATACATATTACTATTACTGTACAATTCATTATTTCCATCACATGTTTCCAGAACACTACCCGTGTCCACTCACATTTTCGTTTCTTTATTAATCAAACCTCAATCCAACAGAACAACAGAACAGGCCGGAGAGAGAGATCAGAGAGATCAGAGAGATCGAGAGAGATGGAGGGAATCAAGCACACAACTGTGAGCGTCAATGGCATAAACATGCATGTAGCGGAGAGAGGCGAAGGTCCAATCGTGCTCTTCCTTCACGGATTTCCTGAATTCTGGTACACGTGGCGCCACCAGATAGCGGCGTTCGCCGCCCTAGGATACCGTGCGGTGGCGCCGGACCTCCGCGGCTTCGGCGACACGGATGCGCCGGCGGACGTGTACTGCTACTCGTGCCTCCACGTGGTGGGGGACTTAGTGGCGCTGATACAATCACTCGGCGGCGGTGAGCCGGTTTTCCTGGTGGCGCATGACTGGGGCGCCATGATTGCGTGGTACCTCTGCCTTTTCCGGCCGGATTTGGTGAAGGCGTTCGTATCACTAACGGTGCCGTATCGGCCGAGGCACCCGAAGATGAAGCCAGTTGAGACCATGCGAGCTTTCTTCGGAGACGATTATTATATGTGCAGATTCCAGGTTTTCTACACTACTCCAACCTTGCTTATTATTATCGTTGTTATTGTTTTTTTTTTTATATTTTATTCAGCACATTTAAAATATGCGTTAATTGTGCATGGTAAAAGTCATCTTAGATAAAATAATTTTGTTGAGAAAAGTCACTTTAGCAAAAGAAAAAAAAGAAAAAAAAGAAATATAACAATTCTTCTAATATTATCCTAGATAAATATAATGTTTATCTTCCATTAATTTATACTCCTCATAACCAAATATGCATTGTCCTTGATCGATTATCTTTTTGGTTTCTAATCCCATGTCATTCTAGAAAAAAATAAATTCCTTTCCATATTACCATGGATTGCATTTCATAAAAATCTCCATAAAATCTCTGAAATTTTTCATTATTTTTAACTTATTATTCTTCCTGGAAGGTATAAAGTGATAATTACTTAGACTTGGTTTACCGATGACCCCATAATGAGGGTCATATAGTACTAACTTTTGGGTCAAGTTCAATGTTGAAACAATCCTAATGATTAAACATGTTCAATCAGAAAACAAATATGCTGACAAGACTGCGCTACACTTCGTCTCACCGCCCCTGAGCATACAGAACCACCTGATCGATAACAACTCAAGTCGTAAAACAATAACAATATATGTGGAGTTAAGTCTTTCAAACAAAAATACTTCATAAAAGAGTTCTCTATAACTATAGATTTATTAAGGACTTGATCCAGTGTTTTACTAACAAACTATTTATCATTAAAATTTAATAAAAAGATGTGTCCATATATAGTCCAAAACAGTGAAGACTAGATCTTTGGGACCCTGGAATTGATAGTCCAAACTGTCAACATGATAAATCCAGTTCAGATTCAACAGATTTAAATTTAAAAGAAAAAAAAAAGGATTGGTTGAGATGGGTGGCGGATCCAGCTGTTCATTAATGCACAACTTGAAATTACCATATATATACGTAATCATAATTCTGTGTCTAGTAAATTTTTCCTAATTATGGAGTTGCAACTTAAATGAATCTCAACCGTCGTATCTAGTAGCTTTGACCCGTGAAACACATATTTCTTCTTTAACTTTACTTTTCCATAGTTATAATTCTTGTCGTATCTAATGCTACCTGTTTTTATCAGACCATCACTACATTTTGATGGTATCAATTTACCTCCACGTGCTCATTAAAAGGCAGTTTCAATTGCTTAAATGTATGGGGTATGCCTAAACAGGCAAATTTTTTTTTTTATATATTTTTTTGTTTTTTTCGATCATCTACTAATTACAATTACAAATATAATTGATAAATACCACAAGATGAAAAATAAACGTTAACTATCATTTTGAAACAATCTAAAAAAATTAGCATCTTTTTTATTCCTTTTTTTACCCGTAATCGAGCTTTATTGTTAAAAATTAAATTACCGTCTTCATAAATAACTTTTCACAAATATTTTCTCATACATTTATAAAAAAACAAAAACAAAAAGTAAAAAAAATCTGCCCGGGCACAATGTGCCCGGGTAGCTCTACCGTAATATATTTACATGCACTACGAGAGAAAAATGAATTTCTAGAAAATAAAAGAATTATTTTAAATAATAAGTATTTATCACAAGACTATTATTATAAGAGAGTTTTTGTCACTAGTGATCAGTTGTTTAAATAATCTGATTGCATATAATATTATTTGAGATAACAGTAATTGCCTCAAATACATATTAAGTATCTTTTGCAGTCATTATTTCTCTGAAAAAGTATAAAAGTAAACTTAAATAATTTATACAACATTTTGTGTCGACTTATTGTCACGAATTTATTATTGAAAATAACAATTGACATCTCAATTTTTTTAAATAAAATACTATTTTAGGAAATAGTTTTTCTTAAAACATGACTTCCACTATCAAATGGAGGGAGTCGTATGATAGTACATTAATTTATTCTTCACATGACTAAAAACAAGAAATGCAGGTGCATGTTCTTTATCCATTAACAAATATTTATATAGTTCACTTAAATACTAAAATATTTATTTCGGTTTTTTTAATATTGCCAAGTGTTATATAGATTCTTCAATTGTTAATATGTTTGTTCAGTCCTATGGAAGCGGTCGAATCTATTAGTATATATATGAGTGTACTTTTCTTCAAAACAAAAGTTGACATGTAAAGCTTTAGACAACAAAATAGACAGATTCAAACGGACCCTTATATTACTTTCAATCACATAATTTCGAACAAAGGCAATTAATAATTTTGAAACATGAGCAAACATTTCAGTAGTTAAGAAACATATACGATTATAAAAAAACCATCCATATATAAGTACTTGTCAATTGATAAAATGATCTGCACATGAATTTTGCCAACTAAAAAGAAGTCATGCTATAAATGTAAATACCTTAAGAAAAAATAGTCATACTATCTCTTTTTACGTTGGAAATTAAGGATGGGAAACGACTCTAGAACTCGTGACCTCTTGATTATAAATTAAGAGTGATACAATTGAATTACAAGGTTCGTTGTATTATATTTGTTAAAGTACCCTGTTGGTATGTATTTTTCATGATTCATAACACAATGAATGCAACAGGAACCTGGAAAAATAGAATCAGAAATTGCAGAATATGGAGCTGAAGCAGTGATCAAGAAGATCCTCACAGACAGCTCACCGGTTCTGCCCCGTTTACCGAAAGAGAACCCGTTCGGATCCGATATCAGTAGCATCAAACTGCCCCATTGGCTTAGTGAGGAAGACCTCAAGTACTATGCCCAGAAATACAACCAAACGGGCTTCACTGGTGGACTCAACTATTATCGAGCACTCGATCTGTACGTTACTCTCTTTTCATGCTCTCGTCTCAATTACATCCCTAGTAGCTGAAAAAAATCCAAAATAATAAAATAAAATTCTCTAGCATAAGAAGAAAGGAATATGATTGTTGAGAGAGTAGTGACGCAATGAGGGCATATGTACGAACAAAATATACAAACAGAAACCGTTGATTAACAATTAATACCGGTAGCATTGAACATTTAGGTGAAAAACGATTATTTTATTTCATCAAATCAGCCAACTAAAACATGGAAAATTGCAAAATTCGTCCCGTAAATTATGGCCAATCCCAAAACGAGTCCAATACCTTTTTAATTTATATAATTTGTATTTTTTTAATCGGGAATCAAAATTTTCTTTGAAGAGTTGCACATGCACTACAAGTCTACACATGAGTGCTTAAAATTGGAAAATTTTATTTTTCCGATGAACTTGTGGTCCATAGTCAATTTTGGTGTGTTTTTTATGCATGTCACAGTGTTTGTCATGGTTGAAAGTTTGTCATTTGCATGCTGGAAAAATGAAAACCCCAATTTAACACACTAATATGCAATGCACATGAAATTATCCATCAAGAATTTAAATTTTGGTTACATAACTAAATTTGAACAAATACAAGAATAAATGATTAAATTTGAGCATTTAAAAAGATATTATTAAAAGATTGATTTGAGACTGCTCATAAGTTAAAGACGACTCTTACTATTTGCAAACTAAAATAATATGGAAGATTTCTATTTATGTAGTAAAATAACTTTGACCTTGACAAACTAATTTTAATTTTATTAAGAAAATAAACCAAAATATATCCTAACAACTCATTACATATCCTAATCATTAGATATAAAAATATATTCTTACTCGGGCCAAAAATCAAATCAAGCAACTCGATGCTCGATTTGAGATCGTTCGTTAAAATTTTGTTTGAACCATGTTCGCGTAAAGATATCAAACGTTTGATTAAATCTAAAGTTCGATTCAATCTCAAGCTATACAAATTAAAATGTTGAAACAAGTGTAAAAATATCAAACTAACCAAGCTCGACTCGTGTTGACTCGGTTCAAGTTCGTTCAAACTTGATTCAATCAATAATCAAACATAATATTAGAAGCTCGATAATATTTCAAAAAAATTTGAACAATAGTACGTTCGGCTCGACTCTACTCATTTACAGCCGTAATTCTAACAGCTAATCTTTTATCTCCATGATGTAGGAACTGGGAGCTAACAGCAGCATGGACGGGGGCGAAAGTGAAAGTTCCGGTGAAATTCGTGGTGGGGGATCTTGATATGGTGTACAACACACCTGGAGTGAAGGAATATGTTCATGGCGGTGGGTTCAAGAATGATGTTCCATTGTTGGAAGAATGTGTTGTCATGGAGAACACTGGACATTTCATCAACCAAGAGAGGCCTCACGAAGTTACTGCTTCTATTCACGACTTCTTTCACAAGTTTTCTACTTTTTAATCTGGGCTTCAGACACTTGTTGAAACTGTTCTTGTTCTGCTAATGCTAACTTGCTTGTTTCAGTGATTTATTTCACCAATGATATGAAGCCACGTATTTATATAATTAAATAAAATTGTACCATATTACAAAAAACAGCATGTCAAATGAGGACAAATCTTTCTACTATTATGATTCTTCTGTTTGTACTACTATCAAATACTCCCCCCTCGGTTAAAATTGCCACTTTGACCGGACGCAACTGTTAAGAAAAAACAGTTTTTTATGAAAGGTTGAAATTTTGAGGATGAGAATTGTGGGATTAGTTTCCTTTTTTGAGATGACAACTTTAACTGGGACGGACCGAAAAGACAAGTAGACAACTTTAAGCGGGACGAAGGAAGTATTAGTTTCATCCCTCGTTTAGATGGTGGTAGGTAACAGAATTATTTTTAAAAGAACATGAAATTTGTATATTTATTGAAAGTTCGCGTTGCATATATTACATGAAAATAAAATATAAGGAAAAGTGAGTGTCATATGTAGATGACAAATACATATTATTTTCACTAATGAATCTATGAATTCGTTTGTTTAAGATTGAGCTCAGTAGATTTAGAAGACCGAATCCCAACAAAGTACATTTATTAACTCCCTCAGTCAGATTTGATCCAACACTCTTCAATCTTAAGAAAACAGACCCTATATATGTCAATCGAATTAAAATAGTTATGGAGAAGGAGGAAGCTATTTGAATATCCAAATATATACAGAAGTGGAAACATCCAAATATTGGAATCCACATTAAAACAACCTATAAAAACAACACCAAAATTCAGTTTAAAACATTATAGTATCAAAGATCTGATCTTCTGCTCCATTAAGGTTGTTTCTTTTTGTGACAACCTCTGTTCCGATGGTTGCAGCGGACTTCATCGTCGGCATCATAGGTTAATCTATCATTCCTCCGATCCACATTTTACAAGTATATATACATATAGTTTCAATATGCTGCACAATTACGGTGAACACATGCTAATGTGTCAATGAAAAAACTGTTACATAAATAGGTGCTTACTATAGTTGTGAAACATATCGATTCTCTATATACATACGTAGTATATTCTCCCCTAACTTGTTTCAATTTAACTACGTGCAGGCAACATCGTGTCAATAATAACATTTGCCTCTTCAATGTAAGTACAAATATCTTAAAACTACTACCATAGGCTAACATACACCTCTTATTTTCATTGTTTAATAATTGAATAGATGAACAAAAACATTCCAGTTTAAGTAATATTATGATCTGCTTGCTTTGTTATGAATCTTCAATAACATGCCTGTGTTACAGAGGAGCATTTAGGGAAATTGTGAAGAAGAAATCGTCCGAGAATTACAAAGGAGTCCCCTACATAACCACGTTATTGAGCACGAGTCTATGGACACTCTACGGATCACTTGATCCGGACGATGGGGTGCTCATCGTCACAGTAAACGCCGTTGGCGTAGCCTCACAAATTGTCTACCTAATTCTCTTCCTACACTATGCTTCCAAGGAGAGAAAGGTTTCATTCTATAGAGACTCTTTTTTTCTTTGTTTTCCAACTAAAATTATTCTTTAATCCACTTAAAAACCATTCTCTTTATTTCTTTGATCAGGTGAAGTATTTTGGATTTGTTCTGTTAGATTTGCTCTTCCTTGGAATAGTGGTAGGTGTAACTTTTGGTGTATTCCATGGAAGTTCAAGGCGAACGTTTACCGGCGTGTTATGTGCAACATTCACTATAGCAATGTATGCTGCACCTTTATCAGCAGCTGTAAGAAATTCAAATTTATGATACTATAATATATCCTTTTTCTGGGATTGTGCTTATTTTGCTGTTGTTGTACAGAGGATGGTGATACAGACGAAGAGTGTAAAGTACATGCCGTTTTTTCTGTCTTTCTCCCTCTTTGTCAATGCGGCAGTTTGGTTTACTTTCGCCATGCTTCTCAAAGATTACTATGTCCTGGTCAGTTTTCCGGACTAGATTCCATAATTTCTATTAGTTTACATGTAATAAGCAGACTCAGTTATGTCAGTTGTTGTATTGCAGGTACCGAATGCAGTTGGAATTGTACTTGGTTCGCTGCAGCTAATTGTTTACTTTGTGTACATGAACATGTCCGAATTCGTTGATGAAAAAGATCCAGACATGAACAAAGAAAAACAGGACCCTGAACAGGGCAACGGTGCAATTTTTGAAAATCGAGAAGGCCCGGAGAGTTATTGGAATTGATAGTATAGATGTAGAGATGGTGTACCTGAAATTAATGTAAAATTAGCAATTTTAGTAATAAAAATGGATTTGGTTCCAGTTTCAGCTCAAATCATTTTGACTGAGTTTTGTGCTTTCACATTTGGTTATTACAGCTAAAGCTGCATTATGTTTTGATTGATGAATGATCTCATTGACCAAATGCTGCTTTTTAACTCAAGTTTACCAGCAATCTGTGAGTAAATTCCCATAAATGAGTGTTTCTAGCTTAACAAAATAAGTAAGTCTTTAACCCCTTTAAAAAATACTCCCTCCGTCCATCAGTTGTCTACTTGCTTTATTGGTCCGTTCCAACTAAAGTTGTCACCCAAAAAAAGAAAACTAATTTTCATAATCCCCACCCTCAAAGTCTCAACCCTTAATCTCCACCTTTAAAAAAGTCAAAGAAAAAACAGTCAATTTTTAACATCCGTGCTCGATCAATGTGACAACTTTAACCGGGACGGAGGGAGTATATATTTCGCCATTTTTCCTCTAAGAAGACCATAGTGCCCTCATGGATATAAGTTGGAAATACGAATGTATATCTTGAAGATAATCATCTTCGAAGGGAATTTATCTCGAAGGTCATTACCTTCAAGTTACATATATCTGGATCGTGATCATCTTTAAAATGAAAGTTGTGTATCTTTGTTGACTCGTGCATATCAATTATCTTGTCATACTTCGGTCTATTTTAGAAATGAACCAAAAAATGGAATAGATGATCAATTTGGCACTATCTTAATCAATTATCGTTGAAAGTTTACAATGTTGCGACGAAATTTTGCTTTTGCTCTCTTTCTAACTTGTAAATCAGAATTGAAAAATAAATTTATTCCCTTTTAAAAGTGTACTTATGCATAACTAACACATGATTGTATACTTAAATTCTTTGAGGACCAAAACCTATTACATTTATCTCCTTTTCTTTTTCTTCTTTTGTCCATATTTTTGTATTGTACACAACAATTTGTATTCTCTGTCCCAACTATAATATCTCAACTATATCCTATACTAAAACTACATTAATTTAAGGTTAAATCAAGACCCGGCAATTCTAAAGTAAAAATCTCGTTGGAAACACCTAATATTGTTTCTTTCACATTGTTTACCCTAATATCATTATATAAGCACTGAATTTATTACAATAAATCAAATCTGTCAGACCCAAATATCCTCAAAGTGCATGCACAATTAAAGTATAAAGATGTTCCAGCACAAATTGTACAATTCTTGCCTTTTAGACGACCATAATTTGAGGACGAATTGTCTTCACGAAGAGGAGATTAATGTATATAAGAGTATGATTTGATTGTATAGTTGAGACACAAGTTTCCCAAATAACAATTTCTTCCTTATAAATCAGCTCACAATCACAAAGTGCCAAAATTACAGATAGTAAAATAAGTTCGATTTGGACCTTACATGGATTAGGCCATAAGAATTTGAGCATAAAATGTCATTAAACCTAATATGCCCGACCTAATAGATTAATAGCTCAACGGATCGCAAGCTAACCTAATGGAATATAGTGTATTTTTAGGAAGACTGGTCGGGCTGGCTTATCACTCATTTTTTGGAATGTTGGGCCAACTCAACCCAGTCCGACGCATGGAATTGGCTGGTCCGGGCCGGGCTGGGCCCGGAACTGCCACGTATAGCCAAAATCTGGAACTCTGAGACATTATTATTATTATATATGCAGCATATATGTGCGTTCGGCATGAAGCATCATATACATTCTTGCATTTGGATTTGTAGCTAGCTGCATCATCTTCAATCTTTGTTTCATCCACCAACCAAAACCCCCCAAGATTCAATCACTTTCTTAATATTGACAGAATTAAGGATATTCAGAATCTTCACTCCCTGAGGAATTCAAATTAGTAATATGCAATATAAACTTTTGTGCAGTTATATATAAAATCGTCTAAAATTATTTTTTTCTTCTTTTCACAACACTTCAACCAATTTTCTTTATTTTTACTATTCTTTTTCACATTCATAATTTATCCAAGAAAAGTCCTTAATACATGGTTAAACCATACTTCATCGTTGGCATCATAGGTTAATCTTTTCCTCTAGTTTACCTTAATCATGCTCCTGATCAATGAAAAAAATTGTACTAAAACTTGCCTGATTTGATTCACTATAAAAAATAAATTTATTATTTGAAATTCAGAGTTCTTAACATTGTTACATTGTGATGGAGCAGGCAACGTCATATCTGTTCTACTTTGTGCGTGTCCAATGTAAGTGAATTCCCCTCATTGGCCTTCACCACAGTTTTGTTTATGACAATCCCTATTTGAATTAGAGAAGTTGAAAAGTTAACATTTGATATGCAGGGGGACATTTTGGGACATGGCGACGAACAAATCAGCAGAAAACCATGTTAATGCAATCCCATATGTATCTCAGCTTTTGTGCAAGACACTATGGACATTCTATGGAACTCTTGATCCTAATGGCTTCCTTATTATAACAGTAAACTCTGTTGGAGTTCTCTCCCAGCTCATTTACGTCGTCGTCTACATCATCCATGCACCTACTGATAAGAAGGTAGTCGACATCTTTCTCTTCGTAGAGTAAGCGAATATTGTGTTCGAATTTCTCTGTTCTTTAGAACGTTACACTTTCTCCCTCTCATTTCTAAATACGCGTATTTCGTGTTGTAAAAACAGGTGAAGGCATTGATCTTGGTGGGGCTAATGAACATAATAATTCCAGGATCAGTAATTGGTGCAACTCTGTTTGGATTTAAGGGCAATGGGAGAGAGACTTTCATTGGAGCTTTTTGTGCTGCTGTCACTGTTGCTATGTATGCAGCGCCATTTTCAGTTATTGTAAGCACTGCTATTTTTTCTAGTTTTTATCAATTCATGTTCACATAGAATCTGGTTTAATTTGAATATTTTGAACAGGTTACCGTGGTAAGAACAGAGAGTGTGGAGTACATGCCGTTCTTTCTATCATTTTTCCTACTGCTCAATGCAGGTGCCTGGTTTACTTTCGGCCTGCTCCTTACAGATTATTTTGTTATTGTGAGTTCCAAATATTTCTTATACCATTATCTAGATTGGATATTTAAATATCTGTTTCGGTTAATATATGGGACCAAATCTATCCAAACTTGGACTCTATTTAGGATAATAGTTCGATTCTTTGTGTAATATATCTCTAAATTAGGTGATTCACGAGTTCGTTGATCAAGCCTTTCTTTAGATTTATTAATCCTACTCAAGGTTGATACTAGGTTGGGCTTCATAGTTGCACCGGGCGTATTTGGTATAATTCAGTGACTCTTGCTGAATTAGACCATCACAAAACCAAAAATTTCTGAATGAACCGGCCCAACTGTACTACCATGAGCTCAGGCTGGACCGAACTGCCTGATTTACTAGTACTAGTTAGAATTGTTGCAAGCTAAAAATATTTCTTATTATGGATCTGAATCAATTTTTTTTAATTATTGTTATTAAAAATATGCATATCAGCAGGTGCCAAATGCAGTGGGGTTGATATCAGGGTCAGCACAAATCGTTGTCAGCGGAAAATGCAATATCAGAAAAGATAGTGGAAGAAGGTAGTGGCAATAATGGATGCAGTAAAGTGATTGAAGGTGATGATGTTGAGTCCAGAATGCGACACAGAAGCTCAAGCCTACCACTGACATCGATAGATAGGAACTACGGCCTAAAAATCTTAACTAGAGCCTCTTCCGCTTATATTTTGCTTCCTTGACTGTAGTAAAGTTTTCCAACTAATTCCAACTAGTCATCGCTTAAGCATTAATCTATACTCCGTTCAACCTCACTTAAACGTCAACTAGGCGCTAGTCCCGGCTCCCTACTATGTCGCATATAACGTATTACACTAATACTTGATAATTAGTTGGTGGAATGGAAAATTTATTTTATTAATATTTTTCAATATTTCATTATTTGTTTAGTAGATTAGTTTATTTGAGTTAATACTTGTGACATGAATATATATATTCTGCATGTCTCATGTATTTTCTTATAAGCTATATATGCATGCTGTTGGCGTAATGTATTTATATTGTTCTCTCTTTTATATAGTTGAGTTATTATGAAATAAAGTTCATGATTACCAATACTCATGTATTTCGTTGATGGTAGGATTCTTAGGGCTCTTTTGGTTGGGGTATTGGGATAAGGGAGGTTAACTTATCATAAAATTACTTAACAGGATTTGTGTTGGGATTTTATCCCACCCACAACCACGATACGACTAGATAATCGAAAGAAAGAAAACAATAAAATAGCACACAATAAGACAACAATTTGATTACCCAGTTCATTACGATGTGTAACTACGTCTGGGGCCGATACCAAGCCAGGATATGCACTAGAATGATGAATTTTCGGAATACATGAAGCAATGAAGGAAACAACTATTTATAATAGCTCTATGGGCCCCAAAATCGGATTCAACTTTTTAGGTCGCGCCCGCGAACCCCTTGCTGTATAAAAGAAGCTCGGCCGAGACTCCCTTGTCTCGGCCGCTCCAGCCTTCCAGCAAAAAACTTCGCGCGACGAGTCGCGGCCGCGAGTCCAATTCGCCCGCGACACTCTCCAGCGTGAAAATCCTTCAACCTTCGTCAAACCCGTCGCAGCCGTGACCTCCTGTCGCGGCCATGACTCTCCAGACGTGATTTAGGCTCCATTCTCAACAGTTTGAGTGTATAATTTAACTAGTCTTGCATTTAATAGGGGGTATTAGATTTTATGATAAATTTTGTTGGGTGTTTGGTAACCTACAACTGTTACATACATATTGTGTCATTGTAGGTATACTTTTATCCCTACCAAATCTGAAAACTAGTCATTTCCTGAAACATAGTTTTTATTAGATTTCAAATAATAATAATAATAATAATAAGAAGAAGAAGAAGAAGAAGAAGAACAACAACAACAACAATAACAACAACAACAACAACAACAACAACAACAACAACAACAACAACAACAACAACAACAACAACAATAATAATAACAACAACAACAACAACGATGATGATGATGATGATGATGATGATGATGATGATGATGATGATGATGATGATGATGATAATAGCAGCAGCAACAACAACAACAACAACAATAATCAAAATTGGTAATCTTATTTTACTATTCACTCATGAGATGCTATTTTACCAAATTGGTAATATAGCTAGGAGGCCCTAATATGGGTTAATAACCGGGGGCCCCAACTTAACACATATGAGCAATAATGACTACCAAATGATCGATTATACCATATAAGTAAATATAATATGGGTTTATCACCCCTACTAAATGAGCACTTATTTTACTATTAATTACAATTACTTAGGGGTGAGAATAGGTCAGACTATTTAATAGGGGGCCAACTTATATAGGGCCTTATTTGGCTCAGCTTATTTAACAAACGAGTCATGTCTAGGCCTTTCTTCAGGCCTATTTATTCAAGTAGGCCAGACGGCCTACTTGAAATTTAACTATATATAATATATGTATAATATATATAATATACGCAATATACCAAATATAGTATTTTTATATATTACATAGAATACAATATATATTTATATATTCTAATCATTATAAATACTCCATTTTATATAACTAAATTGTGTAAAATCTAATATAAACTTATATATAGATGTCTTATATAGGCTTTTATTAGACATTAAATAAGACTTGATTGTGAAAAAGATCAAACTTGGGCCACAAAAAAAAAATTTTGCTAATAATAGGTCAGGCTTGAGCCTAACATTTGTAAAGCAGACTCAGACGTCCAACTTAAAGTCTAGCCTAGTCCAGCCTATTCCCACCCCTAACTATAATTCTGCCTAGAGAGGAATTTTATCTCTGGTTAATGTTTTGAAATACAAAGAGCTCTATCAACTAATCTTAACAAATGGAATTATATTACTTTATCTTAACAAATGGTATTATAGTGAGATTTGGTGGATAATCACAATTAAAGTGATTTATACCTTGTAAAAACTCTTATTAAACCTCATTAATTTGTAATTACATCTAAAAATACGTATATTCATTATTTCCTACTTAAGCATCAAATACAAACTTTTTCTCTGCATTTTGTATGATTAATTAGCTTATGATTAAATATTCCACCCATCTCTAATTTTTTCGTCGGTCTAGTTTTCTCCTCTGTGCTAGAATTTTTTTTCGTGTACGTGTAAGACTTTTTTCCATCCGTCATGCGATTTTTGCCGGCCCTTCTGGTCTTTTCACCGCTTAGCATCCTTGCAGTTAGTGTGTCTTTAGTTTTTATTTTGCTTTTAGTTCTACATGACGTCTATTGTTTGATTGTTTGCTATCGGAGTAGGGCATTCTTCAGTTACACATCATTTGACACGGATTTTTTTTTCTTTTATTTTTTCTATCTATCCGCCTATTTGAATTAGACATGATTTTATTAATTGAATTGAAAGTCTTGTACTTATAAACATCGTTTAAGTAATGAAATTCTCATCTTTGATACGAAAAAATTAGTAATACAACATCATTCATCATGTCCAGAAATGTTAGGTTATACAGTTAATTGTCTTTTGAGAGACATAACACGTTAAAAAAAAAATATGTTCGATTTACTCCTACATTGTAAAAGGTTGTTATATTAAAAACCAATAATAATAATTGCGAACATATAAATATTCAAAGGGACCAAAGAGTACGTCTACTAAGTCACCATAATGTGCCCATATGTTCAATAAGCCTTTCTATTTTCAGAAGTTGAATGCAACACGAAAACTCCTTCTTCATAGAGATGACAATTCGGATAACCTGCTTCAGATTGGCTCAGTCTAAAATCTAACCAGCAAAATTTAAACTTTATTTAAAATATACTATAAGTTTTAGGTTGATCCGACATCCATCAAATTTTTTATCTATTATATCGAATCTATTGAATTCGATAATATATCAGGCCAACAATTATATATCCCAGTGCATTTAAAATATTAAGCAGGTCGTCTTTGCCACATCTACGTGCACCCAATTAATTGGGGAGGGGGTGTTTGGCAGAGGCCGGTAAAATGTCTGCTAGGACCCATCACATGGTCTAATTTGAATTGAAGGTATGCAGTAAAAAGGTATCATCACATGCTAGTCTTTTTTAACTAGTGCAGCACGTAAGAATCTTCTATATCTAGTGAAGTTCAAACTTCTATTTCTTCAAAAAGGCACGTTTACTAAATATACTTGATCATTAACTAAAATATATACCGACTTTATATTAAAAATAAGATAAAATAAGGGATAAGGTATAAATTAGCCCATGAATTAATACCACGGGTTTAACCTTAAACTATTATTTTTTTTTCCAAATAAATACTTAAACTTTTAAATAGGACAAATTATATACACCTCTCAACTTATTAATTTAAGACAAATCCGATCCTCTGGAATATCAAATAACTAATCAATTATAAAAATATTTAACGTATATGAAAAATAACAAATTCAATAGAAAAATACATTTTAAAAATCAGGAAATTAACACATAATCTATAACAAGTATATAATACCTTAAAATAATTTGATAAATTTAGAAGATATTTTACAGCTTATGAATCTGGTATTATTTATTGGGAAGAATGGCAGGTTAGTTGCAAGTTGATAAAAAAAAAAAAAAAAAAAAAAACACTTATTTTGGTTTAGTAATTGACACACAAATAAATTTAGGTACTAAATTAATAAATAACTATAATAATTATCAACCCTATTTTGTAATTTATGTTGCAAAATTTCTTGACTAACTTCGATTAATCCCAACCTAGACGCTTAGTACCCATTAACAGTTTATGTTTATTTTAACGATTTTTCTCCATCTAATCATGATTATGCTCGAATTAATCTCCCTAAATTCTAACTAGCATCTAGTGACTTTTACAACCTCGTCTGTAATTAAATGAGATTTAGGTTAGATTCGATGCGTTTCCAATTTTTATTCCACTTTCTCACTTGGTATCTTTCGGAAAAGTTTGATAGCTACTTCCAAAATAATTAGGAATGGTAGTAATTGCCAGAAAAACGAACCACGTAATATCGACCGACATATGTCGGTCATGATTATGGTTATCACATCACATGCATGCGTCCAAAATAATTCATTTCAGCTATGATGGATTCAATTTTCATTACTACCTCCGTCCCGGCTATTCTTGTACTGGGAGGATTGACACAAGTATTAAGAAAAGTTGTTTTTTGGGATTTTGTTGACTTTTCAAAGGTGAATTAAGGGTGGAGATTGAGGGTGGAGATTTTGAAGGTGTAGATTGTACTATAACTTTCCTTTTTAAGGGTGTGCAAGTTTAGTTGGGACGGACGAAAATGGAAAGTGTGCAAGTTTAGCTGGGACGGAGGGAGTATTTTTTTAAAGATAGTTTGAAATGCCGTACAAATTTTGTGACGTTGTATTCCAAAATAAATAATAGACGCAGAATTCATACAATAAACAAATTCACATAAATATTTTTTATATTTTTTCAAATTCCTACAGTTATATCACTATTATTTTTATATTGTATCTCTTTTCAATTATTAAGGAGATATTACTGAAAGATATATACAGTAGAAACTCGATAAATTAATACTTAATTATTTAAAAAATTCTCTAAGATAATATTTTTGGCCGGTTCCGATTCGGGGATAGGGTACTAAATTAATAATTCGTTAAAATTATAAGATAATACATACTTTATAATTTCTACAGATCCTATATAAAATATAAATTAGTAATTCCTTATATACTACATATTACATGAATGATTCACGAATGTTTCTTGAAAAATGACTCAATTATCTTTTGTTTTTTGTTGAAATTAATTTCACTGTGAATCTCGTCTCTAATTTTCCTTTTTTTTGTAAGAACTTTTGGTGTTGTTTCCTCATAGCTCAACAAGAAATTATTCAATGTGATTGTAACTTTAATAGCCTCGTTTCGCGAAGGGGGCTCCATTGTAGAACTTTCATCATCATCTTCATCATCTTTATTAGTTCCAATAACACTCACAATAATTTCTTCATCAGTCAACAACTGTGCAACTACATTTTCTTCTGGGTGGTTCAGGACATCTTCGACATTCATTGCATTGCGATAACCCAAATCTTTGATCGAATTTCGGAGTTCTCGAGTGCTTTCACCACCTACCTGTTCATCGAAATTCTCAAAAGCCATGGTATCTGTTGATCGAAGTTTACAATGACGAAAGCAGTTCGCAATTGTATTTGCACGAACATCCATAGTCCATGCTGAAATTGCCAGATTCATTGCATCTAACACATTTATATTTGCTGGATTTGGAACCCCTAATTCATAACCCTCCAAAAGATTTCTATAAAATCGACGAAGATAATGCATCTTAAAAGCTCGTATTCGCGTCATAAGGTTGTATTTTTTATGTTGTGTTTGGTGGAAAAAAAAAAAAAATTGAACATTTCGCAGTCCTTCAATAATTTTTGGATGAGCAGGGCAATTATCCAGAATCAAGAGAATTTTTCTTCCAATCATTTTTTATCAAGTTGGCAAACATATTCTTCAAATACCCCAGTCATCCAAACTCGTTTGTTAGCTCGGTACTCACAGTTCAAACTGCTCAAGTTTACATTCTTTAAGCACCTTGGTTTAGCATATTTCCCAATAATCCATAAAGGAAATTTTCTCTAATCGTCGTCATTACAGTAAATAACAACAATTAGTCATTTCCTTATCTTGTTTTTTCTCTTCAAGTTGCATGTTGCAAGGGAATGATCCGGTTGAAGTCTAAAAAACAAACCTGTTTAAGATCAAAACATATAAATAATTATATCACTAAAGTACAAAATAAAAAATAATAAAATAATAAAAAACAAACCTGCTTAATCCATATTAAAGATATCTTTCATTTCAAACTGATCCACTTTGTCTCTTATGGTTTTTAATTTGTCCTACATGCCCTCCATTTCAACTAATTCACTCTTTCTGAAACACAGGAAATTTTTAATTTTATATCTTGCTTTGAACTTTCCAAGCCAACCAATAGAAAAAGTAAAGTCTGGAGTATCCACATGAAAATATTCATCATGAATTTTTTCGCCTTCTTGATGATTAGTTCACCTGTCATATTCACATGTCCTTGATATTGAAGAATCCATTCATAGAGAAATTTTTCTAGGTCGGAAATTTTTTCCGATTTGTATCGCTTAACATCACCTCTTTCGGGAGCAAGTGAGAGATAAAGACCGCTTAATTTGTATTCGATATTGTTCCTTGACTCACCTGCAAATCATATTTGCTAAGAACCTATTCTTGCAATTGCTTTTGAGTGAGACTTGGGTTATCCTTGTTGTGCTTACATAATGCTCTTCGAATCTCGTCAATCATATTGTGCGTATCATTTGTTTGTATTAGCATATTTTGATCTTGTGTTTATATAGAAAGTATTTTTTAATGTCCATAAAGTGCTACATTGAACAAAAGAAGCATAATAAGGTGGGAGATTGAAAGGTTTTTTCAAATTGGACCCTTCATTTGATATACGTACATGCATTGTATAATAATTAAGTGGAAGTTTGAAAAGTACTTGTAATTGAGTATTTCATTATAAATTAATAAAATGTTAATTAATATATAAATTAATAATTATTAATTTATCGATTAATTAATAACTCTTTTAATTAATAAATTTTGATGGTTCTATGAGTACTAATTTATAGAGTTTTTACTGTCAAAAGTAAAAATTAAAAGGACAAATATTTATAAACATCTAACAAAATTTAAAAGAACAACTAATAAAAAATGAAGGTAGTATTATAGAAAAACATATGAAAATGATAGAAGATGATCAAAAAGTAAATGAGAAGATTATCCAACCACTCCTTATCCATTGTAATAATGAGATGGAGGAAGATCAAATCTGAGGAGATTTTCCAACCACTTCTAATTTATTATGATAACTTTGGGCCATACCATCGACTAAACTTGGGAAGCTACCATCCAAGTCGGGTAAATGTTAGAGAAAGTAAATTCTTATTTATAATTTATCAATATCTTCAACAATATTCTCACGTTAGACTCTAATTTAAGTATCGATGGATGTTCTAGATTGTAAGTATTAGAGAATGGGCTGAAGCTAAGTTCTTGTTTGTGGGTTAACATCAATGTTCGATCAATATCAAATATCTCAAGCATCAGAAGATCATCTAATTCCCCACCATCAATTTGAAAACAAACCAACTTTTCTAATAATAGTAAAATTATCAATCCACCAAGACAACAAATACATGTATACTAATAATCAGAACTCAGTATTCTAGTCAGCTAAATCTTTCTTCAACTTAGTAGTCACCGAGAGTTTAATTTCAAGACTAAAATTAATGCCTCATACTAAATCAATTAATTTGACTATTTTTTTCACCGTTCGATCAATCTCGACTTATCAGTCACCAAAAGTCTGATTTTGAGATAAGATTAATGCCTCATAATACATCACTATTTTTTGTAGGTTAACATCAACGGTCGACCAATCTTGAATATCTCAAGATAATCATCATCAGAACCTAGAAAATATCATGGTTAAGAGGTGAAGGGAGTAAGTTTAAGTAACTCCACCTTAAAATCATGATCAAGAATGCTAGTTTACTATGCCCCCTTTATTCAAGAACAATTTTGCAGCATTATCTGATGTGGGACAAAAAATTTCTCAAGTTTACAAGTCACCAAAAGTCCCCAACTCTAACTTTTCATTGTTAAATCGACACCAAACTCCTTGGGCTTATCAGCTACCAGGTCCTTCTTAAACTCATGATTTGTGGAACCTGATCGGACCGGTCGGTTCGACCGGTTCAACTGGGGATTGGACCTGAAACCGGTCTGGTACTATTAAAAAATCGGAAATGATATAAAATTGGTCAAAATTGGTGAGAACCGGTTTATATTCAATTTTTTTTTTAAATAAAATTGTGTTTGGGCCTGTTTCAAGTAAAAAAAAAAAAAAAAACGAACTTTCCCCTTTATCTTCGTTTGCCCTTATTTTTCCCCTCTTATTTTAAATTTGGCACTAGATTGTTATTAAAAAAATTAGAGTTAGAAGTATATTTGAATTAATTGATATTGATATACTATTGAAATCCAAAAGTTAATAAATTGTCTTTAACCGGTTGAACGGATCGAACCTTGAACCGATGGTTAGTCCGATTCGATCCCACAAACACTGCTTAAACTTACCAGTTACGAAGAGTCCCCATCGTCGACTTCCCAAGAATATTAAATCAACCCCTGGCTTCAATTACTGTGACTACCTAAAATTTGTTCCATTCACTTGATGAGTTTGTTTGTTTGTATTTCTGTGAGTAAAAGCTTCCATTCCGTTATACAAATTGACAACCAAAAAGAGAAGGTTGGGGAAAAAGCGAAGGCAGTTATGAGTAACAGAGTGAGAACACGTTTGCGGTCAGGATAAGTTTGAGGTTGAAAGTGAGATGAGTGGGATGAATGAGAAAGGTAAACGTGGCAACATTTTCGTGAACAGAATCAAAATCTCTTACAAAAGCACATACCTTTATAAAATCCACTCCCTACTTCCTTCAACCTATATATATATTATATATATCACCACGTAATATATAACTATATTCTTTCCATCCATCTCCTCATCTATATTTACATATATCATCTCTCGCTCTCACACACACACAGAAACACGCACTGCACACAAGTTCTGTTTTCCTGGAATATTATATACTTTCCTACCTCCATGGCTAGCTTAAGCTTCATCCTTGGAATTATTGGTAATTACTGTTTTTTACTACGTACTATGTGTGTATTGTGTTTTTCTTCAATTATGTACTACCTTTGTTTTTTTAAATGCAAATGCAGTTTTAGGCTTTCTAATTTGTTGATAAATAAATGCCTTTTTAAATTTTTACAATATTTCTTTTATTGTTATTTTTGTTTTCTTTCACGTACTTCTTAATTCTCTTATCAGAGCTAAAATTACATCTAAAATTAAAAACATCGATAGTATTTTTTAACAATTTATGAATTTATGAATAATGTTAATCACTGACATAGATTTTAGTGTTTTGCCCTATTTATTTGATTTTAGTCTTAGAAAGTGTATTTTGCATATTTTCTAAGTTAGACCGCGTTTGGTTGAGGCTGGGTGGTTGGAGTATTGTTGGCTGAGGATAGTGACTGAAATTACTGGCTGGAAGAATAAAAAAATGATGTTTGTTTAGGTGGTTGGATAGTGATTGTAGTGTTGGATATAATTTTTAATTGTAAAATGTGAAGTGGTACGTGTAAAAATTTGTTAATTATGATTGATTTAATGATTAAAGTGGTATTAAATTTTGTAATGATTTGAGCTGACTGGACCAACCTGTATGGAGTTGGGCGAAGCCATTAGGAGTTGGGTCAACCCCAACCAAACATAGCCTCAGTATTTTGCATTATTGTATCACTTGAAATTACTGTTTTGTACTGACTACTCGTTTCCGGTTGATACAGGAAATGTAATTTCTATACTTATGTTCGCGTCTCCAATGTAAGTCTGCCTTAATATTAACTATTATATTTCCCTGTGCTAACTAGGTACTTTTTTTTCTTGAATAAGAAAGGGTCGGAGCGAATTGATTCATGGCTACAGACTAGTCGCCTTGATTACAAAATGTATAACTAACTGAGTGATAATCAATTTTCGTTTCGTACTGATAAAGGGCTAGTTACTCATAAATAGTTAATGTTGAATGATTGCTTTGCCTCATATAAGAATTCTGTGTAAGCTTGAGGACAATATTTAATATGATCAACAATGTAATGGGTACATATTGATGAGAGATGGAGAAATGGATTTTTAGCCACTCCTTTCTTAGCAAAACAACAAACAACTAAAGCTTTCTCAATCTTCTTATCTTTCTCTTCTAAGAAAAAGAATATCTTCTCACTTTTCTACATTTTTAGATTTATCATGATCTTGGTTTCAAAAATTAAAAAAATTAAAAAAATCTGTGTTATGTTATAAGTATAGGAAGATAATATCTTACTTCAAAATAAAGTATAGGAAGATAATATAGACGTATACATCTCGGGTCTCCTTCTCCATACAATATAATATTTTCTACTACGTTTTAATTTATACAGGACATATATATAACGGTATCATGAATACATTCATAAGTAATTATGTGGCAATTAGTATAATATGTTGTAGAAGAAGTTGTCCAAGTAGAAAATTCGAACCGAGACGTATATGTAAACAGACTTGCAAAGATACGTTATTATCTCGTTTTCTTATAAAAAAGTGATAATAATTACTCCCTCTGTTCCGAATGAGCATGTACTGGTAAGTGGACACACATATTAAAAAAATATTGTTTTTTGGATTACGTTCGCTTTCAAACTTATCTTTTTATTTTATTTTGTATATAAAGGTGTATTGTGGGGTAGAATTTATGAGATTGGTTTCTTTTTTAGGAAAGTGTGTAAATTGTTTGGGACGGAGCGAAATAGAAAGTGTCCAAATTCATTTGGGAGGGATGGAGTATAATTTTAAGAAAAAAAAAAGGAACATAGAGACAAATTTGAATTTCATTACGTGAGAAAGATGGCCAGTGAATACTATATTGTATATTGTTCATGGTGGTTTATTTTCATTACAAATGTTTATCTTTTTCCTTTTTAAGAAACATGCTGGCTGCATTTTTTAACTCCATCTATGGGTGACCTAGTTGAATATGCTACTAAATCAATCGCCTAACTTCCCTAAATAAAAAATTAGTGGGACCGTAAGACACACGGAGATACTTTTCTGCCAAACACGAACAGATCTCAATATGCTCACGACTAATGTGCAAAGAATAATTTACTTCTTGTACATATCAATTTTGGATCTATTAACATATGTGCACGGCAAGCAGTATTACTTTAACTTAATTACAATGTTATTTTCTTCTTTTTTTATATATAATAGCCAAAAGAAATACAGTCATAAGAAGAGAAAATGAAAGTGTGATAATGGTTGCAGAAAAACATTCAAGCAGGTAGTGAAGAAGAAATCGACAGAAAATTACAAGGGACTCCCTTATATGACGACATTGTTGAGTACAAGTTTGTGGACATTTTATGGACTCTTAAAGACTGATGGTCTGCTAGTCGTCACCGTTAATGGCGCTGGTGCTGCTTTGCATGTTGTCTATGTCACTCTTTTCATTATCTATGCCCCCAAAACCATCAAGGTAACACACATACACACACCTAAACAATTTAACGGGTCAGTGCTATATGTTCAGTTGAGTCGAAATTCTATGGGACTAAGAACGATGAGTTAAGTCCAACTCATCCTTCCAAAATGCAATGAGATGTGACAAACTAGTGCCATACCATTGAGATATTGGGACAGGCCTGGTGGACCCAATAATACTTTGGGCTACAGTTCTTATGTGGAGCCCTTTTAGAATTTGGGGTGGGCCAACCTGGGTTGTTTTTGCCCCTCTAATGATATTACAATATCATATGATTATTTTAAGAAAGAAAATTAGTATATTTCGGGACCTAAAATAAAAGCTGGAATTTTACATGACGATGAAAAGCTAAAATAATTTTTGCTTGTGTACAAATGATTTTATACAATATAATTATATTCACTTTATATTTTACAGAAATAGAAAATCACACTACCGCACGAAATAGTACATGCTATTTCCAAATGACACTATAGTTTCCGATCAAGTCCAACCTGCCATGCCCTAAAAAACAAAAAAAAAAAAGAAAAAAATAAACACTTTTCTTTTATTAAAAAAATCCAATTAAAATAAGTGAATTAGAGGCCTGGCGAAATCCGTCCATCTCCGTGAACGCCCAACCTGTCCGACGTTTTAAATAGGTTAAGTCATAAAAATTTAGTGTATCTTACGAAATGACTCTCAAATTCTATTTTGATAAATTTTGATTGACCTAGCTCGACCTCATATATGGTACTGATCCAACGAGTTACGTCAGATTTAGAGGTTTGGATTGCCAGATTTAATTGCGTTTGTGTATGTACAGGTAAAAACAATGAAGTTGGTAGGAGCAGTGAATGTTGCGTTTCTTGGGGCAGTGATATTGGTAGTTCTAGTTGCTTTAAAAGGGGGCATGAGGATCACACTCGTTGGCATTTTATGTGCTGCCTTAACTATTGGCATGTATGCTGCGCCTCTCTCTGCCATGGTACGCACCAATTTTGCCATATTTACTTAATCTATCTCATCTCTCTTTTCTTCCACGAAATCGTGAACATACTGTGTCAATGGTTAAAAGATGGCAAATCGGACCACTATCAAACTAGAAATTTCATAACCCAATTCATAAACCATCTTTCTTAAGAAACAGTTGTTCAGCGCTTGATCTGACCCAAGCCAAGACCTAATTGGACATAGGACCGGACCACTTGGACCGAGCCAAATAGTCTTGACTATTTTAGGTAATCCATTGTCAGTGGTTGGTTAATTTAGTTAATTCTACCAATAATAGATGGGAGTACAGTTGATTGTGAAGAACAATCTCTAGTAATAATCAATTTTACTAGTAGATCGGGATCAGATAAATTGAATTGATGAGACATGTACATATTCTTCTATCAACATTTTGCGTCAAACTTTTATAATAATGTTTGATTTGACATAATAAATTATTTGGATTTATGTTTGAAACCTATTTTTAGATTTTTTGTTGACTATTGTGATTTAATTTTGTTGTGTTACTTCGTTATAGAGAACAGTAATAAAGATGAAAAGCGTGAAGTACATGCCTTTTCTGCTATCATTTTTCCAATTCCTGAATGGAGGCGTGTGGTCTGCTTATGCCGTGTTTATTAAAGATTATTACATTGGGGTAACTTTTTTAATCTCAGCTTTTTCTTTATTTCGTTTCCTGTTACAGATGTTCATATATTACAGATGACCATATCGAAAAACATTTTTTTCTTATTTATTAGTCCCTTCAGTCTTATAATAAGAGTCTCATTTAAAAATCTAATAAATGTATAATTCCAAGAACCTACCAATTTTAACTTACACTGTTTTTTAGCTATTTGTCATGTTTTGACTTGGACCTATAAAATTCACGTTGATTTTTGTTACAACACTCTTATTTTAAGACAAGGAATATTTTAAACATGACTCTTATTACTGGATGTAAAGGTGATCATTCGGGTGGCCTAACCCAGTGGGGCCAAACCATATATCGGGCCTATCAGGCAAAAAATATCAAGTCTAGCATATCCCCCTAAATATACTAAGATTTTATAATCGGTTTGTGGTTCGTTAGGCTTTTAGCCCATCAAGCCGAGCCCATGGGGTATAAGAATCAATTTAAACAGATATGTGTTGATAATGAATATAGGTACCAAACGGGATCGGATTCGTGTTGGGCTCGGCCCAATTGATACTGTACTTGGTCTACAAAAACAAGTCCACATCTGAAGAATCTGAGGAGAAAAAGGAAGAAGAAGGATCGGCCCATCTGTTCAAAGGCTCTATTCAAATGGAAGATTTCAACGAAAATGAGAATGACTTAAGTATAAAAAGTCGAAGTCTGAGCAAAGGGAATAGCCTTCCGAAGCCATCTAAAATTCGACAGTACAGCCAAAATATTGTCAAGACAATATCTTTGAGCCCAAATGAGTTGCAAAAATTGAACGAAAGAGATATTGAAAAAGGCTTAATGGAAAGAAGATAAGCTTTGGGCTTTTCATTTTATTTTGGCCCAATAGTTTTTTTCTATTTTTGGTGGTTGCACGTGACCACTATTTATGTAGTTTGGTAGATAGGTCAATGTCCGATAATTAATAAGCATTTTCTCTCTTGCCTTATGTATTTCTTTTTCATATTGCATTTGATTAAAATATATGAATATGAGTAGTACTTGTATGTCATAAATGCATTGATCGATCTAACTTCTAAGTTCATAAGATGAACCAATCCAATCTAATCGAACCTATTATTGCGTTCAGAACGCACATCAATAGTGTAATATCAAGGTCTAGGCACACACTCAAGAACACAACACATTCATATACACACTCATGCATGCAGTCATATATATGATATGTCTTTATATTTTTATACATAGTTGTTTCTTTTTTTTTTTTTTTTGTTTTTTTGTGGCAACTAGACAAGGTCTTGTCGATTAGTCTTCCTATGATCGTGTTCATAGTAGAAGTCGCCGGCGTGGTCTTTCAGATTTTATCTTGAGGCAGTGATGAGGCAACAACACCCGCACAAAGGAGACTATCACGATCTTAGGACAACGTCAAGTGACGTGACTCCTAAATAGGTCAGTCGTTCTCATTTACCTATATATCTTTATATGCATTTGATTTTATGTTCTAACTTGTTTTAGAGAATATTTTATGTACATGAAATTGTGATTGTGATTCTGTGATTTATTTGTTTTAAAATAGTTTGTGATATGTATAAATTAAAAGTGTTTTATAAAATTTCTTCAACACGAAATCCACGAGTTTTTTTCAAATTCAGGTTAGGTCACAAAACTCCGCTTGTGATCAATCCATAGATACCAATAGACAATGTCATTTAAAGTTTAATTAATGAATTTATAATTTCAAAAAGTTCGTTTAATTTGTATTTTTTTTAGCCAATTTTCGTTGGAAAAGAAATCCTTTCAAAAGAATTTTAAGAGTTAATTGCAAAAAAAGTTACCAACGTTTAGACAACATGATTTTTTTTAGAAAAAAAATAAAAAATACCTACTTCTAATTTCTCAATTACAACATTTACCATATAGAGTTTGAATCTTAAACCACTTGAAAGGGACATAACATAAATAAAAAGTAGAGATCGTTTTAAATATTTGTCCAAAAAAAAAAAAGTATGTGAACAAATTTTTTTGTGTATATCCCTATAGATAGGAATAGAACAAATAAAAGGACTCTGATGGAACATATATATACAACCAGCTAGCATGATTAGATTCGTCTATAGAATCAACATATTATTAATATTACTCTTTTCGTTCAATAATAAACGTCTTGTTCTAAAAAAAATATTATTAGTCAATAATTAGAATCATATTTAAAAGTTAATGTCTGATTTATTAATTTAAGTAAGAAGCTAGATTTATGTTTTTCATAAATTAGTTACATATTGTTTAAAAAAGTCAAGCCAAAAAATAAAATTAGCCGTGTAAACAAAAATTTATAGTTTTCAAATAATTAATATACTTTCATGAAATTAACAAAAAAAAATACATTTTTTAAATGTGACTCTTATTATGGGACTGAATATTATTTTTTATTTTGATATTATACCTGGGAAGCAATAACAACCTGCAAGAAGAGATTAAGACAGTAATTTGAATATGTGGGTTTTGATCATCAGGCTCACGTCTCACCTACTCTACGACCTAGGTAATTTATCTAAGCTTAGAAATATCTTGTATTATATATTACTCATTCCGGCCATAATAAGAATCCTATGTTAAGACAATTCACATTTCTCCAAGTTGCTTATATTCTTAATCTAAGTAATCTAGGATCGTCTTCTTTCCTCATTTTTCGTTATGGGAGGATGGAAGAATGGAATGTTTCATCTCTAATTTTTATCTTGTTTTTTCTCTTTTCAATTCTCGAAATAATGGAAGATCTATCACGTCTCTGCGCTAGGGGTTTAGCGTGAGACTTCGTCGCGTCTATATACGTTTTTTTTTTTACTTTTTTTGGTCTTTCTCCACCGATTTTCTGCTCCGATCGTTAAGTTCGCTTCTGACTGGTTCCGTTATCCAAATTTTGTGCTCGATTTGCATGCAATCACAAGGCAAGGACAAAGAACAAATTTTAGTTCCATTAGTCTTTTCACCGGTGATAATTAACATTTACTTGATGCTATCTGATTGCTTTTTTTAGCATAAGCATATGTCTCATAGGACCAATTTGTTGGCGCATAACTTGCTCGTTTTTTCTTTTTCTTCAGGCGATTCAATTGTTTGGATAGCTCCTGATTTTCTGATTGGATCGAGAATTTTGTACTGGACAATTTACATTGATTAATGAAGTCTCATTTTTTTAAAAACAAATCATATGTTAAAATGTGCAATATTTTATTTATGGTTGATTTGATGAAGATGCAATTATTAAAAAAACACTAATACTCACTCATATGGTTTCTTGAACTAGCTAGGACGTTGATTTTTGAAATATAACTCTTGTTCGAACGAAAAAAATCGATACAAAATTCATTTTACGGAAGGAGAGAGAATTATTTTTGACATGTGGAAACACCATCATTTCTCAATTATATATTATTATTCTTTTTGTTTTTTTTTTCTTTTTTTTTTTCCTTTTGTAGGATTTGAGGACACCCTTGCTTATCGTTTCAAAAAATCAAAGGGTAGTTGAAAACTGGACCATATATATTACGAATGTGAATAAGTGATGGGCCACCAAAAGATTTTCATGTCTCATTTCAACACATAAATATTAAATATATTATTAATTACACCCACTAATCTTATTTAA
Organism: Ajuga chamaepitys; assembly: GCA_958295605.1. Lineage (NCBI taxonomy): Eukaryota > Viridiplantae > Streptophyta > Magnoliopsida > Lamiales > Lamiaceae > Ajuga > Ajuga chamaepitys. The sequence goes on along the minus strand of OY282499.1, from coordinate 63,266,190 downwards.
TTAATTAAAATATTTTATAACGCTGTAGATGTGAAAATAACTATAAAATATGTCACGTGAACTGTGCTTTGGACTTTGACATAAAGAATGCCAGACAACCAAAAAGATGATTATGCATTAATTAATCGTAAAGACTAATTATCTATTTTTTTATTTTATTTCTCATCATACATAGTGGCTTGCTTGTTATCCAATTCCCACCAATTTTGTTTATTTATTTTAGAAGATCTTCAATTATTTGAAAATGAAATATTTTAATTGTTAATATATTTTCTCAAAAGGGAATTTTATCCAATACACGTATGGATGATATGTACCTTTGATTAAATAATAATTAATTAGCTGAAAAATAACATCAGAAGATTATTCAGAAAAATATATTTATGGGCTTATGAAATGAAATGAATCATGAAATTTTTGTAACATTTTTGGATACAAAACAAGTCTGCTTTTAGAAAAATAAATAAAAACAGAAATTATATCCCTCTAAATTTTATATATAAATACTGTGTTACGGAAATTCATATTTAACTTTAATTAGACTCCTCCTAGATGCTAGACAATTGATGGCGGCTGTTTTCGTCTTTCTCCGACTTTCACCACCTAACCATGTCTAGCATAGACGGCTCTAGGAGTGCGCGAGGACGCCGAGTATCTTGTATTTCAATGTTTAACCCTGTATCTAATAAATTTTATTTTATCTTTTTAAATTCTAATTCTCCATTTGTCTAATAAATATTCAAAATGCTAATTTTTTTCCTTCATTTCTTCATTAGAAATATCAAAACTCTAAATTATAATAACTGTTGGATTATTTTCCATGGTGCAAGGAAGTTTAACTAGTTTTTTATGAATTCTTTTATCAGTATGGAATTATAAATGTTATCCTTATTTTATTTATGCGTACGTATTGTTTAAATAAATAAAAGTTTGTTTTAATTTCGCATAAATTTTTCAAAATATTGGACCGACTCTGATATCTAGGCACCATATACATCCATTTTAAGTCATAACCAGGTACCAATATATCATTCTATTAGTGTCTAAAAAATTTTACAACATGAAAATTGGCAGCCAGGTATTAAATTGTCATTTTCTCAATGGAAATTTCAGCTATATTTCGGCTTTTTGCAAAGCGTATTGTTGTTATAGCAGATTTTATTTTTGCCATGTGAAACCTGAGCCGTCAATTCAGTCATCATTTGCCTTGTGTACCGACAAAACACCATTTCTTCATTACAGTACTCTTTCTAACAATATAAAACGTGCAACACCGTACTCCTCAATATCCATCTCTTCATCTTCTTCTGCGCACACCATAATCTTCATTTCTTGCCATGGAGGGACTACCTTTCTGGGTTGGTATCATAGGTACTTCTATCTTCTTCCCAAATACACGCACGCGCTTGTGTCTGTGTGTGTGCGCGCGTGTTTTTTCTTTTTTTTTTATGTAAAGATTTGAGGTGCTGATGATTCTGCATATGTGTTAATTTGCAGGGAACGTAATCTCGGTTCTTGTATTTCTCTCTCCAGTGTAAGTAAATTAGTTTCATCTAATTAGTCCTGTCTAGACTTTAGGCTCATTAACTGCCTACATTTTTTTTCGATTTCTCTGTCTAACCGTATCTTAGGCCTGTCTCCGTCTGCCACTTGACTAGCGCCTTGACGACTTGTATGTTGATTACAGAAAGACGTTTATGAGGATTGTGAGACATAAGTCAACGGAGGAATTCGAGAGCGTACCGTACATTTGTACGCTGCTGAATGCATCACTGTGGGTATACTATGGAATCACAAAGCCTGGGAGTTATCTTGTGGCTACTGTCAATGGTTTTGGAGTAGTTGCTGAGATTGTTTATGTTGCTCTTTTTCTTGTCTTTGCTCCTCCATCCAAAAGGGTAACTAATTCTCATAATTTTCTTTCTTTTTTTGATTTATTATTGCACAATATTAGAGGTGATAATTTGGATCAATTGAGTTCCTGTACTAATTAGTTAGGCCCGACCTTTTCTCTAAAATATATAGAAATTTGTTGGATCACGCCTGTTCGGTTAGTGGTCCATTGGTGTCGGATCTAATGGTCCGAACGTCACTTCTGGCTATGTTCCTATGGCCTTCTTTGCCCAAATTGTGGGAATGTCGGGCCAGTTCATCACCTCTAATTCTGATTCATTTTCTACATTAAACATTGACTTGAAAAAATATTGCATTTACAGAATATCTAAAAGATGATATATGGTCAATCTAAAGTTTACCAGAATTGTAATATAAATATAAATATAAACTAAAAGTAAACAATCATGAAAATAATTTGTGTAGATATTTGTTTCATCTATAGTACAAATCTATACTTATGTAGTCTTGATATTGTTTCTCCTGGAAATATTGTTCGGTGTACGTATAAATATTTCTGACCAACTACTTATAAACGACACTTTGTATAGGGGTTTAATGATATATATATATGAAGTATTTATATATTAAACTTTCCTAAAAAAAATTATATAGTAAACAAAAATTTATGGACAAAGTTAGAAACTTAATTAGAAGCAATTAGGTGATCCGTGAGATATGTGACCCACCTACCTAGCTGCTCCATCCAAGCCACTATGATTTTATTGTACTTATTAATTTGGATTTTTTTTTATTTTAAATCTAAGATATTGATATTAATTAATCACTACTTGAATTTGATATCCCTAATAACAAAACATATTTCCAATATTGTCCTTATCAAATTAATAATTATGTTTATTAATAATGGAATTGCAGGCTAAGACAGCAATAATGTTTGGAGTAGTAGATGTTGGATTTATGGCAGCAGCTGTTTTAGCCACATATTTTCTGTTGAAAGGGGACATCAGAATTGATGCAATTGGCTTCATATCATCAGGCCTCAACATTATCATGTATGCTTCACCTCTTGGAGCCATGGTATGTAATCTTACTATTCAATTATTCATTTTTAATCAAACTTTTACGTAAATTTTCGTGTACATTAGGATCCGTTTAATCGCACAATATATATATTTATATACATTTGAATATAGTTATCATAGATGATGATGCATATATAGGCATCCACTACCGTAAATTTTCTATTCTCTTTCAGTATTTGGTAAAATATATTTAAGGTTGTTAAATTATTCTTGAACATAAGAAGAGCCGGATTGACTGAAAAAATGTTCAATACATGTTCCTCCATATTTAGTCACCATGCAAACAGGAAGGACATGTACGTAATATTTTGCAAAGTTTTGGGATCTTTTCAGAATATTCATAAATACTAAATAGTGTTGTATGTGTTTTTAAAGCAGTACTGATGTTAGTTGTTACCATAATGTAATACTCCCTCCGTCCCGGTTAAAGTTTTCACTTTGACCGAACATGGATGTCAAGAAAAAACAGTTCTTTGACTTTGTTAAAAGTGGAGATTAAGGATGAGGATTGTGGGATTAGTTTTCTTTTCTGGAATGACAACTTTAGTTGAAATGGACCGAAAAAACAAATAGTCAGCTTTAAGTGGGAGGGTGAGAGTAAATATAAGCGGCATATACAAACACTATTTGAAATAAAGGATTCCATCTGGGGCGATAATACTACCTGCTCGGTTTCTTTCTTTTCTTTCTCTTTTTCTTTTTTCCTGTTAAATATTGATAAGATGACTTGCTTCTCAACAGAATGAACTTTTTAATATGATGTATTATTAACGTTACTTGATAAAGCTGCTTTGTGCAACTGGAACCTGCCTGGCAATTGATACAATATGTCAACTCGACTAGTTGATTAATTAAAAATTAATTATTGTAATTAATATTGATTAGCTTCTGGGAAATGCAGAAAAAAGTGGTGACGATGAAGAGCGTGGAGTATATGCCTTTCCTGCTGTCATTTTTCTTATTCTTGAACGGAGGGGTTTGGACTTTGTACGCCGTTCTTGTGCACGATTGGTTTCTTGGAGTAAGTTCTACCTACCCTTTTCTATTTTATTTACTTTTATTTTATCAATGATTAGATTCATAAAAAAATTATAAAACAGATAAGCTGTTTAAAGTTTCTCTTTATGGCTATCACGAATCTTGGGCCCTCTACGACTTGCACTTATCCTACTTGGGTATTTTGCATAAGACAATCCACTCATTTAATTTTCATATTTTATTAAATAACAAACATTATACTTTATGAAACTTTCACTTATTGAATCCTCAAGACATCTCGATGCACTCCAACCAACTAATACTCTTCAGACTTTTCCAAATTTTTTTTTTTTTTTTAAATAGGGTTAACACGATAGCAATTAGAAAAAAAAGAAAAGAAAAAGAAACATAGCATTTCTTAATATTTATATACGTACATGATTTAACTGCATTTGTTTTAAATGGGCGTGCAATTCTTTAACCAAAAACAATTATAGGTTGTTTTTCAATAAAAAATTGGCTCGATCCGACATGTCTATGTAACTCAGCCAACATTTTAGGTGATTTAGGTTGTTGGAAACACTCAACGAAGCACCAGGTCAATAAGCCTGAAACGATGTGTCAACTATCTATTGGGGCTCAGTGGTCTATAGGCAAATCCTATGAATCTTAGTGTATTTAAGGGATTATAGGTTTGGCTGGACTCCCCCTTTGAGCCGATATATATCATTGGCCCAACATATTCGTCCTCACCATCTAAATTGTCACATCTACTCCAAGTACAACTGCATACCATAAAATGAATTAGCAAGTTTTTTATGGTTAAATAACGTTGGAAATTAACAGGTACCGAATGGGATCGGTTTTTTGCTGGGAGTACTTCAATTGGTGCTATATGCAATTTATTATAACGCTAAACCAGCCAAGCGATTACCACAAACACCTCACACAGAACCACTGCTTCCACCGTCCGATCAACAATGTTGATAAATCAATCATTACTTTATGAGTGGGATTATTTTCTATTTTTTGCAATTCTTTTTTTTTTTTTTTAATTAGGATATTTTAAGAAGAAAAACAGACTTTTCTTTTTGTGTTGCCAATGTTGGGCACTCCACTACAAATTTTCTGTTAAGATGAAGTTGTTAAGCTTATTTTTCTTTACAAATTTTGTAAATTATTTATAAAGAAATTTTATATGCCTTTACATGTTTTATTTCTTTTGAAGGTTATGAGTTGTCTTATCTTTTTATGTTAGTGCATGTTTGGTTTGGATTGGGATGACTGGGATACTGTTGGCTGGAGATAATGACTAAGAAAGTAAAAAAGTAATGTTTGTTTGGGTAATTGGGTAGTGATTGTAGTGTAAGATATAATTTTTAATTGTAAAATGTAATGTAATGTGTGTAAAAATTTATTAATAATGAGTGATTTAATAATTAAAGTGGTACTGAAATTTGTGATAATTTTGTAGTGATTAGATCAACTTTTACAGACAAATATACGACGAGGTTGGGGCAACCCATTAAAGTAAATTGTTAATCCAACTTATTTATGTGCCCATTACCACACTATTGGACTGCACAGGTGGACCATATTGGGCTGTCCCACATTTACTACACTACACGTAGGCCAGTTCTGTGCTTGCATATGTGCGGTACGAACTCACTGTCGAGAGGCCCACTATTTATGGACTTGATTTTTTCTCGTTCTTTTTCTTGGACTTGCTCGTTGGCAATCGAAGTTGGATTTTCCAATTCAAATAAATTAATATATTAGGACTTTCAATAAATAATTAAAAATGAATAATTGATTAGCAAATTTTAGTATTGCCGTTCAGGGCTCCAAAACTGGTCAACTATCAATTCGGAACTATTTCTTCATCAACATCCTTCCTCCTCTTCTTTCCTTCTTTTTCACCTCCAGATTTTTTCATGTTCTGGTTAAGAAAGCGGAACTGTCCTCGGTTCAAATGGTCCCAATCTGTCATTCCTTTTAAATAAATTCCCTCAACCATCCTAATACAATTTCGTCGTTAATTAATCATCCAATCATTATTTACATCATTTTTTGCAATTCTCAATATATATCTAACATCTTATATCACCTTTTACAATTTTCGATACTTATTTTTATTGTTACCAATCAACTAATCATTACTTCACATCTTACAATATTATACTCCCTCTGTCCCACTCTAATTTGCATACTTTCCTTTTCGATTTATCTCAATCTAATTTGTTAGCCCATAAATGACAAATTTCTCACGATCTCCACCCTCAAAATCCCCACATTCAATCTTCACATTTGAAAAAGTCAAAGATTCCACAAAATCTGTTTTTGCTTAACCTCCGTGCCCGGCCAAGGTAAGCAAATTGAGCCGAGACGGAGGGAGTAATATAAATCTACCACCTCTACACCTATTGATTTGACATCAACAGAAAACATTCTACCCGACTCTATCCTTATATTAACATACTTTTTTACTATTCAAATGAATTTGCCAATCAAGAATGTATCCCATCAAACATGCCACATTCCACTACATCTCAACTCAAATGTCGCCTTAGAATTATTCCATTTCCTCCCTCACAAATGGGAAGTTGATAAGAATTTAAATATATCTGTACATATATTATACCTTAATGTTTTTAGAAAATACAGTGTAGATGGCTCTGCACATTTTCAAAAGTTCATAGGTCAAGCGCAGAACAAAGGGGAATGTGAATCGAGTTGAGCTTCAGTTGAACAAAGATTGATGGATCATTCCTTTGATATTAAAGATGACCATGGGTTCTCCTGGGCTTTCTCTGGGTGTGTGTGTGTAAAGCCATGACTCTTCATATAGTTTCCTCAACTAATACAGTATAATTACACTACAAACTAAAAATAAATCGTTCTAAATACAGCCTGAAACTAGATGCATGGATGAGAGGGGTTATGGGAGAAAATCATACAACAGTCAATGAATATACAAACTGTTATTAGAAAACACATTCCTCTGTGTGTTATGTTTCTCAACACTACCTTTATCATCTTCACAAATGCAACAAATCTTTGCACACTACGCTTAATCTCTCAGCCCTATGGGGTACCTTTGTCAACCAAGTGAACTGCCTTCTCCAATTTACAGACCTTCCCGTGACAACTCATTACGACAACAATACGTATGTACACACGTAGCAGACAGAGGAACACAGGAAGTAAGATGCATTCCACCCATCCTAATCACCATTACAAACTACAATCTCTGCTGTATCAGCTTCCTCCAATTTTCGGAGGCTGTCAAAGAGAGAGAAAGTGATGTCGTTAGATGGGGCATAAAACACGTGAAAAGATTACCTGCCACAACATGAAAATAGGTTAATATACCTTTTTCAGAGGAGCCTTGGAACTGCTTGCAGGTTTTAGTATCTCAAAAGAACACATCAGTGATTCATTAACATTCAGAAGGGCACCAGCATTATCGAAGTCCCCACCGTAGTTTGGAGCTGAAAATATCGTAACAAGTCTTCTTTTGGCGAAGAACTCATATCCATCCTCCACAACCTGCAACAAAGAGACATCATAAAATAGAGTGCAAATTAAGAACAAGCTAAAGAAGATTGTGTTATGTATAACCTGATGACCCCTGCAAATGAGGTCCAAGCCATTGTTATCCAAGAACTCGTCAACAGCATCAGCCCCAAAAGTACACGAGACGCCCCTATCACTATCGCCCCAACTCTTTACCCTGGGATCAGGATCAGACCAAAGCAAATCACACAATAGCCCGTTATCTGGAATCTCGGTGGGCCTTGGAAGCTCCTTAATCTGATCCAATCGTTTGAGCTCTGGAGAAAGCCCACCATGCATGCAAATTATCTTCTCATCTATAAGTGCAGAAACAGGCAAACAATTAAAGCAGTCGGTGAATATCTTCCACAGCCGAACATTGAATCTCCTCTTGCATTCATCGTAAAATCCATAAATACGGTTGATTTTCGCATCCTCATGGTTTCCCCTTAAGAGGAATATTCTATCGGGGTATCTTACTTTGTAAGCCAACAGCAAGCATATTGTTTCCAAACTCTGCTTGCCTCTGTCAACGTAGTCTCCTAGAAAGAGGTAATTTGCAGATGGGGGGTATCCACCATATTCAAAAAGACGTAACAGGTCTTGGTACTGCCCATGTACGTCACCTGTAACAACATTGTTCCCGTCAAGACAACAACTCAAAGTACGAGATGCCTTAAACTCAAGTTCTTCACAATACCTCCCAGAAAAAGTTCTAACAATGACTACTATTTAGGAGGCAAAATGACGATTGTAAAAGGATAAGGAAAGCTAATTCGGCTCATCTCTCTGAATATATAAAGAGTGAATCACAACAAAAATCATGAAAAAATTAATAAGCAGATAGATTGATATGTCATAGAAAGAGCCGGCAAAACTATAAGTTAAAAGGCTCGTACATCTACTTTAACGATTCAATTCGCTTACATCCATAGGAACCTATTAACAAAGATGTAGGCATGTTTCCTATCATCTCAAAATTCTGAATACTGATATGATTCCAAAAATACTAATCCAGAAGACTATGCAATAGCAAATTTCAGCCATGTTTGTGATTATCAGATTATGAACTAGTATTAGTAAAATCTTCTATCAATTAAAAAATCACTGCAAGAGGTCGTTGAATTTCGCATTTTCACTTAGAATCTGGTGATCTAGTCGAATCGAACAATCATAAATCCGTATTCAGTTTCTCACCAAACAAGCCCCAATTATGAATCCCCAAAATCAATATGAATACCTAAAACATACCCAACCAAAACCCTCTAGAACAAAAAACACACACGAATATGTAAGTATGAATTTGAGTGCAATTAGACAATGATTATTGCATTCTAGAGAATTCATCGCCATTAGATACCATATCAAACATCAGAATTCAAAATAATATTTAAAAAAATGAGTAGTGGATAAAAATAATCTAGAGAGAGAGAGACCGCAGATCCTGACAGGGGCACGGATGTGGAGGAGATTGGGCTGAGAGAGGAAGATTTGGCGGGCGTTGACGCAGAGCTGTCGGATCTCGACCTCCGACAGCTGAACCTGTTTTCTTCCTCTACCTTCAAGTAAACGCTTGATTATATCATCCAACACTCCCTTATCTATCATACCCGCCATTGTCATCATCTTCTTTTTTTCTCTTTAATCAAATTGCACCAAAAACAGAGAGATAAGAAGAGAGAGTTATCATCTACTTACTGTCTGGTGCAGAGAGTATGAGGATTTGAAAGGGAAATGAGAGATGATGATCATTATAATCAGAAGATAATGATCATGATGAAATTCAAAGGTAATTATTTAATAATTTGTTTCAATCTTTGATTTTAACTTATTTATGAAGACATAGGGTTTGGTTGGGTGGTTTGCCCATGTTGTCACTGTCCATTGATGCGTGCTCTCCTCGTCTCCGTGTCTCTCCTCTCTTGGTCTGAAGTTGAGTTTATTTCAAGTTTCTCAAAACCTTAAATTTTATTTAGAAAAAGGTCAACAACAAAAATCCATTTTACGTTTAGGCAGGGGCGGAGCCCTGTAGGGGCCAAGGACCCTCAAATTTTAATAATTTTGTGTAGGGCGTGTATTTTCATAATTGAAAAATATTTACTTTAATTAGATAAAAATTAAAAATAATCACCAAAATAAATAATTATGTTTTTATTGATAATTTCCAACTATATGTATCATTTTAATTTAGTGTATTTTGTTTGAGTATAGCTACTTTAGTATTTATATACAACTTACGCAACTATCAAATACCCACACATATAGTTTTACAAAACAGATTTAATTATTTTTAACTAATTATTTAGGTGCATTTTATACAACATTATTTTATTTTGACTATATAGTTGGACCCTCTATGTAAAATTCATGGTATTTATATTGTTAATTTAAATTTGATATATATTATTTTATTTTAACACTATAATTGGGCCCCCCTCACTAAAATTTCTGGCTCCGTCGCTGCGTTTAGGTCATATAACATTTTACGGTATTATGTTCTAAACTTCACCTATTATCATCTCAAGTTCTCAAAATTTGCAACTTAATGTAATTGACCGAGAATTTTTAAAATTTCGCTGGAATTCACATCACGTGAGATGTGAGACATACTGATTTTAAAACCTGCGACCAACGGTAAAATTCAGGCCCTTTTCTTCTCCAAGTTTCAAAAGCCCCCAAAGAAATTCTCCTGCAGTTGCTCATCATTCTCTATTGAATATGGACGAATCACAATACCCGAGAAGTATAAGAGGTCTTTAGCATCATGGAGGTGTAAATATCATGGCTTAAGTCAATTATTAAAGATAGTGGATGTAGGATGATTTCTTCACGGTGGCCTTTGTTTTATGTGTACAATATGCTAAATTACTCATGTTTCTGCTTTAAATATGGGGTACTAAAAATTGTAAGACCTTGGATTGTGATAATTATTTGTAAATTCTTTAGCAACTGGGAGGGCGTACCATCTTTGTTTGGGTCGATCCACCAATGTGCGAAAGATCGCGACGAATAATTCCAGGTTATTGAGACATGTGAACAATGTTGAAGATCAACTTAGTTGAGCAGGAAAACTGAGAAATACCTATGGGTTGCTTTTGCTTGTTTCTTGGATTTTGATGTATCTTTTTAGGTAAATTATAATGTAGCAAAGGTATCAGATGCTTATGTTTGTGTTTGTGGGACTTCCTCGTAGCTGTAGTTCTTTTTAAATGGCTGGTGTGCCAATGTTTTGTTGAATTTGGACAAGGAAGTAATGGAAGCAGATTAGCCTTCTTTTTTAAGTATCAGCTAATTGCTTTATTCGAAAGAACAGTAACAAAAGAAAAAGGTAATATGATCTTGTGGGCGCCCCAATCCAATATGATGTTGTACACGAAAGTAAATACTTATCCTGCAATGAAAAAAATCATAAATAGGGAGTCGACTTACAATAGAGCGTCGAACACCCTGGCCGCTTTTTGCTGTTGCAGCTACTTCTCCACCGAATCTCCTAGGTCATTTTGATGAGTTGAAATTACCTCTCAAAACAGTTCGTGGTTTTGATCTTTGTACCTTGCTTTCACTCTCTCTTGACAGAATCCATGCACTAATGCTAAAGTCAAACTAGTGTGAATGACTCTTCGTCTCTTATTTACAATGTGTTGATGAAATTTGCGGGAAAAATATCCAATAATAAGAGGAATTTCGTTTTTGGTCTTGTAGCTTAGGGCAGATCGAGACTTGAGAATATGTCCTGTATATTTTGAATTATCAATTTTATTCCTGTATATTATGATCGAGTCAATTTTAGCCCTGCATGTTAGATTCAGGTCTAATTTGAGGATAAATTTTGTCGGAAATTATAAAATTGGTCGAAATTTGTCACGTGCACTGCACGTGTTGTCACAAACTTTGGGACTTTCCGATCATTTGCTACTGACTTGTCCAAAATTGTTCATGTAGCACCCCAGATCATTTAAAAATTTTACAAAAAAAAAAAAGTTGAGTCATTCGCATTTGCCTTCATCACCATCTTCAATGCCTTCTTCACATTCGGGTCAATATCCGCAATCGTGATCACCAAATTCGAATTATGGATCTTGATCAGCCACAACAGCTTTTTCACATGGACAAAAGGTGCTGCCCGAGACAACAATATAGACCTTTATGTCGAATGTGGCTCAAAATTTGTTGAGACTTGGACCTTGGATATGGAAGGGTGCGTAAATTTTTTGGGGGTGCATTGCGGCCCATAGTGTAACGTAGTCCAAAATTTGTGAACACGTGCAATGCGAGTGACAAAAATTCCGATCAATTTTACAATTTCTGGCATAATTTGTCTTCAAATTGGACTCGATTCTAACATACATGACTTCTTTTGAATTAGCCCTAAGTTACAGGACCAAAAATGAAAATTTTCCAATAATAAAATATCTCATTCACCCTTAAGAGCCTCACGTGTAGAGCTGGCAATCCAGCCCGGCCAGCCCAACCCGTCGGACTAAGGTGTAATCCTGGGCCAGGCCTGGTGGGCCCGACGATCAATGAGCTGGTAAATATATAGCACAGTCCAATCACCTTGGGTTGGGCTGGCTTGCGGACCCCCTCACCCAAATCACCTGTCTTTTTTTTTTAATCTAACGGTGTAAATAAATAAAATAAATTAATAATAACATATTTAAACTTTAAACCAACAATTAAATAATCAAACAAAATGTTATATTGTGTGGAGGAGCAAATTTCAGCAATTTGGGAACTAAATGGAGGAGCAAATTTAAGCGGCACTTTGAACTTTTGAGGAAAAAAAAAAAGGTTCTATCCTAGGGTTTACATTTAGTAGAACTTAGAAAGTTAAAAGTGAGGTAGAATTCACAAAATTATTTTATTAGTATTTGCTAAATATTATTTAATTAAACTAAACCATAACTAAAAAACAACTCCCAAGTCCTTCCTACTACATGGCTACGTGACTATTAGAATTTAGAAGAAATGAATCCATTCCTAATGCATTATTTTGTAAGTTAAGGGTCTAGTGAGAATCGAGAATTATAAAAATAAGGGTGGGTCGGCCCACGGTCCATGGGCTACGACGGGCCTAAATCCATGGGCTATGCCGGCCTGATGGATCGGGCATGGTGGGTCCGACGACCACTTGTGCTAGAAATATGAGAGCCCGGCCCACCTAAAATGTTGGGCGGGCTGGTCCATGAGATTGGACCGATTTTGTCGGTTCTACTCACGTGCATCTCACGTGATGTGAATTTCGACAAAATTTTAAATATTTATGGCTAATTACGTCGTAAACTTAAAATGCTAATGGCCGAAGTTTATAACATAATATCGTAAAATACTAAATGATCTAAACATGAAGTGAGTTTTGTCATTTACCCTTTAAAAAAATCAAAATAAACCTTAGGGTTGCTAGAAAGATAGGAGAAAAATGTGGTCCAATTGATTTTATGTATCCAAATTGAGTAATACGTTTATTATTGAACACCTGTTTATATTTTTCATTATTTAAGTGATCCAATGCATATAAGCGAGAATTCACCACCATTTAATTGATTTTATTTTTCCCCTCCCTATAGCACACCAACATTTATAGGCCTAATAAGTGGTGATAACCGCTTCCAATCCTAATTGAATACGTCGGTCACATATTTTTACTTTTCTCTTCACGTGTCACGTCTAAGTTATCGGACTAAATTAGGGTCCAAGTTGCTGACATGAAATTTGAAGTAAGAATTTCGACTTTTACGTGGATTATAAAAATTTTGTATGTTATTTTTTAAATTTTCTAGGACGAGACGATATTGTTTTGTGCTTAAATTTTAAAGGTACATAAAATTTAAATTGAAGTCACGACTTTAGACAAATGAAATCATCAACCTAAAACTAAATCTAACACACGCACATAAATAAAAAAATATCTAAAGAGTTAGAAATTGTCGTGCTCATGAACCCAATTCAGATTTAGCAATGGCGTCTTCATCAAATTCAAGGAACTTAGAAACTGGTTTATTCAACTCCGACTGTGAAGAAATGTTATCCTCAAATTTCATTCATTCTCTTTACGTCAAAGATGGATCTTCGCTTAGCCCAAATTAAGATTCTTACTTGTCGTTTGGGAGAGGTGAGAATAAATTAGTATTGAAGGTCTCTTTTTCTTTTTCTATAAGTTGGAAGAATTATTGGTGGTGATTGCCTGAGAATGGGATGCTTCTTCAATTAACTTTTTTTCTTTTTATCCTGTGTTTAAAATTGTGCATTTAATTTCAGTTTTATGTTTTTTTTTTTTTTTAACTTTATTAGTATATAAACGATGTGATTTCGTACATTAATATATATATATATATATATAATCCACGTGGTTACCGATAATGCTCTTCCTACGCATGTTAGGGAGTTTATCCATTCAAAATGATTTGCTAGCAAACTGATTGGCATCTAAGAAATCTTCATATTAATTTATTAATTGCTAGCAAAATAATTTCTTTTTTCTTTTTTGAGTACTAAATAAGGTTCTCTTTCTTTTGTCATACCTAGTCACTGAGCAATCCGACAAATTATAGGGGCATCAAATATTTAAAAAAAAAATATCAAAATAGATTAACTAACTCAATAAAAATTTAATAAAATCATTTAATTAAATTGTCACATTTTAATCTGGGAGATCAAATTTATATATAAACACATATTTCACAATTCTGCTAATGGACCAAACATGATATAACTATTTTTAATATTTACTTTACTCATAATATACTCCCTCCGTCCCATCCGAATTCACACGCTTTTCTTTCCGGTACGTCTCATATCAATTTGTACATCCTTAAAAAGAAAAGTTCTCTCACAATCTCCACCCTTAAAATCTTCACCCTCAATCTCTACCTTTGAAAAGGTCAACCAAAAGGCAAAAACAGATTTTTCTTTATATACATGTCGAGTCAACCGTACAACCTCCTGCAGGACGGAGGGAGTATACTTTATAGAGATTATGGTTTTAGCCAATAGAGTTTAATATTTTTTCTTAAATATAACTCATACTCCGTATATTATATAAACCTATGTCAAGAATTATAATGAGATTTAAATATAGATGAGAGGATTAGTTAAAAAAAAGTCAAAAAATTATTATAGGTGTCGGGTTTTAAAATAGAAGTATAGAAGTACTATGATCCGCCAGAATCCATGAAAACTGGGCCGAAGAGAGGATCCTTGGGTTATTTGGGGGCTTATCAACTAGGCTTGATTCTTTAAGCCTGCCAATAGGCCCAATATGGATCTAGTTCATCTCATTAAGCCCAATATGAAATATAAAGACTATAATTGGAGTTAATAGAGTTTACTAGGGGAAAATTGTATTTTTAGGTCTTATCTACATAACTTTTTGCACTTAAGTTAAAAATTACATAAATTTAGTTATTTTTTCAGTGGGAAATCCAAATTCGGCAGAAAAAAACATGTACCATCACGTGAGTTCGAAAATTTAGGATCTTCGTTCGTTCGTGGTTGAAGTGACACAATCTAATCCGAATAAGATGTAATTTTATAAGCCTGCTAAGCAAGATATTGTTTCATATTGCGTTAGTTTATTAGTGATTGTTGCTTGTTTGATGATTCATAGTAACATGTATCAAATATAACCTGATTCAATTCTACGCAATCGACTGAGTTTTGAAAAACGATGGGTCGAGTTGTATTTAGGTAATTATTTTCAATTTGTTTATATTGTATTATCTGCAATATTATAAATGTATCTAGAGTGTATTATAATTCAGTGATTTATGTTTTCCTTTGGGATTTATGCATTCGAGAAAAATATAATTTTAGGGGCTCATTTTAAAGTTGACGTAAACCTAAAAACAATTAGACCTGGTATTTTGAAGATTAATTAGCAGCGAGAAAAAGAAAACCCAAAATGCCAAAATTCTCGCACTTATCGTATCAAAAACTTACCAAAAACACCAAAAGTTCAGTTATCGGTTTTTTTTTAGCAAACTTTTTCCATATGGTGACGTTATGAGAATTCAAAATTTTAGTATTTTGGTATATATCGATTACCCGAAATTTTATCGATATTTTGATAGTTTGGTATTTTAATATATCAAATTTTTAATGGTACACCAAGAAATTTCGGTATACCAAAATCAACATAAATAATGTCATATATCGATACCGACAATTGGTCTGTGCGATCGTGGCATGTGCTTGAATATGCAAATGCAAACAATTGGTGCATGGTGGACCGAATGTAGGTAATGGTGTACATGAACAGAGCGTTCGGTGAACAATTAATGATCATGCTTGTTTATTTGATTAAACACATAGATTATTAATCTTTTTGAATAAATGAACAAAATATATACATTTATTGTTTTGTTTAGTAAGATCTCGCGAATAAACTCATTTAAGGTTTGATTAATAATAATAAAAACAATAAAAATAACAGTATTCATGTTGCATGTACGTAATCTAATATTCTTATATTCTATGTTATTCTAATGGAAATTTCTTAAATTCTTTTATTCCTATGAAGATTGAGAATGTGTGGTTTCTTGATACTTGTGAACAAGTTAATTATATTTTACGAGCATAAATATTCACAAATACGTTCGAATAAGTAAACAAACCAAACCCGAATATCTTCAAGCTCAAATCAATTAAGATAATTTTATCATCTCTAGATACAACTTCTAATAAACTACTTCCTCCGTCCAAAAAATGAAACACTTATTCTTAAGTTGGATTGTGTTTCTTCTGTAGTTGCTGGTAATATATTTACACAAATCACATCATATTTTATACTAAAAATAAATCTCAATCCAATCTCTAAAAAACAAAATCAAACACCTATATATCTAAGTCAGCTTCCTCTTCACACTTTATTTTCCTTAGCATACAGTTCTCCAACACAGCCTAACAATAAGTATGGTTGCAAGAAAAAAGTGAAGTGGTTGACAAGCGTAGCCTCATAGGCGTTACATGGAAAAGGAAAGTAAAAGATTTTGTTTAGGAGGAGAGGGTCAAAATGTAAATTACATTATAAATGAGGTGAGGTGGGGGTTGATAGTGGTAAAAGTAAAAGTAATAAATAAAGAACTCGCGCACAACACGCAACCTCAACTTCCATATGGACCAAATCTTTACTCTGCTCATTTCCCCCATCCAATCCATCACTGCTCCCATCTGGTCAAAACTTTGATTATTACCGACATCTACTTTTATTAAAATTCAGCCGAACAAGACTTCGTGCATCGATGGTTGGATCTGAGAGTGGTTGGGGTACTGTTGACTGAGAATAGTGAATAAAATTAGTGGCTGGCTGAGAGTGTTAAAAAAGTAATATTTATTTAGATAATTGGTGTAGTGGTTATAGTGTAGGATATAATTTTAAATTATAAAAGATGATGCAATGTGTATAAGTTGTCGTTATTGATGATTGACTTAATAATTAAAGTAGCATTGAAATATGCGATTGATTGATAATGTGTATAATTATTTACAAGTGATTGTTTGAAGGAATTTGTGCTCCAACATTAATAAGAAAGGGATTGCTACAACTGTCAGACCAAATATACGATTGAGTTGGCCCAACCAATCACTGGATGAACCAACCCCAACCAGACATACCCTTCATGTGCTTGCCACAAAGGATTGGACCCATGGCTGATATGTCTAATTTTCAAATAATATTCAGCCTTTTTTTATTATTTTCCATTTTCCCTCCTAACTGAAAGAGCCAAAAAAAAATTAGTTTAGGAAAAGAATAGTTTAAATATTTTTTCCTCCTAATCCGTTTTATCTTATTACTGTAATTCTCTCATCGTACGATACGCGATTTGAAATTGTAAAAAAAAAAAATTAATTAAATAATCAAACAAAATAATTAATAACCTGTTTTTAATTAAATAAATAATTGCTTTTGAATTTATTTACTAAATAACGTTGTCACCAATAATTTTTTATATAGCAAATTTTCAAAAAAATAATAATTTTAATTTGCAATTAGTTTTGGAGAATATATTACCATATATATTAGAAATTGTTTAAAGCTACACATTTTTAAAAAGTAAAATGAGCAGGAAAATATGTCTAATTATTTTTTATAGAGGATTCCCTTTATATAGTAAGATTATATTTTTCATGTCACACTATTTTTAAACAATTAACACGAGGGGCTGCTCCCACTAATCTTGATTATCTCTTATCATTCATTTTGACATTAGTTTAGGAAAAATGTATTAATTTACCCTTGAATTTATACCACATAAATTAGTTACTAAATTATTTTAGTTCAATTAGACACTTTTAAGTAGGATGAATATACTCTTGATCTTTTGAATTCAAAACAAATAGGACCACTGGAATATTAAAAGAACTAAGTAATTTAAAAGAATATCTAAAAAATACAGTAAAATAACAAATTAAGTACAAAAATATTCGACAAATCAAGAATTAACAACATACAATTTAAAAATAATTTAATAATACAAAACAATTCAACATATTAAGAAAATATTTATTAAATTATAAATTTGGTATAACTTTTTTTAACTTTATTCATATAATTTTCTTAAACTTTATTAAATAATTTTAAATATTTTCCTTGTCTTTTCATGTACATTTTTTAATAAATATTTTTCGGATGTATTTAGTTATTTTAATATTTATGAAGACTCTATCATCTCAAATTTAAAAGTTAGGGAATTTATTTGATCTATTTCAAAAGTTCAAAGGCTTCTTTGGCAAAAAAATAATTTAGGGTCCAATTTGGACTTGGATATAAATTGAGGGATAAATTTGTAATTTTTTTTCTTAAAGATAAGCAGTGTTTGCCGTCACTTCATTTAAGCAATTTTGTGTTTTTGTCTAAAAAAAATATTTATATTTTTGTGCTATATAATTTTGGCTTAAAATTTACCTCAAAGCCAAAATCCAAAAACAGACCTCCTTGCTTCAAGCTAATTCTCACTGTTACTTTTTCGTCCTCATATATGTCAAAAGCGTTTTTATTTAAAACACTACTCAATTTTACTTTAAAGTGATTTTTGAACAATTTCTAAGTTCAATAAATTTTTAAAAAATACAAGTAATTACAAACACTTCCGTCATAATGCATAAACCATGATCTTGTAGCTCTAAATAATAAAAATTACCTACAACTCTAACCATGAGCTAGTAAGGTCTATTTATGTTAATTTATATTGTTTTTTTTACCATGATTGGTTAGTAATTTTTTATGATTGTTTAGATACTAAACAAGCTATAGTAGAATATGAATTATGTGTATAGTTATGAGGGCTGATTCTCCAATTTATTTATTGCTTAACACATGGAGTGACAAAAAGACATCCTCTAGAAGTATGCGACGAAGCATGCACGAGGATCTTAGCAATACCAGTTAAGAAAGTAATCTCTCATCAAAAATTTTATCTACGTCTTTCGTCTTTGCCTTTGCTTCGAAAGCTTGCTTTCCTGTGCTCACCCATCTCCGGGCTAAGACTCCAAAAGCTCCCTAAAAAACTCCCTCTACTATTTTAAAGGGCACAATAACCTTTTTTATGGATCTCATCTCACCCATAGTTACATATATTTATTTATATTTTTTATTTAATAGTTTGTGTAAATATTTTTTTAGTAGCTTTAATATTTATCCGTATCAATTTTTATGTTTAATTTCTATAATTAGCTAAACATTTTATTTTTATTCACATATATTTCAACATTTCGAATGTGTATATTAAATTTAATCATAACATGATCAAATACTATATAATTCGTAGCTCTGTGAATTTATCATGTTCTTCACTTATTTCTCTTTATCTGTTTCAATTTCTCCTTCATTAAGTTGCGTTTATTGATAATTTATAAATTTAAATGTATCAAAGTTAAAAAAATTTGAAATATGTTTGCAATTTTATTAAATATGTATCAAAAGCTAGAAATGGACCAGGACCGTGATGGAATCTAAATCGGATCAAAACTGAAGGCCCGAGAATTCACCCTGAACTTTCAAAAAATTTAAAGAACATTGTTTTAGCGAATCATTATAAACCATGAAATCATCATAGGTTTAAGGAAATAGATTGTATCTCAGTTACCTAAGAATATTGTAACTCAAACTGGTGGTCAAAAATCAAATGTTACCAACATTTAAATTCCCAAAAATAATAATAATAATAATAATAATAATAATAATAATAATAAATAAATAAATAATAAAAAACCTAAATAAACTATTTGAAAAGGAACAAGAAAAAAACATAATTAGGTCTAACTACAGGTTTTAGGAAATATTAAATGTGGAGTACTTTATGCGTGGATATCTAACTATGGTATTCGTACGGACACATGAAATTAATTTCCATGCCCAAAACAAATTCACTCGTTGACTTTCAATGGAGATAAGGGCGTGTTCTTATTTTCTTTTAAGAATTAATTAAAATTAGAATTTGTACAAAAATTAGTTATAATTAAAAGTGAGTAGTTTTTTAAAATTAATTAATTCTAAGCATATTTTTATAATTGAAGTGTTTGATAAATAAGTATTTATGGTTTTTTAAATTACTAGTAAATAAGTAGATAAAAGCAGCGCTTTACTACTTATGAATTTTAGCTTCCAACTAATTAATTATAGCAGAAGTTAGACTCCTCAAACACTCTATGAGTGTGTTTGGTTAAGTCTTGTTTGAGTAAATTTAGAGGTTTAAATTTCGATAAATCATACTCATTAACTCTCTCAATCAAACTTGACTTAGCACTTCTCAACATTAAGTAAACATACGCTATATTAATTTAAATTAAACTAGAATCGAATATTTGGTTAAAAGTAGCAAATACAAACACTCCCCTAGGAAATGGTTACCTATAATTGTGAGACACCTAAAATAGCTACTTAATACATTGTCACATTTTTTACTCCACGTAGGACACTGTTAGATGTGTATAAATCTTCACAATAAATTGTAAATGAGATATGTTACTTCTTTATATAGGAAATTTTGACACGCTAGCAGACACGTTAACATGTACACATGGTAGATATCAGTTCGAATTTTTTGTTGAATTATCCATTACATCTTCTGTTATAGTGTCTTTAGTTCACTGACACATTATTTAGTGACATCATCAAATATATATGGTATTACAGAATTATTAAATAGACTGTTTTGAAGCTAATATCTTAGACAAATTGGATACAATCTAGGTGGAGGGGTAGAACCCTTAACTTGATGGTATCATCTATTTCATATATAGCTAGTGTTTCATTTTATATGCTAAATTAATCATTACATTTGTTCAATGATATTATTAATTAACGAATAACATGTATTAGGAATAATGAGATATGTAACACTTTTTAAAATAAATAATCTCATCTACTTAACCTTCTTTATGCTAGAGTAATTGAGTGAATACTTACAAATAACTGTGTTTTCAATAAGGTAATTTAAATTAATCTTGTAAGAAAATCATAATTAGATAGTATTAAGGAGAAGAATTAGATATTGTTTGAAAAAAAAATAAAGTGTAAATGGTTTTCAAAATCAGAATTAGAGTTCAAGATAGCTAAAATATCTAGAACAATTTAAAGTAGGTAGAGGAGCTGCTCAAACACTAATTTTAAAAATCAGAATATGATTGAAGTTTCAAAAGATTTTAAAAATCACTTTTCCAATATATATAACCTAGATTTTAAGTTTGTTTATTTAATTAGCAAACTCACTCCAAAAACCACACCTCTACCTAGCTAGTGTTTTTTTTTTCCTCCTAATCTAAAAACAAAGAAAAAACTCTCCCCTCCCCCAACGGTGACTCGAACCCAGGACAAAAAACTTAAGTAATAGATGCTCTGTCAATTGAGCTATCCAATTTCGTCTACCTAGCTAGTGTTTGTATGAAGAGTATTTATTTCTAGCATCATGTTAGTACAAGCTGCATGTTGATGTAGTGCAAATACATGACACTAGATGTAATAAAAATTCAAAGGGATGGAAGCAAGCACTGTAAGAAAAGATTTACTGAGGAGAGTGTCAAATCTTGAAAAAAAATAATGTCTCATCATTTCATTGCTTGGTTTTGAATCTCATCATGCAAACATTAAAGAGTTTGCATGGGCAAAAATATGTGTGTTTTCTCTTTCACTCAACTCCCAAAAATATCAATCGTGTAAGTGAAAAAGAATCAATCAATACTTGATTGCTTTTCTTGCATGATCATCAACAAATTTAAAGAATGCCCACTCCAAGACTCCATTGCTTTAATTCCTCCCAACCCCTCACTCTTTCTCTCTCTATAAATAAATGGCTTTGCCTCCAACATTTTACTGCAAAAATATTTGGTGAATTTGGAGCTGTGGTTTCGGTTTAGGGAGGGTCGTCCTCGTTGGAGAAGCAGGGCACGTGCATGTTCTTGGGTTAAAATGTGATGATCTTTAGTAACAATTTGGTGCTTGCACGTGCTCCCCTTCTCCAACATGGATTGCCTCTCTTGGGACATGGTAATCACCTACAACAGTTTTGCAAGTTCACTTCAAGGTATAACGTTTTTTTTATTCTTAGGAATAGTTTCCTTGTTTTCTTTTGTATTTATATTCGCCCACTCTGTTTGTGTGTCTTTTTCACACACATTCACCTAGTAATAATTTTTTATATATATAAAAAAAATCATTCTTTTTTAATATCGGAGGACTTTATTATGGATGAATTTAAAAGTCATTTTCTTTGTAGAATGAAGTATTGATCTATTTTCATTTAACTTTCATTTAGTGCATTCTTGTTTAGGTTAGTCATATATTTGCTTGAATCAATCCCATGTGAATTTCGAAAAGAAAATAACACACATAATATAGACTTCACATTTTTTATTTTTTATTTTATTTTTAAGATACAGTATGTCACTCTCTCTCCAAAATTTATAGTAAAATACTCTAGAGGATCACGGTGCTGAAGTTAACTGTTCAACTAACCCATGCTAAAGTTTGTCCCGCCAAGAAAACTTACACCGGGTCTTGAATTATATATATATATACATATCTTTTTAATTTAGGGAAATTCTATTTTATATATGGTATCTTTTTTGTGTTAGTAGTAAGATAATTTATATTTTATACTTAAAGTAATAAAATAATACATTGACTTTTAAAATATAATTCTCATTCCGCGCGGATTGTGTTTCATGCTACAGGTCAAATGGGATTTCATAATACATTTTTGTATATCTATTTATTTATTTCGAAAGTATTGTTAATGTATTTTAATTGGTTATTTTTGTCAGCAACCATTTAACGTTATTTTATTGGTGTGTGGGCCATAAATATTAATTTTGGGTCATTAATCAATAGGAGTCCCACATTGATTTACTTGGAAACTAGGGCAAGAGATTTCTGAAGATCAGCATCAAGATTGCAGATAGATTTGAAAAGATATACTCCATTGTCCATTAATGATTATTAAAGGCCAAATTGTGGCTGAGTGGGATTTGAAAATAATTAATAGATAATTTGAAACGAAATAATTAGACAAATGTTTTTATTTGAGATATTTATCTATTGCTAAGATAAAGGTAATATTATGAACCAAAATGGATTGAGTAACTTGAGTTTAGTAAAAAAATAATAACTAAAACAGTAAAACTCGTAATACAAAAATATGATTCTATAAATTTTATCATGGGCTGGGGTCCGATATTAATGTTAACTAGATTTGCCCATAATCGTGTATTTTATCTATAAATGTTTGAGTCGATGTGAGTCGCTAGACGATATTGTCTATTATTAGGGTGTAAAATTGTAGAGGTTAGGCTTGAGTATTACAATAGGATCATGACCACAAAAGTCGATCTAGCTGGTAAGCTAAGCGTTGAGCAGTAGTTAGTCGTGCCTCCCGACACAAAATTGTGAAAAACAGCAAGCATGTTTTTGTTTAGGAATGTGCACGATATAGTGTGAATCGAATATATGAAAATATTCATATTCACATTAAATTTTGGTTATTTGTAAATGGATATTCAAAACCAATTCGAAAAATTGGGATGGAATTTGGTTTCGTATTCAGTAGGTTATTTTTTTTTTGGGACAATTTTGTTCAGAATTTCAGATTAAACAGAACGGTTCTATTCAGTTCGATTTAGTTTAGATTATTGGGGATCTTTAATCTTTCGAATAACATATTCATTTTGAATAAAATATATTGACGTCTAACTAATATAAATAATTTTACAACATCATATTGAGATAGTCAAACAAGTCCCATATAATGCGGGTCATGGACATAAGGGATAGTCAAACAAGTCTCATCGGATGCATAAGAGAAGGATCATGGACATATAATGAAGAAGTATTTCCATTGGTACGAGGCATTTTGTTAGCCCAATAACAAAACCATACGAACTTGACTCAAAGCGGACAATATCATACCAATGTGGAGATGCGGATCTAATCAGGTTCCAACGCATCAAATTTGTTTGCAACTCACTAACTTGTGTTTCCAAAATTATACAATAATTAAATATAAGGCTCTTTAATTATTTATATTAAATATAAATAACTACAACATTATGAATAATTTAATTTAATTTAATTCTCATTTAAATTAATCTTTTAGGGATTATATATTTTTTAATTTATAATTTGTTATTTTATTCGGTTATTGGTTCAGTACAGGTCTATATGTTTGGTACGGTTCAGTAAGACTTTCGGTTTGAAAATTTGAGAAATATTCAAATTCGTAAAAAAAAATAATCTATTCAGAATAATTTGAATGGTCAACAAATTTTTTCAGTTCGGAACTTATTCGTTCCGAATTTTTGTCCGATTTCGATAATTTTCAAGCTCCATGCACATCCCTATTTTTTAGATTAGTCGGCCGATTAATCCGTTTACTCGAATAGAAGATTAATTTTCAATTATTTTGTAATTATATATGCATGTATATATATATATATATATATATATATTTCTTCTCAATTTATAAATTTATACATATATTAAAGGACTTTACTAAAAAGGGGCAAAAGCTACCGAGACAGACAATTTTTTGTGCTTTTTTTTTTTTTTTATCATTTTCTAAATTAAAATTATAAATTTAATCGATAATTACTACAATGTAAAATTTTAATGTTAACTATCATTTTTAAGCAATCTAAAAAACTGGCATGTTTTTTTTTTCTTTTTCTTTTTTTCATTTTTGACCCTCAATCGGGCATTAGTGTTAAAATTTTAATTACTGCCTTCAAAAATAATTTATCATTAATACTTCTTAATACATTTGTAAAAAAATTAAATTTAAAAAGAAAGTCTCTGTCCGAGTAAATTATGCTCGGACATTATTTTCCTATATTAAATAGTACAATATTTCAAAAGTTTCACATGTAAGGTATAGGCAACAAAATGCATTAAGAAACAAAAGTAAATTTTTTTAATTATTCTAGGCTTAGACGGTTCTAAAACATCTGATTACCGCTTTCCGACCTCTCCAATCTTAGCTAGGATAGTATATTCAATATTTAGTTTATACCTTCTTTGTAAATTAAAACTTTACTAGTGACACAAGTCCTTTATTAATGACACAAGTGTGAGCGATATGATTGGAGGAACTCAACCATCCTATTTAATTTTGGTGTGGTTTATATTACTTTAACTTTGTTTTAGTGTTCAAACACCATCTAGCTAGATCAAACACAATATCTTCCTCCTACGCACTAAACCCTAAATCCTATGCTCGATATGATGATATTATGTTTTGAGTGGTATCCATCATATATTTACATGTACCCATGTGAATATTCATATAAACATGTACATATATTGACGGAATCAAGTAGGCATGGGTAACACCGCACTGGACCCCTGGTATCATGAAAATTGCTATTATATATATGTGTTTTAATTTATTCTAATACAATTTAATTGGATGAGATAAATAATTTTATGGCTCAACTTAAATAATTATTTAATAATAATCAATTAATGTATTTTAATGTATAAACAATAGAGATAATGATTTTAAAAAATAGAATAGATAAACGGAAACATTATACATATCTTGATTATTCATTTTTGTAATCGTTTTGATTTATTGATCTTATCAATATCATTAATATTTTCTAATTTTTTTTTTTGTAGACTTTGGTATTGCTGAGACTTATGGACAGCTTTAGAGAACACTAAGCAGTGGTCTTCGATTTTAGATTTTCTATTTTTTTATTTTTAATGAAATTTGTATAATATTTTAAATTTAGACTCGTTGGGTAGCCGATATAAGGGTGAGTATATGTATGATCAAACTTTAACATCCATTTGGTAGCCCTTACAAAGACCATTCACAAAAATGAGGACCGCTAGAAATTAATATAAAAACCTTGTAATGATCCGATCATATAGCTTATACATGTTGCTACAATAACTATGATTAAAAAAAATTATCTCTAAAATACCATTGTCTAAAAAATACACTTCCGATTTTATTTTGTTAGGTGGAGGTAAAAGTGTATATTCATTTTCTTATCACATCTTAACTAGAGTGTCATTATGGCTATCAATTAGATGAAGGTAAAAAATGTTGACATACAATAGATCCTATCAAATGAGTGACATGTTAAACCTGCTAATTATCTAATGATAGCAACTAATCCTTATCTTATATGGGCTACCAGATTAGCCTTTACGGTCTAATATATAAGAGCTTGATTTCTAGTCATCTTAAAAATTGCCTCATAAATTTATAGTATAATTAAAAAAAAAAATGATTCTCATGTCAGATTAACTTTTAGATCCGCCATCTACAAATTAGTCCTCCTTAATAATTTTTTTTGATCTAATATCATTAGAGGTGGCAATTCGGACAGTCTGCAGGCAAACACTATATGTCGGACCGGGTTAGTCCGATCCAAAATTCATTGGGCAAAAATGATCGAGTCCAACTCATCCTATCTTCCTTAAATAATTAAGGTTTTCGGGTTTGGTTCGTAGTCCGTTCGGCTTGATTCTTGAAGCCATCGAATCGGATATGTTGGAACCAATAGTACTTTAGTTTAGGTTACATTCTTATAATTCAACTCATCTAAAATATTGAGCCAACCAGCTCTACTCACCATGCATGTCTAAATATATTTAGAGACAATGCGATGTCTAGGGGTAAGCAAAACCGAACCGAAACCGAAAAATCGATTCAAACCGAGTGATTCGGTTCGGTTCCAGATATTAGAACCGATTTATAATTCGGTTCGGTTCTTAACCAAAAATAATTCGGTTAAACGAACCGAACCGAATTACTCATATTTAATTATATATTTTCAATTATATATTTATTGTATACTATTTTTCTTGATTGAATTGATATACATTAATAATTTCTACATTTAACATGCATGAAAATTAAAATGTATCCCTATGTTTTGGTCCCTTCTTTAATTTGGTTTTTTAATAGAAAAAAATATAATGAAAATCAAGATTTGTTGCTATAAAAAATAAA
Source organism: Ajuga chamaepitys (assembly GCA_958295605.1). Taxonomy (NCBI): domain Eukaryota; kingdom Viridiplantae; phylum Streptophyta; class Magnoliopsida; order Lamiales; family Lamiaceae; genus Ajuga; species Ajuga chamaepitys. The sequence goes on along the minus strand of OY282499.1, from coordinate 63,239,264 downwards.
AAAATAAAAATGTAAAACTTTAAAACCTAAACCGAAATTTTCGGTTATGTTCGGTTAAGAAGATGTGTTCGATTCGATTTGAATTTAAAAATATAGAAAAATTCGATTTCAATTTTGATCGGTTCAGTTCGATTTTCAACCGAACCGATCGAATGCTCACCCCTAGCGATGTCTGATGCACCGGGTGTAGTTCTACTTCTACTAGGACATTATAATACATGGTTAGAGCATAACCCAAATCCGTGCATTTTGCAGTAGAAAATCTGTGGGCACAAGAAATTTATCTCGATTTGACAGTGCAGATTCAACTGAAGTTAGTAGGATCTTTTTCTTAAGTTTGCCTTACAATCTGTCGTTTCCATTCTATATCAGGTTTATCTTATTGGATTTATAACCATCATTAAATCACTCGTAATTCGCACCAAATTCTTAACTTCAGATATGAGGAAAAAAATTCAAAAGTTCCCTATTAATTATAGGGCTTGTCACATTTATACCCATCACATTTAACTATGATAATTTATGTCCATTGTGTACTAAAACTGCGTAATCTAGGCATATTTTTCGGAGAAAATAACTACACCCTCCTCCTAAATGAACTTACATATAGGGATCGTCACACATATTAAGAAAATTTGTTTTTAAGGAATTTGTTGACTTTTCAAAAGTGGAATGAGGGTAAAGATTGCGTGATAATCTTCCTTATTAAGAAGTGTGCAAGTTTGTTTGGGACGGAAGAAAACATAAAGTGTGCAAGTTCATTGGGGACAGGGGGAGTAATTAAATGCAAGTAAGTATCACGTCCACGGCGATTTTAAAAATTTCGGCAAAAATATCTTACATGGCTGGCTAGGTGGATTCCACGTGTATTTGGAGGTGCCAACAAGGTAAGTTAATGGGCAAATTTTAACAAATCTGAATAATTATATATAAAAATTGGAAAAATAAAAAAATTCAGAAAATTATTTAGAATTCCTGAATTCATATAATATTCAGAAAATAAAAAATTATTTCTGAAAATTAATTAAAAAATCTAAAATTGATTAAAATAAAAAATGAAAATAAGAAATTCTAAATTTATTTAAAATCAAGTAAATTAAAAAATATTTCAGAAAATTACAATAAAAATTCTAAAATTTATTTCAAATTCAGAAAATTAAACTACTATTTCTGAAAATTATTTTAAAAATGCAAAATTTTATTTAAATTAAATGAATTTTATATTTATTAAATAACTTGCGAATTTCTTAATCTCTTATATTATATCTTTATATGTTATATGTTATTTTCATTTTCTTTTTTTCAGAAAATATATTTTTAATCTGTTATAAGTTTTTAATTTTACATAATTTTAATATTTTTTTTAACAATAGAAATAAATTTTAATGTTCAGAAATAATTTTAAATTATCTAAATTTTAAATACATTTAAACCTAAACTAAACTAGACTAAACTAAACCTAAACCTAAACCAAATTAAAACTAAACTAAATCTAAACTTAAACCTAAACCAAATTAAAACTATACTAAACTAAACTAAAACTAAACTAAAACTAAACTAAAACTAAACTAAACTAAACTAAACCTAAACCTAAACTAAACTAATCTAAACCAAACCTATTTTTAATATAATTTTATAATATTTAAATAAATTATAGAATTTTGAAAATAATTTCAGAAATAAGTTTTTTATTATTATTATTATTTGAATATTAAATGAATTTTAGAAATTTTAAAATAATTTTCTGAATTTTGTGTTAATTTTCTGATTTCATTTTCATTTTTCTGATTTTTTTATATAAAATTATTTAAATTTTACAAAAGTTGTCCATCAGCTTATCGTAGGCGGTGCCTCCAAATACATGTGGAATCCACCTAGACAGTCATGTAGGATTTTTTCGTCCGAAGCGCCGTGCACATGCTAACCACGTCCATTTTAGTGATTTAGGTGGGACACTTGGGTTGGAAATATAAGACCACGAGGCACATCTCGCACTTTAGGAGGGACACTTAGTGAAGATAAAGTTGCAGAAGTCGAAAATCGATAAATAAATAGTTTAAAACCGTCTGACTGCTAGACAGTTGTCTAGTTTCTATAATTATTTTTATGTCTTATTTGTTTTGTTTTTACATAATATTTCAAATTTTGTGAACATATAAAATGCAATTCAACATTTCATATAATATACACATTTTAAAATGAAAGTTTTAAAAAAATTGTTAAAATTTTATATTAAAGAAAATTAGCTGGACTGCCTAGATCTAGTAAGCGTTCGACTAGTCCATCTAAAGCCAAAATACGTAGAGTTTTTGTTTATCATAAAATCGAATTGAAAAAGCACCGCCTAACGACTAATTGCGGACTAAGCAACCGTCTATACCAATTTATGTATCCATGCCTAAGTCATCGGGACCAATTTATGCATCTATGCCTGTGCATATCATATCGAAAAATTATTAAAAATATCGAAATTTTCGGTATACTATATTTTGGTACGGTAACAATATGATAATATAAAAATTCCAGTATTTCGATACATGTCGTATACCGAAATTTTTCGTATTTTGATAATTCGATATGTATCTGTATATTAATTTTTTTTCGGTATTTCGATATATTAAATTTCTAATAGTATACTGAAAAAATTTTATATGCCAAAATCAAGGGTACATATTGGTATATAGAGGTGGCAATTTGGGCGGCCCGCCCGATGGGCCAACACCATATTTCAGGTCGAGTCGGGCCGGACTAAAATTTGGTCGGGCCTAAAATTAATCGGTCCGACCCAGGATATTCCTCAATAATATACTAAGATTATCGGGGCGGTCCGGTCGAGCCAATAGTATTTCGGCCCTATATTTTTATGGTCCAATCCATCTAAAATATCAGGCATATTGGATTAGTCCATGAGGCCGCGTCAATTTTGCCACCTCTATCGATATATATCAATACTGATACAGAATACAATATACTAAAATTTCAATATGACAGGATATTTACCGATATCGTATCAAATTTTAAGTATACTGAAATTTTTGATACAATAACAACTGAAATGCCAAAAATTTTGTACGATAATAATATAATTGATTTAACATGATATACCGTAGCGAAGCACGTAGATGCAAGTCTAAAATGAATAAAATCCAGTGGGTGATGCACGCCCTTGGAAAGTGGGGGAAACTGAGGTATGTCAGATGGAGATAGAATTGGGAGAAAAAGAATAGGGATAAAACTGAAACGCAAGCAATGGCAGAAGCGTGTGCGTTTGACGGCAAATAGTGAGACACAAACATGGAATAAGGAATTACACGCAATCACGCACCTTCAGACAACCCTCTGTACGCTTGCTTGCTTCTTCCTCTCTTATTTTTCTCCGCCTGTTCCAGTTTATGTTGTCACACTCCGTTAGATGCGCTGAAATTTACTATTCAACAGCCTTTTTACTGTTAACATTTTACCTCCGTCCCGACTAATCTTGCGTAAGGGAGGTTGTCACAAATATTAAGAAAAATTGACGTGGAGATTGAGGATGAAGATTTTGATCGTGAAAATTATGTTGTAACTTTGTGTTTTAAGAGATGTGCAAGATTAAATGGAACGGATAAAAACGAAAAGTATGCAAAATTAGCTGGACGGATGTAGTATTTTCATAAATTACTGAGTTAATTAAATGATATTTTTTTATTTTGTTTTCCCCAAGCTATACAAGACTTACGAATTTGATACATAAACCACCAGAATTCTCGAGCAAGTTACTCACTCGGTCATCTTACAAATTTATATAACTATCTTAATTATTATTTAATATTATTTAATATTCAATTATTAGAAATTATCTTTTTATCACTTTCTATAAATTTACTTTATCATATTCTACTTAAAAACAATATAAAATTTATATTCACACAATGTAGATTCTCCACGGATAAATTTACTCCGCGCCCTCTAACCATTGTAGAAGGCTCTAATGTCATTTTAACTTTTCCCCTAAAATTCTTAACGATAATATGGTAAGGTTTTGTCAATTTTGTTAAATTCATAAAAAAAAAAAATCAGTTTTTTTTAATGCAAGTGACTTTTTTTTTACTTATACTCTATTTTTATGCATAATATATCAAATTATTCATCTTTCTACGATCTTCAATTTGACATTCATATCATATATATTAGATATTTGAAAATATTTATTAGTTAATTATTTGGGTTAACTTTGCATGTTTATTGCGGATTGGACTATAATTTGGGCCTAGACTGCAATTATAATTAATAAAATTATTCTTTAATAAAAAATATTAGTTGAGTTTTATCTTTGATAAATAGAATATTTACAATAAAAATATTAAAATTATTTGAGTAAAATTTATACCAACTAAAGTATGAAAGCATTCAAATATTTCGAAAAACTCACATACTTTAAATAAATCAGTCAAATCATTGAATAACTTTTGGATTGCATATATTTAATTTTATGATTTATTTAAAAATAAGAAATATTTGATTATATTTGAAATCAGCAAGTAAAATTTTAAAAGTTGAAAATGTGAATCTAATTCTAGAAAGAAATAATTAAATATTTATTATTGGAATTCGGGATCTACATATACATAAAAGTTATAAGAGGGTTAAAACTGTAAATTGCATTTTCTACCAAAGTGTTCTTTTTTTTATGGTTATTTGTACGAGCGACAACTTTAGATTTGTTTGTTGTTTTTCTGAAGCTAGTTTTCCAAATTTTTAAATACAAACAATATTTTTGTATCTTTACCCTTTTTTTTTACATATTATATATTAAATTAATTATCTTTTCATAATCTTTAATTTTTACATCCATATCATATTTATAAAAGTTTGATATTATTGTAAATAAATTATAGATATTTATTGGTTGGTTATAAGGGTACTTACTGTAGATATTTATTGGTGCGTTGTTTACGCTGTAAATAAGAATTGGTTAAATAGTTTTCTAAAAAGTCATTTATCAAATTTTTAAATAATTTAATTAATTAATTTATTGTGTTTACCTTTTATTTTAATTTCATTCTATAAATTAATCGATATCTATACTACATATACATACGTGTGTGGGTGTAACCTTGTGAGTAATAAAATAAAATGGAGCAAAATATGTAATACAAAAAGAGTTATTTTTCTTTTCAATTGCAAATTAAACATTTTCAAGAATTTTATTCATGTATATATCTTTACAGATAAGTTGTTGTAGTGTCAGTGGTTTGTTAGTTGTTTGTTTCTTTGTCATCAATTCATTTCAATTTTTTTTTTTTTAAATCTTGAAAAGGTATTTGTTCCTAATCTACTTTTACATACAATATATCAAATTAATCATTTTTTCACCTTCCTTAAGTTGAATTAATTTTAAATTTTTTGTGGATTAGACGTTTTATATTTTAAATTAATTTATATAAAAATGAACCAATTGATTATTTTAACAATAGAAATATGAAATTATTACATAGAAAAATATAATTATCTTATAAGTTATTAAATTTATTATATTATTATCCTACATTTTAATAAGTGATATTTTATTATAGTTTTGTTTGTTTTAACATATGTAACTAATTGAAGTATATGTGGTTATTTACATAGGCTAAGAAATATGCGAACTGGCTAAAGGTATATATATTTTTTTTTTAAATAGGTATTTTTATTTGTTATATTTGATATTTAACATTTATTTTTATTTTATTACGTATATATAATTTATTTATATATAATAAGTATATATTCAATCAGAAAAATTGCACAGAAGTTACGAGTATTTACGTTGTTTAAAAATTCAATATATATAATTAAAAATATAAAATATTTATTTTATCAAGTATATATTGACACTTTTAATAATAAAATTATATAATATTTAGTTTAATTTATTAACAGATTTTCGTGTGATGCACGAGAGTAATACTATTAAACAAAATAATTGGATATAGGACGCTGATCATAAAAGAGCACATAAAATTAAGTCCGTTCTTTTTTTCCTTTTTTTTTTCTAATTTTTTTTTAATAACTATCCACTCATTTACCCCCTCCGTAACAATTACAATCCCATAAGAAAGAAAGAAAAAACGGACTCTCTTTAAAACCTCCAATGACTGAAAGCAGACGGCTCTTTGCCGTCGGTCATATTCCGCCTTCTCCTCGCCCCTAGGTTTTTACTCGCGTGAGACTTTTTCTCCGACATGCGACTTTTGCCGGCCCTTCTGCTCTTTTCGAAGGCCTTCCTGGTCCTTTGCTATAGGCATAGTGTCCTTGTGGTTACTACGTTTTTAGTTTTTATTTTTTATTTTTGTTCTAGATGGCGTTTGTTGTTTAATTGTTCGGTATCACTAGGTTTTTTTTTTTTTTTCTTTTGCCTTGTTTGAATAATGCATAATTTTACTGATTGGATCGAGAAAAAGTGACATTATTAACAAGATTTTTTCCTACAGTTATATATGTATATATATAAAATAATATATTTTGTTTTGGTGTGTTATGTGGAGCACATGGAGTCGTGGACCAATCCTATTAGATGTAAGGAGAGTCGAGGCGATTTCAGAATCCTCATCCTGTTTCCATTTTCTGGCCCATGATGCAGGCCCACGAAGCTACTTTTGTGGCCCAAACCCCAGGGTTTATTGGAGCCCAAGATTTAAGATGATCACACGCTAAAGCTGTCGTTTCTCTCCCATTAATCCTAGCCTTGCAAATAATAGGGCTAAAATCATTTATGATCCCGTAACTCTTCACTTGTACAATTTTGGTCTAAAAAAAAGTTAAAAATTCAATTTAGTCCTATAACTTTGGAATTTGTTCAGATTTAATCCCTTTTCTTTCCGATAGTGACCAATTTAACTGGAAAATTGCATGTATCATTCACATGACTCATTTTTCCAACATAATTTTTAATATATAAACTTTAAATCTCAGCCTTGTAGTTAAAGTAAAAGCACAATCCGTGGGCTTTCACCACTAGCCGTTGGTAAATCTTCAAAAATTTAAATCTCAGCCCTACGATTAAAGTCGAAAGCACAATCTGTATGCGTTCACCACTAGCTGTTGATAAATCTCAAAAAATTTAAATCTCAACCCTACGGTTAAAGTAGAAAGCACAATCCGTATGCTTTCACCACTAGCCGTTGATAAATCTCCAAAACTTTAAATTCTCAGCCCTACGGTTAAAGTAAAAAGCATAATCCTTGTGCTCTTACCGCTAGCCGTTATAAATTTCCAGAAACTTTATCTCCTTCATATTTCTATAAATGTAAACCATACCATAACAAGATTCCATACCATTTTCTTCTTCCGCATTATATCTCTTACTTCTACACATGCTGTTTTAAAATGCCTACTAAGCCACACACTGCTAATTACACCGATAATGAAGACAAGCTTCTTGATAGAATGTTTCTTGATATCTCTCAAAATCCAATTATAGGTGCACACCAATCAAAAATGTATTCTAGAGGCACATTTCAGAGAAGTATCATGTTGAAAAATTACCCAGGATGCAAGATCATTGCAATGTTGCATGCTAACTATTCTGAAAGATTGTAGAAAATTCAATGGATGTATATGTTAAGTTGAACTACGTGTAATCCAAGTGGTGCAAATGAACAATATATAGTAATTTTTTTTAAATATATATGTTTCAATTTTTTGTAGTTCTTTCTCGTCAAATATTATATTCTAATTCACACTATTTTTTAAAATTTTATAGTTAGAAGAAGCACACATTATGATGAAGGAACGACCAGAATATCCACTGGGTTTCAAATTTGACCATGTGTGGCCCATTATGAAAGTGTTTGTGCAGTTTGTAGCTTTGACTGGAGAAAATAATATCGAGACACCCTCTTTTTCACCTAATCCATCGTTATCTTCGTTTTCTGTAAATTTGAGTGATGACAACTGCAGTGGTGGTGGTGGTGGTTTGTCATCGCAACAACCCGAAGGTGTGAAAAATGCTAAATTGAAGAGGGAAACAAGATGAAAGTGATAATGATTTTGTGCAAACACTTAAAGAAGAAAATGATGCACTTAGAGATGTACTAATAACAGGTCAAAACACAAGGGCTGGAGCAGAAAATATAAAAGAAGAAAACAAAACTTTAAGGATGAATCTGAAGAACATTGATGATCCCGTACTCCGTGAGTACCTCCGAATAGAGCAACAACAGATTTTACAGAAGCGGAGAGTAGCACAAGTAGCAAAACAACATGACAATCAATTTAATATGTTTGAAAATTATTTTTCTGATGTTGGAGGAGGGTCAGGGGGTGGATTAGAAAATTTTCTAGGAAAAATATTGTGTTTCTTATTTCAGTAATTTGTATTTATTTAAGCTTTGTATTTTTATTTACTTTTTTAGTTGTTGTAAGTTTATTTTCTTGTCATTGTAATTTTATGGTGAGTAATTTTATTTGATGTATTGTAATTTCATAGCATTTATTTTGGTTTATTGGAATTATATATTTTTGTTTTTTTAATAAAAACAATCTTAAATTAATTTTTATTATATAAATTATTAATAGGAAAAGAATACAAAATATGCCTCATAATTAAAATAAAACATAAAAGATTAAACCAAAAAAAAAAAAAAAAAAAAAAAAAAGGTAGTGGCGCTGTGCAAATAGTTGATTGGACTTCTCCATAATACAACAGGTTTGCAGATCACCACTGAAGGAGAGAAGGGGTGCGCCATCTCCACTTTGGAGATGCTCTTGGACCAGCAAGCATTTACTCTCAAATTACAAACTTAACACTCGTTCCCCCTATTCACCAACCAGTTGATTTCTCAACTTCTTATAAGTGCAATTATTTACGTTATTCATATTTTGGGATGAGATCTTTAACAATCATAGAATACAATTAATTACATTATTCATAATTTAAGGATAATATTTTTACACGTTAAAAACAAACATATTAACTCGTGTCCACTATGATTAGTGTAACTTTTTCAATATCCTGAGTCTGAAGTTTCTTTACTTCATCTTACATATTGTGAGTCTACCTATGGATTGTTTGGATTATTTTGTATGTCCTTTTTTACCATTATATGTTGAGATTGAAATATTAATTTTCAATTTCATCTTCTTGTTGAATTTCTAATCGACTTACAAGTAGCCTTTGGCCGTGTTTTTTTTTTGCTTTATATATATATAGTTTGATATTTGCATTTTTTATTCTTTTTTTCTTTTTTCATACCTTAAATATACTTATGGTGTTAACCTTTCATCTTTTTTTATTGTCTGCCACAGTTGGTATAGTTGGTAAGTTATTGTTTGCTTTGGGTTAGGATTGCACGAATTTGTTTTGGATTTTACCTCAAAAGGTGTCATACTCATCTCCCCTCGCATCATGTGTGATGGTGCAATCTGATACCACTTGTTATGACCTGGTGGCTCCGATCTCAACAGTTATTGTCCGATTTGGATTAGACCCACACATATTTGTTCCAAAATAATTATCGTTATAATATACATTTTTTGTTCTAAAATATTATCATTTTAAGAATTTAAAATATAGTTTTAATTTCTACTAATCTTTTAAGATTGTCCAAATTATAAATGAGCTTTGAAAATGGTAAAATCTATATATATATAAAAGTAAAATGAAGGGTATTAATGTCATTTTAGTTTCCCTCCAAAAATTTTAGGCTATAATTAGTAATTTTTCCTATTTTTGGTATGTTCATAACTTTCTTTTATTTATTTTTAAATACAAATAATTTTTTCATCTTAAATCCGATTTTTATGCATTATATACCAAATTATTCATCTTTTTACGAGCTTCGATTTGACATCTATATTACATACATTATAATGAGATATTTGGTTTGAATAAACGGATTGTTTGTTGGTTAATTTTTGTGCTATAATTGATGGTCATTGTGACTTGAACTATTATATTTTGGTTTTAGTTGCAACTAAAATTAGTACAATGATTTCTTTAAAAAAGTCATGAGTATTTTTTTATAATTATTTTTAATTACCTATAAATATTTTTAATAATGTGTATTTAGTTAAAATTACTCTTTTAAGAAAATTTATTCTTTGCAGCCTAAATTATGACATTTGTTAATTTTTGCAATCTTTTTAATTTTTTTACTTTTACTAATATTCGATTATATATTTTTAAACTTTGTAAGCTAAATAATACTTTGTCGCACTAATCAACATCAATTGTCTCTTTCACTCTTAACAATCTAAATAGCTTTTTCCGCATTAATCAATTTTTATCTTCAAATAAATAAATTATTTATAAGAAAAATATAACATTTATATAAATAATTTACATTACCATATAAAATACGGAAATATCGAAACATTTTGAAGAGCTCATAGACTTTAATTTGTTATTTGAATTATTAAATAACTTTTGAATTTAATTTTGTCAAAATAAGAATTTATTAAATAAAATTATTTAAGTATATTTGAGATCACCAAATGAAATCTCAAAAGTTGCAAATGAAAATCTAACTTTATAATTAGAACTTGAAAGTTTATTTAGATAAATTAAAAAAATATAAAATGAAGGTAGGGAGATAAAGAAAAACAATATTAAACTTTACATTACATATGAACTATCCAAATAAAATATCATTGTTCCGTTTATTATATATTTCATGGATATTTTAAATTATTTTATAAAAAAAATCTATATATATTTATACATATAAGCCACGGTAGGGACACTTCTGTAAGTAACACTTTCCAGCCTAAAATTTCAGACTGTGATTGATAAGTTGTTGTCACATTTGGTAAGAATCAAAATTAATTTTACTTTCTAAAGTTGCAAATATATTTTTGCGTTTCTAATATATTTATTATGTATACTATATCAAATTAATCATCTTTTGACGATATTTGATTTGACATTCATATAATATATATATATATATATATATATATATAAAATTATAAAATATTCTATTTAAAATATTATATTATTCGTTCGTTGATTATTTGAGTAAGATTTCAGTATTTATTGTAGGTTGCAAAACAAATATAGCATTGATTCAGGACAAAATTAAAAATCATTCAAATAATTCTCTTTTACAAATTATATTACTTGATTATTTCATTAAAACGACAACTAATCATTTTGATTTATTTGACTTGAAATGTATCAAGTTTTCTTCATTTATTACATTGAGAGAAAAAATCATTGTATATACAATTGAACACATACTTTATCGAATTAAAAACGATAGTTAATATTTGATTTATAATCATCTTATTAGATTATTAAATTTGCTAATGTTTATTTGTTATAATAATTATTTTTGTTGATAAATCACAAAACTATGACTTTCGCTCATATATATAACTTTATATATGGTAAGTAATCCTAAAAAAATATTACTTTTTTATATTTTACAAATATTAATGTTACTTTTCTATAAATAATTACACTTTGCAACCTAAGCCATGCTATTATATAAGTTGCAACTAAACTTTTTTTATATAAGCAAAATTAACCAACTTAAGCTATATATATTGTTTAGACTTTGCAACCTAAACAATACTTGGTCACATTAACCAATCTCAATTATGTCTTTTTTTTCACATTTTGCAACCTAAGCAATTTTTTTCATTAACCAATGTGTATCTTTAGAGGAATCTACTATTTACAATATAAACTTATAATTTAATTGAAACTTTTCAACATATGAAAGTATTAAGAAATATTGAAGAACTTATATGTTTTATTTTGTTATTCGAACTATTGAAAAACAAAAGATGTTTAATTTTGTTATTCCAACTATTGAATAACTTTTGAATCTTATTTTGTTATTTTCTTATTTTGTTATTCTTTGTATATCTAAAATACCAAGTAAGGTATTAAAACTTGCAACTAAGATTTTTTAAAAGTAAATAGTTATAATTAGAATTTAAAACTTTATTTAGATAAATTTAAATATTTAAAGTAGAATGGAAAATAGTTTTCTTATAACATTATTCAGTTTATTTATTTAATAATATGAGTTGATAGTTAGATATTTATGTTTGTTTTAACATTCATAATTAATTAAGCCATAATTCATATAGGTGAAGAATGAAACAGACACACTAAATGTGTGTTTGGATTTCAAAGATAAGAAATGAACATGTTGAAAAAGATATTTTGATTTTTATATATATACATATACTCCCTCCGTCCCAAATGAACTTGCACAGGGGGGTCGGCACACATATTAAGAAAAGTTGTTTTTTGAGGATTTTGTTGACTTTTCAAATATGGATTGAGGGTGAAGATTTTGAGGGTGGAGATTGTATTATAACTTTCCTTATTAAGAAGTCTGCAAGTTTGCTTGGGACAAACGAAAACGGAAAGTGTTCAAGTTCATTTGGGACGGAGGGAGTATAATATACCTATATATAAAGTGAGTTATATTAAATTCATGTATAACATGCGAGAAACATATATTCACATTACTTATAATTTTATTTATGTTTTATTCTACATTTAAAAAAAATATTTATTAGGGTAAAACGATCACATATTTAAATATTAGTCTATATCATATTTAGTTTTATTAAAATCATTACTTTTTAAATAAACTTCCGTGCATCGCACGGGAATAGTACTAGTAGTATTAGTAAAAGACAAAGACTCATGTGCATTCATGCACAGTGTAATTCAGATTGCGTATCACTATTTATGGTTAAAGATATTACATGCACTGAGTAAATGTATTACAATACCTTTACCAAGAATATGTAATACCTTCAAACATAAATCGTGATACCTTTTTACCATGATACATTTACTCTCACATGAAATATCTTTTAACTCATAACCCGAATTACATGGATATAAAATTCATGCAACTGGTGCACAAGACCTTCCCCATTAATAAAATGAAGAAAGACACAACTTCGATAATATAATAATCAAAGTTAAATAAGGATATATAAGCCATTTTTTAAGACTTTAATCTGCGTAAAACAATAATTATTCTTCAATGGGCTATTTTCTTGGTGAACGCAGCAGACTTTTAACACCGCTTACTACAAAATCAAATGAATTCCAAAATACATATTACTATTGGGTAATTCTATAATACATATAGGGGTTGTTTATTTAAGGATGTAGAGTGATGAATTACTGTTGGATGATGGAGTATATAAGTGTGAAGTAGGTATTGGATGCACCATTGCACAATAGTGCTATATGGTGCACCTGTTTGAGTGTCGTAGCCGCGACCAAGCCGCGACACTTGCGTCAACATGCATTATTGTTGATATTTGCATAACGGACGTTTGATATTTACATGAAGTATGTTTGATAATTTCATAAAGAATGTTTGAGTCACAATTTTAAAGTGAAACCAGATTCAAGACACAAAATCCTAACATAGTGCACTTAAGGTATGATTGATTTACTCATAAAATATATTTGATATTTATATAAAGTATGTTTGACAATTTCGTAAAGTATGTTTGAGCGTCAACATGCATTATTGTTGATATTTGCATAAAGTATGTTTGATATTTACATAAAGTATGTTTGACAATTTCATAAAGTATGTTTGAGTAACAATTTTAAAGTGAAATAGATTCAAGACACAAATTCCTAACATAGGTATGGTTGATTTAGTCATAAAGTATGTTTCACTACAACATAAATGGCTTTATGTAACACTTCGTTTGTAACACTTTTAAAATTTTAAATTTTATGTAACACTTTTGTAACACTTATGAATATGTAACACTTTCATGTAACACTTTTGTAACATCTGCGAATATGTAACACTTTCGTGTAACACTTTTAGAATATGTAACGCTTTGAACGTAACACTTTTAAATTGTAACACATTTACGTAACACTTTTAAATAAATAACACTTTTTACGCAACACTTTTGAATAAGTAACACTTGTAAATAATAAAATTATTTATTTTATTTTAAATTAATTAAATATTTGTGGGTTATTTTTCTTATGTGACTTTAATTTTTATTTGTCTCATGTGTTACATCTTAACTATCACAATGGAATATCTGTAACATAAGTGATGAAAACGATTGACTCAGACCTACAAAAATAACAATTTATTAGAGCACCTAAAGATTTACTTATTCGTTATCAAGAATAAATCAAATTTTATTTGTGACTTATTTGTGTTCATGTATATAGATATACATACATTACATTTTTACTAAACAATTACAAAATAGACTTATATTGAGTCACAATTTTAAAGTGAAATAGATTCAAGACACAAATTCCTAACATAGGTATGGTTGATTTAGTCATAAAGTATGTTTGATATTTGCATAAAGTATGTTTGACAATTTCATAAAGTATGTTTGAGTCACAATCCGAACCCTTTTTAGTCACAATTGGTCGCGGTCGCGGCCGAACCGAAACGAATCCAAACCGCGTGAATCGATGTCAAACCAGACTGATGCACAATAAAGCTATTGTGCACCTTGTGCACATGAGTTTTTTCCATAAGTGTGTTGATTTTATTTTGAGTAATCTCAATGAATTGAGGGCAACCTAAAATAAACACACCTCTTGTATATTAATACACATGTTCATTTTGCCTATATAACATGTTAGTAACAAGTAACTTTTTTAATTGTTTTCAGCCAATTGTGTAGGCTCACAATGCATTTATCTAATTTCTTTATGGTGTATAAATAATGCATTTATCTAATTTCTTTATAGTGTATAAATATTGATATTTTTTACAATCTTAATCATATGAGGAAAATATTTCGTAAATAATAATTAATGAATCAATATAAATTTTTATTTTTATTTTTTAAAATGATTAATTCAATTTCGTGTATATAATAAAAACATTTCATTTCATTACGTCTATTTATATAAGAAAGAAAAAAATGTTTATGAGTAAACTTACAAATGCTTTTCTGCCTCAAAAAACTATCCAGCTCTTATATAGTATTAATATTAATAATGCTTCTTTTCTGATCGAGGCAAATATTATATACTGATATATTGTATTGGATTGAAGGATGAAAATACAAATTAAATAATATTATAATTATTTTTTTTTGGTTTTTTAGATCTAGTAGATAAAATTATTAACAATCTCTGTATATATGATTCATTTATTATTAGTTAAAAAAGTTAGGTGGTTGAGAGATGTTAGATGGCCTTTAATTAATTTAACTGTAATACAAATAAAATTGAAGCATGTCAATAAGTTATAACCAACTATCGTGAATTTATTGCGGAGATATATTAAAATAATAAAAAATATTGTCAGTGTTAGTAAATATATAATTTGTCTCATCAAATAAATTATAATTATAAATTAAAGAGATAGAATGTTTAACAATAAAAATAGAGAATGACACGGAAAGTTGATATTAGTATTGCTAACATCACGAGGTGTATTTTTTTTACTGGGGATACAATAAAAAATTGTGATATAAACCCTCTAAATTAATAATCAGCCAATAGAAGTTTCTTTAATCAATAATTTTCTCCTGTTCCCATTCGAGGATTTCGAGGTTTATATACTAAATTGATATATTCTGTCCGGTTCAAATACTATTAATTTATAGAAACTATACTGTATCAAATTAATGTGGGATGATTGAAAGAAATTTCAGTTTATCAGTTGGAAGAATTTTTCCAGCAAACACCATTAATTAACCATGCATACAGTTGGCAGTCACAATATTCAATCATTAAATTTGATGACGAGTTTAAAATTGAAATGAGTTAAATCTAAGAATTCAGATTTCAAGTGTATTAATACATCAAGTGCATGGTAAAAGGACCCCATATTATTTCGTTGTTCTCCCATTATCCTCTACCATCAGCAGACAACAATCTGTCATGCTCATATATACGTGCATGTGCCATAAGCTACATTGAAAAAAAAAAAAATAGAATTAGTATTTACAATAACATAATTTTTAATGTATATCAATCATATGCACAGATCTTAGAATATAAGCGGACTAATGGATTGTAGTTTTTTATGAAAAAGTATCACTTTTTATATTGGAAAACATTACTTATTCTGAAGAAAGGCATTATCTCTCATCGTAACACCTTTTATTCCAAACAAGTAAATACCTTTCAGTATAAACACTAATACTTTTTCATAAAAAACCCATTCACTACCCGATTTGCACGGATCTAAGATCATTGCAACTAGTGTGCAAATTAGAACTTCTTTTGCAGTACTTTACTACACATACAAACACAAATGAATGTGTGTGTATGTATGAGAGAGAGAGAGAGAAAGAGAGATTACATGGATCTAGTGTTATAATATGACCAATTTCAGGATCGCAAGTGCCTTTAGTCTTGTAGATAAAATTGAGGCAATAATTTGCATGAGCTGGTACGAGGTCCGGATCAAAACATGCACCACCAGGAAGGATGGGCGCACAACTTATAATCCCACAAGCATAATCAATATACGCTTGCATCTTAGCAGGATCGGCAGTTAATACAGTGATGCACCAAGTATTGGCCTACACACCAGATATAAAATATTTTAAAAAATGCAATAAACAAATTTAGGTGGATAAAATTGTCTCTTTCATTTTCGGTGTTTCATCAAAAAATATTTCACGCCAAAATCAAAAGTCTGCATCATGAATTATGAACATTGAATCCCATAAGCTATCAATCTGGAACTTATAAAACATTCATGGTGAACCCTGAATTCATTAATCATGAACTCATCAACCATGAGTGTATGAACCAGTAAACTATGAATTATGGACCAAAAAAAGAATGAAAATTCAAGAAAATTCGATTGAAGACCTGAATTACATAAATTGTATCGGCAAAATCCCCGAATTTCGTTTGTTCTCAATTCAGGGTTACATTTTATATATCACTCTCAACAGAGAGTTTCTTTTTATATTTAACTCTTAATTGAGGATTTAAGTTTTATACATGTAAAACCTCAATTGAGAGATGTAAGTCCGAAATTGGGCCATTTTACTGATATAATTCAGGTCTTCAAGCGAAATTTACTGTAACGATAAATCCTGAGTCATGAGTGGAATATAGAAAAACCTAGAATAGATGTTTAGGATCTAATTCAAATTGGCTTACTTGTTTTTGATGATCAAACAATGTGATGTTCCCATCAAGAGCATATACAACACCCCACATACAACACACAAGGAGAAAGCAGATATTGATGTTTCCCATATGAACTTTTTTTTTTTTCTTGATTTTTCTCAGTTTCTCTTTACTTTGTCTGCAGGGCTTTATAAATTGTTATTACTTTAAATACTTATCACTACAAGAAAAAATGGTATTTGTCATTATTCATTTTGCATCTACAAAAGTGGTTAATTACTAAAATAACTCATTTTGTAACTATTAGCAGTTATATAAAGTATTTCATACAATTTTAATCAAATTTGCTATAATATGACAAGCTCTTTTGCAACTACTTGTAGTTACAAATACATTAGTAACTACAAAGTAGTTGCAAAGAATAGTTACAAATACATTAGTAACTGCAAAGTAGTTGCAAAAAAAACTTTTTGCATCTTACTATAAGTGGCTACCCTATAATAACTACATTTAGATATTTAGTTACTAAAAATATTTTTGTGACTACTCTCCCTTTTTGCAACTACAATTTGTAGTGGTAAAAAACCTTAATTCTAGTAGTGGATGCTTATTAATTAGAAGAATTCCACTGATTAAATTGCTCCCATGTGTGGGAAGTCGATTGTAGTGTAACCTAGGGTAGGATCGACTCACACCAACCCACTCCTAGTTAGGAATGTATTTAAATAAGAAAAAAAAAATTGCATCCACGTCTATATTAAATATGGTTAATTGTAAAAGAAAACTACAATTTTAGCAAAATTTCAATTACAACGTAACTTTAAAACGTAAAAATAAAATTTATCTTTTTAAATTTTTTTTTTAAATTATAAGTTCAATCATATTTTTTACATCTAAATATGCGCCACCACTGCAATCATTACATTTGTGTTGACAAAAAAGGGCCTAATTTTAGTTGTCTCAAGAAATTTAAACATTTTTTTCTCTATTTTATTTTAATACACACACTCATATTTATAGGCAAAATTAATATAAAAAGATAATATAATAGATAAATAAATATAATGTTTTTAAAAACTAAAATTGTTCAATATTATTGTTAGGAAAAATCTTTAACTAATTTTAACTTGGAGCCAAAATCTAGTAAAAAGTAAACAATCACAATAAATTAGTCAAATCTAATCAAGTAACCAATTAATTAGTAAACAATTAATGTATTCTCTAGAATGTAATATTACATTTTTACAAATGTAATATAGATGTCAAATTAAATATTGTGAAAAAATATCAATTTAATATATCATGCGTAAAAAATAGCTACAATCTAAAAATTTAATTTTGTTTTCATTTAAAAACCGAACATATATGACTAAAAGAAAGAAAGTAACTCAATAAAACACTCAATAATGACATACTCAGAGTCATAATTAAGAAAAAATAATCAAATCATGTATTAACAAAACTAGCAGTATCCCCGTGCGATGCACGGTTTGTAAGTGTAAATGAATAAATTAATATTTTTATATAATTTTAATATAATAAAATATTATAATTAATAAATAATAAGATATAAAAAATTATATGTTAATGAAAAAAGAGTTCAGTGAAAGTTTTAAAAACTAAAATATATATTAGTATGGATATTTCTTTTTCGTAATATATGAATATCTCCAGCATCCTTCCATAGAAGTCATGTTGATGATTAGGGCTGGAATTATAATATGCGGTTGATAGGGGATATATTTGTAATGTTAAAAATTTAGTTACCGTCTTCATAAATAATTTTTCATTAATAATACCCAATAAATTTATTTAAAAAATTAATTTTAAGAAAATATTTTTTTTCGGCCCGGGTGGAATCAGCCAAAATAGCTTTATAATATTTATTTTAGGCTAATATATGGCAAGTTATTGGCAATAATTATATTTTATATTGGGGTTGAATTTTATATATAAAAAATTGTGATTTCCAAAATTAGTAATAAATTTTGGGCGGGAAAACTTCAAAGTTACTAATTTGGGCGGATTTTGTTATTATATTAAGTATAGATTAGACTAAGGAAAATGAGAATTAATTTCGTTTTCATTTGAAACCAGACGTATATATAGAAAATAAGAAAAGTAATTAATTATAAGATTCATGCTATCTCGTATTCGTAATTAAGGAAGATTAATCAAATCATACATTAGGAAAATTAGACTAAGGAAAATAAGAATGAATTTTTCATTCATTTGAAATTGATCTATATACGAAAAATAACTCAATATAAGGTTCCTTACTAAAACATGCTATTTTCGAGTTGCAATAAAGGAAAA
Organism: Ajuga chamaepitys; assembly: GCA_958295605.1. Classification (NCBI taxonomy): domain Eukaryota; kingdom Viridiplantae; phylum Streptophyta; class Magnoliopsida; order Lamiales; family Lamiaceae; genus Ajuga; species Ajuga chamaepitys. The sequence continues at coordinate 63,219,910 of OY282499.1, read as the reverse complement.
TAACCAAATCATGAATTAAGAATAAAAAATATTGTTTAAGTAATTAAACTCATATTTCATTAAATTAAAGACAAAAAGTCAATAATTAATTTTATAAATAATTTATTAAATCATTACATCTACTAATATAACTATGTATATATATATTGGCAAAAACTCGTATGTGACCGTCACACGGCCGTCACACGGTGTGACGGGAAAAAGTATTACTTTTTGTGGTAAAAGTATCACGTTTATGTGTAAAAGTATCACCTTTTTTGAACAAAAAAAAGTATCACTTTTTGTAGCAAAAGTATCACCTTTATCTGTAAAAGTATCAATGTAATAAAAGTATCATTTTTTCCTGTAAAAGTATCACTTTTTCCTGTAAAAGTATCAATATTTTCTGTAAATGCGTATTCCGTCACACGTGTGACCGTTCACACACAAGACTCACTCATATATATTAGGGGCAAAGTCTCATGTGCACCAGTTGTACTGTGCAATGTAGATTGGGTATAACTATTTATGCTTAAAGTAATACATTTTGACACATGACCCGAATAGATCCGTTCAACTGGGCACAAGAGACCTCCTCATATATATAATCACAATGTTTGTTTTATTAGACGTGGACCTTTGAGCATATTTATATTTATTCTCTTTTACAAATTATTTTACTTGATTATTTCATTAAATCCATAACTAATCAGTTTGTTTTATCTGACATGAATTGTCTCAAGTTTTCTTCATTTATTTCATTGAGAGAAAAATTAATTTATATATAATTGAACACATACTTTATCAAATTAAAAGCGATAGTTAATATTTTATTTATAATCAGCTTATTAAATTATTAAATTTACTAATGTTTATTTGTTATAATAATTATTTTAGTTGATAAATCACAAAAGTATGACTTTTGGTTATATCTATAATTTTTTATATGATAATTAATCTTAATTTTTTTTACATATATTAATGTTATTTTTCTATAAATAATTACACTCTGCAACCTAAAGTATGATATTATACAAGTTGCAACTAAACTTCTTCTAAATTAGCACAATTAACCAACTTGAACTATATGTTTTGTTTAGTTTGCAACCTAAACAATACTTGGTCACATTAACCAATCTTAATTATACCTCTTTAAAAAAAAAAAAAAATTTAACCTAAACACTTTTTTACATTAACCAATGTGTATCTTTAAATAAATCTACTATTTATTATATAAATGTATAATTTAATTGAAATTTTTCAACATATATATGAAAGTATTAAGAAATATTGAAGAACTTATGTTTTAATTTGTTATTCCAACTATTGAATAACTTTTGAACTTTTTTTTGTTATTTTGTTATTCTTTGTATATCTGAAATACCAAGTAAAATATTAAAACTTGCAAACAAGATTTTTTAAAAGGTACATAGTTATAGTTAGAATTAAAACTTTATATAGATAAATTCAAATATTTAAAGTAAATGGAAAAATTTAAAGAAAAATTTCAAAAATAAGAAATGATCATTTTGAAAAATATTGTTTTATATATTTAATATTTCTCTTAATGATAATCTGTAATATATATACACACACCTGTATATAAAGTTAACGTATCGGAAACTTATATTTAAATTACTTAAAATTTCATTTATGTTTTATCTTACATTTACAAAAATATTAGGATAAAACAATCACATATTTCAATATTAGATTATACTCTATTTAGTTTTATTTTAAAATCATTACTTTTTAAATAAACTTCCGTGCAGCGTACGAGAATATGACTAGTTTTCTTAAAAGAAAATCAATAAATATACATTACAAAGAGATCTAAATAAGTAATAAAAATTGATTCAAAGAAGAATTATGATGTACATATATATAATATACATATGCTAAAAGCACTCAATGATTAGACAAACCAAAATATTATTTTAAAAGAACATTAGCAAATTTAATAAAATATTATAAAAATGCATATTAAATTTTGATTTCAATTTAGTAGAGTATGAGTCTAGATATTTAAAAAATGATTGTTCTCCCTCAAAACTTAGATAAATAAAATTTAAGTTGAATAAAATAAATTGATTAGTTGTAATTTTTTCATAAAAATAAATTATTTTTTATTAAAAATATTATATAACTATTTTTTAGTTATAGTTCAAGCCCACTAATATAGTCCATCTCATAATTTACATTCAAATTTAACTAAAAAAGTCAATCAACAAGCCATCAAATCAAATATATTATAATATATATGATATATATCATAAAAAACGTGAAAATGTGATTAATTTAATATATAATACAATGAAAACGGATTATAAATGAAAAAATAATTTTATTTTAAAAATTATAATAATATATTAAACTTACTAAAGTTGGCAACAATTTAATTAATACCAAATAGGGTCCAAAAACTTAAGGAAAAAGGAATATAATTACGTAAACACCTCTCTAATAGTTTTTATATGTATATATAGATATATAGATGTAGATGGTTCTTAAAACTTAAATTTTGTTGTAGATGGCCATATTGAGGCCTGACGAGTCTGAAGTTTTAAAGGGCAAAAACTCTTTTGACCCAAATCGCAATTCTTCCCCCTTCACAAAAACAAATAACAAAAAAAAAAAAAAAAAAAAAACAACAACTAAGGTTCAGTACTCTGGGTTCATGTTTAAATTTCATAAGGTCTAGGTTCGACATTTTTGGATTAGGATATATCTTTTATTATAAAATTATAATTTCACGATTCACGGTTCATGACTCATCATGATTTAATGATTCAGTATTTATAATTCAATAATTCATAGTTTAAGGTTCACGGTTTATATGTTCGAGGTTCACGATTCATGTTGTATAACTCGATTTGGAGTGCAACACGATTGAAATATGATAAATGTGGGACATAGGATCCGAACTGCACATTGCACAATTTTCCCCATATTTACAGCTTTATTACTTCCATAAAATGAACTCTACAAAATCACTCTTGTTCGATCAACAGACAGAAAGCAAGTCACTGCTAGAATAAAAAACATAAAGAAAGTTCTCATTGCAAATTTCACACTGGAAATAAAAACCCTGTTGCAAATTCAACATTATTTATTTAAACCAATACTACATATAAGGTTGTTCTGGTAAATCATGACATCAATACAATTTAATTTATAGTCATTAGATCAAATAACTTTCAATCACAGTCATAAATCTTTTTTTACCTATTTATTTGTTGTCTTATTTTATCACTGTAAAATTTTAGTCAATTCAAATCCATAAATTTTCTAAAAAAAGCCGTTGATTCTTAAATCTATTATGTATTAAAATCTCATTCAAGTTCTGAAAATAACAGTTCTCTTTCGTTTAGAGAAGAAATGTAAATTGATTGAACTAACAAATAGCACTGAATAACATCATGAAGATAGCATTAATTGTTGCAGAAATTATTGAGCAAGAAAGAAAAGAAAACCACGAAAGCCTTAGCAGCAAAGCCACTTAACCGCAAGCACTGGACCGTTGGAAAGAGCATTCTTACACGTTATCCTGTCCTCATCAATTGTTTCCATATGTAGGTGTGTATTTTGTAATTGAGAATGGAAAAATCCAAGGTATGTGTGGGTTGAGGAACAAGGGGTTCATCGCGCTGCAGAGAACCAGAATTTTCTTTCTTTTTTTCAGTCAAGACTCAAGAGAGAAATAAATTCAACATCTGCATATTTGAAAAGCTCAAAAAACATCGGTAACTGTATATGACCTAATTCCTCCAAGAGCAACATTTATACCAGCACTTTGTACTCGGACTGAATTCTGCAATAAAAAAGAAGACTTTCAATTATGAAAGCAAAGTCCAAAAAAAAAAACACTTTCAATTATACATTGTTGAACGAACATGAGAGCCGCGATTAATCAACTGCTCGAAATGGTTGAAATATTTCTAGTTCTTCGGCTTAAGCTTGATTTTAGGGCCAAGCTTCTCATAATATTATTCAAAATTACTCGACCTTGGTGGGTCTGCGAGTGATTACAATGATTGCCCAGGCTGAATATGTTAAATTTTACTTGCTTGAATTTGGATGAATCAAACTTATGATTGAGCGAACAAGGAAAAGGGAAAAAATTAGTTCAATAATTTTGCAATTTTGGAGTATCCAAGAATATCACTGCTGATACCGTCTATTTGCAGGCGCGTTTGACAAAAGGATGATAAGAAAATTATTATTAACCACTCCTTTTACCATTTGATTATTTTACAGCAGTAAAAAATTTAATTGTATTGATACAACAATTGCGTCGTAGAAGTACCCTATGTTTAGACAGTAAACAACATTTTCACCTCAATAATCAAGCATTTCAGGCACTTCAACCGGATACATATGAATCATATCAGACCAAACATTTGAACCTTCCATTCCACCCCTAATACACCTCCAAACAGCACTATTACACTTAAATCCACTCCCAAAACTCAACTGCCAAACCTTATCTCCTCTCTTCACTCTTCCCTTGCTCTCTATGTAGGCCAGTGAGTACCATGTCGACGAAGACGACAAGTTCCCGAATCTGTAGAGTGTCATTTTCGACGCTTCCACGTCCCGTTCGGTCAGCTTCAGTCGATCTTTGACCCCTTCGATCACCGCCTTTCCACCAGCGTGAATGCAGAAATGCTGAAAAGACATTTTGAAATCAGGAATGTATGTCCCTCTTTTTCTTGCGGGTGCCGATAGTTTTTTCCAGGCTACAGATAGACCGTATTTTATTTGCTCCGAATATGGCAGAACTAGTATTCCTAGTTCTGCCATGTTCGTCTTTAATGCTTCTCCAGCAACCTGTCCCAACTCTTCTCATTAATATGATTGTTTCTACATCTAAGAAAAAAATACTAGGCAAATACTCCAGTAAAACAGTTCGACATTAGACAACATATATCATTAAATAAGTTAAATTTAGTCAACTTTGTCAATATGTTGATCATATTCAACTCACTATTTGAGTACAATTGTACATCAGATTACCTCAAAAGAATATTGTTTTTTCAAAGTGCATATCCATTTATATGTATATATTGTAATTTCTCCATCTTGCTCAGTTTTGCACCTATGAACGGACACGTATATTAAGAAAAAATTGTTTTTTGTTTTTTTGTTGACTTTTTCAAATATGGAGATTGTAAGAGAAATTTCCTTTTTAACGGTGTGCAAAACTGAATGGAACGGACCGAAAAAGAAAGTGTGCAAAACTGAGCGGGACGGAGGGAGTAGTATTTTGATTTATTATTGCTTAGACTTATTCAATCATAGTTATCTCTTATAGTTGATCAACTATATGAGATGTGACACAGAGAGAAGATTAATAATCCTGCCATATAAAGACTTTCAAGAAACAAACATTTACTAAAATGACTTCCATTAGGATCAAAACATTCAATAAAATGACATTTTTCTAGTGAAACTTACACTCCAGAAAGAGTTGCAGATTAACTTATTCAACCACATTCACTTATTTAGTCGATGAACAACATAACACGATTGAAACAACCCTCAGTTTATAATCTAACCTGAACGATTGATCTGGATAAGGAGACTCCGATATTCCCTTCTTCATCAGCTTCGTGTACAACACATTTGTAGGCCCCATTTTTGGACCCCAAATGGGTCCTAACAACATGTATGAGTTCATATTTAGCCTTACCTCTATCACCTTTCCTATTCGACAGCAAAACCCCCGCTCCGCCCATTCGAAAAAGGCAGTTCGGAAGAATCATAGCCTTATTCTTCCCCTCATAAAAATTAGGAGACACACTCTCCGTACTTAGAACCAACGCCAGAGAATTCTTGTGAACTTTAAGGATGTCTTTAGCCAAATTCACCGACAATATCCCCGCACCACACCCCATGCCAGATAGATTAAAGCTCTTAACGTTACTCCTCAGACCAAATCTGACAAAGATAACGTCAAGACTTAGTTCTTGCTACTATTTCTTAATCAGTTGTAACAATATGTATCTCTTTTGTTATTCCTTTTTGTATGTTGTATACAGGGTAGATTTAGTTTGTTAAGTTAAGTTTATCTTCTCGCCAATATAGTAATTATATATTGGCAGGCTGCTCCATGAGGTCAAAGAGGCGATCGCCTCAGGTCTCGCCTCCCAAAACATGAGAAGTTTAGGGGCCCTAAATTTCTATAATGTTACTATAAGCGTAAAATATTATTGTAATGGTGTGGATGATGTACTGGTAAAGCAGTACAATTATATTTTGCAAGATGCAGGTTCGATCGATCTTCCTGATGTTTTTCCTTCATTTCCCTATAGTTTCTAATTGTTCTTCCTTTCTGATAGTTTCTAGTGGAAAGTATGCTGTCGACTGATCCTCCTCCTTACCGTTAATCTCTTCTTGTTTTTCATAGTTTCTAGTGGAAAATATGCTATCAACCAAGAATATGCATATATATATTTAACTTTCAAAATTTATTTTGGTTTTTTTTGGCTTACTTTTTTATTTTAGTTTCTTAACTTGGAGCCTTGTTTTAATAGTTGTGTGACGGTTAATATTTAACGTGATAGTAAATTTTTTTAATATTATTTATTTTTAATTTATTTATATTTATTTTTATTTCATAATAAAAATTAGAGGCCTATTTTCTTAACCTCGACTCAGGCAGATAATTTAGTAAGATCAGCCCTGTATATTGGCTGTCATTAGTAATTCACACTTTTCATCTGATTCAGTCTCAACCAGTATTTCCAGTGGTAAGTCACACGGGGAAATATTGGATGAAAAGTGTGAATTACCAATTACGATCATTTTATTTGTTGTAACCATATACAGTATCAGAGAGGTTCAGATCTTCTGCATTTTCTTTCACGTTCGTACCTATTAATTATGAGTGATGCTAGAGAGGGAGTAGGGCTTGTGAGGCTGCAGTTGGTGATCAGAACGTCGATGCTACGTGGATCGATGTTCTGATCTTTTAAGAGGCTTTCGACGACCGGTAAAAGTACGGTCTCGACTTCCTCCATTGTGGCAGAGAGAGACTTGTCTGGAGGGAGCTGCTGCATGCCGTTAGGCAAGTACGTCTCGCTGCCAATTCCTGAGCGTCGGAGGACTTTCTTATGGAACTCGATGGCTTCTCTGTCCCAATGTCCGCTGATTTCGAGGTGTTCGATGAAGGAGGAGACGGGGATGCGGTAGTGGTTAGGGGGATGGCTGCATTTGAAGTCGAGGAGGTAGACGCGGTTGGGTTTGTAGAGGACGAAGATGATGGCGAAGAAGAGAGTTGTTGCTGCGAAGTAGCAGAAGGAAAATGTTAGCATTTCGGAGAGGGTGGTTTGTTCCATGATTGATTAGTTGTTGTAGAGAAATTGAGAAATGAAATTGAACGAACACCGAAATGTAACGGATGATTTTATGAATTTATAGTGGGAAATGGTTTCTTGAAATGAGAAAATGTAGTGCTTTTGAAGAGCATAACCGTCGGAGGACAAAAAGCTCATGTGTAATATATGGGACACCAACTTCTAGAATGGAGGAAGAACTAAAGGAATATGGTAAGAATCACCTGTTCCACTTAATTTCTTTGTGTTTTACTCATATTTCACTTTAAAAATGTAAGTATATTTAATTTTTCTTGGTAAATAATTTATTTTCGAATTCATGATCCAGTGTCCTGATTCATAATTTATGATTCACGAATTCATGAATTCATGATTCAAGTTTAAATTTACCACCTAGGGTTTAAACTTTATCATTAAACAATAGTTTTTTTTCACGTTTCATGAATTCATGATTTTAAGTCACGGTTCACAATTTATATTTTATATTTCACGAGTTTAGGAGTAATGTTCATGAATTCAAGATTCACATTCATGATGTAACATTTTATTTTTGAGGTGGAATATATTAGAAGTGGAACAGATGATTTGATGCGAAAAATATAAGAGTCAAGAAATTTTGCTAACAATGAAGTAAGAGTCTGTCATGTTTGCTGACATTCTTTGTGATTGATCTATTATTGATTCAAGACTTGAATAAAATATCTCATTTTTTTATTCTGAATAGGATAAAATAAGACAAATAATTTTATTTATTAAAATATTTTCTCCTTCAGTTTTCAAGGAAGACATGTAATACTCTTAATCAAGTAAAACTCTGAGATTTTAATATTTAGGGTAATTATTTTATCAACTTTGCCATGATCTTTATCAATGTATTACAATTTGTGAGATTAGTATTTTCGATGATATCTTATCAACATATAAGTAATTAGATGGGCAAGTCATAAGAAATACCACTAGACCAATGTGACCGACTCTATAAAACCATAGCCGACATACTGTGAATCGGTCCAAAATCTAAATATATTATAAAAAATTAATTGGATTGAGCTCACAAATTTCTAATCTCATAAAATTGTGTTGAACTTGAACCGCGGAAATTGACGACTAACTGAAAACACATCATATATATTTGGAGTCGTGGTATTTAATTATTTATTACTTATTTAAGTCCGCCAACTTAATTACACGTGTTTATTTTAAGGTATTGACAAAATTCCTTTTATCTAAATTTCTACATTTAACTTATAAGCCCATGTGACTGGTTAGTTGAGATGGGACGCTAACCACAATAAAATTTAGTGGTATTAGAATCTTCAAAAGCATAATTTTATTTCAAAGTTAAGTTAATTTATGACATTATATTCTTGAAAATCAATATACTTCCACATTGTAACCAATTTTACTTCAAAGGCCGACCTTTTAATTGGGAGTGGATTACCAAAAAAAGAAAAAAAACCCAACGAATTGCACTTGAGTTAAATTACGAGGTACCAAATCAAACAACACTGGTTGCAAAGCCGAGGAGTACATGGGAAACACCATCGCCGGATCATTTAAGGTAAATGGTGATGTTGCTTGCTTATTTGATGGGTGGGTTGGTTTTGGCTTTGTTGTACGGGATAGCACAAGGATATTCTTCAAGGAGGCGCGAAAAGAAGCAGACTTGAAGGGAGCATCACTTCGTTGGAAGGGATGGCAATGTTATTTGCTATTCGGAGTGCTTTGGAGAGTGATATCACAAATTTGATCTTGGAGAATGATTGCGAAAATCTGATCGGTGGATTGCACAGAAAGGAGATACTTGATCCGATAGCAGAGCTTGTCAAGGAAGATATATTAGCTATATGTAATTTGATGGGATGCTTTGTATTTTTCTTATGTTCCTAGATTAGCTAATGTATTGGTCAGTGACACATAATTTATCATGTTTTAATACTGGCGATGAGTAATAATTCTTTTGGATTGAGGAGATGCCTCCGTCAATCATTTCCTTTGTTACTTAAGAGTTAAGATGTAAGGCATTTGTCCACACATGATGAATGAATGGGATGATCCATTAAAAAGAAAACGTAATTATGTTAAAGAATTCAAGAGTTGGCATGAAGTCAAGTATCTTATACTATATGCTAAAAAGTATCTTGTTACTATAAGTAGTAATATTTTGTGACTATATAAATGTCTTATATGAAACCATATATACCACTAAAATTTAAAATATAAAGTAAAAAAATTAAAAAAATAGTAATAAAAATAAAAAAATATATATAACCCTGAAAAAGTGGGAAATCCCTGAAAACCAAAAAAATAAAAAATAAGGAAACTGAAAAACTAAAAATACAATTCCTTTTTAAAAAGATAAAATTAGGGTGTCTCGCGCAAATACATTGCCACAAACAATTTTTTGTACATCACTCTTACCATTAAATTAGGTCATGTGTATAATCACTAATCTTCTGGTAAAAGCTCCAAAATTTGAGCAAATCAATGGTGAAATGCTCAATGATGATCGAATCTTCAGAAAAGACACCACGAACAATGAATCTTTCCAGTATTTCAGGACTGATACTCCCACGTATTGAAAGGAAACGAAAACTCCCATGAAGGGAAACTGAAAACCTCCCATGAAAGGAAACCAAAGAGAATAACAAAAGAAAAATTAATTATCATCCTTCCACAAGGGACGACGAGGGAAAAGGGCGACAGATAGGTTTAGGGTAGTAAAAGATTTTTGGAGGATTTTTTAGAGAGTGAAGTGCAGAATCACAAAATTTATCTATATATTAGTACAATTTTCGTGAAAATTTTCAGGGGCTTGGCAAAGTTGTTTTTTTCTTAATGAAAAAGTGAGTAGGTGTCTAATATATAAAAATTGTTATTTCATTAGACGTATATTATTAGTTTTAAGTATATATAATAATATCAAAGAATTGTAAAAAATATTTGTAATTATGAAATTTAAATGACTGTAATTGTAGACCTGAAAGCGGAATGAAAATCAATGCACTGTAGTCGTAGATCCGAAAGCGGAATGAAAATCAATAATTCAATACTAAATAAAAATACTGATTATAATGACAATGTATATAGTCTCTCTCACACACACTATTTTAAATTTTTCGAGAAGATAAATCCTAATAGATACTCACGGTACAATGAAATTTTGTACAGTAAGATCAATTAATCACGCAAAAATAATCCAGTAAAAGTAATTAAAATTTCAATTGGGAAAAATTACTCCCACCGAAAGTACTATAAAAAAATGTACTCCCTCCGTCCCAGTTAACTTGTCCTACTTTCCATTTCGGTCCGTCCTACTTGTCACACCCGTAAATGACAATTAAAAGCAATAATTTTCACTCTCAAAATATCCAGATTCAATCTTCACCTTTAAAAAAAGTCAAAGATTCCATCAAATCTGTTTTTTCTTAACATCCGTGTCCGGTCAACTGTGACAAGTTAACCGGGACGGAGGGAGTAGTAATTCTCATTGAATTTCACTCTGCATATTGATTAATAATAATAAAGCCTAAAGAACTGCATTTTAAATATTATAAAATAGTTTTTATTCCAAAAAGAGTATCCCTTATCCAAATAGTTTTTCTTTAGCACATATAAGAGATAAGATATTAGAGTAATTGGTCAAACCTAATTTAAAGATTTAGCTTAAATGGATGACTAAATTGATACATATAAATATTATAATACATAAATATTATATGTATATAACTAAATAGTTAGACAATTTGATCTGAGAGTTTTCCTTAAAGGTATTGCTTGCAATAATTTTATTTAATTATTTTTCAACTTATAACTAAATTAAGTTAATTTGAACTGTTTTTATTTTATAGCTTTTGCTTCAAAAAATTAATTTGTAGCTATAAGTGGTAAGTTACTACACCTTGCTTCTACTTATTTTTTATTTGCTAGATAATAAAATTAAGAGGTTAAAAGTACTTATCCATCCAACACTTTTTCTCTAAAAAATCGAGCAAAATCACTTAATTCTCAAAATCTTCTCACTTTTAATCATAAGTATTTTAATCAATTCTAAAGGAAAACTAAAACATAATTCGACATGAAAGGTTAAAAATCACTAACAAATAGAAAGCCCATAAATTTAAATACAAATAAAAAAGCCCATAAATTTAAATTTAAATACAAATTAAAAAAAAAAAAGGGACCATAAAATTTGTGGTGGGGATTGTGGACCATGGAACAGAACCTGCTCGATGACTATACAGGTGTCAAAAGATTACGTCATTCGTTTCCCGTTGGCAAATCACGGCTCGCCGCGCAATTTTTAATTAATTCATTGTTTATTCGTTCATATAAATACCGTCCCCAACCCCTGCTAAACTCTAGAACTCTCCAATTTCTACGTAACTCTGCTTTACAAAAAGGTGAAGAAAACTCTTAATTTTCATTTATTTTTAAATCTCCTCCGAGGTTTGTTACTAATTTTGATATGAAATGATTTCCTTGATGATTCAGTATGTGAATTTATGCTAAGAGAGTTCTTATTCCTTGTGAATTTCTCATGTTCTGTTTCGCTTTTGATCAACAGAGTCATTAGAATTTTCCAGTTAAATTTGCTGCGACTTCTTAATATTTCTTCTCGTCATTCGTTTCTTATAATCTGAACTTGCCTGATTCGGTCAGTAAGTTCTCAGTTTACATCTGGTTGATTATCCATGTTATTATTCCTTTTTTTTTTTAATCCTTGAAGATTCAATATGTGAATTTATGCTAAGAGAGCTCTTTTTTTCCTTGTGAATTTCTCATGTTCTGTTTCGCTTTTGATCAACAGAGTGATTAGAATTTTCCAGTTAAATTTGCTGCGACTTCTTAATATTTCTTTTCGTTATTCGTTTCTCATAATCTGAACTTGCGTGATTCGGTCTGTCAGTTCTCTGTTCACATCTGGTTGATCCTCCATGTTATTATTCCTTTTCTTTAGTATATTTTCATGACCAAAATATGAATTTTTGCTCAAGAGTTTGGTAAATGAGCTTGACTTCGTACGAGGTGTAATTCGAGTGATGTTTTTGGATCGTTCGTCATGACAAGCTTGCAATTTTGCTTCTTGTTTTCCTTTTCACGGTTCAGAAGCTTTGGTATAATTTAAGACTTTTTGTCTAGATTTTAATCCGACTTTGTAATGATTACGTAAAATTGCTTTCCATTTGTGACAGTTTGACTTTCATCAGTTACCATTTCAAGGAGAATGGGTCGTTCGAGCCGAACCGTTTATGTAGGTAATCTTCCTGAGGATATTCGCGAGAGTGAAGTTGAAGATCTATTTTACAAGGTTTGTTGTTTTTGTTTCAGTGATTCTTGTGATTAGCTCTTCTGCAATGAAGAAGTAAGACACAGTATGTGTGAATGTTTTATTATTGGTCCAAGTGTATTTCGGTGGTTGTTTTACCATTATTAACAGGCTGCCAGTATGTTGGATGATGTTGCTGAGTGTAGGACCAGATTGTTCTGGATTCATTGCGATTGTTGTGATGTCTTTATCTTAATGAAGTTACTAAGAATCTTCCCAGTGCTCATTCTTCTTTGTGTTTATCATGGCAGTATGGGCCTATCGTTGATATTGAATTGAAATGCCCCCCGAGGCAGCCTGCCTATGCTTTTATTGAGGTGAGCAACCTTTTCAGGCTGTAAAACTTTCTTTTAGTCGATAGATTTAGATGCTGCCTCACAGGCAAAATGTGCTGAGAATCTAGCCATGTCATAAGTAGTGGAAGCTCCCCCCTCCCCCAAGGTCGCCCCTATGGGATACTAAGAGAGTTTGATGTTTGTGATATCCTGTTTGTCCTTCGAATATCTCACAAATTTTCTTGAATTGTTGTACTTGTATCTTCTAGTTTGAAGATTCACGCGATGCTGATGATGCCATCCAAGGCCGGGATGGCTATAAATTTGATGGCCGTCGATTGAGGGTGAGTCATATATTGTATTTTTTTACTATATAAAATAAGTTACTCAAGTATCTTAACATATCCTGTTTTCGCATGTCTACTGTAGGTTGAACCGGCGCACGAGGGGAAGTCATCATCCTATAGTGAAAGTGGTCGTCGTGGAGCTTCAAGGCATTCTGACTACAAGGGTAACACCTACTTGTGTGAATATAATTTTTGTTAACCATGATAATAGATGTAGAGCTTACATGTTACAAAACCAATACTCATTTCTGGAAATGCAAGTATTGGCACCATCTTTTTAGGCGGATCACTCTCGCCTGTGAACAATAAGTGGAGAAAGAATATGGATGATGTCTATCTATGATCTTGGGTTAAAATTTTCACATTTTTGTTGAATCTTTTCCCATTTTCAAATTAATGAAATGGGTGACAGAAAATCTGAAATATCTTTAGTTTTTTTCAGTGATGATAGAATCATGTTTCTTAGCATTTTACTGTTCGCAGGAACTTCTAGTCGCATTTAGAGAAATTACAATTAACGCAAATAGCTTACCTAAAGAAAGATATTCATAGGATTCGTAAATGCGGAATTCATTCAAAACAAAACGTGAGGTGAACATATCCATTGGGCTGCACAATGCTGAAAGAAGCTAATAATATGAGGTCAAATTAACTCAATAGATTCCGAATGTTCCATTGACCCAGTAGTTTAACTTAGCTCTCTGTTTCTTGGCATGGTTTTCCAATTTTCGTTTCAGATTTTGCATTTAAAAAATCATGTGTTGACTGTTTCATATTTTTACGTTTGGTCCCTTCCTTTGTTTTATGAGTTTCTCAAGTCCGTTCTACTTCCTCCTGAGAAAGAAACATGGTTAGTTTTTAATTATATGCATGCTCATTTTTGTGATATTTGCTTAAACATAACGACAATTTGAATAGATGATGTTCTGTTTCTCATTGAATAGAAATTTCTTACAATTAAAATTTCGACCTTGTTGGTGTTTATAGGTCGTTTAAGCAGCACCATTTTTGTGGGTAATCTTCCTGGAGATGTTCGTGAGAGTGAAGTTGAGGATTTGTTTTACAAGGTTCGTAACTTTGTTTACAATATGGAAGTACAGAATTTAGAGAACTTCCTTTCATGCTGCCTTTTCTCTATATGTAATTTACTGAATGGGCCATTTTTGGGGTATTTACAGTTTCTTATTGTAAAGTAATATCTATTTGCAAATAAATTTCTTAACTTGACAAATACTATAAATTCTTGGCATGCATCTTAATTCTGTTTCCCATGATATTTTTTATTTTTTGGTTTCAGTTTAGTCAGAAAAACTCACACATATACTTTCTTTAATTATTAAACAAACCATATACTTCATTTTCATCTCTTTAAGAAAGGCTCGTAAGCATCGCATTAAGGTTTATATGTTCTTGTATCAGCAAAAAACGGTCTGACATTTTCTTTTGGGAGGTCAAGGCTGTGTTTTAAATCATTAATTTGCCTGGAGTATATTGCTTATCATAGTTTAAGCAACATGTGGATTTGTGCTTTGTCATCAGATAATTTGCTAACTACTCAAGTATCTGCTCTTTGTTCTTTCATGGCAGTACGGGCGTATTGTAGATGTTGATTTGAAAATTCCTCCAAGACCACCAGTTTATGCCTTTGTTGAGGTGAGTAACTTCTGACACTTGAGGCAGTGATCATTCTGTTATCGAAGTAAGTTCTGTGCCACATGTCATGAATGAAATTCCCATGTGGAATGCAAGTAGCAGCATGTGGTACAGAATGAATTTTGTTTCTTGTGTCTTCATTTTGAGCTTCAATTATCACATAGAGTTCTTCATCTTTATCAATGTTGCATTTTCAGTTTGAAGACCCACGTGATGCTGATGATGCTGTTCGTGGGCGGGATGGTTACAGTTTTGATGGACACCGCCTGCGGGTTGGTTGTATACTTTATAAAGTTTGTTCATGTAGTAAATTATGCTATTCTTGAATATTTGTTTTTATATTTGTCCGTCTTAATATAGGTCGAACTTGCTCACGGGGGAAGAGGGTCATCATATGATCACCACAGTAGTTACAGCAGTGGCAGTAGTCGTGGTGGACTTTCAAGGCATTCTGATTACAGGGGTACTGTATCCATGGGTCCTATATCTTCTTATAATCTTATATCCGTGTATAAATGCTTCTTGATGACATCTTGACATTTGAATTTTTCAGTCTTGGTGACTGGTCTCCCTTATTCTGCTTCATGGCAAGACTTGAAGGTAAGAATTATTTTCTGCATCTATATGTCCGAGAGAGAGACCCCATTGGAGAGACTTGTTTTCCCCCATCTATCCTTTCTACTGTAGGTTTCTGGTTGTCTTTTTAATTTAGTTCAATTGCTGCTACAGGATCACATGCGCCAAGCTGGGGATGTCTGTTTTTCTGAAGTGTACCGTGACCGGGATGGTAAGCAGATTATCTGGCAAACTGGATATATTTTTAAGATCTAATATCCTAGTTCCTGTCCTATCCACTCTTGACTCGAGAAAGTTAAGATAGTTCAGTTTGAGTGTATTGCTTCTGATCGTTTGCTTGCCTTTGGATGTTATATATTGTGTTGATATTGCTGATTATTAAAATATTTTTTATTACAGGCATGCGAGGGATTGTTGACTATACGAATTACGATGACATGAAATATGCAGTAAGTTAACTACAGCTATCATCTTCAGTGTTTCTTTGTTTTGAGAACTAACCAGTGTTGCATAAATCACTGGACGATAGTTGGTCGTAGAGTAGCCTCTTAGGAGACCCTTTTTTGGGTACATTTTATGATAAAATTCGTCCTCTGACAATTTTAAATTTCCTATTCTTTTTCCTATTATATATGTTAAAAGGTAAACAAGAGAATTCACTAAGCTATGTATTAGGAAGCATTGTAAAACCTATTGTGTATTTGCTATCATATTGTAAATTTAAAATTCAAATCTTGGGTATCTAATCCTATTGCTTGCTTTTACCAGTCTTTATGGCATAAGCAAGTGTGTACTATACAAATTAATCAGATTAGAAGCGATAAAATGATGCACTTTTTAAAAAAAAAAATCGAACAATAATATAATCATCTCTGGAGCTGACAAGGCGACTACAATGGGGCAGCACTAATTCAGCTGATTATAGAAAAATCGGATGGCATATAGCCAACTAGAGCGTAAGCACCACCAAGGAGGCTGCCAAGGCCGGTTTCCCCATTTTCTTTTGTCGGGGGTCGGGGTGGGGGGGGTTTGGTGCAACTGTTGGGTGTTTCACCACTTCTATTTGGTTTTTTCTATATTTTGTTTCTTTTTCTGTATGCAGATAAGGAAGCTTGATGATTCTCTCTTCAAGAATCAATTTTCTCGGGCTTACATAAGGGTATGATATGATGTGACTTGTTATGGATATAATGCCTCTATATTTCATAGTTTTGAAACATCTTTGGTCTCTAGGTGGAGGAGTATAATGGTAGACGTAGTTATTCAAGGAGCCCTAGTAGGAGTGTTTACTCGCGAAGCAGAAGTCCTAGTCGAAGCTCTGGCTACAGTGACAGGAGTAAAAGGTATGATGCACTGCTCATGAATCTTTTTTTTCCCTTTCCAATCTGCAAATTAACAGCTGATAATATTTGCAGTGTTTCACCGAGACCAAAGTATTCTCATCATGCTTCATCTAGGTCATTTTCGGGATCTGAGTCCCCTCCTCGTTCAGGGTATGTATTTTTCGTTAGCCTGCAGAATTTTGTTCTTGCAACACCCTTTAGGGTACGGTGGGCATTGAAGATCTAAGTGTGCCTACATGTATATGATTCCTCTTTGCCTGCCTGGTTTCCAGATTTTTATTCTTCAACACATGCCGCTCATGTTACTTCCGTTTTTACATGTGTTCTATTTGTTTCAATACTAGAGTTGACTTTTTCCTTTTTTTGTTGCTGTACTTAGCTAGATTAGAGGAATTCTGGAGATTATATTTTACAAGTGCCTAAGAAGTAGTATTGAGACAATTAATGACGTCAAGCAGTAGCCTTCCTTCTCAGGGTAGTTGTGGTGAAGTATAGGATATCATGTGAAATATATCTCATCTTTCTTTTAAGTTTTTCTCTTTAAAAGTTACCTTCAAATTTCTTTACTGGAGTTTATAACTACTATGTTCTAGCGGAGCACCTGATCTATCTTTTACCCATTACAAAGGTTGTTTCTTAATTTTGTCAATGTGTTTGGAATATTTCAAAAAAAATACTATATGAAACTTTTAAATGCCTATCCTCAGTGAGCAAGTCATGGTTTTCTGTCTTTCCTGTGTAGTTTTGGCCAATTTCTTCTTGAACACGTCTGTTTAATAATTTTCACGTGGAGGAGGATGGGACTATGTAAGGGACTTGCTAGCTTTAAAGTGATACACAACCAAAATAAAGATCTCCCATTTCTTTTCTCTCTAGATGTGGATTTGCGCCGTGGTCTGGGGACTGCATGTTAGGGACTTGGTGATACGCAGTGCTCAAGTTCATGTGACCCAGATCATTGTGGCAGTCAATGAGCACCTGCGCCCTACCAAGATGGTAAATTTCATTCTAGCATGCTGTGTATGGCTTTAGCCATTAATAACTTTTTTCAAAGAAAATTTTGGCTAATTACCCAGAAAAATAAAACCTCTTTTCTTTCAAAATAGTAATCAAATCACAATATTACATGATAAAATTAATTTACCCATTAATCGTGAATTGAATTATTAGTTCGAGATCCCCCTCATATGCAGTTGCAACGATATCCAATACTTTGTGCTTGATTGCTGTGTTGCTTCCGTTGATTCAACAATTAACCACCAAGAATTATCAGTGAGAGAAAATTCAATTGTGTATAGCTGAGATGGGAACATGATGCGCTTCTCGTAATTTTCTTTCCATGTTTTAGCTGTGTATATACTAGGCTCATCCTCACACTTGGATTGGATACTGCAAATAAAAAGTTTGTATGTGGAATTGGTTCTTACATGAAAATTTACCCAGATATCGATCAAGGTCTAGAACTCCGGTGAGTGCTAGTCCAGTGAGCAGAAGCAGATCAGCATCGCGTTCTCCCTCTCCCTCGGTATGTTTACGACAATGCTCTCTCAGTTGTCAAATTTCTGATGCCTTGGTGTATTCTGAATTTCTATTGGTTGGCAGGTGAGATCTGACTGAAGCAGATTCCAGTGTAAAACCAGGGTATTGGGAAGACATAATCTTGCATGTATTGGGAGCTGACTGAGCGGAGTATCATAGTAGCTGTTGTTAGGAGATTATATTGTGGAGGAGACTTGTAGTAGATATTATGTAATCTATATATGGCTTCAACTTATTAACCTTATGCTCGTTAGACTTGCAGTTCCACCACTATCATTTAGATAAATCGTGTAACATTTTCACTCATAATTAATCGCGGAATTGACCGATCATAAAATTGATAAAGGATGAATGATAGTCTCGTCAAGCTGTATAATAGTGGTCACAACACAATCATATGTCAAAAGATATAATCGATATTGTAATTGAAAAAACTTCAAAGTTGGTGATTAATAATGCTAAGTTATTTTGAAAATTAGCAAAGTTATATATTTTTTGCAATTAACCCTATTAATATTTATTGGGGTTGCCTATTTTTAGCTGAGCAGAAAAACATCCGTAAATTCCTCTTATAAATTTTTGTCTTGAACGGTGAAATTATTAGTTTTACCACTTATCGGTATAGCATGGTGTACCGTCGTACAAATTAGTCCCTCGTATATACAAATAGTGTAGCAAATCTGCCTCTCTTTTTATTTTCTAAATTTAGAATATTGGACTGAATATTCGTACTTATAGAGAGATCTTCCTTATTTTTTTGTACGTATGATTTTTAATATAATTTATTACTCTTTTTTATTAAAAGTCAAATCTACACTCAAATAATAATGGAAGTTACATTAAGCTCAACAAAAAATCACTCACAAAATTATACTATATGATATCAACAAGATATAAACAGTATCAAATTTAATTATTTTTATCTATTTTAAGTGTCACATTATCTAATATAACTATAATTATATAACTAATATATAAAAATTTCACGAAATAAAAATTAATTAAATAAAATGACACTCTCCCTTCGTCTCCCTCAGTTTTGCACGTAGGGACGGACACATATATTAAGAAAAAACTGTTTTTTACTTTTGGTTGACTTTTTAAATGTGGTGATGGTGAGGATTTTGAGGATGGAGATTTTAAGAGAAATTTCATTTTTAAGGGTGTGCAAAACTAAATGAGACAGACCAAAAGAAAAAATGTGCAAAACTAAGCGGGACGAATGAAGTATTTAAGAGAGTAATCCTTTGGGGTTGTGTGGTTTGAGATGCCTTTATATTTGTAGCAAATTTTTCTATTTAACTTCTGTTAACAATGTAAATTTGCAGCGAATTGGTGCTACATGGTTGGAGAACCCGACACTACAGCTATTACGATCCGGCCGTGTATATCTGAACTTTACGTAATTTTGAATTTTTGGCTAATTTTCACCGAGAAATTGAGTGAATGTAGCTTCTCAGATAAGATTTTAAATTCTAATCTATGTTATATATTTTAAAATAATCATTGCATGTCGTACGTATCCAATCATTAACAAATACAAAACGTGTATTAAAAATAAATTAATATAAGATAGAAAAATACTTTAGAATAGTAATCCAATCTAATCAGAACTGGTTTCTCTCTAATACCTCAACGTGGGTATTTTCCTATTTTCCCTTCTTTTATAAGTCGTAACTAGTAATCTTTGACCGGTTTTCTTTCTAACCGCCACGACCAAATCTAAAGCGGCAGAAAGCTACTTCAAACCGGACTTCAATTTTTATTTTTTTTGGTGATTAAACGAGTCCAACGTTTACGATTATGATTTTGGTTTAAGATTAACAATTTAGATTTGAATTCAATGTTTAGAGTTCAAGATTTTTGGGATTAGGGCATATTATGTTGACAATTTCACGATTCATGATCTAGGGTTCAGTGGTTCATGGTTCACAATCCATGAGTTGAGGTTCACGCTTCATATTATAGGATTCGATTTTAGAATAGGCTGTGATAAAAGTGGGACAGAGATTCTATAAGAATTTCTATATTTGTCATGTCATTATATTTTCACATCTAAGCATTTCAAATTTATTTAAAATTGTTAACCTTACCATGCAGTTAACAATGTCCAGACATGGTGGGAGAATGAATGTCATACCAATGGAAGAGTGAGATGTTGGTGGACAGTAATAATGGACGGCTTCATGAAAGTATCACGCACCTATTTTCCGAAGACCTCTGTGAGATGCATCTCATGTCCACGTGGCAGTAATAGAATAATAGCTCTCTTATAGGGGATAAATGGACACCTCTTAGATCCAAGTATCATCCCAACTCATAAAAGGGAGGTGGCTTACCTAGCACCATACAAGTCCAAAGCGAAGACTTAGTACTCTAGAGGAACGATGTCGCGGACCTCTGAGTCCTGGAGCTTTCAGAGCCGAAGGAAGAAGCTAAGTGGAATCACGGGGTTTCGGCCGAAGTGAACGAGGTTACGCGGAATCGAAGTCTCAGCTCGGGCAGCCCAGAGCTGGACATGGTCTAAGGAATCCGAGAAGCAATCACCAGAGTCGGGCTACACATTGTGCCAAGGTCATGCACTCTATCTGACGAAAGGTACATAATTGCCCCTCCTTTATTAGGAAATGACGAAATTACTTTACAAAGGCATTTTGCGACACCACGTGGCAAAATTAGGTAACTTAACAACAAGATTGTCCTACCATTTATCCTATTCTAACATAAGTATAAATACTCACTCCTTCTAATTTCGAAAATTCTACATGCCTCTTGCTATTGTTCACTATTTTATTGCATTTTCTCTTACTAAAACCAAACACTGACTTGAGTGTCGGAGTATCTACACATGAACACCTTCCGATTTTGTTTTACAAAGACCGTGCATACCATTGGAGTAGAAGCCCAACCCTACTTTGTGACATATTTTGGATTCTTTATTAGGTACATTTCATATTATTCATTTTATCTTATTGAGGGCCAATCCTGCATCCCCCATATATCACTCTGGATGTTATATAGAGCATAAATTGAGTCTTAATTTATATGCAAAGAAGTTTGCAAGGTCTACATAACGCTCTTGTCGATAATAACTGGGAACGTTTGAACATGCCAAACAAGTCGTATCTTCGTTCAATTCATTATGATCGCATGGCCAATATCCGTTTACCAACTCTTTTAGGTGTGTTTGTTTAAGATTAGGGGAGTGACGAAGTATTGTTGATTAATGTAAATAAAATGGTAAAAATTAGGTTGAAAAATAGGCATGGTCTTTTCAAATATATCGAGGAGAACCTTGCAAACACACCGTTAATCCTTTAATAAACTGGGTCATATTTAAGTTTCTTTATATGTGTAATTTTTTTATCATTTTAAAACTAATTTCTGAAATATTTTAGGTCATATTACAATCCATCATCTTATTTGCAAATAATACTAACTTTTAATTTTGTATTTATACATCTATTTCAATTATGTATAACTCATTCGAGCACAGGGATAGAATAGAAAAATAGAATTTGTTGACTTAGTTTTGCAATCCATAATGTTCATTACTATTGTAACATGCATAAAACCATGTTATGAGCCCATATAATAATTATTTATATATTGAATAACAATTTTTATTTACTACTTTAATATTAGGAATTAACTAAATCAAATTTATAAGTTAGATAATTGTTTTAATTGATATCTTAGAAAATATTTCATTAACCAATTAGAGACTTCAAATGGGTTAATATATTGCAGTAATTATATATCTAGGTACATATAATTAATATAATATTCATAAAAAAGATGTTTTTTTTTTTTTTTCTTTTTGATAATTTATCACATGGATGTTGGATTTGTGGAGAACCAATCCAATTGCTCAATTCTATTCTAGACTCATTAAAATTGGCTCACTCACTATTGTAAATAAAGGCTCATTTTCATCAAAAATCAACGTCATAATAAAAGTTGGAGATTCCACTGAAAAGGCAAAATTGTCGCATAGAAGTCCTAGACTCCTAGGGGGTTTTCTTTATAGAAGGTGCTAAGCAAGGGCGGGAGGGAGGCTTGGCCCCTCCCGGGCTTCAGCCCAATCCACCCCCTTTAATGTTCCACTAGTACAGTAATCCTAATTAATATTAAGTTCACCCCAAATAAAATTAAGTCACCCCAATTAAAAATAAGTCTATTTTTTATTAAAACAGGATGACATTTGGTGCAATTTTCAATTGCAACATGACTTTTGGAACTTATTTATGTTGATCACTGACTATAATTTTTTTTCAATTAGAATATCGACTATATTTTTTGACATCTGATGTGTCGTCATCATCGCCGTTAAATGCTCATGACTTTCATTTACCTCGAACAATTTAAAAATCCGTCATTTCACTATCATTAATCGATGATCGAAATTATTATGTCATGTCCTTCATTCTCAATTAAAGATTTACGTGTAATTAACCATTAAAAATAAACCCACCTCACTATGATTTTCTTAATTCTACCTATTTCTACTACAATAATTGAACAAACATTTTCAGCAATGAAGCATTTCAAGGCAACATCTCGAAGCTAAAATGGGGGTGGTTTTCTAGTAGATTGTTTAATACTCTATATTGGGCGTGATTTCATTAACAAAATAGATATAGATTCAATTATAGATGATTTCTATAGCTTAAAGCCTCGTCGGCCGTAACTTATTGGAACATTGAAAAATATTTATATGTGTAAATTTTATTATATTCCAGCCAACTCCACTGTTGATTTTTTAATCCATCCCTGGTACTAAGTATTCTTTATATAAGTATTAAGGTGTTCTATAAAGTCCAAGATGTTCTTCGTAAAAGTCATCCAACAATAGAAAGTTCAAAATTCCCCCCCCTTGACGTCTACCCAAGACAAGAGGTTCATCAAATCATATGGCATTCTCATAGATGCAAAAGACGGTCTAGGCGACCGCTTAGGCGCTAGGCACCACCTAGCCGCTCCGATTTTGCCCAAACAGTTACATAAGGCGTTTTCTGGTTTGGGTGGTGGTCCGAATCCATTTTAATTTCTTTTTTCAAAAAACTGAAAACAGCGTACTTTCTGTCTTCTGCAGTTTTGGGCATTCTATGCAAGCCGCTCTTCATACTAGAAGGTGTTCTTCGTGGAAATCATCACAATAGTATTTGGTTCGACCATCGTACTTTCTACTAATGTTGTTTAAGTCAAATCCAATTGAGAAGATTTAACACCAACTCTTCAACCAAAGTCCCAAAAACCTAGTGAAATTTCCGAAGAGAAGATTTAACACCAACTCCTCACTTAACTTCTCCAAAATCAAGTGAATTTTTCAAAGAGAAGAATGAGAGTTCTTGTTGAGATTGTACTTTTTTTAGTAAAGAGAGATTGTACTATTTAATACTTCCTTCGATCCGACTTAACTTTCCTATTTTGACCGGGTACGGAGGTTAAGAAAAAATAGATTTTATGGAATCTTTGACTTTTTTAAAGGTGGAAATTAAGAGGAGATTTTGAGGGTGGAGATTGTGAGAGAAATTTGTCATTTATGAACTGAAAAGTTAAGTTGGAACAAACCGAAAAGGAAAGTAAGAAAGTTAGAGCGGTACGGAGGTAATATATCTCATGTGTGCAATTTTTCATTTCTGCAATAAAACAAATAAAAAGAATTGCAAGAATATAGACAATGTTTGGTTGGGGCTGAGGTGGCTGGGTTGGGGGAAGTGGCTGGGGGTGTTAGAGAGTGATGTTTGGTTGGGTGGCTGGGGTTGTGATTGGAGTGTGAAATTTAATTATTAATTGTAAAATGTGATGTGATATGTGTAAGAGGTAGTTATTAATGATTGGAAGAATGATTAAAGTATTGTTTGGATTTGTGATTGATGTCCCCCCACCAAACCCTAATATCCCCGGCTTGACCAAACCAGTCCAAAAAAACATGAGGTTGTGACCAAACTGATGAGAGGTCGGGCCAATCCCAACCAAACATGCCCATAGTTTATTGAGATAAATTAAATAGTACAATCCCTACGAAACTCTGATTCTTCTCTCTGGGAACTTCACTTGATTTTACTTTGAAAACTTTACTTTATTTTTGAAATTTTCGATTGAGAAGTTGGTATTAGACCTTCACACTTGGATTTGACTTGACCAATATTAATCCGAAAAGTTAATGCTTAATTTCGAATTAAACATTTTTCCAGTGATCTCCACGAAAACCGTCTTCAAATATGTTAGAACACCGTCAAATCCTCCACAAAAACACCATATGATTTGGTGGCCCACTGGCTTGGATAAATGAGAACGAAATGGGCTTAATTCGGGCTTGGAAATGATTATGCATAAGCTCGAATTAAGCCCATTTCGTTCTCATTTATCCAAGCCAGTGGGCCACCAAATCATATGGTGTTTTTGTGGAGGATTTGACGGTGTTCTAACATATTTGAAGACGGTTTTCGTGGAGATCACTGGAAAAATGTTTAATTCGAAATTAAGCATTAACTTTTCGGATTAATATTGGTCAAGTCAAATCCAAGTGTGAAGGTCTAATACCAACTTCTCAATCGAAAATTTCAAAAATATCTGAGAACCATTTAATTAGGATTTCCTAATTAAATGAAAACGACATTATTTTATCATCAACCTTAATCATTAAATGTCATTCTCATTTAATTAGGAGTTTAAAATATCGCATAATTACATGTCTGCAGATGGGATTACCAAAATCCTGATGTTAGGCTCCATATCTACAATTGGAGCCCTAAATTTGCCCACTAGCATCGAATTGAAAAAAAAATCTAAAAAGGCTGTGAGTTTCTATGATATCTTTATAAAATAATACTGCAAATGATAATTGACCAAAGTCATAACTTTTATGTAATTAAACCTATATTAGGTTAACTTCCGAAATGATTTTTCCAGTAAATCCCCAGTTACTGCAAAAGTTACAATTATCATCCTGGAGCATGTCTTTAACATGACAAAATTATCCCTCAAAGGGTAGTTTTGTAATTTGTCATTCAAAGATTGAAAATCTAGCAAGAAATGAAGTGCAAATAAAAGCGTTTACTTTAAACATGTGATCTTATTCCCCAAAGGGCATAAAAACATCCGAGAGGAAGCCAAAGTCCATCCACACACTCTGGTGGCTAATGAAAAGCGAGCAATGCTTTCAAATGCCACATCATAGTTTCAGGCCCGCCACACGGGGCAGATACCGGCCATTATAGATCGTTTCACAAACAAATATTTCTCAGTCATAGTCACAGTTTTCATCACAACGATAAATAACATACCTATGGCCGATTTTGAGAAGGCATCCTCTCAGATCCATGCCTCTGGTGCAAACTGCTTGGTCTGATTTCAGATCGAGCAGCTGGTGGGTGGAACGGGCCCCATATAGAGTCTCGATCAACCTGGCTTGACGGAAACAAATGCTGGTGGTCCCGCTCCCACCCATGGAAAAGATCGCGATGGGGATTTTCAGCTTCATGGAAGCTTCTTCCAGATGAACTTGATGAGAAAAAGTAAAAACCATTGGATTGATCCGATGGTGAGGCCATCGGAGCAACTTGGCCTAAGCCCCTGTGGCTGGTGGATCTTCGGCCCATGTTCATAATGGGGGCTCGTGCTGCTGAGTTACTTGTGGATTGCTGAAAGTATGACTGAAGAGATGATGGCCGGTCACGGGGCCGAGCAACAGTTCCAGGGTAAGGTGGGATAACTGATGAGGTAACGGAACTCGGAGCTCTACTAGCAGAACTGTAACATAGACATGGCAATATTATATGACTCCATGACATCGGTGAACCACCGAACCCCCCATGTTTAGCAGGAAACTAAAAATAATGAAATAATAATAATAATAATAAAGACATATCATGGTAAAGATTTACTAGACTTAATTAATGTATTTATGGGGTTCGCCATATAATATGAAAAGAGTATTACTTAAAATATAAGATAAATAGGTATTTCACTATCTCATGTATGATCTGAACAATTATATCACCATATAACTAATTCTTACACTAAATTTGATTAGTTAATTATGAGCCAATATTAAATTGTATGTTCTTCACACCTTATAATGTCGAAAAAATTAACCGGCTATCGTAAAGTTGTTTATAATTAGATTTTTCTAATACATATAGCAAGGTAAATAACATAACCATTAGTTACTGGTTAGTTCTGAAAACTATTCCTTCGTTTAAGGGTTAATTGCAAAACAATTCACCAACTTTGTGTGAATTTTCAATTATAACATAAGCTTTAATGGAGCAAATAAATTAATCAACTTCTAATTTTTTTCAATTACAATATTGACCACATCTTTTGACCTCTAATTGAGTTGCCACCACCATCATAAGATTCATCTTGACAAGACCGTCCTATGCCCACCATCTATTTTACAGTTTGTTGTCTCCACCGTCGTGTATGGAGAGCGGAAGTTGAGACAATTGTAACTTCAACTCTCAATCCTCATAAATGTGAAATGGATGACAACGTAGGTGGTAGGTATAGGATGGTTTCATCAAGAGCAACTAATTATGTGTGACGATGCAATTAGATATTAAAAGTGTTGTTGATGTTGTAATTGTATTAAATTGAAAGTTAGTGAACTACTTTGTCATATGTTAAAGTTTATGTAATTGAAAATTCACCCAAAGTTGATGATTTTTTTCAATTAACCCTTCATGTAGTTAGGGGGGGGACCCTAGAAATGAAAACATAACATCCAGAGTACTTGTCTTAAAATTTGGGTAAAAAGTAGACCATGTCACCAAGGATAAAGTAGATAAATTATAAATGTTCATTGTTCTCGTGGGTCGAATCTGTAGTGAAAATATCCGACAGGGCATTGTAATTACATGAGGAATATGGTAGTTTCTATAATTTTGAGCTGCCTAAGGGGTTGTCCAGAATTTAAGAGTACTCGTACCAGTAACACCATGCTGTTGATTATTATTGTTTGAGAAGTTATTTAGCTGATGGCAAGTTGCAATCATGGAATGTGATTAGTATAGTTAATCAATAAGTGACCTATTCATTGACGCTACCCGAAAAAAGTAGTTCCTATAAGGCGTTGCCAAATATTCAATTTAGTCCAAAGTATAGTTTAAGAAAGTAGTGAAGCAGTATAGTTACCTATGACCAAGAATGAAGGGGTGCATTCCAGTTCTTGGAACATCAGAGCTATTCCTGGAAGGTCTCTGGGTCACGGAGGTAATCAAGTGTGGGTCCGCACCACCAATGCGGTTACTTGGGGGAAAAGGAGAAGAATGCTCCCAACTGTGATAATGTCCGTCCATTGAAGGGAAAGCATAGGAATTGGGGACTTCACTTGGAAGAGATGGGCCACTCCAGTTATTATAATTAGATCCATCAGAAATACTTCCACTTGAAGTTGAAGAAGGTGGATGAATTGGCCCAAAATAAGCGATATATGGGCAAGGATGAGTTGTTGATGACACAGGAGCATGTTCAGCAAAAACAGCATGATGTCCAGAAAGATCATGATCTATGAAATAGCATACACTCAAATTACTAAAGATGCTTGTCTATATTTTAGCAATAAAGAAGAGGAAATGAAACCTTACATGAGCTTGACGAAAACTCACCTTCCCTGCACAAGGAAAACTAAATATTAACCCCACAAAAATAAAGCAGAAAGTACACAGGTATATAAAATTTAGTGGGAAAACATAGAAAGGAAGGAAGACAAATATCGAGCCCCATCCCTCAACCACACCCATAGAAGTATATGTCTATATATATATCAATGATAATGATAATGGTAAATAAACAAATAAAAACATAGATGAAAGTATCATAAGTATAGGGAATTGATACAGAACCAAGCGGGTTACTTATAGAGCCAAACTCAAAAGACAGTATTATTCCTTGTACATTTTGTATGGCTCCATAAGAAAATGCAGTATTGGGTACTATATTATTACTCCATAAGGATACAGGCACTTTTGCCCAAAAGGTTTGGTCAAATGTACAGTTTTACCATAAAGAAAATTTAATACCATTTTAATCTTAATCTTTCATTTTATCAGAAAATCATTTGAAGATTAACGCAACAAAATCATCCCAAATAACTATTCTCATCATGGTTAAGATTGCAATTTTAAATTCGTCTAAATTTCAAATGAAGAAACATTGTTTGGAGGGAGGAATTTTAACAAATTAGGATGCATTGTGGGTGTGAAACTATTAAGGTACAACTGTCCACTAGACCAAACCTTTGGGGCAGCCATGACCTTTTCCCCCTACTCCATAAATATTATATCATTCAATAAAATCCCTACTCCCTGCTGTTGAGGTTACCAAGAAAGATGCCACACCATATCCAAAGTCATGACAAAACGTCCGTCCACATTGACCAAAAACAAAAAGGAAACTCTAATCTAAACAACTCTAAGTATACTTTTTTGCACTAACCTTACTGTACAAATAGACCAAGTCCATTGATCTGAAGCTTAGATCGTTTATATATTAACAATAGTCCAGCAAACAGTGACGTTTAGGATAGACATAACCAGGGAAGCAGTAATTCTTCTCAACTGCACACAACTTATCCAATCCATTACTGAGATTCCAGTCTTGAATGAACTATCCATACCAAAGGAAAAATCATGTACAAATGCTAGACCTAGCCATATTCATTGTGATACTCAGCATAACAAAAAAGGCAGGATACCTCATCCAGCAAGTTTAGGGCCAGAATCCCTCATGCTATATGGGTCTGTAAAGTGAAGGTGAGGCCCTGATATTTCCAAGGCTGGCTAGGGCCTTTTTTGACATCTCTATCTAAAAGTGAAACCTGAATAGGGTAAAGAGCGCCACGGCCCTGGTGCTTTCATACTCTTGTGCAAGATCCCCATGTGGTTTAAGAGTTGTATGAAACCCCACATAATTTCAATAATTAAGCACAGTCCCTTTTAATAAGAGCTAAAAAAAAGGCTTACATAGTTAATTATTTTCATGTTTCTGGTTGAACACTTGAATTATCTTTGTAAAGTCAGTTGATAGTGGAGGAAATAACATAAAAAAATTGAAGACGTTAACTTTTTTGCTCGAAAAAGGATAATAGTCTGAATTACTGAAACTATGTAGGGGTTCCATAGAATTCTATAACCACGTGGGGGTTTCGCACAAGAATATGAAACTAAATGGAAAGGTGAAAAGGATAAAGATAAGTAAATCTTGAATACTTTGTACAAGCCCATTCTCGATAGCTTCAAAATCCCTTCTCCAAGTCTAAAGCGAGGCATTTACAAAAGCAGCAGTCATTTCAAAATCAGTATTCTTGGTCGTCCGCCAAAAAAGAAAAGGTATAGCTAGTCAAACTGAGTTACCATGCAAAGATGGTCAAAATGTACCTTTCTAAGGTTTCTAATAATGTATAGCAGGTGTAAAATGTCAGGATGGTTTAAAGATGTATTAGCTATATACTGCATTGTCAGAACATAACTTCAGGCAACTAGCATTTAAGTTTAAAACTTGTTCCAAATACACATAACGTAAAGTGGAACTTACTCAAATGATATAGGGAGCCTTGTTAATCCACTGAATGGACACCAATGAACCCCAAAGGACTGCATATTCAAAGTTTAGGAAATTAGTTGGAGAAATCTACTCATCAAATGCTTGCAGGTTTTGCATACAAAACAATCAAACATAAGTTTTAGGTACAATAGGCTTTCAAGTAGCAGAACACAGAAATTCGATTTTGGGAGCCTAAAAGTAGGCACTGTGTTCCATCGATAAGATCAAAGACTTAATACCACAAAAATCCTAGAATACCAGTTGAAGACATTTTTTTGTTTCCTTAATGTCAAGAAGACGAGAAAGATTCAGTTTCTTATAAAAAATAAATAAATAAATAAATAATGTCAAGAAAGACCCTCACAAAAATAATATACACAAAATCAGTCCACTGGCTCATCTGAGCTCTATATATCATTACCAATCTGTATGTGGATCCAAAGTATTGCCATTTAGAACACGTGCTCAAGTTGATCAGTTAAGCAGCAGAACAGAAGCACCATATGATATAGTTCAACCAAGTGTTCTACCTTTAGGAGACATCAACTAATTCACACTAAGGAATCCACAAAGAAAAACTGGTATTCTACTTTCTTCATAAACCAGATCCAGCACAATGCCACTGTGTCATGTCAACATAGGTTATCCAGGATAAATGGATTAACATGATGATGAACAAGCTTAAGAGATGATTTCTGTAAAATGATGAGTTATACCATCCAGCAGAAGCTTCAGGAGAGCAAGGGAAAGAAATGGCCAAAACAGGACGAACTAGTAATTTAAAACATGATTACAAGTATTATTCAAAAGGACTCAACTGCTGCCGAAAGTACTTATCTGAAATGGGCATTATGAGTGGACGAACACATTTTACGCCATCAAGAGAGCATGAATTGAAGACGATACACAAGATAGTTTATTTTATAAGATGACATTCTCTAAAGATTGAAACATTACAACCCCTCAAGTAAATATAAAATAACATACCCATAGACATGCACACTCATCGATACAGATGAATTGAATATATATCTCTTGAGCCTGGAACAGATGCATAAATTGTATACAAAAACAACACATGAACAGCACATAGTGGACACAATAGGTCAGATAATTACCATTTCAGAATAACTTAAATCATATAAATCCTCATCAGGGGCCCAGTCATCCATGCCAAACTCAGGTAATGGACGACTACCATTTGCATATAGCCATTGCCCTTTCTCAATTTTCCGACAGTTGGGGCACTGCATAGCTCCCTTGACATTGAATGCTGACCCTATGCAATCTGCATACATCAGGGCATCATGCAAATCACAATTAAGTGAGACACAAAATGCAATGGCCCAAAAATCAGACTGCCTTAACAAAAGTCCTGTGCTGTGACGAAAAGAATGAATGAGAGTAATAACTTAAAAGACCTCACCATGCTGAAGAAACAGTTTTTTGCAAAAGCACAAAAAAGCAATGGAAAGGAAGTTAAGGCGACTGGCCCAGTTGTGATAGCGACTAAGCTTACTTGTAAGTACACCAATTGTTTTTATTTCCATTTACATGAACTTGTTCTTTCTCTTTCGAAAATTTTCACATACTTATTGCCTTTCTTTACAGTATGAATTGGCAAGCTATAAGGTCTCGGAGGGGTGCATCATGCAAATCATGGTGTCGTAATAAGTCAACTTATGCAAAGGGACATGACCACATTATATTCATAGTTTGGTTCCTGAAAATGAAAGAAAATCAAGAACACACGGCTTAAGTCAAGATATTCCCAGCCTTCCAACTTTTCATTTTCAATCTCTCCAGAACCTTTCCCCCAAAATATGCATTACTAGAAGACAAAATCATGAAGTAAAATTATCATCATTCTTAGTTTCTTAATGTGCTCCAGCTTCAAATTAACACATTCTCCCTCTTCCTCCCAAATCAAGTATTATCTTAGATGATTTCATCAGTTAAAATAACTCAATTAGGTTTTGTTATCCAGCACCAGAAAAGAGTTCCATGGTAAGTGAACATTTCGGACTTCAGATCTTATCTAACTCATACAAATATATTTCCAATACAAGTTCCAGCATATCTCATTTAGCACTTCAGAATTAGTTACCGGTCTTTTTTTTTTCTTTTTGATAAGAAGCGAAAAATTCTATTTAAGAGGAATAATTACAAAGGGATGAGGAATAATTTTAGTTATCGGCCTACTCAGCTAGATCGCCAGAATCCAATCTTCAATTAGCATGATTCACCGTACAAAATAAACATGTTCCATTTGTCGCGACTCGCGAAATATCTCACATTTCATATCGGTTAATAAATGTGATAAATGTGACAGCGAGTGCAAATAAAGCACTTATTATCCACTGCTATATATGATTCTGAGTCTTTCTGGCATATAAATATTTCAGCACCTGCCCTCCCAAAAATTGCATTAGGAAAGTTATATAATAACAACATAAGTCAATAGCTGAAATGAATTTTTATTGTACGTGACTAAATTACATAAAAGGTGTACTCCGTGTTGTATCTCCACACAAAATGAACTCAGGTCCCATAAGTCAATTCCTATGAAATTTCCACTAGTTCAGTAAAACGAACAACACTTCAATTCCAGATCTTTGCACCATCTAGTTAAGAAATCAAATTTTAATAATCCGGCAGATAAACTTGTCAATTCCACTCTCATTTCCCAGCTGAAATTGAAGAATTATAGAAAACAAAGTGCATGTAAAACAATTCAGATCACGATTATTCCCAAATTAATTGCAAATTAGCAACTAACCTAGGTGAAATTGATGCCCACATTGAAGCTTAGCCCAAGATCTATCTCCGTTGTCGGTGACCACCTCCAAGCAAATGGAGCACGACACTAAGGCTGCAGCAAACTTGCAACCACCTCCATCGCCTTCATCTAGAAGATCTGCATCTCCCAATCCCATAATTTAAACAAGTTCCAGAAAACCCTAAATTGCAAAAATTAAAACAAAAAATTGCTTCCCCCCTCAAATTGGATTAGGAGTATAGCAGATAGGCCTATATTATTGAAGTTTGAGGCATGAATCAAGCGAGTTGGGATGGGATTTGACAGTAGAGGGAGGTAGAGATGAAAGAGAAAGCGTCAACCTCCCTTTCTTTTCTTTTCTTTTTCTTTCTGTTTTCCTAATTTTTTCTCTCACTGTATTCGCCGTTGGAAATGAGATTTTTCTTTTCAACGTTCTTTTTTGTTTAATTTTATATTGTCTTTGTGTCTTAAAGCATACGGGTTTTGGTGGAGTGGTTAACCGCTGTCCGAAGCAAGGGATAAGGATGGTCACATTTCTGTATTTCGTCTAGGTCTTGTTTGGCAAGTTTCCACAAGAGTAATATGTAATAAACGTGATTTTTTTTATTTTTTTCGTGGGTGCATGTAATAAACGTGATTAGTACGAGAGGATTTTGGCAGGAATTTTGGCAAGTCTTAGTAAGAGTATTATGTAAAAGATGTGATTAATACAAGAGAAAAATGTGATTTGTACAAGGGAAAAATGTGGTTTGTAGGTTTAGTCGTGTTCTTGCAATTAAAACTGTGAAAATTTTGATTTGTAGGGTTAGTGGCATTCTTGCAATTCAAACTGTGTATGTTATATGCTATTATAAACTGTGTTTCTTATGTATTTTATACAAGTTGATATTGTATTATTATACATCGAGCACGACATTTTTAAATTATGTCTCATCTGGCAAGTCCTAATAGGAGTGTTATGTGAGAAATGTGATCAGCACAAGCATAAACCGTGATTGTAGGTCCAGCCGTGTTTTTCCATCCCAGACCGAGTTTGTATATATTTCATATGTATATTGATCAAATCGTGTTTGGTATATATTTTATATGTATATTGATAATATATAATATATGACATTCAGAATTTCGCTTAGATCTTGTTTGGCAAGTCATAATGCGACTATTATGTGAGAAATGATCATGCAGTACAAGAGGAAAACGTGATTTATAGGTTTGGGCATGTTTTTCTATTTCAAATTGTGCATGTTATATACTATTAGAGACTGTGTCTGTTATATTTTATATGTATAAGGTAATATTGTACATCAAACAACGTTTCTAAATTTCGTTAGGTCCTGCGTGAGAAGTGCAGGAAGATACTTTGATTTATACCTTTAATCGTGTTCTTCTATCTCAGACTGTGTTTGTCATATCTTTTCCAAATTGAGACTGTTATATACTATTACAATCATACAGATTGTGTTTGTTATATATTTTTTATTGAGTACAATTATAATATTGAGGTAAAATATATAATGTATTGTGTCATACAATTATAATATTGCGGTGTATAAAAATGAAAATCATTTACTTTCCCAAACGAGGAACGAACAATGAGGAATATTAGATATTTGTTTATTCTCGAAGTCGCCCGTGAGTCAAGCGCAGTCGTCATGGTTTCCACTGTGCAGTAATGACATCCACGTGGTGTGTACGTGTGATTGTGTACAAATATGTAATGAAAATCGTGCGGTGAAAGAAGGGTCAACAAATCGGATAGTCAAATCAAAATTCCATAACAGGATTAGTAGAAGTTAGACGACATTCACCCAAATAAGTCATGCAACTTGGGCTACGTTAAGTGGTTCAATTTGGATTCATTTTGAATTTCAATTTGAGGAATCGGCAAAAAAATCATAAAAATTTAGAGCTTGAAAAAGTTTGTTGGCGCTATTATTATGTTGCATTTTTCTTAATGCGTGATCAAGCAGTTTTGCAATACATAAACTTTTTAAATTGTCTAAATGTTCGCTCAATTTTAATTTTAGAACTTAAAAAGACGAATTTAGTCTGTTGTTAATAGTTAACTAGTGGAGTAGGTGAGCATGCAAATCAAAGATCACGAACTTGAATTCTCCTTTCTAAGATCACCTATTTTATGACTCTTCATTTCACATGCCAATTATGCCTTTTTCTGTCTTGTGTAAATGCGACTGTTACACTCTCTCAAAGTTGATCTTTACGGTTATCCTTCATTGTTATAAATCTAATAAATATAACAAAATATACATATACAAACACGTATATATAACAGTACTGCATATACTATTGTAGTACTGCTATATATACATATATTAAAAAGAAAATAATGTTATACCATAAATATTAATATGCATTGGTATTACTATTAGAGAGGTTTAGGAAGACAAAAATTATTGAAGAAAAAAGCGGGGTAGAAAGACAAAACCATCGCGGCCACATGGGAAAGGGGGTAGAAAGAGAAAATCACGAAGTCACTTTGCAGAGGATATAATATAATAGATCTCCCATCGTCCTGTAAAATGTACAGTAAATATAGAGGGCACTGTTCATTATTACAAAAAGATATTTTTTATTATAAGCTAAATATCTACAAATTTTCAATTTTAATTACATAAATGTCAATTTTTATTATCTTATGTATTTAATACTATTGGTCTCAAGTGGTAGAGGTTTATAGGGTTGAATAAAATCCTAGCCTTTATCGATTTTTCTTTTGAAATAGTAGGCAGTACCTTGATGTAGGGTGTAAGAAACTGATTTTTACAACAGATCTTGCAATAGTAAGTTCCTATAGAACAATCTGCTTACAACAAGCTGTTCTTTTTTAGATTTACAACGGGCAATGTATTATGAGTCTTAAGCACAATATAATATGTAGGGTAGTTTTTAAATCAAAGATACAAATATTATGTTACAACATTAGTAATAAAGCAAATAAAGATAAGGCACGTAAACCTTCTACGTCCACTGTTCCCTTACACTGGGTAAATTCACTAACTTGTTTCTTGGAAATTGACTTTGGAAGGTTTGGTGTTAGATCAATCTTTGAGCAATTTCAACTTTGGATTCCATTGGTTGAAAAAAGAATTCAGTTGTAAAATCATAATGTGAATCATGTTTAATTTCATCAAAGTGAGGTGTATACATGTATAAACCTAGTCCAGGAGCTCAAAATCAGAGTCAAGCATCACTGAACCGGGCTCGTTTGCAAAACCGGATGTTAACAGACTTGAGACGACGGTTAAGAAGTTGTTAAGCTTCAAACAGCTAAAAAACAAAGCTTATTGTCTTCATTCAGTTAGTTGATTTCTTGTATACGAGACTTGATATATATATATATATATATATATATATATATATATATTAGACTCACATTGAGGTGTAGAACATGATTATGTAACTTCCCCCTTGAATCAGTTACTAAATCCAGAGAATTAGAGAGTTAGGGTTTAATTAGGGATTTTGATAAATTCTTGGTTGTGTCTTGTAATTCCTGGATTGATTAGTGGATTGAAGGTGTGTGGATCCTTCGTGGACGTAGATCTCTGATCAAACCACGTTAAATCATTTTGATTGTCTCATTTTCTTTTTTTGTTTTGTGTTCGTTCCATGCTGTGTTCGAACATTGCTTTGTTGTTCTATTTCAGTGACCGAACAAGTGTGAATTCATTTCTTGTTGATTTGAATTAACACATAATATACATTTAAAGTAGATGACTTTAGCGTATTTATGTTCTCAAAACTAATTTCGGGTGAATGAGAAATTAATGCATAAAGTTTGCAACTTAAACATGGAAAGTTGGAAGAGCTGAAAGAAATGTGGGAACTTGTCCCACATAGGAAAGATGGAGTAATTTGGTACTCCTTATTAAGAGGACCACTTTGATAAGGAGTTATCAAGTGTACTCTATTAAGGAGTTATCAAGTGTACTCCTCGTGGGATTTTAGCCTTTGGCTAAAAGAACCCGAGGATGGTGATCCGAACCCGGGCCCTAGCGCACACGTCGCATTGAGTCGCTTTAGAGGCACACTTTGCACGTACACATTGCCTGGAGGAGCCTTAAAATGTTGGCAAGTTGACCTAGACAGGTAGCTCGACGGGCTCGCGGCAGTTCTTGTTGGGTTCAATGATGTGGCACACCAGCAAGGTGGAACGAGACGCACGGGTCGGGTCGGACCAACCCGCCAATGACCAAAGTCGATCGGGTCACGCACGAGCCTCGTTCCGCAAACCGGTACGGCTAGTCGTCAGCGGGTGTAACCCATCTCCCGGCAGGGCGAACCGGTGCGGATGTTCGCTAGTGGTTGCGTCCAGGTCTGAACGGGTTCGGGGTTAGCCGAACCGGTGCCACCAAAGGTCAAAAGGTGCCTTTTTAAAAAGACACCACAACTCTTTGAAAACTATAAATAGACCCCCATATTTTGCATTTCAATTCCCTCCAAGTATTCTCTGCATTTGCATTCTAGTCTTAAGCCCTCCTAATTTTCAATATAAGGAAGTTCCGAGTATCGAGTAGTTCGCTAAAAGTTTGGATTTTGTTGTGCTGCGATCCCAAGGCTAAAAGTCGTATCTTGAAGATGATTACCAAAGTCCGAGAGCACTAGAATTGGGGAAATATTGTCTTAAAGATAGCGAGTCAAACTTCTGCCTCGACTTTACCAACTATGTAATTGAGTCGTTATCTCAAGTACACCTCACCTAGTACCAACATTGCTCGTATTGTACAATCTTAGTTACACGACACTCAAGTCTCAACTTGACACATACAACTAATTTTCACTTATTCTCAGAAGGCTACACCTCTAGTTGTACTAGTTCCTCGGAACTACACTAGTGTAGTTTGATCCATGATTCAACATCCATGTTATAACACTCCTTAAGTTGGGTATAATTGATTTGTTTCAACTTGAAGTTGCCTCTAAACGTTCTTGAATAACTCCATAGATGAGCTAGCTTCAGTGAGAAATGTTGAGATTGAGAGAGAGCTTCTCGATGGTTTACTTTGTAGATGCTTGAGAATCTATCGGCTTGTGAGAAGTACACTTTTTGTTTGTTTAGTATATTAGTGCTCTTGTTGGTCTTCAGCTTCCTCTATTTACAGCGGTAGAGTTTCTCTCTATTGAAGGGTAAAGAAATTCTCGTTGACATTTAATGTTTGTGTACGAAAAAAAGTAGTCGTTGTCCTTTAGTTGCAGGGATAGTACGTCAGACTAAATTCGGCAATGTCAGTCTTCAATCTTGCCTTTTTGGGAGTCGGGATATGTGTCTTCACATTATTGTACAGTCAGTACAAAGGCTTCTTGTCTCTACTAACTAATTTGAATTTTGAAATCGCTGACTTGTTGCTTGCTTATCCCTCATGTTGATTGTTTGTTGCTTAGTCTATTGTACGATCCAAAATGATGTATGCAATAGATCGTGCTGTTTGTAGACTAGTTGTATGTAGAGGTGGCGAATTCGAACAGTCCGGCCAGGTCAAATCCAGTCCGTCTGGCCAACACCATATTTCAGGCCAAGCCGGGCCTAAATTTGATCAGTCTCAAATTAGACAGCTCTACCCGACCTATCCCTCTATAATATACTAAGATTATCGGGCCAGCCCGTCGGCCCTGTCAGGACACGTAGTACTTCGGCCCAAGATTTCTATGACCCAGCCTATCTAAAATATTAGGTCGGCTGGGTCGGTCTGATTTTGCCACCTCTAACTGTACGTGCTTCTCTTACACGGACTACTATTGTAATCTTTTTGCAGCGGCTTAACCTGACTTCATACAACGGTTGAACCTGAATTCTTACAGCAGACTCTTCTTGATGTTGTTGTTGATGGTTATGTGGTATCGTCAAGTTGTGACTTTTGCGGATTTGGATTCTCAACATCTCCTTGGTGGATATCTTGGTGAAATTATGAGAGTGATACATGATAATAAAAGAATATTTAACTATCATACTTAATTATTTATATATTTTCTTTTGTGTGTCTTTCTCTCTCCAACTTCACCAAGAAATTCCCAAAGAAAATGTAGAGGATTCAAATCCGACTTTTGCCTAAAAACTAGTCATATCTATGACAATAGATTACAAAGTATTTGAAGGTACTAGTTCCTAATACAATTTGGTTTTGCATTACCAAAATTATACATAAATTTCCTAGCAAATAATTTATCTTATTTAAAAAATTGATTAATATATTTTTAGTTAATATTGCATATTCAGAATTAATTAACAAAAAATAGAAGATAAAGTGAATATTTTGAATTCATAAGATAAAGTAAATTGCTTACATGTAAAATGAATAGTTTAAAAAACTTTATAATTAGTCAAATATAATAATTACTTATAAATAAAACAAAAGTTAATCAAATATATTTTTTATGTAAATAGGTTGGAGATGGTTCACACAAGCTTGAAATAGTGGAATAGAGTCGGATTGAAAATAGTATACATAAAAACTGTAAATTTGATATCACCAACATATGTGTAGTAACTTTGAAATTCTTTGTTTTAATTTTTTCCTATTCACTAGAAAAACATTTTCAATTTTTTTAATAAACAATTTTGTTCAAGATTCATGATTTAGTTTCGTCATCCATATTCACGGTTATGATTTCATGGTTCATGTTCAAAATTACGATCTAGGGTTTAAGACTTTGTAATTAGACTATATTCATGAATTCACAATTTACCGTTTATTTCACGAGTTCATAATTAATAGCTTATGCAGTACAAAATTCACGATTCATAGCATAGATTATTTTAATTTTGACGTGGAATATCGAAAATGAAATGGAGATTTTGATCTATTCTTTTTTCAGGTCATTTTGTGTTGATTTCGTTTAAGTCTCATTGAGCTCAAATCGCAATAGCTTCTTACGTATATAATAAAAAAAGACAATTATTTAATTTCTTTCCTATTGATAATGTCATTAATTCTATTTAATTTTACTTTCCTTGGATATTGGGGAGAAAGAAAATTAAAAGCTGTTTCCTGTAATAGTCCAGCCACATTCTACAAGTGATTGGATACATGCATCTAGTTGATAGTGTAGTTGGACATATTGTAAAAAGAGGCGACAATGCCAGGCTGTGAACTCATTTTAGAGATAGAAGTGAATCGGGTTGAAATTTGAACTCCTTAAATGCAGCGAATAAAACTTTGGTAAAACAGATTATAAGATGGATTTAAGTTTGGTTAAACAGGTATTGTCGGATTTAAATCAAATAGTGAGTTTTTGTGAATCCGTTCTTAACTTGTTCTGTATATACTATTTATATAAAAATTAATGATAACAATATTGAACATATTGGATGAAAAAAAATACAAAAAAGGAAGGGCGGAATGGACAATCCGGCCGATTATTGAAGCAAAGCGAAATGAGGCAACCGATTTATTTTAAGAAAATAGGGCGAAGCGTATTGCGAGTCTGATTCTTTTGATGCGAGGTAGCTCCTAAAAATGCCAAATTTGCACCTCCATCATCATCCATAACACGTTTGGTTACTTGTAATTATTACCAAGTTTCATGGCCCTTTAAAATGGAATATTCATAATAATAACAAGCTGTCAGCATTTTTAAAAAAATTCTTATCCGTCTATATCTTGTCACTTCTCCTCGTAGACTTAAATAAATTAGTTAACACAATTTATAATATATTTATTTATAAAAAAAAATATTTAATTTATTTTCTTTTTACAACTCAAATTTAATAAAACTGATTCAACTTATAACTGATATTCAAATATAAACTCAATAACGAACCAAAAGAAAAACATTGTTTATTTTAAATTTAATATTTTATATTAAAACATTCGGTAATAGTACAGATTAAATATTAAAAATTGATGATTGATATTCAAATAAAAGTACAGTTGTACAACTTCTTAAATAGATGTTCCTCACCTACTTTTTATATTTCAATTCTCGCAATACGATTAAGACAGAAGAGCTAGGGTTGAACAGTAAAAAACTCAAGTACACTATCATGGATAATCGTTGGGTCCTAATTGGCCTGCATCTCCATATTGTTGGGATTCATAGACCAACATTTATTCATATGGTCAAGTAGAAAATCATCGAGAAATAAGACGGTTAGGCTCTGACACCAATTATTGGGTCCTGTAGAAAATAACCGAGACATAAGACGCGTCTAGGCTCTGGTACCACTTGTTGGGTCTTGGTTGAGTCTGCATCTTCACATTGATATGATATTGTCTACTTTGGGTCAAACACACATGGTTCTTGGACTACCTCCAAAAATGACTCATATCAATGAATATACTTCAATTCTAATAAACCCATGATCTTTCTTATATGTCCCAATGTGAAATTTTGGTGGACAATCGTAACAAAATAACCTACTTCCTTTATTTCTAAATTGCTTCTGATGTTTGTGACATTTTAGGACAGGACGAATAATTAGAAAGATACATTTTTTACAAATACACAAATTCAAGAGAATTGTAACACCAATGTCCGATATAATAAAGGCCTAGACAAATATTTAGAAGAAAATAAAGTACCTAGCAAATTCTAAATTGAAAATTAAAATAAGCTGAAATTCTTAAATGGGTCAAAACATGCCTAAACAATGGATTCCTTGTTCCACTACACATTTCCACCTATTGTTAATTTTAATCTTTCGGATAAACACATATTTCACAAAAAAATATGAACATCATTTAGATTCAACTGTAAAAATAGGTGAAAGTAGAGGTAGCAATGGATGGAGTCGGGCTGGGATTGAGCTTCTCATCTTCATTCCCATCTACCATCCCGATTTCCATCCCCCGCATAATTTCCCATTTAAAAATTTTGGGTCGGGGATGAGAAGTCTCCTTTTGGGAAAGGATACCCCTGGGAATTCAGGTTCCCGTATCCCTTTTTTATTTTGGTTTTTGTTCTATTTCTTCCAAATTATTTTAGAAATAATAATAAGAATTTAACTTATAACACCAAGTCCTATACAATATAAATAAAAGTATTGAAAGCAAAAATTATACAATAAAAAACAATGACAAATGTACTAATACAATATAAATCACTAGAACAAAATTTGACATTTTTGTCTGACTACATCACATATGCACTTTCACATTATGCAAACATAATCATCGTATTGTGATATCGAAATTTAAAAGAATTAAGTTGATATTAGTATCAAATCACTTAGTATAAAGATAAGTGACGTTAACACTTTACCTCTTCTTCATCACCTTCATTTTTTTTGAAAATACATATATATATGTGTGTATATATATATTAAAATATATAATAACGAGGAATGTGAATCCCCGTCTAACCTATCGGGGGATTGGGCCGAGGCCGGGGATGGGGAGGGGAGTATAATTCTCATCCCTATACCATTCTCACTCACAAAAATTTGGGGAATCCCCATCCCCATCCTATTTTTTCGGGGATTCCCCATCCCAATAATTTCAATCCCGATGAGAATGGGTTCACATGGAGTTTTTGTCACCCTAGGTGAAAGTTATGGATCTATGTTGACCTGACCCGAATGGTCTTCAAAAAGTGTGTTCAACTAAAAGAACTGACATGGATTTCGTACATCTAGCAACTCCTCGTGATTGATATACTTTTACAAAAAAAATAAAATTAAAATAAATAAATAAATAAAATGCATTAATTTTATTTTTAATTTATTAATTTTTATTTTTTTTGCAAAATGTATTATTTAAAAGTAGATCATGAGATACCGGTACGAGACTAAAAATTATGTATTTTATAAACTTGATTGATGGTGAAAACTTATATAAAATTTGGTAAAAACACAAAGTTATAAAAACAGAAAAATTATTAAGTTTTATAAAATAAAAGTATTATATTTTCCTGAAGATGTATTATATATCATAGAAAAATTATTACTATCGAATGTAAAAGTAACAACTTCTTTATCTTTTCTGTAAAACGTAATGTTTTTAAGTAATCCAACTAAATAATAGTTGGATATAATTTTTCGTAATGATATAAAAAACTCGTGTAAACTTGATTGGTATGGATGGTAAAATGCGTCGTACCTGAACAGGTAATCCATTCCTGCCCTGACCATGACAAAGAGGAGGGCATGAATTTGAGACCCCCTACCCGCCCCGAGTCTTTAGTTAACCTATATATATTTATTATACATATATAAACTTATTACTCCCTCCGTCCCGGCTTAACCTGCCTAGGTTGACCGGGCACGGGGATTAAGAAAAAACAGATTTTATGGAATCTTTGACTTTTTTAAAGGTGGAGATTGAGAATGAAGATTTTGAGGGTGGAGATTGTTAGAGAAATTTGCTATTTATGGGGTAGGCAGGTTAAGGTGGGACAAACTAAAATGGCAAGTAGGCAGGTTAAGCTGGGACGGAGATAGTATTATTTAAAAATATATTTTATTTAGTACTTAATCATTAGTGTATTATTAAATATAATATATAAAATTTAATATAAATATACATAATAATTCGTTAAAGATAAACATTATAAATTAAAACATTATTTAAGTGTAAAATAATTCATTGGGGATAGCTGCTCCGCCTTGTTGCCACTCCTATTGAATTATTGATAAGAATACATAATTTATTCTAAAAACACATAAATCGTTATATTTTTATGAAAAATGTTTTATTTTCTGTATAAGTATTATTTTTTCAGGAAAGATATCACTTCTTTAGATTTAGAAATTTTATGATTTTTTATTTAGAAAAGAATTGAGGTCTGGTTAAGCGTAGTCGACTGATTATATGTATTTAGATCTCTAATATCAATATAATTATTATCTATATAGGAAACATAAATAAAAGATAACAAATCAAAAGATATATCCCAGTAAATAAACTGAATCTGATCAAATAAAAGATATAGTCAATTCATGTTCTTGTTCCTATCTCAAAACACCTTATTCTAGTTTTTAAAATCCAGAATCCTAATGACAATATAATTAATACATACAAATCAAAATATATATTCTAATACATTAATTATATATATATATATATAATGACAAATAAAAGATACTACCTCGGTCCCGATTAATTTTGTATTGAGAGGGTTGATATAAGTATTAAAAAAAGTTGTTTTTTTTTATTTTGTTGATTTTTCAAAGGTAAATTGAGGGTGAATATTGTATTATAACTTTCCTTTTTAAGAAGTGTGCAAGTTCACTTGAGACGGACGAAAACAAAACGTGTGCAAGATTAGTCGGGACAGAATCTAACCATATCCTTATCTCCACCTCTAACCTTAAAAGTTCATCAATGTCAACTTATCCTAAGTTTTTCTCCGTCAAACTTTGTTAACTTAAATCTCTCTACTTAAAGTATATTATATAAATAATTTTGTTTTAGGAAAAAGAAATAAAGTAGGATAAGTATTGCAAATCGTCATCTAAAAGTAGAATCAGAGTCAATTTGCAAGTATAATCAAAGTCAAATTAGTTCCACTAACGGAAAGGATAAAAAAAAAACGTCTAGATATCTCCAGAACCCGTTACCTTAAAGATCTCTCAGCCCCACCTCCATATATAATTATATAATCACCTCTCTCGCTCAACCTTTTTCATCCTTTTTTATTCTTCTGCCCAGATACATATTTTTCTTACAGAACCTCAAATTTTGTCTACACAACCTTAAATTTTGCAATAATGTTGGTTTATCAGGATCTTCTTACAGGTGCTGCCTTCTTTATTCATTCGAATTGTGTCTTCTGTTTATTGATCGAATTGTTTATTCGTTGTTCATTCGAATTATGTGTTTTGTTTATTCATTCGAATTATGTGTTTCCTGTTCTTCTCTAAGATGATGAAAATCTCTTTGTCCCTGAAAATTACCTTGATCAGTGTTTTCGTCTCTTTCTTTACTTGGTAATTTAATTAGGAGTATTGCGATTGATCGTGGTCATACATGCAAAAGAAAAAATCTTATGATGTGTTGCCAGAAAATTGTGATATTCACTTCTCCGAATCGACTAATTAGGTTAAATTGTACTACATCCATCCCGGCTAATCTTGCACAGGAAAGTTGACACAAATATTAAGAAAAGTTATTTTTTAAGCTTTTCAGAGGTGGATCGAGGGTAGAGATTGAGGGTGGAGATTTTGAGGGTGGAGATTGTGTTATAATTTTTCTTTTTAAGGGGTGTGCAAGATTAG
Organism: Ajuga chamaepitys; assembly: GCA_958295605.1. Classification (NCBI taxonomy): domain Eukaryota; kingdom Viridiplantae; phylum Streptophyta; class Magnoliopsida; order Lamiales; family Lamiaceae; genus Ajuga; species Ajuga chamaepitys. Next base: position 63,175,028 of record OY282499.1, on the reverse strand, counting down.
CTAGGACGGACGAAAACGAAAACTGTGCAAGATTAGCTGAGACGGTGGTAGTAGTATATGGTAATTTTAAATTGCTCTTCCCAACATATTTGGGTGCTCTGGTTTAGGATGTTGCTTTAGGGCTTGAATATGATTATCGAGTTCATATGTACTTGGTATACATAGTCGAATTATAGTAAAATAACATCTCCAATTTCATCGTATATGATTGTTTTGTTTCTTGAGCAGATAAGCTAACATTGGTAACTCTGTTTTGATGGATTTTAGGTGACGAGCTTCTGTCAGACTCATTCCCGTATAAAGAGATCGAGAATGGAATGCTGTGGGAAGTAGAAGGGAAGGTGAGAAATATATCATGTTATGCTAAATTTGTGTGTTAGATTAATTGGTTTTGTGACGAGATGATTCTAAGACATCCTTATTTTGTCTTTAATATAATATAGTGGGTTGTTCAAGGAGCTGTTAATGTCGATATTGGGGCGAATCCCTCTGCTGAAGGTGGTGAAGAAGACGAAGGTGTTGATGATCAAGCTGCAAAGGTTGTCGACATAGTTGACACTTTTAGACTTCAGGTTAGTTACATGGCTCTCAATAGCAATTTTCAAAAACAAAAATAAGAAAATCTATTGATATGAGTTACACTTATTTTCTTATGATAGTCATTCTACAGTAATGTTTGTTGCATTCATCATTAAGGAACAACCTGCTTTCATACAGTTACTTTACTCGTTCGATATTCTTATGTTACTCATTCTATATTGATGTTTGTTGTTGTAGGAACAACCTGCTTTCGACAAGAAGCAGTTTATTGCATATATAAAGAAGTATATAAAGAACTTGACACCCAAGCTGGAACCGGAGAAACAAGAGTTGTTCAAGAAACACGTTGAAGGAGCAACCAAGTATCTCCTTTCAAAGCTCAAGGACCTTCAATTGTAAGTCCATTTAAATTTCTCAATTAATAATTGTTTGATTGCAAGTATGAAATATTTTATCTATATATGATTTTATCCTTATATAAAGCTGTAGATTGGGCCTAGCCAAGGGTTAAAGTTGGTTTTGGTGGCCCAACCAGCTAGAGCCCTTTCCCATGTTCTTTTAGTAATGGAATAAAGCCACTTGGTGAGGTCCAAACAAGTGAGAGGCCCAACTGGACCGTATCTTAAGCCCTTATCTCTAAATGCTTATTCATGCTCTCTTCATAGTTTTGATTCTTACTACGCCAACTACGTAGTCTATTTATTTATATGCAGTTTAATAATATGGTCAATTCACTTGATCACTTCATAGTTTTGATTCTTACTACATCAAATAGATACTTTGATTCTTACTACACTAAACATATACTTATATAGTCATTTTATCTTATTTGCGGTTTACTAATATGGTCAATTTGATTAATAACAGCTTTGTTGGGGAGAGCATGCATGATGATGGGACAGTTGTCTTTGCATATTACAAGGAGGGTGCGACTGATCCGACGTTTCTGTACTTCGCATATGGGTTGAAGGAGGTCAAGTGTTAAAAATAGAGAGACGCAAGTAGAGGGAAGCTAGTACCAGTTTTCATGCTATGTTTTCTTAGAGTTAGTTTTAGTGATGTGTTTAGATATTAGAGTTTCTTTGGTAGTATATTTGAATTTTAGAGTTTTACGGTGTTTAATCAAATTTTAGTTTGTTCTTTTTATGTTTATATGGTGAAGTTGTAGAGTTAGTTTTGTGGCGTGTTCGAATCTTAGAACCTTGTGGTGTGTGAATTTTAGAGTTTTTTCGTGCTTAGTTAAGTTTTAGTTTCTTTCTTTATGTTTATGGTGATGGATTTATATGTCAACTCATTTTAAGAAGAGTGATTAGTATTTTAGGCTTCATCTTTTCATGTTTTTTAATTTTTCATGTTTCGGTGAAATGATCAGTTCTTTTAAGATGAGTGATCTTTTTGTAAGGAGTGATTCCTTTCAAGACAACTTCTTTCATGTTTTCTGAGATGAAGCGAAAAAGCGAATAGTTGTTTTTAAGATGAGTGATCTTTTCAATATGAGTGATAAGACTATCTTTTAAGATGACTAATGTCTTTCTTAAGATGAGTGATTAAAAGTTCTTTTAAGATGAGTGGTGTTTATTAAGGTGAGTATGATGAGCAATTAATTGTTTTATGATAAAATAATCACATATTAAGCTTGTAAAAACCTATTTTTTATTTGTTGAAATTACCAAAAAAGAAGGAAAAGAAAGTCGGACCGCTGGTCCCCGCGGTTCTTTTATTCTGCACGAAACACTCAAATGCCAATAGCCTGTATCGAAATTTTCATTCTTTGAAAAATTAAACTTCAACGAGCTCCTAATTTAATGAGTACGTATCTTCTAGGAGTAATTTTTCTTGGCAATGTTAGTGTATCCTGATGTGTAACAGCCTCAACAGGTTTTCGCTAACTTCGAGGAAAGCACATCTTTTACCCATCCCCTTGTCCCCTCAGATTTTGATTATTTTCTAAAGTGTCATTCGTTCTACGACAGTGTAGTTGTAAATTGAAGCATCCTTTTCCTCAAATCACTCGAAATGTTCAGAGACTACAAGACAAGTTGAAGGTTTTTATGACGAAGAAGATGTAGACAATAATGAAGACACATATATGGATGCTTTAAAGCGCTACAAACATATATTTTCAGCATTTAAGCCCATTGGCAGATTCATCATGGCCATGGCAGTCCCCACTCCAAAGCAACACGAAAAAATATGAAGTATGAAAAGCTCAAATACAGAATAGGAAAAAAAAATCATGAGTGTGCAGGTGAACCTGGAGAAAACTAACAGTATACAGCATCAACCTGGAAGAATCATTTACTGCCTTCAAGTCCCAAGTTCTTCTGGACATCTCTAGTCAAGCTAAATTGCAGGGTGTTATGCCACGGGAATAGAGTGCGTGTAACAGGAAGCTTCCTCCGAAGGTCCTAAAATGTGGAAACACGGGAGCACAGCAAACATGTCTCAGTTTATTATGTTTTTCAAGAAAGTTAATCAAGAACAACTCGAATGCAATCGCTTGATTTTCAAAATCACGAGGCTAAGGTGCATCTATTTCAATGTCAATTAAAAGGAGAATATTCTTGATGTTACCACAAAGTGATGGATTAAAAGATTTAGGTTAAGTACAGAGAACTATCTTGAGGTCAACTTTGAGGAAACATAACCAAAAGTGAAGTACCTTGAAGGTGGTGTCTGACAAATTAGAATAGGATGCCTGCCAATAGGATCATGATTTAGTAAAAATAAATAACAAAAAAAAATACAAAGCACAAAAAGGTGGAAACCTGAAGAGCATTCAGATACTCCGACTCTTGGTGGCGGATAATGGTGGTCAGTGAAACCGCACAATCATCAGGTGACTGAATAATCAACACATGCCATCAACATTTTGTTATATTCTGCAAACCTAAGCAAATAATAACATCTCTTTTTAACACCACAGTATTTCCTCCTAATCTGAAGCTAGTCCAAGAGACACTTAGAAACACATATTCACATATCCATATTCTGAAAATCCACTCCTGGTAATGGTACAAAAAGTTGGCTCAGAATAGACGCAAACTTGTGCTGTTGCAATATAGAGATATGTTAGTCAGTATATCTCCTTCAGTAATGGTGATGTTTCTAACTCAATGTCAACTCATGTTATGGCAGTGGATGGGATAGTCTTGAAAAGGAAAACCTTCTCAGAATTTCACAAATTCATGGTTATTTAATTCTGAAACTAGAAAACATGCCTAGCCACAACCACTGTCAAATAGGGTAAACTACAAAAACTATGCGTGGATTTGACATATTCAAAGGGAAAAAAAGAGACCAACCCAAACTCATTAAATGGCGAAATGGAAAATACCCTAAAGAAGTAGTACTTGAGGTATATATTTTTCTTACAAGTGCACACTTAGAGAAGTTTGTAAATAGAAACAAGTGCCACGAACTAACGCTATTGTTCTCACCCCCTCAACCCCAAGACAGGTCAAATTTCTATGGTAGTTTATGACTATGGAATATTTTCTCAACTGTCCATAACAATGATTCCATTAGACAACTTTGATCACTGACATCTCCGTGATGTACCAAAATGGTGCATGACATGCAAATTGAGCTGCTAGTAACATAAAGGTAGCAGATAGTCCAACCAACAAAGGTATAGACAATCTTGGTGCACATTCAATAATAAATTACCTGAAACATTGTGGAATCCCTGCATTCATGTTTTGCATCAAACTGGACATTTCCCTCTTCAAAGTAGTGCGCTCCCACCTAAATAATGTCGAAAATTAATATTTATTTGTTTTTCTGTATTTTCTTTTTTCACCCGCAAGTATGGTACAGATGGGAGCATTATAAGTAAATGAACTCTAAGAAAATCTCATTATACAGATATCAGAAAGCTACCTGAAATTTACCCCTAACTTCCACAAGTTGTAGCTCATCCTTGAATTCCAGGTTCCAGATTGAACGCCAACTTCCATTGCTACACAAACCAATGGAAGCATCAGGAATAGAAAGGAAAGCAAGACAAACCTCATTAGGGCATGCACACATAGGAAGACTTCAGGAGAGAGATTCCGTGACACAAATGAGATAGCCTCGTACCTCTGTTCTTAGAGAACAGATCCAGTTCGAGTAAGGTCGCAATAAAATAAACCAAATCCAGTTCGAGTAAGGTCGCAATAAAATAAACCAACATTCCGAGCCTTAATTTGTCCAATATAAGTTCAAAGTTGCAAAATGATTTCAATTTAGTCTTTAAAACAAAAAAGTAAATTCTGTCAGAACCATGGTGCCTTTACTGAAAAATGCAGATAGTTATACCAATTTATTACTGAAATTACAAAGAATTTGAAAGTTCTTAGTTTTCATTATTCAGTAGAATCTAGAACCCTTGGTCAAACTTGTGCAATGTCTATTAGTGTGCTTCTTCATTGTACATTGTGAAAATAAAAAAAGTATGCAGAAAAGCTAGCAGAATCTTTTCTGTTATCGTTAAGACAGAAGCATGACATGATACAGAACTGTACACAGGATACTTAACCAATAGAACTAAGAATATTGCATATTCAAGTGCATTATTGAAGCGATAGACGAAACATACCAGAAATTCTGAGGGCTGAGCCTAGAAGCAGAAATCACCACAACAAGCTCAAAATCTGAGCCTGGTTCTTCAACATCTTTCCCCTTGACACAATAAACTGAACAGACTCCTTTTGGGTATGCTTCACTGATGTACCTAACAATCTCTGCGTCCAAAGCATACCTGCCACAGTACAAAAGCGAGGAAACCTAAGAAGCATTAATAACTCCAAGAAGGAAATGAGAAGGATTGCCCACAATGAAGATGACAAATAAAGAAAGAATGGATGCAAACAAAACCAAATAAAGAAAAAACCGACAATGTTTTAATAAGTATAGATGAAATCTGTACCAAACCAGACCCAGAAATAAACATTAATATATTTGGCAATGTGATCTATGAGATTGTCTGGTTCCATTCATTCTCCTTTATCTCAGAATTTAGGATGCTCTATAAAAAAATTGTGGGTGTTAGACTTCATACGAATGTAAGTTCTCTAATTGTAGCAGTTCTTGATTGCAACGTTATTATTGTGGAATTACCCCATTGGCCCACAGAGTAGGCTTGTTATTCCCAACCATGTGAATATTTATGTAACTTATTTTCTACGTCAGTTTATAAAAAAAATTATGTCGCCTTACTAAATAAATGTTACCCTCCCCCCGACCAAAAAAAATAAAGAAAAAAAATAAAAATATATATATATATAGCAACACGAAAAGCACCAAACCATACCGATATTCCTCAATATATGAGGATGTAAGCTCGTCATCATTTGCTGGTCTAGCATCTTCACAGACCTGAATCAAAACGTTTATAAACATTAAAAAGAGAGATGGAAAAAAAGGAAGAGACAAATAAGTAAAGTTTGGTGCGTATAAAGTGCATTTTACTAAAGAGCAGGCGTACATGTATTTGTGATATATCCAAATGTTCATAATGAGACTCATTTACAAATAAGAATTAGAGAGAATTACAATTGTGCTCAACCTTACCAGTTTCCAGGTAATCATATACCACCCTTTCCAACCTAAAAGCTTCCCCCCTTCTCTATTCACAGTGGTAGGTCCAATTCAATGGTTCAGAAAATATACAAGTCTGACATAAATCTGGTAGTCAATGTGTTCAACGTATAATCATTTAAAATGAAATCACAAGGTTTATATGCTAAAAGTCTATCATCTACTGTTTATATTTGAAGCAGTGAGGCAGGTCATTATGTTCATATTGCCACCATTCACTGCTCCAAAGCCAGATCCATGAGCGTTAGCACCAGAACCATTTAAACAGATATGCTCCATGATTGATTACATTCTGTGAGACTATAAGGTCAATCTCAAACCGCAACTTACGACCATCTACTTTTTTTCTTTTTCCTTTTCCTTTTTCCCTTTTGGGTCAATAAAGCAGAATATTTTATCAACGTAAACAGATAGTAGCAATAAAAAAGGACAAATGTTCATTAGCATTAAATAAAGTAAACTACAAGAAAAATTCAAATCTAATCTGACACTTAAGAAGATCTTGACACCTCTTTGATTTTGAATCCAATAATAGACATAAACACTGTCCCATACCTCCCCCAAGGATTTCTCATGGCCCTCAAAGATTCTTCTGTTTCTTTCTAACCAATATGACCAACAGAAAGCTGGAGCATTCCCTACTCAATAAACACTTCACCCCATATGAAACTTCTAAGATAACACGCACGCGCACGCACGCACACACTCACACAAACAGATGAGTGATTGCAATTGGCGAAATAGGCACATTTCCTTTAACATGCTGTTCCACATATTGATATACAGTAATCACCAGAATGAGGCATCAACACTTTGGCGCTCTCTCACATTGCAGTCAATCTTGCGTATTACTTGTACTGTTTTCATGTTGCAACTTCCCTTTATTTCTCCAACAATATCTTCCTTAGATGCAAACAACAGATATCTCTCTTTACTAGGAAATGCTTTGATTGATTTAGAAGTATGAATTGTTACTTTAAACTGGTTTGTGGTGTCCAAACATTATGCAACCTCGGTAAATTACAATATATCAAGCATCTACTAAACGGCTAAACCTAGAGGCAGCTTATCTCATTAGGCACATCTATAGTTTCTTCACTCAGCTGCTTTCACATTTAAATAGAAGTAACACATTAAATTTTATAATCCCTCCATAGTCCGTCCCATAAAAAGAGTCATGTTTGATAAAGTTACTTTTATTTTTGGTCAATTTGATGAGGTACAATTCTAAAAAAACCATCAATTCTCACTCACATGACTTTTAATTTTTTATTTGACATATTTAATCATATATAAGTAATACATATAAAAAATTTAAGTTGTTTACGTGGACTAAGAAAAAGAGACATTGACATTTAAAACAGGACTCTTATTTTGGGACAAAATTTTGTTTTGAAATAGGACTCTTTTTATGGGACGGAGGGAGTAGTAAAATATGAAATATTCATCTTCACCTAAAATCTAGAACAATGTGAACTGGAATCACATTGTTTGCCAACAATAAAGGAGCACATTCAAAAGATTAGTTAGGAAGAAATCAAAGGACCTGCAAGTACATTAACTAAATACTCATGCCACACAAGGACTTGAACTTACCTGTTTCACATGGTCAATAATTGCAACCTGAGCAGTCCGAGGATCAAGGTATTCATTCTTATCGATCTCGCTAAATGGTGTAACCATAACCTGATAGCATAAAAAAGGACTGAATCAGAGGATGAAGTCACTTCCTTGACTTCATTGTTGCATTAGGGCCTATTTTAACATTGAAATGGTGAGTACCTACAAGTACCATAATTCTAGTTTAAAGTGTATTTAGCAGGTTATCCACTATAACAAATTTGTTTATATATCCACTAAGTGGCTTTCGATTTCCACATCTAAATTAAAATTTGAAAAGTTGGTTCGTGCTCGGACTTAATTATTTCAGAACATTGAACACACTAAATGATGCTTGCAAGAGTAAATTCAGGTATACTGAAGTCTTTGCACTTTTTACCAAAGAAATTTGGTAATGGCACTATAACAAAATTACATTATTAAGAGTACTTTCAGATCTAATTCTACAAATATGATACCAAATAACAGACAAACTAGTGAAACCAATGGATCATACAACAATGAGAATAAGAAATAGTTGAGTCTTTTAGATCCTTATCCTGGAAATGGTGTTGGCATCTCCCATGAAATTTCTAGGTGATGAAGTTGATTTAGTTCAAATCTTCCAGGAAAATGCTCAAAATCTACTTCAAATTATCCAGAAAAATGCTCCATTCATATTCAACCTAATTACACCATATTGTGTCACCTTCAGATACAGCCTCACTACAGTTGGATCATTTTCGGGCAAAAAAACAAGAGTCACAGGACTATGTAATGAAATGTTCTCTTCAGCAAAATTATTATTCAATTACAAAGTAATTCCCACAGTAATGCACCAACATTACAGGAGGCAACGTAATTAGGGCAAGATTATCAAACAACTGGCGTTACCTCACCGCTTCTATCAGGAAGCTCCAGGCAAATCATGTGCGATTTGTTGTAAACCGGAAATGCTTCTTCTGCCGCTGTTCTATACAGTCTCTCATTCTTCAAAACCGTCCTAATATCTACCCCCAACATTCAATTGACATCAATTGTGCATTCCCAGCGACATACATTCATATATGTATTCATGCATGTGCAAGTACAGGAGTATGCCGATTTACCTTTGGCAACGTATTGGATTTCGCCGGGGGGAGAATTGAGGAGGAACCATTTGGCCATCTCGATTTTCTGCTTGTCAGTGAGCTCCGTCGCCGTTCCTTCTTGGTCAGACATTTCTGAGATCCCAAGGGTTTTGGAAATTAGCAAAATTTCTCCCTCGCAATCAAATGAAATATATTTTGTATTTAAGCTTAAATACAATGCGTGTTTGAGAAAAAAATTAATAAGTTCGTTCCCCCAAAAAAAGTTTATTATTCATTTTTTGTTTGTATTAAATCAGTCATTGTTTTCCTTGTTAAACTGGTACAATTAAACATGGGTCATTAAGTCATTTAAACTCACATTACCATTTCCTCTTCTCATACTACATTCTTACCAACCTCCGACAAACATTACAACATGTGTTCGATAGAAATAGAGCGACCATTGAAATATTGGTGCGACGTGCTGTTGTGGCAACTGTTGCTGCTGTGCAGGTATCTGCTGCTGTATAATAGTGACGCGATCGTCCAATCGTGCTAAGGCTGTTAGCACTCTATTTAATGCTTCATCATTCGGCTGCTGTGGTGGGTTCTCCATCTCAGCTGTGAAGTTTCTTCTCGAACACATATTGTAATGTTTCAATGCTATTCAAATATACGATATTTTGATTGAATTTATAACGATATTTTGTTACACGCTAAGTATATTTAAAGTATTCGAACACCTCATTTTCATGTTTCTTAAGTATGCGATCACTACCAACTAAACTCTTAATTTTATGATTGTGTATTTAAAACAAATGAGGGTCTTAACAACCGTCTCCCTCAAATATATTTGGCTATATATAATTGAAGGTGATAATTAAAGAATTATTGCAAGTAATATGTAAGTTAAAAAGTTTTGATATTTACTCTATTCAGATCACAGTTATTATATATTACAATCGTCAATCCCATTGTTCGAGTCCTTATTCAAAATGGTAATATAATTGAAATATTAAGTATTTTCTTTTATGGAGAAGAAGATCGACGCATTTTTTCGTCTATTAGAACATATACAGTAACGTAGTCTGATTTCAATTTTCCAAAATAATTCTGAGCGACATGTTTTTCTTTAAATTGTCAAAAGAGAAAAATAAAATGTTTTCCTTTTATTATCGTCTTCTTTTATTTGTATTTCTATTAAACTTGAACTACGTTGACATCAGTAATTTTGAACTTCAATCACCACGGCCCCCGAGCAAACCATTAATAAGCGTTATGATATTCTTCACAATATCATGTTAAAGGGTCTTTAATTTGAATAAATTGGCAATATTACAGATAGAGATACATCCACCAATATTTCCATAAAATTAAATCCAGATATGACTTCCGACAATCCTGAGAGTTTTCGAATTTTGGTCCGGTGCAATAACAGTACTGGATCTAGTGTTTTCTCTCTCCCCCGCATACATACAATGATACAACACCTTCTGACACACTCACACACTAGACCCAAATCCGAGAGTTTCTCAGATTTACCCAGGTACAAAACAGTCCACATAAAAGCAGAAAAAATCGTATTTCGTGCTTCGCATGTCTTGTAGGCTTATAGCAGGAAAAGTGAGATGGTAAAAGAAGCAGGAGGGACAGGATGACGAGAAAAACTCCCCCTCTTCCCTTGCCGGCATACACCCCCACAAGGATTAATATAATAAATAAGCATAATTTGCGAAACGAAATCGCAACTAGACTAATATTATTCACCTCTCCGGTTACTAACAGTGTAGATTGATTCTTCAAATAGGGTCAAATCTAATAAACTAACAGAGAACATTAACAAAATTGATATGCCTTCCCTGGTGAACTTACATTGCCTCGGCGAAAACCGAGTTAGGAGGGAAGCGAGCATTTCCATACGTCGACTTCCAAAAATTATTCCATGCCTTCAAAGGACCAACTCCACTCAGACCCACAAAATACTCTTTTGTTCTATGATTATTAAACAAACCTCTAGCACCAAATACCGTTAACTCTGTCGAGTCCACATAACCTCGTATTCTCGAAACAAAACCACCCTCTCCAGAGAAGCCAGCTTTGAACCGACTGATTTCTTGAGGATAGAGTTGATCAACATTGGGCTTGAGCAGTAATTCCTGCTTTGAAGGGCTATCATCGAGGCCCATGTAGCTTCCCATCCCGAGTGATTCCCAGTCGATTTTTTGCAGAAGATTAGCTGCTCTCTCAGTAACACGTGAAGGGTATTTTTGTAAATCCAGAGCTTGCTCAATTGCTAGTCTTTCAACTTGTACCTTCAGCTTTTGAAGGCGATCACCGATTCTAGCAGAGACAGCATCATAGAGTTTTCCTCTTGAAATATTTTTGTCCGCTCCTTCATCGATTAGATCATCGAAATTAATGGGGTCGCCGACGAGTATAGTCACCTGCACATTTGACAAAGATGATCATTGTTCTAATGGCAACAGAATTGCGCATATATGTATATATAGAGGAAGTTGTTGCTCTGCACGACTCATGAGCAACTGCTGACGTGGCAGCTACCCACGGGGATGCTCGTAGGTGTGATGTTCAGATTTCTCAGTGTGCGTGTAGAGAGTGGAATTTTACAAGGAACCCGCTCTCAGATCTCTTGCGCACCCATGCGACAAGCATTATCATCATCCACGTTTCCTTTCTAGAGATAGTTCTTACCACATTAGAAATTTGGATACATGGCCATGATAATTCGAAGATAACAAGAAAAGAGAGACCATACCCTTTTTCCGACCCTCGGGAACTTGGCTCCAACAGGCATAACCTCTTGCATTCCAGTATGCACAAATGGCACAACTATAGGCAAGTTATCAGCATCCAGGACCAACCTATGAAAATTATAAGCAGAAAAAATTATTTCTGAATCCAGACCTCGGGAAATGAAAATCTACACCTCCATAACGATGATAAACTAAAGAAGGGTATTAAGTTAATGCTATCAAAACTATGGGATCTGTTGCCTGTTGGTTAATGCTATCTATGACGTGCCTACCCTCTACGTATCCACTTTGTTAGTTAATTTTCTTCTTTCTAGAGCATTTCAAACAGGCTGAGCATCGGTTCCCGGTTGAACCAGACGGTCTGGCCCAGCCCACTTGCCCAGCCCACTTCTTACTTAATATTCAAAAGTGGGCCAGATCGTCCATCTGGTTCAACCGAGAACCGGTGCTCGGCTGGTCCGAGATGCTCTTGAAAGATGAAACTTAACTTACAAAACTGTGGATACGTAGAGACACAACATATCACATAGAAATATATTTTATGGAATATAGTAAATTATCTGTAAGAAAATAGTTGTTACACATGCAGCAAGCAATTCTCGAGATATGTAAAATGCTCCCACAATTTGAACTTATTTTTTTCCAAGGGAAGCTCTACACTGAAATAACCAATTGGGGCAGAGAAGATCAACAGCATAAATGAGATCAAAGATTCAAAATCTATGTCTGCATGTCGATCTCAACAGAAGTAGATCAAGTACCTTCCAATGCCTCTTTTAGCAGATCCCATAGTTCTCCCACCATCTCGAGAGCGACTACCCTCAGGAAATATGTGAACCCACCCACCACGGTTCAGTTTAGAAATAGCCAAATCCATTCCCTGCAGTTAAGAAATAAAAATCATTAACATGCTTGTTCAGGTAGAAATAGACAAAAAAGGGATCCAAAAGCACAGCCATTTCAGATAGCACAATTCTTGTCCTACTGTAGAACTAAGTATTGACAGGGAACATGAAAAATGAGGATTCAGAAATACAAGTGGTTCCAATAACAAGAACCTCCATTGAGTTCTGTTCCCGATATAGATGAATCCCAAAATTTTGAAATTATGTCTACCTCCGGATACAAACTGCAATGTACCTAGCATCTGAAACCATGCTTGTTCTGAAATTCAGTAAAGTTGCATTTATCTATATTAATCAGACCTTGCCTGATACTTGCCACATCACAAAATTATATTTCTTGAATATTCTGCCCTGTATTTGGTTGTTGTTTATAGCATTAAGCTGAATCCTAGATCCGAGCTCAGTGAACAGCATTATACATGCATCTAGGTATGGGATATGTGTCTTCTCTCACTGATACTATACAAGTTGACTTCTGGAACTGGTCTTTTCAGTATAGGTAGTTGGTTGATTGTTCAAGAAACCATGGTGGCAACAATTGCACTTGTTGATTGCAAAAAAGTAGGGAAGAAATGTAATAGGGAATATAAAGTGCAGTTCAACTGGCTTAGATGCAAGTTTTTAAGATTCTGGGAAAGACTCCCGGAAGCTACTAGATAAGAAATTGGCATGTTTCAACAAGAAGCCCTTAGCATTTCCCTTTGTAGAGTTACAATAGATGTAAACCTCATGGGGTTGACACATGTTCTCTCATAAATAACTATGACAACATATGAAACACTATAAAGGTTTTTAAAGCATCAGACAAACAAGTGAAAGCACTTTGAAAATATCTAGGAAGTTTGCATAAGGACAGACCATATGTAGTATTCTATAGAAGTAATGTGGCTCAACAAAATTGTGAGACCCATGAACTGTGAATTGGACTTCAACTCATGGATAAATCCGTACACAAACAAAATAAATTACAATAAATTTCTTTTTCAGAAGACAGAATTACAATGATCCCTTCAAAACCGAGGAGGCCCATACTTCCACTGAGCCATAACGAAAATGGGCAGTCATTGTACAAACATGAAAAGTAAATATACCTTCAAAAAAACTCATCAAAGTAATCAACTAATCACAGGGAACTCGTAATTAAAGTACTCTAGTTCCAAGTGAAATGAGTAAAAAAGTGCAGAAGAAATGAGGAAAACTAGCATACCAGTTAGGATATTCTCACAAAAAATCCTACATAATGACATTTGCGAGGTATAGCAAGGTATAATTCTCAATAATAAACATCATAAAATGACAAAGACATCTAAAAACTAGGAGAAGGGAATGTTAAACTATTTTTTACAGAACACATACCTTCTGATAAATCCCATCTCCACGAGAGACGGGCAGCACTTTTACATGCTTAAAGAATGCTGATGTAACTGGATTTTTGAAACAACGATCAGAGGCACAGAGTGTCCATCGCAGACCCCTGGCATCTAACAACATACTCGGAGGTAGTAGGGAAGCAATAACCAAAGGGTCATCCATAGCAGCAACATGGTTGCTAACCTACAACAGTACAAGTAAGTCACAAGGTTCAACCAAAGCTGCAACATGATTGCAAGCCAACCAAAATAGAACTCACTATCATCACATCTTATCGTAAGTAGACCTTGCTTACCGTTATCAGAGACTTGTGTTCTGGCCTGTGCAGCACCACCTGTTGCAATTTTTCTGCACCAAATATCTGTAGAAAGCAAAAGAAATCAAATTGTTTTTGGTAATCAACAAAATAAAAGGCTTCTATAAAAGAAAAAAATGGAGACAATTGAATTTGCCTGAACGCGATTGAGGCCGTGCATAAAAACATGGCAAACATTTCCAAGCACAGGAACAGCAACAGCCTGGAGCATGCGGGTCAAAACAGACTGATCTTCTTCATCAATATCCTTACTCACTGCAATATAAACCGTAAGATGAGGCACCTCTAGGAGAACAGATTAATTTTACTAAACACATCACAGGGCCACCAGACATCAAAGGCAAAAGCAGCAACAACAAACTCTCTCTCACCTTACCCCACCCCCACCCGCCCATCCCAGAAAGAGAAGAAAAAAACGTTCCGTTGCATTATCAATATATGAAACATATACACTTAAGTTGCATCTTATGTGGAAATGACCTATAAACAATTCAAGGGAGGTTTTGTTCCAGTGCTACTGCAAGTGACAGACATCTTGGAGTTTCCCCAAATGTAGAATTGTTTAGCCTCGCATGAAGGAGATTTAAGATGGCACAAAGCAAGGCAAGCTGAATGCCACAACAGCAGCTAATGCAGAAATTCCAAAACATCAGCATTTGAAAAGATCAAACAATATGAATGTCTAACTATGATACCAAAAATTTATCAGGTAGTTCAAAGCCACTTAGCTGTATGCGCCTCACATTTTAAGCATAAGAAAGCTAAGAGACACAAATGCCCTACTTCAGCACAAAAAGAAAATCTACTTAAGCACCCTTGTTATACAGGAAGTGTAAGGATAAAGCAATACAAGAATCAAAGGCCCGAACTACAGAATCTATTACTTCCATGTCGCATAATGCGAGACACTGAGACACCAAATGCTTATATCACTATCCAACAACCAAATATTATACCAACAGAAGAAAGATCATCAAAGTGAAAGCTACAATTGTTTTGATGATGGCAAAACGTATCTGATTTTTTATATCAATCAATGGCTTCAGAATATCTAACTTCACACTAACAATGTTGTAGATCCCAATAATGCATGCCATGTTCAACATTTCTCAGTCCACCAATATTCATTGACAACCGCTTTTTATTCTAAACGATTAGCAATCAGTGACAAGTCCCCTATCATATGAGGCAGTCAAACTCTCGCTGGAAATTTAAAATTTCTGAAAATGCATGGCGAGTACATTCAATGCTCAGAACTGGAATCGCTTGCAAGCAAAGACTACCTGTACGAGCATATTCTGAATTACATCATAATACATGAGAGACTACATACACGAGCATCATGAACTTGATACACAAACGAGAGTGACACATGGAGGTAATTATGTTCTGCTGAACTTCTCAAATTACGTAAAGTCTTAGAGATCAGCCATTCGGGCAAAATATACATTCATGTGATTTATATTAGGTTTAAAAATAATGACTAGTAAATGAAATTTGCAACATCAGAACATCATTATAAAATTATAATGAAAATATGTGGTATAAAGGTAACTAATAGATAATTTACCTCTTTTGCGGTAAAAAGCAGAAGAGGAAGGCAGAGAATCGCGACGGAATTCGGAGAAGCGTTGGAGCCACCGCTGCACAGTGGAGGAGAGATAACCACTGGTAGCGATCCTCAAATGCCGGCGGTGATAGTCCACCGCGGCCACTCTAAAACGATCCCTCAGCCTAATTTGCAACGATTTAGCCCCCTCGGCCAACAAATCGCCTCTGCATTCTGTCCACCGCCCCACCGCCATCTCTACAACTTTATCGATAAGAATCCTAGGACGACCAAATTCAATATATTTCTACGATGAACAGTTAAATCTACACTACAGAACTCTATTGCGCTTATAAATCCACAGCTTGCGCAGAGGGACCTGTGTGCGGCGCAAATTCGAGAGAGGAGAGAAGAAAATTGGAAAGAGCATCGCTAGAAAAGAATAAGAGAGGACTAAGACTTCGAGAGGGGGTGTGACCAGGTGGGGAATACGGCGCACGTTAGCAGAATGGATAAATATGTTTGTGGGCCACGTGTCAATGTGGCACCAGTTGAGGGTTTTCTTGACTTTCATTGATTTGAGTAACGATAATGCTAATAGGGTACGGTCCGGAAAAAAATCATAAATCGTCCCATATTTATAGTGACTTCCACTAAATATTTCATAATTTTTTATTTTTTTAATTTCGTTTCATATGTCCTGAATTTTGTCCCAAAATTTAAATTCAAGCCGAAAAAATGTACGTGCCGGCCAAAATTTGGGGGTTTTTGCGCATATGTCCACTAAATATCCCACAACTTTCTGTTTTTCTAATTTCGTCCCATATGTCTTGATATTATCCAATTTTCATCCCAAAATTCAAATTTAAGCCGAAAAATACACGTGTCAGATACATGCCGGCCAAAATTTGGGATTTTTTGTCACGTGGCGTCGAAATTTTGAGCTAGATTTGAATTTACATTTTTCTTTTTTTTTTCTTGCCACATAATCTAAAATTTTACCCCCTTCCAATTTATATTCTTATACAACTAGGGTTGAGATACCCTATGGAGCTCGCGGCGACGCTAACAGTAGCGGCCGACATTCCAGCGATGGAAGGAGGGTGCGAGTCATCTCAAAAGCATGGGTCGAAATACAGGAAAGATGGGGTGATGAAGATGAAGTGTATGGATGGCAAACCATAGTGCTCGACAGCGATTAAGTGGCAGAGGATATAGGGGTCTGGGCTGCCGCCGTGAGAGGCGGGGGAGGGAGATGGTGGCGAGTGGAGGTCGGGTTGAGGCTAGTTGCACCTTCACCAGAATCTGCAGAAGAGAATCGTCTACGCCGGAATGGAGCGGCAGGAGGAGGGCAGTTCTGCCGGCACAGAATGTACACCGGCAGAAGGTGGGGTTGTTGGCGGTGTCTGTCGGGGAAGAGCGGCGGTGGACGGAGCTGCAGGAGAAGAACAGTTACAGGAAAAAGAAAAAGAAAAATGTGGCAAGAAAAAAGAAAAAGAAAAATGTAAATTCAAATCTAGCTCAGAATTTCGATGCCACGTGGCAAAAAAATCCCAAATTTTGGCCGACACGTATCCGGAAAGTGCATTTTCCGGCTTAAATTTAAATTTTGGGACGAAAATTGAATAATCCCAGGACATATGGGACGAAATTAGAAAAACAGAAAATTGTGAGATATTTAGTGAACATATGATTATTTCCCGACGCCACGTGGCAAAAAATCCTCCAAATTTTGGCCGGCACGCGTTTGGCACGTGCATTTTTCGGTTTAAATTTGAATTTTGGGACGAAAATTGGATAATCTCAGGACATATGAGACGAAATTTAAAAAAAAAAAAAAAAAATGTTGTGGGACATTTAGTGGAAGTCACTATAATTATGGACGATTTATGATTTTTTTCGGGCACAATGCTGAACAACCAAAAAAAAATGTAATTGAATTCCTGAAAAATCTAAGGCTCTGTTTGTTTATGGTTGTGAATGACTGCAGTACTGTAGGTTGTTGGGAATAAAGTGGAATATGAGGTTGGGATAAATAAGTGAGCGTTTATTTAGACCATGATTATTGGTGACCCTCACTTGGGGGTCCTCCAAATAAGACAAAATACTATGTTAAAGTTGTAAAAAGCCTTATGAGTTTCCAACATATTCCACAACTCAATTTTATTCCACAACCTGCCACATGTCATTACCTTATTGGTCGTATTAAATTATTTATTGAATATAATTTTAATAATAAATAAATAAAATAATTTTTATAATCTTTTAATTAAAATCCTTATTTTTTCTCTATAAGTAGAGCCTAATATTGACATTACAGCTGTGCATGGAACTTGGAGATTACCGAAATTGGATCGAAACCCAGACCGAACTAGTTCCGAATCGAAAATATTCGTGACTATTTGACCTTTCTGAACCGAACTGAACCATTATCTTCTTGGTACAGATTTGGATATCTAATTTGACTTTTATTTTAGCATGATATTTTAAACGCACAAAAAAAAATCACCTTATTATAATTAGGGAATTAAAATAATTATTTTTTTCCTTGAAATATATTAAAAAAACGCAAAAAAGAATATGCAATTATTAAACCGTTTAAAAAATATTGATTTTACTGGGAAATACGTTATGTATTTGGATAAAAGAAATTAATATTTATTAAAATGTTGGGTTGTTGATAAAGTGTGAAAAATGTATTTTTGGGGTTATGGAGTTTGTTGTAAATGTGGAGGAGAGAGAAATGAATATTTTATTATAAGTTGGGTTGTGAGGGGTTGTTGATAAACATAGTCTTAGGTTGGTTGGAGATTGGGTTGTGGAGTGATTATAATATAAAATGTGGTAAAGGTGATTTGACGTGTATAAAAACTAGTCAGTGAGTGATTGATTATTGATTAAAGTGTATTGGGAAATGAGTTTGATTGATAATGTGTGTAAGAGGTAGGTAGTGAATGATTGATTATTGATTAAAGTTGTATTGAGAATTGAGTTTATTTGATAATCTGTGTAAAAGGTAGTTAGTCACTGATTGATTATTGATTAAAGTTGTATTGAGAATTGAGTTTGATTGATAATGTGTATAAGAGATAGTTAGGTAAATGATTGATGTTTTGTTGGTTGGTGATTAAAGTAATTGATTGGAGGATTTCAGGGTTGGGCACAATATATTGACCACAACCTAAAGCCAAACACACATGGATTGTGTTAAATCCTGAACGGTTGTGCCCATCCATAAACAAATAGACCCTAAGTTATCCCTACTCCTAAAGATAATTGTAGCGATTTCAAAATATTTTGTTTATAATTAATACCCTGACGATCCATTTACTTTGGGTTATCTATAATATGGGTACGTTTACTTTGGGTTGTCTATAATACCCTAACGGTCCGTTTACTTTGTGTTATCTATAATATGAGTCCGTTTACTTTGGGTTGTCTATAATATGGTGTATAAGATTATTGTGTATTAGGATAAAGGATTGGGATAATACGACTTATTCTATCCAATGTTTACTTGGGTGATTAAGTTTATTATTTATACAAAATAATTTATATCCAATATTGTCTCATGCAGTGTTGTTATAATCGGACCGGTTGGATCGACGGTCTAATCGAAAAAGTAGTAGTCATCATTTATTAATTTTTCTGATGTAATTATATATATAAACATCTACCAAAAAAACTTATTAATTAAACTTCAAATTTCAAATAAAGATAATTATAACTTAATAAACGACTAAGAATATGGATGTCTTGAATAAAATTTAATAATTTATAGTCTATAAACTTCTTTTAACTCCAAAATCTATTTCCAAACTTGCTAAATATGATAAATAATGAGTAACTTGTTAAAATTCTATAAATCCATAAACAAAAGGAAATCTATAAGTGGAATAAACAAAAAAAAAAATATAAAATATAAAATCAAAAATTACAAAAGATTAGGAATAATCGACTTTTTCCAAGTTCTCTGATTCACCGGTTTTTCGATTTTTCTCGGTTGGACCTTAAAACTGTATTAGAGGGTATTTCGGTCTGGTCCGAGCACCGGTTCCCGGTTTAACCTCCGGGACTAATAAACCCACCTATTGAGGTGGGATAGATAATGGGGGTAAAATTGCATCGAAATTCGTGTTATCCTGAGTATCTGGGATGAGACATTTTTTAACAACCAACGAAGTAAATGGTGAATTAACATGAACAATTAACCCTTATTCAACCTAATTATACAAAGTAAACAGACCCTAATACATAGCACAGATAATAATATGGGATACTTTGTTGCTCTATATTTCTGGATTCCCTACTCTGTCTAAGCCCTTTTGATAATCCATTAAAATATGAATACCACACCCAAATTATCGATCGATGCAATATTGTACCAACAATTTTGGTACGGGGAAATTTCGGTATGGCATAGACCCACAGTATATAATGAAACATGACATCAAAATTCCGGTAAATGGAAATTATGTAATATGTATGGCATCTTATAATACAGTTCCATATTAACACTGTGGAATCATTCAATCCAACATTTCTATATTTAACTCTGAAAATGACTTCAGGTACACAAATTCCACCTCAACTTCAGTCAAGCAAAGATTTACGTTTCAGAAGAGGATACATTAGACTTAAGAGCATCTATTCGTCATAGTTGAATCCTCATTTATGAATCCTTGATAATTTATTATGTTTCGCAAAAATTCTCTTAGCCGAATATTCTGCTTAAAGCCCTAAAAGTAGCTAAAACACAAGGTGGGATGAGAGATGACGACTCCACCGAGTAAATCGAAGTCTTTGATTCGAATAAGTCGAATCAGATTTGTATGAGTGGAGATGTTGGTTGCATTCATATCTGGATCCCAATATAGTTGGGATGTATAACTGACTAGATATTTGATATCTTCTCAGATATATTTCCAATAGGGATGGAGATCCTATCTATAATAGAAGAGAGATCTCTCCTATACTAATACATATACGGATATATTTGATATTAGTAGGGTACCTAAAACACACACACACATAAAATTCAGAACTCCCTTTTCTCTCTCAATCTAATTCTTGGAGTATCAAATGAGTCCTCCAAAAGTCTAAGGTGTGTAGTAAACGGTAGAAACAATGATAGTGTTCGTCAGGACGGGCTTGTAGACGACCAAGTAAGATCCATCAATTGGTGAATTAATCAGTCTTATTTCCGCTGCTATAATTGAGGTATATATTCGATTTCCTATATACGTGTTTATATATTTGTGTGCTAGAATATCTAACAATAATGATTCGGAACAGAGAATTAGCATTTACCTTTAATCTTGGAGAAGTAATTCAGCAACGGCAACAGCGTTCAAAACCGTGTTGGATTACAAGTCAGCGTACACCACTTGTTACGGTGGGTGGAAGGATTCAAAGGACATAGAAGGAATAATGCGTACACCTTTTCTGCATCAATGTATACCAGTAGGTGGATTATGTACCGGTCGATCTTATTACGGTGCCCATAAAACTTCCACGAGATATGTGGATTTGGAATTTAGGATCCTCCATCATATTCTCCAGTGTGTCGCTCACTCCGAAATGAACGTTAATTGAGATTTGTATATTGGACTTGCGAAAAGATTCCGATCATTTTCACTTAGTGCAGCAAAAAGAAGTACATAACCCATATACTTAAACTTCTATAACTACTTTTTTTTTGTCCCGCGACTTGAACAGGCCATATACATGGATGATAATATCTTAAATTTCTTTTTTTTTCGACCCCGAAACGAAATTACGATGTAAAATTTCCAGATATTTTGAAAACGTCGATTTCGGTTGTCTCTCAATACAATTTGTAATTTCATGAAGTTCCGGATATATTTTCGATTTTTTCTTTAAATGGTTGACATGATGCGCAGTGGACCCCCTTTTGAATTAAAGGCATTATTTAACACAGGAAAGATAATAAATTCTAAGAAAAACAAGAGCTTGTTCGATATTTTTGCTCAATAACTCATATGGAGCAGCTCATCTAAATGACTATCTTCAAAATCACTCTAATGCAATGAACTGATATCAATATTGCAAACTCAAAGATAAAGCATCAACGCCATTTGCGCCTTAGAGCATCAGCAGTGGTGTGCAATTACCTGTCACATCACTACAACATCAAAAGTTAATATCCACTATATTTCTACTTATTTTTCCCCAATCATCCAAGGCATAAAAGGTAGTATTTAGGGGTCCCACATTGAAATCACTCATTTTATTGTCACGACTTGACCTTACGGGGTTGAAACCCTCCTCTTATTTACAATTTTTACCTATACAATTAATTTAATTTTCATAAAAAAAAAGGTTCATTCATTTTTTTTCTTGAAAATAAAAATTAACTTTTTTTATTTAAAAAAAATGAATTTTAGTTCTTTTTTTCTAAAAGTTGTAATAACCATATAAAATTTTATTCATCTTTTCTTTTTTCCTTTTTTTTACATATTATTATTAAAAAGGATGAAATTTTACAAAAGAGAAAGATGAATACAACTCGGAATGAAAATTACAAATAATAAATGTCTTATATAAAATTGAAATATAACTAGTTAATGTTGCATCTCGCTCATAAGTGCTAAATTTAGTCAGCTCGAAGTTGATGATGTTTTTTCCTAATCCGTAGATCGAAATCTCTTTGTATGTACTCATTAAATCCTCCGATGGTCACTTGAAAAAATTTGAGTAGTATATATATTGTCGATGTTAGGTTCGTCCATCCAATTGATCGTTATATCCCCCTCGTCTTCAACTATCATGTTATGTAAAATAATGCAAGTATACATTATACTCCCTCTATCCCGAGTGAATTTGCACTGGTCCTCCGACACACATATTAAAACTAGTTGTTTTTTTATAAATGTTGACTTAGTCAAATCTGTTTTTACCTTTATGTGATGACAGATTTGTAATTATGTGATTAATGTGGGTAGAGATGTAAAGTTTTATTTCCTGAAATGGAAAGTGTGCAAAAGGGGTGGGGAAAAAAGTTAATTTGGTCCCATAACTTTTTAACTTTTTCTGATTTGGTCCCATATTTAACTACTTTTTCAACTTAGTCCCGTATCTCTATTAATTGCTCCATTTTGGACCAATTTTGACCCAATTTTGACCAACTCGCCGGAAAAGGCCACGTGCCTCCCACGTGCCAACGGCCTTCAGGGAGTTCCGGCGACTTATGCCACGTGGCGGGGAAAAATAGTTGATTTGGTCCCATAACTTTTTAACTTTTCTGATTTGGTCCCATATTTAACTATTTTTTCAATTTAGTCATGTACCTCTATCAATTGCTCAATTTTGGATTAATTTTGACTCTATTTTCACCAATTCACCGGGAAAGGTCATGTGTCTCACATGTGTCGGCACTAATTAAGAGTTTTGGCGACTTATGCCACGTGGCGCCGCAGTTGTGAGGTGACTTTTGTCTTTTTCTTCATGTTAGAAAATTTTTACCTCAACAAATGATTTAAAAAAATAAACAACAAAAACTCAAAACCTGTGTTACAACACAAAAAGAAAAATTAAATCAAACAAATCCTAAAAGAATCGAATTTCTTTTCCCTTCTCACTTTCAACGCTTCTCGTCATCATATTTATTTTCATTTTGGTTTGCTGCTGCCATGCGTCTCTTTCATGTGGGAGCTTATGCGATTCTTTTCGGAGAGGGATTAGAGTAGCGGTGTAGTAGGCGTTAAAGAGAAACAATATTCGATTCTTTTAGGATTTGGTTGATTTAATTTTTCCTTTCGTTTGTACCCTAGATTTTGAATTTTTATTTTTTAGTTTATTAAATGATTTGTTGAGTTGGAAATTTTTTCACCTGATGTATAAATTGATGTATAAAAGAAAAGAAAGAAAAAGACAAAAGCCATCTCAGAAATGAGGCGCCACGTGGCATAAGTCGTCGGAACTCTTTAATTGGTGCCGGCAAGTGGGAGGCACGTGACCTTTTCCGGTGAATTGGTGAAAATTGAGTCAAAATTGAGCAATTGATGGAGGTACATGACTAAATTGAAAAAGTAGTTAAATATGGGACCAAATCAGAAAAGTTAAAAAGTTATGGGACCAAATCAACTATTTTCCCCCGCCACGTGGCATAAGTCGTCGGCACGTGGGAGGCACGTGGCCTTTTCCGGCGAGTTGATCAAAATTTGGTAAAAAGTGGTCCAAAATAGAGCAATTGATAGAGATACGGGACTAAATTGAAAAAAGTAGTTAAATATGAGACCAAATCAGAAAAGTTAAAAAGTTACGTGACCAAATCAACTTTTTTCCCAAAAGGGGTGGGACACCTCGATTAGAAAAGTATGCAAGTTCATTCGGGACGGAGGAAGTATCTCCAAATTACTCTTGTACAAAAAACGTGCTAGACCTTTAATTATTGCCAACTATTATTATTATTATTATTATTATTATTATTATTATTATTATTATTATTATTATTATTATTATTATTATTATTACTATTATTATTACTATTATTATTATTATTAGTTGACTTGATTTATTAAATTGGCCAACCATTTTATTCATTTATCCAATGTTGGGTTTAGGCCCAACACCAATTCAATTTGGTCCATTTAATATTTTCGAGCTCGATTTATATTGGGAATTATTATTAGCTTGCAAATCCATTTATTTGCAATCTACTCGTTTATTTATTAATTTATTTAAGCTCTGATACCACACTGTAACGACCCGATTTTCAAAATATTACGAGCCTGCAATACCACAAATGCTCCCTCAACATTCTTCCTTGCAACTTCTTACATTTGCTTGAAATAACTTCTTTTGGGATCAGCTGGACATTGAAAACTCTTGACGAAAGATGCTCATTCATGATATATTTCATCAGTTAGATAATATCATCTACGATAGGGATGTACAATTTGCTGTGAAATTTATCTCCGGGACAAAACATTATTAAACAAAGGGGATTGTTTGAGCACATTGATATCATTACTTGAACCCGCAACTCCAAAAAAAGGCATGTTATATCTACAAGTCTGCAGATGCAACTGCTTCAAACATTATTGTTGGAACTTCGGGATTACCTCTAGTAAATTGACCTTTTCAAGTAACTGGGCAATTCTTCCATTCCAAGTGATACAATCGAGACAACCTAACATGCCAGGGAACCCATGTCTCTGCTCATGCATATGGATCAAAAGTTGACAGTCCGCAACACTGGTCTTTCTTAAGTATCTTTCACCAAAGATATTTATTACACAACGACAAAAGTTAAACAAGCATTCGAAACCTGTAGTTTCCACAACCCGGAAATACTCATCAAAAAGGTCGGTTGGACCGCTATATGTCAATTGAGGAATCGCGGTTGTGCAATTTTGAAGTGGAGAGGAACATTTTCTTTCTGTTGCATCAATCCTAAGCTGAAAGTATGGATCATGTGATTCCAATACATCGACTATTCGAGTGAATAAGTCTCGCCTCATTCGAAAACAACGTCGGAATACATCACTATTATAAGTTGGGTTTTCACAAAAGTAATCATGCACGAGGCGAGTGTATGATCCTTCACGATCTCGTTGCACGTATCTTCTCCTTTTTAGTTGGCAGATGAGCCTTCTGCAGCATCGAACAACATCTTCTGTTAACTCAGGATTTGGAAAAACATTTTATCATCAGCATCATCAATAAAAAGCCTGTAGAACAGCGCATCACTTTGGTGTTAGTGTTGGTGTTGGAATATGAAGACATTTTTAGTTCGTAAAGGATGTAGAAGAAGTTATGGATATAATTAGATGCTGTTGGGATTCTGCTACAAATGAATTATCTTATTTCATTTATAGGTCAAATAATAACGATTGGTTCGTAACGACAGGTCTGTAATGACACATTTTTTAAAAACTAAATTGGATAAAACACTGAACAACATACACGAAATAAAATCCATAAAATACAATACTTCAGAAATAAAAGAAATAGAATACAAACAACAATGTAGCTCGAAATTTAAATTAAATAGTAACTACACACCCCAACCCCTTCTTTTCTTGATTTCCTCACACACTTGATTGTGCACGCGAAGTTGCTCCAAAGTCATCCCCGTAGTATCTCTCATGAATATGTCGTAATCTTTTGCTTGGTTGAATACTTTTAGCTCGGCTATTTTTTGCAGTGAAATGGTCTTATACTCTTCCATATTGCTATCGATAGTCGCATTTATCTCGTCGTAAGCGTCAATTTTTGCTTTGTCTTTCTTCTTTGCTGTTTTTTGTCCAATTAGACGGGTGTGGTCTGGATCGTCGTCTTCGTTGTTGGAAGATGACGTGTATGTCCCCGACTCAGAATTTTTCAACTTTTTTTCACCGCGATAATCACGATCTTGTAGGTTAATCCACTTAGGGCAAACACTAAGAACCTTCCACATGCCAATAAGTTTATTGAAGTTTTGGCCATTGTTTGATTTTTCCCATTGCTGCAACGCCTCCAGCATGATATCAGCATCACTGCGCCCGCTTCCCCAATTCTCCTTCAGAGAAATGTAACTTGTGTTAAATGCAGACACGAATTTTTGAGCAGTATAAAAATGTGTCTTCATCGGGGCCCAATTTCGCTTTGGGAAGACTGGTGGTCGATTCTTGTTGTAATCGGCTGCAATTCTTTTCCACATGTGATCTAACTTTTGAGCATTGCTGATTACTGAATTTTCGCTGATATTCACCCAACACCGTGCAAGCAACTCATTTTCTGGCCCCTTCCATCGTGGAGAATAAGTCGACTTTCTTCCTTGGGTGACATTGCCTACCCCATCGGAATATGCATCTGGATCGAGTTTAATATTCTCGAACCCTGGAGGAGGCAAATGTGGTTGGAATAGAGAAGCTAGTCTCGAGGACGGCGTATTACACTCCATGTCAGTGCTCAATCTGTCTATTTTAGCTCTTCTTGACGAGTTTAAAGGCATCGTTGCTGCACTTTGAAGAGAAAATCCATAAGAAATTGGACGACATGAAAGAAAATTGAAAACATTTACGTGGATACATAAAATATGTACCCAACTCCCTAATTCTTTGTGCCTAATTTTTCTCTTTGTTAATTGTGCCCAACTCCCCAATGTATTTGTACCAAATGAGTGGATACAAATAAAAATTTGTACTCCCCATTGTTGATGCCCTTACAGGTCATAATTTTAGTACATGCCAATAGTAATGTTGTATGAAAAAATATCTGAATGTGAATCATATTGTCAGACAACGTTTATATTGTTTAATATTTATAAGTCTCGTGTGCACCAGTTACACGGTGCAGTCAAGAGTGTGTATCATGATTTATGCTTAAAGGTATCACTTGCCTGATACGTTAAGAATAAACATCAATGCATTTTCACAAGAAACCTCCTCTAAGTTAGTCATAACAATCTGTAAAATATCATATCTTAATTTCTAGACTTTTAACATTTTTAATTATATTTTTTTTAAACTGCACCAATATCGATATTTCACCGAAATTTCGTAAAATTGAAATACCGATATTTCCATAAAAATTAAAATTTCATCCTTGACCAGATACATACCTTTGCAATCTACCTCTAATATGAGCTACCAAAATAGGCTTAAAACTATATATTATATATTATACTTGTAAAAGAAAAAAAAAAAAAAGTGAAGTGTTTCTCCCTTCCTAAATGAACGTCTACCGTCGTTCTAAACTCTAAGTGTGAAATTAAGAAGAACTATAAGTGAGACATTAAGAACTCAGAGTTTTATCGGTCAGATCCAAAAAATAGGTTAATTATTAATTCAAGTCCTGAAATAAAATTGTCATCTATCTAGGGCCTAAAACATTTAGAACAATCAGTGAAACACCCATAAATCTAAAACAAATACAATACATGTTTGAAAAATTGTAAAACCCACAAAATAAATTTATCTCGAAGTGATAAATAGAGAAATATACGTCATGCATCGCGGGCTAATGAACCAAAATAGCCACTTATAAGGTTTTTTCTTTTTTTCTTTTTACTCGAATCTATACATACAAATATACACCAAGGATCATCTGATATTACTGCTTAAAGTTGTTAAGACTATGACACCCTAATGGAGCAGAGACATTTTGGAGTCTGTGTGAAAAACAGGCCTTGTAGGAAGGCAAGTAATCTCCTCAGAATAATCTGATGATGTATCTTTACTTGAGTGATTTTACGGATGAGATCTTCTATTTCAAATCGTATTCAATCTTATATTTCAAAGCATCCACTACATGATATGTGTATACGATGACATCATAAGTATACCCATGTCTGTTAGTGAATGTTATGAAATAAAAGATGAAATATAATTTGAAATAGAGATGTGATTTTAGGCTATTCTCTATTGAAAATTAAAAATATATATGTTGGTAGAGGAATCTTTTATAAAATCCTTCCGATCCATAAAAGTAAGAAGCGCTATTTTGGTGAAAGACATGATGTTCCTATAACAATTTCAATTACAAAACTCCAAAATCTAATAGAAATAAATCTAAATTGAAAAAAACCGCTAATACTCCCAAAATAACTGCTAATCAACAAAAAGAAAAATCGCAATGTGTTAAGCCAGAAAATTATGCATTTCTTGCTAAATTATGAGATTTTAGGCAGACTGTCTCAGTCTGCCGATTACGATCCATCATCAAGGACAACCAATTCCGATTTTTTCCTTCCAAATAAAATAGATGGAATTATTGAGTTCAAATTTTATATAATTATAAGTTCTGAGTTTTTCTTTCTTTTTCATACTCTCTCCATCCGAAATAATTATTGTTTTAGACAACTAAGCATAGACTAAGGAAGTTCATGACTTGCATATCCTTATTTAAGTTTAATTATTATATTTTTTCTTTAAATATTATGTTTTTCTCTATCTTATTAACAACATTTTTTCACTTCCAATGCTCATTTATAAGATAAAATTTTAGAAGATTCGTGGAAATTATACCTTGAATTTCTAATAAGATAATTATTCGAATTTCAACAAGCTTTCAAGATTTGCACAATAGTTTAGAGAGAGAAACAGAAAGAAAGATTTTGCTGTATATATCTTAGAGCGAGAGAGGTGTAACTTGGAAGGGTCTCTATACTCTAATCATCCAGGAATCCGATCTTGCCCCCAAATCATAACCAAAATAATCCGATTTTAGAATACAATGATGAATGGAGAGAAGAGATTAACAGAACAAACTGACCAAGAGGGTGAGGTTGTGGTTGGACCAGAGGTGGCGAGAGGAGCAGCGGCGGTGACCGACGGCGGCGAGGGTTTCGTTTCTGTCTGCACCGGGAGCCGGGAATGGAGATTTAGAGTACAGGCTGTGTGGCAGCGCCGTTGCGGGCCACTCAAAACTCAAAAAGACTCGAAATAGCTTTAAAATAAAACAAAATAATTCAAGTAGTCATCGGGCCAGCCCCAGTCCAAAAAAAAGCCCGTTCGGGCAGGCCGAATAGGCCTAAATTTTCTCGGGCGTCTAATTTTGTAGTCCAGCTCTATATTTCAGGTTACATGGGCTATTTTTGTTAGCTTATAGGCCCGTACACAATTTTCAACATGTAAGATAGATATACATCACCTTTCAATTTTTTTCAATTTGATACACACGAATTAAATAAGGGCCCGGATTGCTGAATTTTGGGCTCCATGTAAAATATACCTATTTTTCTTCAAAACTACATAAATGAAAGACGTTTCATGCTACATTGTAAGAAAGGCAAAAAAAAACATAAAAGAGAAGATTGGAGAATACTTCTTCTGTTGAGTGAAAAGATTCAGAATAAATTCTACAAGATTACCAGTCCACCTCACTGGGTTACACAAAACCTTAATAATTCTACATTCACTAAAACACAAACCCCCTCCCCATACCTCTCGAAATAAAAAATACATTGTTCCAATGAACCAGATTAGTTCAGCTGATCATACTGAGAAGATAAAACATGATCATCCACCTCTCCACAAGTTGGTATTTTTTTAGATCCCCACCTCAATACAAGACAAATAAAATGTGACAAGCTGCACTATACTTAACCAAATGCAAGACTTGATATGTGAAATGGAATTTATAGATAGACACATCAATCACAACACGTTGGCAAACACAGGCTCATATAGAATCACATCAAGTAACACCCTAAATCAACGAAACATAACAAATACGCCGTAACAAAAAATTAGAATTAAAAAAATCAACATTTTTGTAACAAACAAGGCATCCCATATATTCGGAACAAGTAAAAACATTAAACCATAGATTAATCATTCATGGCAAATCCACGAATCAGAGCTTATGTGCTAAGAATCTTAGCAATCCTTTCAGTGGGCACCAATGGAAGATGTGATGCAACCTTGTACCCTTTCTCAGCAGCTTGTTGAACAGTCTGGTTGTACTTCTCTGAGTAATAGCTAGCAGTAGGACCCACAGCCTGAGCCACACGTGGGAAGAGCGGGACCTGATTTAAGGAGCGCCATGCCGATGCTGCATACTGCTCTGCCACTGGCTCATACCTGGTGTAGAGATCCTTAGCTGCAGGCTCATACTTGGAATACACCGTCTTTGCAAGACCTGAGGCAGTTCCCACCACGCCCGTGTTCTTGACTTCTAACACGACTGATCGAGCAGCACCAGGGGCTCTCTGAGCAGCCTCCAAGGCCTGCGCAGATACCTGCATTAGAGTTGGGGGAACACGGCTCTGAACCTTGTTCACGGATTCATCAACCTGTAGTTACAATGTCGAACATTTGTCAAGAAGCGCAATACAACTAATACAACCAAATAAGCCATTGACAATGCTAGATGGTTTTATCCACTACGAATTAGCATGACTGCAAGTGTGCGTTTGCAAATAACACATGTTGCATTCTTCACCCGCAAGCTATAACATATACTACAAGCAAGACAATGCTTCAAGTGCAGTTCGTGTCGCAAAAAAGGAAATGCAGGGAGAAGTATCAGAGGTTACACCATGATTTCACTAGAATTTCAAAACCCCTCACAATAAATTAACAAGGATCATAATAAACAAAACCGTAATAACGACCAGACAAGCAATCATAAATTGCTTCACAATAAATTATATCGACTATGATCTCGTAAAGAGGCCTAAATTTCTCAAAATCTGCCGTAAGTTCGCTTTATTTTGCATATAATAATAAGAATTTCAATAGAATTTGGCTATTCAGCAACTTCATAATCATACAACAAAGTAATAACAAACTACAATTCAGATACTCAAAATTAGGGGTTTGAATGAGATCCTAACAATATCAGACAATCATCGAAAACAAAAATAATCCACGACAGAGAAGCCATACATACCTTGCGATCGACGAATTTGAGAACGTCAATCGGAACACCGTGATATTTATCGTAAACCGGAGCTATGACAGTTTTAACGGTGCCCTCAACGGTATCAACACCGGGCTTCAATGGGCCCGAATTCTCTTTGGCATAACCATAGAGTTTCGCAGCGTACATCAAAGTATGTAGGGTGGCGACTTGCACAAATTCCAAGTATTTGAGACTCCGCTCCTCATCGCTCTCCGCCTTCACAGATCAATCCAAATACAAAATTAAATCCAGAAAACAAAAAAGCACCATACAAGAGGGAAATTAAATTATCTGGTCTTACGAGCAGGGGTTGTTGAAGGTTGGAGTGTGATTCCGCCATGATCGATATGCTAAAAAGAATTGATTTCTCTTGTCGTTCTTTGTTCAGCAAATGATGAAACAGTCAAACAGATTGGCAGGATTTGTAGAAATTGGGATCGTGATTTATAGAGGACAGTTAATAGTCGGCGTAATGTAGAGAGGGAAGGCGCGGTGAGAGGGAGATGAGAAGGCGCTGACTACTTTGGTGTTAAGGAACGATGCTTCTAGAAGAATGAACCAAGCAACGGTTTGAACTCTTTTTTGTTTAGGGACGAAGGAAAGATGCGGCAAGCTCGTAAGGGGCCGTTGACTATATCTATGGGCCGTCACTTTGGGCCTGTGGGCTGTATGTTGGGTCTGAACTTGGACTTCAATATGGGCATTACACAGCTAATATTTCCTTATCTGTAACTATATCCACCATAAAATGGGTGAAACAGCAAAGGGTAGTCAGTGGGCCTGTGCTGTATGTTGGGTCTGAACTGGACTTAGAAATGGGCTACACAGCTACTATTTCCTAATCTGTAACTATCGCCACCAAAAAATGAATGAAACGATTTAGCTCTGTTTTCATTCCGATCATGCAAACGGAATGTTTTGACAGTTATTCTGTTTCAACTAATTTTCGATCGTATCTTTCAGAATAGTCAAAATAATCAAAATTTTCGAGATGGCATGAAAAAATATTTTTAGCGGGAATGGCTTGATTTTTTATTTTATTTTTCGTAATTCTTTTTGTTATTTTAATTTCTCCCTCTCACACGCACATTTATATATATATATACATATGTATACATTTAAATAAAAGATTGTAAGTATTATAATAAATTACTAATAACTGATATTTTTTTGGATTTGTCTGATTTTCTTTCTTTCGAGTTTAGTGTAGTTTCTGAACCTGCAAACTAAAATCCTCAATTTGTTTGATTTTCTTTTATTCGAGTGTAGTCTTAAATTGGGAGGTCAAAATCCTCAATGTTAATTGGAAAAACTAACCTTACAAATTAACATATGATTTGGAACAAATATATATAATATTTTAATCAGGCAAAAATTTATATGAGACCGTCACACGGCCATCACATGGTGTGACGGGAAAAAAATCACTTTTTATGGTAAAAGTATCACGTTTATCTGTAAAAGTATCACTTTTTTTAACAAAAAAAAAAAAAGTATCACTTTTTGTAGCAAAATTATCACATTTATCTGTAAAAGTATTATTTTTTCCAGTAAAAGTATCAATTTTTTTTAAAAGTATATTTCATCACACGTATGACCGTCACACATAAGACTCCCTCTTTAATCAATGTACAAAGTTTTAGCAATACATTAAAATATATTTAAACATATGATTATATATATGTATGTATGTGTATGTATTGCCTAAAATGGAACATCAGCATATTTTAATACTGAAATATTTCGTTTCGATTAAAAATTCAAAACGATTGACGAAACGATATTGGTAACTCTGGAAGGAACAACAAAATGAGCCATTCCAAAATGAGTTCTTCATTTTTTATATTTATTGAATTTGGCTAATTTGTAGCCACAAATTCAAATTTTAATGCAATAATTGTACGTATATTATTATATATGACCACGTCTAATTAGAGATTTTATATTTTAAGTGAATCAGTGAATTTATATTCTTTATATTCGTGCATCCTCAAAAAATAATCACACTTTGATTTACACAGAGATTAAGAAAGTATTTTTATTAGTGTTGAAAATGCTATATTTACCCACTATTTTTCTATTATGATCTTATCTTTTTGGGATATATGGAGAGATTAACTAATAAACATTAAATGAGATCATTATAGAGACATTGTATGATCTACATATAGAATATGACTATAATTTGGGACAACCAATATAGGAAGTGGGACTATCTTTTTGGGACGGAGAGAGTAATCATTTTGATATATTTCTTGTATCATATTGATTAGGGTTAATTACAACAACTTCATCAAACTATTAGTATTTTTGCACATAAACTACTAAACTTTTTTTTCTAGGTACAAATACATATAAATTATGCGGGTTTAACAGATAAATCACCAAACATATTTTTCATAAGTTTGGTGATTTATCTGCTAAACAAACATGAGAATTATGAAGTTTATAGAAAAATATTACATTTTATTTAAAGATTTACTTTCAGTGGAAAAATATTACTATGAGACCTCAAAGTGACAAATATTTCTTAAGAAAACGTAATACTTTTTTCCCTGAAAACTTGTAATGCATTTTTCAAAGACATATAACTTATTCAAGAAGTAGATTAGTCAGCAAGTTTTCTAAAGAAAAATATTGCATTTATCAGAAAAATTATTAGTTTTCCTTGCACTTGCTTGTGTGGATGCAAATATCCATCTCACTTAATTTTGTGTGGTTAACAGGACACAAATATTAAGAAAAAAATAGATTTTGGAGTATCTTTGATTTTTTTAAAGGTAGAAATTGAGCGTGAAGATTTTGAGAATAGTGATTGTGAAAGAAATTTTATTT
The DNA here is from genome assembly GCA_958295605.1 of Ajuga chamaepitys. Taxonomy (NCBI): domain Eukaryota; kingdom Viridiplantae; phylum Streptophyta; class Magnoliopsida; order Lamiales; family Lamiaceae; genus Ajuga; species Ajuga chamaepitys. The sequence goes on along the minus strand of OY282499.1, from coordinate 63,141,132 downwards.
TTAAGAGTATGCAAGGTTAAGTAGGACGAACCGAAAAAAAAAAGTGTACAAATTTAAGTGGGATGGAGGGAGTATCATATTGTTTTGTCTAATATAATTGTACGAATAATTAACCTTTTAAAGTGAAATTTATCTATAACTATGGGGCTATTATAACTAACCAGCATGCTATGTCTTTAATTTTTTTATTTAAAAAGAAAAAGATATTAACATAATCATTTCTGAAAATTGATGATCTTTGAGTGCTATGAATCATTAATATCTCCCTCGAGCACACCATGTGAATTTCTTCAATGTCATTTATAAAATTTTATATACATTAATACATTTGTTTAAATTATGAAATGATAAAATAAAGGAGAGAGGAGAAAAACAATGTAGCTTGATATCAATTACAACTACACATTCTTATCTCTTAGACCATCTCCAATGCATCACTAAAACTCTATTTTTGGGGGGACTTTTAGAGTTTAGGTCCCCAACCACACTCTAAAACGTCCCTCTATAATTGGGGGGATGAACAGTGTCCCCCTATAAATAGGGGGACACTGTTCATCCACACAAAAACTGTATTTATACATTATATGCTCAAAATACCCCCTATGAACAGTGCCCGGCTCGAACAACGATATCAATATCTTGGAAGCATCTCATCTTTTCGCCAACCTCGCCAATGGGGTTGCTCCTCCTGCTCGTTATGTTATTAGGGGAAAAGAATACGATCAGGGATACTATCTAGCTGACGGTATCTACCCCAAATGGTCCACTATTGTGCAAACTATCCATGCCCCTAGTGATCCAAAGAGAAGATTGTTTGCAACAAAGCAAGAGGCCTGCAGAAAGGATGTCGAGCGTGCATTTGGAGTTTTACAATCACGATTTGCAATCGTGGCAGGCCCGGTGCGATATTGGAAAAAGCAAAATCTTCACGATATCTTAACCACTTGTATTATTTTGCACAATATGATTATCGAAGATGAACGTGATATTGCCGCACCGATTGGAGATTCTATGGAAGCACCACATCCAGAAGTAGACATGGTTGGGGATGAAGATGCTCGTTTTCAAGATTTCCTAGCTCGACATAGAAAAATCAAGGATAGAAATGCTCACTTTGCTTTGCGAGAGGCATTGGTTGACCATTTGTGGGACGAACATGGCAATACTAGCATCTAAATTTGTTTGTTATGTAGAATTATTAATATTAATGTTTTATGTAATTTTTTATTTTTATGGTGTTGAATGCAATGTTTTATCTTTAAGTGTGAAATTATTAAATTTTTTTAACTAAAATAAATATGTTGATTTTTTTTTAATATGTAAAACATAAATAATTATTTATAAATAAAATTAGAAGTAAGTAATCTTATTGTGTAAATTTTAGTGGAATAGAGTTGGGTTGGAGATGGTTTACACAAAACTGTAAATTTAGTGGGATAGAGTTGGGTTGGAGATGGTTACATAAAACTGTAAATTTAGTGGGATAGAGTTGGGTTGGAGATAGTGTACACAAAAACTGTAAATTTAGTGCAAAATCCACACTATAATAGAGGATGAGTTGGAGATGCCCTTAGAATGTTTTATTACCGGGGAAAAACAAAACAAATCTTTTATGTCAGTGGTAAGGGATTGATTAAGAGGGTGTTTGTTTGTGTGTGACGGTTTTACGGTGGGTAAAGTTTTATGTGCACCAGTTACACGATGTAATTTGAGTTGAGTATCACAATTTACGCTTAAAAATATTACATGTTCTAGATAAAGGTTGTGATACATTTACTCATATATAATACATTTAGGCATAAATAGTACTTTTTCTGTCCCTGCTTAACACACTTGCTTTTTTGGTTATAATTTTGTCAGCCCAAAAAAGAATTTTCTCTCACAATCTTCATCTTTGAAAAAGTCAAAGATTCCACAAAATCTGTTTTTTCTTAATCTCCGTGTTCGGTCAAGATAGACAAATTAGGTCGGGACGGAGGGAGTAATATATTTTGACCCATGACCCGGATTGCACGAATCTAAGATTCGTGCAATTGGTGAACAAGAGACATCCCCCTCACAGTGTGATAGTGTAGCAGAATATAATTTTATAGGGAAAAATAATTTTTTTGCAGATAAAAGTAATATTTTTATAAGTAAATGTAATATTTTCGATACAAAAAGTGACACTTTTTTCTGTTCAAAAAGTAATACATTCGCTACAAAGAAATATACTTTTTCTCAATATACAACCATCATATTTGTGACGATCTCGCACAATTTTTTTGTCTTTTGAGACCGTGTCTTTTTAGAAGTAGAAAAAGGGTCATTTTGGAGTATGTTTTAAGAAAACAATTATTAGGAAAAGAAGTCAATAATAGTATGATTTAGTTTGATGGGTGGCTTAAAAATGTAATGGCTACCAATCCACTTAAATGCTACATTACATTTGTACATCATGCAAACCAAACCCCTCAATTAATGAGTGGCCCCCAAAGCCAGGCATTTCATTATTAAATTTCAAACCAACTTTCCAAATTATTCATAATTAGATTTCAAGATCTTACATATACTATTATGTAATGAAATACTACTAAGTTGATGTTGAAATGTGTTCTCTGCCCAATTTGTCTAGGTTTATCCGGGTTTCCTAAATGGAATTTTTTGCTTATCAATTAAATTGAGATTGAACATGCTTTAATTGCCTGCAGCAGATTTTCGTTTATTTTTTTCTACATCTAAAAATCTACATCATATAATGAATCTACTACTCTCTCCGTTTCATAAAGAATGTCATTTAAGACACTTTCAAAAATTTCACAATAAGTGTCACTTTACTATAAAAACTACAATTCTTCCAATATAAACTTAAACAACCTACTTAATTTAGTTTATTATTTCCTTATTTCACAAAACATACCCATTTAATAACAATCCTTAATTTCTCCAAAATAGCTAAAATGATATTCTTTATGAAACGGAGGGAGTATTAAATATACATATCACGGCTTTGAGAGATCGCTTACCACCGTTCATCTTCGGCGCAAGAACGCTCGATCAATGAGCTATTACGCACTCTTTAAGGGAGACTGCTTCTAGGCAAACCTAACACTGAAGCCTCATATTTCTTTAAGGGGGGCTATTTCTATACTTCCTACCTATGTAGCATGGAATTTGTTCTTGAAAAAACAAGAACCATGGCATGTGAAATCCAAAATTTAATAAAATGTAAAGTCTAACTCAATACTTATAAATAAAAATTCAAAAAGCTAATTTAGAAAAAATCAAGGTTGTAAAAGTCGCTAGGCGTTAGTTAGGCGGCGTACTGGGGCCTAGCGACTATTCGAGGTTTGGGCGGAACTAATCAGAGCATAGACGTAGTTAGACGAAGAGGAATCGGAAAATAAACGTAGGCGGTCAATGATAGCCTAGCGCCTAGACGGGGATTAATCGGAGTTAGTCGGGAATTTTGAGAACTGAAGAAAAAATGAAAAAGAGTATGCATTTTCCCCTATAAACACAAGACATGAAAAAAAGGAGCCATTGCAAAAGGAACAAGACATTGCAAGTAGCCAATGAAAGTTTCCTTTAATTTTGGGGGTTGATGGAATGCATCTTTATGCTTACCTTCTTTCTCTTTCTTTTATTCTTGTAGCTTTACAACTTTCCCTTCGCAAAAGACACCGCAAATAAAGATATACCAAATCCACCAAACAAAATTTACAAACCAAAAGCTATTTATCCAAAAAATACTGTTATGTTTGACAAAAATAAACTTTTTATTTTTTTAAGTAGATGTAAATATAATCTTTTTAAGAAAGTGAATTTATCGTTTGCACGAAATTGTTTTTTGTTTTGTTTAAATTATTCAACTACAACATCTTATTTGTAAAAGAGTGAGTCTTGTTTGTGACGGTCACACGTGTGACGGAATACACTTTTACAGAAAACATTGATATTTTTACAAAAAATAGTGATAATTTTATTACAATGATACTTTTACAAAGAAAGGTAATACTTTTACTACAAAAAATGATACTTCATTTTGTTCAAAAAAAGTGATACTTTTACAAATAAACGTAATACTTATACTACAAAAAGTTATATTTTTTTCCGTTACACCGTGTGACGGTCTCATTTTGTAAAATAAGTATTTTAACATTTAATTCAAATTTTAACTACGAATAATAGACATTAACTATTGAAACTAGTTTTGTTTTTTAAATTATTTTCTTAAATACACCTTATTCATAGGAATGATTGAGTAATTTTTTTCCTCTCTGTAACATTGAAAGAAATCATAGTAGATTATTACATAATACTCCCTCTGTCCCGCTCTAATTTGCCTATTTTCCTTTTTGGTTTGTCCCAATCTAATTTGCCAGTCCATAAATGGTAACTTTCTCTCACAATCTCCACCCTCAAAATCTCCACATTCAATCTCCACCTTTAAAAAAGTCAAAGATTCCACAAAATCTGCTTTTTCTTAACCTCCGTGCCCGGCCAAGGTAGGCAAATTGGGCCGGGACGGAGGGAGTAACTAGTATCGGCACATATTCTATCTTATATTCTACAAATATTAATGGGTATGTTTACTTAAGGCTGGAGAGTGTTGGGCCAAATCTGACTGAAGGAGTTTATGAGTGTGCTTTATTGGGATTTGAGCCCTTAAATCTACTGAGTCAAGCCTTAAGTAAACATAGCCAATATACACCGTATATATATAATGTCATCGTAGTATTTCATAAACAAATTAGGAGGTGGAATGTCATTTAGAATAGATAACTTCGTTTGCCAAAACACAATCCCAAGCAAGTGAATTCCCTCCAAACATACCCAAACCCAATAAAAAATAAAACAAAAAAATCATTCCTTTATGAAGGATTATCAAAATAAATATAATACCTTTATTCAAAGATATAATTTTAAAAAATCACCAACAGGTATATTGACATATCTTTGATCACTCCTCCTCGTGATGGATTCCAAATCCAGTTTATTCACTTTTTGTTGTAAAACGCCGGCATATTTAGATGTGGCAAAATTGATTAACCCAATGGTTCGTCCCGTACAACCCGATATTTTATACATATGAGCCAAAGAAATTGTAGCTCCAAATATTATCGGGCTCACTAACATTAATCCGATCCAATAGATTTAAGTATATTTAAGATAAATAGATCAGATTTAACTCATATTTTAGTGCAACAAAATTTTAGTTCAACCTAATTCGACATAAATAGCTAAGCAAGCTTTGCACCGTCCAAATTACCACCACTAAAGTCTAAACATAAAATTTAGCTACTGATTAAAAGGACTCGCAAGTAATGGGAATCAGAAAGCAACAGAAATTATTTAGTGTTAGTTGGTTTGGGCACGTAGATTTTAGTACCCAACTATCCAGCTGTAGTTTAGGTGGTACCTGGCTGTCTCTCCATAAATTCCAACTCCAATTTTGGTCTGCATTTCTTCCCAAACATTTCTTTATAATAATGTTTTGAAAATATAATAATGTTTTATTTTATAATCGAGATTCCAACAAAAGGATTTCACATGTATACCTAAATTAAAGCAGTTAAAATTGTGTAAATTGAACTAATGTATAGAGAAAATTAAAATATTGAAAAAACAATTATAGGCAACATGAGTGTGAATTTTATTCACAAAAAATATATATATAAGAAAATATTGTACAGATAAAAAGCACCAATCACAGACAACACAAATAGCAATATTTAATTTCTCGTATACCATACGCTCCCTCTCCGAAAACAGATTTTAATTTCAAACTAAAAAAATCGAAAAATAAAATTAAATATAATATTAGCATCACCGGAGAAATGTGCATCCGTTTTCAGCTCCGGCAACGAGTGATGGCGCTGCAGCCGCGGCGGTAGGGGTTGGCCTGTGCGCCCGGGCGGCAGTTATAGTACGAAGCGCCGCGCCTAGAGCATGGAACACTGTTCCTCGACAGCGCTCCGTAGCTGATGTACCGGCGAGTTGCTAAGATGCGCCGGTTGGACTCCGAATCGAGCTCGAACTCGAACTCGTCTCCTTCGCTAGCTAGGCACTCGGCAATGGTCCCCCTGCAGCCGGATCTCACCGCCGGCATCATCCATTCCGCGGCGGAGGCGTCGTGGTCCCCACCTGCCGACGCTAGAGAGAGTAAAAGTGACGCGATTAAGCTGAGTGCGAATAGTATTTTGATGGCGACGGCCATTGGAATGGTGATTGTCAATTCTCAGCACTGATTTATGCGAAATTGTTCTTCTGAGGAGTTTTGCGAGGTTTTCTCTCTAGATTTGGTGTTATGGGTTTCGAGAGGAACGAACAGCAAAAGCAAGGAAAAGTAGATTTGTTGAGTTTTATATATGGGAATAAGGGGTAAATATAGAAAATAGGGATTAATAATTGAGGCCACTGCTTTTGCGCATGATAATGCCACTGAGAAAAGAGAAAAAACAAATTAAAATCTAAAAGTTTGGTTGTTTATTTATAGGCTTCCTAAAAAAATTTCTCCGTCTCACAAAATTAATTTCCTAAACTTTTTTTGGACATGTCAAAAGAATAGTCTACTTTCTTAAGGGTATATCAGTAAATGATTATTTTCTTAGTTACTCCTACAAAATAATTAATTGAAAATATCATTTATACTTGATACTCTTTACTTTTCATATTAAAGCAGAGTGAATTAAAAAAAATTCATATGGATTAAATAAATTTTCTTAATTTGTAAAATTTACAGGGACTATCTTTATGAGATGGAAAGAGTAAAATCCGACACTGCATTTCCTAGTTGTGATATTCAGTCCAAAAACCTTCATCCCGACCATCCTAAACATGTTCCATTATAAACAACATCGTATAATTTTTTTTAAAAAAGGACTATCGACTTAAAGTAACACCGACATCCGATGCTTTGTCATTAACCAATATTGTTTTATTGTGGCATATGATTGGGACAGGAAATTGATAGTTCGAATTAAAGCAATGAGTACATTATGAATACGATGACATATTAGATTTGTAATTCACTTATGCGAAAAGTTAATGTCATTAAACTACACGATTCTTGATCCTAATATATGCATCACTAGTATTAGGACGATGTTGAGAAATTTATTTTAGATGATTTTTCTACAGTATAAGTATAATAAATACTCCCTCCGTCCCACTCAATTTTGCACACTTTATTTTTCGATCCGTCCGATTCAGTTTTGCACGTTCTTAAAAAGGAAAATTTTCTTACAATCTCCACCCTCAAAATCTTCACCATTAATCTCCACCTTTCAAAAAATCAATCAAAAAGCAAAAATAATTTATTCTTAATATATGTGTTGTTCCTATGTACAAAACTGAACGAGACGGAGGGAGTAGTATTTTTACTAGTGGAAAATATGAATAAGAGAATAAAAGGTATATCTAGAAATTAAAAGGGAAAAACGTTTGTTTTTGAAAACTACGCGATGAGTGAAAGTGACCGTTGAGGGGGTCAGCCAGGCAGTCGGCCTTTAATGTTTTAGGCTCCACCTAGCATTTAAAATAGTGTTTCTTACATGCTTTATTGCATATACGTGCATTCAGGTTCAACCCAAATTTCGAAATACAAAAACTTGTTTGCTGTGGTTACTGATTACCACGTCTTGTAATTATAATATAAAATAAAAACATGAATCATATCTAAGTAAAATCCGTGAAGTGACGCACAGTAGAGTTGACAATTTGGACGACCTAGCGCAATCCTGTTAAGTTTATCGGGTTAATATTATATGTTAAATTGAACCTTTATCGAGTCAAAATTATTGAATCTAGTCGAACCAATCTCCTTAAATGTACTACTCCCTCCGTTCCACCATATTTTGCACATACGAAGGAAAACGTATATTAAGAATTTTCAGTTGATTTTTTCAAAGGTGGAGATTGAGAGTGAAGATTGTGAGAGAACTTTTCTTTTTAAGGATATGCAAATTAATGTGGGACGATCAATAAGAAAAGTGTGCAAATTATGGTGGGACGGAGGAAGTATGATTATGTGGTTGTCCCCATGGTCCATTTTTTTGGCTCATTGGGTCAGGCATATTGGGACCGATTGTAACTAAGTTTAGAGACCTGCGGGCCAGTCCATCTAAAATATCGGGCGAATTAGGTTGGCTATTGACTGAACTGATTTTGCCAGCTCTACGTACGGAAGTTAGGAGTGACAATTTAAATTATCAGATTGAGATTCGTGTTTTATTCGGACTATTTATCAACAATAATTTTAAATCATAAAATATAATACTCCCTTCGTTTCATAAAGAATGTCATTTTAGACACTCTGAAAAATTTCACAATAAATGTCACTTTACCAAAAAAAAAACTACAATTCTTCCAATATTATCTTAAATAACCTACTTAATTTAGTTGATTATTTCCTTATTTCACAAAACATATCAATTAAATATCAATCCTTAATTTTTCAAAAAATAGTTAAAATGACATTCTTTATGAAACGGATAGATTATTAATTTCGTGTCAATTAAATTAAAATGGAATTCATTGTATTCGTCTTGGGGTGGGTTTCAAATTCATCTCGGTAACTTCGGCAGGATCGGGTGAGTGATTGCCGAAGCTCTTGATTGGCTCCGTGATTCAGTAGATCAAATTAAACTGATCAAGACTCCATTTTGGGAATTTCACATGGCAATTATAGGAGATTTTTCCATGATTACATATAACTGTTTTAGTTAGTTAAATCACAGTCTTAGCGATAAGTGTAATACTCCGACTATCCCATTATTACCAAACATGTGATTAATGCACGCGAAACACAAGTCAACATAACTTTTTTCATTTTAATTACTTTTAAGGTTAACAAGACAATATTTTGTACATCTAAGCTGGACGTGACGATCTAATTTCAAATAACTTTTTTCATTTTAATTACTTTTAAGGTTAACATGACAATGTTTTATAAATTTTGCTACATTATATTTCAACTCTAAAATTAAATTTAGAATTTCTGCAATTAAAATTTTCATGTCTTAGATTAATTATGTCCTCCTCCATCCATACAAAATGTCCATCTCCTTCTAAATTAAGCTTCATAAAAATAATATTATTTGTTTCTAAAATTTTCTTACGAAAACGAATTATTTTTTAATGTATTAACATATCATCTATTTTCATCCTCTTACACGATTCGTTTTCTTAATCTAGTTAGTACTTCCAAAACTTTAGTACAAAACTCACAGATTTATGAAGTCAACTCAATTTCAGCCATATAAAGTTTGTATGAACATATAACAATTATTCGCTCCGTCCCAACTTATTTTGCATAGTTGATCAGACACGATTATTAAAAAAAAAACAGATTTTGTTTTCTTCTTTGATTTTTGTAAAGGTGGAGATTGAGGGTTGAGATTTTAAAGGTGAAGATTATGAGATTTAATTTTTATTTTAGGGGTATACAAAATAAGTGGAAACGATCGAAAACAAAAAGTGTGCAAAATAAGTCGGGACGGAAGAAGATAAATATATATTATATGCAAGAATAATACAATGAGAATATTATTATCAGACTTCGAAACGCGGAAAACATTAAAATTAAAAATGAGATTAAAGGGCGTCAAGAATTCTGAGCTTACAATTGTACATATAAATAAATGTCATAAATTATACACTCCCTCGGTTTAAAAAAAAATTATCACATTAAAGAATATAATGTTTTTCAAAAAATGTCATTTTAGTAATAAAAAAAAAAATCACAATTATTCCAATCTTAATCTAACCAGACTACTGAATTCAGTTGACCATATTTCCTTACGACATAAAACATATAACAATTAAATGAATTGTGCAGAAATATATTTATCTTTTTTACCCATCTTTTTTTTTTTTTTTTTCTAAAAAGGACCAAAGTGACAGTTTTTTTTTAAAGGGTATATAGGCCACCTAGATTCATCTTAGTCTTTTTACGATTGTTCTCACGGTAAAATAGCTAAGGCAACGAGTTAGATTTTATCATGTAATGATAATACGGTATTCTTTGCAGTCTTAAATAGTCATATACTTGGGAGGAGTTTGATGGGATAAACCCTAGTCACTAACTTTTAGATTGCAAAAGTCTAAGGGCATGTTTGGTTGGGGTTGGCCCAACCTCTCATCAATTTGGCCAACCCAACCTTATGTTTCTTTGGGCTGGTTTGACCAAGTCGAGGTATTAGAGTTTGGTGGGGAGGGACATCAATCACAAATCCAAACACCACTTTAATCATTCTCCCAATCATTAATAATTACCTCTTACGCATATCACATCACATTTTACAATTAATAATTAAATTTCACACTTCAACCACAACCCCAGCCACCCAACCAAACATCACTCTCTAACACCCCCAACCACTAACTTCAGCCACTTATCTCAGTCCAGCCATCCTAACCCTAACCAAACATTGCCTTAATCTAACTTAGCAAAATTAATTTTCAAGTTATAAAGTTATTTAGCAAGTTGTACGGATCACTTTACCATTATTCTTTATGTTAAAATTATTTACTACTTAAAATTGTATTTTCCAATTTTACAAAATTTCTAGCATATATAATAATTAATAGTTTTTATTTATTTATTTATTTACGTGTGACGGTGTGGATGCTATATATTCCTATCATCAGTATCTAAGTTGCAGTCATGCTTGGTGATAATAAATGAACTGGGTGACTCACCAACAAAGGGTCATGAGAAAGCAAGCACCTGATCCCCTACAACAAAAGTCAACTTTCTCTACTTTATTGTGGTCACGGGCACACGGATACTCCCTCCATTCCGAGATAATTTGCACACCTTTCTCGACACGTGGAATAAAATAGAGTTATCTTTTATTTTCTAATTGAATTTTTCAAAGGTGGAGATTGTAAGAGAAAATTCATTATAAGGATGCGCAAATTATCTTAGGACACCCCGAAAAGAAAAATGTGCAAATTAACTCGGGACGAAGGGAGTACTTAGTTTGCAAAGTAGTGACACGTGACACGTTTGATGGAGCACATTTACGGATGAGACTTCCATTTAAATGGTAAAAATATATTTTAGTTTAATGGCATAGTAGAATAGGATGTGTATTAAAAATTATAAGAAGTGTAATGTGGATGTGGAAGAATGGATCATCCGATTGTACAAAATAAAATACGTTGAGGTTAGTTACATGCCATTTTTATTTTTTTTGCTTTTTAGTTGATTTTTTTAAAAATGAGAATTGATGATAGAGATTTTGAGGGTGAAGATTGTGGAAAAAATTTCTTTTATAAGACTATGTAAATTAGTATGGGATGGATCGAAAATGAAAGTGTGCAAATTAGAGTGGGTGGAGCAAATTATTTTAAAAAGTGACATGGATAGTGTGGTGCTGCATTTGTGGTCTTTCATACTCTTATCATGGATCCTATATCATTACCTTATATTGATTGACATATAAAATATATTGCGTGTATCAAAATTATCAAAATTTTGTTAGATGACGTGTGGTAACTTTGTACGAGGTTCGTTTTATTATAAAAAGAAAAAGAAAAGAATAGGAGATCTTGCAAAATTGGAAAAGGGGAAGTTCAACATGAAATCATCTGTTACACTTTGGTGTTACATTTTGTGTTTCACTCATTCACTAACCGACACTTGTATAGTATGATGTCACCTAATGAATTGAGTGTAATAGAGAATGAAACACCTACTGTAACAGGGAATTGGAATTGGGGAAGTTCAAGCAATCACGGAGGTATCAGTGCATCAGGCGTCTTTAAAATTTAAAAAAAAAAATGTTTAATTAGAACACGGAGAAATTGAAAAAACAAAAAAAAAAACAAAAAAGAATTCAATATTACAGAACTTCAAATACGAAAAAAGCGACGTTAACGGCGTTAAGTTGAAGCAGACGGAATACGTTAGAAAGAAGAGTGGGGCCCGAATTCGGTGTTAGCGCGTAGCCGGCTTACAAGTTACAACTTTCCCAACAACAGCTGTATCTTTCCCTGTGACCATGACCTGTCGAATATTACTCACCACTTGCTTTCTTTTCTTTTTCTTTTAATTAAAAATATTAAAGTGTTTATCTATAATCCAATTATATTTGTTTCTTTCACTGGGAATATACATCTTTAAGGACAAAAAAGTGGCTTCAAATAATTACAAAATCTTCACAATCATTAGGCTCATCATTTCATCATATTTAGTTTTCAACTTTCACTAGAAGTCAGACAGATTTCAAGTACCCTAGCTGCTATATTTGTTTTCCACAGCGTTAATTATCAAATAAAATTGTGATATTTGATTTAATTTTCACTCGCAATATATTTTTTAAAATTTGTTAATGTGTACTACTAATTATGATTTTTTTAACATGGATTATATTTTTCATATTTGTGACCACCACCTTCACTGAAATCGTCTTGAGAAGATTGCCAAATATTCACTACCTATTTCGAAATTTGTTAATTCCATCATCGTCAACTGAGAATTGAGCACCGAAGAATTAGGGATGGTAATATTGCCCTGACCGATCCGACCTGCCCTAACCCAAGACCTTTGAGACCGGTCAAACCCGCCCTGATTTGAGAACAAGGCAGATTAGCCCCGACCTGCTGAGCGGGGCAGGTCGGGCATGGGTCTTGTATTGGCCTGCCCCGACCGACCCCGTTTGTAAGACAAAATTATATCTCTAGCCCCATTGCCCGCCCTGCCCTGCCCTGCCCTGCCCCATTGCCATTTCTACTGGAACCATAATTATATCTCTAGCCTGATTCACTATGTTCATAGTAAATGAAGACAAAATAGATTGTGGATATATGACATTTTTGTGAAACACATTTAATGAAAGTGGTGATGAAGTTATTAGATGTAAAAAAATGTGGTCCATGTTATGATCGATAAATCTTCATAGTCAGTGACAAACAATAATATATTTCAAAAGGCATATACAATTAAAAATTAAACCAAATATTAATTATTTATTTGATAATCAATCGTTTATCTTTTATCATAGCTGACAATCATGTCTCAAATAATTACCATTTGATAATTGGAACTTATATTAGTGATATATTTTAAAAGTCGTGTTTCAAAAGTGTTTCTACAATAACGAGTGTTCTTTCTATAGCTAAGGTGGCTATAGAGAAATTTTAGAAAGCTCAAGGAAAGTGATCGCCCCCCATACCACTTCTTAATCTATTATATAACGAAAAAAAAATGATATTTTTAATTATAACAAATATTTTCTTCTTCAAAGTAATAGTTATATAAAATTTACATTTTAAAAGTTCTTTTTCCCTTCAATTTGTAAATGTGTTGCACAAATTTTCATGGGGAGCACTAACTGAAATGAGGGGATGGAGGTGGAAGATACCTAATAAATCCTTGAATATCTACATTGCATCAAAACATTGTGAGGACAAAAATGGAAAATCATAGGACCAAAACGTAAGATGTTTGAATAAAATCACTACTGCACGATAGTGCGCAAAGTTAGTCAAACCGCTCAACTTGATGAAATCATACTCGAGAAAAAGATGTGTGAACACACGATTAAGGAAAAATCGAGATTCTGCATAATATACAAAACATCACTTGCCAAAGAAGTAAGGGGTAATTAGATTGGCATGTCCCCATTCAGATGAGACATGATCCATCTCAACATACTTTATTATACATTTAGATGACTCATTTATTTACATCCGCATCTTATTACCTAAATTTTTTTTTTTTTTTTAATTCTCATACACTTACAATTTTCAATACGCATCCTACCTAAAAATCGCTTAAACAAAAATACATGTTCACTATTTAAATGGATGTACCATTCTAGGATGTGTCACAATGAATGTGACACATGCCACTATATTTTAGCATAAGTATTCCCCGACAGAGGTTTTTTTTGCCCTTGGATGGGGTTTTCAGAAAGTCAATAGTTGAGATTTCACACCGTAATGAGAAATATCGAAGGTGGTAGCCCAAGGTGTTCGGAATAGTGACTTTTGTTTCTGTGAGTTACATTCTGGTATAAGTAGGGTTGTTGGAAACTAATTTATGGGCACTTACTTAAACTACAAGATGTTTAACGAACAAGTTACAGCACTTTCCTCAATTTTGACCAATTAACTAAGCTGAACTTTATATATTAAAGTAGAAATAGTTCGATTTTTTTAAATTGGAAGATTGAAATGAAGTTGATTGGATATAACTATATAATCGTCCAAATAGGTAAAACTGTGCAATATAACTGAATTTGCTCTGATATATGGAATCATTAAATAATTCTTCCCTCACAAAAAAAATTAAAAAAAAAATCAATAAATAATTCACTCAATTCTTGTTAATATTGGAAAAGATAAGACTAAGGTTAACGTTAGTATCTACACCATGAAAAAAATGGAACCTTGAACACCTGAGCTTTTTTTAAATCTTCCATTTACAGGTAGTAGCCCAAGGTGCACGGAATATTGATGCGCTCTAGATTCGGGAGCGAGCCTAACTCCAACTCAAAACTACGATAAAATATGAAGGTTTGTTCTGACTTTTTATTCAAATCAGTAAATATGGAACAATTTTTTCGGCTTATCAATTATCAATTTTTCCTGACTTCTCAGGGTCTAGATCGATATTGTGGATATCGATCGCCTAATCGAAAATCAGAGATCATTCTTATCTAGTAAACATAATCTTTAAATTGTCATTTCAGGATCTTAGCTACACGGAATTGATGGACGAACTATCAAGATCACTACAAGTTAGACCGTCTTACTGGCCACATCGATCCACCACAAGTTGACCACCTAAACGTCGAAGACCATCATCATTAACCGCAACCCCAAGGAAGTCATGATCGCCAAGGCCATATCAGGAACGATCGGGGTCTAATGATTGCTTCACATGACTAATACATGAGAAGCTTGAGATGCCAGTTCAGCTGAGCCCAGTTAAGTGGCGGACCCGTGATAGTGGGTGTGCCACCTGTCGTTCACGTGTCAAACATGTAGGAGCAGCTTGAAACCTTTATAGATATTCCTCTATATGTATTTGTAGAACATATATGAAACTTGAGAGGAAAAAGCCATAAGAAGCAAGATTGAGCAAAAGTAAGAGAGCTAGATACAGGAGAATAGCTTTGAATAAACACTAGTTACAGATAGAAATACATAACGATGGATTGCATTGCATCGTCTATTCTCTAGACCGTCGATCACACCTTTATCACATCTGGTTGTAGATTAGAAGTTACACTAACACAATCATTATCCTAAACATTCTAGCTAACCTCAGTTATCAGATACCGATCAAAACCACATGTCCACATATATCATCCACCCATTCTTAAAAAAATTATGGTCCCAAGGGCTAGATCGATGCCCTACATTAAAAATATTCCCACTACCCTCTAATTCAAATTTATAAAAACTTATTCGTTGTCCCAGACTTGCTTATATGTGTTAATTGGATGGATTTAATAATTTTCATTGATGACAATGTCTCATGTGCATCAATTGCACGGTACAATCTGAATTGGGTATCTTGATTCATGCTTAGAGGTATTACATATGCTGGTAAGAATATTATAATACCTTTATCCCGAATATGTTATACCTCTAAGTATAAATCATATCATTTTGTAACATGATACCTTTACCTATTACATGTAATACATTTAGACATAAATAATACTCCCTCCGTCCCACCTTATCTTGCACACTTTCCTTAAATGGCCGTCCCACCTTATCTTGCACAGCCTAAAAAAGGAAAGTTATAACATAATCTCCACCCTCAAAATCTTCACTCTCAATCTCCACCCTCAATTTACCTTTGAAAAGTCAACAAACAACCAAAAAGCAACTTTTCTTAATACCCGTGCCGACCCCCTCTGTGCAAGATAAGCCGGGACGGAGGGAGTAATACTTTTTGATTCATTGGTGCACAAGAGACTTCCCAATTATTAATACTCTTAATATACATATGAGTTTGCCTCTGTATTCTTCAGAAATCCATCCTCTTAATTGTAAAGTTTCATCTCAATACACGATAATATAGTTTAAAAAATGGCTAACCCGCGACAGTATCCTAGTCCGTCCCTTCATTATTAGTTTATCGCTTTGTCTCATTATCTCCTTAGTAATACTGGGATTTTTTTCTTTTTTAATTGTTGGAAGATTATTTGACATCTAAGGAAAATTATTATTATTATGAAATAAAATTATGTATTTAATGTACTAAGTAAATGTGGTATAGAGGAATTATTATTATTAGTGCAACAAAAACGACAAAAAATGTTGAATATGAATAAAAAAAACTGAAAAGATATCATCCTTTATATTAATCCAAAATACCGACGAAGTTCCACAAAAACAATAAAATTGAATCCCGCCCCAAACTTTATATATCTTGGGTTGCCAAAGGCCCAATCAGATTGAGAAGACCTCGTACTGGGCTTGATGAATACATTACCCGCGGCCCAACTTTTGTTTTTTTGCATGTTATTAGAGGTTGCAAATCAGCTCGGCCCGATATTTTAAATGAGTTGGACCATAAAAATCTAGGTTCAAAGTACTATTTGGTTCGATGAGCCCGACTTGATGGACCAAAAATCCAACGGACAGCAGGACGGACCGATGATCTTAGTCTTTTTGGGGGATAAACTAAGCCGGACCGACTAATTTTAAACCTAATTAATTTTTTTCCGACCCGACTTTAAATATGATACCGATCCCTGAGGCGAATTGCCACCTCTCTGCGTTATGGATCAAATCCTTAGTTATTGAATTTTTCTCTCGTGTCATCTTTTCCAAATTGCTCTCACAAATTCACAATCTTATCAAAGAAATTTCTATTGTTGGTGATTCAAATTTCAAAGTGAAAACAATAAAAAAACCCTTTCGATTATTTATGAGTAGCTGGGCCTTTCTTTTTTCTTTTTTCTTGGGCCACCTATACTTCATTTTGTCCAGCTCACAAAATATTAATATACATATTATCGGGGTCGGTCCTCCATTAAGGTCGAATAGGTGATCGCCTCAGCCCTTCAGAACAATGAAAATTTAGGGATCTCCAATTTTTATGATATTAGTGTGTGTATATATATAGGCTTAAAATATTATTGATGGGGGTGTGGATGGTGTAGTGGTACGGTAGTATAATTTTAATTTGCAAAATGCAAGTCCGACCCTTAATTAGCATTTTATCTCTTCTTATTTTGCCTTTGTTAATGGTTCTTCTAGTAATTATATTTTTTTTTCTTTGCTTACTTTTTGTTTTACTTTCTTAATTTGGATTCTTCTTTTTAAAAGTTATGTGACGGCTAAATATAACATGATAGTAATTTTTTATTAATATTTATTAATATTATTTATTATTTAATTTATTTATATTTATTTTAAATAATAAAAATTATGGACCCATTTTCTTAAACTCGACTTAGACCATTAATTTGGTAGGATCCGCCTTAAATAATATTGCTCTTTATCTAAAAATGCAAAAAAATATTTTCAAAATACATATATATTTTATGTATACACTCATATACATATCGTTTCCAAGCCAACCCCAGTTCAATCCGAATTTTCTACTAATTGTGATTAAGTAGGTTGTATGCAACATAAGGTTAGGTTCATCTGCATATGGTTACTATCATATAATTAAATAGTTGATCCTCTTGTCTATCTACTATCTACTATATACTTATTTGTATTTATATTTATCTCTTCATTTTCACGTTAAAAAGTGTATATAATTTCTTATAAAATAATGTAATGACAAACAAAACTTACTAAAACTAGAGGATAGAGAGAAAAAGAAAGAGATAGAGAAGAGTGCAATAAGTGTTATTTCATGTCACCAATTTAAATGTTTACAATGAAGGGAACAAACTATATATACATGAGCTGAAACCTTCTAGAATGGAAGTAGTTATAACTGCCTTCTAACTAATTCGGCTAACGTGTCACTGGTGACTCATAATCACATGCAGTCACATGCATATGCTGAATTGTCTTCTTCTCATTGGTTGAATACTTATGTCGGTCTCTTAGCTAAAACCGAGCCACTTTTCCCCCTAATATAGTGAATGTCAATTTCTATATGCTTGGTTTGTTGATGAGACATAGGGTTGTTTGCAAAATTTAATGCACCAACATTGTCACACCACATCACACTGCAGGTTGAGTAACCAGAGGCAGCCTTTGGGGGTAATGCGGTGACGCCGTACCGAGCCCCCGTCAGTGAGGGCCCCTCGATTATTTTTAATTTCTGCATATGTATGTATTTTCGTTATATATATTTAATGTATGTCATAGTGTAAACAGCACTTGTCATAACTCATATAGTTAGTCATTTAACATAAGTAATGTGTTAGACATGAGGACGTTGGGACCGACGCCTCTCTAGCGCAAAATATCTTTTTTTTATTTAACAGATTAAATCATGTGATGAGCATGTCAAGGTTTAAGGCACATTTGGATATAATTTCCAGATTAAATTATATGATGGACATGTCAATGTTTGAGGCCTCATCGAACATAATCCTATGTATACAAGGAATGAAACCAAATCAATAAATGATAATTTATCTATGTCTATTTTGATGAGATTGAAAAGTAAGTCGTTTATATATTTTATTTTTATTTTTAATTGATTAAAATTATTTTTGAAATAATAATTTTAATGTTAAGGAGTCTATTTTTTCTTTTGCACCGAACCCTTCGAAAGATTGGACCGACTCTGTAAGTAACTTCCACTCCTATTTCCTTCATGATGGATTTGATCAACACCAAGTTCAGTGGTTAACAAGGCCAGAGCTCGATACTCTAACTATGTACTGTTACGTGCTACTACAGATTGCTTCCTTGAACTCCAAGCCAGCAAGTTATCAACCAAAAATACACAAAAATTACTTTAAAAGTCTCTTTTGTATCGCATGTTGGACACAAAATATACTTTTAATTGGATAAGTCATCGATGAATTGCAAATGATAGTTTCATGTTGTTCAGACACTGAAGTGATAGTAAAAGAGTTTAGGAATCAATTTGATAATTCGGTCATAGTTTAAGCTGAAATTTTTTTAACCCTTAAATGAAAAGGTATATACTTTGATTTGATACTATTTATTCTGCTAATTTAATGAAACAATCTAATAATTATAATTCTTAATAAGTGTTGTTTTTTAGAATGTCTTAAATTAGATTCTTACTAGATTGACATTAATTCTACATTGCTTACAAATTATGTTATTTCTTTAAAAAATAATATTTTAAGCCTAGACACCGTATAATTATCTATTGATCTTGCGATTATTTCAAACATACACTTGAAAATATAATTAAATTATTTCACTCGACAAATTTATTTTAAAATATAATTAAATTATTTCACTAGACAAATTTATTATTTTAATAATCTCATAATTCTTATGAATTTATACAATATATTACTATGAAATTAATATATAAAGAATAAATTAAAAGAATAAACACAATATATTTTACATTTTACAGGAATTATGCGGAAACTATTCGCAAAATATTTGTATATGATGGGTATCAGTTGGTATTAATCATATTATACGCACATGAATAAATAAGAAATTAAAAAATTGTATAATTTTGTCACTATAATTTTATCCACACAAAATAATTCTATGCTTATTTTATATAAAAGTATATTTACAAACCGTGCATCGTACGAATATATTACTAGTGTATATTAAAATATCAATTATTTAATTACTTGGTATTCTAAAATATAAATAGCAAATATAATTTGATATTTAATATAATATTTTCCACGTCTTATAATTTTATTGATAACAAATTTTATGTGTCTAAGATTAACATTACAATCTGAATTTCCATCGAGAATAGTTTACCATAAAGTTATTTGAGCACAATATTCTCGTAGAAAAAACGATAATTCGTGTACAAAATAAAATATTTTTGTATCATTAGGGCTTCTCTAAATATTTTCGGGCAATCAATCCATTCGCTCCTTCGGGGAAGAATCCGCCGGGTACATGCTCGTCGCCGGAGCCGTACACAATCCTCAGTATCTCCTGCGGAGTTCTGCCGTAGGAGAGAGAGTTATTATCGGCCGACAACACGTTGCTTTCGATCCGCATCTCTGCGCCGAGAAATGGCGGCACGATTAGACCTTCATCCTTTATTCCGCACATCGGCAATCGGTTTCTGAGCTCGGAAATTCGATTGGTGAACTCCGCCACCGTGTGATTGTACGGATCCACCACCTCCGCCGCCCGTTCGTAGAGGTACTCCCTTATAACTGCATCTTGCCCTGATTCTACTCCCAATAGTCCTGCCAAAAGCTGCAGTAATCCATGTTAATTAATTAACTAAATGTGCCTCATAAATGGACTGTAATTAGCATATTAACAAATGTTACTGCTAACAATTATTAGGAATAATGATATTTACAACTCGGTTTTTTATTTAATAAATGTTACAACTCGATATATCCATACCGCTACTATATTAAAATGTAATATTCATAATCACTTTATAAAAATTCAGTATGCTGAAAATCCAAATTGTATATTGAAATCTTGATTATTGAAAATATGGGCTATATATCGAAATCTCGGTATAACGTATTGTAGAAACCATTAATATTGATATTCAAGTAAAATGAACTCGAAAAGAAGAGCTAATAAATGCTATTGTTCATTATTATCAAAAGGGTTAACATAATACAAGCAACATTTATATTTATACTAGAAACTCTAACTAAGAACTAATTTAGCTAAGTCTTTGACCAATTCGGGAGCAACAAGTGTGTAGGACTTCTGCACGTACTTTATGCGATCTCGGTAAAACAATGATATTTATTGTTGATTTATAAAAAATTTGCTAGACGTTTCGATATATTATAAAATAAAAATAAAAAGTATACCAACAGTATTTTTGTGTATGTGAAATACATAAAATTTTAAATTTTTATATCGATACCATATCAGAAAATTTTCGAAATGATAACTGCGGCATATCAATATTTTGGTACTTTCACCGCCCCTACTACTAACAATTAATTTTTTGTACCTGTTCATTAGTACAGTAGATGTCATGTAACTAGTAGGTGTAAATTTGATTAATGTAATTATAAAAGAAAAACCCATTTCCTGAATAGTTCGTCTCGTAATTTAAGAGGCGTGATGAAATTAGTACTCTCTCTCGTATTAATTGATGTTTTAGATTGTTCTTCCATTTTTTAATAATTGATGTTTTATATATTATTAATTCTACTAATTTTTTCTCTGAGTTCAATCCTAAAATATCTCTACTTTTTAATTTATGGGAGATATTTTGATTTGGTCAAATCTTTAGTTGATGATATATCTATCAAAATATTTCATCCTTAATTCTCCTCTTTCATCCTAAAACATCAATTAATATGAAATTGAGGAAGTAATGTTTAAATTCAGAATTGTAATGAAGCTCTCTAATTATCGTAATTGAGGACAAATTTCGAAACTGTAAAATTAAGAATTTATTGCAATTTTCAAATCTAGACATAACAATTCTTTATCAAGTCTTATTAGTTAGGATTTAGATTGGGTAGAGTATTTCACATGAATTTTGAAGAAAGTGATAGACTCCATTAAGAAATAAGAAATAGGAATGTGAGATTATATAAAATGTGTCAAGCTCCCTCTTCAAAAGTCACTGCGGAATACTTTAGAAGATTCAAATCCTCTAAAAATAGAATTACCTTATCTGGCTTAAGGTAGAGTTGTCTAGTCCTGATTTCATCTAGCTTTGGAGAATTTCGTATCTATTCGTAAGAGTAGTGTCTCACACTACTGAGTGAAGCACTGCTCCTACGAATAGGTAAAAATTTCGTAGTTTTGTAATTTGATGAACTCACGTCTTTACTAACGTAGCCGTTGAGGTTGGGATTTGTGCCTACGTAGCCTACGAGTCCGACATAGGGAACAGCATAAGCACCCAACATGTAGCTAACGCTATCACGATAAGGATCAAAAGGCGGCTCCAATTCGTATCCAAATGCCTCATTGAATAGCTTTGCAAAGTTTTTGGCACTTAGATCCAACAACGGCCTCGGAATTCCACCTACTGTTGTCTTAAGGGCCCTGCATTATATAGCATCAAATTTAATTAAACTTGTTCATAATTTAGAGCTAGCAAAACTAGCCCGATGAGCAGGAGCAATACACCGATATGTTGGGTTATAATAATCTAAATTTGAAGTATATTTGGCCAATAACGAGTCCAATGAATCATAGGTCAGATGAGTCTGATGCAGTGGCGTATCCAGAATTTCGATATTGGGGGGTGTGATATATAAAGAAAATGCAGAAGAGACTAGAGAGGGACAAATATAATAAAAAATGTACAAAATATTGTTAAATATTTGAAGTTGTAGAATCCAAAATACGAAAATAAACTATAAAATACACAACATTAAAATAGAAACTACTCCGCAACATATTAATTAGGTTCGACGAGTTATCATTCTTTGAAAGCGATCGCTGACATCATCATCGGGAACTTGTAGAAAAACATCATTCTCCATAAAAGTGACCAAACAATCATTTAACAATCGATCGTCCATGTTATTCCGCAACATATTTTTTATGTAGGTTATTCCGGAAAATACTTCTTCTACACTTGCAGTGACAACGTGAAAAACTTATAATGGCCGACAGTTTGAAAGTGAATCTTCTAAAAATGAGATTGCATATTGAGATAATTAAGAAGAGTTTATTTTAGGGTACAATAATAATTATTTTGGATTACATATTTTTTAAACATAATAAAAAAAAGAAAAAAAAATTAGGGGTACAGTTGTACTCCCACCACCCTAGCTGAATCCGTCAGTGATATGATAAATCACAGACTGACTCGAAAAATATTAATGCATTATTAAGTAATGTAACTTGTGTTGGACTCTTATTTCGACCCGATAGAATTTTGACCCAGTCAAACACAGGGGTTTGGGCTGGTCAAGTGGCCCGAATTGCCACAGTCATTAATAATCATCAATTTCCGCAATGAGGGATTATATTAATACTTTTGGCAATCAACCCAACCCACGCAACTCCACGGGTTAATGTTCCATTGAGTCCGACCAGCTGCAAATTGTTCCGATAAATTTTAATATATTTTAAAGAGATGTGAGCTAGACCGGGTTCTTCAATTTTCAGCCCGACCAAACAAGCCGGACGGGTCCGGCCTGGATTGCCACCAATCATAATAATGATGATGACTACAATAGGGATTAGATAACATTGTTGAGAACCAACCTTAGGTGGCCGACCTCTTGGTAGGCGAATTCTGTGATGATTTTTCTGGTAAGAAAATCAAGATTGGCTTTCTGAGCTCCGATGGGCGGGGGCCCTCCCATGACGAGCTCGGGCGCAACGTGATCGAGTCCAAAGCCGAGGGCGCTCCACATGAAAAGGTCAGCTTCTAAGTGTTCTAGATTCTGTGGAAATTGCAGCATGTCTATATCTTCTTTCGCCACTGGAATTCCATGCTCTGGAAACATTGGAGGGCAGAATGGATTGCAACTAACCCTTTGGCTCATATTACAAATTGTGATTACCAACATAAACGTTACAATGGATGTTGAGGCTGAAAAAACCACCATTTTCTCTTCTTCTTTTTGTGGGGAGGAAAATTAGTTTGATCATCTTTCTTTGGTAAGGATATTTATAAGTGATTTTTTGTCATGCACCCACCATCAGTAAGTTTTTAAAAATAGGTTACTAATCTTGAAATATGTATATATTAAGACATAAAAAACAGTGGTGTGTCATGCAGGATTTTGAGTTAGAAGGTACGATATATAAAAATAAAAATATGGAAAAAAGGTACTCCCTTCGTCCCAGCTTCACCTGTCTACTTGTCATTTCAATCCGTTTCACCTTAACATGTCAATCCATAAATGATAAATTTCTCACACAATCTTCACCCTCAAAATCTCCATCCTCAAAATCTCCACCTTTGAAAAAGTTAAAGATTTCACAAAATCTGTTTTTTCTTAATCTTCGAGCCCGATCAACCTAGGCAGGTTAAGCCGGGACGGAGGGAGTATGATATAATAAAAGATATAAAAAATATTGTTCAATATTTAAACTCTTAGAATACAAAATACAAAAATTAAAATTAAAATACACAATTTTAGAAGGAGAACTCTCAAAAATGAGGATTGAGAATTTAGTTTTGTTTAGACTTTATTTGATACAATTGTACAATTATGGGGTACAATTTTTTTTAATCTAGATACTACTTTTCGGTGAATTTTCAATAACAACATTAACGTAATAAAAAAATTCACCAACTATTATTTTTCAATAAAGCATCTATCACATTGTTTATTTGGCATCGAATTACATCATCATCATTAGATTCGTTTTAACGGGATTATTCTATATTCATCCACAATATGTTGCTATCGTCAGTGTAAATTGAGAGTGAAAATTGCGATAACTATTACTTATATTCAATTCACTTCAAATTATATATGATAAAATAGGTTATTGGACAAACTCATTAAAGCGAAACTAATGATGATGGTACATAGATGCTAATTTGATGTTGTAATTGAAAAAGAAAAAATCGACGTTGGTAAAAAAAAAATTCTATAAAAATTTATGGTGTACTTAAAAAACCACCTAAATTTGATGATTTTTTATTTATTTTGCAATAACCCATTATTTAAAACTGGGTGCTATTCTTTTTCTTTCTATATTTATACAAGGGAAGGTAAAAACTATACAAAATACTTTCTTTGTTCCGATCTAACTTGTCTACTTTGATCGGGCACGAAGGTTAAGAAAAAATAGATTTTGTGAAATTTTTTACTTTTTTAAAGATGGAGATTGAGAGTGGAGACTTTGAGGATGGAGATTGTGAGAGAAATTTATCATTTATGAACTGACAAGTTTAGTCGGGACAAATCGAAAAGGAAAGTAGGCAAGTTAGAGCGGGACGGACACAGTAATTTGCAAGGCAACTATCCCCAGATGGTAATAATAATGTTTTCCTCAACTTTGTGCTTGCTTTTTATTTATGTTGAGACTTCTATTGTCAAAAAAATTCCTTAAACATAGCGAATTTTAGCTTGCTTCAACAAATTGCTGCAATTTTTTTTTCTTAACTGCTTTAACAAGCAATGGTACTGAGCTAATTAACAATGAAACGTACAGAAATTGGTAAGAGAATGGCAGTTTATAGTTACACCGACCCAGAATTCATGGTCGGGGTCGTTAAAAAAAAAACTCCAACCAACATTCATATACACGTGATAATAAATATTAAATATATTATATTTATTATTTAAATAGAATATCAACAATATTTATCATTGTATATGTTGAAATATATCACTAATAATTTATATATTAAAACTTAGAGTATATGTATTGTATCTAATGAAAATTATCTAAGTATATCCTACTCCTTCCGTCCCGACTGAGTTTGCACATTTTTCTTTTCGGGACGTCCCATCTAAGTTTGCACACCCTTAAAAAAGAAAGTTTTCTCACAATCTTCACCATTAAAATCTCCACTTTCAATCTCCACATCAACCAAAAAGCAAAAAACAGTTTTTCTTAATATATGTGTCAGCTCAAGTGTGCAAACTCGGCCGGGACGGAGGGAGTAGTATTTTATAATTTTAAGGAGAGCTAGACACTTATTTTCTTCAAAATAAATACATAATATACATATTATACACGTTTTAGACATAAAAATAAAAAAATGTAGGTCGGAGTTGGGGGGCCGGGATCACCCCACCCATATGGTTGGGTCCGCACTTACACCTAACAGTTTCTTGATGTTAGGTACATAAACCTGATCTTAGCTACTAATTATCTCATATAGAATTTAAGTATATCCTACGACAATTCATGCTGGCTTCATTTTTGCTATTGGCCAATCTAATGGCCCAAGGAGTAGGGCTGAAAACGACTCGAGTTGTTGTTTAAATTTTGAATGCTTTGACTTACTCAGTATATGTAACTTATTTGTGAAATTAATTTTTTTTTTTTTAAGTTTAACTAATGAAATGAGATATTAAATTTTGGAACTTTAATCTATTTTGGAACAGGGAGGGCAAAACATTGCAGACAAATCGAAATTTTATTTATTATTATTATTATTATTATTATTATTATAATTTGATTTCTTAATGATATTTCATAGAAAAAATAATATCTAGTAGCTACTTTAAAATATATCCTTCATGTAAGTTATTACTAAATAATTTTTTATTTGAATTTATAATCACGTATATTATGTTTTGTAAGCTATCTCTAGATTATATGGAACAAAAAAGCCCATGAACACTGCTGTTATAGAAAAAATACCATGTACTGTTATTTGTATCCAAGAAATATTTAAAAACTAATGGAATACATTGACAACAAATAAATGATACTTCCTCCGTCCCAAATGAACTTGCATAGGGGATCGGTACAGATATTAAGAAAAGTTATTTTGGGAGCTTTTGTTGACCTTTCAAAGGTGGATTGGGGATGGAGATTGATGGTGTAGATTTTGAGGGTGAAAATTGTGTTATAACTTTCCTTATTAGGAAGTATGCAAGTTTGCTTGGGACGGTCGACTTCGAAAAGTGTGCAAGTTCATTTGGAACGAAGGGAGTATTATACAACATACTCGACAAAATTGTTATAAAAAACGCTGATAGAAAAGATAAAGAAATATGAATTAATAAATTAGGGGTATTTGAAAAACTTTACTGGTGTATATATATATATATATATATATATGGATTTAATAATCATATGGAATTCATCGATGAGTTTTCTTATAGAGCCCATGTGTTGATGTGTTCCACCAGTTCTCCCACTAACAACAACACGCTACATATAAATATTGTTCATTCACTCCAAAATTAGTTTTTTTCTCACTAACAGCTACATACGACATTTTTTTCATAAATTTCTTCCTCGCATCTTACTCTAGAAAATTAATTTTTTTCAGATTTTCCAAAATTATTTCATCTATTTCTTTTGTTTCTCTCCGTTCTACCAAAATCTTCATATTAAAATATCATAAATGTGAATAAATCACAATAATTCATAAATAAAGAGAAGATAGATAATCTAGATTCCACTATCATTGACTAGGATTGAGAAACAAAAAGAATTTTTAAAGATTATTCTTATGTAAAATATTTTAGTTAACAACAAAATATCCTCTATTAAAAATAAATTTTAAGGAAAGACATAGAAAAAAAACAAAAACAAAAACAAAAACTTAAGGATTGTTCTTATATAAAATATTTTATTTGTTTACCTACAAAATATCCTCTATTAGAAATAAATTTTAAGAAAAGATACAGAAACTACATATTTTTTTTATGATGAATTGAATCTGCAAAGATGAACTTATTTATTTAAATAGAGTTGAATTTGGATTTAGAAATCTAATAGTCATTCATATAAATAGAGTTGAATTTAGATTTAGAATATTTAATAGACATAGATGTGCTCATTGATATAAATAAAGTTGAATTTTGATTTAAATCTTAATAGACACAAAATTTTATATAATAATAATCCTCAAGAATTTTTTTGATTCTCAATCATTGAACATTTTTTGTTTCTCAATCTTTTTCAATGATATTGGACTCTGCATTATCTAGCTTCTCTTTATTTATAACTCAGTGTGATCTATTCAAAATTTATGATATTTTAATATGAAGATTTTGGTAGAGATAAGAGAAGAAGAAAATGGATGAAAAAAATTATTTTGGAAGAAAAGAATCTGGCATACTGGAAACTTTTGATTTTCTAGAGAAAAGAAATAAAATAGATAAAATATATTTTGGAAAGAAAAAAATCTTTGCATAGTGGAAAATGACCTTTTTTTAAAAGTAGTATACGATAAAGGACTTCGTAAAAAAAATAAAAAAAAATTTAGCATATTATTGTTAGTGAGGAAAAATTGATTTACAGAGTAAGATGTAAGTGAATGAATAAAAAATAGATGTAGGTGTTTTAGTTAGTGGCGTAAGTTTGAAGAAATCCACCGATGAAGTTCATATAATTATTGTATATATAAATGCCGTCCAGGCTGACTGATTTCCCAACTAGGACCAGAATACGCTTAGAGTGCTGCTAATCGGGTCGGCAAAATATCGTCTGACCGGCAGCTCTTGGACTAAATTTTTGCCTCCACTCTAACAAAGACTAAAAAATAAACTCTCCTTTTTCCTTTCCCAAAGTCACTAAAATCCAAAACTACCTGTTGGTCATATTTTAGGCTCTAGCAAAAATCCTAACAAAATGTGGTGACAATAAATTGCAAAAGGTAAACCATAATGGTAGATAGAACCCATGAATAACATAAATATGCTCAATTTATTGACAGATTGGAGAAAGCCCTATTAATAAAATGGATAGATAAACAACAACAAAGATACCTGAGCAGAGAAAGAACATTTACAAAATGAGCCACGGAATCATTCTTGTGTAGTATTCAAAACAAAAACAGACAAATTATCCATTGGCTTTCTTGTGTAGTATTCAAAACAAAAACAGACAAATTATCCATTGGCTTGCTTTTAAACAAGCACCACATATATCCACCGATCATTCTGTATACTTTGTTGGATTCAGTACAATCTGTCAAGATGTATTCAACTTCATCTCATCTAACAGACTTCTATCTTTTTATTTAGCCTGTCCGAATTTCCAACCCTCTTATAATATCTGTTGTCCGAATTTCCAACCCTCTTATAATATCTGTAGCATAGGACTAATAATCATGGCAACCGTGTTTATCCACTGGTGTTTTATTTTTCAGTAATGAACATACTCGCATGTGATACACATACACACTATAACAGAAACGAGTCACTTTGATGATTTTCTCTTTTAGGGTTGTAGAAACAAGAAATATTAAATATATAAATATACGCGCACGTGATACACATACACACTATAACAGAACCGAGTTTTGATGATTTTCTCTTTTAGGGTTGTAGAAACAAGAAATATTAAATATAAGTAGAAATATTTCACCTTGTGTATTCATAGGATCTTTAGACTTTGATGATTTTCTCTTTTGGGGTTGTAGAAACAAGAAATAATAAATATAAGTAGTATTTCACCTTGTGTATTCATAGGATCTTTCGGCAAAATGCATTCGTGTTTCCATGTCGCGTCTATGTATCTATTTAAGAATGACAAGTGATTCGAACTGGATTCTTCTCTGTAAACAGTGTGCTCTTGTGAAATGCAATCTGATCATCAATACCCGTTCTTTTCCATTTCAGGGTGAATACAATTCTCCACTCAAATGGGCCTACAGACGCTTAATTTTTTCTCCGCTGCCATTGATTTCAGATTCAGGGATAGAAGGAAGCCGATTCGGCTATTTCTTCCGGCTTTAGTTGGCAAAATCAGTAGATTAAAGTGGGAGAGCATCTGATATGAAACAAGAAATTGAAGATCAATAATGAGAATGATAATAAACTAGATAGTTTTTATGTCATCAGAATTCAAAAACTTGTTATAAGACAATACATTATAAGATCATTATTTTGATTTTCTTGCCTAGTTTAATTTTTACTATTAGAACACTACGACGACATGTTCTTAAGTCTTACACCACCCCAACACATTCGTGCATTTTATGGCTATAAAATCATACAGAACAATATACTAATATTAGAAAATATCAAATCCAATAAAGAATAAAACAGAAATTGTGATAGAAGCATTGAATACACACGTTTAAATTATAATGTCACAAAAAAATGGCTAAAAATGAAACATAACAGAAACAATTGACATTTTTGCTTCCAAACAACATACCTTCTGATTGATGAGATGTACAATTTCATCTGCTGTTTTCTACCGTGACACACCTGAAAGCTCACGGGAAACTTTGTTATTCAAAAAATGTGAATTCAAATAAATATATATAGGTAAACAAAAATACAAGATATAAACAGGCAAAAGAAACCATATCCGTGCAAATGGCTATAAGAAATCTATTAGAATTCTTGCCATTTATATCATAAAAAAAGAGCCATTTATATCATAGAATTCTTTTTCCAACACCAAGTGCCATTTATACCATTACACAAAGAACTACGTACAAATATATTTATAACAATGTGAATCAACACTGTCCTTACATTAAAATATCCATTAAGAAGTTGGGCATTTTTCTTAGACCATGTTTCCTAAAGACCTACAAGACCATTTTAGTCTCTAAATCCAAAAACCATGCCACTCTGCTAATCATACTTTATAAATAGTACAGAAGTATTTAAAGCAAAACAAGGAGATATTATTACAATTACCAACATAAAATATAAGAGGTGAAGTGCTATCCAAAAGCACTTTGAGAATGCTTGGGACACATCAAACTGTCCCTTTCTCATCCACGGGCTGCTTTGCCACGTCTGCAATTTGAGAATCATCAGCTTACTGATATCCAAAATGATAAATGAAGCTCCGAGTCGAGTATTATGAATTTAACCTAGTAAAATTACAAAGCATTAGTCAAGATACCTATTTGCTCATTGCCAAGTCAATTCCAGAAACTTTAGAAACACCACATATGACATTACAGTCTGTTGATCCATTGGGTCCTATGTGCTCCTTGGGATCCCATCTATGGCATATAGCAGC
Organism: Ajuga chamaepitys; assembly: GCA_958295605.1. Taxonomy (NCBI): domain Eukaryota; kingdom Viridiplantae; phylum Streptophyta; class Magnoliopsida; order Lamiales; family Lamiaceae; genus Ajuga; species Ajuga chamaepitys. Next base: position 63,110,499 of record OY282499.1, on the reverse strand, counting down.
CTCATGTCTGTGGATCTATTGCTGGTTCTCAATGTCATTAAAGCTTTTCTGCATCTCCAAAAGATGAATATGAGAGTAGACGGACAACCATTGAGGCTGACTATAACTAAGACCTGAAAATGAGAAGAAACACAATTGGACACTAGTTATTTCAAGCAACTATATTATCCAATTTGGACATGTAGACTAAGAATAATATTTGTAACAAGATCAAATATAAGAGAAAAACTGAAACAGAGAGAATAAACATATCATTAGCAGTAGTTATAAATATATATAATCCAAGTCATGTATTCAGACCCCAACCACCAGTTCTCTATGCACAGTACCACATAAAGAACACAAACTACACGAGGTGTTCAGCATTTTTTATGTTACTGTTGCTATTACTATAATAGCAGCAATGGTGGCATCTCAAACAACTTATACCCAACGAGATCCCAGCCTTCGCTTGAGAAAAGTTGTTTGACTTTGAAGGCTTGAAGCTAAGAAACCACACTAATCCCATTAGAGCCTCCAGATTTTACAAGGCTTCATATTTCATCAAAGATGCCAAAAAGGGAAAAATACAGCCTAACTGAGCACTGGCTCACCACATTAAGTTCCACAAGCCTCATAAACAATCAGTGATAGGCAGCACTAAGGACTAAGAGTAAATATAGAAGAGTAGGATTCATCAAAGAAAACTTTCAGGAGTCCCTGAAATCCATAACTAAAATTAGTAAGGGAAGCAAACTGGTACCGCGATAATATATACACATACATAAATTTAGAAGGACTTCATGGCCCCAGTCAATTTTGCATGCTCATATATATATACACACACATAAATTTAGCAGAGCATTGTATTGCTCCCTGACGAAAACTAAATAAACCAAGTTAAAGGAAATACAATATATAGTCAACAACATCACAAAAAAATAAAAAATCAGAAACAGACTCACATTCATGCTGGAAATTCTGAGTTTCAAACATGGACTTTGATGTGCTCCACAAGAGCTGCTGACGTCTCCCAACAATTTCTTCATATTTCCATCTTCAAACTATCCGTCTAACATTATCTCTTTGGTTTAAATAGTTTATCTAATACTCTTTGTGCATCAGCCACTTTTCCAGGTTTGGCAAGGACAGGACTCAGTTTGCTAATGGTAGTTTCACTTGGTATAAAGCGTCTATCACTCATCTCTCTAAACAACCTTCTTGCCTCTGCTTGACACAAAAGTTTAATGGACTTCTCCTGATTAGCTAAATTGCACCATCCACTTATTAGTATGTCATAGGTTGAGGAAGTAGGGGGCACTCCTCTAGCCTGCATTTCGTTCAAGAGCTCCATTGCTTGTTTCATCTTTCCCACCTTGGAAAAATCATGGATAAGTAAGTTATAAGTGCTAGTTCGAGGAACAAAACCTCGATTTATCATTTCACAGTAAAGTCTTATTGACTCTTTCTTGTTCCCAATCTTCCCATGTCCAGAAACCAAAATGTCAAATGTGGTACCATTTGGAGCAAAGCCCTTTTCTTCCATTTCAGAAAGAAGTTTTGCCACCTTATGCATCCAACCAGCTGCTGCAACTCCCCTAAGAAGAATGTGATATGTTGTAATATTAGGAGAAACTCCTTCAGCAATCATCTCAGAATACACAGACAAGGCCTTCTCCAAATGAGAGCTTCTGCAGTGTCCTTGAATCAGCGCATTGTATATGACAGTACCTGCAGGAAAACCAGCTTTCCTCATTTCTTCTAGCACAGATGCTGCTTTCTTAGTCATCTTTAGTCCACATAAAACAGTAATAAGGTTATTGTAGACAGTCAGGTCCACTTCAAGTCCCATGGCCACGAGTTTATTGTGCATCATGAAGATAACATCAGCCCTTTTAGCATATGAAGCAGCAGTAAGCACAACTCTGTGAGTAATTTCTGTTGGACGAAACCCTGTAACGGACAACTCATTCAATAAATCCATCGCATCATTAATTTTACCAGACTTACAAAGCCCTCCCATCAAAATGTTACAAGTTATCGCATTAGGCTTCAAGCCATGACTTCTCATTTCATCCAACATTTTTCGACAATGATCAAATTTTCCTTCTCTGCAATATGCCTTGATTAAGGTGTTAAATGAAGCATGGTCAGGAGTCAATCCAAACTGCTGGATTCCATTATAAATAGATTGCACATCGTATTGGCCAAGTGTAAGCAATCCATTAAGCAAAACATTGTATGTGATAATATCAAACCCTATATTTTTATCTGTGATCTCCTGGGCAACTTCAATGGCAGAGGATTCTTTTCCGGCTTTGAACAATGCATCCATCAGGGTAGTGTAATTAACACGGTCAGGTAACAATCCCCTCAAAACTGAATTTCTAAACAATGCCTCTGCCTCCTCCATCATTCCATCCCTTTTCAGATAGTTCATAAAAGCGTCTAGCATGAAGATATTATCGTCCAACCCTTGCATTTTCATGTCCTCATAGAGAGCTTCAGCAATATCCTTTTTACCAGCTTTGAAACAGCCATCTATCAGGGAACTATAGGTAAAGGCATTCGGCATAACGTTTTGGCTAACCATATTCCGGAATACATTAATTGCTGCTTCCAGCATTCCGCTTTTCACATAACCATTAATTACTGATGAATAAGTTACCACATTTGGCAAAACATTTCTTTCCTTCATTTGCTTCATTACAGCTTCCACGCCCTTCGTGTCACCTATTTTACAGAGACCATAAATCACTGCAGAATAGGCGACACAATTTGGCAAAATATTAGACTCCAACAGATAACAACACATATCCTCAGCTTCTCTAACCCTCCCAGACTTAAAGAGACCATCAATTATTGTAGTAAGTACCACCACATCAAACTCAATTCCACGAATCACCATTTGACCTTGCAAGTTTAATGCAGCCATTACATTCTTACTTTTAAAGAGGAAGTCAACTAAAGTTGAGTAAGTAACATGGTTTGGATCCACGCCAATGCTCACCATCTTGTGAAATAGGTATTTGGCTTCAGCTAACCTCCCACTCTTAAGAAGCTCATTTATAACGCAACTGTATGTAACTACATCAGGTTCAATTCCCTTTCCAACCATTTCCTTGTATGCTGTCAATGCTTCTTCATTTCTATGTTTCTTGCCATATCCACTGATCAAACTGGTATGTGTAATATGATTTGCTTTAACATGTACTCCATTAATTAACCTAGCATTTTCATCATCATCAACTTGTGAATGATCGCACTCTAAGAGTTCATCAATGAGACTCTTGGCACTATCAAAATCCCCCATCTCACAATATCCATTGATCAAAGTGTTATAGGTGATAATATCAGGTAATACCCCCTCTTTGGTCATACTCCCTAACAACTGAAGACCACCGCTACTAATATTACCAGCCTTGCAATAACCATTTATCATGATGTTAAAACCAACAACGTCTCTACGAACCTTTCCACCTCCATTTACACCACTACACATCATGTCCATAACCAATTTAGCATTCCCCAACATACCCTTGTCACAAAATCCTTTCATCAATATATTACAAGTGAAATTATCACAACTTACACCCTGTTTAACCATCTCCGATACCAGCCCAAGCCCCAATTCTACATAACCATACTTACAAAACCCCCAAATTACAGTATTATAAGAAACTCCATCACTCATAAATGTATAGGTTTTGTTATCTCTTAGCAAGTCAAGCGCCCCAGCAAAGTCTCCAACTTTACACAGGGAATGAATAACTATGTTTTTAGTAGCCACATTCGGCACCACACCAGAAAAGATCATTTCTTGGTACATAAGCGTTACCTGATGGACTAATCCTGTACAGTTGAAGTGGTGAAAGAGGCCATTCCAATCAGGGAGCTCGGGCGTCAATTTGTAATCTCTCATGGCGGAGAAAGCAGCTATGGCTTTGGAGAGGCGGCGGCAACGCAGGAAAAGGTGAATGAGAGTGCAGAAGAGTGAGGTGTAGAACTGATACGGGTTTCTGATTGTAGTTCCACGTCGAGATGAGCAAACCCGCATTTTTGGGTCTTGGACTGAAGAATAGGATGCGACTGAGAGGAGCTCCGATTTGCCTGCAAGGTGTTTGATGAAATGCCGCATTGGCTTTATTAGCATTTTGAGCATAAGTGGCATGTTGCTGATTGGTTTTCGATCGGAATCCTGCTGCGATCGCCTTCATCAGCAACTTTCTTCGGGGGATGATTTCATCAATGACAGAATGGAAGAGAGAAACAAAGCGTATTTGAAAACTGGAGGGAGAGACTGGCTTCTACTAATTTGCAAACGTTTCCATACACAACGAAAGAGAAAACAACAAAAATTATTTATCGATTTTTTTATATATTTGGACTTAAAATAAGTATTTTGAGGTTTTTTAGTTTCAAATAAGTTGGAAATAGTAACAATTCCTGTTTAAATTTAATTTGATTAGGGTTAAAAGCTGGTGCTGCAGCTATAAATTATTACATTCTACAATAACTTATTTCAATTAGTTTTTTTTTTTCTTTTTAGAATATTTCAATTAGTTTTTAAAGTAGAAGTAATTGTAAACACTAAAATAGTTTTTTCTTTTTTTCAAAACGATTTTCTTTTAATTCTTCTGTTCTTTCTTTGGGTTGGTGGAGGTGAAAAAATTAGTCCAGCCCAATTCGTTCGACATTATAGATGGATTATAGGATTCTTGGTCTAAAGTACCATTTGGCCCTAACATCTCCGATCTAGAAAACCAAAAACCCTGTGAACTAATCCAAATATATTATTCCCTTTCGTCCCATCTAATTTTGCACATACGAAGGAGCACGTATATTAGAAAAAAGTGTTTTTTTTTTTTTTTTTGTTGACATTTTCAAAATGTGAACATATGAAGGAGCACGAAAAAACTGTTATTTACTTTTTGGTTGACTTTTTTAAAAGGTGAAGATCGAGGGTGAAAAATTTGACGTGAAGATTTTGAGGATGGAGATTTACTTTTTAAAGGTATGTAAAATTTTGTGGGACATATCATAACAAAAATGTACAAAATTAAACGAAATGAAAATAGTATATTTTATAGAGAATGGCTCGAATTATATTCATAAACATTTTCACAAATTAAACTTTAGATCAATTTGACCCAATATATAATGTTTGCTCTCTAACAAACCGAGTTCGGAACGCCCGAATTACTACCTCAAGCGTGGAGGGGTTTGCTAGGTTGACAGAAGCCTGACAACTTGTTCAATGTTTGAAAAATGTTAGCCCACGGTTGATAATCACAAATGGGCCTCTGGGCTGATCCATTAAAGATATGGAGAATGCCTATATTGATGGATATGTAAGAGTCGGTTTACTTAAGATTTGACTCAGTAAATTTAAAGGATCGATTTTTAATAAAATACACTTATTAACTCTCTCAGTCAGATTTAGCCCAGCACTCCTCAATTTTAAGCAAATGTACCCTAAATGTTATTATTCATGATATTCGGCATATTGCACAACTTATGGAATGTAATGAATAGCTCTTCGCATCCCGTATAGTGAATTGAGTGGTTCACGTTATTGCTTATTCCCACTTAGTTATTGATGAAACTGTAATCTGAGCGGGATTATTTCCCCTCCTATTTATGTATTAGTGGCATCTCATGTAGGGCTTGATCCCAACACTTGATTAATACTATAATATTTTCTTTCTCCAAAAAATATACATATATACTCGGCCCCTTCCAGAAAAATATATTTTATTATTTTTTACGTACAATTCTAATTGAGGAGTGATTTGGTGGAATTCGATCCCGATTTATGATTGAATTACAAAATTTTAATCGACTCGAAATAATTTTACATATTTGATGAGTGTATGATTATTTATTTTTTGACAATTTGATGAATAACAGACCTTCAAAAACTCACTTATCGTATATTGAACTTCTTCTATTTGTTTAATTAATGAAATATATCTCTCTTAGAAAATAGTATTTTCGGAAAATATTTTTTTTAATACATACATTTAAAGATTATATATTTGATACAATGATTCTGGTATTAAATCAAATTAGAATCTGAAACGTGTTTTACGTACCATCACAATTTTTTTGGGGAGTACGTACCGTCACAATATTACTACACATTAAATTGAGGTTATTTTTGTTATTTACATTTAAAGCTAGGTCGAAATCATTCTTTTTATAAAAAAAATATATATATTTATTGATAAATCTATGTTCGTCAGTTGCATGGTGTAATTCGAATTGAGTATCACGATCTATGCTTAAAGATATTACTTATTTTAGGTAAAAGTATTATGATACATTTACACATGATAAGTAATATCTCTAAACATAAAATCGTGTTACTTTTTCATCATAATATTTTATTCAAACCATGTAATACTTTTAGGCATAAATACTAATACATTTTGACTCATGACCCGGATTACACCGATGCACAAGAGACCTCCTCATATTTATTTGGTAAAGTCTCATATGCATCAATTGCAGGGTGCAATCCATGTTTTGAGTAAAGATATTACAGTAGAACATGTAATACATTTAAGCATATATCGTGGTACATTTTCACCATGATACATTTATTCATCACATGTAATATATTTAGGCATAAATAGTAATATATTTTGACCAAACACAAATTGCACGGATCTTATACACAAGAGACCTCCCATATTTATTTCGCACACCAATCAATATTTACTATATTCTTTTCTAAAACATATATTTTACTACATTATTTTGATTATATCTTTGCAACTATTTATGTACTCAAACATTAATCACTTTTACTATTAACAAATTTTACCACAATCATCAATCAAGTCATAGGAATTAATTATAACTCAGTTAATAGATCTTTCTGTAACCCAAATTATTAATTAGAGATCAAATTCTACCGAACTCTTCCCCTATCAAAATTGTATTTTAAAAAAGAATAAGCCATTTATTCAACCACATTTTTCTTTCGAACACCCCTTCACATATGCCCCATGCAACAATGACAGCAAAAACAGTAGTACGGGTTCTAATGAATTGTACTCCGACCGAACCCTACAAGTTTGACTGATTTAGCCCAAACTATTAAAAAGTCTAAGTTAATACTACCTCCGTTTCCTTGGATGGTTTTTTAGTTTTTGTGATTTGTTTATAAATAAATGTTCGTTTAGTCTTTTTTTCACAAATTTTTCAATACAACCCCTTTGATTTTTCCTAAAAAATCTCTCATTATACAACTTACCGTATAATTAGAAGACAATAGTAAGGAAATATGAAGAAAATTAAAGAATTTAAGGAGGGAGAGAGAAATATAAAGAGGGGTTTTTTGTCCATTCTCCCTACTTCATTTTCTTATCAAAGTCTAAAAGAATATAAAAAAAAAACGGAGATAGTACAATTTTTTTAGGTTATTAATCTACTACAAAAGGTAAATTAGGGTAGACATACATGATATTTTTTTTCCTTTTATTTTTCTTTTGTTTTGTCTAATCATTTTTTATTCTTATGTTCTATTTTATAGGGAATAAAGTTATCCCTGTTAAGTGCAACAAAATTTGGTATTCAGATCACGAATGAGTTGAACCACAATCCAGTCTTTAATGTTTTCGTACTCTTTTGTGCGAGGAAAAATCACGTGTGGAAATTCACTACTAATTACTAAGATGTTATATTTGGTGAACAATTTTTTTCTTTTCACATATTTGTGGTCTGCCCAGCTGCCGTGTTTTTCTGCTTCGACAGCACCTATTGCTATTTCGTGTAGGGATGGCAAAATCCAGCACCATCCGATAATACGACAAGAACTCGCATAATAATTTTAATTTGGTCTAATGTATATTCGATTTGGGTCGTTATCGGATCAACCTGATAAGACACGATGAAATTTTGGTCATATCGGGATATTCTGATAAAGCCTAATAATAACCTGATAACTTATTGTTTTTTACTTATTAGTAATAATTTATTCGAAAATATTGGAGTTATCTAGTGAAAAAATATGTTTAAAGAAGAGTTTGAAGATATAAGGCCTAGTTGCATTAAATCGGGGATAAAACTGGGGGACGGCGGTCGCCTCCTCAATTTTCAAAAAAATTAGAGAGTATATATATATGTATAATGTAATATCAAAAGAAATTCGAATTTTGGCCCCACAGAATTCTGAAGTCTCGCCTTCCCACCCTCAACTTCTAAATACATCAACAAATTCTTATAGATAAGAAACTAACATTTAATATTGTTGAAAAAAATTATATCGCCCATCTTAACTAAAGTTCCTGGTTCCACCCCTGCCTAAAATGAAAATGTTGATTAGAAAATTTGAAAGAATTTTGTTCAATAACTACGTCTAATGTTTTAGACCTTTGTTGTGACTTTTTTTTTCTTTCTATATATATTTTTTTTAAATATAGAATAGACGAGCTACTTAATTTGAATGTTTAAATTTATGTTGTAATTTTTATAAAAATAATAGTAGTAATATGTATAGTGAGCCCAACAAAACTTTTATCGGGTCCGGTCGGGTTGGATCATTGGATTCTTATTGATTCATATTCGGGTTGAGATTTCCAATCCAATTAATTAGATAGGCAGGTCAAAGTTAGCCCTTATCAGATTAGGCTGTTATATACGATTTGTCACCCCTAATTTTGTGGCGGCCTCTCGTTACCGGTAGTGTGAAGATGAATTGTGATGCCTCTATCGTTGAAGGTATTGGCGTTCATGCGACAGGCAAGTGCGATACACAGTGGTGGAGGCAATCGAGTGTTGGAAAGGTGTAAATCGGGTTGTTAAGTTGGGGATACGACAGTTGGAAATTGAAATGGACAACGCATCTCTCTATCATATGCTTCAAGAGAAAGAAGTCACTTATGAGTTTTGGCTTTGTTGTTTCTAGCATTATTTCGTAATTTTCATATTTGATGTTATTTCTATTTTGCTTGTTAGGAGATTGGGCGAACACTAACTCACCATTTAGCACAGTTTACTTTTTCTTCGCATTTTCCTATTAGAATAACCGGATTTGTGTCGGACTCACTCAAATACATTGTCGTGAAAGAAGTTGTTGCTTCTTAAAGCTATGATATGGTTTTTCACAATTATGTATTCTACAATTGTATAGGAAGAGCGAGGTAAATAGAAAAATACGATGAGCGGAAATTATCCTGCAACCTCTTCTACCATCATTTGTTACTAGTTAGATATTATCCGACAATCTCTTCTACCATTATCCATTACTATTTGTATCAAATCAACCCACTTAAACGACCCATGACCCGATCCATTGACCCGAATCTATTAAATTAGTCCAACACACATTTGATATGAATAGTGTATAGCAAGTTGCAACGTCCTCACCACAAAACACTTGTATAAGAGGGCATTGCACGAGCTTTGCAAGTAACGGCTAAGCCAAGCCAATTTCTGCATTGCAATGCAACATGTCACTGTTTGTCGGTTAACTCTCTCTCCCCTGTCTCTCTCCTCTCTCCATCTCTCCCAACCGACATGGTTTGATGGGTGATGGATGATTTGCAATTCTAATCAGATTCTTGACAGGAATCAAACAAAAAAATAAGTCAACAAACTGCGTTTCACTTTCTGCTAATTCAAAAAGTTAGTGAAAAAGACAACATTATGCATAATTCACCCTCAAAATCTTGTTCTAACATAATTGGGTGTGTTTATTTCACCCTCATTAACTTCTTCAGCTAAGTTTGACTCAACACTCTCCAACCTTAAACAAACACACTAAGTGCATGTTTGGTTGGGGCTGGGATTGACTGGGATACTGTTGACTATGAATAGTGACAGGAGTTAGTGGCTAAGAAAGTAAAAAAATGATGTTTGTTTGGGTATTGGAATTTGTGATGGTTTGTAGTGGTTGGGTCACCCTGTGTAAACAAATATAGGGAGAGATTGAGCCAAACCATCAGGGGTTGAGCCAACCTCAACCAAACATTCCTTAAATAAAAAAATGATTGATTTTATGATTAAAGTGGTATTGAAATTTATGGTGGTTTGTAGTGGTTGAACCAATTTGTGTAAATAAACGTAGGAAATAATTGGAACAATCCATCAAAGATTGGATTAACCCCAACCAAACGTACCCTAAATAAAAAATTGCACGCATATAATAAATAAATTTTTTATAACCCAAGTGCTAGACCACATGAGAAAGTGATGGGCAAATTTTAGTCTCTTTCATAATTAAAAAATTCAATAGGGTTGGAGAAATAACACCATCACACCCTTGTGAGTTTCTAACAAATTAGTACCCCACCAACAAACATTAACACTTATAGTTTGAATCATTACTCAAATCAAAATCCTATGAATCTTAATATTTATAATACTCTCTTGAGCTCCAAAAAGAGAACTAAAAGAAACAATTATGAGTAATGGAGGCCACTTTTCTTGGTGGGCATTTCCTCTTTTGGAGAAATAAATATGTTATATCACTTTTAGGTCCTTATTAAAGGATCAAGCTAGCCATCCTACCAAACCCCATTTTGTGGTGAATTCAACTAATCTCAATGTTAATCAACTCAAGCTTGAGCTATTCTAGATTAGGGCGGTTAACGAATCGAGCCGAGTCGATCCGATCCGATCCTTGAATTGTTTGAGTAGTGTTTGCTAAATTTTAAGTGAACCGAGCTTGAGCCAAGCCTGTTAATTTGGTGTTTGTTAATGTTCGCGAACGTTAACGAACACCAAGTTTATTAACATTTTGTGTTCGTAATGCGGATATTATATATTATTCTAGTTCCGCCTAAAAAAAATCTTATTTTTTATTCTGTCAACAATAAATTCATGGGCATTTTAAATAAATGAGCTGCATAAATAATAAAATATTATTAGTATTATTAATTTTATTACTATCATTTTATACGAGCCTAACGTATGTTCACGAGCCTTTAACGAACGAGTCCTTCAGTGTTCGAGCTCTATTTGTTAATTAACGAACAACAATAAATGTGTTCGAACAAGCGTCAACCGATCTCGAACACGAATTTTTTACCGAACGTTTTGTTCATTAACAACCCTATTCTAGATTGTTACTTATGAGATTTTAATTGGAGCTCAATTACTCGATTTAATTATTAATTAACTTTTTCGGCATTGTTTAATAAAGCTATTTTTGCCACAAATTATCAGAATATTGCTAGCAACATTAGCCTTCCCGTCAACCAACGTTGTCCGAGCTCAAGGTCGATACGAAGGCTCTACATATTAAATTGATACTAATGTTCATGTCAGTACTCCTATTTATAACGTAATGCTTCGAAATATAAGCTTAGAGGCTTATTGTTTCCAAAATTAGTGGACAAGATTATTTACTCCAAAATGATGTTTCATCTTGTATTCCAGCATTATTATGACACATCACGTGTTCAGAATAACATCATCGTAATATTACCAAAAAATATGTAATACATATTGATAAAATTAGAATAAAAGATTTCACTTGCAAAAGTAGCGTCTCAAATCCCCTCAATCAAGATACAATATGCTAGTAATATTCTGGTAATTAATCAAGTTGACTCTACTCCTGAAGCTCTGAATCAAATCATATCAAATTTGAGTCAGATTACAAGCTCCAAATCTTTATAGGGGTGTCCAGGTACTTATCAACTTAAAACTCAGGAAAAAAAAAAAAAATATAAGTGGTTTTCTCAAAGTTTGTGACAACCATTATTCTGTAAAAGCAAAGTAATCGCAGACGCTCATTGTACTAAAAGTTCGTGCCTACTTTTGATTAGGCATTATCTAGGCGTTATATTGTTCGTCAGTCTACGTTTTCTCCTCGCTTTATTCCACCTAAATCTCGTCTAAGCTCTTATTAAACACTAGACTTTAATTTACCATCCGACTAGCGTCTAATGTCGTTTAAAATACTGTAAACACGGGAAAAAAACCAAAATAATCCCATAACTTTTTACTTTTTCGGATTTAGTCCCATAAGTTATTGCTTTTTCGATTTAGTCCTACATCTCTGGTAATTGCTCAATTTTGGTCCAATTTTGACCAAATGTTGACCAACTGACCAGAAAAGGTCACGTGACATTCACGTGCCGGCGCGGTTTTGAAAATTTCAGCTAAAATGATCCCATAACTTTTTACCTTTTCGAATTTAGTCCCATAAGTTATTGTTTTTTCGATTTAGTCTCATATCTCTAGTAATTGCTCAATTTTGGTCCAATTTTGACCTAATGTTGACCAGTTGACCGAAAAAGGTTATGTAACCTTCACGTGCCGACGCGATTTCGAAAATTCCGCCGACTTTTATGTTTTATCAACTCATTGTTGATGGACTCCAACTCCTTGTTCTTTAACTCCACCTATTTTTTTTTTCTTTAACGAGTAGCTCATTCTCTCATTATCTATCTCGATTACGAAAACAATTTCTTCGAGATTCATGCGGGCGTTATGTAGGACCTCATTTTCAGCGTTCTTCTCTTTAAGCCTTCACAAGAGCCCTCTCATTATGTGTTTGCTTCTACCACATAGAAGTGCATCTATCCACCTAAAACTCGTACAATGACCTTCATTCTGCCAAAATTATATCCAGTATGTTTCAATTAATTCACTTCAACCTTGAATAAACTAATAAAATTGAAGCAAGAACTAAAAACCATATCGGGTATCGTGAGAGCAGCCGTAGAACCTACGCCCAACATTTTCTTCTTTCCAAGAGGTTTTAATGGGGGAATTCAAACCTTAGTCGCACACTGTTAAAGATATGGCTTATCAACTCAGGATTAAGTGTAAATTGATTGAAGAGGATTTCATAACAACTAAATTCTGTTTCAGGAAACTAATTCTGTTATTTTTGTTATTCAGCTTCTACAATGGTTTTTATTCAAACCGTGGTCTTTCAACTGTTGTTGTTTGCAGAAAGCAGTTGGGTTGTTACTTGAGGAGTTGTGATCCGGATTCTTGATTTAATCTCATCCGTTGTTCTCTAAGGCGGTTTTTTTCCCATCTCTGATACATATATATTTCTTGTCATTCCATATAGAGGGGGCAACAAGTGTATTGAAGGGAGAATCACGTAACTCTCTTTGTTGATTTTATATTTTCTTCTTTGTTAAACTTTCTTGCATACAAGTGTGTTCTTGAAACAAGTTGATTGCTTGTTTTGATTGTTTGATTGTTGCTGTAATCAATTGTGTTGAGCTAAGAGAGCTAGGGCTACGAATTCGCACACACAATACTTTTTCGCAAGTTATTCCTAGATTGGGACATGGTTCTTTGTCTTCGTGTGTTCTCCAATTTTGGGGGAGTTGAAGCTGCGACTTTCTAATAGAAAAGATTGGAAGAGAAAAGTTAGAGCTTTTCTTTGTAGAAGGGCGCTAACTGAAGAAGAAGAAGAAGAAGAAGAAGGGATGCTAATTCTGATTTAAGGGTTAGATCGATAAAATATTACATTTTCTTATTTTGCATTTGTATTTTTTGGAGTTTAATTCAATTCAGGTAAAAGAAAATTATAAGCTGACAAGGTAAATAATTTGCTGATGTGGTCTCCTAATAAAAAAAATTAAAATTCCACCTCGGAAGTCCGGCGACACGTGTCATAAGTCGTCAGAATTCCCAAAATCGCGCCGGCACGTGAAGATCATGTGACCTTTTCCGGTTAGCTGGTCAACATTAGGTCAAAATTGGACAAAAATTGAGCAATTAGTAGAGATGTGGGACTAAATCGAAAAAGCAATAACTTATGGGACTAAATTCGAAAAAGTAAAAAGTTATGGGACCATTTTAGCCGGAATTTCCAAAACCGCGCCGGCACGTGAAAGTCACGTGACCTTTTCCGATCAGTTGGTCAATATTGGGTCAAAATTGAACTAAAATTGAGCAATTACTAGAATTGTGGAACTAAATCGAAAAAGCAATAACTTATAGGACTAAATCCGAAAAAGTAAAAAGTTATGGGACCATTTGTACTTTTTTCCCCTGTAAACACTTTGACACAGTGCATTCTGGCCTCATTACACAAAACCATAAGTTTTGCAGAGTCCTAATAATCATTAACACCAAACATGCAGCGAGTGTACACCAAATATAGTACACCAAGTGTAGTAAGGTTAAATACAGGAGGAAGTGTACAAAAGAGGTGATATAGATATAGCTAAGTAATAGTATTTGCAGAGAATTAATGGAGGAGGACAACATTTAGCAGAAGAAATAAATAAAGGAGGACCAGTACAACCACAACTGCCATCCTCAGGGGTTCCTTGGAGTAGCATTAAAGACTTCACCATTTCCTCTACCATCCAGTGATCTACCTTCTCCTTTTTCACTATTAGATTTATACCCCCAAAAAGTTGCTCAAAAATTTATCTCCATGATTGTTTCCTCAAGAACATGGGTCATACTTCTCATCTCCTTCCCATGCTTTTCATCATCATTTTCTTTCTCACATCTTTTTACTTCACCCACACTTTAATCACTCATTCCTCAATCTACGATGCCATTCATCATGATGATAATTATAGGCCCTTTTTGGAGAGATTCAGGGTCTTATTTGGACTCAATGAGAAAAAACTAAGATATGGAGATTCTTATTTCTCTCCCGCGCCGGCGCCTGCGCCAGCACAGGCACCGGCGCTGGCGGTGCATAAGCACCGCCACACGCATCCACCGCAGCACCACCGTCATTCGATGCCGCAAGCAGACAATGTGAAGAGGAAAGATCAAGGAACAAGAGTACTAACTGCAGTTCTTGCATCTGTGGGGATTACATCGGTTTTTTGTGCGATTGGTCTGTTTTTCGGGTGTCGGAAATTGAAGAAGCAGAAGAGGAGGGAAAGAAGGAATAGAGGGGGTTTATCGAAGTTTATAAGCTCTCAAACTTCTGTTAAGAAGGTAACATCTGATCCAGGGCCTGATCTGTTTTACCTTAATTCACTGGAATCTGCTTTGGAGCCAGAAAAATGTTGCCTCAAATTGGATTCCAGCACTGAAAAGATATACACGAATGAGATTGTGCCTGATGAGAGAGAAGGATCGAACAGGAAACTGATGAGTTCAGGGTGTTCTTCATTTGGGGAAATTACTACTGTGCATGAGATTACGGAGCATGAAATCGACGGTTCTAGTTCATCACTCGGTGAACGGATAATTCCTGAAGAAATTCATACGATTGATGAAGCAAATTCATCTGACGATGAATCGTTCCATTCTGTTTGTGATTCGCATTCTTCCCAATATAGACTCTCCAACGCTTCATCTCGTAGTCTAGGTGAAAATTCAGACATCATAACTCATGATGAAGTTAATGAAACGCGTCGTTTCACTACTCCTCCTCCGCCGCCGCCGCCGCCGCCGCCACCTCCGCCGCGGCTCATGACTGCATCAGCATCCCCTCCTCTGCACATGAAACCTAATTCTCTGAATTCAACCACATTGCCAAACTTGACAAAAATTAGTTCTCCGCCAGCCCCCGCTCCTCCGCCCAAGGCGCCGCCGGGAGTTCCTCCGCCGCCATGTCCACCACCACCACTTTCAAACGGCAATTTTAGCTCCCTCAAAGCGCCGCCGCCTCCGCCTTCTCTTCTCACACAACAAATACCGTTGGGGAAAGATGGATCTCCATTGCCAAAGCTTAAACCACTTCACTGGGATAAAGTTAGGGCTGCACCAAACCGTTCGACCGTTTGGGACAAGCTTCGATCGAGTTCATTTGAGTAAGACATTGCATTTAATCCATGTTGATTATTACAGTTCAATCTCGATTGCGTTTGTCAATTGTTGTTTATGTTACCTCATTTTTTCTGCAGATTTGATGAAGAAATGATCGAGTCCCTTTTCGGCTACAACCTACAAAATTCTATGAAAAACGACGACGTAAAGAGCAAAACTCCATCTCCAAGCAAGCATGTTCTGGAACCTAAGAGACTTCAGAACATAACCATTCTTTCCAAAGCCTTGAATGTAACTGCAGAACAAGTCTGCTGCGCACTAATCCGAGGTTTGTTGGAAAATCTAAAAGATTAATATTAAAATGCCAATTTGTTTTATCCTTGAATGAAAGCTAGAATACGAGCTTTTTACCGAATGTTTTGTTTGTTAATTGCACTATGTTTATCACAGGGGATGGATTGTCATTGCAAGATTTAGAAGCGCTTATAAAGATGGTCCCCACAAAAGAAGAAGAGGGCAAGCTAGCAAACTACAAAGGAGACATATATGAACTAGGATCAGCAGAGAAGTTAGTTAAGGCAATGCTCCAAATCCCCTTCGCGTTTTCTAGAATCGAAGCAATGCTCTACCGAGAAACCTTCGAAGATGAAGTCCTTCATCTTCGAAGCTCATTCGCAGTGCTTGAGGTAATGCACGTTTTCTTGACTATGGGTAGTTGTTGGATTTTTTTTAGATATTCAATATTTTGATAGAAGGGAGTTATTTGTCTCAAAAACTCAATAATGTTCATTCCTTAAAGGACTTCTTTTGGTCATCCATCAAAAGGAGGCACTTGTTTGGAATTTGATTGACTCCACACGAAACTGAATTGTATCTATCTCGATTAGGAGGCATGTAAGGAGCTAAGATCGAGCCGCCTCTTCCTTAAACTACTCGAGGCAGTTCTCAAAACGGGGAACAGAATGAATGTCGGTACAATCAGAGGAGGTGCAAAAGCGTTCAAGCTTGATGCCCTTCTCAAACTTGCTGATGTGAAGGGTACAGATGGAAAAACAACGCTCCTCCATTTTGTCGTGCAAGAGATCATCCGGTCTGAGGGAATAAGGGTGTCGGAAAGCATCATGGGGAGGATCAATCAGAGGGGTAAAAGTGGGAACATCGAAGATAAGGAGGAAAGCTACAGGAGAATGGGGTTGGATCTTGTATCCGGCTTGACCACCGAGCTATGCAATGCCAAGAAAACGGCCACCGTAGACTTGGATGTTCTTGCAAGCTCGGTGGCCAACCTGTCGGAGGGTATGCGGAAAGTGAGGAACCTTGTTGAGAAGGACATGGTGATGGAGGAGAAGAAGGGGAGTTTTGTGGTTTCGATGAGGGCGTTCGCGAAGCACGCGGAGATGAAGCTGAAGGAGCTGCAGGAGGATGAGGAGAGAGTGATGGTACATGTGAGAGAAATTACAGAGTATTTTCATGGAGATGTGAGCAAAGAGGAGTCGAATCCGTTGAGGATATTTGTGATTGTGAGAGATTTTTTGAGCATGTTAGATCATGTTTGTAAAGAGCTTAGAAGCTCTAAAGCCTCACGTAGTCTCAATCCTCTAGCACCCTTTAGATAGATTCAAATTGGCTTGTTGTTTATAGTTTTGTGCTTCATCAAGGTTCTATAAGACGTTAGGCGCTAGTCAGACGGCAGTCTGAGATCTAGCAGATGTTGGAGCTTAAACAGGATAACGAAATAAAGCGGGAAAAAGTCGGGAAAAGAACTGGCAGTCTAGCGTCTAGGCGAGCCTAATTGAGAGTAGGCGGGAACTTTTTAGGAAAGTGTGGTTCATGTGTGTAATATATTGTAAGTTGTAATGGCAACTGAACAGTTTTTTTCTGAAATGTTTAGTTTTATCGAATTCCTTCTGGAAAATAGGAGGGGAGAAAAGAGCTTAATTAGGTCAAGATAGACTTGATTTATTTTGTTTCTTCTCAAAGAATTCGTATATTTTTTTATTAAATTGTATCTGAAATTCTTTTTATAGCCGAAAGAGCTATCTTTCTTACTTAATCGTCAATCAGTATGACAAATTACAAGATTCTCTAACTGAATTAAAGATTCAAGTCTAATCCACACAAATGGATTAACAGGATAAAAGAAAAAATATGCTAGCCTATGAAGACATGATTGACCTTACGCATATGCTTAATTTTCAAAAGAAAAAAAATATAAATTTGCATTATTTCTCGAATCCCCTCCACCACTACATCAACAATAATTCAAAAAGTTATTTTACTCTGTGGTTGCTCGGCGACGAGCAAAGAATCAGAGTAAACACGGGCATTTGCATAATCACAATCTACTCAGAATCGCATAGCATTCTCCAAAGCTAATAATTCTCCCCATAACACCCACCCAGATTTCTGATAGGTTGAGAAACTGTCACCAGACTCTCCTCAAGTTCTCTTTTATCATCCCTCTATACATAATTTATCCCAAATACCCTCTGGCCATTTGGATGAAAGTATTTGATTTGTCAAGTAATTTAACAGATTTTAAAATTATTAGATTTAAAATTTATTGACTTGAAATTTCTTATTTGAATTTATGATGGATTTGTGAAAGGATTTTTAAATTCAAAATTTTCAAATTCATTGTTTGGCTAAAAACTGATACAACATTTGTAAAATTTAGTTTTTTTCTTTGTCAAATTATTTGAAATCCACAGTTGTATTAACTACCTTTGTAATTGTGATGAAAAATGAGTTATTGTACTTTTTTAACCTAATAAAAAGAAGGGTTAAATATTTAAATCAATCTATACTAATCGGATTTTTACATTTCACTACCTAAACTTTTTTTTTCACCGATTGCAACTTGAAGTACACGATTTCGAAAAGTTGCAACCCTCGACGATTTTTTCCGGCCAAATCGCACGCGCGTGACCCTCGCATGTGAATTTGGGGTTATTTTGATATTTCTTTGATTTCTGATGCAATTTTGTAAAGAATAAAACTACATTATGTTGACCTAAACTTAATAAACAGGAAATTCGGAATGTGAATAAGTATTACGAGAAACTCAAGTCCCATAATTTAGAACTTAAAGCAGAATTACAAGAGGTATTCAAATATTTAGTCCTATATTTGATTTTATAATTACCCTTACAATTATCCTAATTTATTGATATCTTGCCCAAAATTGCAGGCGCAAAGAAAGGTTCTGATTAAGAAATAGTCGAAAATAACTGCATTAAAACGACGTCATTTCAAGGGCAACTCACGGCAGATTTTTTTTATTACTCAGACGAGCCAATCACAGCTCACTCAAATAACGGGAATGGATCGGTGAATCGTGTGGGGCCACGTGGGTTCAATCTCAACCTTCCACCCGTGGAGGAATGTGATTTTGGTGTGGATTTGTCTCAGTTGTTGGATGTGAGCAGCATCGTTGCTGATAAATGGGCCAAATTTGCTGAAGCTAAGAGGAAGGAGAGACATAATCAAGATCAAGTCCGATAGAAGTGGAGTTTAGAATCATTAAAATTTCTTTTTTTTTTTTTTTATCGTAGTTTTATTCTTTACAAAATTGCACCAGAAATCAAAGAAATATCAAAACAACCCTAATTTCGCACGTGAGGGTCATATGCGTGCGATTTGGCCGGAAAAAAATCACTAGGGGTTGCAACCTGTCAAAATCGTGTACTTTCAGATTGCAATTGGTGAAAACAAAAAAACTAGATACTAAATTGTAAAAATTCGAATAGTACAAATTAATCTAAATATTTAACCCCAAAAATAATTGAGTCCTTGAACTTTGATGTACATTAAAAATAAGTTCGTGTACATAGTGGATAATGTGTATTACACAAGCCCTACCTAAAAATTGGTGCAAACAAAAATAAGTAGGCCATTTTTTTTATAGAAAAAGGTAACTTGACCTAATATTTAAAGATGAAAGCAAAATTTCACATTAATAAAAAACTAAAATTGCAATTTGAGAAACTTGGAAATGCTTGGATAAAAGAGAAAATTTATATAAATATATATATATATATATATATGTGTGTAATATCTCTGTTGTAAAAATTTCCGACTAGCTCCGACTAGTCTCTGTTTAGGCGCTAGGCTCTCATTGACCGCCTACGTTTATTTCCACATTCCGCCCCATCTAATTCCTACTATGCCCCATTAGCCCCGTGCAGGCGCTAGGCTCCAATTCACTGCCTAACTAGCATCTAGCAACTTTTACAACCTTGTGTAATATATACTTTTTATTTAAATGGTTGGATATAAATATACAGTTTTTATTTATGAAAATGAATAGCAACAACAATTGGCCTATACCAAATGCACATGGAATAGTAGAGTACATGGATCTTTTGTTCTTTTTTTTGGCATAAAAAGATCAGAGGGACACCACCAAAAACAAGAAAAGATTTCTCATGATTCTTTCAGTGCTAATAATTTGTGCAAAAAGAAGTCGGTGGCTAAAAAACAAAAATCTATCCTATTTATTTTTGCTATTTCATACTGTATATTTTACCAATATTTTGGGATTATTTGCATCACATACTTCACATGCATTCCCCTAGTGAGGGAAAAAGATACTAAAGATATGTGTCTATAATGTTCCCCTGTTCAGACGAGGAACTGCTGATCTAATTCAAATAATTTTTAGTTACTACTGAAATTTTAATAAATATTAATGATAATTTCCACGATGAGATCCACCGCAAATATACAAGCTTACTAGAAGTATTGATGTTTACCGTGTTCCATCACACCATGACACCTAGTTTGACTTTCTACTTTTACTTGGAGAGGTTGTAAGTAGTTCGGGCCGACCGATATTTTAAACAGATTAGGTTATATAAATCGTAGCGCGAAGTATTATCGAACTGAGCGGACCACATGGTCTGCAACGCGACCCAATTCAAGGTTGCGGGTTCGGATTGGGCAGGGGTACCACCTCTACCTTAACTGCATCAGCAGCATCACCTATTATTTCCTACGTATGCTCATTATTGTTTAGGCATTTATTGTTTTGTTCACTACGTATTCATGTTTAGTACCACATTTGTATTCACCTTTCCAGATATTTAATGGAACTTCATGACTTATTCGATGAGTTTGACCTGATCCCAACGTACTTTCTGCACAGGTCCACGATCTAATTAGTGGTACTAAACGGGCCAATAACGGGCTGTCCTACAATTGACCCGTTTGATCCATGAAAATTATAAGCTTACGCTTAACTTCATTAGCTCATTCAACTTTAGATTTTCAAGCTCAAGTGACGAAAGCATGTACGTAGATAGGCCTTTTAGAACCTTTCTTAGCTTTTTTTGTAAAAGGGGCCGTCCTACAAGTTGGCTCAGTTTTTAGCTTGGTAAATTTAACTTTTAATTTAATTGAGAAACTTCCAAAATTAACATTTTATTTTTGTTTTCATTTCATAATAGAACATAAGTTACATAATCAACTCTTCCATCCAAAAGAAAAATATATTTCCTTCCAAAAAAAATAAACTTAGGAACTTAAAAACTATCTTAGCAGCAATATGTGAAATAATACTTAGGGATCATTTAGTAACCCGAATAAATTATAAGGGTTAGATGGTGATAGCATCATGTCTAACTATTATTCCCTTCGTTTAAAAAAAATGTCATTTTAGAAATTTACAATAAGTGTCGCTTTACCGAAAAAAATATAATTCTTCCAATATTATCTTAAACAATCCGCTTAATTTAGTTGATTATTTTCTTATTTCACAAAACATACCAATTATATATCAAACTTTAATTTCTCCAAAAATAGTTAATATGACATTCTTTTTGAAACGGAGGGAGTATTTGGTAGTCCTTACTAAAGTCCTTCACTAAATTGAGGCTCGGGATGTTCTACTGTTATATCTCTTTGTTAATCCGATCAATTTGACCAATTGTAACTTGGCTATGACACATTTCGTCTCTAAATTACCCTCGTCAATTTTGCACAAATGAGTGAATTTTTAAGCGGAGGGCATAAGTGTGTTTCTCTTGTCTTATCTTTCATTAACTAGACTATTATATGGGGTATCAAATACTAAATACAGCACACCGTACTAAATTATACTTAATACTATTTTTATACCTACTAAATTACTTAATGATAATTACTCACCCGTTATCTTAATAAGGCTACCAAATGAGGCCATATTTTAAATAGTAAACTAATATTAGACATGTTAAACACACATTTCATAATTCATATGAAAAAAAAAAAAACCTTGTTTGGTCAAATAACCGTATTAATAATATAATAGTTTTTTATAGCGGGATATAACATACCATTAGAGCATCTCCAACCCACCTCATTAATAGTGTGAACTTTGCACTAAAAATACAGTTTTTGTGTACACTATCTCCAACCCAACTCTATCCCACTAAATTTACAGTTTTGTGTAAATCATCTCCAACCCAACTCTATTCCACTAAAATTTACACAGTAAGATTACTTACTTCTAATTTTATTTATAAATAATTATTTATGTTTTACATATTATAAAAAATCAACACTATTTATTTTAGTTAAAAAAAAATTAATAATTTCACACTTAAAGATAAAACATTGCATTCAACACCATGAAAATAAAAAATTACATAAAACATTAATATTAATAATTCTACATAACAAATGGAACCAGCAAGAACACCAAGCATCTCAACCTAGTTCTGGATCTTTTGGACAATACTTTGATGGTCTTGGAGGAACGGATGGTGACTTGCCGTTGTTCTAAATTTTTTTCTTCATGTTTGTCATATGCGTTTAATTTAAGCTTTCTGTATTTTGTTTTAATTTAAGCTTTTAATTTTTTTCAATTTATGCAATTAGTATTTTCAACATTGTTTTCTTTCATATTGTTGTAATTAAGTTTTCATTATGTTAATTATCTTGCAATTTGATGTAACTAGTAATTTATCTTATTATTGTTTCATTATTTTTAAATATGCAAGATTAATAAGAAAATTAAATACAAATAATAATACAATTAAATTTAATTGAATTAGATAAATTATTAAATACAAATAATAATACAAATATAACATTTATGTAGTTAAAACTGAATTTAGAGGTATTTTGAGCATATAATGTATAAATACAGTTTTTGTGCGGATGAACAGTGTCCCCCTATTTACTAGGGGACACTGTTCATCCCCCAAATATAGAGGGATGTTTTAGAGTGTGGTTGGGGGGATAAACTCTAAAATTCCCCCCCAAAAAATAGAGTTATTGTGTTGGATTGGAGATGGTCTTAGAAAGAAAAAAAAAACTATGAGAATTATTTACAAATATAACCCTTTGATATGATTTTTCGAATGGGTAAAATAGGTCAAATCTTAGGCCATGTTTGTTTAGGGTTGGGTCAATCGGCTGTGGATTGAACCCAACCCATTGTGTGTTTGTTCATCGGTTGTGGACAATAAATAGTCCACAATCTCCATATCATCAAATCATTAACTAACTCTTACACACATCACCAATCAAATATCATTCCCAGACGAAGTTGGATAGTTCAAGTGGCAGAGCATCTAATACCTAGGTCTTTGGTCCTGAGTTCGAGTCCTCTTGGAGGGGAAGGGGAGAGTTTTTTCTTTGTTCTTAGATTAGGAGAGAAAAAAAAAAATCAAATATCATTCTCAATACACACTTTAATCAATAATTAATTATTCACCAACTAACTCTTACACACATCAAATCAACTTTAATACCTTTTATATTATAATTACCTCCACAATCCAATCACCAACTAACATAAACAAACACTCACTTATTTACTCTAATTTTTATATTCCACTATATTCCCTACAACCTACAGTACTCCAACCATTCACAGTCATAAACAAACAGTGTTACTGAAACTAAGATATTTTGATATTAGTGTAAAAGTTAAGGTTCTATTGCAAAGTGCAAAGATCACATGAGTGCCCTGAAACAAAGATGATGATGAAACAATAATATATACTCCATATGGTTCCTCTTTTTCTCATATTGATGTCCCATTACTTTTTGTCCTTGTCTCTGTCTTTTGTTGTCAAACAATTCCACAAACTCTGAGTGGAAGAGATATATATGAGTACCATTTTGGAGTTGTCCCTAGCTAGGGAGCTCTCACCTGGCCGATATCGAGAAAGGAATATAAATAACGGGTTCTTCACACTGTAGCCTGTTCGATTCATAGTCTAATGTTTTTTACATAGTTTAACTTTTGATATGTAAAATAGCCAAAGTCTATTAGAGAGTTTTTATTTCGTGTACACGATATAAAATTTTCGTGTACACAATAAATTTACATCGTGTACACGATAAAAAAAATTATCATGTACACATATACACGATATAAAAATTATCGTGTACACGATATAATTATTTCTTGGTACATGTACAGGATAATATTTTATTTCTACACAATATAAAATTATCGTGTACATGATAATATTATCATATCCAGTGTTCTAAAAATCGCTAGGCGCTAGTCGGTCGGTTCACTGGGGCGGCGCCTAGACGGGGCCTAGGCGGCACCATCTTAGACGAATAATTTAATTATTTGATAAATAAATAATTCATACAAAAAATATTAAAAACAATAAAATAAACACCACCAACTTCAAATTTTAAAAGAGTTAATAGTGGGTGGAGGGAAAATCACTAAATTAAGGGTGTGAAAAGAAATTAAAATTTTAAAAGGGCTCACCTAAAGTTAAACACACTGACAAGATAAAAAAATTTAAAAAAAAATAAAAAATAAAAAATAAAATTATAAAATTATGAAAAAATAGAAAAAAAAATAAAAAAATAAAAAAAATTATGCAGTTAGGCGGATTAGGCGGGTTAAGCGGCGCCTAGGCGGATTAGGCGCCGCCTAATCGGGTTAGGCGGCGCCGAACTCGGTGACCACCTAAAATAACCGTTTTTCTTAAAATTCAGATCGGCCTAGGGCCGCCTAGCGCCTAGGCGGCCGCCTAGGCCGATTTTTAGAACAATGATCATATCTGATAAATGATGACTACTTTATCAAATAAAAAGTTAAACTATGCAAAAAACATTTCACTATGCTCTGACAGGCCACTGAACCCCATTTCCACTATAAATTATCACATAAAAGAAAAATACAATTTACAAACGAATATTGGATGTGTATATTTAAGATTGGGGAGCATTGAAGGATTGTTGGTTAAGATAAAGAAAACGGTGAACAATAGGTGAAAAGATAGGTTTGATCTTTCCCAATATACTATGGAGAACCTTAAACAAATACACGCATTATTTTGTTTATGTACCTCATGTAGCTCATTTTTAGATGGGTCGTTCTACTCTAAATGAGATCTTCTATTTTAATTTATATTTCATCTTATATAAATAATCATTACACGCCCTATATATATGATGATATCAGTAATTAACACATAGTGTGCACTCATGCATTAGATTGAGGATCTAATCTGACCCAGCCTTTTACATAATTTTTTAGTATTTATACATAAATGTATTATATGTTGATTGATAATGATATCATGTTGGAAATGTATATTTTTTTATGTTTAAAGGTATTACATGTTTTGAGTAAAAGTATTACATTTACCCAAAACATGTAATATCGTGAGGTTGGCTCGTGTTATTTTCTTTTAGTTTCAGTTGAAATTTTAAATTAGATTTTATAAAATTGAGTATTAAGTCAGGGGCTGGGATACTAGGCCCAATATATCCCTGATTTCGACGTGAGCAATGTTAGGCGGCCCAATTAATCTTAACTCTAAGAAAATAGTCCATGCATGTTATTATTAATTATTTATTGGCGCGTAATTTATTTAGGATACTCGTTTGGGTTTGTTTGCTTAAGGTTTGATTCAGTAGAATTAGGGGACCAAATCTCAATAAAGCACATTCATTAACTTTTTCAGTCAGATTTGGTTCAGCACTCTCCAGCCTTAAGCAAACACACCGTTTTGTTTTTACTTTTTCCATTATAAAACTGCAATTGAACATGAGGAGTAGGTTGGTCCTTAATAAAAGTATTTTGAACCTCTAATGCTCTGCAGTGCCAAATATTTGAAAGATTAATATGTCAAAAATTGCATCCTGACGGTTAGGGGATAATTGGACTGGGATGTTATGGCATGTACCACGTCCGATGGAGTACATCCACGGACGGAACATCCAAAAAGGTATTTTAGTTTAAGGGTATAGGAGGGTAGGATGTGTATTGGAAATTGTAAAAGGTGTATTGGAAATTGTAAAAGGTGATGTAGGCAATAGGGTGCGGATGTGGAGGGATGGGTCATCCGGTGTAAAATGAAATACTTTGAGAATGTCCCATGCCACATCCGGATGGGGACATCCCAGTCCAATTATCCCCTTACTGAATTGGACTTTAATTGTTCTCATTTTTTTAAAAAAGATTGAATAAATGGAAGGATACTGTTGACACCTGTAATTTATGCAGACTTGCTAAAATGTAATATTCTATTTTGGTTTGATAATTGATGACTATTAGGCATTTATGTCAATTTGGGGTTAATTCGGATGTCAATGCAAAAGTGGGTGTTTAAACAAGAAAAAGGCCAAGAAACCCCTCCCACCCAACTCTAGCAACAAATTCTCGATCAAAATCATTTATGAAATAACAAACATTAAGTTTCTGTACTGGATCTCAGCACTCGATTGTGAGACCGAGCTTGATTTTTGGAACTCCAAGGTACCAAAATCCGCCGAAGCAGATGTTACTCTCTTCTGAAGTGTAAACCATGATCTAAGGTTCCACTTAGATATCTCAGCACCCTCTTTACTCCTTTCCAGTGAGTATCCAGAGGATTGGACATGAATTGGCTGACGTTATTGACACAAAAGAAAGTTTTCGATCTAGTAATAGTAACATATTGAAGAGCACCGACAATGTTTCTGTAAGTGTTGTCGTCATGTATTGGATCTCCTACATATTTGGAGAGATTGTGAGAGGAAATCATAGGAGTTGAGATGCCCATAGCTTAAGGCATATCGACTCTCCTAACAAGTCCTTGGTGTATTTTTTGTTGGTATAAATGCATCCCATGATTGTTATAATAAACCTCAACTTTGAGAAAATGGTGAAACTGACCAAAAATTTTAAGAGATAAATGGAAATCGAGCTAATCACCTGTCTAACGTCTTGCTTATCACTTCCAGCAACCAAAATATCATCAACGTAAATTTACCAATCTGTAACTCATTATGTATGTCTGTAGTATTATAAGGAAGTGTCAGCCTTTGAATCAATAAAACCAATACTAAGCAGGAATTATTTCACCTTAATGAACCAGGCTCTTGATGCCTGTTTTAAGCCATAAAGGGCTTTAGTTAACTTGTAGACCAAACACATACCTTGTTCAAAACCTACAGGTTGTGGCATCAAACGATCCCGCATAGCCTTCATCCATTTCTGATCTTATATAGCATCATAAACAGTTAAAGCTCACCATTGTTGGTATAAGCTAGATAAAC
This sequence comes from Ajuga chamaepitys, assembly GCA_958295605.1. Lineage (NCBI taxonomy): Eukaryota > Viridiplantae > Streptophyta > Magnoliopsida > Lamiales > Lamiaceae > Ajuga > Ajuga chamaepitys. Next base: position 63,083,355 of record OY282499.1, on the reverse strand, counting down.
CTTTGGTTTGTATATGCCAGGCTCAACCCTTGTTATCGCTTGGTGTCCATTTCCCCGTTGCTGCACTGGAGAAGCTTGTTGAACATGACCAATAAGTATAATAACATTTTCATTAGAGGCTACTTGAGAAGAAGCAATACCCATATTAATCATGTTTGGAAAAAATATATATGGTGAATTATCAGGAGGATGATCAGAGTGATGAGTTGAGTTATTGTGAGAATGGTTTAGTAAGAGGGAGAACAATCATCTGCAAGCTGATGAGGAGATACAAACATAGGAATGATAGGGGAATAGATGGTTGTTCTGAGATCAGAATGAGGATGGGCAGTACTAGGTGGAGTATCTAGGAAGGGAAACACGCGTTCTAGTAATGATAATTTTCTTGTTAGGGAGTAGGATTTTGAAGCATTTGTATGTGTTACTGTATCAAAGAGCCAAGTCAAATCCAGATTAACCCAATCCAATTTCTTCCTTCAACAGGCGAACATTGGTGAATGTTGGAGAATGGGATTTACCATCAATTCGTTATAAAAGTAGAAGGGATTGACCCGAACTCTAGTTTATGCGTGTTATAAGGTCTGGTGTAAGGAGACCACTGATACCCAAACACCATAAGCCTATTATAGTTAGGTTTATGACCATATATGATCCCACGTGGGGATTTGAAAGCTATAGATTTTGAAGGTATTTGATAAGATATACAACACAAGTAAAAACATCATCCAAGAAGTGCATAGGAGGCCAGATTCAGTAAGTAAACTTAATATCATCTCCACCAAATATTTTGTTAATAAGGTACACAAGTAAAAACAACATCCCAGAAGTGCATAGGTAGGTCAACCTGAGCACGTAAACTTAATCCCATATATACCAAGTGTCTGTTTTTTTTTTTGTGCAGCCCTAGTTTGTTTCAGGGCGTATGTATAGGATACTCGATGAACAATTCCATTTTCTGATAAAAAAAAATAAAAACACTAACATTCCTATATTCTCCCCCCAATCACTTTGGATGACCTTTATTTTTTTATTGAACAACGATTCTACCATGTTTTTAAAGTGAAGGGAAGCACTGTGGACATTAGATTTGGCTTCAAGGAGATATATCCAGGTGAATTTATTGTGGTGATCAATGAAGCTAATGTAATATTGAAACAATAATAGGAGTTGGCCCCCATAAGTTAGTACGAACAAGTTCAAGGGGATTATTGCAAGCAGTAGTAGAATCAGAAAAGAGCAATTGTGACTTTTGGCAACAACAGGGGATGAGCAAAGAGATATGTCCTCTTTCATTGAATAGGAAATATTGCAACCATTTAGAGCTTTCTTGACAACATCAACAGCAGAATGACCTAACCTCCTATGTCAACGTGTTAAATCCTACTCACAGGCAGAGAACTTGTACTTTCCTTACTTAGCTTGATTGAATGGAAATATACTTTGCACTAACACTTGAACTAGAGTGTGATTGAAGAGTGAGGCAGTAGAGGCCATCTCTCACATTTCCTTTGAGCATAAATTCTTGAGTTACTTGGTCTTTCAGAAGGCAAAAGTTGGGATGAAACTCGAAGAACACAAGATTGTCTCAAGCAAATTTATTGACACTTAATAGATGTTTGGTTATGTGAGGAACAACTAATAAGTTATTGAGAACAAAAGATTTAGATTGCTGAGAAGAGTGGAGTAAAGTATCGCTAACATGAGTAATATGTATACCTGCTTCATTTCCCAAATGAAGCTTCTGATTTCCATGGTATGGCTTGGTGCACATCTAACAATAGGTAATGCGAACTAGTATTTAAGGTGGATCTGCCACCACCTCTGAAACTACCTTGGCCTCGGAAATTGTTATGTGGCCTCCTGGGTTGTGATTGGGTCACAAGATTTGCAGATGGTTGAGAACCATCATTATTAACTATAAAATTGATTGAAGCCTCCAATTTGGTTTCATAGCTCAATAACAGGGTTTGAACATCATCAACAATCCATGGTTCCACCTTGTAGGTGATGGAAACTATAACGACATCATATTCTAAGCCTAGTCCAGGGATGGTTTGCTAGAGTTGATCTTCTTTTTTAACTGGTTATCCTATAGAGGCTAAGAGATCGAAACAACTTTTCATCTTGCCAATATATTCTCTCATACTCATGGATCCCTTCTTTGTGCTTTGCAGCTTGATCTTGTATTGCATAACCTTTGCTTTGTTTGGCTAGAAACTTTGGTTAGCATTCCAGATTTCTTTTAAGCTTGTGGGAGCAACCATAAGATGAGGATCCCTTCTGTAAGGGGAGAAAATATCCAAGATGCCAGTAGTTGATATTGTATGTTCCTGCTAGATGGTCTGGATTTAAGACTTGAGTACTTTCAGATGTTACAAACTTGCTTGGTGGGTTAATATCTCCCGTAATGAAATGCTTGAGACCATATCCTCTTATAGCTGATAGTACTTGTTGTTCCCATATTAAGTGATTTAACTCTTCAAGTTTAACATATATCAATTGGTTTAGTAAGGGGTAAGATTTGAATACATCTTGAAGTAGATCCAGATGGTTTTGTGGTTGCAACTGCATCAATAGCCATCTTTCACAATAATAAAGGTATGCAAAGAAAGGTGTTTGGATAGAGGAGTCATACCCTTGAGACATGTTCTAATACACCATGATAAGAAAAGCTAGAAAAGATAACATCAACTAAGATGAAATATCTATTGGTTTAAACATTGGTTCGTTCATTTTCACCTTACAACCATGGATAACTATTGCAATGTATGAATAGACATGTTAAGCTAAACAACTATTACATTTGTACTGTGGTCAAACATATGCTAACAATTGTCTTCAATCCAACAGCTACAAGGGTGGTGTGCAGGAGAATACTCTTCATGCTTCCTGCATACCGGAATGAGCTTCCTAGCTGGTTGTGCAATGCAGGTAGAGTCAAAATGTCAGTGGTCCAACTTACTTGGATGAGTTAGAATATTAGCTGAGGAATGAGGTTGGCTAACCAGAATGAGTATTGACATGTGGAGGAAGTATGAAAATTTCATGTGGTTTATAAGAAAGCTCGTGGCCCTTGTTCCCTGTTCACTAGAATTCTAACTCTAACACAACTGCAAGTGCACGACATAGCTATAACTTGTGTTAGCAAAGTTGATCGCACGGAGATTGGGTCACTAAGTCAACTAAATACCACAATTATAATAACTCAACTCTATATAGACAATCGAAGATTGTGAATTGATCTGAACACTATAATTAAACGATTAATTAACTAAGTTGCAGCAGTAAACAAGCGATTGGAGAGAAATTCAATTAAAGATAATACTCCCTCCGTTTCATATTAATTGCCGTTTTAGGATGAAAAGGAAGAATTAAGAATGAAATATTTGAAAGTTATACCCTCACCTAATTTAGGGGATAAGATTTGACCAAATAAAAATATCTCTGATAGATTGAAAAATAGAGATATTTTAGAATTGAGTTTAGGGAGAAAACTGGTAGAATTGGTGAAAAATATGTAAAACGTCAATTAATAGGAAAAGAGAATAACATCCTAGAACGTCAATTAATATGGAACGGAGGGAGTATATTATGGGATCTAATTTTGACTACAATTCCCTAATGATTAATTTCCCCAACAATTGGATCTGTAGACCGAATTCTCATTTTTATTTGACGATTACAATACCAAGTTAGATCTCCTCTCATAACGAATATTACATATATATATATATATATATATATATATATATATATATGTATAATCACCGTCTCCGATCGATTATTATATATGTAACTCCTAAACGAACAAAAGATCAATACCCACACAAATAACTCAAACCTCTCGCTTCTATTGATCTTCTATGCTATACGTTGTAAACCTATTAATAAACTTCACCTCCCGGTTATTGATTTATTAAGCCTAATGAAAAGTCTAACAATTGGCCAAATCATTACACCAACAATTAAAACATATAGATAGATAAAAACATAGAACGAGATCCAAATATTCAAACAATAATCATAAGTTCATTGCGTCTACTCTCCAGGCCTAGAATATACGTAAAACCTAGTCATTCAATCGAAATTGAAAATAATGAATATTAAAAAATAACATGATTGACAATCCAACAATGAATAAACCGATAAAACTCGGAATCTTGAAGAACTCTTGATTCTGGCTCTTAATCTTGACTTCTGTTTCTCTTGCTTGCTCTCTAATCCAAAGTATGAATTATGATGATCAAAACAACTTTCAAAACCCTTATTTATAGTTTGGGTAAGAAAGGGGTGATCACGGACCAAATTAGGTATAAAAACATAAAAATCCACCAGGCTTAGTGCGTCACTCAACCGAGTAAGATTCTACCTGAGTCGAAAATTCTTTCTTCGTCACTCGATATAGTGAAACTCACTGTATGAGTCCTTTGTTTAGCATCTCCCACGCGACCGAATGAGCTCCTCTTAGTAGACCGAATGGGTCTCTTGGTACAACTTCGTCTCAACTTAGTCTTTTTACCTCTTTTCTTGCTTGTTTCTTCTCTAAACTCGTCCAAATGGACTTTTAACCTTAAAGTCACATATTTATTTATAAAACAGGCACACATGTCACATGACACAATAGAACACAATTTAACATAAAACAGTCATTTATACATGCAAATGCGACCTATTTCATCATTTAAGTGAGCTTAAAAGCATGCATAACAGATGTGTAGCAAAGCTCCTTAAACTTAAGTTGTTGTTTATCCCCGAACAACAAAAACAACTTCAAGATGAACTGATGATGAATCTAGTCTCAAGATACCATTTTTCGAAAACAGACAACACAGATGTTGAACATATAATGAATCCGCATGCATTAACCACTCTTGAGACTTAACACCCTATAAGTGATCCCATCGTACTACAACAAAAGAGGTCTTTTGTATTACAATATTTTAGACCACAATTGTAATCACCAATAATAAATTATTTATGACCATCACAAACTCTCTACAAATTATTTGAGACAATTTTAAGACTACGTTTAGAAATAAATAGTTGTTGCAAAAAAATATTTAATACACATTTGAGACCACTTTTGTCGTTGCAAATATATTATTTTGCGTCCGAGTTATTAAGACAACTAATAGTGACAACATATTGTCTCTAATAATAAAGTTGTGACAAATACTAATTATTTGAGACCATTTTTTGTTGTCTCAAAAGACCTTTTTTGCAGTGCCGGATAGTGCATGCTCTTCTCTCAAACGTATAAGTAGTGACATATTTTCACTCAAGTTGGTTCATATGCACGATTTATCATATGCTTGTCTATCGTCTAACATGTCTATTGCACTTGATATGTGTGAGTAAGAATAAGAAATGACTTTGTTTTCTGTTGTAATGTATATTTTTTGAACAAGGTGGTATAAATATAAAAAAAGTGATTCAAACTTGGACTAATTGAGTTATCTAACCTCAATTACCCCTCAAAATGAAATCCCACTTCCTCACTTATTAACTCTCAGTCTACAGCAACCAACTTCTTTTGACGCCAAAAGTATGAATTAACAACTGTTTACCAACTCTCAATAATACATAGCTCATCAATCGAATACTTTTGACCCCCTTATTAATCGGAAACAAATGAAACAACTCTTTTTTTTTTTTTTTAATTAAATTTTATAAAAACATATTACGTTTTACCAAAAAATATCACTATTTATAGACTAAAGTATTACTATTGAAAACAAAAGTAACACTTTTTTCTTTCTAGAAACATATATTTATTTTTTCTTCAGTAAAACGTACTATTATTTTTAAAGTAATCCAACTCAGTGATAGTTGAATACTATTTGTGAGTTATAAACAAAGAGCTTTTATATATCTTGACATAAAACTTATACAAACTTGATAATAACATAACCTTATTAAAAACACATGGATTAGTAAGTTTTCTAAAATATTATTATATATATTCCCAAAAAAGTATAATATAACCTATTATGTTTGCAAATCTTTTTAACTAAAAGAAAATTGAAATCTAATTAAATCGAGTCGATCCATTGTATCGTAAATCTTACCCACAAAAGAATGATGGAAAAGATATGTGACATCAATAAAAAAATACAACGATACAAAATATGTTATATATATGTATTTTGTATAAAATTCAAATAAATAATCAAACGTGAAAGATCACCACTTATTTTATAATTGATTTTTTTTTTTCTTTCAAATACATATTTGTATTTATTTATATACGTTTGTAATAATTAAAAGAAACTGATTGCGGAAAAAATAAAAAACTATGATATAAACAATATGGGGGTATTTTTTTTTTTTTTTCCATAAAGGTTTTTCTTAATTGTTAGTGCCAAACACCTTCCTCCAAATAACTTTTCCTCAAATTCAAAACTTCCCGCTCTTATCTATAATAATGCGCGTATTACCCCTCCTCTGATTGGTCAATAAGGTAGCACACGGATCGCCCTATTATTCCGTCACTTTTGCCCGTTAGATCACCACAATAAAATCTCAACCGTTCACTTGCTCCATTCTTATTGGTTTCTACACCTGCACACGGATCGCCATCATCCCACAGCGAGCAGTATATATATTCATGGCATTCGTTCGTAACCTCCATCACCTTCGTCAGCAACTCTCATACTAGAAACAATCTCTCAACAAAACCGCATTGCAATGGATGCTTCGAATGCTACCAAGATCAAGGGTACCGGCGGCAGACGCGGCGGCGAAAGGAAGAAGTCTGTTACCAAGTCCGTGAAGGCCGGTCTGCAATTTCCGGTGGGCCGTATAGCTCGTTTTCTCAAAAAAGGACGATATGCCCAACGTGTGGGATCTGGAGCTCCGATCTACATGGCTGCCGTCCTAGAATATCTCGCCGCTGAGGTCATTATTTTTTCTTATATTTTTTTGTAATTTGATTTTCCTTTTTGATATTGTATGCAAGGTGTTTGATGAAATGCTTGTGTGAATTGCAGGTTCTGGAACTGGCTGGAAACGCTGCCAGGGACAACAAGAAGAGCAGAATTATCCCGAGGCATGTGCAGTTGGCGATAAGAAACGATGATGAATTGGGAAAATTGCTGAGCGGGGTGACTATTGCTAGCGGTGGAGTTTTGCCCCATATTAATCCGGTACTGTTGCCGAAGAAATCTGCTGCATCTGAGGAGAAGGCTCCAAAGTCTCCCAAGAAGGCTGCTAAATCTCCTAAGAAGGCCTAGATTTACTCGTATTGATTTTTAGTTGTTTTAATGTCATTTCTTAGTTTTGCAGTTTTGTATAAATATGTTTTGAAATGGTAGAAAGTTTATTTTGGTTCTTTGATTGTGTTTCTGGCCATTTTCTCTGTTCAGTTGATTAAATTTCAGTCCTTTTCTTGCACATCAATAATTAAATTTCTTACTTTAATACGAAAAATTGAATTGGACAATTGAATTTGTGAAGTTAATTAACACGACTGTTGACTATGTAATTTATTGTAGGTTCGTTCCTTCGTCATTGGTAAGTTGCCGAATCCTATCATATTCCGTTTGGAGTAGGATTTGTCAAAAAAAAAAGTTTACTAATGAACTGGATGCATAAACCGTCCTTAATGATTCTTTCTATTTAGATTTATGTAAATTGGTGAATGCAGATTAAAAAAATTAAACGGTTCTCTCTTTCAACAAGCATGATCCTATGCTTTTTGACTCAAGAGTTTCTCCAACCCATTACAATAATTTTTAGATTTGTGTAATCATCTTCAACTAATTTAGACTAAATTTTATACATAAAGAATCTATTTTTGTTTGTTTGTTTGTTTTTATTTTTATGTACAACTAGCTAATTAAAGTTTTTCTTGTTACAAACTATTCATTTTATATAGGGATTTGCTAATCGACTTAATCGAAACTGGAAAGTTGGAACTGAAAACCTATCTGAAAACAAAATTTATATTAAGAATATTCTTTTTTTTTTTCTTTTTTTAAATTTAATACTTATTTCCTAGGCGTGAATATTTGCTTTCTACATGTTTTCGATTATATTTTTCAACAGAATGTGACTTTGGTCGAATTGAACTTTTCATTTCAATATTTCATCATTTGCTTTGTTACTTGGGGTTCGTTAGCCTAAAATTAGGGAGTGCTGAACCAAATTTGATTGGGGAAGTTAATGAGTGTGCTTTATTAAAATACGGTCCTCTATCTATTGAGCCAAATTTTAAGCAAACGGACCCTTGATTTTGTTGTGTGTTTACGTTTTACTGTACTTGGGAAGGATTATTTGATTGAGTTACTTGGGGATATTATGCTCCCTCGTTGCATTTGTAGTTAAAGAAGAATTCTCCAAAAATCTTCATGAAATCTTGATATTAGTAAAAGTGCTGTTTCTATTTTCTAATTTCTAAACTGCTCGTAGGAAAGAGGAAAAAAGGTTAATTCAAATTGGAGCCGATAGACTAAAAATTTCGGTTTTAATCGTACCGAGTTGTAATTCAGTTTCATAAAATGACAAATCAAAATTTCAATTCGTTTTGGTCGATTTTAACCCTAATTTTATATTCAATAACTATAATATCTAAATTATTTGTATTAAAATTTTATTACTTTATCTCATAGTTGTTAATTAATTATTTTAAATATGATGGAATGAATTGTACGAAACCTCCCGTAATTATATAGTTCTATATTTGGATCGGAGTTGCTTTAATAGCCTAATGACATAGTCTCATTAACTTATAGTGAAAGGTTAAAAGAAAAAAAGTATGAGCAAAATCAGAAATTTTAATTAGGGGGATGTCATATAATATATGATAGGGATAACCCGATCACTTCGGGTCGGGCTAATACCTAAGCCCACTGACCGGCCCAGCACGCGTAGGCCCAGCAGGCCTAGGAACACGCGTTGGTCCAACAGGTGGTTTGTTCCGCGAATCAAGGCTCAGGATTCGTTCTCAACCGCCATGCAGCGGGAAATAGGCGTGAGAATAGGGAGTTTGTTAGGGTTTAGGAAAGCTGAGTATAAATATGAGAAAAGAACTCTGAATTAGGGTTCGCATTTTGAATTCTGTATCATTGCTTGTAAGCTCGAAGTTTTAGTAAAAGAAACACCTCGGCAAGAGTGATTTTCTGCCCGTGGACGTAGATCTCCGGATCGAACCACGTATATCCTGTGTGTTTTTATATTTCTTGCATTGATTTAGGCTGTATTGATTGAATACCAGATTGCGCTTTATCAATTGGCGTCGTCTGTGGGAACTGAAAGCAATTTCCGACGTTCACAGCGTATTCAAGAATCATGGTGACAACTCGTTTGAATCAATCTCGCCACGGTGATCAATCCAATCAGGATCCACCCGTGGATCAAGTTTTGCCTCCACCCCCTCAAGACATGCAAAACCCTAATCCCGCTGCTGTCCAACTACCGGTTAACATTCAAATCACTCCAGAATTGCTCCAGGCTTTCTTACAAGAGCATGCACATGTTCTTCAAGATTGGGCAGCTAATCGCCTACATCCCGCGGGGCCTGCCGCGGTGCCTGCTGGACATGATGCCAATCCCGCGGTACCTCAACACCCGCGTGATCAGCAAGACCTGGGGCATCGCGGGCGTCAGGACCGGCGACGGGAACGACCTGGTTCTTCCGAGGACCATGGGAGTTCTAACGAATCACGACCGCGCAATGATGAACCTACTGACATGGATCGCCGCCGTCCACTCAATGCGGCTAAGAGAGTTCGCTATGCCAATCCCCATACTCTGGATCTTCAAGAGTATGAGCGAGTCCAACGCAATGTTGAACTTGACAGAATCTTGGGCCTTGATGCCAATGGAGATATCATTACACCGTTCTCCCAAGAAATCATGGCTACCTCCCTTCCCGAAGGGTTCAAACGGCCGGCCATACCACCTTACGATGGCACCGGAGATCCGGCCAATTTTCTTGGAGCTTTCCGGCACAACATGCTTAGCCGCGATAACACCACATCCCTCCATTACTGTAAAATTTTCCCCGAGTACTTACAGGATGAGGCTCGGGTCTGGTTTGATTCTCTCCCGCGCAACAGCGTATCCTCTTTCAGAGAACTCGCCGAACACTTTTGGGCGCGGTTCGAAGCGCGGGCGAAGCCCATGGCCACTTTGGCCGACCTCATGAACATGGAACAGCGGGACGGTGAAACCGTTACCCAATTTCTTGACCGCTTTACAGCGGAAAGCCTCAAGGTGGGAAGTTGCTCCGAAGACGTAGTCATCAACGCATTCATGAATGGCCTCCGTCCCGGAACACTTTACACTGAGTTGGTTCGAAACACACCGGTCACAACCCGAGCACTGTTCAAAACGGTGTGCAAATTTGCTAAGGCCGAGGAGCAGACTCGCCGGAAACGTGAGAAACATGCTAGCAAGCGTCAGTCCGACAAGGCACAAACTGGGCCTAGTACACGACCTAGTGCCTTTTTCCGCCTGAACCCGAGGCGTTCAGAATCTCGAGGCGAGATTCCACAATTGACTCCGTTGACGAAGTCACGAGCAGAAATCCTTTCTGTTCACAAGAACGATCTGCGACCTTGTCCGCGGATGACTGCTCCGCCTGAGAAGAGGAATCGTGGAAAGTGGTGTGCGTACCACCGAGATCATGGGCACGAGACAGAGGAATGCCGAGAACTCAGCAAGGAAATAGAGGAGTGCCTGAAGAAAGGCTTCTTGCGCCAATACATTGCGCGGACCGATGACAAGCCTCGGACAGGTCAGAATGGGGGGTCGTCCCATAATCATGGAGGTTATCATGACCGCGGTACACAGCAAAATCGACCGCCGTGGCATAATAATCGGCCGGGGCCAAGCAATTACGCACGGCAAGATTCTGGCAATCGCCAACAACCACGTCTTCCGCCACCACCTCCTCCTCCGGGAGGACCCGGAGACAACGCACCCCCTCACGTAATAAACGTGATATATGGGGCCCTCCCCACCGGGGCTTCGCGAAATGCCTTGAAGGCAGAGGCTCGACGTCCTCCTCCCGAGGAGCCGCGTCATAAACGCCTCCATCAATCCGAGACTGTCAGCTTCACGGATAGAGACCCAGTTTCGGAGATTACACCTCATACTGACGCTATTGTCATCGACATGACTGTAGCCAATATAACAATAAGGCGGGTCCTCGTGGATAATGGGGCCGCGGTAAGTGTTATATTTGCTGACTGTGTCACACTCACCCTTGTAAAAACTTATTTTATACTAGTTTTAAATTTTACAAAACCTGTATATTTTTATTTCTTTTCTAAAATTTACAATTTAGGAGTTTCCCGATGTTAAAATCTCATCAACATGTGTTCACATAGATCCAAGTCAAGCACAGTAGCATCACTCTGATTTCAACACCATATCTACAGCAATATACATATTAAAGTTCCCTAATTTGAACATGTCCAAAAAGATTATTAGAACGCTAGCAAAAACATAGTGAGTCCAAGGTTTAGCCCCACAGATCGTCATTCATATACACGAGGCTTCAAAACTTGCATCAGCTCCAACAGCATGCCAGATCAGTCCACGAGCTCATGCATAGTCAAACTCACCTACAATGCAAGAACTATGTGAGCTACAACTCAGTAAGCAGAAATCATGCATGACCAATGCGTGAATGATGAGATGCATTTCACAAAGCCGTTGTTTTCAACTCTTTCTCAAAGAAATCACATTTGGTGGGAATTGGCTCTCGTCACTGTCACAAACCTCCCAAAAATAACACTCATTGGCCATACTCGTGACTACCAAGGGTCCCTCCTTCCCCCTTATAGTCCACCCGAGATATCAGTGATGGTTGGTACGACCAAGCGGCTATCCTCCCGAGACTACCAGGGGTCCGCCTCCTGCCTGCCCCCTGCAGTCCACCGGGAAGTCTACCTCTTCCCGTACCCCTCATCACAAAGGTGCTGAAGTGGGAACCTCTTCCGCGTGCACGCCTGTCACCGGAAGCATCCCTAGAGACACCATATATAATATATAACTCACAATGTGCCAGTGGTGACCAACCCCAAAACATTATCAACTTAAGAAATTATGCTATTTTGACTTCTTATACGTACACATGTAATCCTTGTAAATGCTAATGCTCATGATTGATGCACATCAATTTGTTTCTAGCAACGGAATAAAACACTTTATACAAAGGTATGCAACAACACATATAACAATCAATTATCACAAATAACAAACAAAATACTATGTTCAAGCATTGTAGTTGGAGATGGATTTCTACTTACCTTTCCTCCGGAGTAGCTTTTGAAATTTCCTATTCCACAATGGTAATCAATCTACGACAATTTTAAATCGAATTAATACACAATTTATCAAATTCCAGGTTATTAAGTACTTTTAATTCGAAATTTCCAGTTTCGTCGCATTTTAATAATAAGACTCTAACTATTTCTACAAAATTGATATTTATATGATTCAAGTTGGGTTATAAAGATAACACATAAGGCTACAACTTTCATGTTTTACACTTTTCCTAATTCAGCTCATAAATTGGTCAAAATCGGCTAACTATTGAACATTAAAAATCTGGGCAGATTTAACAAAAATTAAATCTAGGCTATTTTGATTACCAAATAACATATGAACATTATCATATATATAAAAATATACTCAAATTTATTTAGTAAAACTAATATGATACTCTAACCTATTCTATTTCTAAATAATTGAGATTGATTTAGATGAATTTACCTGTTCTTCAATCTTTCCTTTTAACCTTTGGAAATAAAGAAGATAAATGGTAGATAAAGCCTTGGTTATCCTTCTGGAGTTCCTAGCATAATTACTCTAGACAAAGTTAATGAACATGAGTTTTATGGAAGAGAAGAGAGAGACTGATAATGGGAGGGTAATTCTTAATCAGTAAGTTACTCACCGCTTATTTATTTTCTTTTAGGCGGTCGATATTCTATAATTGTTATTATCATTATTATTATTATTATTATTATTATTATTATCGTTGTTATTGTTGTTGTTGTTGTTGTTATTCTTATTCCGATAATAAAATCCTTTATACATCTAACATTTCCACGTACTACCTAATGTTCTATTTTTCAAACTTGTCACGCGTAGTCTTAAATTTTGTAGCATGTCCTAATATTTTAGACTAGGGGGTTCTTGACTACCAAATTAAACATCTCCAAATTAGTCGCAAAATATAAAATAACGCGATAAATATAACAAATTAATTACTATAAAACTATCATGCAAATAGCACATAAAAATATGGAATGCATGAAATGCAAAAATCATATTGGTCAGTGAGTTGTGAGAGGCACGGGTATTACATCCTCCCCCCCTTATGAAATTTCGTCCCCGAAATTTACTTACTTGAAGAGTTCAGGATATTTGGCTCTCATTTCATCCTCTCTTTCCCAAGTAGCTTCTTCGACTGATTGATTTCTCCATAGCACTTTTATTAACGGAATTTCTTTGTTTCTGAGCCGTTTTACTTCCCTTAATAAAATCTGTACTGGTACTTCCTCATATCCCAAGTCTGCTTGTAGTTCTACAGGTTCACTGTTCAGGACATGAGACGGATTTGCAACATACTTCCTCAATACTGACACATGGAACACATTGTGTATTTGAGACATTGATGCTGGCAAATCGAGTCTGTAGGCAACTTCACCAATCCTCTCGATAATAGGAAATGGACCAATGTATCTCGGACTAAGTTTTCCTTTCTTACCAAATCGCATTATTCCCTTCATTGGTGCAACTTTCAAGAATACTAGATCTCCCACTGCAAACTCAAGTGCTCTCCTTCTCTTATCCGCATAGCTTTTCTGGCGACTCTGAGCTGTTTTCATTCTTTCCCGAATCTGTGACACAGCTTCTGACATTTCCTGTATTACACTTGGACCTAGAAGTCTTCTTTCACCAACCTCATCCCAATGTATCGGTGATCGACACTTCCTACCATATAGTGCTTCATAAGGAGCCATTCCTATAGTAGATTGATAACTGTTGTTGTAGGAAAATTCTATCAAAGGTAGAAATTTACTCCATTGACCCTGGAAATCTAACACACAAGCTTTGAGCATATCTTCTAACGTCTGTATCGTCCTTTCCGATTGTCCGTCAGTTTGTGGATGATACGCAGTACTGAAAGATAACTGTGTTCCCAGTGCCTTGTGTAAACTCTTCCAGAAAGTAGACAGGAATCTTGAGTCTCTATCTGAAACAATGGATAATGGTACTCCGTGAAGTCTAACTATTTCTTGTATATATATCTGAGCATAACGATCCATGGAGTAAGTAGTACAAACTGGGAGAAAATGAGCAGATTTTGTGAGTCTGTCCACAATTACCCAGATAGCGTCGTGACCCTTTATAGTTTTCGGTAATCCCACCACAAAATCCATTGTAATGTTCTCCCATTTCCACTCTGGAATCAGTAAGGGCTGTAAGGTTCCTGCCGGTCTTTGATGTTCTGCTTTTACCTGCTGACAGGTCAAACACTGTTCTACACACTGTGCAACATCTTTCTTCATACCTGGCCACCAATACTGTACTTTTAAATCTCGATACATTTTGGTAGCTCCTGGATGTACTGAATATGGTGTCGAATGTGCCTCTGCCATAATATCTCTACGAATGTTATCTACATCTGGCACACATAACCGGTTTTTGAATCTTAAGATATCATTCTCTGACAACTGAAAGTCTGATGGCATCCCTGATGCGACATCCTTCTTTACTTTAGCTAAATATTCATCTGCATTTTGTTCTTGCTTAATTCTATCAAGTAGGGTAGGCTGAAGGGTTAGAGCTGCTAGTCTTGCCTCCACTATCCCCAGTTGAACAATCTCAACATTCATTCTTTGCAAGTCTAGTAACTCTGGTTTCTGAATCAAAGCCATCAATGTAGTACCTTGGGACGATTTTCTGCTTAAGGCATCAGCAACGACATTTGCTTTACCAGGATGATAGTTGATAACACAGTCATAATCTTTCACGAGTTCTAACCATCTTCTCTGTCTCATATTCAGCTCTTTCTGTGTGAAAAAGTATTTCAGACTTTTGTGATCTGTGTAGATCTCACATCGTTCTCCATATAGATAGTGTCTCCAAATTTTTAGCGCAAATACTACTGCTGCAAGCTCCAAGTCATGAGTAGGGTAGTTCTTCTCATATTCCTTCAATTGTCTAGATGCATATGCTATTGCTTTGCCGTTCTGCATCAACACACACCCTAAACCGTTCTTCGAAGCATCACTGTATACCACGAAGCCTCCAGTCCCCGTTGGTATTGAAAGGATCGGCGCAGAGGTTAACCTTTTCTTTAGTTCTTGAAAACTCTGCTCACAAGCCTCTGTCCACTTAAATGTTACACTCTTCCTAGTCAACTGTGTTAAAGGAGATGCAATTTTCGAGAATCCTTCTACAAATCTCCGATAGTACCCAGCTAACCCGAGAAAACTACGCACCTCTGAAGGGTTTGTAGGTTGTGGCCAATTGTTAATTGCTTCAACTTTACTTGGATCAACTGAAATTCCTTCTCCTGACACAACATGCCCTAAAAATATTACCTGATCTAACCAGAACTCACATTTCTTGAACTTAGCGTACAACCGTTTCTCCTTTAGAACGTCCAAAACCTTTCTTAAATGCATAGCATGCTCTGCTTCATTCTTGGAGTAGATCAGAATGTCATCAATGAACACGATAACGAACTTATCCAAAAAGTCTTTGAATACTCGATTCATCATATCCATGAAAGCTGCTGGGGCATTTGTCAAACCGAATGGCATTACTAGAAACTCATAGTGCCCGTATCTTGTACTGAATGCTGTTTTTGGAATATCTTCCTCTTTAATTTTCAGTTGATGATAACCTGAACGCAAGTCAATCTTGGAGAATATGGCAGCTCCTTGGAGTTGATCAAACAAGTCATCAATCCTGGGTAAGGGGTATTTGTTCTTGATCGTAACCTTGTTCAGTTCTCTGTAATCTATACACATCCTCATAGTACCATCTTTTTTCTTGACAAACAAAACTGGTGCACCCCATGGCGAAAAGCTAGGTCTAATGAAGCCTTTGTCCAGTAAATCTTGCAATTGAATCTTCAACTCTTTCAACTCTGTTGGCGCCATTCTGTATGGTGACTTCGATATAGGAGCAGTCCCTGGATATACGTCAATTACAAACTCTATCTCTCTGTCTGGGGGTAATCCTGGGAGTTCATCTGGAAATACTTCAGGGTATTCTTGCACCACCGCTACCTCCTCTATAGTCGGACAATGTTTCTCTTCCATACTCATAACACTTACTAGGTAGCCTTCACAACCGCTTTCCAATAGCCTTTTCGCTTTCACCGCTGATATCATGTGATATTTGAACCTTTTTCGTACTCCAATAAAGACGAAAGATGTGTCACCAGGCGGCTGAAATTTGACTATCTTGTTCTGACAATCTATTGTAGCACCATATTTCGATAGCCAGTCCATTCCCAAAATCACATCATAATCATTCATATCTAATATGATTAGATCGGCATAAAGTTCTCTTCCTTCAATAGAGATAACACATGCTCGCAGAATTTGGTTAGTTTGTTTTGACTCTCCGGAGGGGATCACTACATTGTAACTAACGTCCGCTACATCAGGTTTCCTACCCAGCCTCTTCACATACTCAGTGGATGCAAATGAATGTGTAGCTCCAGAATCAAATAATGCAAATGCAATAGTATCACAGATGGGAACTTTACCTGTTACTACAGATGTATTTGCTTCCGCTTCCTCTGTGGTCATGGTAAAGACTCTAGCTGGCGTCTTCTTTTGTGTAGCAGGGTTTGACTTCTCTGGACAAACCGTGGAAATGTGTCCTGCTTTTCCACATTTAAAACAAGTCCGATACTCTGCGAAACACTTTCCACTATGCGAACCTCCACATGTGGGACATGTAGGTTGTGTAACTGGTGATTTTCCTTGTTCACCCTTTTGGCGCTTGTCCTGATCCCATGATTGTTGTCCTGGTTTTGGTTGAGAATCCGGCCTTGGACCCTGCACTTGTAGCGGTCTTTTCTTTCCATCTCCTACAAAACGAGGTCCTTGTCTCTGTACAAACTGACGCCTAGCCTCCTGAGCACGCCTAATTTTCATTTCTGCTTGTTCGGCAATCAACGCTCGTTCAGCAACTTGTGAATAGGTTACCCCATGTATACCAGCCATACACACATCCCTATATAGCTCTGGCCTCAGACCTTCTAGGAATCTCTCTACTTTCAGCGCATCCGTACTGACCATGTGCTCCGCAAACCTAGAGAGTTGCTCGAACTTGGCGATGTAGTCTGCAACATCCATTGCCCCTTGTCTCAATTGTATGAACTCGTTCATCTTCATTACTCGAACTGGGGCAGTGAAATACTTGTTTCTAAAAAGTTCTTTAAACCTACTCCACGTCATTGTCGCCACATCCTCTATAGTTTTCATTGTGTCCCACCAGTGTCCCGCACTTCCACGTAACATGAACGATGCGCACAATACCTTTTCCCCCTCAGGAACTTTACTATACAAAAACATGTTTTCTATAGTTCTAAGCCAATCCTCTGCATCAGTAGGATCCGTTGCACTTTCAAATGTTGGCGGGTTAAGCTTTCTAAACCTCTCTCCGATGACCTCTAAGTGTTCAGCTCGAGGTTGCTGTTGATTTACACCATTTCCTGGTTGTTCACCCACACCCCTTTGTTGGATAAGTTGTTGGATCTGTTGCGACTGTTGTTCGACTAATCCTGTCAACCGAGCCACAATCACTTCCAGGCCAACACCTACTGCTGGTGCATTTTGTTCCGGTTCATTATCTCCTTCAACACCTTCTCCTCTAACGACCTCCATGATTTCTTTCTAATTTTATTGTCCCTCTGTCACAGGCCAATATGACTTATGAAATAATGAATGCAAATTAAGAATAAGTAAAACTTACTGGCATGTCTACGCTTCAGAAGTTCTGAGCTCACGTATATGAACAGTCTACAGGGCACAAACCGGGCTCTGATACCACTCTGTCACACTCACCCTTGTAAAAACTTATTTTATACTAGTTTTAAATTTTACAAAACCTGTATATTTTTATTTCTTTTCTAAAATTTACAATTTAGGAGTTTCCCGATGTTAAAATCTCATCAACATGTGTTCACATAGATCCAAGTCAAGCACAGTAGCATCACTCTGATTTCAACACCATATCTACAGCAATATACATATTAAAGTTCCCTAATTTGAACATGTCCAAAAAGATTATTAGAACGCTAGCAAAAACATAGTGAGTCCAAGGTTTAGCCCCACAGATCGTCATTCATATACACGAGGCTTCAAAACTTGCATCAGCTCCAACAGCATGCCAGATCAGTCCACGAGCTCATGCATAGTCAAACTCACCTACAATGCAAGAACTATGTGAGCTACAGCTCAGTAAGCAGAAATCATGCATGACCAATGCGTGAATGATGAGATGCATTTCACAAAGCCGTTATTTTCAACTCTTTCTCAAAGAAATCACATTTGGTGGGAATTGGCTCTCGTCACTGTCACAAACCTCCCAAAAATAACACTCATTGGCCATACTCGTGACTACCAAGGGTCCCTCCTTCCCCCTTATAGTCCACCCGAGATATCAGTGATGGTTGGTACGACCAAGCGGCTATCCTCCCGAGACTACCAGGGGTCCGCCTCCTGCCTGCCCCCTGCAGTCCACCGGGAAGTCTACCTCTTCCCGTACCCCTCATCACAAAGGTGCTGAAGTGGGAACCTCTTCCGCGTGCACGCCTGTCACCGGAAGCATCCCTAGAGATACCATATATAATATATAACTCACAATGTGCCAGTGGTGACCAACCCCAAAACATTATCAACTTAAGAAATTATGCTATTTTGACTTCTTATACATACACATGTAATCCTTGTAAATGCTAATGCTCATGATTGATGCACATCAATTTGTTTCTAGCAACGGAATAAAACACTTTATACAAAGGTATGCAACAACACATATAACAATCAATTATCACAAATAACAAACAAAATACTATGTTCAAGCATTGTAGTTGGAGATGGATTTCTACTTACCTTTCCTCCGGAGTAGCTTTTGAAATTTCCTATTCCACAATGGTAATCAATCTACGACAATTTTAAATCGAATTAATACACAATTTATCAAATTCCAGGTTATTAAGTACTTTTAATTCGAAATTTCCAGTTTCGTCGCATTTTAATAATAAGACTCTAACTATTTCTACAAAATTGATATTTATATGATTCAAGTTGGGTTATAAAGATAACACATAAGGCTACAACTTTCATGTTTTACACTTTTCCTAATTCAGCTCATAAATTGGTTAAAATCGGCTAACTATTGAACATTAAAAATCTGGGCAGATTTAACAAAAATTAAATCTAGGCTATTTTGATTACCAAATAACATATGAACATTATCATATATATAAAAATATACTCAAATTTATTTAGTAAAACTAATATGATACTCTAACCTATTCTATTTCTAAATAATTGAGATTGATTTAGATGAATTTACCTGTTCTTCAATCTTTCCTTTTAACCTTTGGAAATAAAGAAGATAAATGGTAGATAAAGCCTTGGTTATCCTTCTGGAGTTCCTAGCATAATTACTCTAGACAAAGTTAATGAACATGAGTTTTATGGAAGAGAAGAGAGAGACTGATAATGGGAGGGTAATTCTTAATCAGTAAGTTACTCACCGCCTATTTATTTTCTTTTAGGCGGTCGATATTCTATAATTGTTATTATCATTATTATTATTATTATTATTATTATTATCGTTGTTATTGTTGTTGTTGTTGTTGTTATTCTTATTCCGATAATAAAATCCTTTATACATCTAACATTTCCACGTACTACCTAATGTTCTATTTTTCAAACTTGTCACGCGTAGTCTTAAATTTTGTAGCATGTCCTAATATTTTAGACTAGGGGGTTCTTGACTACCAAATTAAACATCTCCAAATTAGTCGCAAAATATAAAATAACGCGATAAATATAACAAATTAATTACTATAAAACTATCATGCAAATAGCACATAAAAATATGGAATGCATGAAATGCAAAAATCATATTGGTCAGTGAGTTGTGAGAGGCACGGGTATTACAGACTGTTTCCAACGGATGGGGATTCATCGGGAACAACTTCGGCCGGCCCCCGGGCCACTGCAGACTTTCACTCAGGGTGAAGTTCAGCCCGAGGGTATCGTCACTCTCCCGACACCTTTGGGAACTTATCCGGCAATAAAAACCCTTTTCGTAGATTTTTATGTGGTGAATTCCCCATCACCGTACAACATGATCTTGGGTCGGGACTGGCTTACCCCCGCCAAAGCCATATGTTCCACGTATCACCTCGCACTAAAGTTCCCCACTTCGCATGGCGAAGTGGCTATTCGCGGGAGTCAGCGGGTTTCAAAGGAGTGTATGTACGTGGCACTCAAAAAGACTGCTAAAGTTCCTCCCAAACAGCAGCTTCAGGTAGCTTCATCGGCTCTAGAACCACGGGAATGTATCTCGTTGGGCGATGCCACCGCGCAAGTACCGCTTGATCCGTCCAAGCCAGAACAGACTGTAACCGTCGGAGCCGTGGATGTGCCATGGTTACATCAGGCTATAATCCAGACCTTGCGAGAATATTCCGATGTCTTCGCATGGTCTCCTCTAGATATGCCCGGGGTCTCTCCCGACATAATAACACACAAGCTGAACATCGATCCCAGCGTAAAGCCAATTCAGCAGAAGCAGAGGAAGTTCGCCCCGGAGCGAAATGACGTAATTCGAATCGAGGTGCAACAACTCTTGGATGCGGACATCCTATTCGAAGTATATTACCCCTCCTGGTTATCGAATCCAGTAATGGTGATTAAGTCTAGTGGGGCATGGCGTATGTGCGTCGACTTTTCCGACCTCAACAAACATTGTCCGAAGGACTGTTATCCCCTACCTTCCATAGATCAAAAGGCCGAGGCCATTACTGGGTTTGTGGCACTTTGTTTCTTGGATCTGTATAAGGGATACCACCAGATCTTCATGGATCCGCAAGATGCCATCAAGACAGCATTCATCACTGCTTTTGGGTGCTATGCTTTTAAGAAAATGCCCTTCGGGCTCAAGAACGCCGGAGCCACATACCAGCGTCTCATGGACCGAGTTTTCCACGGCCAGATTGGCCGCAACGTCGAGGTTTACGTTGATGACCTTGTTATAAAGAGCACCGCCCATTCATCATGTGTACAGGACATTGCCGAAACATTGCGCACTCTGCGGCGTTATAATTTGCGCCTTAATCCAGCAAAATGCACTTTCGGCGTCGGCTCCGGTAAGTTTCTGGGTTATATGGTTTCACAACACGGTTTGCAGGCCAACCCGACCAAACTTCGGGATGTGCTAGAACTGCAGCCACCAAAGACATTCAGGGATGTTCAACGCCTCACAGGTGGTTTGGCGGCCTTAAATAGATTCTTATCTAGAGCGGCGGAGCGCCAACTCCCATTCTTCAAAATCTTGAGACAGGCGAAGTCCTTTGAGTGGACTCCGGAGTGCACCGAGGCCTTCGAGGCTTTGAAACGTCATATACAGCAGTTGCCTACTTTGTCAGTTCCTCTCCCCGGAGAGCCGCTTTACTTGTATTTGGCTTCCGTCGAGGAAGCTATTAGCGCTGCATTTGTACGCGAAGTCAATGGGGTTCAACATCCCGTATATTTTGCAAGTCGTGTTCTCCACGGGGCGGAGACACGGTACTCCGTGTTAGAAAAAACCGCTTTGGCCCTCGTTATGGCAGCTCGGCGTTTACGGCCATATTTCCAAGGACGTGAAATACGGGTTTTGACCAATCATCCTATCCGTCAGATTCTTGTCAAACCCGAGGTGTCTGGGTGCCTTGCAAAGTGGGCCGTCGAGTTAGGCGAATATGATATTCAATACCTTCCCCGCCGAGCAATCAAGGGTCAAGCACTCGCCGACTTTCTGGCTGAAACCCCGGGAGACAATCATGAGTCTCAGACAGACAGTGATACACATCACCCCGCTACTCTTGTCTCCTCGCCTCGGAAATGGCAACTATATGTGGATGGAGCATCCACGACTAGAGGAAGTGGTGCCGGGGTGCTTCTCATCGACCCCGAGGAGGTTGAAGTTAAATACGTCATCCGATTCAAGTTTAAGGTGACTAATAATGAAGCGGAGTACGAGGCAGTTCTCGCCGGGCTCCGGTTCGCTCAATCTTTAGGCGTTCGTCATCTTGATCTCTTCACGGACTCCGAGATCGTGTCCAAGCAAATTCAGGGGACTTATGTCGCCAAGGATGAAACAATGGTCAGGTATCGTGCTCTAACACTCAAGCTCATGTCAACTTTTGATACAGTTGTTATCCAGAAAATACCACGTGCCCAGAATGCAAGAGCAGACGCGCTCAGTAAATTGGCCTCCGCGGTCCGAAATAATATATCTCCAGATATCATGGTCGAAGACTTGTCTCACCCGGCAATTCATGAGGTCACAGTTTCGGTACTGATCGATAGCGATCCAAATTGGATGACTCCTATCATTCAATATCTCCGAGATGGAATCCTACCTACTGACAAGTTGCAAGCTCGACAAGTTGCCCTCAAAGCCCCCAAGTACTCCTTTCATGATGGAGTCTTGTACCGGCGGTCGTACCTACAACCGAGTCTTCGGTGTCTCGCTCCTGCTAAAGCTAATCAGGTTCTGCGGGAGGTTCACGAAGGGGCCTGTGCCAGCCATATTGGCTCTCGGACATTGGCCAAGAAAGTTCTCCGCTGGGGGTATTATTGGCCAACTTTGTTCAATGATGCCCACGACTTAGTGACCAAATGCAGCAAGTGTCAACTGCACTCCCGAGTGAAGCATCTACCGCAGACCGAACTCACTGGAATCCAGAGTGCGTGGCCGTTTATTCAGTGGGGTATTGACATTGTTGGCCCATTCCCCGTTGCTCCGGGGGGATTGAAATTCCTGGTCGTTGCCGTAGACTACTTCACTAAGTGGGTCGAAGCCGAACCGCTCACGGCCATTACTGGTCAAAATATCTTAAAGTTCGTATGGCGCAATATCGTATGTCGCTTCGGCATCCCGAGCACTATTATCTCGGACAATGGTAAACAGTTTGCCAACGATCCATTTCGGTCATGGTGTGAAGAGTTCCACATCAAACAAATTTTCACTTCGGTTGCTCACCCTCAAGCCAACGGGCAGGTTGAAGTCACCAATCGTACACTGCTCACGGGAATAAAGAAGCGCCTAGATAATGCCAAAGGTCTCTAGGCTGAAAACCTTCCACAAGTCCTATGGGCTTATCGCACAACACCGCATACATCTACCGGGGAGACTTCTTACAACCTCACTTATGGTTCCGAAGCCGTTATCCCTGCTGAAATCAGTGTACCAAGCCCCCGCCTCCTCACATTGGTTCCAGAGGATGATGACGAGGCTCTCCGGGCAAATTTGGATGAGCTTGAAAACCGTCGTGACCAATCATTCATTCAACAGGCCAGGTGTAAACAACGAGCAGCCCGGTATCATAACCTCCGGGTCCGAGGCACTCAGTTCAATGTCGGAGACTTAGTTCTTCGGCTCAACTCAGCCAGCAAAGCTGCCCCCGAGGGAAAATTACATGCTTCTTGGGAAGGTCCCTACCGAGTCGTTGCCGCGCACGATTCCGGATCCTATCAGCTAGAGCATCTCAACGGGACCCCGATTCCCCGAAGCTGGCACGTTACCAACTTGAGGCGCTTCTACCTGTGAAGGCCAAATCACAAGTACCATCTGCTCTTTCTGCTCATTGTATGTTTCTGTTATGATTATCATCTACCTTTGTAGTATTTAGTTTGCTCCGGCACTTATCATTGAATAAAAATTCTTTGTTTATGCATCTTGCTGTGTTCTCCTTTACGTTACGGGGACGCCCTAACGCAATCATATTATCGTTATTAGTCTCCGGACAATTAAATTTCTCCCTCGGTCCGTCCGAGGAGATTCGCATTTAGTCCCCGGACTCATATCACTTTCTCGCCTGTTTAACCGGAGAAGTGTTTACTCCCGCCTGATCCGTCCGGGGAGATGTTACTCCCGCCTGATCCGTTCGGGGAGATTGGATTTATCCATACTCTGATCCCGAACACCCACTTAAAATAGTTAATAATTTTTCGTATTGTGTTTCCGAACACCCGGTTAAAATGGTTAGTAACTTGTTGCTTTTCTTAAACCCGTTTATACACACCGCAACAGTTTTATTATCTTCTGAATAATACAACATCAACCAGTTTTTTACATAAAACTTCAAAAAAAAAAAAAAAAAAAAAAAAAATATTACAAGGCATTATCTACGGCCCCCGAGCCAGTATTCAGCGCCCCGGCGTTGCGGCCTGCTCCTCGATCTTCGCTGCGTCCTCCGGGACCTTGAAGTTCTTCGGCCTCGGGCTCCGGCTCTTTCTCCTCCGCGAGCCTCCCGACGCCGGGGACTTTCTCTAGGCGTTTGCCTGGGGACCTCGTCTCTAGTCCGAGCTCGGCTACTTTGTTGAGGAGCGGACCTCGGAGTTTGGGCCCACTGCACAGGGTCCCATTCCTCCGGAGCCATCACTTCAATCTCTCTGGCCAGCTCCTCGACTACTTCTTCGGCAACCACAACGGGCTCCGCTTCAATCGTAGTCACTTGAGCTGGCTCTCGGATCACAATGCCTTGGCTCTTTCCAGAGGGCTTCTTTTTGTCCTTCCGGGGAGCTTTGGGAGCACCTTGACCCCGGCTTGTACTGGCAATAAATTCCTCGGCGGAAGGTCTCCATCTGCCTCGGCCCTTCAACCCTTCATACATGCTCAGAAGCAACTCTAGCACTTCTCGCTTTCTTACGAGCTCCGAGGCCTCCGCGGGGTTATTGGCCGTAAGCGCTGAGATTTCGCTCTGGATCTCTACAACCCGCTCCTCCACTTCCTCAAAGGTCAAAAGACCGAACTCCGACAGTATCCGATCATACTCCCTCTGATGAACAAGGACACGGCTCATCTCGGCAGCGGTAGACCGGTATTTCATCTCAAAATCTTTGGCCCTCTCTTCGGCTTCAACCACTTTCCTCTCTGCCGAGGCCACCTGCTTTTCTAGCTTCGGCACTACGTGCATCTGCAGGTTGTTCTTCTCCTCGCGGAACCACTCAAGTGATCGCATGAGCTTCTTTATTGTTTCGTGCAGTTCCGCGGTGTTCTAAACAGAAAGAAGAGTCAACCAGATCGATTACTCTCAAGTATGTAAAAAGTTGGAGTTCAGTTCGACAACAGACATAAATTGATCATGCAAGCAAAGGAAAGACATAGAATCTGAGAAACAAAAAATTATATTTCACAAAACAGAAGTACAAGGTTTCAAATTCAATACATTGATTCGCATACATTCCTAAACTATACAACTTTAAATTTGCGGGGATCGACTGACCTCCCGCTCAGTTGCCTCAGTCTCTTCGGGCAACCCCTCTCGCTGGCCCTCGAACACTTCGGCTGCTCCCTCCTCAGTTGCTGCGACGGCTTCGTCCGCAGCTGTGGCTTCGACCTCCATCCGTGGAGGGGGTTCTCTGCTTCGGGGTGCGGAGACCAGTTCACCTCGGCGAAATGCCATGAACTCTTGGTCCTGGTCCACTTCGCAGTTGGCAACTTCCGCGGCCGTCAGAAGTTGTTTCTTCTCCCCGAGAGCCTTCACCAGGGGCCACTCCGGCAGATTTGCTAGCGCCGCATAGTAGGCCTTTTCCACTCCGGCCACTGCTTCAAAGTCATACCCGAGTTCTGGACGATATACGTCCACATTCGGGTAGACCTCCTTCACCTGCTCCAGCAGCGCGGATCGAGATTTTTTTCCTTGCTGATACGAATGCCACTGGTGGCCTAGTCCCCTATAGCCACAAACTCCGTCTGGAAGTCGAGGAATGTGCTGGTTTGGAATAACCTATCGGCGAAGGCCTTCAGCAACGCTCCTTGCCCTTCGACCACGGCAGCTTCCCGAGCCTCCATTTCTGCCCGCAGCCGCAGTACTTCACCCCGGAGGACATTATTCTCCGCTTCCACCCCGCGCAGACGCGCAACCTCGGTTTCGACCAAGGCAGCCCTCTTGCGTGCCTCGGTCATATCGTGGGTCAGTCGGTCGTTGCGCGCTCGGAGCTCCCTGGCCACTTCGGCCAGCTCCTCCTTTCCCTCCTTCTCGCTCTTGCAGCCGAGGTCTAGGATACCTCGCGCCAGGCGCAGAAGCTCTTCGGCATCGGGTCCCTCCAACCCTAGTAGACTTGAGGGCCCCTGTTCCCTCACCTGCCACCAATAACCACAGACCATAGTCAGCACAGATAACATACGAAGCATTTGCGGTAAATAACAGTATATCAGAAATGTACCTCCATACTCTCCTCCGGGCGGAGTCTTTTAGCTGCTGTTGGGGGAGTCCCGGATGATGGCTCTGGCCTCTTCTTAGATCCGGGAGCAGGCCTCGTCACTCCCACCTGCTCCTCCGACCCAGCGCTGGGCCGCGCACTGGGTGGCATCTTCCCCCGGGGAGACACCTCAGCGGCTTTCCCCTTCTTTTTGGCCGCCGCCGACGCTGCGGGGCTCCCAGTCGGTTCTTTCCCGAAGCGTCCCACTGCACACAGAAAGTGAAGTTAGTCATGTACACAATCAACAGTTGTCAAACGCAATATAGGGAGACTCCTACCCTCTTCGGCACCTGCATTGCCCGAATAATACGGGCTCAGCCCTGCCTCCTCCAATTCTTCCTCGGAACAGAGGGTTTTGAAAGTCCCCACTGTCCGGAATGTATGTATCACTTCGGCCTCCAGGCTCTCCACCGGAGCGGTATCGAGTACCTCATCCCTCCTCCACTTCGGGAGAGCTACTTTGTTTCTTATAAATATAAACCCTTCCTTCCACCCCTCTACCTTACTTGGGTTTTGAACCTTGAACCCACCTCGGGCTCGGGGGGTGAAGGAGTACCACCCCTTGGACTTCCCGAAGTTTTTTAATTGGAAGAAGAACCTAAAAAGCTCTACGGTCGGTTCTAATCCAGCGTTTTTACACACCACGGTGAATCCCACTACCTGCCTCACCGCGTTCGGCGCTAGTTGGCACAGGGCAATACCGTAGTATCGCAGCAACCGGATCACAATGTCCCACAAGGGCAGTCTCAGGCCTATTCTAAGGGGATCTATGTACACACTAATAAACCCCTGCGGTGGGCAGCAGGCCCTATCTTCGGGGGTCGGTATTATATACTCTAAGTTAAAGGGAAAGTAAAACAACGGGATTTCTCTCTCGATTTGCTCTGGCGTCATCCGTAACGCTACAGAGGCCACCTCCAAATCCTCCTCCGCGCATGGATAGAAGGCAACCATCATAACGTTGCATTCCAGCCCATCGGCCCTGTCTACGGTCCTAATCTCATTCCTCTCCGGAATGAGATACGATAGGGGGGGGATATCTAACGGAGCACCCGTAGTCCCTACTACTTCAATAGAGGCAGAAGATGAGGCAGAAGATGAAGAGGAGGACATACTTACTTGGGTTGGATTTGAGAAGTTTGGATTTGAGAAGTTTTGATTTGAGATGGATTGCAAGCACAGAATCCCTCTTTTTCCCGCTTTCTAAACTGATGAATCGCAATGAAGAAGATGAAAAGTTACTGTGCAGTTATTCCAATTATATACGCAAAAAACAAACGGCTCTGATGCAGCCTATTCAAATTCAGTGATGGAGATATAAACGTGCTCATCACGCGCTTTACAGTTCCCAAGGCGCGTGGGGAACAGGTTTCTTGGAAATCGCAGAGCGTGTCACTTCACATCCCTCTCTCTCATGATGGCGCCGCCAATCACATCAACCTCACCCTTCGTCAGGATGATTCAAACAACACTCCGGTGATTCCTTTACCTTGGTCATACTACCACACTCCGGTGCTTCCTTCATTTTTGCCAGACTATTCACTCCGGTGTACCCTCCACCTCGGCCAGGTTGTTATATACTTCCAACGCGTTCCTTGCTTCTGGGAAATTCGGTATTTCGCTATATGTCCTGTGCACTTCGGCCTAGTTCGACTCCGCGTCCGCAGACTGCTCCGCGGAGTCCCCAGGGACGCGGATAGACTTAATCGTCCATAAACACTTCGGCGCGCCCGCGACCACGGTCCTTCTTGCTTACGGTTCCACCCCGGTGACAACCGAAGCTCCTTCCTCGCTTCGGCTGGGGGGGGGGGCATCTGATAGGGATAACCCGATCACTTCGGGTCGGGCTAATACCTAAGCCCACTGACCGGCCCAACACGCGTAGGCCCAGCAGGCCTAGGAACACGCGTTGGTCCAACAGGTGGTTTGTTCCGCGAATCAAGGCTCATGATTCGTTCTCAACCGCCATGCAGCGGGAAATAGGCGTGAGAATAGGGAGTTTGTTAGGGTTTAGGAAAGCTGAGTATAAATATGAGAAAAGAACTCTGAATTAGGGTTCGCATTTTGAATTATGTATCATTGCTTGTAAGCTCGAAGTTTTAGTAAAAGAAACACCTCGGCAAGAGTTATTTTCTGCCCGTGGACGTAGATCTCCGGATCGAACCACGTATATCCTGTGTGTTTTTATATTTCTTGCATTGATTTAGACTGTATTGATTGAATACCGGATTGCGCTTTATCAATATAATATTAAATTTTAATGTTTACTATATTGTTGATGTATTTAGAAGTTGCGAGAGGAAGACCAAATTTAAAAATCATTTAAGGGTAATTTTTTTTTTTAATATTACACTATACATATATATATATTTCCTTAATATTTTTAAAAATTGAGGGGGCGACCGCCCCATCCGCACCCTTAGTTCCATCCCTGGAAAGAAGGATGATGATGCACTTTGACGAAGGATTTTAAACGTTGTTATGATGATTGGAAATGATTTACAGCCACCATAATTTTATTCTATAGACTCGATTCTGTTCTTTGAAATGCAAGTTTCAAACCTCAAACTTTTGCTGAAAAACCCACTCACCAGCAATCTAGCTAAGCAAATCCACTGCCAAATACTAGTCAATGGTCTCAACAATCTCGAGCCACTCTTAATTCGTCAAATACTGCAATCTTCATCTCCTCATTCTCCAACAACTACTCATTACGTCAAATCGATCCTCCGGTATGCGCAACAGCCGGATGCTTTCTCCACGTCTGCTACAATCCGTTATCTCGCTCAACACGACCAGTTTCGTGATGCTATTTCTCTCTATTCAGAATCACATCGGTCAGGAGTTTCGCCGAACACCTACGCTGTAGCTTCTGCCCTCAAATCCTGTGCAAGGATTTTGTTTAAAATGGGTGGGTTGATGATTCATGGCCAAGTGTTCAAGTCTGGTTTGTGTAAAATTGTTTTCGTGCAGACTGCTCTCGTGGATTTCTACTCGAAATTAGGCGATATGGATGTTGCACGCAAGGTGTTTGATGAAATTAGGGGGAAAAATGTGGTGTCGTGGAATTCTCTGTTGGCTGGGTATGTGAAGTATGGGGATTTGGCAATGGCGCAGAGTGTGTTCGACGAAACGCCTGTGAAAGACGTCATATCGTGGAATTCCATGGTTTCGGGCTACGCATGGGCGAAGGATATGGAGCAAGCGTATGAGCTGTTTCGACGAATGCCACAGAGGAATTCTGCGTCGTGGAATGCCATGGTTACTGGCTACATAGAATGTGGGAAAATCGAGCTTGCACGGAGTTTTTTTGACGCCATGCCAGAGAAGAATAATGTTTCTTACATCACAATGATTTCTGCTTACTCTAAGTGTGGAGATGTAGAGTCTGCTAAAGATCTTTTTGATCAAATGAGTAAGAAAGATCTGCTTCTGTATAATGCCATGATATCATGCTTAGCGCAGAATAATCACGCAAAAGAAGCGTTGCTGTTGTTCGACGAATTGGTGAAGCCAAATGCAGAATTTTACCCTGACAAAATGACATTAACTAGCGCTGTATCTGCTTGCTCTCAGCTCGGAGATTCAGAACAGGGGTGTCGGATAGAATCATACATAAAAGAATTAGGTATCGTAATGGATGATCATTTAGCCACCTCTTTTATTAACATGTATGCAAAATGTGGAAAAATCGACAAAGCTTATGAGCTGTTCAACAGCTTACAGAGACCTGATTTAGTTGCTTATACTGCTATGATTTTAGGGTGTGGCAAAAACGGTAGGGCGAAGGAGTCTATCGATCTATTTGAGGAGATGATTGGAAACGCCATTATTCCAGACGCGGATACCTTTACTGGAATATTAACTGCTTACAGCCGTGCTGGTTTAGTGGAAGAAGGGTACCGTTGCTTATTGTCTATGGAGAGCAACGGGGTTATACCAACAACGGATCATTACTTGATTGTGGTTGAACTTTTGGGCCGGGCCGGGCGATTAGATGAGGCTCATGAGTTGATTAAGAGCATGACAAGTCAGCCAAATGCTGGAGTGTGGGGTGCATTGCTTATGGCTTGCAGCTTGCATAACAATGTAGAACTTGCTGAGGTTGCTGCTAGGCATTGCTTAGAGCTAGAGCCCGAGACGAGTGGTCATCGTTTGATTCTTGCGAATATTTATGCATCTGCTGGGAGGTTGGACGATGCTAACAGATTGAGGGGAGCTAATGAAGATAGGTGTTGTCAAGAGGTGTTGTCAAGATACCAGAATCTAGTTGGATGGAGTGTACCAAATAAAAGTAGTTAATTTTTATTTTGATGAAATGCATTGCATGAGTGTGGGGTTTAGGGGGTTCATTCAGATGGATCGTGGGATTTTCTGGTTATTTGGTTCGGGTTACATGGGTTTGAAGATTTTAAAAAGTAAACTCAAATTCAATCGGAGAAACTTACGGTTATTTGAGTTTTTAATTAGTTACTGGGGATGGAGACGTAGATGTTTCAATTTCATGTGAAGTTAGAGAGAGAAATATACTAATAAAAAAAAATTACGTATGACAAAATTTGATTTTTATGTGTTTCAGCTGTTTACTCTTGATTATTATCATATATACTCCCTCCGTCCCGCTCTAATTTGCCTACCTTTCGTTTTTGTTTGTCCAATTTAATTTGCCAACCAAAAAAAGACAAAGAAAGTCAACACATATTACCCCTACTTTTTCATATTATTACAAATATGTCATTCAGTTAAATTTAATAAATCTAATTTACTAACACTAATCCTAATTTCAGATTAACTAATTACCTAAACTAAACCTATTTGATCCACTAAAAACCCAAACCCACCCCAGCCCAATATTTCCCCAAAATCAGTAAGTGAGGATCCAGCCTAGCCTATAATGTTTATCCTTCCCTCTTCCGTTAAGAAACCCTAGAATCCTTCTTCTTCTTCTTCTTCTTCTTCTTCTTCTTCTTCTTCTTCTTCGCCAACAATGGCGGATCAGATCTAGGGAGTTCTTCTTAACAATCAATACCCCAGAATCCTTATTTCTAGGTTTAATCCTGTAGAAACCCTCGCAAACCCGGCTTCTGATTCACCTTTTGCCTTCCTCTAAAATATTTTTCCTGTTCAAAACTTTGAAGATTCTTCTAGATCCACACCAGATCTGGCTGAATCTCATGATATTTTGTGAGAAACCACAATTTCTGGTCTAAATCGGCTCGATTTATTTTGGTCCGTAATCTATGGAGGTTTATAGCGATGAATCAGAAGAGGGTGACTTCGTTTACGACTCTGAAGAGAGTTTTGTTCCTGAAACCCAATTCGAAGAAGAGGGAGTGGACGCTCTCCCTCTTGGGATCGAGGAGGCTCCCCCGACTTCCGATTTGTTTGCAGATCCGGAAATGAAAAGGCATTTCTATGAGTGCCCGATCTGGTGTCCGTTGGTTGCCAGATTTATTATTTTTTCGTTGCATGTGGTAATATTATTCAGATTCAAAAGATCCTGTGCGATCCAAACATGTGCAGCATTTTTGATTCTGTTATTATGTTGTGCTATTCTTGTGGGGGGTTTTTGGCTTGTGATGCCTTATTGTGGCTTGTTTCGATTTTTGCTCATGTTAAATTTTTGCTGGGTGCTGCTTTCAGTTTCGTTTATTGGGATTTTTGGCTGGTGATGCCGTATTATTGGGTACAGATTCTGTGAAAACTGGGTTTTTTGACTTCTTCTGTGATGTTTCTGTGTTTTTGGCTGGTGATGCTTTTAAAACTTGCCTATTCTAGTGTTGTTTCTGCATTGTTTGGCTGTTGAATTGCTTGATTATATATTGCTGTAAAAACTGGTGAAATACAATGATGTTTTCTGTGATTTTTCTGAATTGTTGTAGGGTAGCCTAATCAACTGATGTTGTTTATATGCTGATTGATTATGTAGCTGCCCAACTGTTTATTCAGTTTCATCACATTTTTTTGTGAAATCTGACAGTTTAGTTCAGCTTGTTCATAGCTTAAGTTGGTCATTTCATGTGACCAACTTAATGTTGCCTGGTATGAACTGTGGGTAATTAGGTTCTTCCCAATGATGAAAATATTCTGAGGGAAAGAATTTTTTTTTCATAAAAACTGATTTCATTATATACATTTATTTACAGTTTAAGCAAAATGAACACTTTCATAAGTTTTTACACTGTAAAAAAAACACAAACTAAATCAAAACTGCTACCTTTAATCTACATGTATCCCAAATCAAGCATTATCCCCTCGATGTTATATGCTACTGTGGTTTGTTCCTGTTCTATGAGATGTTCAATTGCTTGTCTTATGATTTGCTCTTCAACTTCTAAAGCCTGTGGTAGAGTTTCAGTCAATGCTAGAGCAGCCTTCCCCATATGTGGCAATTTGTAATTATTTCCTCCCTTAGCTTTCATTATTTCCACTAAACAACCTTGTAAGCTTAAATATATGTAGTCTAACTTGATTGATTCAAGGTCCTCAAAGGATTTGAGGACATTTGAAACCAAGTCATCCACATTATAACTCCTTGTCTCAATCTGCAAAGATTGAATGGCTCTAAAAAAATCCAAATCCAGCACATTCGTGTCTGGAGAGTTTGGTGGTTGGCACATCAGTTTGATGTCAAACCCATCGGCTGTTGCATCTCTTCTAAAATCCGGATCCAAGTTGCTTAAATGAGACCTAGCATTGTCTTGCTGTATGATGATTGTTTTGCTTGCATGAGGTGGCCATTTGGCCTTAATTGTCGGAAGAACCTAATTTGTAAAGCCATATGATGAAACAGAGAGCATGTTATGAGCTGTTAGTATTAGTAATGTCACCAATTTTTACACATTTTGACAAATTTGTAAAAATTGTGGAGACTTACTAAAACTCTAAACCACTGAATGATGAGTTTTTTCTGATAGTGGGTACTTACTTGATCCAATATGCAGCTCTTAATAACTCCACTGTTTATAGAGTCGATTGATTTTGTAACCAATGTGCCTCTAGCTCTATTTGCACTGTTTTTGATGGCCGGTTCTTGTTTTGTGAATGGGAAAATACCAATCTTCCCATAAAAAATAAGTTCCCCCGAATCTAAATATTGTGGCCTAGCCACTGCGCACATGAACATCACCTTTTGGACAAAACGTTTGCTTTTACAGGCCCGGTAAGGGTCTTCTTCTGCAGCAAGCTTGTATGCTCTTTCTGTTGCCCTTTGCATGTAGAACCATTTTTCGTCTATGTGCACAATATTATGCATGCTCTCATATTTGCATTTCTGGGTGTTTGTGTCTTGATGCAAAAAACAAAGGCTGTACTTCAGCCTTTATAATTTGTTTGCATCAGTGAGTGATGGTTTAATTGAGTTAGTATGCGCTTTGATCTTACCTGCTTTGACCCATCTTCCTATTTGTGACTTGCTGACCTCTAACTCCTTGACAAGTCGCCTTATGGTTCCCCTCTTTTCGAATGGTATCGCCTTCATGACTTCTTCATCTAGTTTTTGAATGCTAGATGAAGGTTGTCGGGGCCTTACCTCCGGAAAAGAGATGGGGACATCTGCTGAAACTTATTTTTTTGCAGCCTGCCAAATGCACCGTATTGTCCGAACCGAGACTCCATATGATGTTGCGACTTCACCGGTGATGCCGTACTTCAAAACGCCGTCTTTGTTGTTTGAAAGAAGGCGTTGAACTATTCGAAGTCGGTCTGATGGAGCAAGATTCTTCCCCTTTTTATGATTTGTCATTGTAATAGAAGTGTAACTGTTGTAAAAAATCAGTCCAAAATGCATTCAATGCATTTTGGACTCTATTTATAGAGTTAGGTGAATCAGTTTATGGAGTGTAATTTGAATTTTAGGTGGTAAATTTGAATTGTAAATCCCAAATTTTGGTCATTTAGTTACTGCTGTAAATCAGGATTTTTGGAGGGGAATTTCCCCCCCAAAAAAATTCAATGGCAAAATCTCAATTTTCAGGTTTTGGTGTTGCTGTGTTTTTTTAATGTTTTCCGTAGCTTTAGTTTTTTTACTGTTCAACTTTCTGATTTTAATTAAGAAAAGTGGAGGGAAGTGTTAAAACACTAATCCCTCCCTTAAAAAATTAAGGGAATTTGAAAAAGTCACAAAACATCACACTCAACTGCTTTTTCTTAAGTTTTGTGCCCGACCAACATAGGCAAATTGGGCCAGGACAGAGGGAGTATTAATTTACTTGTTAATATTAATTATCAGGGTTAATTACAGTAACCACACCCAAACTATCAACGTTTTTCACATAAATCACTGAACTGTTTTTTATGACACTTATACATATAAACTATAAGGGTTTTGGCATAAACAACACCAAACTTATTTTCCAATCATTTTTCGCCGGAATTCCACATGTAACTTGCGCGTTATACATTTTTAAGGGTTTTTTTTTTTTTTTTTTTGTCCAAACACGCTTTTTAGTAGGTAGAGGAACCACTCATCTTCAACAATGGGGGTTCCAGATATTAGGAGAGAGAACTATTGATGATTCAAAGAAATTGTTATGGAAAAGAAAGGTGCAAAAGGATTTTACACTTTTAGCATACTAAAAAGGTTGTTTGTACAAAAAAAAATCATTAAAAGTTTATCACGCGTAAGTCACATGTGGATTTCCGAGAAAAAATGATTGGAAAATAAGTTTGGTGGTTTATCTGCTAATTGAAAAATAAGTTTTGCGGTTTATCTGCAAAACTCGCATAGTCTATATGTATCGATGCAACAATTTTTTTTTTTAGTAATTTATGTATAAAAACGCTGACAGTTAGATGAAATTGTTACAATTAACCCATATATCTTTCTCTCTCCTAACTTAATAAGAAATTGACTAAAACGAAATGACAGATTAATCCGCTTCCGTCACTGGTATCTTGATAATTAACAAGTAGATTTACATATCTATATATTAAAAAGGAGAGTTGACACTCTCAAGTCTTGCCACGTCAGATTTTTTGGGCTCTGTGGTAGCGCCATGTGTCTTCTTTTTTCTTTCTTTCATTTTCTATTTTGTGTGTAGAAAGTGGCCTCTTCCAATTCTACTTGAGCATTTAGTTGCATAATGAATGTGATCTCTTCCAATTCTTTTTGTTAGTAAGAGACTCCTCATTTAAAATTTTTTATTGCATAATGAATGTCATCCCTTATATAGATTTGGAATGCACTTAACGCACAAACATGATGCTCCTTAAGAAGAAAAAAAAAAAATATAAGTTATTGATTGTTGTTCTTTCATGAAGATTTTATTTTGTCCCCGATTACACCGACTCTCAACAAGATATGCCGAAGGTTAATGGGAACGAAGTCAGATCATCATGTGGATAATCCAGGCAATTCATTTATCCACCTCGAAGGCCATTCTAATTTACCTGGGGTTTGATATCTTCTTTTTCCTCCTTGAAAAAGTGATTATACCTTTATTTATTATTATTTTTCTTTTCCAACTAGATGCTTGATTATATGTTATGAAATATATATATATGTATATGAATATATATATATATATATATATATATATATATATATGCTGCAATTAGTGATTCTCTTTAGTGATATACATTACAATTTTTTGTAATTTTGATTTCATTCTAATCTATCTCAATTAGCAAACTCTCTCTCTCACTCTGCAGAAATATTGTAAAACTGGAAGAAAGGTCACCTGTTACATTTTAGTGTTTCATTTTACACTTTTTCAAATTCATCAACCAACATGTGTATTGAATGATGTCACAAATTATATGTATCATGTATTAAATTAGGTGTAACAGAACATGAAACGCCTAATGTAAATAGAGGATCCGAATTGAAAAACAAGGTTGGCGGAGAAGAGACCAAAAGGAGAGGAACTTTCATTTTTACTAATTTTTTTGGTTAATTACATAAAGTATTTAGTCCATTCTAAATATTATATGATTACACATTTGTTGTTGAGATAGTTAAAATCTCAATTTTAGATTCACATTAGTAACTAACGTTTTCTTTCTTTCTTTCTGTAAATTGAAAAAAATATAAAAGTGATGTATTTCTATGTTATGTTTGAAAATCATATTGCATACGATAATTGATCGACAAGGTCGTGAGTTTTCACATAATTAATCCACTAATCTCAGCTAATATTATTATCTCATAATAATTAATCTACGTAAGCTACAATATAAGGAACAACATTTAAGGATATTCCATATTTTCCAAACAAAATACTAATGTTGGAATAAACGAGTAACAAAGTGCTTTACTGTTGTTGGGTTTGATTATAAATCATGGTGGTCTTTGAAAAATATGTGACATCATAATTCTTAAAAATACTTAGAACATTTGGTTGGTTACTATGAGCACTAAGGGAAGAATGGAGACTTGGAGTGGGGGCTTCCACTAGAAAGATGAAGAAAATTGGATATGAAACTAAATTAGAGTACTAAAGATGATTTGGAGACAAGAGCATAAATAAAGTATTACAGAACTTGGTTAAGTGGATTTTAATACTAACGTGAATTGCAAGTGAATCATGTCACTCAGTTAACTAATAAATTTTACAAAATATGATACAAAAATATTTATTATATATTTTAGGTGTTACAACAAGAAAACATATATCAAAATTCTACTACTTACATCATATTAAAAGTGTTATTTCACAAAAATCAATGAGACAATGAACAAAAGTGGTTGAGGCCTTGAGAATGATAGCAGGTAGGATATGTAGTTCATTAATCATTTATCTTATTGAGCTATTAAAATACATTCCATTTGAATATTGCAAATGAATTCAAAACATGGAATTTCACAATTTTGATGTGACTAAAAAATAAAAAAAGAAACACTAAACAAGAGAAGCCCGTGCATGGCACGGGCCCTCATCTAGTTAGAATAATTATTGGTATATTTTCAGCTGTCAAAACTGTTGTCAATTAGTAAAGACAATTCTGGTAGAGCAATATAGAAAGTATTCTAATCTTTTAAATTAACTTGACGCATTCCTTATCTGTTATCTACACATGCTTGTTTGCTTCACTTGCTACATAGACTTGTTTGCTTCACTTGATGAGATAATATTTGATACTTCCTTCGTTTCATAAAAAATGTCATTTCAGACACTTTGAAAAATTTCACAATAAGTGTCACTTTACTATAAAAACTACAATTCTTCCAATATTAACTTAAACAACCTACTTAATTTAATTTATTATTTCCTTATTTCACAAAACATACCAATTAAATACCAATCCTTAATTTCTCAAAAAATAGTTAAAATGACATTCTTTATGAAACGGATGGAGTACATAATATTAAGATTTGGTATTTAGTATCGTGCATTTAGTAAGAAATAATATAATTCAAGATATCTTCAACATATTAAGTTTGTGATTAATTTAGATTTTGACTAGTATACCCTCCGACTAACAAGTATTAACAACCTCTATTTAGAGTGCTTCTTATGAAGATAAAAATCATTTTTTCATACATTAAATTTTAAAATAAAATATAGAATACAATTTATACAACATGTAACAATTTTGATAGCTTTTTTAGTAACATTATTTTTAAAAGTAAAATCATGAAAGATACAACAAATTACATTCATTAGTAATAATGTTTACGCACCAACTCCGGCTCCGTCACCGGGGCACTGTCTACTATCTCATCCCGTCTCCACCTCGGGATAGTCTCGTTCACCTTCACATATAAATTTTTTTCCTTCCAGCTATCCACTTTACTCGGTTTTTTTACCCTAAAACCACCCCGAGGCCACGGACTAAACGAATACCACCCCTTTCCTTTCCCAAAGGCCTTCAACTGGAAGAAAAACCTAAATATCCCTACGTCGGGTTTTACCCCGACAGTCTTGCAAATTACCAAAAAATCTACTACCTGCCTAATGGCATTGGGCGCTAACTGGCATAAGGCGATTCCGTAATACCTCAACAGTTGTACTACGAAGTCCCATAGGGGAAATCGTAAAATCCACCTTCAACTGGTCTATATACACCCCAATAAAACCCTTTGGTGGGCAACACACCCGGTCACTGGGCTCCAGCACTATATACTCTAAATTATACGGAAAATAAAACGACGGAATCAGCGCTTCTAGCTGCACCCGAGTCATTCGGGGTGCCTCCGAGGCCACCTCGAAGTCCTCCTCGAGGCAGTCGCTGAAGTCTACGGCTCGGATCAAAATTTTCCTAAAATCCGCCCGGAATACAGTCTTAATTTTCCTCTTCTCAGGAAATATACTTCGTATCTGAGCCGCATCAATCGGCCGTTCCGCCGTTCCCACTTCCCTAATAGAGGACGAGGATGAAGAAGAATGCATACTTACTTGATTCAAATGTCAGTTGCTCTGAAATTGCAAGATGATTCTCATTTTCTCCCGCTCTTTGTTTGTCGCGATCTGCAAATGAAATGGTAAAGTGAATCTTTCTGTTCACGCTTTATATATCTATCCAAAATTCAACGGCCCAAATTGCGACCTTTCACATTCAATGCATGTGATGCACGCGTGTTTTTCACGTGCCTTTTAGATGACCATGCGCGTGGAGAATCACGCGCCTTGTGGTTTTCGTCAACACAGGTTGACTACCTCATCCCGAGGGTATATTATTTCAACTCCAGTTGATTACCTCACCCCGGAGGTATATCATTTCAACTCCGGTTGTCTACCTCAACCCGGGGGTATATCATTTCAACTCCGGTGACTACCTCATCCCGGGGGTATATTATTTCAACTCCGGTTGACTACCTCACCTCGGGGGCACACTATTTCAACTCCTGGGGACTACCTAACCCCAAGGATTCATCAATTCACCTCGGCAACCACCACATACCCATGCCATTCTCGAAACACACTTCAAACCGAAGCTCATCTCTCGCTCCGGCTGGTGGGGGGGCATCTGATAGGTATGGCCCAACCTACCCGGGTCGGTCCAGTCCGCCACCCTGGTTACTTGGACCTAAAAACGCAAGCCCACGAAGAAGCCCATACGCGGGCATGCACAGGCCTATGCGGCCCAAACAAGGGAAGAACAAGTCAAAGGAATATTATATCATTATCTCCTCAACCGCCATGCAAACGTGGCCCATAATCTCCTCAACCTCCCATGCGCGATTGTAGGCGCCAGGGTAGTGGGTAGCTCACAACGGGCCTCCGGAGAAATAGAAAATGTCTGTATAGATTAAGGGGGAAGGATTAGCTGTTTCCTCTCTCTGATGCTGTTTTGTATCTAAACTAGAATAGTAAAAAGAAGCAAGAGGGATTACTCTTTCCGGTGAACGTAAATCTTCGTGATCAAACCGCGTAAATCTTCGTGTTATTTACATTCCTGCTATTTTTCTTACTCCGGTAGATTGTCTTAATTGTGATTCAATTAGTATTCGGGTCATCGCATTAACAGTACCCGCACTATTCGAACCCTTTATGTTTAGTAAAAAAATTAATAAATAAAATATATATTATGTAAGAGTTGAACCCTCCACCTTTCATTCTATAAAATAAAAATATTATGTGAATAATAATTCAATTAAAATTGCATCACTCCACTTGGTAGACATAGTGGTGTTTTATTTTTATCTTTCATTTGTTATCTCATGTTTAATTTATATTGATAGTTAAGGTACCGGTTCAATACCCGTTTATATGATCCAATGATTTTTACAAAAAATTAAATTCTAATTTGGCGAGTTAGGGTACTGATGGGTATTATTAGTAAATGGTTTGAGTGAGTTTGGGTATTGTACATATCTTTCTAAATGGGTTTGAGTAATATAAAATTTAAATGGTTAGGGTTTGGGCACCCTTAATTTCGTGGGTACCCAACCAGCTGACATCCCTAATCCTAATGCTATAAAATAATAGGAAATTGGATCCCACCTCATATGTGGTATCCATAATCATGGGAATAGGGGATTATGAAAACCGAGCTTTCTCTTTTTTCAGGGCTTTAAGTATTATGCATATTACTAGGTAAACATGGGAATAGAAGGGATACTGCATCTGTCAAGGTCTTATACCACAAAACAAACAAGCCTTTATAGTACTTTATCAACATTCGAAGATAATTAAACAGTCACCAACCATTTAAAACCTAAATTATATAAATAGAGGGCGGTAAATTTAGCATAACCCGATAGCATGATGCTAATTCGTAGGTTTGGTGTCTATTGGGATTTGGATCATTATCGAATTAATCCAATAAAACATGATATAATTCAGGTCATACATGACCAACCCAATGATGTCCGATTTTTTTAAAAGCTAGATATGTAGACCGGATAAATTTGTCAGTATTTAAAAAGATATATGTAATATAAGTATATAATTATTGTAAAGGCCTTTAGAAAATAAACCGCATAAATCATTTTATCTAGAAAAAGTCATGTCCAATTAGAATGCAAATAATATTCAGAAATGCACTATTAACGAAATTCTCTTGGGTTCTATCAACTAAATTGCACAGGAAAGTCCTTTTAATAACACAAAAATAATATAATATCGAATTATGAGCCTATTATAAATAAATCTAGTGTATAATATCCAATTATGCGCCTATTATAAATAGGAATATCTAATTCAACCCACAATGAAATGAATCCTTACAAAAATATACCATAATATTCTTATCCACATAACAATAATCTACACACATTCTAATCGACGGCGATACAGTTCGTTAAAACTGCACCAAGGTGCAGTGGGCCAAAATGTCTCTTACCCACAAGCCACATACCAGTTTTTTCTTGTTATTATGTACTACTTTTTTTTTTTTTTTTTTTTGGTGTATGCAAGGTGTTTGATGAAATGCTTGTGTGAATTGCAGGTTCTGGAACTGGCTGGAAACGCTGCCAGGGACAACAAGAAGAGCAGAATTATCCGGAGGCATGTGCAGTTGGCGCTAAGAAACGATGATGAATTGGGAAAATTGCTGAGCAGGGTGACTATTGCTAGCGGTGGAGTTTTGCCCAATATTAATCCAGTATTGTTGCCAAAAAAATCTGCGGCGTCCGAGGAGAAGGCTCCGAAGTCTCCCAAGAAGGCCTAGATTTACTCTTGTTTGAATTTTAGTCGTTTTGATGTTTTTTTTTTTAAAATCTTAGTGCATGTAGCTATTGCCTATTCTATAATGGCAAAAACTTGTGTGCACCTAACACACAATAGGTTTATTGTGCACTCTTTTATTTAATTTAAAATTAAGAATATATATAAGACCG
Source organism: Ajuga chamaepitys (assembly GCA_958295605.1). Taxonomy (NCBI): domain Eukaryota; kingdom Viridiplantae; phylum Streptophyta; class Magnoliopsida; order Lamiales; family Lamiaceae; genus Ajuga; species Ajuga chamaepitys. The sequence goes on along the minus strand of OY282499.1, from coordinate 63,041,658 downwards.
CGTTTGGATAAATTTACAACAGCACTATGTGGTGCAATGTATTTGGTTTGTGTCTAGAAGGTCTGACGCACACTCTGCGTTTATGTTGTTTTTACCTCTTTTTATGTTGTTCAATAATATATGTTATATTGCGTAATAATATATGTTATGTTACAGGTATACATATTTTTTTAAATAATATATTACATTGTCTAAAATAATACTCCCTCCGTCCCGGCCCAATTTGCCTACCTTGGCCGGGCACGGAGGTTAAGAAAAAGCAGATTTTGTGAAATCTTTGACTTTTTTAAAGGTGGAGATTGAATGTGGAGATTTTGAGGATGGAGATTGTGAGAGAAAGTTGCCATTTATGGGTTGGCAAATTAGATTGTGACAAACCAAAAAGGAAAGTAGGCAAATTAGAGCGGGACGGAGGGAGTATAAAAAGTGTACATATATAGAATTTTTTTGGAGAAGATGAGATTCAAACTCATACCCTAATAAGCGACAATTTAGGATTCCACTTAAGCTAGTACCACCTAATAATATATATATATATATATATATATATATATATATATATATATTATTAATTTGTATCAAAAGAAAAAAAATAAATTAAAGCGCACTGGGCTGAGGCTCAAACTCAAGACCTCAGGGCGCGTGCATAATAGTTCAACCACTGAGCCACTAGCATTTTTAAATATTCAAACGCAGTCCTTGATATATATCTAATTCTCAAATTAAATTAGAGAGTGTACAATAAACTTATTGTGTATTGGATGCACCCAAGACTTTTGAAACGGGAGAAAGTGGTTTTTTGGTTCTCCGATTTGTGTTATTGGCCATCTTATTTTACTAGTAAACTAGAATTTCCTATTGCGTGATATATGAATTGAAAATTATTAGGAGAAATAAAATTAAATAAAATTGAATTACTTAGTTTTTATTAAATAAAATATATTAAATTATTAATAAATTTCTCTTTCATTAATAAGATTATCAATTAATTTTTATTTGCAACGTATTCAATTTAAATAGTTAATTCCACAAATAAATATTCAAATCTAAACACAATAATCAATCATCACACAAAGTAAAGGCCATGAAAAAAAGATGGTTTGATATATCTTAATAAAAAAAAAAGAACGAATTGAAAAAATCTTTGCCTTTTAATCTATTTTATTAACATACGTTTGTAGTTTTTAAACACCCATTTGTTATATTCTTCATATTTCCTTTCTCTTGTTGGAAAACCTCGTTTTCAAGCATTTTGCAGGTAAAAAAGTGTACAAAGAGGTGACGAGTAGATTGAAGTCGAAGAAATCGAGAAAAAACTCGAGGAATGAAGAAACGAACCAAAATTGGCCGTGCACGGTCACAACCGTGCATGCCTTCACAAACCGTGCACGGCCCGTGCGCGCAAAAGGCAGGGCAGCCCATACACAGGCGCACGGTCATGACCGTGCGACCATGCACAGGCCGTGCATGGTCTTCCAGAGATGGGAAATTTCAGGTGTTGTGCACGGTCCGTGCAGCCTCGCACGGGCATGACCGTGCACAAACTCCGGAAATGAATTAATTTCAGTCTATTTATGTAATTTTGAGCCCAATACTTTGTAAAAAGCCCCAAATGGGGGGTATAGACTTGGATTTTCAGATTTTTGAGAGATACACACTTTTCATTTACTTACTTTTTAGAGAGAGAAAGCTAGAGATAGCATTTGGGGGAATTACTTGGAGATCAAGATTTATCTCCTCAATAGGTTTTATCCTTCCATCTTCATCTAAATTTTGTATAAACATGATTATATTTATATATTTGTGTTTATTTATTATTATGATCATGGTTGGCTAATTTCCTTTATCTAGGTTTAGAAAATAGATTATGGGTGATTAGTGATTTTACTCAATTAATTTAATCCCGTGTTATGCTATTAGTTGATTAATGGTTTATTATGCTTGTTGAATGATTTGATCACTTATTTAACATTATTGAGGATTAAATTGAAACCGAGAGGGGAGATTTGATCCGAGATCACATTAATCGACATGATTAAGCAATAAAACCGAGAGGTTTGAGCTAATTGTGGGAACTTTGATCTTAGGACCAATTGAGAGTTGTATTTGATAAATCGACCGGAGACGGCGATTAATCCTATACAACCAACACGTAAGTTGCTCCGAGAGGGGATCTTGCATATAATTGTGATCGTTTCCTAATACATAGCATTCGGTTTAAAGGTTGAATTGATCGGGATAATAATTGCTAATTACCCTTAATTGAAATCTAAGCCTAGATTATCTTTATTAATCGGTTATTCCTTATAAATTGTTCTCTAGTCTATTTTATTAGTTTTAATTGCTTGTTGATCTAAATTAGAGTTTAAAAATACCAAAACCAACCACTCGATCGTCTAGTTAGCCACTTAAATGTTTGGATTACTTCATCTTTCCGATATTGAGCCGATTCTTCGTGAGATCGACCTTGTGCTCACTTAGTGCTACTTTGACGCCGTATACTTGCGGTTGTTCGATTTAGTTACAAACAACTAAGCGTGTGTCATGCCTAACCATATATGTATGTCTTGTTTCCATAATAATTTCTTTGAAATAGTGTAATTGCCATGTTAAACGAAAATGATTATTACTATGATAAAAAAAGGACATGTAGAAAAAATCAGTCCGTACCCTTTAGGCTGATTATCGTCCATGACGAACATTATGAGTTTCATCAATTCATCCCTCAACATTCTGATTTGGAGTAGGGGTACCCTAGTAACATGTACCGTCGTCAGTCTTTTGACATTGTTATGTGACGGGCGGAAGGGTCATGAGTGAAAATGTCCTGGCTAAATTTACCTGTATTTTTCTTCAAAATTGACTTAAGCTTTTTGGCTTGCGCAGGTCCCTCCACCTGCCATTCTCTCGAAAATGATTAGAAATTTTAATTCAATATTTTCCATCTAAACACTTGTTGGTCAAAATTAGTAAAATTTGAGTACACATACCTTCACATCTATACCTCCAGCCACCAAATCTTTACCAACCTCTCGCTTTTGATCTTCCTCGTCGTCAATAATCAATGGTGAATCGAATGCATCTCTCTCCCTAACTCGTTCCCCCATTTTACTAGCCTCGGGAGTCGAAAACTCCTTAAGCTCCTCCCTCCTTACTTCATCCGTAGTTTACTTGGAAAATCTTCCACAACTCCCTTCGATAACCCTGACATGGAGCAGCTGGTGTTGGTTTTTGTTATTAAATGATGTAAACCATAGCTCAGCTTCTTCAAGGTTATATTGATGAAAGCGTGGGCCTTGCAATCATCGAAATTTATGTTTTCACCAATTTTAGCCAACAAATTTTTGTTTTGGACAACAAGCGAATCATGTGAGTGCTTAAGTCGACCCAACTCCTCAAAAAGACACTCTAGTTTGCTGTAAATTTCTGCCTTGAAAGCTTTCATCATAAAACGAGTGTCGTCTTGTTCTGTATCCAATACAACCCCCTTCCCCTTTAGTGCGTCCAATGATTCATTACTCTGGATGTGATGAGTTGTAAATCTCGGAGAGACCCTTTTCTTGGGTGTTTCATATGCGGACATCTTAGTCCTCCCCAACGAGTTTTCCTATGATTTAAAAAACATTATTAGGTAATGAATAAAAAATTACGTCAAATGTAAAACCCTGTATATTAAAACAAACAAGGGCTAATATGGATTGGGAGTACATCTAGCTAGATCAGAATCTTACCATCAAAGAAACGCACCACCTTCTCTTTACCATTTTCTCAAGAGAACTAAGACCATAAATTCCTAAAACCCGCAGTTGGTCACAGGTTATAGGTCCCCTGGGTAAGACCACTCTCAGATAATAAACCTGTAGTTTTACAAATTTGAAATAAATTAGTCATACCATCATGATAAGTAAATAATTAATTTAAAATATAATGGTCTCAATCAAAGTATGTCAATACCTGAAGAAACAATGCAAATCCAGTTAGGTAACAATTTCGTTTTTGGCTTATTTTGTACTTTGAAAAGTCCTCTACCATTTTCTGGAAAAAAAGAGTAGCCCAATTATTTTTGGGAATCGCAGAAACATCAACCACAGGGAAAATATAGTTTTGGTTAATTTTGTTAGGTGGTCGTGGCCAATATGGTAGAAATGGTATATAGTACATAGGCCCTTAGGTAATCAGTAATGTCTACGTCTTTTGACTTAAGAATCTGTTCTAACCGAGCTGTCTCAATAACTGTTTGGTCCAACATTCGACTAAGATATTATACCTAATCCTATCAACCAGCCCAAGATCTCCCTTAAGATCAATATCCTCAGCTTCCTCAGGTACCCCCATAATGGCAGAAAAATCTTGTGGATTAACATGGTACCTAACCCCTCCAACAATGAGAGTCATTGTGCACGTGTTGAAAGATAATATTAGCTCATGCATCAGTGGTTTTATTAGCTCGCACCCGATAAAATTTAAAGTCCCTCCAAAACCAATCGACCTCATAGCTGTTCCCATATCATTGTCTATTACTTTTACTGTGTTCGTAAATCTTTTCAAGGCTATTCTAGTTTTTAGGCAAACCCGAGTAACACTAACTCACTAAGCTTGTATTCAGTATCGGATGAGTCATACGTAGGTGACTCAAAAACTTTATCATAGGGTTTATCTACCATTTGAGTGTTGTTATAGACTGCATCTTTCTCCTTTTCATCGTCAGAGAAAAATAGACACCGTCTTTTCGAACTTTCTCCGGTATGTGCTTCGCTTTGGACTATATGTTCGTCTGGTATCTCCTGTGATATAGAAAAAAAATGGTTTTAGCATATATTTATCCTGTACTATATTTAAAAGAAAGGGACAGAATTTCAAGAAATAAGATTATCTCACCCCGCTATCTTTATCATCCGACTGACTTGATTTTTGCAAATACTTTGAGAAAAAAATTGATTTTTCAGGCTTATTTTCAAACTCGGAGGAAAATAAGATTGAAACCCCTCATCTAAGTTGGCAAATATAGTTTTGGTATCAGGATCGTCTGTTTCCATTGTGTAAGTTGTGATATCTATTGTAAAGTTGGAGTAAGTCTTATATAGTGTTGTAATGGACTATGGAATTACTTTGGCTCCAAGTATTTTTCCTGGGCTCTGCAAGTTTACAACAATGATGAAAAAAGGGGATTTTCTAGATCTTTTAACCCACAAATTAGAGAATACTTTATTGGGTTATATGCACTAAAATCCCTGATTGGTCACATGGATTACTTTTAAAATTTGGTTAAATCGAAGTAATTATTACCCTAGTATATCTACTTGTCTTTTTATCCAGTATTTTTTATTAATATAAGAGATATCTAAAGTCTGTTAACTTTTGTGGGTAAGATACAAAAAGTGTAAATATTGCCTATACCTGGGATTAAATACAAGCATGGCTGTTAGATTTAGGAATTCGTGTACTGCCTCTTCATGTAACTTTAGACATCATTATTTTATTTAGAAAAAAAATCCTTCATTTAGTCATTTATTGTAGTGTATCAAAAGAGGCATATGGTGCCACTGTATATAATAACAAGTTAAGTTCCCATTTTTTGTAACAAACTGTCTTCTTTGTACAAGCTATACTCACAGACGTGATTAAGAGTACAAACTCATATGGAGAGAGTCATGAAAACAATGGTGGCATCTGAGCTAGCATGGCGGAACCATAAGGAGAAACATCAAGTGTGTGGGATTCATTGTTCTCCTTTTTGTTGTAAATTTGTAATCATTTTCAGAATCTACTACGTGTCTTCCTATATTTCAGCAAAGGTTGTTGCTATACAAACATAAGGCAAAAGTTCTCCATGACGTCTACGAACAACTCCTCCAAACTGAGGTAGCCATTACGCATTTCCAATTGTTGTTGCAGATAAGACTTCCGCTCCAGGAGCTGCACCCCTACGAGTTCCATCTAGGTCTTGAATTGAACATGTACTACCAGTCGCTCCTCCAGGCACATAATGACTTCACCTGCTTCCGTAGGTTCTATGAGCAACAATTCGAATTTCTCCGAGTTGTTTAGTTGTACTCAGTGAGAAGGAGGGTGTAAAGGAATTTAGTTGGTTGTGCCCAAGTATCTATCATTAATTTGTGTCCAACTCGATGTCAGTTTTTGTAGTTTGTCTATGTCTACTTTTGTTTAGGTCTCGTGTTGAAGTTCCAGTTGTTTCTTTCAGTAGTGCCATATGGTGGTGGTTAATGAAAAGTTGTGTTTTAATATACCTACCATGTGTGTTGTTACTGTAGGTTGTTCGTTACAATTTATTGCTTCCTGGATATTTAATTTTTTTTTCTAGTTTTATTTAATAACTCTTATTAAATATGACTTCGCACACAATGATGGAAAATGAATGAGTTATTACACCAAATAATTAATATAAGAAAAAATTAATATATTCTTAAATGTAGTTGAAGTTTATCCCGTCTAAAAGGAACATTAATAGTTTCATTTAGTATAAAAATTCCACTTGACTGTTCCTCAATGCATGAAACAATAATAATACAGAAAACTAGGGGGTGAGAGATTTAACCAATACACTTATTATTACTCTAACTAAACACATTGTTGTTAACATTATTAATATTGTTCTTAAATGTCTTTCAAGTTAGGTTGATTTCTTATGTGTTCAATTTCCCAACGTTTTTAATTATTAATAATAATAGTAATAATAAATTATTGTGTAATTTCCCAACGTTATGGGTTGAATGCATCCAGGAATTACTTTATAATATATCTCCTCATGCATAATATATCGAACTGTTCATATTTTCACGATCTTTAGTTCGATATCCGTTTCTCATATATAAATAATTTATTGAACAATTATTTTGATCAGATTTGAGTGTGTATTTAAAATTTGGACAACAATATTGATTCTAGACTAGACTAGAATTAAAATTAATAAAATAATTTCCTTACACACAATATATTAGTCGAATACTTTTTTTTAAAAAAAAAAATGTATAACAAATCAATCTATATTACATGAAATTTTAAATATATATTTTATTTTTACTTACGTTACGTCCGGGAGAAAAATCATTGTTTAGAATATGAAACCGTAACTTTATTAAATAGAACATATTATTTTCTTATAAATTATTCAGCGCATTTTATGGTTAATTTATCTTTTCTTTTTTTATATGTTGTGTGTTATTCTCTTTGTGTTAGTTTTTACATATGTAATTAACTGAACTATTCGTGGTTATCTGCATATATTAAGAAAGAGACGTGACTAACTAAATGTACGTTTGAGTTTAAAAAATAAATCAATTTCAAAAAAGGTAGTGTTATTTTTTATATTTAATATTTATTTTGATTCTATTCTGTAATAATATTTTTTTAATGAAATAAGTATATATTAAATCCAATAATTGCACGTGCGAAAATGATATTTATGTTGTTTAAATTGTTAAATATAAATTAGAATTTTAAAATATATATTTTATCAAGTTACAATGTTAACATTTTTAAAAAGTAAAATTATAATATTTTATTTAGTTCAAATATTACTCTACGATGCACCGGAGTAATACTAGTTTAAAATAAAAGACAATGTCATTCTCCTAGTACGACATGTTTGAGGAATCCATTATGGGTTCAACGGATTTTCTACCTAACTATCAATAGAGTCGGTCAACCAACCAACCCCTCGGTGGAAAACGGGCATTTAATATAAGGGACGAAGGGTCAGAAGTGATTTTTGAAAGAAAAATCCATCCTTCAACGCGAAATGTGGTGATTTTTGTCGAGAATTTCAACTCCTCGCCAATTTGTATGGTAGAATTTGATAACCGAGGGATAAAATATAATCGATACAGTGAATCATGACTGGCAAAGGCTCTTTCGCCCTGCTTGCACCAAGATGACATGTCTGAGGGCATCTCCAAGGATGCACTAATTTGGTGGTAAACACCACTTTTTCTGCTCCAACGATGCACTATATCAAGCACTATTTTAGTGTTTATACAATTCTGGCACTATATATAGTGCGTACTACTTTGCTGCACTATCTATTTCTTATTCTTTTTTCTTTATTTTTATTACTTCTTTTATATTGTATTTAATTGTGATGTATATTTTAAAGTATTGGATAGTGTATTTGTGTATCGAATTTTTTTTTTTGAAAAAAAAAATTACATAAAATTTTGAAAAAAAGAATTCAACAATAACAAGAAAAACATCATATGATTTATTAAATTACTACAGAATGCAAATATTAGATAAAAACAAATAAGCGTGAAATATAAAATTATATAATAAGTACGAAACATGTAAATAACAATTACAGAAAATTACTAAACAAGATCAAAGACAACATTACTAAAACGGAAATACAAATAGAACATAAATAATAAATTATTTTGTCTAGTAAGGTCCAAGTCCACTTCCCGACCCTCCTCCAGCACCCGGATAAAAAATTTCACATTGTAATTCAATCTGTTGTTTGCCACGTTATTGTGAATTTCAATTTTAATTTTGCGTTTTCCAATTTTCTTGTTTACATGTTTTATACTCCCTCCGTCCCGGCTTATCTTGCACAGGGGGGGTCGGCACGGTTATTAAGAAAAGTTGTTTTTTGGTTGTTTGTTGACTTTTCAAAGGTAAATTGAGGGTGGAGATTGAGGGTGAAGATTTTGAGGGTGGAGATTATGTTATAACTTTCCTTTTTTAGGCTGTGCAAGATAAGGTGGGACGGCCATTTAAGGAAAGTGTGCAAGATAAGGTGGGACGGAGGGAGTATTTAGTTTGGTTTATTTTAAAATATGAACGGAAGTATTAATATGAAAATATTATATTCCATGTGATTTTATACATATATTGTGATTTATATTTACAAAAGAAATAAAAGTAAAGATAAAACAAATGAATTATAAGGAATATTCTTTTTTAGTGCAAAAAGTAGTGCAAATGGTTGGAGATGGAGTGCAGATTTTGCACTTAAATAGTGCAAAATCTGCACTTATTTAGAAAGATTGTTGGAGATGCCCTGAGGATGCCATTATGGGTTCAGTGGATTTTCTACCAAACTATCAGTAGCGTCAGTCAACCGACCGACCCCTTGGTGGAAAACGAGCGTTTAATATAAGGGGCTAAGGGTCAAAAATGATTTTTGAAAGAAAATCCATCATTCAACGCGAAATGTGTTAATTTTCGTCGTAAATTTGAACTCCTCGCCAATTTGTAAGGTAGAGTATGATAACAGAGGGAGAAAATGTAATCGATACAGTGAATCATGACTGGCAAAGGCTCTTTCCCCCTGCTTGGACCAAGATGACATGTCTGAGGATGCCGTCATGGGTTCAGTGGATTTTCTACCTAACTATCAGTAGCGTCGGTCAACCGACCAACCCCTCGGTGGAAAACGAGCATTTAATATAAGGGACTAAGGGTCAAAAGTGATTTTTGAAAGAAAAATCCATCCTTCAGCGCGAAATGTGGTGATTTTCGTCGAGAATTTCAACTCCTCGCCAATTTGTATGGTAGAATTTGATAACTGAGGGATAAAATGTAACTGATACAGTGAATCATGACTAGCAAAGGCTCTTTCGCCCTGCTTGGACCAAGATGACATGTTTGAGGATGCCGTTATAGGTTCAGTGGATTTTCTACCTAACTATCAGTAGCGTAGGTCAACTAACCGACCCCTCGGTGGAAAATGGGCGTTTAATATAAGGGACTAAGGGTTAAAAGTGATTTTTGGAAGAAAAATCCATCATTCAGTGCGAAATGTGTTGATTTTCGTCGAGAATTTCAACTCCTCGCCAATTTGTAAGGTAGAGTATGATAACCGAGGGAGAAAATGTAATCGATATAGTGAATCATGACTGGCAAAGGCTCTTTCGCCCTGCTTGGACCAAGATGACATGTCTGAGGATGCCATTATGGGTTCAGTGGATTTTCTACCTAACTATCAGTAGCGTCGGTCAACCGACCCGTCCCCTCGATGGAAAATGGGCGTTTAATATAAGGGATTAAGGGTCAAAAGTGATTTTTGTCATATTTCATATTTAATCGTCATGATCAGCATATCACTATGTTTTTTATGTGTCAGCCACACATATAAATTGATTCCATTTAGTCTACAATGTCCTAATCCATGATAAATTGTTTTACATTTTAGGCACATTTTAGTGCCACTTTTTTATATATTATATAAAGGTTGCTATGAGTGCTTGCGAGTTTTAAGAAACAAAAATAAAATAAAATAATGTATATATATATATATATATATATATATATATATATATATATATATATATCAAAGTCGCCTCTCGACTATCATTGAAATAAAAAATAAAATTTAACAAAGTCGCCCCTGTGAGGGGCGACTATGAACAATGCCTGTCAGATTTTTGGACAGTAGCCTCTGCCAGAGGCGACTTAACTTAAAATGATAAAACTATAATATTTTATTTAATTAAAATACTACTCTATTAGTAGACTTCCGTGCATCTCACGGGAGTAATACTAGTTTAAAATAAAAGACAATTACATTCTCCTATTAGGACTACAAAAAATTAATAGTAGTTTATTGAGATCATTTTTATTTAATAAAATAAAAGATATGCTTAGTTGCGCTCCTCTGGACCACCTCCGTGTACTAATAGGCCCATTAATTTAATTATTTCAAGGACACCATCCAATACATGTAGGAGCATCAACCTCAGAATCTATTTGCACTTCGGCCCACTTACCCCATTTTCGCAGTTGGAATGCAGTGAATTCAGTCCGAAGCTTCTGAATCTCCGCGAAACTGAAGGCTATTGTTGCTGGTCGGAATCATACACCGAGTAAGATTTATTGTTTGCAAGAATAGTTTTGATTTCCAGCTCTCTGTATTCATTATTTACTATGCATTTGCTATGATTAGGTTAGATAGTTAACCCTTAATTGGAACTGATTGATTTTATTCATCTGTGGCATATGGAGATGGATTCTGAGGATATATTTGCTGAAATTCAAACTTCTGATTTTTCTGTGACGGAGGAGAATTACATTAATGTTGATTATGAGCATAGGAATATTGAACACGAAAATGGGGTTGAATCATTTTCCAGTTTGTTTGCGGATGTAAAATCGGATGATGATTTATTTAAAAAAGAGCCCAGTATATGGAAGTCAGAGGACCTAGTTGGGAAGGCGTTTGAAACTGTTGGGGCTACTGAATAATTTTATAGAGTGTACTCTAAACTAATCGAATTCGGATTCCATCGGGACAATCGAGAACGAGATAAAGGGAAAGCATCATTGTTATGCGAAGATGGGCATGCAATAGAGAAGGTACGAGGTCTACTAAGAATATTGATAGGCCAGATAGAAAACGTGAGCCCGAATCATTACCCAGTGCAACTGCAAGGCTTCATTTATAGTTCGATATAAGGAAAAAGAAGGCTACTATAGAATTTCAACGTTTAAACCCGACACAATCATGAAGTTGCTAATCCTAAGCAAGTGCACTTTTTCCGTTGCAACCGTCAAATAACCACGGGTCAAGCGATGGAGATTAGGATGATGAAAGATGTAGGTATTAAACCGTGTCAAATTGTGGATTTTATGGTTACCGCTCTAGGTGGATTTAGTAATGTTGGTTTCAGTTCTAAAGATTTATACAACTTCATCTCAACCAACCAAGAGCGAACAAGACGAATGAATACAGATGCCGAAGCAACCATAGCCTACTTCAATGCACTTGCAGATAATGACCCCAGTCTTTATATGATTTATTCCGTAGATGCTGACAGTAGGCTTAACAGATTGTTTTGGGCAGATTCCCGTTCTAAACAAGATTATAGTAACTTTGGAGATGTTTTAGTTATTGGCTCAACTTACAAAACTAACACTTTTAAAATGCGTTTGGTAGAGTTTGTTGGTATAAACAATCACCAATGTACTGTGAGTTTTGGTTGTGCGTTACTGTGTGATGAAAGTGTAGATGCTTACGTATGGTGTTTTAGATTTTTTTGGGGGGGGGGAGGGGGTAAAATACCCATATCTGTGATTAGTGATGGTGACAGAGCGATTACATCTGCTTAGGTCACCGTTATGCCACAAGTTCGTAACCGGCTTTGTTCGTGGCATTTGATGAGAAATGCTAGAGGCATGAGCCATGATAGTGATTTTCTAGCAGATTTTAGAAGGTGTATGTTGAACCACCAAACAATTGATTCATTTGAGGAAACTTGGCAAGCCTTTAGAAGAGAATACGGTCATGGGAATAACGTCTGGATGGATGAATTATACGAATGCAAGCATAAGTGGGCCGAAGTATTCTTCAGAGGGGTTTTATTTGGCGGAATGACCACAAACCAGAGGTGTGAAAGTACAAACGCTTATATGAATAGGTTTTTGAACTGTGATCTTAGCCTCTATACATTTGTCAAGCAATACTACCGAGCAATGTTCCGACTAAGAGAAAACGTACTCCGTCTTGACTTTACCAATTCGCAAGGTGAAACTTTATTGCAAACTCATTTGAAGAGCATAGAGGGTTCAGCCTCATCTTTTTATAGTCGATCGACGTTCCTTAAGGTAACAGTTCTAACTACTAATTTGAAAACTAATACTTATATTCGTCATAATAGTGTCTTGATTTGTTCGTTGAACAGATATGAGATGAGATCAATAAGAATGCTGGGTATACACCGGTTCAGCTTAAAAATGAAGTGGGTGAGAGAATATTGGTTTTGAAAAAGTTTGGGAACAGAGACGGAAAGGAGACTACGGTTACCGTCGATGGTGGTAACACTTTGTCTTGTAATTATGGTAGATTTGAATCAGTCTGGTTACCGTGCAGGCACATGTTTTGTGCAATGAAAGCACTTAATATGGAGAAAATACCAGCGCAAATGTTGAAGAAGCGTTGGGCCAAGACAGATACGGTAGGGACTAGTGGTGTCCCAAAGGAAACCACCGTTAAAAACCCAGGTAATCCAAATGAGCAAAGATACGGGAGTTTATTGGCGAAGGAACATCAACTGTGCAACATTACAGCAAAGACGGATAACGCTTATATCCGAGTAATGACAGTATTCGAGAACACAATATCGTTGCTACCAACGGGATTAGATCAGGAGAATGATATGGATACACCAGATGGGAAACGCTCTGAGGGGGAGGTCTTAACGCCAACATCATAAGGGATCCTGAAATCGTGAGGACTAAGGGATGTTCTCAGGCTGAGGGGAAATGAGGAAAAACAAACAAAAGAAAGTGTGGGAAACTGTAAGGAGGCCGGTCACTACAAGTCTAATTGTCCAAAGATCGGTCTAGACGAGAAAAATAAGGGCATTAAGACCACACATACACAAGAATACGAAGGGAGTAATAGCTCAAACGATTTTAACGGGTTATTTAGGTGATTCTCCGGTTACCCGAGGTAATGTTAACATAAATCTTGCTTTATGTTAGTTATAACTAAGTACTTGTTGCCATTAGTTAGTTAATAGCTAAATTCGAACTTGATGTTGATTTTCGTTTGTAGGAACATGTTGGTGTGGGTTGCATTCTGCTAAGCTAATTGAAGATGAAGATTTCAACAAATTTGAGCAAATAATTCCGAAAATGGTAAAATTGGGTTCAAAGTAGTAGTAATTGTTGTCTCATCGAAGACCATGTAATAAGATTTTTGTTGGATACTTTGACATACCATGAGATGATTTGGACGATCAGTATGGCTTTTCTATTTTCACAATACATGAACATAGAAATTTTGTCCTTCGTCTAAATCTGGGGAGTTTTTTAGTAGCGCGCCCAGAATGGTGTTGCTTTATTTGATTTTTAGAAGTAACAAATAGTGGTTGTTGTAAGTTAACGGATGATACATTTTCAGATAGTTTTTCATAATATTATCTTTACTCATTGATATTTTTAACCTTCACTTAAGCTTGGTACTCTCTTTTTGGTAATTGGGTATAATTAGTAGGGATGTAATCTAATCGAATCGAGCCGAATATTAAGAAATTCGACTCGAATTCGAATAGAATATTAATCGAATTTTTAAAGATGATTCGAATTCGATTTGTGAGAAATATTCAAACTATTCGATTTGATTAAAGATTGAGAAACTTCATTTTTTTTTTCAATGTAAATGCTTTTTATTTTAAAGATATTCAAATATTTTTTATTTTATTTTTTTCATTACAAATATTAATAATATATTATACACATAAACTTATTTTAAATATATAGCTACATAAATATATTATATTTACATATCTTTAGTATTATATATATTATTTAATTGTTTAAAATATAAAATATATAAATGTATCGAACATTTGAATTATTTGAATCGAATACCACTATATTCGAATCTTATAATTATTTTGTATTTGAATTCGAATTTTTCGAATCCGAATCATCTTAATCGAATTTAAATCCCGGATCGAATCCAGAATATATGATCAAGAGTTCACATCTCTATTAGTGAGTGGTAATCGACACCATCCTTTTTCTGAACTGTGTAGTAACCAAATATATGTCGAAGGAATACTGTTGTGGGCAGACCTTCACTAACTAGTAGTAGGTATATATCAATTGACCAAAACTATAGCGTAGACACTCGGTTTTCATCAAGTATTCAACGGTTTTCATTGCACAAACTAACTACAGTAAATCAAAATCACTAACAACAACCAAGTGTTGGACTAAAGGCCCCTACATAAGCTGGAAAGGAGATTTAAACTAAGAAAAGTCAGGAAGATTGTCACATTACAAATAAAAAAGAAAGCTAGTTCCCTTACACAAATGGCGGGCCACTCAAAACGATTAAACAAAGAGGACTATCAAAAGACAAGCCGCTCAAAACGATTAAACAAAGAGGACTATCAAGTTTTCATCTATGTTCTTATCCGTAAGCTATTACATAGAAAGCTAGGCAAAGCACTTAATCCACATGTTGGAACAAATAACCACCCACGAAAGGGCCAACAACACTTTCAGTAGCTTGATTTTACGGTTCAGTTGTGAATTCCACTTCACGTTCTGGTTGAGTTCAGACATCAACTCACATATCTCATTTTCTTGTGCTAATATACGAGGCGTGCAAGACTGGCACCCAAAGGCAAGAAATCATCGCAGCTCACTCCTGTACAACGTCCTTTCCTACCGAAGACCATTAATTAAACCCACAACATGTGGACAGAGCTCATCGTTGACCCACTCGAAATAGTCACACTTCTCGACATGCTAAATGGAAACCATAAGAAATAATTTATGTTAGTTATCAAGTATTATAAATAACCAACAACAAGAGAGTACTACTAACCTCAATTGGAAACTAAATATAAAAACATAAAAAGACTTTATAAGTCCCAAGATAGTAAAATATGTGGCTTCAAATTGTTCGCTAATACGACAGAAATACAAACTTTACACCAATGATAATCGCGCAACGATATGTAATATTAAGATTAGATATGTAGTTAGACAGTGCTTATAATCATCATTTGCTGCGACGCTAATTCATACTTTTCTAATAGTCCTCATCGACTAAAGAATTAACCTTTTCAGGTTAAGCTTAATTTCATAAAATCAATAATTACATCATTCTTATTAAGTGACATTATAAAAAAATTCTTTTAAACTCTACTAATAAACAAGTGAAAAAATTACTAAATACCAAATGGAAATTACTTATCTTCATAGTGGACTGATAGTTAGAGTTTTGAAGTTTAAACTTTTAATTGGTCGAACCTTTTTTGGTTATAACATTACTGATAAGAGAAAATCTTAAATGTCTTGATTTACTCTCCAATTTTTTAATTTGTTGTCTTCCTTTTGGCCCCTAAGCAAGCAACTAAATGATTTTCCATTTTCTACTAAGATTTCAAACCCAAAAAAAAGTAACAGATATTACCTCTAGTAAAACTAGATAAATTAGTTCTCATATTACTCCAACATTTGATAGCGAGAAACTAAAATGGTATTCCCTTCTTTTTACCAAAAAATAAACTTATGAGATGCTATAAGAAAAACTAGATTTATTAGTTCTAAAAAATAATCCATGGTAGAGCACGACCTGAAAAAAGAAAAAAATATGAAATGGTGAAAACAAATTAAGCACCCCCTAATATACGAACAAAACATGACAAAGCTGCTCTCCCACTGTTATTGAAGCTAATAATAACACAAGCAACAACAACAAACGCATTTCGTGGTATCAAACAGTGGGAAAATTCATTACAAAGGTAAATATGTTCATTTTTTAATCTTGTGTAGTACTAATACAAAACCAGAGTTGCAGGTAACTAGAACAAATAGAAATATGATCCACTCCAATTTATAATTAGGTTCAACAATTTATTGGCTAGCAATAAGCGATCTAAAAAAGCTGCTAATAAGCAATGCACAATTACATCAAGTTCCGCAATTGCATATACAGCTAAGATCAAGTATTACACATATGAAATTTGCAAACCATAATGAGTAAACTCAGGCACATAACCAAAATTGATTGAAACAAAAATTAAATCTAACAATGTCATACTACACTAAGTAAACTTAGCCACAAGAAACTATTAAGAATTGAAGCAACACAGTAATCGACCAAGATCCATTCAACAAAAATGAACAGAATGACGCGGTAACGTAAGTTAAGCAGATATCTAGGGAAAAAAAATACAAAAACCATAAAACACATTGAAGGTCGAAAAAATAAAATTAGGGCATCTAATGCAATAATGAAGAAGAATTGTCTGCATTTACCGGGTATTTTGGGCATGCAAGTCGGCCGGGGTTCTTATCTGTCCATGAAAATCACATAGGTGCTCTTAGTGGAGGGCTACAATGATAGGTCCGTTCTTCCGCGGCATAATTGAAATTGGGGCCTTTAAACCAGGGAAGCTCCAATCTGGGAAGATTGGCTCTAGGAAAATTTTCCCTGAGGTTGTTTGTCGAAGAATTAGTGGAAGAAGACATGGGATGAAAAAGGGAAATGGAGATTGGGGGGGGGGGGGGTTGCATGAAGGAGAGAGAAGGTTTTTAATCCTAACATTCAAATTTTAATGAAAAAGTGTGAAGAGTAATAATTCACTTGCAGGTTTATCATTTCCAAGAGAAATGAATTTTACCAAGAAACCCTTTCCAAATTTTAAATGAATTAAAACAAATCAACGGTAAGGAGGAGGTAAGAGATGATCTAACGGTGGCAGTGCTCCAGTGGTACCGGTACCACAGTGGTACAAAAGAATGACCCTTAAAAAGTGTTAATACCTTTTGTAAAATTTGCATTTTATCACGATTTTTAATTGTCAATGTCAAGCATCACCTTTAAGATTTTGCAATTCAAAGAATGCATCAATTTTCCGATGACTGTTAGGTGATGTGTAGCACTGAAGGTTGTGACTTATGTCACATAGGATGCCATGTGGACATAAATTTTAGTATTTTCTTCCTTTTGAAATTTATAATTTTATATTTAATTAAGAAATCAAAATATCTTATTTGGGATACATGTATGCACGAATATAAACCAAATTAAAATAATCTTGCATTTATAAATTTCCATGGTGAAATAACCCTAATCTAGCAAAAAACACAAACTTCTTAGTGTGCTCTAGAGGTGTCCAATCAGTTCCGGAATCAATGAGGGGTGGAACCAAAATCGAACCGCCTATGGCTATTTCTGTTTGGAACTGGTTACAAAACCGGTGGTTCGGTTTCATTTCTAAACCGACGCTTTGATATATATATATATATATATATATATATATATATATATATATATATATATATTTTACAGCTTTATGTAATAATAAAAAAAATTATTGTGAAGTTGTAAGATATATACTTTGAAAATTTAACAAGAAAAATGAACACCTTATTAAAAAATGATACACCTTTAATTAATAGATAATTTAAAACTTACAATTTACAAATTAAAATAATACATGTTATACAAATTGACAATACTAAATTCTAATCTAACTAAGTAGAAAATTAAAAAAGTAATCAATAATTATTCTCCAAATTTACAATGTACAAGTTACAATTTATATCATCTATCAAGTTATTGAAATTTTGAAAAGGAAAAAGGAAAAAAAAAGAAAGGGCTTGAGTTTTTTCTAAGTTAAAACTTAGAAACTAATTTTTAAATTAGTCTAAAAGTGCTTACGTATCATTTGCCTTCACGGATTAAGGCGAATGAATCAAAACCCACATAGTTCTCTTACCTTGCTTACCTTTCAGAATTGGGCTGGTTCTCTTCAATTGGTGATCAATTGCTTCCTTGAGGGGCGGGTATGTCGGCTCTGGAACCGGTGGAGGTTGTTGAACAATCATAGCCAAGTATATCACCCTCTTTATCTTCATCAAAGTTGGGTTCTTGGTCTCTTATCGGCATTCGTCCAATCTTCGAGCAAGAGTTGGTTTTCTAGTTTTTCTACGATCAATCTAGATATCTGATCGTCAAAAGTGTAGCCCCCACTACTAAATGCTTGCTCGACAGAAACGGTTGAAATTGGGTGAGAACAAATCTCCTATTGAAAGAGTGATACATTTATCTAGAACTTTTTAGGTAGTGTAGGAGAAACTAGGAGTATTCTAGAGAAGACAAGATTAAATAATTTCTATGTAAAAATCTAGAGAACTCTAAAGTAAGTAATGTGTAGACTATTCTTGATTTAGGATGAAGTAATAGGACTCTTGAATCATTTGTAATTTAAGCCAAAATAATTTAGATAATACAATCTAAAGTCTTTGGAGAGAAGTGCTCCACTTTAAAATTACTCCCTACATTTTACACATACTGCACTCGCTAAAATACTAAATCCCCCTCTTCACCACTTCATTAAAATCACTCACCACATTCAAAACACCTATAATCACTTTCATTTTCTAACAAGTGGTATCAGAGCCCGCGTTTGATCATAAGCGTGCGTTATGGCATCGTCAAATCTCTTAATATTGACTCTGATATTCTACGGAGAAAACGATGACTATTGGATTGTCCGTATGAAGACTTGCCTTGAATCTTATGATCTATGGGAAATCGTGGAAGAAGGAATCACCACGCTAGAAGGAGAAATTGACGACAAATCATCGTCCGCAGTACGTAAGAGATTAGTGCAACAAAATGCTAAGGCTCTTTATCTTCTTCAACAATCTGTTAGTGATACTAGTCTTTCGAGAATAATTCATGCTGCTATTGCAAAAGAAGCTTGGGATATTCTTAAGGAGGAGTTCCGAGGAAATGTAAAAGTTCGAACAATTAACCTACAAAGTTTAAGAAGGGAACTAAAAAATCTAAGATGAAAGACTTCGAGGCTGCAAAAGACTATTTCTCTGTGAACTACGGAAATAATAAAGTAAATGAGATCTTTTGGAGAAAATATATCTGATGAGTGAATCATCCAGAAGGTCTTAATTAGTCTCACTGAGAAATATGATACAGTAGTAATGATCATTGAAAAATCGAAAGACCTGTCAACAATGTCCGTCGTAGAATTGATGGGATCTCTAGAAGCACACGAGCAAGGGCAGAGTAGGCGACATGAACGTTCACTTGAAAGCACTTTTCAGTACAAGCTTCACGTTAAAATAAATCATCCAAGAAATAGTGGGAACTATAAAACCCGTACCAAGGAAGAAAGCCCCAGCAACATGGAAAACAGAGGGAACTCCACCATGCTATACGTGCAAGAATACAAATCATTTAGAGAAAGGATTGCTATCATCGAGGAAAGCCACAATGCAAACATTGCAAAAGGTTTGGGCATGTCAAAAGAGTATGCAAATACAAAAGAAATCATCAGGCTAATTATTTTCAAGATAAAAAAGAGGACCATCATGTCACTTTGCAATGGAAGCGAAAGAAGAAGAATGGTACATCAATCGCAGATGCAGCGACCACATGACATCCAATGAGAACATCTTCCATGATCTAGATACTTTAATCAAAATGAAGGTCAAGGTGGGAAACAAAGAACTGGTGGAGATGAAAGGGAAATGTACCATTGCCATAACAACCAAGAAATGTACGCGATTTATAAAGATGTTCTCCTTGTACCACGTCTTGTACAAAATTTACTAAGTGTTGGCCAAATGATGGAAAATGGATATGCCCTCCACTTCGTGACAAATTCTTGTCGGATCTACAACATGAAAAATACTCAAGAAAATGTAGAAGTAAAAATGGGAAATAATAGAAATTTTCCCATTCAATGACAATATCCACAAAAAGTAATGGTGGCTCAAGTTGATGATACAAGCATATAACATCAAAGATTTGGGCATTTCAATATCAAGGCACTAAGGCTACTTCATCAAAAAATTATGATGTGAGATCTGCCTGTTCTAAATGAAAGAGATAACATATGCAAAGCTTGTATGTCAGGGAAGCAACATAGACAACCATTTCCAACGGAGAAAATATGGCGAGCTAAGGAGATTTTGGAACTTGTCCACACCGACGTTGGTAGGCCCATGAGGACACCTTCATTAAATCAAAACAGGTACTTCATACTCTTTATTGATGACTATCCTAGAATGACATGGGTATATTTCTTCCAATAAAAATCGAAAGCTTTTGGAATCTTGAAGAGATTCAAGAACTTCGTGGAGAAACACAATGGTCGCAAAATAAAGAAGTTGAGAAGTGATCGTGGAATCGAGTACAACTCAAAAGAATTCGATAAGTTTTGTGAAGATGAAGTTGTGGAGCATCAACTAACGGTAGCCTACACTCCACAACAAAACGGGGTGTCGGAGTGAAAGAATTGGACGGTCATGGAGATGGCAAGGTCTATGACTGCGGAAAAAGGATTGCCTACTTCAGTCTACCTACTGAACCGATGTCCAACAAAGGCCGTACCAAACAAGACGCCAGTTGAGGCTTGGTTGGGACAAAAGCCTTCAGCCAAAACCTTGAGGGTTTTCGGAAGTATTTTCTATATTCACATTACCTCAGTCAAATGGCATATATAAGAGGACAAGACAGAGAAGGGCATCTTCCTCCGCTACTGCTCTGAATCCAAAGGATATAGAATATACAATCTAGAGACAAAGAACTAGTGACAAGTCAAGATATGGAGTGCGATGAGCAAGCTTCTTGGAATTGGGAGACAGAAAGTGTCGAAAGGGGGACAACAACTACACAACTAGAAGAAATCTCAGAATAGGAAGAACGAGAGAAACAAATCCCCACATCTACACTAAGATTCTCCTCAGAAGCCAGTAAATCAAGTGAATCCGGCTCCTCACCAAAATCTCCACATTTGAAGGTAAGAACTTTGGCAGATTTATATGAATTCATTGATACCTATGAAACATGAAACTTTGTTCTTTGGAGCCACATAACTATGCAAAAACATCAAAAGAAAAGGTTTGGATTAAACAAATGAAGGAGGAGATAAAAATGATCGAAAAAAACTGATACTTTGGAGTTGGTGAATCTTCCATGCAACAAGGAAGTTATTGGAGTCAAATGGGTATTCAAAACAAAGTTGAATCCTGATGGTTCAGTCCAGAAGCATAAGGTGAGACTTGTCGCAAAGGGATATGCTCAAATACCAGGAATCGACTATATAGAGATGTTCACACCAGTTACCCGAATGGACACAATTAGAGCACTCATAGCTCTTGCAGCTCAAAAGAAATGGAAAATCTATCAACTTGATGTTAAGTTGGCCTTTCTAATGGAGAGGTAAGAGAAGAAGTATATGTGGAGCAACCGGAAGGATTCACTAAGGAAGAAGGCGAAGTTCTTCGTTTAAAGAAAGTACTTACGGGCTCAAACAAGCACCACAGGCCTGGTACAACAAGATCGATGGATACTTCACCCATCAAGGGTTCAGGAGGAGCAAGAACGAGGCTCCTCTACATCAAATCCCAAGGTAAATCTGACATTTTGATTGTCTCTCTTTATGTTGATGACTTAATTATCACTGGAAATAACACAAAACTAATTGAGGAATTCAAGAGAGATATGATGAACACTTTAGAGATGAGTGACCTGGTACTACTTCCTCGGAATGGAGATAAGTCAAGAGGAAGAAGGTATCTTCTTATCACAGAAAAAGTATATTCAAGATATGTTGAACAAGTTCAAGACGTAAGACTGCAAGCCCGTCGTTAGTCCCCTGGTTCCAAATGAGAAGTTAAAGAAAGAAGATGGGTTGAAGCCTATAGATGCTATAAATTACTGAAGTTTGATTGGGAGTCTACTTTACTTGACGGTAACGAGGCCAGAAATCATGTATGCCACACGTCTGCTATCCAGATTCATGGAGAGTCAAACTGAGACTCACTATGGAGTAACGAAATGACTCCTTAGATACTTGCAAGGAGCACTTAACCATGGTATTTGGTACAAACAGAGTTCTGAGTCACGGATCATTGGATATAGTGATAGTGATTGGCCAGGATCGCAAGATGACATGAAAAACACACCAGGTTATGCATTTAATCTTGGTCCAAGCATCTTCTCATGGGGATCGAAGAAGCAAGACTCGGTTGCGTTGTCTTCAGCAGAAACTGAGTACACTACAGCCGTTGGAGCAGCATGTCAAGCTATATGGCTAAAAAGAATACTAGAAGACATGGGAGAAATGCAGAACTCGGTGGTAAAGATCTACTGCGATAACAACTATTGCCTTGGCTAAGAATCTAGTTCAGCATAATCGCACGAAACACATCGACCTCAAGTACCACTTCTTAAGAGATGTCCAAACAAAGAGGCATATTGAGATGAAGTATTGTCCAACAGATGAACAACCAGTAAATATCTTGAGTAAGGCGCTACCGAGAGATAGGTTCCAGTTTCTACGAAGAATGCTTGGAGTTACCGATAAATGCATCAAGGAGGAGTATTGAGTGATGTATTTATTCAGAACCTTCTAGGTAGTGTAGGAGAAACTAGGAGTATTCTAGAGAAGACAATATTAAATAATTTCTATGTAAAATCTAGAGAACTTTAAAGTAAGTAATGTGTAGAATATTCTAGATTTAGGATGATGTAATGAGGAAGAGATCCTTCTACTATTATAAATAGGACTCTTGAATCATTTGTAATGTAAGCCAAAATAATTGAGCTAATACAATCTAAAGCCTTTGGAGAGAAATGCCCCACTTTAAAATTATTCCCTACATTCTACACACACTACACTCATTAAAATATTAAATCCTCCTCTACATCACTTCATTAAAATCACTCTTTACATTTAAAACACCTATATCACTTCCAATTTCTAGCATCTCCTTGGCAATTATAGAAATAATGGAAAAATGCTTTGATCTTCTTGGCCACAACCTCAAAAGCGAGTTAGAATGAGTGAGGTTGAGCTCCTCAAAGGCGGTTATATAATATTTTTCAACCCCCCAGTAGGGGTTGCTTAACGAAGAACCCCTTACCTTTTTTTGTGATCTCTCCTCATAAAAGTTTTGTAGACGTGCAAGACTAGGATTCGAACAACTGGCAGTTTTGGTTCTGGACCACCGATTCCTCAACAGTCCTCTAATCGTGGTCGTTCATCTCCAATGGCCACTTAATTGTTGTCGTACATGTGTCCAATTTAAAAAATAAAAAAATAAAAAGAATACCGAAAATCGCCGGTTCCAAACCGACGGCGGAATCGGCCGTTAGAACCGCCGATTTACGGTTTGGGAGGGAGGGATGGGGAAACCGAAACCACAATGATATATTTCCGGTTTGGGGGCCGGTTCCAAACCGAAACCGCGGCTAACGGTTTCGAAACCGTTGACCGCTGGTTCGAACCGCTGCGGTTCCGCGGTTTTGGAGCTGGTTGGACACCTCTAGTGTGCTCCATCCAAGAACTAAACAATTGTGTGTCTCAGATGGCAAAGGTGTTTAACGGCTGCAATAGTTTACGGCATCGATAAAATGAATCTAGTAAGTAATAATTTTCTATCATTGTGTTTTTAGTGGATTAATTGATTTAGGATAATGGAACCTGTACATTGAAGTAGTTGGTTGGTTATGTGTTGAAAAAGGGTTTCAAATATTATTTACATGCTCCCAATAGGTGCAAAAGAATGAAAAAGGTTGAGGTTAGCAAAAATGTGTCTACTGGCACCAGTATCCACAATCCAATCATCATTACTCAAACGGTCAAGCAAAGTCAATGCATGGTGTTTAGTCACAATACCTGCAGAATCACTGGAATCGGCAAAATGTGCAAATGTATGAGCAGTGTCACCTGAAGCAGATGAGCCAGAGAAACCTTTGCCATGTTAGTAGTTTGGCAACTTCTTGAGCAATGAGAGATATATTCGGGAGCTGAGGTCCCTTAGATTCAGCAGGTTGCAGTTTTCTCAGTTCAGTATCATGTTCCACAACATTTGCATATAGGGCAGATTTTGTTGCCTTAAAATCCTTCCACCAGTCAGGATACCAATAGAAGCAGGTGTCGAGAAGGAATTAGATCTACCATGCCCTCTGCCCAGAGAAGGAGATCGAGACCAGTTTCCTCGACTGCCAGGAGTAGAACGAACTGCCATAACATTACTCTCCAGTGGATCCTGAATGAATTGAGAAGGAGATCACTGACTTTCAACTTGAATTACCATCGAATAAGCACGGTTAATGTCAGGAGAGTATCCATAATGAGTATTTGTTCGCGAATATGATTGAAGGAGTCGTTCAATCCCATCAGAAATTGAACCACATTGTCATCTGAAGTAGCTGTCGAATTTTGCTGAACAGAGCCACACTTAGCACAGGTGTGAGGAGACTTTAGAGTCACAATTTCATCCCAAAACTTCTTCAATTTTGTGTATTAAACATCAACATACATAGTTCCTTGAGTGAGATTTGTAATCGCCTTCTTCAATTTATAATATAGGGGACGATTACTAACACCAAATTGACCTTTCAATTCATCCCAAAGCATTTTGGAACTTTCAGCATATAAGAACGCTTCGGATAAATCCTTCAAAATAGAATTTAGGAGCCACGATGTAACCATGCAGTCAATACGTATATACTGTTCATAATCCGGAGAATCGACTAATGGAATTTGCACACTTCCAGTAACAAATCCTAATTTGTTCATTGCAATCAAAGCTAGACGCATTGCGCGACTCCAAGGGATGTAATTATACATGTAAGTGGAGCAGAAATTAGCTTCAAATTAGGGTGATCCGAAACATGGAGATTCAACGA
This sequence comes from Ajuga chamaepitys, assembly GCA_958295605.1. Taxonomy (NCBI): domain Eukaryota; kingdom Viridiplantae; phylum Streptophyta; class Magnoliopsida; order Lamiales; family Lamiaceae; genus Ajuga; species Ajuga chamaepitys. The sequence continues at coordinate 63,016,511 of OY282499.1, read as the reverse complement.
ATCATAATCGCGACTATAATCCTTCGGTCCAGTAGTTATAGAAGAATTTGATCCAGTAGATTGTCCTCCAGGAGCTGTAGTCGCCATTGCCAGCTCAATTTGACGGTTATTCGGAAGCGCATGTCAAGTGCGGGAATCCTTCAAATGTGCCATGAATTATCCTGATATCTTCTAATACCATGTAGAAGACAGAGCAACTGATAAATGTAATATTCCATATCTGATAACTAGTTCTAAATGATTACAAGAAACTGACCTCTATATATATAGAGGAAAATAGAAAATATAGAAAATTTCTAAGAAGCATATAATGGAAGAAAACTAAGAGCAGTGGGCTCGCAACAGTGGGTTCACATCTAGAATGGGCTCATATATCCAACATAATCCTAACAAATGATCGAAATGTACTTAACAATTCGATAATAACTAATAATCTTATTTAAGCAAGATTGTTATGATGCAATATCAAGAGTTTCATGTTTTATTGGTGCAACAGTTGAGTATGTGTTGTTTCTTAGAAGCAACTTTCGGTTGATAGGGGTTTGATACTTTATTGTAGCTGTCAAATATTATGCTGATTTCTACAAGAAATTTTCAGTGGATACGTGTATCCCGGTACTGGTGAGTTCTTATATTTGGTGGGAGTTTTAAGGCATTATTTTTGAATGTTACAACATAATAAACAAAAAATATGTCAATGAAATATTGAATTTTGTAGGAAATCCCACAACAATTTTTGATTTCATTTGGACGAAATTTAAGTGCACCAAGCATTTTTAGAGATAACATGTGGACATGGAGATTGGTCATAACAATGTGGCTTGGTTAACTGACAGTTGGAGCAGATTTTAAAGGATACTGGAATTACAGAGGGAGCGTTCATTTTCTTTGAATATATATGATTTCCGAACTAGAACATTTATGGTGAAAGTTTACAATAACGACCATGTGCTGAAAGATAAACGCCATGAATGGGATTCTATGTGGTGTTTGATGCGACCAAAATTAGTAATTGCTTTTTCAAGAATATATATGATGCATGAACATATATAATCGATTTTACTTAAATCTCCACGAGTTGCTCATTGAGGCGAAAGATGATGCATACTACATTACATCCAATATATATATCGTGATGTGCTTATCTTCACACATGTTTACCAACGATTTTTTACTCTGCGTGCATATTCTGGAAAGACACAAGTTCATTATACAAGAATTTTAACTAATCCATCCGGGGCACCTGGGGTGGGAAAATACCGAAATGCCGAAATACCACACATATCATATCGAAAATATCGAAATTTTCGGCATACCAAATTTTCGGTACGATAAATTTTTGGTACGGTAACGGTATGATAATCTAAAAATTTCGGTATTTCGGTATATACCAAAATACCGAAACAAGTTCGGTATTTTCGATACCGAAATTTAGTATTTTGGTTGTTCGGTATACCAAATTCCTAACGGTATACCGTAAATTTTCATATACCGAAATTTCGGTATACCAAAATCAACGGTATGGATCGTATATACCGATACCGATACAAAATTCGGTATACCGAATTTTTGGTACGCTGAATTTCGGTATACCGAAATTTTTGGTACGGTAACGGTATGAATTTTCGGCGTACCGAAACTTTCGGTACGGTAACGGTATCGATTTTCGGAGTACCGAAACTTTCGATACGATAACAGTATGAATTTTCGGCGTACCGAAACTTTCGGTACGATAACGATGTGGACGATTCGATACGGTATACCGTACCGAACCACCCTAGGGCACCGAAGTGTTTGAACCTTACCAGGACAATGATGTTTCTGGCCATGGTAATATGCTAATCCTCACTATAACATAATGAACAATCTATTTTATTCTCAACTAGTCGCTCTGTATTCTTTTAATATGACATTTGATAACGCAATGTTTGGGCTTCTGACATCAATAAATAATGATTTGACTAATTGTGTCAACAATGCATTGATTATATTCAAATCACAAAGTGCTCGTGGAAGTAGCAGACCATCATTCATAATGACATGGCGTCCATCTCACATACAGGCTAGCACTCTAAAATTGTAAGATTTTTCTATTACACAAAACTGATATCTTCATAAATCTCCATTCACTATTTTTTTTAACAGAACTCGGTATTATTATATAAAAGTTGGTTCCATAAGACTTTTGAAAATTTGATACACGTTGTGTATGCATTTAGAACAATTTAGATGTTTATTTTATATCATTTGGGGAAAAAATCATAAACCGTCCCATAATTATAGTGACTTCCACTAAATATCCCGTATCTATCTGCTTTTTCAATTTTGTCCCATATCTTTTTAGATTATTCGATTTTCGTCCTAAAATTCAAAATTTCGCCGGAAAATGCACGTGTCGATATAAATTTGGGGGTTTTTTGCCATGTGGCGTCTGAAAAAAAATCATATGTCCACTAAATATCCCACAACTTTCTGCTTTTCTAATTTCGTCCCATATGTCCTGAGATTATCCAAATTTCGTCCCAAAATTCAAATTTAAGCCGGAAAATACACGTACCGGCAAAATTTGGGGGTTTTTTGCCACGTGGGGTCAGAGTTGGATTTGAATTTATATTTTTCTTTTTCTTTTTCTTGCCACATTTTTTTTTTTTCTTTTTCCTATAGTTGTTCTTCTCCTGTAGCTCCGTCCACCGCTGCTCTTTCCCGACAGACACCGCCAACAACCCCCACCCTCTGCCGGTGTTCATTCTGTGCCGGCAGAACTGCCCTTCTCATGCCGCTCCATTTCAGCGTAGGCGATTCTCTTCTGCAGATTCAAATGAAGGTGAAACTAGCCTCAACCCGACCTCCACCCGTCACCCTCACGGTGGCGGAAATCTCCCTCCCCACGCCTCTCACGGCGGCGGCCCAGACCCCTATATCCTTTATCACTTCATCGCTGTCGAGCACTATGGCTTGCCATCCATATTCTTCATTTTCATCACCCCATCTTTCCTCTATTTTGACCCCTACTTCTGAGACGGCTCGCACCCTCCTTCCATCGCCTGCATGCCGGCTGCTACTGTTAGCGCCGCCGCGAGCTCCATAGGGTATCTCAACCCTAGTTGTACAAGAAAAATATTGGAAGGGGGTAAAATTTTAGAAAAATGTGGCAAGAAAAAGAAAAAGAAAAAGGTAAATTCAAATCCAGCTAAGAATTTCGACCCCACGTGGCAAAAAATCCCCAAATTTTGGTCGACACTTGTCCGACACGTGCATTTTTTGGCTTAAATTTAAATTTTGGGACGAAAATTGGATAATCTCAGGATATATGGGACGAAATTAGAAAAGCAGAAAGTTGTGGGATATTTAGTGGACATATGATTTTTTTCCCGACGCCACGTGGCAGAAAACCCCCAAATTTTGGCCGGCACGTGTCCGTCGTGTGCATTTTCCGGCGAAATTTTGAATTTTAGGACAAAAATCGGATAATCTAAAAAGATATGGGACGAAATTGAAAAAGCAGATAGATACGGGATATTTAGTGGAAGTCACTATAGTTATGGGACGGTTTATGATTTTTTCCCTATCATTTGCATGTACATTTGATCGGAAATTGCTTGTATTCGTTACTTTGTGTCATTTGACGTGTATATATTTTTTTAAGGTTGTTGAGATATTTTTATGCCAAAAAGTTTATTTAGACGAAGTTTGAAAAAAGAAATAAGTCAAGAAGGAACAAAACAGAAGAAAACAAGTTAAGAGCTGAACCAACGAGAAGAACCGGAATTGGACCGGTTCGACAACTACAACTGGTAGAGGCCGCGTCAGAAGGAAGCCAAAAAGCGTGGAAACCTCTAACTACCGAATGCGACCGCGAAACCTAAGGTAGCGGTCGCGACAAAAGCTGTGTAGTTAATCTAAAATTGCTGAGAAGTGAACGCGACTGCGACACCTTTGTAGTGGCCGCAACAGTTTGAGTCGGTTTATGAATCCTAGTGCAAGAAGGCTTTGGTTTTTGGTCCATCTTCATCCTAACTCGTCCCCAATTATAAAAAGAAGTCTTCAAGTCCGAAAATAAGAGACAATCTCATAATTCTACACTTGGAAAAGTGCTTGGAAGCTTGGAACAAAGATAAAAAAGCGCAAGGGACGAAGATCGAGATTTAAGATCCATGTTTATTCTTAATCTGTTTTTTTTTTTCTCCAAACTATGTTTGTCTATGAATATTGTTCGTTTTTAATCTTAGACATGAGTACCTAAACACTCTGTGTTCTAGGGTTAGAAAGTAGGTAATTGTCAACTATGTTTTGATTTATTCATTTTAATTCTAGACTCTGTTTCATCGTTATTTATATGCTTTGTTCTTATTTTATGAATTGATTAATTGGCCAATTGATTATATTCTACCTGTTTAACAATTCGTTGTTCGAGAGGAGTGGGTTGTTAATAGGCATACAAGCATATAACGCAGGTACCAATAGTCGTCCGATAGGAGTGAAGTCTTACGTAGACATCGATTTTAGGAGCCCTTGGGAGTCTTTCATGTGATAATTAGCCCAAGAGGGCAATTGTTCATAATTGTTCTACACGTTAACATCGTCGGAGAGGAGGGTTAACTAGAGTAGTGACGCCTAATAACGATAGCATCAGTATAAAAGTCTAGGATTTTAGAATAATTAAACATATGAGATAATAAGTGAAATCGAGTCCCTAGAATAATTCTTATTCTTTATTGAGTTCTTCTTTGTTAATCATTCCTTATCCAACAAATAATTTATTTCCTTATTATTATTTCTTGCAATTAGGTTTTAGTTAATTATACCAACTTTCGCAAATCGAGAGTCTAATGAAGGTAGTTTTATTAAGATTAGGGGTACTAAACTAGGCACAAACATTAGCCTTTGTGGGATCCACCTTGACTGCCACTATCTACATTAGCATCGTATACTTGCGGATTACTAAGTTAAAAATAGTGCGATCAAAATTTCATATGAAGGTTGATTGAGTCATGAATAAGGTAGTGACGTTGGCGGATGGAGACAAAGAGTAGAAAGTGTTGCTGAAAAGAGATGGGGAAAAGTTTCTTCTCATGAATGGAACAACTGAAGTCATGAGGACAATGACCTTGATGCTGGAACAAAATGTACCTCCAAATTGGTTGACGTAGACCATTTAGAGTCCTTTTCTCTGTCAAGATTTCGGTTGTAGGTTTTTACCTGATTTGAACTTGTTAGCTTTGTTTTGGGTTTTAATCATGTAAAAACACAAAATGGTGTCGAACAATGCAGTGCTCAAGATCGTCTGTTCCTCCTTTGAAAGGCTCTAGTTGAGAGTCACACTACATGGAAAAACAATATTTTGAGCCAACAAAAAGTTCGAAAACTTTAATCTATGATTCTATTTTAAAAAGCTGGCGAATGATTGATTTCTAACCCAACGAGTAATTAGTTCATAAAATACTGCATATTATTTGGGTGGTTAAAATAAAATTTGACATCTAAAAGCTAAAGTTCTAATGGATCATTATAAGTTATTTGTTGTGACAAATACTCATTATTTGAGATGATTTATCTGGACACATTTTTTCCCCAAAATTCTCCCAAATTCATGTTGGAATTAATGAATAATTAAAGTGTGGATAAGACACTTTAATGATATAATTAAGTGGTCGGAAGTTTAATTTTGTAGGAATTAAACTTCACACGATTAATCTATGCAAGAAGTAGATAATCCTAGGTTTTTTAATTTCTCAAAACCGAGTTTTGGTGAGTGAGAAATTAATACATAAAATTATGTATTAAATGTAGGATTAATAACTAAGAGGAGTTATTATCCCACATTGATTTAAGAGCTCCTTAAATTAATATATAAATATGAAAGCTCATCATTAAGGAATATCAAGTATTCATGTGAGGGAGTCCAATAGGAAGCACGCTCGCTCGACACGGCCCGACCATGCCTCTCCTCGGGCTCGGTCTTTGGGCCTTTGGGAATGCCTCGGCTGAGACCCAATTATTTTTTTGGTAGCCCAAAATAATTGGGCTTGTTGGATAAGCCCAACAGTGGATGAGTTTGAATTTAAAAATCAAACCGATAACATCCACAATAAGGGCTAATTAAGGAGGGTTTAATTGGTAGCCCAAAATAATTGGTCTTGTTGGATGAGCCCAACAGTGGATGAGTTTGAATTTAAAATTCAAACCTGTAACATCCACAATAAGGGCTAATTAAGGAGGGTTTAATTGGGCTGTTACTAAGCCCGTAGCTGTCAAATATAAATGACAGAATTAATTCAGATGTGTAGCTGTCAAATATAAATGACAGAATTAATTCAGATGTTTCCCGAGGAGGCCTATAAAATAAATGACAGAATTAATTCAGATGTTTCCCCAGGAGGCCTGTAAATAAGTGGTCTCCTGCATGCATACATACAACATAATTCACCTGAATTCTCATACTCATTCTCTGCATAACATATAACTCCAGTTTCAGATGAACATTCCTTAGTTTGTCTGGTGCTACTACAGAAACGAACATTCCTTAGTTCGTCTGTTAGTGGTGTTTCTGTTAGTGGTGCTACTACAGAAAAGGACGAAAATCGTTTTATCTTTGGGGTCATATACTTCATTCCGAGAGCACTAGCCGGGAAGTATTTTGTCCTAAGGACAGTGGGCTTCCCACGACTCGATTTACTGCTGTCTGTTCTTTTCTTGTTCTGTATGTATTTTTCCAGAAGCAGTGTAATACCAATTCACCCTTTATTATTTCAATAAAAACACTAATTATCTAGCTTATCATATCTAATTATAGGGGATATTTCAAATTAATGCAATCATTATATTAGTATAACGTAAAGAGGAAGAAAATTAAGGGAAAGAAACACATATTTGAGAGATATAATTTAGATATCACTTATCTGCCCATTCTGCCTCCCCTTAAATCTCTTATCAAAACCTAAAAGAATAACCGGGATGTATCTAAGCCTCAAAATCATTTGAGTTAAACGCTCTAATTTTAAACTTAAAGATTTACGTCGCGCATTGCATACTAGATACAATGACCCACCAACATTACTAGCTAACACATGAAGAGCTAAAATTTAAACATATCAAAAGGAAAAAAAACCAAAAGTTCAAAACATAATTTTTGCATTCTTCAACACAAACCCATCGTTTCCTCACCAACCTATGCTTCGCCAATACATCATTTCCTCAACCACGGATGCTTCGCCAATACATCGCCTGCCACGACAACTTCATTCAGCAAACCATAATCAAGCCAACCCATTTTCTTATCACTGAAGATACAATCAACAATTTTAAAGTGCGGGAAGCTACGTTTTCTGAATCTCCGATGGCTCCTATTAAAACGCCAATAATTCGCATATGTGAGAAAATATAGTGCGCCAAGAACTATTTAAATAAGCAAAACAAGAATAGAGATCCTCACCTCAAAATAGTCATAGTAATGTTTATTTATGTATATAAGAAGTTTATCCCAGTAGACTCTATGCATAGTGGTGAAATCCAGAAAAGACTTTACTGATTAGAAATCTCATTCAATTTATCTAACTTATCATATCTAATTATAGGGGAGATTTAAAATTAATGGAATCTTTATATTAGTATAAAGTAAAGAGGAAGAAACTCAAGGGAAAGAAACACATATTTGAGAGATATAATTTAGAAAATTACTTATCTGTCCATTCTGCCTCCCCTTAAATCTTTTATCCAAACCTAAAAGAACAAAGAGGATGTATCTAAGCCTCAAAATCATTTAAGTTAAATGCTTTAATTCAAATTTATAGATTTACGAAGTACACTCCATGCATAGTGGTGAAATCCATAAAAGACTTGAAACTGCCCCGTTACGGTTAACACAACTTCTAGAATTATATGAGATAGCTTCGAGAGATCTGCAACACTTTGCCATTTGCTACATGATAGCAATAGACCCAGCACCGCAACTTCCTCTTTTTCGGTCCACTCATTCACGTGTAATGATCACTCGAAAGCCATTCTGCTCCTTTATGATCTACAAATAAATTATAGTTGGTGACGAACGATACAAATGTGAAGTGTTAACATGTTCTTATATAGTTGGAGATAGGGATGCATGTACTATTGGGCATAGATGAGGCGAATTAAAATGGTGTCGGTTAGGGATTATATACTCCAATTATTATAGGCGTGAAAATTAACTTAATATTTCGATTGGGATTAGGTGCTTACTTACATCGTGATCTATGTTGCTTGATTTCGCGTCCAAATCCTTTCTCTTATATATATATATATATATATATATATATATATATATATAATTACGGAGGAGGTTTGCATACATAAACCTAACTAGGGTTTGCACCATAACTAGTTTTTGTTTGTCTTTCTCTCTCAAACTTTAAGAAATTTGTCAAAACAAATGTAGTGGATCCAAATCCTTCACACACAGGCAGAATCCCTTAAAATAATAAAAATTGTACACACGCCATGCAAGTCATAAAATAATAGAAATTGTATACGGAATTACTTATCATAATTGAAATTGTATGTTGTATTTACTTGTATTTGTCATTAGCTAAAATATAGACTTCCAAATCTCTATCAAACTGTTGTTGGGAGATTACGCTGATCAGCACCCAAAATGAGAGTTGTAATTGGGCTCGATAAATTGAATTGATAAACGCTGCCATTTTCGAAGCAGTTTCAGAATTACCATCTTTATTAATCATTAATCATTATTGTAGAGCATCATTTGCACAAAATTTTGAAAATACAAGAGGAAGGGTCATGTCACGGATTAGAACACATTATACACCAGAAACATCCTCTACATTTTCTTTGGGGAGTCAGGAGAGAGAGTGCTACATGACAAACAATGTGATCTTCGAGAGCAAGGTAATAACTCATGTCCCGCATAACTTTATCATGTTTTACTTAACACGAGAGCATATTGAGATAGGTATCGCAATCTTACATACACATATATATAGTTTTTGGTGAGGTTTACTCAAGAACCATTTTCTGTTGTGAGAATCTAGAGACTTTGTTTAGGTTACATTTTAAAATTTCAATTTTACTATTGCCACACACTCCCAACTTCATTTAGATTACATTTTAAATTTCAATTTTATTTCACTAGTACACACTGTAGAAAGACAACTTTTTTAAGTTTTATACCTTGTTATTACTGAAGTTTTAATGTGTAATTAAATTTATAAATTAATATTTTTTGTTGTTGCAACGTTGTCCTTTGCTTTAGTGATATTATTTAATTTTCTTATAATGTGTAAACCTGGTAATACAAAATATCTTTTAGAAACTTGAAATTTCCATCATTTGTTAAAAGAAGACCTTCATCAGTGTACTAAAAAAAGGCCCCTCGTCTAGTTCAAAAAATACAACAAAACCACAATGCACCTAGCTAACAAAAAATGGCATGTTCCCACGATCCTAATCCAACAACGTTCATCTAACGAACCTATTAAGCCCAATCAGCCACGCATTCTATAGACAAGGGTCACCTCTAATCGGTTGGTCTACACATGTGATGTCGTATTCTCCGACTACGACAAGAGGCCATCGGAAGTCCAAGGTGTCCATCTCCAACACTCAAAAAAGTCTGTCAAGAGGAAACCAGTATCATGACCCCTCTTTCTGATGTCACCATCCTAGCTAGCCAGAAAAAGAAAAAAACAATCCTCCACCCACCCACCCCCCCCCCCCCCGCCAAAAAAAAACAAGAGAACAGAAAAGGACCATGTATATGAAAAACAAGAAAATACTGAATTATCTATGGAAATCTTAAGCAAGGTGCAGATTTACCACCATTAATCGTTGGGTGTAGGCCGGAGTAACGATAACCAAGTTTCTTGCCGTATCATATGAAAATCCACGCAGTTTAGCGAACCAAACAAAGTCAACGTACCGATCTCTCAAAGATTGGTCTTCTTGACAACATCTTCTGCGAAAAGCACGTGCCCACAAGCTCCGTAAATCCTATTGGCAAACTTGAGTGCCATGTCACACATAACATATGGATTAGATACATCCCCGGTTGCTGAAAACCCCACTAGAAGACCCAAAAGCATAACCTCTTCGTCGGTTAAGCACTTCATCATCAGAAATGGAGGACATGTCTGCATCACTGAAAAAATATCTACTAGAGAGTTTGAGGGGGTAAAGATGGTGGTAGTGAGTTGATTTTCTTAAGTAGATGTTGAAAATGTTTGAGTTTTGAAGTCGTACCATTGAGATATGTATTGTTTATGGGAGAAAAGGTGCAGTGCCCCTGTCAGAGGGTACTCACTCTCTTTTTTACTTAGTTGGCTTTTTTCCTGATAATATGTCCCGAAATGACCAAATTGCCCTTTTGTTCTTTTTATTAAAAATGTTTATTATTCTGATTTTTCTTAAAACGAGCGAGCATACTTTCATTTCAATTCAGTCCTTATAATCTTATCCTTTTGGTTTTGTCCAAATAAATTTTCGTCCCATATTTTCTTAATTATAAATTGACCCCACAATTAATTTTCTCATGCAAAATTAATCTTTAGTATTAATATGGAAATAGTCCATTACGACCATATCAGGCCCATCATGCTTCCGTCAATTAAATTCTTGAAACATAAATCAAGTTTTGTACCTTTTTGACCGAATTACCGTCGGGTTGTATCCACCGGGTTTTACGAACTGCTCCTCACAGCCCAACCACTCGATCGCAATCGATGGTTCCAGAAGTAGACTCCTTCAACAGCAACCAGCACAGCCTCGTTTCGTTCCTACCTCGAGGCGTACAATATTTTCTTTATTGATGATAAAAAATAAAGTTTATGGAACACGATGAACAAAAAGCCCAACTTTTATTAAGAAATCAGAAACTTATTCATTACATTAGTACATCTCCTTTCGGGAGGAGACGACTTGTTTAGCTACCCATGGTAGCTATGTTCTTCACACACATACACTCGAAAACTGGAATGGAAAGACTGGAAACTAATTATTACAATGTTTATTTTGTAAGAAAACAGAGAGGAATGGTCGATGCCTTCTGCTTTCTTCTACCCTGTATTTATAGAGGTTTGAAACCCCTATCCTTGAATTATTGCATCCAGTTGTAAGCCTTTGATTCGTCTCTCAGATTTTCTGGATGCATCTCTTATCTGGATCACATGCATGTGGTCCCTCCTTCACATGGTTCACATGTTGTGGACCCTTGCCTCACATGCAGACTTTAATTATTCTGCTGTGAATGCCTTCACCTTTTGTCGTTTTGGGTGGATGCAATTCTCGTGACTCAACCCATCTCTACTTGTCGGAGACCCCTTTATCAAATTTTTCTGGGTGGTGGTCCCCTTGGCATCTTTTGCTTTCTCGATGGTTCTTTCTCGTTTCTCTTCCCTTTGTCATTGATGACAGGGAACGCTTGCCCGAATATTGTCTTTTCCTGTTCTGGGCACCTAGGACAAATCCGACTCGTCCACCGTCCATTATGCGCCATATTGCAATACTTTCTGGCGGTTTCTGAACTTGCCGGCAGCTCGTTCTTCCATAACATCTCTCTCTTTTGTTCAAAGATAGTCTCTGCATATGGAGAGGTTTTGGATGTCATGGTGTTGATCAAAAGTGATCCATTTGCCGTCTTGTGGAAGACTTTGAAGCTCCCTTTGATCTTTCTCATTTCCATGAGACAAACCGATATGCCCCAAGCTCTCCTTGTAGTAATATCATCCTCCGTGAAGGTTGATACTAAGGGGATCTTGTGATTTGGGGCAGACATGTTTTTGTTTGCCTGTCTGGGATCAGGTCTTTGTAGCTTTATAAAATGAAAAGCTGGGTAAGACCCGTTCTTGTACGGTTCCGGTGCTGCTGATATAAACTTCAGCTCCAGAATATCTCCTCGTTCGAGATGATTGTTGTTCTCCCATGTCTCGAACACAGCATTGAATATCCATCCCGGAAGTTTTGAGATTTCCGGAAAACTTGGTGCCACGGTATGAACCGAAGCTAGAGCTCCAAAATCATACCATTCTTTTATTTCTTGTGGACTGGCTCCTGGGTTTGTCCACATTCTCGGATATTTACCAGATCGATCAATCTGGCATTTTGCTGGGTTAACTCCAGCCCCTGTAAGAATTTTCTCCCATGTTCTTTGATAAACCTGAAACGGAGAAACTTTAAGATCGTTAATATCAATCTTAGATGTACCAGCCATTGACCTAAGATTGATCTCTCCCTCTTTTACCCCAGAGGTGTTGGGTTGGCTTGAGACATCAGGAGGAGTATCCTTCGTTTGCTCAATTGTTTCTTTAGCTAGATCCGTGTTGGATCCAACTTAGAACTCGTGCTCACAGTACTTGAATCTGTGGCGACCGGGTTAGAGGCCCGTACTCGAAACTCGACCTTTTGCTTTACTGAAAAAGCTTCCCGTCGGATAGGAATAATCAGGCTGTCCCAAAGGCAATTACTTGCAAGTTTGGTAGCCTTCAGCGCGCGTTAGACTTTTGACAAGTCCTCCTGTTGTACTCGACCTGCGACTTTGGCTTGAATATCCAAGTCGTTGATCCTCTTATCAAGCTCCTCCAAACGTTCCTGGAGATGTCTGTATCCTGTTAGGATGGAGTTGGCTTCACTGGACTCCATCTCTCGTTAGAAAATCTGCAAGAACATTTTCGTGAGACTTTATAATGACAACTTCATAATCAAAATATTGACAATCAGCTTGCCATCTAAGTAATCTAGCTTTCTCAGGTGTAGATTCAATCTTTTTTGTTAAGAAAGTTTTGACACTTGTGTTGTCAATTTTAAGAATGAATTTCTTAGGCAGTAGGAATAACGGCCATTCTTTCGCATTGCAAAGAATTCTTTCTCATTGATGTGCCATCTTGCTGCTTCGTTTTCTGCAAAGAGACCGCTGTAGTATCGGCATGGCACTTCTCCATTAGGGGTAGCTTTGGTTAATACTGCTGCCCACCAATGATCACTGGCATCTGTATAGAGTACCAATTCTTCATCATCATTCGGTATTGCAAGCTTTGGAAGGTCTTTACAGATCTCTTTAAGTTGTAATACTGATTCTTGGTGTTCTTTTTCCCATTTGAAATCTGCATCTTTCATTAACAATGGGCTGAACACCTTCCTGTATTTTGCCAGATTTTTAATAAACATCCCGGCAAAATTGACAACTCCAAGAAAACTTTGAAGTTGCTTCTTGTCTTTGAGGTCTTCTGGAAATCCTTGCACCTTCTCTACTATATGTTTTTGAAGGATGATTCCAGACTCATCGATCTCGATCTCAAGGAACTCGATCTGTCTAGTGGCAATTACTGCTTTCTTTTCTGATAGCACTAATCCTTCCTTATGACAAACTTCCGAAAAGATCTCCAGATGTTTGATGTGTTCCTTCATATTCCTTGAAGCAATGAGTATATCATCGACATATACGAACATGAATTTAAAATAATCCTTAAACAGATTATCCATCTTCCTTTGATATATCTGGGAGGCATTTGCTAATCCCATTGGCATCACGTTCCAGATATAATGTCCTTGTGGTGTGGAAAACGCCGTATATATCTTGCTGACCTCTTCCATCTTAATCTGATAGAAACCAGATTTACAATCAAATTTAGAGAATACCTTTGCATCCTTGATGCAGTTCACCAAGTGTTCTCTACTTGGGATATAATATCCATCGAATTCCAAGATATTGTTGATCCCTTTGTAATTGATCACCAATCTTGGCTTTCCTCTCTTCATTTCTCCATGGTTTCTCACTAGAAATCCTGGGCTACTGTATGGAGAGATTCCTTCTGATATCAACTTAAGGTCCAGATGTTCCTTAAGTATTTTCTTCATATCCTCACGATCTGCTTGATTCATAAGGATTGGTTTATACCGAACAAACTCATTTTCTTTTCCGGTTTTCACCTTCAAAGTTGCCTTGAGTTCATTTTTGTTCCACCATGCTAGAGGATCTTCATTGAAATTCCTCTTTATCCTCTTCTTGACATCTTCTAAAGATATTTGTTCTTCAATGGTGATATCAAGTTGTGGACTTGCTTCCATAGACACCTTGAGGAATTGGATTGTCTTTTTTGACATTCTCTCATCCTTATCTCCTCCTAATGTTTCAGCTCGATATTGAAGGAGTGCATCTCCATATCTTCGCTGATCCTTCATTTTTGGGTGACTTAGTTTACCTTCATCACCACACTTGCTGCGAAAATTAATGGGCATTTTCCGATGAAATGCCTCCCTTAATCTTTGAACAATAATCTTATGATCACATAGGGTTGTGAAAATAAGTTTTCTTGTTTCATTTTCTTGTGTAAACCGCTTGAATATCTGTAGGAAATTGTTTCCTAACAGAATATCTGCCCCTGTATCATGGAAATAAATTGGTGGAGTCTTGACTTTGTACCATGGGGTATCTCCGGCTCCGCCAATCATGATTTCCGCTTGCTTAATTCCTCGTTTGAGAATAAGAACCCTCTTAGAGAAATCTCTTCCTGCAATAGCTGGTAGATCTTCTCCTACTCCTGTAGGAAAGATTTCTAGCTTGGCTGTGCTATTCCTGCGCCTGAGTCAATGTAGGCCGCGAAATATTCCGCTCGATATTTTTCATATAACATCCCTATAGAGATGTATATTGAGAATGGACTAGTAGCCATTAATAGCGGGCCTCTTTCTTCATAGAACCTGATATTTTCTATGAGCCACTGTAAAGACCACCCTATCTGGCTGTCGTTCCCAAGGTTTGTGCTCCTCAAGAAATTCCAATCCAAGAATAAGACGCCCATTTTCTCGCCCTGCTACTCCTTGGATTATCAACTCATTTTCTCCTAGCTGGAGAAGTCCTTCAAATCTCCCCAATGAAGATTGTTGTAGATATTATAAGACGTCACAAGGAAACATGTTATCTTTTTGTGTGATATCGAATACTATCTCCACTTCTCTCCATCCCTCTGGACATTTTAATTCACCTTTAGTTGTTAATTTTTCTGGCTCCAGATTCTCTTGTGAGATAGGTCTCTTTTCCCAGCTCCGACTCATGATTCTACTATCATGAAAAGAAACCCTTCTTGGTTCGAACCTTTGACTTGTAGCTCTATTCATAATAGGTTGATCCGCGATCCGCATATCCATCTCATGGATTGGTAGCAACTCCATAATCTCCGGACGGACTGCATGTGCCACTTGCTCGAAGATATTTGGTATTTCGATGAACTCCTTTCCCACGAACAATTCTGAATGGTGAGTATTGGACAGTGCATACGAAATACTATAGGTAATAGAGTATGGTCTATTCCCTTATTTCATCAACTCCTTGTTCTTGAAATCTTGATGAAGGGTTAGAACTCTATTAAAATCGCGATCTGCCAAGTTATAGGCAATCCTTGGATAAATGTAGGATACCAATTTCCCGGCATATAGATTTCCTGAGATTCCTCCCAGACTTGCATCTCGCAAATTCTTGATTCTTTTGTCGAAGATAGTAATATCAATCGGAGAATCAATTCCTTCTTTGAATGTTGATTTGATCAGAATTCTAATGGCTCCGATATGGATCCATTGCATCTTCTGAGCAATCTCTCTATTCATCCTGCTTAGTTCCTCTATGATTCTCTCATCGGAACTAGCTGCATCTCTATCACATTACTTGTCAATTCCATGGGAATTGCAATTTCCCCTGCTGTGACTTTGTAAATGATATGATGCTTTATCTTCTTTAGGAAATGTCCCAAAGTCTTGTCCAATCTCCCAACTGAAAATTCATCATAGATTTGGAGTTTTGGGTCTTCTCTCTTAATTTTCATAAGAGTCTTATGAGAAATTGACATTTGTGAGAAGAACCCGGAGAGATCTTCTTGCGTCTCCTGTCGGAAGACGTCCTCTTCTTCAGTCTGATTCTGATTCTGAAGACTCATCCTCACTATAATCTTCTTCTTCGTATATGCTTTCATCTGAAGGGATTCCTTCAAACTGATATACTTGAATTAGATCCTGAAAGTATACAGCCTCTTCCATTTCTGGAGTTGCTTCAAACTTTCTGATTCCTCGTCTTTGATTGTCTGGACAGTCTGTTGATATGTGGTCTTTTGCACCACATGTCCAACAATTGCAATCTTTGAAACTTTCATTAGCTCTTGTATGAGCCCTTCTGAAAGTTTTCCTTGTTGATGATGATCTTCCCATGCTCATTTGATTTGAGCCTGAGGAGGAACTTCTACTCCGGCTTGGTCCTGACCTCTGCCCTGTTTTGTAACTACGGGCCTTTTGTTTGGACCAAAACTTTCTAGGTCTCCATGAAGTCCTAGATTTCTGGTTACCATCTCTTCTGGTATAAGGATGCTTTCTCTTTTTCATCTTCTTTTGCCTAAATGGTTGACCTCCCACAATAGTAGGAATATCGTTTTCAACACAGCATTGAGGAACACTTTTATTTATTCCTCTTAGCCTCTTGTAATTCTTATGGAGCGCCGCTTGATAGCACCACTCAGCAAGCTTGATTTTGAGGAACGACATCCTTCTTGTCACGGTATCCAATCTATTCTCTAGAGGTGGCAGATATTCTTTAATCAGCATTTCTCTCCATGGACTGGGGATCTTGGCAAAGAATAATGGAATGGCGTCTCGTTCCTCGATTTTTGATTTCCATCTATACTCTGTAAAGAGTTTGATGAACTCATCTACGTGACAAATATCACGTAACTCCAGGCTATGAAGTGCTTGCCTGTATCGTCTGGCCTTATCGTCTTCAGCTCCTTCAAAGTAGCCCACTCCAACGAAACCTACTTTAAGTACTTGAGCCATTTTGTCGACGATCTCTGCTAAGGCTTCGCCAGCCCAGACATTTTCTACTATCTCAAGATTAGTAGCTTCCCAGGCAATTTTCACAGATCCTTCCAAACTTATCTTCAGAAGTGAGATAAAGTTCTCTTTATCCAGCTCTAACATACCAGCTGCAATCTTCATTGCTCCTGCCCACTCATCTATGAGTAGTTCTCGGTTCTTGAAGTCCAATGTATCCAGGTTGAGAACTACTCCGTATGGATGTATTGGCTCCAACTGAGATCTCCCATAAGGCGATTGCATTAAGTTTGGCCTTTGGGATCTCTTTCTTGTCTATCCGGGAAAGATATAAGCACCAGTAGCGAAATCTCCCGTTGGTGGTATATTTCCTCCTGTTGGAGGGTCATAGGATCCCTCGCTTTCTGCCACATTTGTTGGATTCTGTGGTGTATTTCGGGGAATCTGTTGTTGTCCCGTAGATACATTTTCTTGCATGTTTAGATCCACAAGACCCAATCCTGCAAAGGATTGTGCAAGGTCGTGTAAATCCTCTAGATTTATTCTATCCATTAGGATAGACTCTTCCGGTTTAGAAAAGCAATCATCTTTTCTGTATCCGTCAGTTCTCTCTTTACTTCGGTAGTTTTTCCCTTTTGATACAATAGGGGTTCTGTGCCGAAAGATGGGGAACCTTCTCTTCTCCTGGCCATACTTGGCTTTGTTTCCAAGATGGTCAATCTCCTTTGAACCTCCTTGAGTGTTTCAAGGATTTCCTTCTGTTGGTCGAGGATGGTCTCTCCATAACTTTGGACCGTTTTCTGAATTTCTCTAAGATCTGTAATCTTAGATTTTTCTCCACTTACTTCTTCCCAATTCGGTCCCTTCATGATTTTTTCCAGAAATGTAAATGAGGTTTCTAGATATCCGATGGGGACTAATTGGGACGCCTTCTCCAGATTTCCTTGGTAGGAAATCTTCCTTGGATGCTGGTGAAGTGGATGAGATCAGCTGCATTCCCTTCTACAGGAATTTCCTGTTTAAGGGTCTTTCGTCTGATTTCCTTTCTTGTTTCATCATCGTTTGGCATCTTGAAAGGCTGTCGTAACTCGTGGTTGAGTCTCTTAGTTCTTTCAAGAGTCCGTTCACATCTTTGGATAAATTCTCCAAAGAAATCCTGTCTCTGTCTTTCCAAAATATGGAAATATTATGGGTTACTTGAGTCCTCACTCAAGTATTCCTGTGGAGTATTTTCTCTCGAACTTTCGTTCGGATTCATATTTACTCGTATGTCTCCTCCGTTAGAATCGTACGTAACATAATAAATATAATTCATGATTTCTTTAAATAAACCTAGGGTTCTGATACCATTTTTATCTCCGGATCGGATCTTGCATGATTGTTTAATTTAGCGGGTCAATTTATTTAATTGTGAGAATTAATTAGGACTAAAATTTGATATTAAAATTTTGTTTGGACTTAACTAAAATTTAAATTATAAAATCTGAATTGAAATGATTTTTTTTGGCCTAAGGACAAAATGGGTAGTTCACTTGATAAAAGGGCATTCTATCAAGTTTAAAGTCAAATAAGTAAAATAGAAGTTTTTTATTTTTATATGGGCAAAAGACACTATTTCCTCATTGTTTATTCATTCTGTCATTAATTTTATTTTTTTAAGGACAAGTCCATCAATGTATAAATACTCCTTTTATATTTTTATTTTTAATTTTAATCTGAAAGTTTTCTTTTTTTCCCCTTTTCCTATAAAATGTTTTCATTTATCTTCTACTAATTGCCGCTATAGTAGATGTGACTGGTTTCTTTAAAAAATATATTGAGGGAACTAATTTGTTTATAGTTTTTACAATTTTTATATATACTTATATACATATATACATATATATATATCTATAGGAAAAAATTCATTTTTATTCCTGTAACTTAGAGCCGGTCCAAAAAAAGTCCTGTATGTTTTAAATTATCAATTTTAGTTCTGTATTTTAGGATCGAGTCCAAGTTTATTCTTGTATGTTAGGATCAAGTCCAATTTGAGGACAAATTTTGCCAGAAATTGTTAAATTGGTTGGAATTTGTCAAGTGCATTGCACGTGTTTACAAATTTTGGGGCTTTCCGATCAATTGCTAATTACTTATCCGAAATTATTGATGTAACACACCACATTATTTAAAATTAGAAAAAAATGTCAAGCCACTTGCGTTCGCCTCCATCTCCATCTTCAACGTCTTCTTCACATTCGGTTCAATATCAGCAACTGTGATCACTGCACTTAGATTATGGTTGATCAGCCACAATAGCTTCTTCACATGGACAAAACGTGTCACAGGAGAACAATGTATGCCTTTCTACCGAATGTGGCTCGGAATTTGTCTGGAAGTGGGGTGAGTGCTCGGAATGCGGATATGGAGTAGAAGAGTGTATCAATTTTTTTGGAGTGCATTGCAGCCCACTGAGTAACGCGGCCTAAAGTTTATGAATATGTACAGTGCAAGTGACAAAATCGGCCAATTATAAAATTTTCGGCAAAATTTGTCCCCAAATTGAACTCGATCCTTACATACATGACTCAAATTGAACTCAATCCTAATATACATGACTAAAATTGATAATTCAAAACAAACAGGACTTTTTCTGGACCGGTCCTAAGTTATAGGACAAAAAGAGATTTTTCCCCTATATATACGTATGTGTGTGTATATATAATTTGATATATGACACATGTAACATTAAAAATGTTATGAAGGGACGAAGATGTGCGGTTGTAATGAGGCCAACTTAAAATATGTGAAACCTATTGTTTAAGTGATTGTTTATAACTATAACTAAGTGTACCTCATTTAATTTTACAGAACCTTGACCCCTTCACTTTTACCGGACTAGTTGTTATTTAGAACTATGTCTACCCCATTTACTTTTAGTTTTTTTTTTTTTACTTTTTTCGTCTCTAGTCTACCAAATACACATATCAAACAAGATTTCATGCCCAATTCTTTCAAATTAATTTTTAATCGTTCAAACAAAATTTCATGTCCAATTATTTCATTTCAAATTAATCTCTTAATTATTTTTAGAAAAATAATACCTTCTTAATTTTTTAATTCTAGTAAATCCGATTTTTTTACTGTATGTAATACCCAACTATAAATGAAATTATAGTTGGGATTTGTGCATGGCATTTAATTTCTGTATACTAACGCACAACCTTAGGTTTGTACCATTCTAGGAAAACGATAATTAAAAAAATATATACATTGCTAACAACTTGTGTGAAACTACAACCACCGAAGAACACTCAATAGTTTTGGTGGGATGGTAAGAAACTCACTAGCCAGTTTCCTTGTTCTTTTTGTTATTCTCATATTTTTTAATTTATACTCCCTCCGTCCCGGTCTAAGTTTCCTACTTTGATCGGGTACAGAACTTAAGAAAAAGCAGTTGACTAGGCATTTTTGCTGACTTTTTTTTTAAGCCTTAAAATTAACATAAGGACTAATATAATCTTCTTTCTAATCAAAATCACTAATTCAAAAAATACAAAAACAGTAAACTATGTAAAAATTAAGTGAAATCACATTTCCTGAAAATATTACAGATTTGCTAATTTATCAGGAAAACTAAACCAAAACAGTGGGAAATTCCCACCAAAAATTTCAAAAATTCTAAATTCCCTCTCTTACATTTTGGAGGGATACATTCAAATTTTTACAAATCAAAACTGAATTTACAGCCTAAAAACTCTATAAATAACCCCAAAACTGCATGCAATGCAGTTTCACCATCAATTTACAACATATTTCAGATTCAAAGTTTACATCATGAAAGGCAACAAAAACGAAAAAAAACTTGTCTCCATCAGAGCGATTGTATATTGCTCAACGCCTTCTCCTAAACAACACCAACGGTGTGCTGAAAAACGGTGTTAGTGAAGAGATCGCTTCATCATTTGGAGTCTCGGACAGTTCGGCTGATATGGTAGGCTGCAAAAAAGCAGATTTCAGAGGGGCAACCAATTTCATTTCCTGAGGTAAGATTTCGAAATCACCTTTTAACCAACCCTCACAGTTTTTCCTTTTTTAATTTAATTTTTCATGAATGGTAATTATAACTTCCTT
Organism: Ajuga chamaepitys; assembly: GCA_958295605.1. Taxonomy (NCBI): domain Eukaryota; kingdom Viridiplantae; phylum Streptophyta; class Magnoliopsida; order Lamiales; family Lamiaceae; genus Ajuga; species Ajuga chamaepitys. The sequence continues at coordinate 62,995,604 of OY282499.1, read as the reverse complement.
ATTTTCTAGCTCTTCTTTGTAAATTAATTTTTCATGGATAGAAATTATAATTAAGTTCCTTATTTTGGATACCACGTTATAATTTATTCATATATTCTTATTTTTATAATATAGATATTAATATTAGTCTTTGGAAAACAAAAGATTAATATTAGTTCTCATTTTACTAAAATGAATCAATTTCTTTAGAATTTAGTATTCTTTTATGGGACACTTTAAAGTGTATTATAAACTACTCACTATAATATGACTCATATATTGGGACATTTTCTAAACAAGAGTCCTATTATATACTTAATAGGACACTTATCTTAAAAGCATCCTAATAAGAGCATCCTAACAATATTATTCAAACCTCGTTTTCCTCTTTCACTCTATTTTTAGGTATCTTCTTTATAAAATTCAAAACTCATATCAATACATATTATTTTCCGATGAATTTTCAGTATGTTATTCCATGACATATTTTCGAATTCCATTAAAACTTTTAATCCCATATAAGTTATATTTTATTTTATATTAATTTTCTATCTCCACTGATCCAGATTTTAATTATTCTGGTTCTTCATTTAGAAAATTCGTAATATATAGTAAAAAGTTTTAACATCTTATGATTTTGGAATATTTTGTTTCTCATTATGTTATTCATATTATGTAAAAGTTTCAAATCCATCCAAATTATATTTTATTTCTATAATCTTTCTACACATGATCTGAAATATTCTGCTTTCTGATTTGAAAAATTCGAAAAACATATTTATAAATGTTGAAAAATTCTGATTTTTGGATATGTATTACATATACATGGCTTCTATTATTCTGAAAATTTTCAAAGTGATCCCTCCAATAAGTTTCGAGTTATTAAGATTTTTCTACCGCTGTGCAGAATTTACAGTTTCAACTTATTCAGTTTCAAAAATTCAAAATCGATAGTTAAACTTCTTGGAAAATCATGAAATTTTATTATGATACTTTTACGTAATTTTATTTCCTATTGTAAAATTTTTAAAGTTTTATCTCTTACCATTTATGAAAAATAAATTATTTATTCGCTGCTGCGCAGCAAGTTTTCTACCTCTTCCAAAAAGTTTCTTAAAACATCAACCAAACCCTAAATTCCAAACTTCCAAATCCCATATATTTAATTGGAGACTAAGATTGAGTCACACATGCTTAAGTAGAAAGGAGACGAGCCTACTGAGTGCTACAAACATAGGACAATTGCATCTCAATTCAGGTGGGAGTTTTACTGTTTATTGCTTTAACTATATTTACTTGACTGTATATGAGTGCTTTTATTTTCAAGTTATTGCTTGCCAATACAAGTAATTATTCAATTTGCTACTTGCCAATACAAGTTTAGCTCATTGTCATTATGCTACTTGCCAATACAAGTTTAGCTCATTACCAGTATGCTACTTGCCAATACAAGTTAGCTCTATGTGTCTTGCCAATACAAGCGCATCATTATGATAATTGTTACATTGTATGCCTCTTGTATGTGTACTTATTGTGATAAATTGTAATCCTCCACGAGCTAAAGGAAGCTCACCCCAACCCACTATTGAATCTTTCAGGTTAGCTTGAAGCGAGTGAATGGAGTACGAGGCGGGACCGAGAGCATATGACATATTAGGACGTAATTCTATTTCTAAAGTAATTGATTGTTGAGATATTAATGTTCATTTATGTTAGTTGACTAGCTAGTTTTGAATTATGTTATCATTATGCTTTAGTTTAAATTTAATAATCTATTTTCATTATGGAAAGTAATGGTATATATTTAAATTATTTATTGGCTTGTAAATGCATTCAACTAAGGATAACCATGTTAGTCTAGTGGTATGATTAGGAGATGTAATAGACTTTATGCATACTATGATAATTTGAATTTTTATGTGGTACTGTGCGAATAACATATAAGTGTTTTGGTACAATATGTTGTGTTTAAAAGTATAATTTATTTGTGAGCATGTGATTATATGTTATATTAGGTTTTCATGGATAAGAATGATTTATATTTAAGTTGGAATGCATTAATAGGTTCAATTAGAAAATTATTTCTTATTTTCCGCTGCCACGAAAATTAAGGTTTATGAAATTGGATGTTATGATTTTTATTTTGCTTGTGTGGAAAACAATGACTATTTTGTATATTTGTTGATGAAATTATTTATGCTCAAAGTTTTCTACCTGCCTGATTTATGAATTATTTCTTTTATTAAAATAAAGGGTCAGTGTAAATTTATTATTTGTCTTTATGAAATTCTTGAAAAAGAGTTTTATGGAAATCGGGTCGTTACACAATCAAACCCGGATTAATGGATGCAAACAAAATGCATAGGCTGAAGTACAGTTTGTCATACTTGCAACAAGACATCAACAACAAAATCAGCTTTGCTAGCATGCACAGCGTTATCCACATAGATGAGAAGTGGTTCTATATGCAAAGGGTATCAGAAGGGCATACAAACTAGCATTTGAGGTGGACCCATATAGATCATGCAAGAGTAAGCGGTTCATCCCGAAGGTTATGTTCATGTGCGTCGTGGCAAGGCCACTATACACGGATGAAGGAGAGGTACTTTTTGATGGGAAAATAGGCATTTTCCCTTTCACAACACAAGAGGCAACCTTAAGAAATAGTGCAAACAGATCAAGAGGTGCGATGGCTACAAAATCGATTGACTCAATCAACAAAGAAGTGATTAAAAGTTATCTTTTGGACAAGGTAATCCATTAACTATCAGAAAATGATCATCACTTAGTTAATGGTGTAAGTAAGTCTCCCAAAACCGCCCGAATGTCTAAAGAAACATTCGGGCTGATTTGGTGACATTACTAACACTAATTTCAGTTCAATTTTACTTTATTTTTTATCATATGCCATCAATAAAACAGATCATTCCCGCACCTAAAGCAAAATGGCCAGCAAATGTAGGTAAGCAAATCATAATTCAACAAAACAATGCAAGACCACATTTGAGCAACTTAGATGCAGATTTTAGGAGGGTTACTACAGCAGATGGTTTCGATATTAGACTGATGTGCCAACCACCCAATTCACCGGACACAAATGTTTTGAATTTGGGTTATTTCAAAGCTATTCAAAGCTTGCAAGTAGAAATTAGAAGCTATAATGTCGACGATTTGGTGTCAAATATGCTTCGTTCCTTTGAAGAATTAGAGCATGAAAAGCTAAACAAATTTTTTCTGAGTTTGCAAACATGTTTGGTGGAAATTATGAAGGTGAAGGGTGGGAACAACTATAGGCTGCCTCACATAGGGTACTTGTAAAACAGTTTAGGAAAGACAATACTTTTTGTTCTATTGTTTACAGTGTAAACACATGTGAAGTGTTCATTTTGCTTAAACTGCAAACAATAAGAAAATTGGTCATTTTATAAAAAATGTTTTTAGATTGTTTTATTGTTCTTCCCTCAAAAAGGTTTCATCATTGGGATTAAGCTGGTACCAACTAAGTCAAGCTGGCAGCTTTGAACGACCCCATTTGGACTAGTTCAAGTTGTCCCGAGCTTAACATAATCAGCCCAAAACTAAGTTTGGAGCTGATAGAACAGACGGTGTTGGGCAGCTACAAGTTCAATTGAGGAAATTCCTTAACATCATTTTGAAGGGCCACCACACAACACAAGAAGATGATGAAATAAACTGGGCGACAATCATCAATCAGAATAATGCACACACGTATCATTTTGAAAAGGCCACCGGCAGTAAATTTCTAATTGTAATTAGAACCCAATCAGATTCTAATTGCAATCTTGTGCCAATTAAATGGACAAAATCAACCCAACAGTTTCAATTTTAATCATGAACCTAGCAGAAAATTTCAAGATTTCAGTAACATGCAACATGCATCAGTTTTCCCACAGAAAAGCATCAGTTAATCTCAACAACATCTCAGCAAATAAGAACAGAGATCCAACACAAAATCTCGAAAAAATCAACATTTCAGCAACATGCATTAGTGTGCCCACAGAAACGCATCAGTAATTTTCAGCAAAGGGCTCATGTAAAAGAACAAAGGACCAACAGAAACGGCCCAAATAATTCAACTTGGGTTTGCATCATGCATCAGTGTGCCAACAGAAACGTAACATTTCATCAACATAAATAAAAAAACCAACAGGAACGACCCAAATAATTCAACATTTCAGCAAACGGCATAAATATTCCAGAAATTCTTTAATCCCCCAAATTCTCAGAAACGCACCAAAACAGTTTAAATCCAACAGAAACATCACCAATCATCACAAATCTTAAGATCTCACATATCTTAAGTTAAAATGACAGAAAAGGGACGAAATCAAGGCCAATCGAAATACATAACCTTTTAAGCGCAGGAATCCAAATAGCCAGCATTTTGAAGATGAAACTTCGCATTTATGAACTTCACTCGTGTAACACTAAAATTAAACAAAAATTTAAAACGAAAAAAAAATAAATACGAAAAATAAAATCTAGTTTAGTTTCCTCCTATTTTTCAAGATAAAAACTAAGCGCTAAATCCTATTCCCCGGCAACGACACCAAAAACTTGACACGTCGGTTTCTAACCTAGTGTTTCGCAAGTGTACGGATGTAGGTGTAATAGCGATAATTAAGGTCGATCCCACAAGGAATAGTTTTAGGTAGTTCGATACCTTAATACTCTAGGAATGTCCTAACTAGATACTAAGTTGCAAAAATTGATTTTACTAATACTAAAAAAGTTTAACTAATTAACTCAATTAACTATGATTTCAAACTTAGCAAACTCAAAGAATTAACAATCAAGGATAAAAGATATTCTAGGGTTTCGATTTCAAGATATTACTTCAATGATGATTATATTCAACTTATTGATTTTTAAACCGATTTAGTGTTTATTAAGCGGCGCAATATTAACCTAACCCTCCTCTCGAAGTGGTTAAATCGTTGATTAACTAAGACAATTACTCTTTCGAGTCAATTAATCCTAATAACTCCCAAAAACTCACGAACCTATGCCTACACAGTCATAGACAACTGCGCTTTATGTTGTACGTCTGATAACAAATCCCTCCTCTCGAAGCGGATTTGTTAAACGGGATTACTAAACCTAGATGGCCAGTCTAAATTTAGTTATAAAAACAAACATAAAGATAAACACATGGAAGAACAGAATCAATAAGTTAAAACGTAAATCAAAACATTTAAATTAAAACGTTAAAGGGCTCAAGTTGTTGCTTCGCGTTTGAGGTTAGATGGAGGCAACCAAAGGGTCACGGAGGTAACGGAAAGGAGAAAGTGAGAGGTTCCAAACCAGTATAAGGGTAACACCCGAGTAAATCGCTAAAATCGAGTAAATCCGAGAAAGTGAGAGGTTTCAATCCAATACAATATTCTGAACAAAACATGATAAAGAATAAAAACTAAGAAGAATCGCTAAACCCGAGTAAATCGTTCTGTTGATTGAAGTCTTCTCTGTCGTCCAAGTCGTCTATCAAATGTAAAAATATGATATTATGTGTGTCTTTCTAACCCTTGATAAACGAGCTTAAGTCCTCTTTTTATAAGCTTCCAAGAAGTCCTTGGGAATTCGACATTAAATCCTCTTTAAAATAAGATTTATTTTAAGAACCAGACTTATGACATGGCTTTGTTGATCAAGTGACACAGCCGTGTTGCTGTTAAAATCTTCCAAACCACGCACATTTTGACGCGACCGTGTTGCAGGTCTGACGCGGCCGCGTTGCTCCCACAGAGCCGTTTCACCATTTGCGCAATACTTTTGACACGGACGCGTTGCTTATGTGACACAGCCGTGTTGGTTCTTGCCCTGTTTTGTTCCTGGACTGGTTCAGACCGGTTTGGACCGATTTTTAGATGATTCGAACTGGTTTGGGCCGATTTTTACTCTCCTTCGACTTGTTCTTTCGTTCGGTAGTCGTAAATCACGACTTTTAATCCTGAAAATGCTCAAAAATACCTCAAAACAAGTCAAATACGTTAATTGGTCAACTTTATAACATTTTATCCAAATCTTGACGAACTATGCACATAATTCTTATAAAATAGTCTCTTAAATCGATCTAAATACATGCATAATTGACGTGTTATCAGCAGCTGACACGTGACGATGTGAATTCAGTAGATGTACTTTTCCGGATGTTGTAAGGCCATGATTGTGATTTTCAAAAAAGGAATTAACTATCTATTTTGGTCCTGTTTGTCGTTTTACAACTGGCATCTTATCTTTTCAGCCCATACGAACTACTCCTCGATTTCGTGAACCAGCTCCATTTTTTTATTCCTTGTTTGGCCTTCTCAATAACAAACAAATGATTTTCATGTAACTTCACCCGTGTCTTTATTCTTCTTATTGTTATTTTATCTTACACTGAACTCAGCCTCCTTTGCATACGCATTATAAAATCCAAATGCTTCTTTAATTGTAAGAAACTCCTGACCGATTACAGGTTTGCATTCTTTCGAAACTTTTGGAGTGTAAATTTCACTTGAGAAGTCATCTTCCATCTGTATCATACATAACACGTTATTGATATGGAAATTCATAAAAGAATAGTTATTCAACCATAGCATACAACAAATAGATCAACTTCAACGAAGGCGACGCTAGTTACTTCAAACATGCCAACTAACCTTAATGCAAAGGCAACGCTGGTTACTTCAAACATGCCAACTAGCCTTAAATGCATTAATGTACGATTTTTTCTGCTTTATAAGGGGTCATGCAAATTGTTAACTCGTGGCTTTTTTTCTTTTATGATCCTCGATATTATGAATTCCTCATTTAATTTTTCACATATCTTTCATCTTTGTCTTTTAATTTTTTAGGCGCCTTTTACCTATTGTTTTTTGTGTACTCACGATCGCTGCCATCTTCAACTTTTTGATTTTTAGGCAAGCCATAATGGTGAGACAATGCGGGTTTAACTTTTTTTTTTTCCAAGCCAAAATGCCCGCCAACTCTAGTAATTCAGAACTCACTTCCCAAATATTCAAAATTAATCTCCCATTGATGATATACATGAGTTTCAAAAGAAATAGCCCCACATCGAATTTAGCAAATGCTCCAATTAAAAAAATCACAGTTACACATAATTATAATATCACCTGATCTTTGCCGCAAACTAATGAATTAATCAATCTCAGAAGAATTATAATTACAATGAACTTTGTACATTTTTCAACAGCCTATATAAAATAACATGACTTATATATGAAAATTAAAAATATTGATGTGCGTGATACTCTAGCTGTAGCAATAATTCATCATCTCAATCAAATTCTATGTTGCATAGGAGAGATGATTTTAATCAAACACAAGAAAGTGAGAAGCAGATTAAAATCACACCATTGATCAGCATGTAACAAAGAAGTATAGCCATTACAACGACCTAAAAATGAAATCAATGTCATACATGAAACATTCTAAAAGTGATAGTTCATTAAAATGATAGATTATTGTTCATTCAATATATTGAAGGGCACAAAAGAAAAGAAACATTGACAATGAAATATTTCAATTGGGAGCTATTCTGTTTTATGGACACCAGGTACCACTTAATTTGGCACCCATACAACACACACCTGTTGTTTACAATAAGCAAGAAAACATGACAATAAAGCCTGTTAAAGTTCTTCACAACTCCATTACCTATAAAGTCAAGCTTGTGTGTCAAATTTGTATAATTATTATTCCTAATTTGTTTCATGCACTAATTAAGAATGTTAAGTTCTAACACTAACATTGCTATATCACTTTTGTGTTCCCTTTGAACAATTCAAGTAAACTTTCTCCAACATCATAAAATTTGTACTGAACTACGGTATTAAGGAACTTGAACTTAATCTAAATATTTTTATAGGATAGAGGGGAGACAAATGTATAACACTATTTCCAATAAGGCTAAATTTACTATTATTCGGTGCTTATGGTTTCACCAAAACCGTCTAGCTTAAACTAAACAAATTAACTCTTAGAAGTACTAAACATCAGAAAATGAGTTTTACAAGTGGAACTAAGTTTAAGAAAATGTTGAATGGTTGCTGCAGATATTAATGGAGAAGAAAAGGGGGCTGAGATGTAAAATTCATCGATGTTTTGTTGTTGTTGAAGTGAATAAATTTTCGGCATAGACTACATCATGTTAATTGGGATGGAGCTAAGGTTCAAGCCCTAACTAAAAAAAAAAAAAAATCTGAAGAAGAAAGAAATGCGTGACGGAAAAATTATTACCTTTGCCGGAAGAAGGTCGTGTAGAGATGACGGTGGATTCGGACGTAGAGGTTGTGGCGGAGGCGGCGGCGGTCGGCAATCGATGGTGTTGGCGATGGATTCTCGACGGTACAGAAATCTGAAAATGGGGGAGAACCCGTCTTCCTTTTAACTTTTGGAGATAATAACTTTTCCCTTTTTTATTATTAACACTCTATATTCTTTTTCTTTTTCTTTTTAATTTTACAGCCTAATTTATAGCTTTAATTAGGCCTGCCATGCGGCAACATTATATTGGATATCGATCTGGACGCCGACAGTCGCGTGCAACTTAGTTGTTGTTCAGATCAAAACTGTGACTGACTATAGAACTAAAACTCCTACAGACTCGGTAAAACGCATATTGTCCTAAAACTAATCTAACAATTTTTACCTAATTAATGCTCGTGGATATTTACTAAGTCTGTCCTATTCTCATCATTTTACATGCTGATACTATTTATGTAAAATATTAGATTGAGTGAGATACTTGTCTCTTTTTAATTTGTTAATTAGAACAGGCAATCCTTGATCTGAATCGACTATGGCGGATCGTGAAGGCAATGATTTGATTAGTAAGCTACCAGATAATGTTCTAATTTCGATTATCTCATGCATTGATACAATAGAAGCTGTAAGAACGAGTATTTTGTCGAAAAGGTGGATGAATCTCTACAAATTTGTGCCCAACATTCATTTTCTCTGTCACCTCCTGTCTCTGGATCCCAATGATCCAATCTCTGATATCTATAAGTTTTTGCAGCTTCATTCTGGTTCAATTCGTTATTTCCATTGCACTTGTTGTTTGAAAAAATCGTCTGAATCTATATTAGATCAATGCATTTATCTCCTAGGGAAATTGGGCATCGACAAGTTTTTTCTTAGTTTTTCTTGTCTTGGGGAGCAAAGTGATCTTCCTTTTTCTTATGACCTTATTACTCATATGCCTTCTTTGAGATACTTGGGATTGTCCCACTGCTCGTTGTTGCCTAACTTCAAAAGCCAGTTTTGCCACTCCTTGAAAACTCTTAACCTTAATGTGGTCAGATTGTTTCCTGGTTCTCTCGAATGCATTTTGTCCAGTTGTTTGAGCCTCGATACCTTGTTGATGGGAAGTTGTGAATATCCCTCGAAATTGAGCTTTTGTTGGCCCGATCTCCAATTGAAGTGTCTTATGATCGTCGGTTGTAAAGGTGTGGAAGTGATAGAGTTGCACGCCTGTAATCTTGTCGTGTTTCAGTTTAGCAACTCTCAAATGGTGAACTTTGTATTTGACTACGTTCCAGAGCTGCAGAATGTTGTTTTTCGTATACATGATGAAGATGTTACACCTTATGTTTGTGGGAGATTCGGGGGAGATTTTCCTAAATTGAAATTCTTGCTTTTTGAATCTCAATTTGCTAAATACAAGGTGGTACATATAAAAACTGAGCATCTATCTTTGTTGTATGTATATATGTGTAACGACTTTCTCAACAAGTGTTATTGATTCTCTTGTTAGGATATCAGCACACCTTTGTCGGTTAATACATTCAGTCGCCTAGAGCAACTAGAGCTGACCATTATGTGCACACTTAAATTTGATATGGTTTCTTTGACACAAATTTTGCATGGTTGCCCCCTTCTGCAGGACTTTTATCTGACTCTTGTAAGTATTCGATTCACATCTTGCTCGTATAATTCTGTTGAACTCAAAGAGTTATAAAAAAATGTACATAGTCTGATGCTCTACTGATTTCTTTTCATGTGTATGATGCATTGCTGCACACTGAGGTTTCCATTTGGTTTGTTGTTGTAGATGGGTCGTGTGGAATATAAAACAGGGCCACAAGTGGAGAAATGTGTCGTAGTTCATCCACAGTTGAAGAATGTTCACATTAGTGGGTTTGGTGGGACAGAAAACGAGATAGAGTTTGCCAAGTACATTCTTGAAAGTGCACTTCAACTAGAAAAAATGTCTATCGCTAGGCACGCGCAGCCTTTCATGGGATACGGCGACCGGGCTCTATGGTTTTTGCCTAAATATAGCAAAGTCGTGCATGAAAATATTCAACAGTTGTTGACACATCAAGCCGTTTCCAAGAAAGTGCAATTGATTATTCAAGAATTTCCTCAGCTGCCATTTAAACATGAATTTATTGGTTTTGGATCTCCTGAAATGGAGTTGGAAATACCACGCTATTGATCCCTTGTTTTGTTTTGCGGTTCATGATTGGCTATGAATTCATCTATAAGTGGCGGAGTGATTAAAATTTATGCTCAAGTAGATGATCCACCCGTGTGCACAGATCTATAATACTCGTCTCTATTTCATTAATATGTAATAATAATTGCTTGTCTGAGAGCATATTTACAAGAATTGCATTAGGAAAAAGAAGCAATTTCATACGCACTATTTATGTCAAAGAGTTCTGGTAGGAAATAAATTAAAGATTGTTATGGTTTTAAATGATTTGGTTGTTGTTGGAAAATCATATCGTACTCTGCCAGCGAGATTTATGTATCATTATATGACATCCATTTGGATACTGTTCAAGTGAATGATTCAACCATTCACTTCAAAAATAATTAAAGTTGGAAATCTTTGAAATAAATTTTAATGTGAGGTATTTCTTTTGATGACGCGACTTGTTTTCATCATTAACAAACAATGCCCCTTTTTTTGGAGTGTTAAAAATATCTGTTTTTTTTTTTTTTTTTTACCAATACCATTAATTCTGTAGAAATTAACATTTTTCCTCGCCATATTGAAAAATTTGTAAACGATGGCTGATTTTTACTAGAAAGTGAACTATGAACAATCTCAAGAATTTTTTAGGAATGGGTATTGATAAAGCGCGATCCGGTTATCAAGTAAACTCCGAACGAAAACCTGCTGAAAACGTAAATAAACGCAGGAAACTGGAAGAACACAGGATGTACGTGGTTCGATCCGAAGATCTACGTCCACGGGCAAAGAATGTCACCTGCCTGGGTATTTTTCCACTATATTCTTTGAGTTTACACGTAGTAGTTTTAGAGTACAAAATGCCAACCCTAATTCTGAGTATAAATCTCCTACTTATACTACTCAACTCCAACCCTAACTAACTCCCTACAATTGCACTTATCATCTCTGCATGGGAGTTGGGAGAAGATCGTGGGGATCTTGTTTCCCCCATATGCGGCGATTGGGCCGTTCTAGGTTGAGTGCGCTCTTCTGGGCCGGTTGCTGGGCTTGCTTTCATGGGTTCAGATACTTCGGGTCGGGTTGGTCTGGCCCGAGGTGTTGACCCGACCCGGAGTTGCTGGGCCATACCTATCAGATGCCCCCCCACCAGCCGGAGCGAAGAAAGAGCTACGGTTATAAGCAGGGTGAGGTATGTCAGGTGCCGAGGTTGAGCAGGGCGGCGTAGTAGCGAGGAAGTTGGGAGGTGTCCATGGCGAGCCGAAGTACCCCCAAGGTCCGAGAATTTACTGGAGTTGAGAGAATCCGCCCCAGAGGTGACGGGGTCCGCGAGGAGTAAACGGTCCGAACTGAATGGCCCCGAAGTAACGGAGTCGACCTAACCCGTGGTGAAGCACCCCAGGGGGAGGAAATCGACCGGAGCCTAACTAGAGTACCCCGAGGGCAATAAAGTGTAGCAAAAGCGAACTGTAATGTGGCCAAGGTGAAGGAGACACCGGAGTGCTTCCCAAAACTTCCTGGCCAAGAATGAGGTTGATGTGATTGGCGGCGCCATCATGAGAGAGAGAGATGCGAAGTGACGCATTTTGAGATTTCCAAGGGACCTGTTCCCCACGCGCCTTGGGAACTGTAAAGCGCGTGAGCGGCACGTTCGAATCTGAGACGCGAAATTTGAAAAGGCCAGATCTAAGCCGTTGATTCAAAAAAATATATATATGACTATGTGCACAGTATGCTTCATCTTCCTCATTTGCGATTGCAAGTTTCAGAAAGCGGGAAAAAAAGAAGAATCATCTGTGCACTTTCTATCCATCCCAAACCAAAATCAAGTAAGTATGTCTTCTTCGTCATCTTCTTCTTCGATTAGGGAAGTAGGAACTGAAAAAGCCCCATTAAATGTACCCTCGATACACTTTATTATTCCAGAAAGACTAGTGAATAGGATGGTGTATAGGGCTGATTTTATGGAGGCCGGCACCCGGGCAGTGGGATTTGGGGAATGTTTGGAGGAGGAATACGAAGTGTCGTTGGTAGCACTGCGGATGACACGGGTGCAAATAGAAGCCCTGATCCCCTCCTTTTACTTTCCGTTTAACTTAGAGTATATAGTGCCGGAGCCTGGTGACAGGGCCTGTTGCCCGCCGAAGGGCTTCATTAGTGTATACATAGATCCTCTGAGGATAGGGTTAAGATTCCCCCTCTGGAACATTGTTATATAGCTGTTGAGATATTACAATATCTCCCTGAGCCAATTAGCGCCCAATGTCGTGAAGCAAGTAGTGGGGTTTACGGTGGTATGCAAGAATGCTGGGGTAGAACCAAATGTAGAACTGTTCCGGTATTTCTTCCAACTAAAGGCCTTCGGGAAATCAAAAGGGTGGTACTCCTTCAGCCCCCAGGCCCGAGGTGGTTTCAAAGTACAGAATCCGAGCAAGGTGGAGGGGTGGAAGGAGAAGTTTATCTACGTGAAGACAGACGTGGCCCTCCCGAGGTGGAGGAGGGAGGAGGTGTTGGATAATGCCCCGGTGGTGGAACCGGAGGCCGAGGTGGTGGGACCATTCCGTGCGCTGGGGACGTTCAAGACCCTGTGCACCGAGGCGGAGCTGGAGGAGGCAGGATTGAGCCCATATTACTCAGGCGATGTGGAGGGGATGTCTGCCCGGGGGCAGGAGTCAGGAGCCGGGGTTGCCGAGGAGGGTAGGAACTCTTATATATGGTAATATTGGTGTCTTATGCAGGACTAATTCCAATTTCTTTATGCAGTGGGACGCTTCGGAAAGGAATCAGCTGGAAGCCCCGCGGCACCGGCGGCGGCGAAATTGAAGGGGAAAGTGACTGAAGTATCCCCCAGGGGGGGGGGTGTCGCCCAGCCCGAGGCCCTCAACGGGATCGGATGAACGAGTGGTGGCAGCGGGGTCAACCCCCGGTACGAAGAGGAGGTCGGAACCATCCATAACACCTCCGGGGACAGCCAAAAGGCTCTGCACGGAGCAGAGCGCCGAGCTAAAGCGTATATAACCATTTCTGAGGTGTAACCTTTGGCCAGATTTATCATATGTTACCAGTATTAACCCCGGTGTTGTGTTGTGAAAGGGCAAGGACCCATAAGTTTGCTGGGATTAGAAGGGGCGGACGCCGAGGAGCTGCTGCGCTTGGCGCGGGGGATAATGGAGCTGGGCCGAAACAGTGAGAGGGAGGCCAAAGAAGAGTTGGCCGAGGTGTGATGGACCCCGCGGAGTGGGATCCCGCGGAATGGGCCAAGACGTCAAGGCCAGCGCCGCAGCTGAGTCCTCGGGGCAGGACGTGGAGCGATACTGCAAGACAAGTGCACAGGGCGAGTCCTCGGCGCAAAGGGAGCCGCAGTAGGGAGAGAGCCAGGGCTCAAAGCCGAGAAGCCGCAGGATCCCGGAGGACACGGAGCAGTCCCCGAGATAGGTCTCAACGTCGGAGCGCCGAGTACTGGCTCGGAGGCCAAAAATAGATTTTACTTTTGTAGCGTTGTAAGTAGTATGTAAAGAACCTTTTGGCATGTAAAGATGTTTACTTTTTAACAAAAAATGTTAAAAACCTTTTGGCATGTAAAGATGTGTACTTTGAAAGGAAAGTAATGAGTTGTTAACCATAATGCATTTATAATTGCTTTAACAGGTACTCGGCAGCACCATATGTACAGAGAATGCTTGCTAGAAAAACAAGGCATAGAATCTCCCCGGACGGATCGGGCGGGAGTTAAGGACCTCTCCGATTAAACAGGCGAGAGGGAATATAAGTCCGGGGACCAAAGGTGTATCTCCCCGGACGGATCGGGCAAGAGATCAAACTGTCCGGAGACGGATAATAATAGTAAGACTACGCTAGGGCGTTCCCGTAGCGTAGAAGAAAGTACAGTAAGAGTCGCAAGTGAAAAACGTTATTCAAGGTGATTGTCGGAACAATTAAAAAATACAAAGAAAACTCACAACGAAAAAGAAATGTACAATGAATGTAAAGATAGAAACGATACTTGTCTCTTAGTGTTCATAGATAGAAACGCCTTAAGTTGGTAACATGCCAGCTTCGGGGAATCGAAGTTCCATCAAGATGCGCTAACTGGTAGCACCCGGAGCCGTGAGCAGCAATGACGCGATAAGGACCTTCCCAGGTAGCATGCAATTTCCCCTCGGGGGCAGCCTTGCTGGCTGAGTTGAGCCGGAGTACCAAGTCTCCGACATTAAACTGAGTACCCCAAACCCGGAGGTGGTGATACTGAGCTGCGCGTTGCTTACACTTGGCTTGCTGGATGAAAGATTGTTCACGACGATGTTCGAGCTCGTCTAAGTTTGCACGGATAGCTTCATTATTATCCTCGGGACCCAAAGTCACGAGGTGGGGACTAGGTACGCTGATTTCCGCCGGAATGACGGCTTCGGAACCGTAAGTGAGACTGTAGGGGGTCTCTCCAGTGGAGGTGTGCGGCGTGGTGCGATAGGCCCAAAGAACCTGCGGAAGATTCTCGGCCCAAAGACCCTTAGCTTGATCTAAGCATTTCTTTAAACCCGTAAGGAGTGTGCGATTAGTGACTTCGACTTGATCATTGGCTTGAGGATGAGCTACCGAGGTGAAAATTTGCTTAATGTGGAGCTCCTCGCACCATGACCGGAAGGGGTCATTGGCGAACTGTTTGTCGTTGTCTGAAATAATGGTGCTCGGGATGCCAAAGCGGCATATAATATTACGGCAGACGAACTTCAAGATGTTCTGACCAGTGATGGCAGTGAGAGGTTCGGCTTCTACCCATTTGGTGAAGTAATCAACAGCGACCACAAGAAATTTGAGTCCTCCCGGAGCGACTGGAAAATGGCCCACAATATCAATTCCCCATTGGATAAATGGCCAGGCGCTTTGTATTCCAGGACACTTGTCGCATTTGGCCACCAAATCATGGGCATCATTATACAATGCCGGCCAGTAGTACCCCCACCGAAGAATTTTCTTGGCCAACGTCCGTGAACCGATATGGCTGGCACAGGCTCCCTCGTGAAACTCCCGGAGAACCTGATCAGCCTGGGCGGGAGCAAGGCACCGAAGATTCGGTTGTAAGTATGACTGGCGGTACAAAATTCCGCCTTGGAGTGTGTATTTAGGTGCCTTGAGAACTATCTGCCGAGCTTGCAATTTGTCAGTCGGCAAAGTACCATCCCGGAGATAATGGATGATCGGGGTCATCCAATTGGGACCGCTTTCAGTCAAGACGGAGACCCGTGCCTCATGAATTGCCGGATGAAGGGCATCTTCGACTACGATGTCCGGAGACACATTGGTGAGGACCGCGGAGGCCATTTTGCTCAGAGCATCAGCTTGAACATTCTGTTTACGAGGTATCTGCTGGATATCAACCGAAGCAAAAGTTGACATAAGTTTAAGCGTCAAAGCGAGGTACCTTCTCATCGTTTCATCCTTAGCGGTGTAGATGCCTTTGGTCTGATTAGAAACAACCTCGGAGTCCGTGAACAGCTCGAGATGGGAGACTGCTAAGGATTGAGCGAGCCGGAGCCCGGCGAGGACTGCCTCGTACTCCGCTTCATTATTAGTTACCTTAAATTTAAATCGGAGAACGTATTTAATTTCAACGCCCTCGAGGCCAATGAGCAACACCCCTGCACCACTTCCTCGAGCCGTGGAAGCGCCATCCACATATAGTTGCCACTTACGGGGTGGAGCTTCAAGGGCAGCAGGGTGAAGACTATCGTTATCTGCGGAAGATTCGTGATTATCCACTGGTGTCTCGGCCAAAAAATCTGCTAGTGCTTGACCCTTGATAGCTCGGCATGGGAGAAATTGAATATCATACTCTCCTAGCTCGATAGCCCACTTAGCGAGGCGCCCTAACACCTCGGGCTTGACAAGAATTTGACGAATGGGGTGATTAGTAAGAACCCTAATTTCTCATCCTTGGAAGTAAGGCCGCAAACGCCGGGCCGCCATGACGAGAGCTAGCACTGTTTTCTCCATCATGGAGTATCGAGTTTCTGCCCCTTGGAGTGCTCGACTCGCAAAATACACCGGGTGTTGTATACCATTGGCCTCGCGTACAAGAGCTGCGCTGATGGCTTCTTCGGCAGAGGCTAAATATATATAGAGTGGCTCCCCGGGGAGAGGAGCGGACAGAGTGGGCAATTGCTTAATATGGTGCTTTAGAGCCTCAAAAGCTTCGGTGCACTGCGGGGTCCACTCAAATAGCTTAGCCTGCCGCATAATTTTGAAGAATGGAAGTTGACGCTCCGCGGCCTTAGATAAGAAACGATTTAAGGCCGCCAAACCGCCAGTAAGGCGTTGAACTTCTTTTACTGTCTTTGGTGGTTGTAGGTCCAATACATCTCGAATCTTGGCCGGATTGGCCTGGAGACCGTGTTGTGAAACCATATAGCCGAGAAATTTACCGGAGTCAACGCCGAAGGTGCATTTTGCCGGATTGAGACGCAAATTATAACGCCTCAAGGTACTCAACGTCTCAGCAATATCTTGCACACATGAAGATTGAGAAGTACTTTTTATAACTAAATCATCTACATATACCTCGACATTACGACCAATTTGACCTCGGAACACGTGGTCCATAAGGCGCTGGTACGTGGCTCCCGCATTTTTTAGCCCAAAAGGCATTTTCTTGAAGGCAAAGCATCCGAAGTCAGTGATAAATGCCGTTTTGAGAGCATCCCAACGGTCCATGTGGATTTGGTGGTATCCCTTGTATAGGTCCAAGAAGCAAAGTGCCTCGTGTCCAGTAATGGCTTCGGCTTTTTGGTCGATAGAGGGCAAAGGATAACAGTCCTTTGGGCAGTGCTTATTAAGATCAGAAAAATCTACACACATTCTCCATGCCCCGCTGGACTTCGTTACCATCACCGGATTAGACAACCAAGAAAGATAATGAACCTCAAACAGGATGTCTGCATCTAGCAACTGTTGTACTTCAATTCGGATAGTTGCGTTCCGCTCCGGAGTGAATTTCCTCCGCTTTTGTTGTATAGGCTTCACATTGGGATCGATATTCAACTTGTGAGTTATAACATTCGGAGAGACCCCGGGCATGTCCAAGGGAGACCATGCAGAAGACTTCAGAATATTCCCGCAAGGTCTGAATAATGGCATTGTGTAACCACGGCATATCCACAGCGCCGACGGTTACAGTTTGCTTAGGCTTGGCTGGATCAAACGGCACCTGAACAGTGGTGTCCCCCAGTGGTGTAGACGAATTAGGTATGAGAGCCGAGGTTGCTACCTGAAACTGCGGCTCAGGGGGAACCTTTGCTGCCTTTTTGAGTGCGACGTACATGCACTCCTTAGAAACTCGCTGATTGCGCGGATAGCCACCTCGCCATGTGGTGTAGGGAACTTCAGTGCGAGGTGGTATGTGGAGCATACGGCTCTTGCCGGAGTAAGCCAGTCCCGACCCAAAATCATATTGTATAGGGACGGAGAATTAACCACATAGAAATCCACAAAAATGGTTTTTATAGCCGGATAAGTTCCAAGAGGTGCGGGGAGATTAATAACTCCCTCAGGTTGGACTTCACCCTGAGTGAAGGTCTGTAGCGGCCCGGGGGCAGTTCGGAGCTGCTCAAGAGGAATCCCCATTTTTTGAAAACAGTCTGTGAATATGACACTAACTGCAGCTCCATTGTCGACGAAAACCCGCTTTATCGTAACATTAGCTACGGCCATGTCAATGACGATGGCATCAGTATAAGGGGTGAGTTCGGGAACAGGATCTCTGTCTGTAAAACTGACGGTTTCAGATTGGTGGAGGCGTTTGTGGCGTGGCTCCTCGGGAGGAGGCCGGCGTGCCTCTGCCTTTAAGGCACTCCGGGAAGCTCCGGTGGGGATGGCTCCATAGATCACATTTATGACATGAGTAGGCGGATTATCTCCGGGTCCTCCCTGAGGAGGCGGTGGTGGCAAAAAGTGGGGTTGGTGACGATTTCCGTGGTCCTGCCGCGCATAGTTGTTTGGCCCCGGCCTGTTATTCTGCCATTGCGGCCTATTTTGACGTGAACTACGGTCATTATAGCTTCCGCGGTTTTGTTGCGAACCTCCATTCTGGCTTGTCCGAGGCCTGTCGTCAGTCCGAGCAACGTACTGTCGCAAGAAACCTTTCTTTAGACAATCTTCAATTTCCTTGCCGAGCTCTCGACACTCCTCTGTTTCATGTCCATGATCATGGTGGTACGTGCACCATTTTTCGCGATTTTGCTTTTCGACCGGAGCAGTCATCCGCGGACACGGTCGCAGATCGTTCTTGTGAACAGAAAGAATTTCGGCCCGTGATTTTGTAAGCGGGGTGAGTTGTGGAATATCTCCTCGAGATTCTGGACGTCCCCGGTTTAGACGAGAGAAGGCACTAGGTCGCATACTGGGCCCGGCTTGTGCCCTATCGGACTGCCGTTTGCTAGCATGCTTCTCACGCTTACGGCGAGTCTACTCCTCGGCCTTAGCATATCTGCACACAGTGTTAAACAAAGCCCGGGTTGTGACTGGAGGGTTCCGAACCAACTCGGTGTAAAGCGGTCTGGGACGAAGGCCATTCATGAAGGCATTGATGATAACATCATCCGACCGGCTCCCCACTTTAAGACTCTCCGCTGTAAAGCGATCAAGAAATTGGGTAACGGTTTCTCCGTCCCGTTGTTCCATATTCATGAGGTCGGCCAAAGTGGCCATGGGCTTTGCCCGCGTATGAAAACGCGCCCAAAACTGCTCGGCAAGATCACGGAAAGAAGTAACGCTACCCCGTGGTAGAGAGTCAAACCAAAGTCTAGCCTCGTCCTGGAGATACTCAGGAAACATCTTGCACAGATGGTGAGGAGTGCAGTTGCGGTTGAACATAGCGTACTTAAAGGCGTTCAGGAAATTACTCGGATCTCCAGTGCCATTGTATACAGCCACTGGGGGGAGTTTGAAACCATCAGGGAGTGGGACCGCAAGAATCTCGCCAGAGAATGGGGTGATGATTTCCCCGTCGGCATCAAGGCCCAAAACCTTGTCGAGCTCTGCGGCAAATTGGGCCTGCTCTTGCTCCACAAGATCCAGCATACGAGATTGGTCAAGGCGAGGACGCTTCGGGACGTCAGCAGATCGGCGGCGATGCGCTTCGTCATAAACGTCTCGGGGCCTCGACCCATTAGAGCTGCGGTTATCCACTGGAGAAAATGTCCTCCGTCGTCGACGTTCAAGTCTCGCTCGGTGAGGGGGATCCTCGTCCAAGTCGCGTGATAAGTTACGGAGTGGATTTCTTACATGCTCAGCGTCATTGTTGGCACGCTCACCGGAGTGGGTGCGCCGGTTGTTCCATTCTTGGAACAAAGCAGCGTGTTCCCGAAGAAAGGCCTGCTGCACCTGTGATAGCTCGGGAGCTGGCGGGGGATCAACTTGCGCCGGACCATCGATAGGGGGATGATTTGGCATGTTAACCTGCGCTGCGGGCGGATCTTGGTTCTGTTGACAGGGGGGGCAAAACCTTATCCACAGGAGGATCATGATGGGACCGATTCGGATGAGTGGACCTACGAGTATTCACCATAGCGATTGCGAGGAAAAATTAGGGTTTTACCACAGTTCCCACAGACGGCGCCAATTGATAAAGCGCGATCCGGTTATCAAGTAAACTCCGAACGAAAACCTGCTGGAAACGTAAATAAACGCAGGAAAGTGGAAGAACACAGGATGTACGTGGTTCGATCCGGAGATCTACGTCCACGGGCAAAGAATGTCACCTACCGGGGTGTTTTTCCACTATATTCTTTGAGTTTACACGTAGTAGTTTTAGAGTACAAAATGCCAACACTAATTCTGAGTACAAATCTCCTACTTATACTACTCAACTCCAACCCTAACTAACTCTCTACAATTGCGCCTATCATCTCTGCATGGGAGTTGGGAGAAGATCGTGAGGATCTTGTTTCCCCCATATGCCGCGATTGGGTTGTTCTAGGTTGAGTGCGCTCTTCTGGGCCGGTTGCTGAGCTTGCTTTCATGGGTACAGATACTTCGAGTCGGGTTGGTCTGGCCCGAGGTGTTGACCCAACCCGGAATTGCTGGGCCATACCTATCAGGTATAAACTTCATTCTCCTAAACTTTTATATTTTCTGGGTAAAAAAGTAGTGGTTAAATCACTAATTATTGGAATCATTATAAGAAATAGTTAAAAATATATGATCATATACTCTTCATCAACCTTACCATCTAATTTTCAATTTCTTTATGAAAATTAATGTACAACTATTTTTGCATACACTGATTAGTATATACTACTTGTTATTAGTTAAACTATAAATGCATGTCTCAACAAAAAATTTCAAAATAAAATATAGGGTTTATTGCAAAATGAAACCTAACCTATAACGAATTTTTTTCACTTACAACAAACGTATTCAATTGTAACTCAGATTAATCGCGTTTTACCTCTTGCAACCTCACTTAATACCGGAAAATATTTCCTATAAATAGCACGCTACGTTACTTAAATGCCGTTTCATTAAGGGCATTTACGTTAATTTAAATTGCAAAAACTAAACTACCCCCCCCCCCCCCCCCCACCCCTCCACACTATTCCAGCCCATCCCCACCTCTTCTTCACCATCCCACTGCAGCCCTCCACTCGATCCCATCCCTCCTTCCTCAACCTAGCTTCAATTTAGACAATCCACCGCACATGTCCCCTCCTCCAACCGAGCTTCTATTTTGTCAACATCCACATTCCCCACCCTCTCTCTGATCCATAGGGAATTTTGGATCGACAATAATGAGAAAATTAACATCTCAAGCACAGAATATCATTAATGGTAACGACAAGTTCGCTCCCATGATCTGCCGTAATGAAGCTTCTCTCCCATGACAGCATATTTTGGAATGTAATTTTACACCATCTCTAAACCTACACTTCCTGTTTTCCATTATTATATTTCTTGCAATTTTTTCTGAGATTTTCTATTTTGTGGCTGATGATAATGATAAATCAGAAAAAAAAAAATTACTTAATAATTTTTTAGTTTTGATTTTTTTTCCTTCTATAATCTCTACATTTGTTCATATATATGCATATTTTATTTAAATAATTAAGATATTAGTTTTCGTCATTTTGTGATTTTAACAATTTTTAGTTTTTTAATATTTTAATGTTCAAAAAATACTTTGTTCTCATTTAAATTTTTAGATTTCATTAAATTTATTATTTTTATCTTTATTTAAATCTCACAGTTTATTTGCAACATTTTGATTTATTTGATAGTATAATAATTTGTTTTCATAATTGTAATATTTCTAAAAAAAATACAATTTTTTAAATTAATATTGCTCTCCATATTTAGACAATTTTCACATAAATATTCAGATTTTATTATATATTTTTCTAATTTGTTTTGGTAAATTTCCTATTTTTTCAATAGTTTAAAGTTTTTTTTTTTAGACAAATTTATATTTCATTTGGTTATTTTAAATTAAATAAATAATTTTCCCTAAAAGAATTATAAAAAATTTCTTGGTTCTGAATTAGTTATTTGATGCTACAGTACAAACTTCTTAATACAAACTGCTCCCTCCGTCCCCGACCAAATTGTCTACCTTGGCTAGGCACGGAGGTTAATAAAAAATGGATTTTGTAGAATCTTTGACTTTTTCCAAAGGTGAAAATTAAATGTGGAGATTTTGCGGTTCGGATCTTCTACAACAATTGGTGCAACATCTCCTACAACAGTTGCACCAATACATAACACATAAGCATTGGTGATGTATTGCTTATGTCATATTGTACACTTGTCATATATTAACACATGTGTTGTAGAAGATGTTGTATCTATTGTTGTAGAAGATCCAATGTGGAGATTTTGATGGTGGAGATGGTGAGATAAATTTGCCATTTATGGGCTGACAAATTAGATTGGGACAAACCGAAAAGGAAAGTAGGCAAATTAGAGCGGGACGACTGGAGTAGTTAATACCAATTTTACCCTCTTTATTAAATTATACTCCATCCGTCTCACTCTAATTTGCACACTTTTCTTATTGGTACATTCGCATCAATTTGCACACCCTTAAAAGAAAAATTCTCTTTTAATCTCCACCCTCAATCTCCACATTCGAAAAAGTCAATTAAAAAACAAAAAATAGTTTTTTCATAATTATATGTGTGCATTTTCATATTTGCAAAATATAGTGATAGGGATGGGGTACTATTTAAAATAAATTATAATGCTGACTTTTTGTAACCCACGTAATTCCTCAATACATTACACTTCTCAATGCACTGCACTTATGTTTAAAAGTAAACCCAATCTTCTCAATCTACCACTTCTAAGTCGAAACCAATTTACTCCTTGAAAAAGTAGCACTTTAATGCTCTAACACAGTAACACATGGAATCACAAAAGGAAAAAACTTGTGTGCACTCAACACACAATAGATTTATTGTATACTCTCTTATTTAATTTGAAATTAAAGATATATATAAGGGTCTTGTTTGGATGAATTCATAATAACAACATGTGGTGCAGTGGTGAGGGGTGTAGAGGTCAGGTTTGAGGTGCGCGGAGGTCAAAGGTTTGAATCCTGTTCTTATGCTGTTTTTACCTCTTTTTATGTTGTTCAATAGTATATGTTATATCGCGTAAGGGCTCGAGATTTAGTATCCCTTCTATTCCATGTTTGCCTTGCAGTATGAATAATACTTCAAGCCCTAAAAAAGAAAAGGTTCGGTTTCCATAATCTCATATTCCCATGATTCCACCTATGAGGTCGGATCCAGTAGAGGTGGCAATCCGGCCGGGCCGGGCCCAGTCGGGCCAAGGGAAAGTTCGGGCCGGGCCTAATTTATTTCGGGCCTAGAAATGTTAGGCCCGGCCCGGAAGACCTCGGGCCATCGGGCTTTTGTGCCAAAAAAGTCCAAGTTTTTTTCTTTTCTTTTTTATTACTTTAACCATGAAGTAGAATTATATATAAAGGCGAATTTCAGTTTAATTCTCTTAAGAAAAAACTTGATCGGAAGATAATATATTACTATTCGTTGCAATATGGAATGATATCTATTAATTCCACTACAAGAAAAAAGGCCTAATAGGACACTTGAAAGCATCCTATTATGGACTGTAATAGGACGCTTCGCCCAATAGGACACTTTATGATAGTGTCCTCTATGCGGGCGACACAATAGGGTTAATGGGACGCTTGCCTTTATGGGACGCTTGTAAGCATCTTATTATACTGTAGGTAGATATAGGACACTTCATTATAGTGTCCTCTATCAAAGCGACACAATAGCGGTTAATAGGACGCTTCGCTTTATGGGACGCTTCTGAGCGTCCTATTATGTTGTACGTTAGACTATAGGACACTTCTAAGTGTCCTAATAAATGATCGCTATTTTTCCTTTTTCTATTATTCCACTGGTGCCTATGTTATATATATATATTCAATAAATTAATGCGAACTTAACATAAATAAACCAGTGCCCAGAGGCTCCAAACAAAGGATCTGAAAAGTGATCCAATGGCAAATATACCACACTTTTAACATCACATAAATTCGACTAAGGTAGCTCACAAATTTGTGTTTCAAAAGAAATATCAATCCCAAATTAAAATACATCCATATCCAGCTCCACATAAAGGGTGAGTAATAGACAAAACAGTTTCAAGCTACATGATAATTCTTATAACAAAAACATTAATCAATCTAAAATTCATCCAACTTTACTCCAACTGCATGAGTTCCAGGACCATCCGCCAAATGGATATCATTCTTCACCGGCATGCCTCACCTATATCCATAACAATGATAATCAACTCATATTAAGGTTAACTAGAATACAAAATCTAAAAATGGGGAAATCGAAAAGAACAATAACAATAAAATATAATAACAAAAATAATATAAATAAGTATTTCACATGAATTAACAAATCAACATTCTTCGATATTAGCTACTGCGCTTTTTTAATAACGACAGTACAAAGATTCCCACAATGGAATATGGACAACCTAAATGTTCTAGAGTTACTATTTCTCAAAAATGTTTCAGTAGTACATGATCAAAAAATGAATCTGTATGAGCCAAGACAGAATGCACAAAAACACAATTTGAAAAAAGATTGAATAACATGCATTTTTATCCAAAATCAGACATTCCGATAAACAACCAACACTTCTAAAATAGGGAAATTAGCAAAATAATTAAGAAGTTAGATGGCTTACCAAGTTGTGTAGCCATGCAACGGAACTACCAAGTTCGGGCCGGGTGGGGCCGGGCCTGATTTATTTCGGGCCTAGAAATGCTAGGCCCGGCCCGGAGGACCTCGGGCCACTGGGCTATCGTGCCAAAAAAGTCCACCTATGAGTTTTTTTCTTTTCTTTTTTATTACTTTAATCATGAAGTAAAATTATATATTGAGGCAACTTCAGTTTAATTCTCTTAAGAAAAAACTTGATCGGAAGATAATATATTACTATTCGTTGCAATATGGAATGATATCTATTAATCTATAGGCAACAACAACAACAACAACAACAACAACAACAACAACAACAACAACAACAACAACAACAACAACAACAACAAGAATAATAATAACAACACAACAACAACAACAACAACAACAACAACAATAATAATAATAATAATAATAGTAATAATAATAATAATAATAATAATAATAATAATAAAAAGAAGAAGAAGGAATGGATGATGATATACAGTTATATACTACCCGTCACAAGTAATTTAATTTTTGTGTACGTACTATACTACATGTTAATCAATTTTTCATTTCGACACATAATAATTAATGAGCATGCTTGGCTCCAATTAATTTTCCATCTTCGGCTAATAAAACTGAAGAAATAGAGTATTAAATTAGTCAAATATTTTAATTTCTCGGTAAATAGATACATTTATGCTCTTCTAGAAAAAAGCAAAAAAAAGAAAAACATGTTTCAAAGAGTACACAAGACATTACCTAATTCCTAAATTTTTCTTATTCGATTAGTGAGGGGGAAAAAATTTAATTCCATCGGGCCGGCCCGCGGGCCTTCGGTTCAGGCCGGGCTTGGCCCGCCAAAAGAAAAGCCCGTTCAGGCCGGGCCAAAAAAGCTCGAATTTTTTCGAGCCTCTAATATTCCGGCCCAGCCCGCTCTATATTTCAGGCTAAACGGGTCGGGCCAGTTTTGCCATCTCTAGATCCAGTTTCCTACTATTTAATAGCAAATAAGATTAGGTCTTGAAATTCCCAAATTACCTGCAATCACATTAATTTTATAACATTTAGATTATTTTAAAAATCAGAAATAAAAATTCAAAAACAAAAAAATAATTATAAAACTAAAACTAAGAGTCCCTTTAAAAAAATCTCAAAATTAATTTGATTATTTGAAGATTGGGAAGATATTTTAAAAATCTAAAACATATTATAAGAACTAAAAAGTATTTTAAAAAATTATTTAAAAATTTCGAAAATGAATTTCAAAATTTGAATTTCTTAAAGAAATCTCATATCATTTTTAATATCTTGAAATTAACTTATAAAATCTTAAATTTATTTAAATATAATTGGAATTATTTCATAAATATAAGAATTGTCTTATAAGGTTGACACTTTAGCAAATCTGATTTGATAAATATGCACACAAAAAAAAAAAAAATCAGATCTTAAAATTATTTGCAATGTTCTTAAATAAGTTCAGATATATCAATGTTTTTTTAGATTCCAGATAGAAATTTGCAGATTTTTAAATAGTTTAAGATTTTCTAAAATCATTTTTAAACTTCTTAAATGGGTTTAGATTTCTAAGTAATTCTTTCATATTTAAAATACTTGAAGTTTTTTAAGTCATTCTCAATTTTTTATTATTTTAAATATATTTAAAGTAATTTCCCATTTGTTTAAATAATTTTACAACTTATTTGTATAATTTTAATTTTTTTAGAAAATGATATTTTAGTTAGTTTTTATTTATTTATAAGATAATTGGTAAGAAAAATACTAAACTTGTATTTTTTTTATTTTAAAATTAATTATTAAAGTAAAATTACAACCTTAGCAAGTTGCAGATAATACAAGGATGAAAATGTTGTATCTTTAAGAGTTACAAGACTAAAATCGATTTGGAAAAACATAATGGTCTGAAATGAGTGAAAGTTAGTGGAAAAAAGAAATTATTTACCTTAATTTTAGAAAAAATTTAAGTTAGGACGATCGGCATTGTACTTGCCAACTTTGTAAAGTTTCTAACAACAATGTTAAGAATTAAGTCAATTTTTTAAGAAATAGGTGGAATATTAATAAAAAAATATTTAATTAAAAAAATGACGTAAACAATAACAGTAATGAAAGTAAGTTGTTATTTCTTTCATTATTTTATTTTTAATAAATATTGTTAATAAAAAGGTTATCAAAATTGTTATATGTTGTCTAAATATAATTTTATAATTTATTTTAAAATTTAATGTATGAAAAAATGATTTGTATCTCTATAAGAAGCGATCTAAATAGAGGCTGTAAATACTTGTACGTTATAGGGTATACCAATCAAAATCTAAATTAATCACAAGCTTAATATGTTTAAGCAAACACTATATGGCAAATCAATATAATATATCTTGGATTATATTATTTCATACCAAACATGAGATTTATACACAATACTAAGTATCAGATCCTAGTATTATGTATCAAACATTATCCCATCAAGTGAAGCAAACGAGCCTTAATAGTATATATTATATCGCGTAATAGTATATATTATAGTTACATGTATAATTTTTTAATAATATATTACTGTAACACCCGAAAAAAAAAATATTAGCTATTATAGTCCAAATTTCTTTTTCTTTTCTTTCTTCAAATTATTTTACTAATATTAATGAATTTCGCGCTATAATTTTGAAATTTGAGATTTAGCTATAATAGATCCGTATTAATTTATTTAATTTCTCAACCATATTTTATATCTATTTACTATTTCAATTGTGAGACTACTTAATGGATTAATTATCTCAAGTTAGTCAAACTCACTTTTTTTACAAACCCACCTAAGCTATTTATTTTATAGCACGATAAAACTTATAAAGAGAAACTAGTACAATATGCAATACCTATTTCTAATAATTTACCTCTATTTTTTTTTATAGGATTTAATTAGAGTAATTATGTATGCACAGCTGCACTTAATAGCTCATATTAATCAGCAACAATAGCCTTGAAGAGTCAGCAAGTATAAGACGAGTGTCGTGGAAATAAGGATCCGGTGGTGACTCAGATATGAGGATGTCTCATATTTAATACACAGAATTGCAGATAGCTGAAGTTTGGCTCCTAATTGTTGTGTAGAAGAGGACAACACAGTAAGCAAATATTTAACTTCTCATTCCCTTCCCTTCAACAACAAAACCACGATCGCCGGCAGTGTGTGTATATATATATATATTTAGTGTGTGCATGTGTTTAAGTATAGTGTGTGCGTGTGTTCAGTGTTCTGTGTGTGTGTGTGAATTGTGCTCAGTGTGTGTGCGTGTATTCAGTGTGTGCGTGCGTGAGTTGTGTGCGTGTGTTTTATGTTTGTGTGTGTGCGTTAGTTTGTCGAGAAGAAGGAGGAAGAGGGGGATGAAGGAAATATGGGCTCTTCTTTAGTTAAATAGATTTTTGGGCTCTTAAATTAAAAGTGGGCTTTCTTCACGTGGCAATAGGTGGATTGTGAATTAGTTAAATATTACATGTGAAAAATTTGTTGTTATAATTTATTAGGCATTGAAAATAGATTTAGTCGCACTATATTGACGGATATATTCTGTCATGGGTCTGGACAAACTTACCGTATTGGTATAACACCTTCATATGTTAGGTTTGTCTTATTCTATGGCGAATGTGTTTCGCCCTATTGTCGGGTTCGCCCGAATATATGATGCGCACGTTGAGTTTACTCCGAGGGGTATCACTTATGTTTGATATTACTGTTTAGATTCTATGTAATATATCTTGTTGTGTGAACTCACATTCATGCCTTTGAGCTTATGCAATCTCGAAGTCTTCACTGGGTGTATTTCAAACACTCACCCCAAATATAAACATTTCAGGTCAGGGAGTAAGTGTGAAATGATGAATTTAGGTGTGCGGGCTACTAGATTGACGTTTTTGACTTATAACTATAAATGTTGAGTCCCACTTGTAAATAAATAAAGGATTTACGTGAACTAGTCGTATGTATACAAATAGTAGCGAAATGTCATTTTGTTACTGTTGAAATCTTTTAAGACTTATAGGTACTATATTTATGTAAATGTGGTTGTGTTATGGATAGGTTGTTGCCTAAACGCACATTGGCTTGTCTCTTATTATTATTATTATTATTATTATTATTATTATTATTATTATTATTATTATTGGTTTAAAATTCTACTGTCTTTGAAATTTTTTCATTTCTTGTATAAAATTTATAACGTCTCGAACTTATTTATATTTTAAGAAAACCGGGGTGTTACAATTGGTATCAGAGTATGGTTTATCTTTCTGTAGACTTGCTCGTCGAGTCGAGTCAAAACGTATTTTTGAAGTCAAAAGAGGAGTCACATCTAGGGAGACCCGCCGCCTGGGTTACCATTTGGATAACCTTGAAATATGTACTATGTTAATCCGCTCGTTACCGGAATTCTGGAGAATCCACGCAACCCGCATGTATGTCGAACGAGTTGAAGTACATAGCCTGACGCATTTCATAAACTATCGAGAATTTGCAGCCGAACTGTTCCCGGAGTAGCTTTATGCCTTTGCCCCTGTGCCACCTGAGGTGGAACCTTTAGTAGTGAATGTACCAGTAGCTGAAGAAGAAATTGAGGAAGACCCAGAGGACGAGGAGCCAAATGGAGGAGGCGATCAAGGAGAAGAAGACATTGAGGAAGGTGAAATTGTGAATCCATGGGAGTATGACAACACTAATGAGGGAGAGGCCCTCACCCCCACTTCGAACTAAGAATAGTTAGGTAGCGACCTATCAGTAGTTTTGGTTGTAAATAGTCTACGGCTTGTTCCAGGGTAGATCTGGAACTTCCTTTTTGCCCAGTACTGGGTTGTACATAGTGTGTATGTGTCGTAGCTTGATAGGTCTGCTTTTGTAATAGCAACATGCTGGTAATCGTTAACATGTGTGTCTATGTAATATATCTAATATATATATATATATATATATATATAAATGATGTTTTTTTCTATTTGACGATGTTAAGTACTTGTTTCATTATATATATATGTATACTTTGTGTAGCCTACCATTACATGTAATATCTATTTAGTATTTCAACTAGATAATGGCACAAAGAGCTAGAGGACGTCGGCGTCGAAATCAGATGGCCGTTGCTGGCCAACCAGTCCCAGCAGATGATCAGGTGGAGCCAGAAGATGATTTCGTCACAATACTTCAGGGACTTGCCCATCATTTTACTGAAGGACGAGCACAACAAGTGCAAGCTGCAGGAGATGAAACTCGTGAAGTCGTTGAACAGTTTAGGCATTTTCATCCACCAACGTTTAACGGAAAAGAAGATCCTGCAGAAGCTGAAGTCTGGATACGAGCGCTGGAGCGACTCTTTACCCATATCGCATGTACAGACACGCAAAAAGTATCTTGTGCAGTATTCCAACTTACAGACGATGCAGACTTTTGGTGGGAATCTTTCTACTGCATCATGACGCAGGAACAAAGGGAAGCCATAATATGGGAAGAATTCAAGGAAGTTGTGATGCATAAATATCTACCTCAACAATACCGTAATAAGAAAGAAACATAATTTCTCTATCTTCGATAGGGTAATATGACGGTAATGGAATACGAAAGGAAATTTAATCAGCTCTCCAGATATGCTCCACATATGGTGACTACAGATACTCAGAAGGCGAGGCATTTTGAGATGGGACTACGACCTGAAATTAGTGGGATTTTGGGTGCTCAGGGAGTCATGACGTACGCACAGGTAGTCGAAAGGGCTCAAGTTGTTGCTTCGAGTTTGAGGTTAGATGGAGGCAACCAAAGGGTCACGGAGGTAACGGGAAGGAGAAAGTGAGAGGTTCCAAACCAGTATTGGGGTAACACCAGTAATATTAATAGTCGAAATAAACAAGTTAAGATTGGACCAAATGCGGGACCAAGTGCAGGAAGAGGAGTGCTGCGGTGTCCTAGTTGTGGAAGAAATCATTCAGGAGAATGTTTGATGGGGTTGAGAGTGTGTTATCGTTGTAAGAAGCCGGGTCATGGACAATATAATTGTCCAACACACCCAGAACAGAGGACGGGAAATCAAGGATGGAGGAACAATAACCCAGGAAGGCAAAACACAGGACCAACTCGTGTTTTTTCCCCCAACAAGATGTTGTTCAGGAACCTGAGACCATGTCAGGTATGTTATCCATTTTTAATACACCTGCTATTGTGCTTTTTGATACTGGAGCTACCCATTCCTTCATTTCTACTAAGTTGTTTGAGAAAGTTAAAGATAGAAGTGAGAGGGTAGACGACCTGCTCTCGAGGTTAGTATCCCATCAGGAAGAACTATTCAGACTAACCAGTTATCTAAAGGAGTAGAAATAAGTCTGGATAGCAGGAAGCTACGAGCTGACTTGCACGTTATTGATATGAGAGATTTCGACGTAATCTTGGGTATGGATTTGCTTAAAGCCAATTACGCAATAATTAGATGCCACGATAAGGAGATCTTATTCCAACAACCCGGAGATGAGGAGTTTACATTTTACGGATAGAAGGTTGGAATGCTACCACCGGTGATCACAGCAAAAGATTCTGAGAAAGGGAAATTGTTAAGCATTTGTTATAAGCATTGTAGAGTCTGAGTCAAAGGAAAAGAAAGTGGATGATGTACCAATCGTGTGCGAGTACAAGGACGTTTTCCCTGAAGATTTGCCAGGCTTGGCACCTGAACGACAAGTTGAATTTGGAATCGATTTGATGCCCGGATATGCGCCTGTATCAAAGGCTCCATATAGGATGGCACCTAAAGAACTACAAGAGTTAAAGTTGCAACTACAAGAACTTTTGGATAAAGGGTTTATACGACCGAGCGTTTCACCTTGGGGTGCACCAGTGTTGTTCGTCAAGAAGAAAGATGGTACTTTTAGGTAGTGTATCAATTACCGAGAACGGAATAAACTTACCATCAAGAACAAGTATCTATTGCCAAGGATAGAAGACCTATTTGACCAGTTAAAAGGAATGAGTGTGTTCTCAAAGATAGATTTAAGATCAGGCTATCATCAAGTGAAGATCAGGAAGGAGGATATTTCTAAAACTGCTTTTCAAACACGCTGTGGACACTACGAGTTCGTCGTAATGCTATTTGGACTTAGCAACGCACCCGCAATTTTCATGGATTTAATGAATCGTGTGTTCCACCCATACTTAGATAGGTTCGTAATCGTGTTCATTGATGACATATTAATTTATTCACGAGACCAAAAACAGCACGAGGATCACCTACGGATCACTTTGGAGACTCTGCAAAGAGAGAAGTTATATGCTAAGTTCAAGAAATGTGAATTTTGGCTAGATAGAGTAGTGTTTCTTGGACATGTCATTTCTGCACAAGGAATCGAAGTAGATCCATCTAAGGTTGAAGTTGTTAACGAATGGAGGGCACCTACTAGCGTTAGTGAGGTGCGAAGTTTTCTCGGACTTGCAGGATATTATCGAGATTCATTGAAGGATTTTCTAAAATTTTCGTACCATTAACACGCCTAACCAGGAAGGATGTTAAATTCCAGTGGAGTAAAGAATGTGAAGAAAGCTTTCGAGAGTTGAAGCAAAGATTGGTCTCAGCACCAGTCCTAGCAATACCTAATGAGACAAATAAGTTTGTTATCTACAGTGACACATCTAAGCAAGGTTTGGGATGTGTGCTAATGCAAGAAGGAAAGGTAGTGGCCTATGCTTCCAGACAACAGCATGAACAAAATTATCCGACGCATGACATGGAACTAGCAGTTGTCATCCATGCTCTAAAGATTTGGCGACACTATTTGTACGGGGAAAAATGCGAAATCTAGACAGATCATAAAAGCCTCAAATATTTCTTCAAGCAAAAAGAGCTAAACATGAGACAGAGAAGGTGGCTAGAGCTGGTAAAGGACTATGATTGTACAATCTTGTACCATCCGGGAAAAGCGAACGTGGTAGCTGACGCCTGGAGCAGAAAAGGCAAGGGAGAACTAGCTTTTTTGCTAACGAATGAAGCACAATTAAGGGATGAATTCGCGAAGATGAGGATAGAGGTAGTGATACCTCCGAATAGAATAGAGATGAACATAGCAGCTATAATGGCAAAACCAACTCTATGCGAGAAAATTGCGCAAGCTCAAAAAAGAAGATAAGTTCTTAGGAAGGATAAGCAAGCGAGTCACGGATAGACAAACTCAAGATTTCACCATGATGAGTGATGGCATTCTGAGATTCAAAGGAAGACTGTGTGTGCTGAAGAGTGAAGAATTAAGAAGAGAAATCCTAGAAGAAGCTCACTGTACGCCATACACTGTACATCCAGGAAGTACCAAAATGTATCGGGATCTTTGAAAGGTTTTTGGTGGAGAAACATGAAAGGAAGTATAGCATCATTCGTGCAAAAGTGCATGACCTGTCAACAGGTGAAAGCTGAACACCAGTGGCCAACAGGGCTCTTAAAGCCTCTCGAGATACCTGAATGGAAGTGGGATCACATTACCATGGACTTTGTAGTCGGCCTACCGAAAAGAATTCGAGGGAACAAAGATATTTGGGTGATCGTGGATCGACTAACAAAGTCAGCACATTTTATTCCGATTAAGACAACCTTTGGATTGGATAAACTAGCTTTCATATACATACGCAAAATTGTGAGACTACACAGAATGCCAGTCTCAATCGTTTCAGACCGAGACCCACGATACACTTCACGTTTCTGGCTAAGTTTACAAAATGCTATGGGAACCCGATTGAACTTTAGTACTGCATTTCATCCTCAGACAGACGGACAGTCGGAGAGAACTATACAAACGTTAGAAGATATGTTGAGAGCATGTACCTTAGATTTCGGAGGGAGCTGGGAAGATTACTTACCTCTGGTAGAATTTGCATACAATAATAGCTACCAAGCGACAATCGAAATGGCACCTTATGAAGCACTCTACGAAAGAAAGTGTAGATCACCTCTTTATTGGGATAAAATTGGTGAAAGGAAGATGCTTGGCCCAGAGATAATAAACCACACAATCGATGTAATCAGGAAAGTCAAAGAAAGAATGAGAACATCCCAAGATAGACAGAAGTCGTATGCTGACAAGAGACGAAGAAACCTCGAGTTTAGTATTGGCGATAAAGTTTTCCTAAAGGTAACACCTACAAAGGGCGTGTTGCGTTTTGGCAAAAGAGGAAAGTTGAAGCCTAGATTCATCAGACCTTACAAAATTCTCGAACGAGTCGGAAATTTGGCATACAGAATAGCGTTACCGCCAGAAATGGTTGGAGTTCACGACGTGTTCCACGTATCTATGTTGCGAAAATATGTGTTCGATCCGAGTCATGTGGTTAATAACGAGACATTAGAAATAGACCATAATATGACCTACGAGGAAAAGCCGGTTGCAATACTTGATCGAAAGATGCATCAACTAAGAACTCGGAAAATTGCTCTAGTTAAAATTCAATGGAGTACATGGGCAAGAAGAAGCGACATGGGAACGAGAAGAAGAAATTCGAGTGAAGTATCCGAATCTTCCTTTCTCTGGTAAGTCAAATTTTGAGGGCGAAATTTTCTTTTAGGAGGGTAGGATGTAACACCCAGAAAAAAAATATTAGCTATTATAGTCCAAATTTCTTTTTCTTTTCTTTCTCTAAATTATTTTACTAATATTAATGAATTTCGCGCTATAATTTTGGAATTTGAGATTTAGCTATATTAGATCCGTATTAATTTATTTTATTTTCCAACCATAATTTTATATCTATTTACTATTTCAATTGTGAGACTACTTAATGGATTAATTATCTCAAGTTAGTAAAACTCACTTTATTTACAAACCCACCTAAGCTATTTATTTTATAGCACGATACAACTTATAAAGAGAAACTAGTACAATAAGCAATACCTATTTCTAACAATTTACCGCTATTTTTCTTTATAGGATTTAGTTGGAGTAATTATGTATGTAAATATATACATGTATGCACAGGACGAAGTTGGATAGCTCAAGTGGCAGAGCATCTACTACCTAGGCCTTTGGTCCTAGGTTCGAGTCACCGTGGGGGGAGGGGAGGGTTTTTTCTTTGTTTCTTAGATTAGGAAAAAAAAAATTTAAAAATATACATGTATGCACAGTTGAACACTCCAAGCTGACATGAAATCGTCACACTTCTCTTTGCATTCAACAACTTTCTCGAATTAGGAAGCACATTTTTTGTGATATGAAATCTACATAGAAGAGTTATTGTTTTGGGAAAGACTCTCTTTATAGAGTTCATTAATGCTAAATCTCTATCGGTAATTACTTCAAGTAAACTATGTGCTACCATCAAACTCTTTAACTTCTTCATTGCCCATGTATAATTATCTTCGCGCTCAGCCTCCGTGTAAACAAAAGCTATGGAAAAAGTAAGCCATGTACATGTCACACCAACTATCTCTAGTAATGGGAGGCCATATCTATTAGTTTTGTAAGTACAATCCATAATCAACACATATGGAAATGCATACAAAATATCGATCGGATGTGCCCAAAACAAGTCTCTCACACAGTCGGTCTGCTCATTTCTCCTATGCCATTCCACATATTTGCCCTCACTCAACCTTTTCATGAGTTGTTGCATTTGTGTTCTCCCAACTTTCTCAATGATTCTCTGCTTATGACGAACATTATATATTGTCTTCATTGTGGTTGTGTTCCTCTTATTCTTTTGTTTTATGGTCATAAGTATGCTTCTGGGTTTCACCATATTTTTTATCATGTCAAAGAGCAAAGTCTCTTCCTCCTTATTTAATCTTCCAAGAAATGAGTGACCCTCAAGCCGCTCTGCAGGTGGATGATTATGAAACTCGCACACAAGCTTCACACACCAATTATCATCTTTTTCTAATTTCACACCCTGCAACATAAATGGACAACCAATTTTTTTCGTCCCCGTCCCCTTACAACAAAATGCATCTGCATTGGCTAATTTCTTGGGAAGCATATATGCACCACTGCGCTCACAACCAAGCCGTAGTCTAGCCTTTCTTCCACCTTTCCAGGTTCAGAAGATATAATCACAATAACATAACCTAGGTCCTTTCCAATTTCTCTCGCCCATCTAACTAAATCTTCTTTACTGTTAAAAACCTGAAATTTGAGTTTCATTAATATATATTTTTCTTATATCTACCAAATTTACGACAAACGTTAGTTGAGTTTTACTTACTTGATCTGTACAAAACGGATTCACTGAATCCAAGTGTTCTGGTTCGTCTTTCACATTCATAACCTATGCTCACAACAAATTGTTAATTTATTTATTATTCTGGTCTTAAACTCATTTGGCGGATCAAACGATAGTGTTTGCTCAATGTTACTTGAGATTTATCATTATCTTGTCCGTAGCAATTACAATCTTCGTCTTCCATAAAAATAGTATTTGGAAGTAGTAACCTTCTACTGTTAAGTTAAAATCTTCACTCCCCAATGAAAAAGAGAGCTATAACAGTGAAAAAGAACAAGTCTCATCCTCGATTTAATTATTATACATGAAGTGAAATGTCTAGATAATACCAAACTTAAATAAACTCAATTGAATTTGGAGATTGAATCCTGGAAATAGGAAATAGATAGGAGATAATCAAACTTTATTCTTACAACGTAATTAATATGCAAATGATAATAAATTTGTAAAAAATTGGTGTTATCATCGTCACTTGAAAGAAAAGTCTACCTTAGAATCATGATTACTAATCCACAATAACCAGAACATTGTCTTATCAACCCGAGTCATGTTGTAAAGGTCTGCTAACATATTAATAAGAAAAAAACAATTCTAACTCTCTCTATACCCACACAAAAAACACACGCGCATATATATTTTTAGAGCAGAATCCTACAGTCTTATTAGGTTTTTAGAAGTCGCTAGGCAGTCGACTGGAGCCTAGCGAGTAGCAACTAATCGGGGCATATCCATGGTTAGGCGGGGCTGATCGCGGTGTAAGCTCTAGTTAGTCGGTCGACTGGGGCCTAGCAACTAATCGGGGTCTAGGAAGGGCTGATCAGGGGAATAGGCACATTTAGCAGGGAGAAATAGAAAAATAAATTTAGGCGGTCAATGATAGCATGGCCCCTCAGTGGAAATTAATTGAAACTAGTCAGAGATTTTTGCAACGAAGATTTTTCACAATCACTACCATTTAGGCCAGAGAAGTAAACAAGTCTTTCAATTATTTGAGATATTCCATTAACAGTTTTGGTTGTTTGAAACTCCTAATACTTGTAATTAATATGTCAATCCAGAAACAATATACAATTTTAAATTAATAAAGTAAAAAGCAACATTTGAAATAGATTAGTACTTACTTACGCAACTCAAATAGTACGAAAGCAACAAATTTTGAACAGATGATATGCCGTGGTATTAGACGTTAAAATCCGAGTCTTCTTTATAAGATAAAAATTTCTTAATATCAGTTTGAACAAAGAAAGGACTTAGGGTGTCGAAGGTTGGCATATTTTTTCATGTGGCTGTGAGGAGAAAACAAGTAAAAGTAATATACGGATGTTAATAATAAGGGTAGGGCAAAAAGAAGATTTTATTTGACTTTTTTATTTTAAACGGTAGCTGTAAAGAGAGAATATGTGGTTGGGTATAGAATTACCCATAAATAAAACAGGTCCAAATAATCAGGCCCAACTGTCATAATATAAATTAGGCCCAATTCATTAATTGATTCAGTCATTTTCGTCCGGCCCCAACCAGAATGCCCAGCCCAAGCTCAAAATTAAACCAATACCAACACATTAATTAGTGGCCCAGTTTTAAAACTAGTCCAGCCCAGATTTTTAGCATAGGCCAATAAATATTGTGGCCCAACCCAATTTATTTATCAGCCCAGCAGGATTTTAAGAAAAAAGCACATCCCGGTACAAAATTACCCTAGCCCATGTCCAACTGCCACCTGCCGCCGCCGCTGCCCAGCGAGGAAGAGCAGCAGCGCCATGCGCCACCACTATCGCTGTCGGTATCGACCAGCATGTCAGAGCGGCAATGCAGCAGTAGCGCCATGGCTGCGACTCAACGTCGTCGCTGGTCAATTCGCGACAGTGGCAGCAATGTTAGGTAATTTAATCACACAAAGAGATAGAGATGGGAAGCAAAAACCACACCTTCATTCAATCAGGAAATGAGGCTTATAATAGCCTTGCAAAACAGAAAAAAAACGAAAATAAAGTACCATGATCATATGGTCAAACCAATTCAAACAAAAACATAACAAAGTTTCCTATAACTAAGGACATAATAACTACTAACCTAACAACTAATTAGAAACCTAATTCATGCATCTTTGGACTTGTTCAGAAGACACATCAATTCCTCCCTTAAAATTTGAGATTAATAGATAATCCAACGGGGGCAATCAGATAACAATTACAGAGTTAGCAACAACATACTAATATGCACATCAAAACACAATTTTTTTGGATTAGCTTCAATAATAATAAAAACAGTACGGAATAGGCATATTGAGCAGGTCAGTGATTGCATTCAATAAATGCATATATCAAAACATATTAGAATAGGTAGAAAACATATAATTTATGATATATTGAAATAATTTTGCTATAAATTATTGAAGACTAAGTAAGAAACCAAATATTGTCCTTTGTTTGTGCATTTTGATTCGGTAAAATCAACATGCTTTTCTGCATTTGATTGGCACTAAATGGTATCCGATGAAAATTTTATTTGTATCCCTGTAAAGAATATTTTATAGGATTAATCTCTAATTTTTTAATAATAATTTAATTAAAACAATAGATTATTTCGTAAATAATACCTATAAACATAAACATAATAATAATTTCTGAATAGGGAAATTATACCTCAACATGATATTTGTTAACATCCCTTTTTCCAGTAGATCAGGCTAAAATAAATTGATGTACTTCTGCAAAAACCCAAAAAAGAACAAGAAAAAATTATTAGATATTTAATATATTCGTATTTCTAACATGAACGTTAGTGAATGTGAAATATACCCATTTGTGTTTATGTGATTCGATCGATAATAACTGATTTTTTTCCGCAGCAATCTAAAATCAACATGCAGTTGTCGAAAACTTTTAATCATTTGAGACCTGAAAAAACAAATATGTAGTTAATACTAACAAATAAACAGTTATATTTAAAATAATTCGATAAATACTATTTTATCTACCTAAAATGTAAAAAAGGAAATATGCGAGATGAACATATGTTGGATGACTAGGCTTTTGAGAGTGTTCTAGATAGAGATGAATATAGGAAACATTACGGAAGAATAACTAGAATAGAAGGGATCCAAATTTTAGGGTTTTTAACATTTTCATATATTTATTAGTACATTCTTAGGAAGAGATCTAACATAAAAAACTTTAAGACGAACACAATCTTGCCGATTACAACCTATGAAACATAATAGAAAAGCGTAGATTGATTATGACGATTCGTCTTCGCGACACTCAAAAATGAACTTGCAATTGTTGAAAACCTTAAATCTAGCAGATATGTTACAAAATGTGTAGTTTCTATTAAAAAAAAAAAAAAAAAAAAGAAAGATTGTAAATAATCTGAAAGATACAGTTTAATCTAACTAAAATTAAAAAAAATGTATGAGACAAATATAACATGATTGTCATCTCTGCACTCGCGGATTGTTGAGGGGATTAGCCAGGAACCAAGTGTGGGCAGTGGAAATTTCTTCTATAAATATATATAACTTTGAGCAAATCGTGAATGATTATATATATGCATCTCTCGTTGCTTGCAATTTCGGCAATAATGGAATTTTGCTTTGTTTTAAATGATATTCATGGAGCCTAATTACGTTCAATTTGATTGGCATTTTCTCATGAAATTGAAAGTTTATCACCTGAGTTGTTTATTATGCGCTTAGAGATTTTTGTAAATTAGTCTATTTTCTTGATAAATTGAGTACTTGATCATATATGCCTATGAACTTTAGTTAAGTACTATTGTATATTTTCATGATAAAGAAAATTCATGGAAGTTACATAATCAGTACAAAATCAACTACATGATCAAGTAATTTCACAAAGTATCCAAAAACTTGTGATATATGGTCCCGAAATCTAATTCATAAGAAAATGACTAAACCAACTTATACTCAATTTGAATTATTGGACTCACAAGAAATTGAGTACCACACCTGGAAAAAGAATTCCACAAATCATGTCATTCACCGACCCTAAGGATAAAGAATCGTCCAACAAATTCAAAGTCTATCCTCTAATGAAACTGAGGCGACACGGTAATCCTAACTCACTTTGAAAGGATTCTTTAGTTAGAGGACCTCGATGAACTGTGGGTTGCCATAAAAGAAATTTTGGAATGATAGATAATTTTCTACTTTCAAAATTAATCATTTTGTGGAAAGAAATCCACTTACTATATTTCAAAAGGGTCAATAACTTCAGTAAGAAGAAAATCAATAAGGACATTTTAACAGAAGATATGATATATAAAATTGTTTGCATACTTTGATACTTATACTAGAGAACCAGTATAGGTAACGCTCAATATGACAATATGTTGGGTTGGAAAAAGGAAAATTCTCTAACCTAACTATGACAAACTAAATAGTGGAAAGAGCCCCAAAGCAAAGGGGACGAGATGTGTCAATCCCACCGATATAGCGATAATACATCACGGGGTAAGAATCATTGGGTCCATAGAGGCTCTCCTAATACCCACCCACCATATGGACATGGTGGTACTGGACTTGCTTATTGTGACATCAAGGTGCAAAAGACACCTCAACCCCCAAACGAAAGGGAAAGAGTTGGAAATGAGATTCAATAAATACTATACTTTTGTATAAAAACTGCTAGAGTAGTTAACTATAAGAGATACAGGAAGTCCAAAGAACAGAGACTCACTACATCACTGCATAATGACCATCACTGAATCACAAGTACTAAAAGGGCGAAGAATCGTCGAATTCTCTAGATGTCTAATGACATAACAATTATAGTCACAAAACGCTCTATATGCACCAAGAGCTACTAAAACATTGCTCAGTAAAGATACACGTGTCAAAGATTATCATTTAGAAACTACCTGTGAGAATGAAATTGAATATATTATAATACTTTTATTGAATGTGAAAGAAAGCACATCTTAGAGAAATTAATGAGTCAATCTAGTGGTATGTACTCCAGTACTATGATGATCGCTGGATTAAATATTGTACCAAAAGTGAACTTTGAGACACAAAATTATATATTATTACCCACAATTGACTTTGGGATACATACTTATATGTTATTACCCAAAATGGACTTTGGGATACAAAGTAATATGTTGAATTCCACAATGAACTTTGGGATGCGGACTCATGTGTTGCTACAAATAATGGACTTTGGAATGCTGACTCGTGTAGGCTTTGGTACAAGAACTTTAGATATTCAAGTCATGGCATGATGTTCCATATTAAGAAATTATATGGATATTCTTTCTTTCGAGTGAACTGCAAAAGGGATAAAAATCTGATACTATGTATAGTGTCAGTGCTAATTTTATTATAACGCAGTCAATGTTTTCTAAAGTACTAGAAGCACGACCAACATCCCACTCTACATTATTAATTATTTTAAGGCACATCACTCGCTCTGCCAAGCCTACTATTTATCAATAAGTAGGATCGAGACCTTCCTATGCCTGATATATAAGTAAGACATTCCATTCTTACAAAAGAACATAATATAATATATGTGGGCCTATCAAACCAGAAAAGCGGGCCATTAAAGTATCTATGGTTCTGGTAAAAGTTTTGGCACACTAACTGATCATCACATTATTGTCCACAAGAAATATTGCATTCGAAAAACTCGTAGAAAATATTATATAAGGGCTCACCACCCTCACTTCATAGAGTTTATAAGACTTATTAACTCTAGAGAGTTCTCATATCATAAGTATTTGATGATTATTGCATATCTGTCAGGATCAATGTACAACATCATTTAACCCATGTGCATACACAAAAATGGTCTCACATATGCCACCATCAAAAGGATATAGATGGAGGATTAGGCATTGAAATGCGCACTAAAATGCCTATCAGATATGGGGTTATGCAATATCGTTGTAACTTTACTTTATTTGTCTCAGACCCACTGCTAACTAATAATTTATGTGTACCAGTTGGTAACTGGATTTAGCCTGATATTTTTACATTTACGCAAATTTGGTTACGCAGTATATGTGCCTATTTGCGTCCCCACAACGCATCAAAATAGGTCTTTAAAGACAATCAAATATTTATGATGGTTATGAATTTCCAACTATTACCCGTTATTTGAAAGCTTTGACAGGCGAGATCTATTTACCGCTAGATTGGCGGATTGTCACTTTAATGAGACAGTCTTCCCGTCGTTAGGGGGAGATAAGAAAAAGAATTTTTCAAGGGAACGACAAGAAGTGTTTCCCAGTATGTCTCATTAGGATCCCCACACTTCATAATGTAAAGTGAAGTAAAACGAATTATCGATCTTCAAAGTATGGAAGATTTGATTGCTGATGCATTTGCTGAAATCGCTAAAGTGATAAGATCATATATACCAGCTGCAAATGTGCCTGTAAGGTAAAAGTCTCCAGTAAGGGTCACAACACCGCAGATAAAGGTGTTGCAACCACACTTAGTGGGGGTGTGGTTGAGGTCATGGCTCCCAAAAGGAAATGGGGGATGCCACGTGGTTCGATGAACACCTGCTCAAGGAAGGAGGCAATTGTGTCACAATTTGAATCATCAATGAAAAGAAATACTCTCAAATTATCTCTAATTAATTATGTTCATGAATCATCACTGGAGGACGCTCCTAAGTTTAATATGATTGTAGAGATAATGAGAGTGAATTTGAGTTATGAAAAAATCTTTCACGTGCATTGATGATGTATATATTGTTGCTTAATGAACCATATAGCACAATAATATCGAACCACGCTCTATTGTAAGGTATAAACAAAGAGCATATTGGCCTATATGGAATCAACCCAGGTAGAACTTGTTTCTATAACAAAACAATAGGTATTTGGTTTGGTAGTGCTAGACTCACCAAGTGTAACGCCTGTAGGACATAAAATATGTTTTGTCAGTGAGCGTAGTGAGAAGAATAAATCCTGAGATGAAAAACTTGCCTTAAAGCACAAGGTTTTCTCACAATGCCCTGGAATTGACTACTAGGAGATATTCTCCCGCAACGGGCGTCATAACGTCATATTGATAAGTTTCCAAAGGATTCGAAATACAGCATACTAATATGGTTACAACATATCTCTTTGGGGATCTTGTTATTGAGATATGTGAAAGTATCAGATGGACTTGCATTGCCCAACTCAAGTGACTCTAGACCACGGAGTGCATTTACAATATTAAATTAAAATGCTCACTTTGATTGAAATAAATCTGGACTGAAATGGCATACCCGTCTGAGTGACTACTTGATTGGGAAGGGAAAGAACAAGTAGTATTGCCCCTATGCATTTATAAAGAAAACGATTTCTATATTTACAACTATAACAACTTATGTCGATGTTAAGAACATAATGGGTACTATTAAAGAAATAAGAGATACTGTGATGTATTTGAAATCTAAATTTAGATAAATGATCATGGGAAAATTCACCGAGTTTGTGGAATATTAATTCCTCAGTTTGCATATATCCAAAAGATCATCAGGCGATTTCCCAAGGATAAAGTGCAATCTGTTAGCACTCCTATGATTGGTTGAAGTGTGGACATAAGGAAAGATCCATTTGAGTCAAAAGGAAATGACGAAAGAGCTATTGGGAGATGAAATTCCCTACTTAACTGAAATGTGCGCATTATTGTACAAAAAGCTCAATTCACTCAACCATGTATTACTTTCTCAAATAACTTGTTGGTTATATTTTTTTATCCAGGACAACCCAATATCAGTGGAATGATATTAAAAAGTATTTTGACATCTGAAAGAAACCATTGACACATATTTGTTCTTCCCATATTTGAGACAAGAGAAGTTACAAATGAAATTGTAAACTCTAAAGGAAATGTCAAATGCTCTCATATAGAGAGATAAAAGGATTACAAAAGAATATGTAACTCCTACGTAAATGTTGAAGCTACCCCCTACTATGAAATACTAAATACTACTTTGGTTGGTTTAGATGTTGGTTATCTTAGTGGTCAATGTAAAGGTCATTACCAAACCGTTTATGTATTACCATGAGGAATACGACGAAAACGACGAAAACTTGAAGATCAACCTATCATAACTACTCAAGCTACCTCATCATATTACTCATGGATGATATCTCAAGAAGTTTATTAACATATATGGTCAGAGTAATAGTGACTTGAGCTATACCACCGAAGAGCGTACCCGAAGTTATGAAGATGGAGTTATTTGCAACAAATAGATGGATTATGCTACACATCAAAGGTGACGAGACCAAGCATGCACCGCCAACTCTTTTCTATAACCAGCAACCACATAATATCCTCATGATTTATGTAAAATTGAGGATGAAGAGATTTTTAAAACTCTCTTGATAGATGTATGTATCAAGGGAGAGATGTAGACTTCAGGGGGAGTCTCAACAAAGGTGCGTTGCACTATTTTTCCCTTCGACCAAGGTTTATTTTTTTCCACTGGGTTTTGTTACTTGGCAAGGTTTTTAATGAGGCAACAAGTTATGCACCAATTCCCCTTTGACTTGGCACAAGGGGGAGTGTTGAAGGAAAAACACAATTAGTGTGCCTTCGTCAAAAGTAATTGATGAAAGGCAATTTAGGTATTCACTAAATAATATGTAACTGTGAAACCCTTGTATTTGACACCCTATATAAAGGGATTTGAT
The DNA here is from genome assembly GCA_958295605.1 of Ajuga chamaepitys. Taxonomy (NCBI): domain Eukaryota; kingdom Viridiplantae; phylum Streptophyta; class Magnoliopsida; order Lamiales; family Lamiaceae; genus Ajuga; species Ajuga chamaepitys. The sequence continues at coordinate 62,951,044 of OY282499.1, read as the reverse complement.
GAATAAGAAAACCCTAATAATTCCGTGTCTCTCTTTCTTCTTTACTTTTCTTTTTCTTAAACAATTAAGATTTTTTCACACTTCAGTGAAGCCGAAGAAGAAAATGAACATAGACTAACGGAAAATTTACACGAAATCAAGAGGGGGAGGGGGAAGGAGAAGGGGAAGGGGAAGGGGAAGGGAAAGGGTTGGATTGAAGGTTAAACATGGTTTGATTTGGAAGGGATTCAGATGCGGATGATAGCTGTGGTGAGCTAAGAGTCACACCTAAAGACTCTTGACTCTTCTAGAATAAGTTAGTAGTCGCCGGAATGAGTTCTCTGAAATACATAATCGTTGTTTTGATCCTCTTTTTTTTTTTAATCAACGAAGATGGGATATTAGTTGGGCAGAAATAATAAATGAGCCTTTATTATGAACAATTAGAATAAGGATTTTAAATGAGACCATATGAGTTGGTCTGGAAGTAATTTTATTTTATGGGCCAATCTTTTAAGTATTAATTTAGTTTTGGCCTACTATGATTGTTGTCTAATTCAATAATTTTTTAAAAGGCAAATACGTAACAATATTTTACAAATATATTTTACTTTACAATTACATACTAATTGGTGAATACAGAATTTAAGGCCAACCTTTTTTATTTATTAATTAGTTCGATTCATACATTTGTTTCCTTCTTCTATTTAATTTTTTTACTCACTAATAGATAATAAGATAATTTATTAATCAATTTATATGTTAAATGAGAGGGATAAGATTTATTTATTTTTTATGGACCAATTAATAAATATTCATTTAATTGGTGCTCCAGTAACCTGTTGACAATTACATCAAAAGTTTGATAGGCCAATAACTTGAAATATTTTAAAATTGTTGTTTGAATCGTAATTTCATATTATCTGGTAAAATTATCTAATTTGAGGGGGCATTTTTTATTTGATTTTTGTATTAGCTTGAAATACATATGTGTTTCCAATAGTTATGATGTTTCTTCTAATTAATATTACCCCCACTATTAAATAAAAGAACATTATTTAATATATGGATTAATTCTTTTCATTTGCAGAGATTTTTCTTTCTATTTCTTAGAAAACTTTACTCCAAAAAATTCAAATACCATTGGATCTTCTTCCAGAACGGTAAGGCGTGGAACATTTGGTGATGATGTGGATTTGACATTTGAGTACTGTGACATATCCATTCTCAATGACTCCCTTCCGTGATATCACTAATGATAACTTAGAAAGACGAAGTTGGATAACTCAAGTGGTGAGAGCATCCATTGCCTAAACCTTTGGTACTGGGTTGGGGTGGGAAGGGTTTTTCCACTGTCAAGGATTAGAAATAAAATAATTAAAAACTAATGATAACTTAAAGCACGATTTTGCTGTCATATTCATGCTTATTTAAGAAATAAAAATATTCCATACCATAATGATTAAAGTTTTTCAGTGTTTAAGCGTCAGGCGACAATGATTTGACTTCGGTCAATAAAGTTAGTGATGTGCCAAATTTGGTGACGTCAACCGAAGTCAAGCTTCTACTAATCCATCTATTAATGACGTTATTGATATTAAAGGGGCGATGAGCGACGTGTAGGGGTAATGTCTGGTAATCGAATGACAGGTACATATTCAATTCCATGTGTATATTCAAGTTAATTCTAAATAATACTGTTTTGTTGTTATTTCAATGAAAACATAATTTAGTAGGATGAACTTTTCCTCACTTATTTTTAATTAATAGGGTATTCAAACAATGTTGCCGTTAATAATACGAGTTCAATTTTCCATTGTCGATTTGACAGGCGATGAAGGTTCTCTTCCGTCATTAAATCATCCGCAACATAAGCCTAAAAGAGCTTCAAGAAAATGTAAGTCAATTTATTTTTTAGAATATGTACTAGTTAAAGTTCTTCCCGTGCATCGCACGGGCACGTACTAGTTGTACTTTAAAAGAAATCGTACATAGCACTTTTTGATAAGTCAAGAACCTTTTTTCAAACGTTTTCTTAATTCAATTATCTTTCTAAACAATCATAAGGACCTTAGAATGCCTTTTGCTTAATACTAGAATTACCTATCGTACGATGTACGATTTAAAACATATTTATTCATAAGAAAAAATAGAAATAAATAATGAAAGACAAAAATTAAATAATAAAGAAGATAAATAATTTTTTGTTTTATTAAAACAAATTTTGTTTTATTTTATTTACATCCCAAATATTCAACCCATAAATACATATTCAAATCTAACATCAGTGATTAATCAACAAATAATTTTTTTATTTCAGATTTAAAATTTTATACTTTATCCGTCTCACAATGATATTTAAATATAACCTCAATGATCAACCAACAAAAAATTGCTTATTCATACTTCATCTGTCTCAGAAAGATAGTTCATTTTTTTTGGACGTCTCACAAAGACACTACATACACAGTCTAACCTAGACAATCCACAAACAATTATATTTTTCTTAATGTAACTTCTCTTAGAATATGTAATATAGATGTGAAACTAAATCCCTGAAAGGAGAAAAAAAAAATTGCTTTGATACATTATATATAAATTAAAATGGAAATAAATGAAAATTGTAATTGTGTTATAATAAGTAATTCATAAACTGCCACCTACAAATTATTTAATATGACAACTTGACAAAAATTTCAACTTTGAAACTAATTTTTTTGCATTATTTTACTATATATACACATCTCTTATTCTATTTATAATAATTACATACTTTTAGCAGGTAAAATGAATGACAAACACCCTTAATTCCTCTTATAAATGATTGTCTTTTATCATATAGCAAGACTTTTTGCATTTACTATATAGTAGTATATACATATCTCTTATTATATTGTAATAATTAAACTTACCTATTTTTAGCAGTTAAAATGAGCGTCGCACTCCTAAGTTATTCTCATAGAGGATTACCCTTTTTTATATAGTAAGATATATATCAAAAGAATATTGAAAATAGTTTTGTGATATCAATTTTATATTAAAAATTATAAATTAAAAATAATTACTTGATTTACTTGTTTCCATATATAATGAATTAATTGCTTGTCTAATACAATTACGTCCATATGCAAAAATGAATTTAATTGAATTTATACACAATTACTTGATTTACTTATTTGAATATGTCAATATTTGAATTTAATTTTCATATAACATATTTACACCTTGTAATTACACAATTTGAACAAACTATATACTGAAAAACTTTGATTTTGTTATTTATTAACTACACCATAAATTTGATATTTTCTTATATATTAATCATTATAGATTGTTTATCTTCTGCTTATGATGTGTGACGAATATGAAAGGGATAATGATATTTGCAAATTATATGAATTTTTTTTTATATATATATCAGTCCATACTTGTATTATGTAATTTAACAGTTTTAGTTTTTATTTTTCATGTGAAGAATTACAAAATTAAAGGTAATAAATGACATAATACTGTGGCTATAAATCTTTTCCATAGATTGTTGTAATTATTGACATTAAAAGAGAAATACAAAGAGAATTTAAGTGGGAACGAATTTTCTCCATAAATTATTGTAATTACCTTAAGTAATTAGAAACCACAATTTATTTTTAGCAACTGTAAAAATGCGGGAAAACGAAAAAAATTTCCTGATTTAGAGGGTTTCACTTTTATACATTGTAAGATTGCATACAATCATTGCATTTATTAAATATAATACATTTTCAAAAATAACAGTGTAGTATTAAATGCACACAATCATGGCATTTATTGAATATGATTTATCCTACTTAATCAACATTTGTAATACTAAAAGGTGTCTTGCTAAAAGTGAATTGTTATGTGGGCGTGAAATAGATAATTCTTTTTCGAATATAAACTTAATTGTTGTTATATATAAGAAGATAGTATAATATTCAAGATTAGTTATGCTATGGATTCGGTCACCTCAATTAATTCCTAATATATTCCATATCTTCTTAATTATGCTATGGATTCAGTATCGGAGGTTAAATATATACTATATAATAATCTTATATTCTCACTTAATAAGTTGTCCTTTATGGAATAAGAAGATTGCATCATATTCCATTATTAAGTTGCACACAATTATGACATTTATTGAATATGATTTTTCTTACCTAACTAACAGTTCTTATACCAAAATTAGAGCTTACTAAAAAGAAATTGTTATGTGGGCAGGAAAATATATATTTTTTTCAGATTTAGACTTAATTGTTTTTATATATATATAAAGATTTTATTATATTTCCTCTCTAGATTTTTTTAGCGGAAGGAACCTCGAGTTGAATGTCACCGATACGGAGTTGGAGTGCTATTATTGATAGTAAATAATTTCCTCTAATAAAACATTTATACTTTCTATATTTTAAAATATGTGTCGTTTTAAATATTCTGAAAAATCTCAAAATAAGTGTTATTTTATCAAAAATTCCATAGTTCTTCCAACATTAACCCTAAACAACCTCCTTAATTTAGTTGACCATTTCTTTATTCCACAAAACTTATCCGAATTAAATAGATTCTATATAGTTTTTTTTTTTTTTTTATTCATTCCTAACTTTTTCAAAACATGTTAAAACGACACTTATTTTAAAACGAAAGGAGTATTATTCTTGGCATCTCAATTCTAAAATGGAGATACCTACTGTAGATTTAACAAGTTCGGCCCATTATAACAGAAGTGGGTTGGGCCGGTTGTGCAGAATCCTTTTTTTTTTTCCCTCTCCAGAGGAATACATTTTGGTGGGAATGTAAGGGGTGTTTGCAAACAATTTTATTTGCTTAAAATCACTTAGGTTGTGTTTGGATGGAAGGATTTGAAAAGTAAAGGATTTGATTTTCAATTCTTTGTATTCGGAAATCCGCTCATTTCAAATCCATTTCAAATTTCTTACTTGGATGTTTAAATTCAAATGAGTGGATTTGAATTATTTAAACTTTTTCTTTTACACTTATTTCTAACATTTTTGAAAGGATGATGATAATAAAATTGCGTGTAGTGTGTGTGAAGTGTGTGTGTGCGCGCGCGCGCGTGAAGGATAGGTGTGTGTGAAGTGTTTGTAGTGTGTGAAATGCGTGTGAACTGTGTGTAGTATGTGCGCGTGTAATGTGTTGGGTTTAGTGTGTGAAATGTGTGTGATAATGTAGCTATACATACATGAACGGTAGGATGAATTTGTAAATGACTAGGTTGCTGGAGGGATTTTGGATTTGAAATCCATCCAAAATGAACTAGAAATTTATGAGGGGTTTAAAATCCCTTGATTTGATTTTTTTTGTCAAACAAGTTGGAAGAATTTGATGATGGATTTTCAAATTCACCTCTCAAATCCCTCCATCCAAATGGACCTTTACTGTTTTGAACAAAAGTGAGATATGGTGTGCTTGCAACATTTATGGTGAATAAACAATTACTTATCAAAAATATTTAAAATTTAATTCTCAAAAGTTATCAACATCCAATTTCTATCAGCTTTTAACTTTAAAATTACTTATTTTTAAACACATTTATTTTTCCATAATAACCAATTCAAATAACTTATAATAAAATTAACAATAATAAATTGAAGTCAGTTTGCCCCTTATAATGATATAAGTGTTGATGTGATTGCATAACAATCAACAATCATCTCAAATGCAGCTGCTTCACTCGAGATGGTACCATATT